>JAJOHN010000008.1:0-1466153 GCA_030271015.1 Didymella glomerata
CCTAACCCTAACCCTAACCCTAACCCTAACCCTAACCCTAACCCTAACCCTAACCCTAACCCTAACCCTAACCCTAACCCTAACCCTAACCCTAACCCTAACCCTAACCCTAACCCTCTGTACTTAGCGTGCGTGCTGTGTTTATTTTGCTAACATCTTATATAATTCTTAATAAACTTGCTAACCTTGTCTTGCATGTTTAGGAACTTGTAATGTCTTTTAATAAGTTCTATTATTTGCGTAATACTAGGATGTCTATGCAGCAGGTTGTTGTAATAACTGCTAATAACTTCTTCTTCTAGTTCCTCTAGTACTTATAATAGTACGTAGTGTTCGCCCTAAACTACTATTATTAGGTTAAGCTGCTAGGATAGTCCTAATAACCTATTTAAATTCTTTCTAAGAATAGCAAACTTGTTGATTGTCTTTTTGCCTGCGAGGTTGTAGCGTTAGCTAAGAGTGTCTGCCCTTCTGTTTTCTTTTCCTAGCGTATACAGAATCCTAAACTTATATTAACTAAGCATTTCTAACTAGCGAACTTGTTGTTAGGTTAGAACCTTAGTAGTAGTAAAGTGTACCAAGTTCTTAGAATCTATATAGATAGTAAGCTCTAAGTAGCTCTCTGCGTAGACTCTCTAGTGCTATAATGCATTAACAATAGCTATAAGCTCCTTATTGTGCATATTATAGCGTTCTTTAGGTGCTGTGAATTTCCTTAAGTTGTAGGCACTTTAGGTTGCTTAATGATGGAAGCAAGTCTTTTTCTAGTAGTTATAATGGTGACGAGCGATCTAGATGCGTGCGGGATCTTGAGAGTCAGGAGGTAGATGGTAGTGAGAGATATGTATCAATAGTGGCGTGCAGTGTGTTGGGCGGGACTGCTATAGTAATAGTGTCGGGAGGATGTATATTGATAGTTAGGTGATAAGGTCTCTTCTTAACCTGTCTTTTTCGATACATTGGCACAAATTATTCAAGAGGTGGACATTCTCGCGATATAGGCACCTTACTGGTTTGGAGTTTTCCAGGCTATATAGATCATTTAGGTTGGTATCTGTGTGGCACATTTACTGGTAGTCTGACTATGTTATCGTCTGTATAAGTCAAGGTCTCAAATAGGTTGAGCGTAGGGGATATTGATGAGTGGAGAGGGGTACTAGTATTACACGTCATGTTGGCAGTATCTAGTGTAGTTAATGATAGGGCTGTTAATTCTAGAGGGTGGGTTCTAGTGACAAATGATCGATACGGAGTGTGCGGGCGAGTACTGAGAGCGCTAATGGAGAGATGAGTAGTGGATACAGTCTTTAGCACATAGGCTGGCGTCTTATTTGTTCAGATCGGCTAAGAGTCTTAGTGGGGCATTGTGGATGAGCATTGGTGGTATGGTGAGAGGCAGGGGGTGTGTTAGAACTGCTTATAAAGGGAGCATCTGTCGCGATCATGAGTATAGTTGTTAGGCGATAAGAGGGAACTCGGACGTCTGCTGATAGGACAGCGATTACATCTCTGGTGATTGATGTAAGCGAGTGTACAGTCGTGATTATGTTTTGTCTAAAGTGTGGGAGTGCGGTTAGGTGCCGAGTTAGTGTCTAAGTGGCTCGGAGGTCTTTCCTTAATGGGTCGAGGGTGTTAGCGAGTTCATAGTCATTTATAGTTGTTGACTGGGACAGTCGCCTGGGTTAGGACGAGTACTAGGGGTAGTATCTTGCTAGCTTACAGTGTCAGTGTGCTAGCACTGAAGTTGGAGTATCTCTAAGTAGACTCTATAAGTTTATATAGTGATATTTGTACATGAGGTTAGGACAGGGGTGGTGGCGAGACTAAGATTCGAGGAGCGTCTGTGTGACATTAGTTTCTGGGCTGAGTAGGGAACTTCTGCAAATTTAGGAAGTATGTGGTGGCTCGGTATAATAACTAGTATCAGCTGTTAAACGAGTATTGTCGAGGGAGGGTCGGATAGTGGGGTGCTCGAGATATAGCGGAAGTAGTTACGGTGCTGGGGAGAGCGGAGCAATCAGAAAGTATTTTAGTGTTGTTATGAGACATACGTTTTTAATGGAGAAGTTTAGATGTAATACGTGCTTATAGTTTTATGACGCGATGTCTTTATGGCATGTGCTCGTTCTGTGGCATGATAACACGTAAAGCTGGGGGTTGTCTACAGGCCTGGTCTAACATTTTAGTGTGGGGCACTCTCTAGTCTACTATGATAGATCTGGTCTGTACATGGTATTAATGAGTGTCATGTCTATGGGGACACACTTGGTAGTACAAGTGAATGGTGTCGTGTATCTAATTAGTTATTCTGAGCAATATCTCAGGATAGTTGGGAGTGATGAGTAGATGCGCTGATGTCAGTATTGTGAGGACAGCAAGATTAATTAGTTTATGATACTGGACTGATGGTTTCTTGAGGTTAGACTTATATGAGTATGCGTGAGAGAGGTGTTTACAAGTGAGGACTAGAGAGGTGGCCGGGTGATGGCATATTAGAGCACGGTGATATTGCTTATAGTCACAGTCGTAGAGCTTGTAATGTACAGGATAAGTATATGAGGAGGAATGGTGCGAGCATGAGGCTGTACCTTTGAGTGAGTATATATGTGCAAGGGAGGTGCCGGTTGAATCACAGTGTACACGTCTTTTTGTTACTGCTGTGTGTGAGCGGGAGGGTATGTGACACGATTAGTGGGCTGTATAGGAGTACATAGAGGACAGAGTGTAGTAGGATGTAGGTCAGGAGTGTAGGGAGTATGAGAGAGCGATCTCTTGATGTTGTGGTACTGATGTTACTACGATGCAGTATAGTTGGAAATCTTATTAGTCGGTGAGTTATGATACTTGGAGCGAGGGTGTATTGTATTAATCTCGTTTCTTTAACAGAGTCGGTGAGCGTACTAATTAGATAGTACATCGTAGGTATGTTCTTGGAGAGGGAACGAGTGGGCGAGGTAACTGGTGATTGATGAGGGGCGGTTGCTATAGGCTAGATAGGACCAAATACTGCGAATCTTAGGCGGGCGTGTGTGATAGTGTGAGAGAGAGAATTGGTGGGAAGTACTGTCTTGCGTTAATAGTCTAACTCTACGTAGGGTTTGCGTAGATGAGGCGGCATTGGTGCGGCAGGTCTGAAACTGGTGAAACAAAAGCTGTTATAGTCTTCTAAGTACTCTGCGGAGTTGTGCGTTATAGAACTATAGCAGGTCCAAAAGATAACGTTATAAGGAGTGGGATGGGAGTGGTGGGGTGGTGGGGGGGGGGGGGGGGGGGGGGGGGGGGGGGGGGGGGGAGGGGGTGGTGGGGGGGGGGTGTGGGGGGGGGGGGGGGGGGGGGGGGGGGGGGGGGTGGTTCTATCTTTTTAAACACGTCTAGGTCTAACTGCTTAAAATAGTTCTATATCTATAACAGAACAGACAATACCTTATAGGTAATTTCTAATTCTGCTAGCATTAGTTCTCTATTAGCTACTCTAAGCAGGTAAGGGTTCTGCTTCTGCTATAGCTTAAGTCTAGCTCGCTACACAGCTTGTAAAGAGATGTAGTTTAATTGTGCTCTAGAGTCTAATAATGCTGTTATTATAACTCCGTCTAATATAATAGGGAGCTTGATAAGTAGATCGGCCCCTGTAGAATTGAGAGATTAATCTCTAGAGCGCGTAGGCGTAATCCTAAAAAAGGCTCCTTATTTCTAAATCTGTTATTATACTTGCTGTTGCGGTGCAAGTCACAATCTTGGTTTAAGTAGTGCTACTAATATATATTATAGCAGCTACTGTTAACAACAAGTTGCATCTAGATAATTTGCTGTAGGTTGTTAGTACCTAGAAAGTGCAACTTAGAACGCTTGTCCTATAGGTGTACTTTACACATGTCCTTCTTATAGTTATACTATATAAGTTTACAGGTTGTCTTTAGGCTAGGAAACTATCCTAAGCTAACCTTAGCATTGTAGTAGATAGAGTAGTAGTTATAAGGGCATTGTTGAAGTCGTACCTAGACGAAGTCTAATATTGTACTAGTTCTGTTAGGTCTCAAGGATGAGTTTGGTTTCTAGAACAGTAGGGTAAGTTGCGTCTAGACGAAGTCTAATATAACAGCTTAGGTTAACCAAGGTCTAAGCAATGCACAATACAGCTAGTTATAGTTAGGGTGAGATTTCAAGAAGTAACTTGATTGACGAAGTTGAACACAAACTATAAGGGTTGTGTTCCTAGGTGCTATATACTAAGGAGATATGCGAGGTGCTTAGTAGCGCTAATCAACTAATCATACTAATTACTAATTATACTAAGCACTAATTATACTAATTATTGCCAAGACCCTTGATTAGTTGTTACGTAACGTGCCTTGATTACTAGGGAGGCGTCGCCTTGTTGTTCTTATATATAATTACCTTTGCTAGTAATTCTTGCTGTGCTGTACTGGGTGTAACTCTTGTTGCGACCCTTCGTGTTCTGTAGATTGTAACACCTTATAGAGGGCTTGCTTATAGTTATACCTGCAATTAAACTTTACTTTAAGCTCTAGCTAACGCTTAACAAACGTACTAGGCTAGTTTGTGCTAACATAGCCTAGATTGCACTTAGCGCGCAGAGAATTAGCTATAGCAGCTATATCTGCTAGCTAAGGGCTAAATCCTTGCGCGTTAAGCTTAAGTATATGCTTAATAATTACCTGCTCTTTATTATTGTCTAACCTTTATAAGTTAGGCATAGTATTAGCTTATAAAGGTTGTCCTGCGCGTTATATGCTTAGTGTACTCTAAGGCACCTTATAGATAGCTGCAGCGCGTTGCTAGGAGAGATTTGCGTCTTGTTTAAGAGCTTAAAGCGCAAGCTAGATCTAAGCCTTGTTTAACGCGTTATTTCAGGCTAGTTAGGGATGCATTAGGGTAGTAGGGTGAAGTTTAGTAGGGGCTTGGCAAAAGTAATCAGCTCGCCCGTTAATTAGCTCGCCTATAGGGTACGTTACTTTGCCTTAATGTTCTACACTAGGTTAAACTAGGGCCTAATAACCCCTTAGTTGCTATAGAAGACTCTCTAGCAATCCCTCTATTAAGTTATACATAATTAGAGTTTAGGTTTGTGTTTAACAAAGTTTAACACCTATTAAGGGCTAATAGGCTTTGCGTTGTATATAGCGCGCAGTTAATTAGCTATATCTTTAACGTAATAGAGCGTTAGGGCTCTGCCTTACTTATTAAGGTTCTTAATATACTGCATAAGCGTTCTCTCTTCTGTCTTATTAGGCGCTAATAATTTAGGCTAGGTATTGCGTATTAACTGCTTCCTAGCGTGTTACTTTTAGAGGGTTGTTCTTAGCATGTTATAGACAATAGTATAGCGTTGCACGCTTAGTTCCTAAGGTTTCTTAATTGCTTAAAGTGCAAGCTTAATTCTGTCTTCTTTTAAGAGCAATTCAAGGTTAGGTAGTTAATCTATTGTAGTTTAAAGGTTAGTAGGCCTAATAGCTTGTTAGAGTAGCCTACTTGCCTAGCTAGCCTACTTGCTATGCACTTACGTTAATAATTAATTAGACTAATAATTAATTAGACTAATTATTACTAAGCTATAATAAGGATTATATAACTCCTTGATTTATTCCTATAGGCTTATAGTAGGTCCTACTTATAATTCTTCTTTGCCCTATTCAACTATACTGCCTAGTTGTAAATCTTTGTCTAGGGTCTTTATATTCCTAGGGTTATAACAGTACATTATAACCTAATATACATAGTGCTTAACTACGCTATAGGAGTTTAGCGCGCGTAGTAATAGTAAGAAGGTAAAGAACCAGGTATAGGCTAAAGGAAGTAAACTATCCTAACAATACTATAGATAGTATAGAAAGGCTAGGCATAACGCGTAAATATATAAGAATAAAGTAAAAGAGGTCTCTAAATAATATTATAGCATATTTTGCCTTATACAGCGCTGTTTTATAGTATTTTAGGCTATAATAGAGTAAGTTTTAGTATAGTCTTAGCAAAAGTACACTACTTAGTATACTATGCCGCTTAGTATATATCTATGTTAATTAAAGTTATATAGTAATTAGTAGATATTATAAAAGAGATTTTTGCAGCTATAGTCTTACTATAACTCTATTAGATATAGTATAAGTCTATATACTGCTGTTCTAGTATACTCCTATATTATCAATTTCTAGCTAAGCACAAAGGACTTAGAGAATGCTATTGCTTATTGTCGAGGCGGCTGTAGACCTGGCTATGCTTGTGCTGTTTGGCTCTTTAAGAAACGGAGAAGTTCGAAGAGCATCAGCTTGGGTCTTCCAAAGTGGTGTGGCAAGATCGATAAGCTGTGATCCGAACTCTGCCAGCATCTCGCGAACTTGATCTTCAGATGCGCGGAGACGAGTCGAGAGCGCCTCATCTGACTGGAACGTTGCATCCTCCCATTGTTTCTTCCATTTAACAACAGCTGATTGCATGTCTTCACTCTCCGTATCCACCTCCATTGCAACCATATAGAAGGAAGAAGTGATTGCATGCTTCGTTTTTGACTTGAAGAGGCGCACACTTGAGCACTTTGTGAACGTGCGGATGATCTCGGCGGTATCGAATGATTCTGGCTTGTGCATGACTACCGTGTCCGTGCGCGTGATGCGCGGATTCGCGTGATGCGCCGAACCACCCTAACAAGCACCTGCAAAGATGAGGCTGTAGAGCCACGTACAATAGTTAATATTGTGAGATTTTTTGGTGGAGTGATGTATTGATGTACGCAAAAGTATCCTGTGAAGGGTTATTTATATAAAGTGGCGGTGCGGCCGCTGCGCGTTGTGTGAGTGCGCGGAGCTGGAGGAGAGCTTGCAGCAACAGTACGGCTACGAGCTGCCCCAACACAACGCTTTTTGGATATTTTTGCTGCAGGCGCTGTTGAAGCTTTGCGCTTGCCTCTTTGAGGCAATTGTATAGCTTTTTCAGCGTCGCGAGCTTGCTTATCACGCTCTCTTTGAGCTTTGCGTTCGGCTGCTTCCTTGGCCTTCTCAGCTCTAACACGCTCACGCTCCTCCTTCTCCCTCACCCGCTGCTCACGCTTCTCCTGAGCAATCTTCTCATTGTACAGCTTGTTGGCGTGCCTAAGCTTTGTCATCTCTGCTTTTTGGAGTTCTTCTGCCTTCTGGTTCTCTTGTTTAGTCCTCTCATCAGAGCGTGCTTTCTCGACTCTGCTAGGGGAGTAGAACTCAGCTCCCCCGTGATACTCCTTGCGAGGCTGGAACTGAAGAGCTTTGCTTTTGTTCTTGTGCTTCTTCTGGGTCTTAAGAACCTCTTTTAAGCCTATCACTTCATTGTGGAGAAGCGTGTTCTGTATTGTAATATGGTGGAGCGAACGGCTGATCTTCCTCAGCTCCTTACTGGTCTCCTCCTTGGCAACTTTACGCAACAGAGTCTCAATTTTGAGCCAGTCCTTGCCAGAATATACTGAAGAAGAGCTTATGCTGCCGTCGGAGGCCTCAGGGGTATCCTTGGCAAAGCGTTGGAGGATAACGTTAGGTTGAAGGGGTGATATACCCGTTGCTGCAAAGGACCTGAGTATTAGCCCCTGAGTAAACACAGACTCCCACGCCTTCCAGAATAGGGGGAAGAAGTCGCTCTTCTTAATTACTGACAGTCCTTGGCCGTTGTGAAGGTGTGTTGTGAGCTCCTTTGAGTACGCAGTTGAGAGAGGCTTAAACATGACTACATCAAGCGGCTGCAGCGTGTGGGTTGAATGTGGAGGAAAGATAGCCAGGAGTATCTTGTTCCGATCGCAATAGTTGATAAAGTCCATCGTCACATGGGAGCCGTGGCCGTCAAGGATCAATAGGCGGTACTTTCTCCGTGCTTTGGCCTTGGTGAAGCGATCAAACACCTGTTCAAGCCAAGCCAGGCCTATATCGTTGTTGGTCCAGCCAGAAGGCGATGAAGACACAAGTACAGAGTGTTCCCCTGACTGTATTTCCTCCACCCAGCTTGATTGAATGGTACTGTTGGCAGACTCATAGATAAGGCTTGGCGGCAGAGCTGATCCATCACCGCACACACACGCCAGCAGCGTAATCCAGGCGCGATTGCCATCTTGAAGTGATGCTTTGACCTCTCCCTTCTCCCACATACGCCTGCTGAACACGTGTTTTGCCCTAGTAGTGATGCCTATCATGAAGCCCTTCTCATCCATATTGTACGTGTGCTCGGCGTCAAGCTTATACTCAGCGGTCTTACGCTGCAGTAAGTTGAAGTAGAGCTCGTACTTGGTGTAAGAATCGGCGTTGTGGCGATTGGCGTCCATACCCGTTGAGTATTGAGAGATGAGGTGGATGCTGTACTTGTTGATGAAGCGCGTAACCCAGCTCTCGCTCACTGGCTCCTGAGCGATTGATGACGCGAAATTTGCGATCATTTGCCTTGTAGGAGGTATATGACGAGCAGTAAGCTCCTCTATATACGTTACAAGCTCCTCCTCTTGTTGTTGGGTGAGCTTTTGTTGTGCGAGAACCTTCTCTTGATGCGGACGCGTCTCACCCCTCCACGTGCGCGTCAACGTTGACCGCACAACACCATGATTTTGTGCTATTTTAGACCACGGAATCTCATCTCCAGATGCGAAAGTATCACACTCTGCAAGCGCTTCTTGTAATCCCATTGCGTTGTGTTGTTGTTTAGCTGTAATGATTATAGTGTTTTGGTGGTTCGGCGCATCACGCGAATCCGCGCATCACGCGCACGGACACGGTAGTGCGGTTGCCTAGCGATCCTTCTGAATACACGGAAAACGGTGTTTTCCGCCTCACTCAAGTTGTACAACTACTATGATGGAGACGCCCACAAAAACTACGCCTGCCTTCACCAGGCTCCCTGCTGAGCTGCTCATATCGATCCTGGAACAACAACACACAGCGGCGGACCGATATTCAGGAGATATGTGAGCTGCCACAGCTAGGAAAAACGATTATACGTCTTCTGATACTAGAATACAGTGTTGATCTCGCTACTCGAAAGGCGCTTCGTGAAGCCTGCCGGCAGTATGCCTATCTACCAAGGCTTCTGGAAACCGTGTTCGAGAATATCCGGATCGAAGCGTCGCCGGAGCAAGTGGAAGTAGCTGAATCGATTGACTTGTCCTATATCAGCCCTCATGTCAGAGCTGTTACTATAACACCCTCGAAGTACAGCTGGACGATGACTGAGGACACATTCCAGCACATTGTTTTGACGCCTCGAATCGAGGAAATTTGCCAGCAAATGCAACGCAGGTGGTACCAAGCAAAAGATGCAGGCGAAGACATCGATCACGTCCCGGCATCTGGAGACGCAGAGATCAAGGAATTGGGATGGAAGGCTTTTGTGGAAAAGCACTCGGATGGCAAGACGCCGTTTTCAAAACAAGAGATGGACATAGCCTACCGGCGTTACATGCAGCATGCAGAGCGGCTGCGTGAGATGTTCGAGACGAAACGCGTACACCGCGCCTGGACCAAAGTACTTGGTCAGCTCCCAGATGTTCGCTCTGTCCAGATTGGAGTTTGGGAGTTTAACGGCAGTAATGACGGAGCCTGGAAGGACTTGGCTTGTGATCTTCGTGCGCACGCGCACAATCACCATATTCCTGGTCATGATACTCAAGTATGCCGACAATTGCAAGAGCCGGTCGGAGAACAGCTTTTCAAGGCCGTCGTTGCAAGTCTCATTGCTGCCAAGTCGACGATAGTGCAGCTCGAGATCAAGTGCATTGTAAATAGCAACTTTGCCTGGGCAGACGATGGTACCCTGGACGATTTGGACCTGTCACATCTTCAAACCCTATCCTTCGATCCGGTCGAAGCGGAGTGGGGGGAGATGCGTCTGTGGTCGTCGGAACGGCAGGCTACTGCGGCTTCTCGGAGTGGTCTTGTATTGTCGACACTTCTGCATAAGTGCAGCTCCAACCTGCGGAAGTTGATCATCAATTCGGGGTATGGTGGAGGAGCTCAACACACGGAATGGCCGCCCGCAGGGCCGAACCGGCTCCCGCTGCTACCAGCCCTCACAAGCTTCACGACAGGAATGAACCTCGACTTACCCGCCTTCGCGCGCTTTCTGCTTCGATCTCCTGCTTTGACGTTTCTGCAACTCAATGGATGTGGAGGAGATCAGGACAAATGGGGCCACCTGTGGGATGCTATACGCGATCACCCCAGTCGCATGACGCTCGATTTCGACCAACTGCCATGCAACGAGGCTGCGGAGTGTTCCGTGTACCACTACACAGGAGAGCCCAGCAAGGCAGAGTTTGACGACGACCCATGGAGCAATATCGATTACAGCCTGGAAAATTACTTGTCCGGAACGAGGCATTGGGATCGCACGTTGGAGATGTGGTTCAATGGGGGAGATGGCGGGCCCACCGATTCCGAAGAGGACGACGACGACGACGACGACGACGACGACGATGACAACGATGACGACGGAAGCAACAGGGATGAAGCTGAAAGCGAGCTCGCAGAAGTGTCGTAGCCGCATGATACCAGAACTGTAACTCTAGTACCTCCCAGATCTACCATTGTTTCTCGCATGCTTGTCCAATACCGAGTTCAGCAAAGTCGAGATGTCAGGCTTCGTAAAGTGACATCTGAAGAGCGCAATGCCAGTTCAGTGGCCCACTTCGAGAACACGAGGATAAAGACTCAGCAGCGTACGGCCTGTGCGACTGGTGAATGTTCTGCGACTCGGCAGTCGGATGAAGGCTCTACCACGAGACCCAAAGCTTTGGACCTGTTGCTGTATCGCGGCTTTGCGCAGCTGCGCCTCCACTTCCGCGAATAAGATTGTAGCCCTGCGTACTTTAGCACTTCGTCGAAATAGCAGAAGATATGATCAGAGTGATCTGATCTGATCTGGAATGCATGGTGAATATGTAGACGTTTGAATTGGCCTTCACCGGTGGCGGCTCGCGCGTGATCCGGAGATGTCATTCCATATGTACAAGAGTCGGCCAAGGGTTCCCAAGATACCTAAGATTCGTACGAAGCAAACGCTGCCGCAGCGCTCGAGTCGTGCAACGAACGACGAAAGGGTTGGGTGCGTCATCCGTCGCTGCCACTATGGCCATCCGTAGTTTCACCGGCCGCCACTAGCCTAATTGAGCTAGACATGATGAGGCTCTCGCGGGTATAACGCCGAACCTCTCCTTCCCAAGCCCACAAGACTTTACCCGGCCGCCACGAAGCTTAAATCCTTTCCCTCAGCGGCTCCACATCGTCGTCACTTCATCTTGGTAATGCGCAGCACTGGTTGGGCGCTCCACGCACACGGGGGATCGAGCTTCACCAGGATGGCAGATGCATCCGACGTCTCCCGCGTGGAGACCTCCGCACAGAGAGAATATTCACCCTGATGCTTTGGTCGGGGTAGGGAGGCAGCGTGGGGGACGTATGGAGTCTCCAAAGAATTCAACAATTTGAATGGAGACGTGTGGAGCCCCGTAAAAGTCGGTGCGCGACCATCGGACTCATAACGGCGCTGTGTTCTCAGCATCGTTGCTTCTTTGTCCTCACTTCTTCTCTCGGGATTTGCGTATTATTGTTGTTACTGGACCGAGACTGTCAAGATGGGCATCCTCAACATGGTCGAAGATCGGCCTACGCCGAAAAGCGTGTACAATTGGCGCGTCTATGTCTCCGCAATGACCGCGTCGTTTGCATCTTGTATGATTGGCTATACAACATCCTTCATCGGCACAACAGTGTCACTCGAGTCCTTTCAGGATGAGTTCGGTCTTTCGTCAATGGGTTCCTCGCAGAGAAGCCTGATCCAGGCCAACGTTGTCTCTTTGTTCCAGGCTGGAGCTTTTTTCGGATCCATCTTCTCCTACGGCACGGCATACTACTTCGGCCGACGCATTACACTGTGGACTTTCGTCACCATGTTCATCATTGGTGTCTGTATCACTTTTGCGGCTATCGGAGGTCATCTTGGGCCCATGTATGCAGGACGCTTCATCTCTGGGTTTGGCGTTGGCGGCTGCACAATGATAGTAAGTTTGGTGATGATCTCGTACAACCCATGGGCTCACGCATCACTAGGTCCCCATCTTCATTTCTGAGATCGCGCCACCCGCCATCCGTGGCCGCCTTGTCGGTACCTATGAGCTTGGTTGGCAAATTGGTGGACTTGTCGGTAAGGGCAACACCTATCGTTCTAGCGTGGATAACTCTAATGAAGTAGGCTTTTGGATCAACTTTGGCATGACCCAGAGCGTTCCCTATGGTCGCAATCAGTGGCTCATCCCGTTCGCTGTCCAGCTCATCCCAGCTGGCATGGTCCTTATTGGTAGTCTTCTATTTCTCCGAGAGACGCCTCGCTGGCTATGGACCAGAGGGCGGCGGGAGAAGGGCATCGCCAATCTCTGTTGGTACAGGCAACTGCAGCCAGATGACGCATACATCATCGAGGAAATCGAGATGATGGACCTCCAGATCAATGACTTGCCCACTGGCTTCATCAAGCCTATCCGGCTGGCTCTTACTAACAACACTGTGCTGTGGCGCCTGTTCCTTGGTCACATGCTCTTCCTCCTCCAGAACTTCTCAGGCATCAACGCGATTGTAAGTCCAATGCGCTGAGTCTCCTCACTATGTGCTAACAGCAGGACAGAACTACTACTCACCAACCATCTTCCGCACAATGGGCGTCTCCAACACCGAGACAATCGACCTAATGACCGGCCTCTTCGGCGTCGTAAAATGTATCATGACCATCCTCTGGCTCACGGTGCTGATCGACAAGCTCGGCCGTCGCACCCTTTTCCTCGCCGGAGGCGCATTCGGCGCAGCATGCATGATTACTATCGGCGCTTTGATCGTCACCGAGCCCGCTGCCGCCGAAGGTGCGGGTCTGTCCGGACAGGGCATTGCAACGATTTTCATGATCTACCTCTGGACTTGCATCTACATCACATCCTGGAACGGCACACCCTGGGTCGTCAACGCCGAGATGTTCAACCAAGCGACCCGCAATGTTGGTCAGGTTGGCGCATCGATGGCGAACTGGCTGTGGACGTTCGTCATTGCGCGTATCACGCCCAACATGGTTGCTGGCATGGGTAGGAATGGGTGCGGCATGTACTTCTTCTTTGGTGCGATCAGCGCTTGCGCAGTTGTGTTTGTTTGGTTCTTGGTGCCGGAGACGAAGAGCGTGCCGCTCGATCAGATGGATAGACTGTTTGAGATCAAGCCAGTGAGGACTGCGCAGCCGAAGCTTATGGATGAGTTGGCGACAAACAATGCGGAATTTGCGAAGCTGGATCGCAAGGATGAAGAGATTCCGCAGCAGGTTGAGAAGCGATGAGCGATACGAGATATGTACAATGACAAACACTCAGTGTTACTTCAATACTACGTGCGCAACGAGTGGTTCCGAACTGCTTCACGTTGCGAAACGAAGCAGAGCAGACGACTGCACGAGAAACATGTATATTGCGTTTCGCATCTCAGCGGGGAGCCCGATGAAGTGACTACTCTTCGCTCATGGCGCTTGCAGAAGATTAGCATCTACACGACACGATAGAGGCACGGTCAATACTTATACAGGCGTGTGAGTTGGAAACTGAACACTCCCTTTTCTGACTATGATGCGGAATAAGGTAGAATGTGTAATCGGAATGTTCGGACTTGTGATAACGTATTAAGGGGGCCGGAGCAGACTTTGGTTCGCTACCAATCCGAGGCCACGATCAGGCATCAGGCGCGCGTTTTACTTTCATGACGTACTCAGTCCGCAGGTACTGCAATGGATGAAGAGTTGGAGCATTGGGGTCATTCAGCGATCAACTGTTACAGACTAGAGAAGACAATCTGCGTAACCCGACTTCAAAAGCACGAAGGCTATCGCAGCGACCAAGGTCAGCCGACAAGGTATGAACGAGATGTTTGTGACATGTACTTCATTGCTTTTCGCACGCTAACAAAACACACTTACAGAACTTACAACTGCTCGTTGACGAACAGACCAGCCATACCCATACCAGTACCAATGCACATACTGGTCAACAGAACCTTCTTCTTCTGCCTCCTGCACTCACTCAGACCTGTGACAATCTGGCGCGCACCTGTGCAACCCAGCGGGTGACCAAGCGCGATAGCACCGCCCCTAACGTTGAGCTTGTTGTGGTCGATCTTCAGTGTCTCGAGGCAGTACACTGCCATCGAGGCGAAAGCCTCGTTAAGCTCGATAAGGTCGACATCGTCGAGTGTGAGTTTGAACTGGGAGAGAAGCTTGGGGATGGCGACCGAGGGGCCGATACCCATGATCCTGGGTGGCAGACCGGCGACGGTGGCGCCAACGTACTTGGCGAGAATGGGCTGGCCGAGAGCCTCGGCCTTGGAGCGCTTCATCAGGAGCACCGCGGCGGCGCCGTCGGTCAGTTGGGACGAGTTACCAGCGTGGCTCTTGTCGCCGTGGGGCAAAAAGGCGGGCTTGAGCTTCTGCAGAGACTCGAATGTGGTTCCAGCGCGGATGCCCTCGTCCTTTGTGAGCGTGACCTCCTTCGTCTCGCCAGTCTTGGGGTCCTTAATGGTGGTTGTGATGGGCGCAATCTCGTCGTCGAACCAGCCCGCCTTCTGCGCGACCTCGGCACGGCGGTACGACTCAGCGGCGTACCTGTCCTGGCGCTCACGCGAGATGTTGAAGTCCTTACCGACGTTCTCGGAGGTCTGGCCCATGGGCTGCATGCAGTCGGCGGCCTCGGGGTTCTTGAGGATCTCGTCGACGAAGGGGCGCTCGAGGCGGTCGCCGCCCTGTGTCATGCTCTCGGCGCCCATGGCGACACCGCATTCGATGGCGCCGACGGCGATCTGGTTGGCAATGTCCTGCACGGCCTTAAGGCCCGAGGAGCAGAAGCGGTTCAGAGAAGAGCCGGAGGTGGTGTTGGGGAAGCCCGCGGCGAGCATGGCGGCGCGGACGTAGTAGGCGGCCTTTGCGTCCGAGACGTTACCGCAGCAGATGTCCTCGACAACGGCGGGGTCGAGCTTCGACTGGGCGACGACCTGCTTGAGGGTCTTGACGAGCAGGCCATCGAGTGTTGTGTCCTTGAAGCCGCCCTTGTAGGCTTTCGTGAGCGGTGTGCGGATGGCGAGGGTGATGACTACATCGTCGGGGTTCTTGGTGGTGCTATCTTGTATTAGCGGTGCTGTACGGGAGGAGACAAGGCCGTTGCGTACATGGCGGAGAGGCCGCTAGTGGAGGGCGAGATCTGAGCGACGATGGACTTGAGACGTTCTGTCATCTTTGCGGTGTTATGTGATGGTATATGGTGTGCTGTGTATATGCAATGTAATTGAGAAGAAAGACACCAAGATCAGCAAGAGAAGACGTTGAACGCTGAGCAATGCGGAGGCGGAGAGCTTTAACGAGGACGGGGTTGCTGCAGATGCCTCGGCTCATCGGTCGCACATCACGGGGTCCTTCGGCAGTTCCCAGACCGCCCAGGCCTCGGACTTTTGCATCAGCTCACATTTTCAGTGCCGAGCGCGAGGCTGACGGTAAACTGGTGATAAGGCGTGGTGTCGCGGTGCTGTTCTTCAGGTTGAAGTTGCCAGCGTGAGTGCGATGTGTGAGCGGCGCTCGACTTACCGAAATAGGCAACTTTGGAAACCATTGATCGCACGAAGAATCATACCACCACACAGGCAGGCCGGAGCGCTCGTGCTTCCGAACAACGCTTCCGAACAACGCAAATATTCAGCTATGCCCAGTAAACAATCGAGACTCCTCACAAGTTCGAATGACAGGATAACATCTACACGAGAAAAGACACGCACGCACAGCACCATTACGCAGCAGCACGTGTACGCTCCATCCAGCAAGGATGAACGACAATGTATTTGACAAAGCTAACTCGTTCTTCCTCTCAACAGTTGGTACACAAGTTTTATCATCGGCGAATGATATCTAGTACGCCAACAGAACAGCTCAAGCATCACTCGACGCCGCCACGTCTTAAATGTCGGGCAGACGAGACGGTGATGTGGCGTCGTCGGCCTGGAAGAGGTTCCAGGGTAGCGAAAGTCGGTGCAACGGCAACAGCCGTACCTTTCTAGGACTATGGCGGGATTGCAACACGCTTGCAGAGACTTACTTACTGCTATCTAAAACCCTGAAGGTACATGGCATACAGCCGGCTTTGTCCAGCTATGCAGGAGGGAGTTGTCAAAGCGCATATCGACTCCAGTCTTTCGCGATAATTATAGTCCCTGCTGTTAGGATCACTAAACCTCTGGATGTAGGAACAACATGTCTCAGAACCAGGGATGGCTGAGTCGATGCGCACAATGAGGAACAAGCAGACAGCTTTCACCACATTTGGATCGTGAACACCAGAGATGGAACACCATCCGTGCCTCTTGAACTTGAAGCAACTTGCTCCCGCAGACGGTTGCACACTTCAACCAGACGCGCCCACAAAGCGCATGATGGTTCCAAAGAGTCTCGATCCTCCTGCGTTGCACCTGATCTCACCAAGAATGTCACCCGTCATCACAGGTACGTTCCGGGTATGACTGCATGCTGGACAAATCGCTGACACACACGCAGATGGCAGAGTGGCCTTGGTGCTCACAGAAGACTACCGTGTCAATCCCTACCTTGTTCGCAAAGACGGCAAGTGGATGCACGGTTCTATCATCATCAGGGAAGTAGATGGCCGCCACCTACGATACATCCTCGGAATAGGCCTCGAGCGTCAAAGGATGTGGCGCAAACCTCCTGGCCAAAATGGACTGCGCAGTATGTCTGCGGGCTGGGTTCTGCATTTCGATTGCAATCCGGACTTGATCCTGGCGAGGTCTGTCAAAGAGCAGAATGAGTATCTGTCAACGAGGGATCAATTGGGGTTGCCGCCGCTCAGGTGGGCAGCTGACTTGAGGTTGCTCGCGGAGCGGCAGGAGCAGTGATCTCGAGCCCCGCGTGCCGATGATAGACAACAGCTTGGCCGCCGTGACCACAGCAGCTGTGCTTACCTACTCTTTTAGCAATCGCTACCTCTGGCGACCACTGCAGAAACGAGTGGTCTGAGTAGATGACGCGGCGGCCACGCCGGCAGTCGCTTGCAGCAGCAGCACGAAAAGATCTTGAAGGTTGATCAGGATTGACTTACCATGCCTCTGATATCTTATTATCCGGGATATGTAACTCATTGACTTGCATCACAGGCAGTTGCCCATCCTCACGCCTACAAACCTGACATCTGAACTCCCACGACGCAGATCCAAGGTAAAGCTATTCAGTCGAACCCCAAATACTTTATGTGGCTCTATACTACCACATGCGACCAGTTTACATCCCGCCGACCGCTGCTTGTTTTGTATCTCGGCCCCGGCGATCGCCGATACAAAACTGGGTCCCATTTCAGGGCTGAACCACTCTCACTGGTACGTGAAGAAGGTATCATCACATGCTCTCTTTCAAGATCATGGCGGTCTGCATTTTCGACATTTTGGGCATCTCAGACAGGATCGACAGCATAATTACTCAGAAACCCGTGGTGCTGAACTTATGTCGTCGCAGAACGTACTCAGGAAACTCATCACAACATCTTGTTATAATTTCTCAAAGAAATGGTCTGGAGAGCCTTCTTTATGGATGTTGTGGGTTTGCGGTTCTGCACAAAGCACCTATCTCTTGGAGAACGGCATACTGACAACGCGATGTAGGTCTCACATACCAGCCAACAGTCAAACCAAATGAATCGACGCCAAGCTGACCAGAATTAGAGTAACCAACACCAAGCAGAACGAGGGTGCCAAGCTGCCACCCTAATATCGTACCATTCTATCGAACTCGTGCAGAAATACAGTAAGGCATGCTCGTCTCAAAGCCGACCTGACTACGATATTACTCGGTCGTTCTCAAGTCAGCTCATTCCTTGCACTCACCTGTCCGAAGATTGACTGTGCTAGACATTTGGCCACAGGACTGCACCAAAGGCATCTGCTTGGAGGTCTGGAAGCCTCCAGTGATGACCTCTAGTAAGGCACTAAGCTAAGCACGAGCACATGTCCCTTGGACTGCGCGGTGGATGTCGCAACCATGTGAACAACGCCAGGGACTATTCTCAGACGGACGACTTTAGCACCGGTGCGTGGGAGCTCAAGATCAGCGTTCAGAAGAATACTGAGCACATGGTGGACGACTGGAAGGTGCTGGATCTCCTCAAGGGTGTCGTGAATATGCCCCTGGGAGCAAACAAGCGGCATCTCACGCTGGCTATCGAGCATGCGCGGGCTCACAACGAGAAAGAACTCAGACTCAAGGAGTTGTCGGCATACATCAAGACGCATGCCATTGGTCATCATCTGCCAGACATGGTTGCCACAGACAAGGAACACCCAGATGTTGTTGCTCGTCAAGCCTTTGAGAAGGTAGTCGCGCCAGCGAAGAGGGAAGCTATCGTTGCTGCTCGTCGCGCGAGATAGCCCTGTTGAGTGCATGAACTGTGTGGAGGTATTGTTGTCGATGACCGGTGTTGAGACACGGGTTGCACCAGCAAGCATTTATAGATTTGTTGTACAGTGCCCGTACTTCACATCAAGAAAGCGGTGTCCTGTACAGCCACGTACCAGGAGCAAATACGAATGGAAATCAGAAGTCGGAGCCCATAAGCAAGATTACGGTAGCCCAAGATGTACCACAGCACGATACGAGTACCTCCACATTTCATGATGTACGGAGTGCCTGCCTGAGCGTAGCGCAATGATCTTTCACAGCACTGAGGTACAAGCGCAGTGTTAAAAACACCGCCACAGTAATTTTACACCGCACTCTTAGGTAAAAGAGTCTATTTACACCGCATATAGATGAATTTACACTGGAACCAATCATCTATAATAGTTTGTCATCATCCATCTCCCATCTCTCTCTCGGAGGCGGAAGTTGTCTAACCGGTCACCGTAGCTCGAGAAACTACCAGTAGATTTCATGAACACTGAATAAAGAAGAGCAAATTGTACGAGGAGACTTTCCGTGCTAGTGAGCAGTTGCATACGCCCCTGAAGAATTCCAGCCGTTCCAAAGTCAGGTCAGGCAGTGGTGTCGCAAACGCAATTAGATGTGCGGCATAAAGGATTGTTGTGCAAGACTCCTGGAGATGGATATTGGGAAGAAGTGCATGCGCCAAGCAAACAAGTAAGGCCACTGTCAGCATTCTACCGCTTCATCAAGCCACACTACCAAAACAATGATTCATACTGCTCAGCCACACAAGATAAGAATACCTTACCATCAAGGCTTCTTCCAAGCAGGCCCACGTTTCCTCAATCCAAACTCCAAGTTGACGAGCGTGTCCCTAGGATTCGTATAGGCACGCGGCTGCGGAGCAGCACGTGGTGTTATTGGCGACACTGTAGGCCGCCTCAACGCCCACTCTCCCGGAATGCCGTTGTGAAGCTTACGTTGACGCTTCGGCGTCTGAGCTGGTGTCAGCAATTCGCTGAAGTCGGGTTCACGGGTACGCTTCAACGTGGTCTCTGGGCTGGCCATATTGTTGGTGCCAACCATCGTGGAAGACCTTGCTGGTGTTGGTCGCTTTGTTGGAGTCATATGTTTGGTTGGCGTCGCTGTGTCCTGGCGTACTGCCCTCCTGCGTTCGGCCTTGTCGATTCCCATCTGAAAAGCCTTACTGACAACACCATGGAGGGCGAGAAACGGGAAAGTCAGGATATTGCGAAGTGGGATACGAATTTCTGCTTGCACGGTGTTCTCCTCGCTATTGATCACAGCTCGCTCGCCAGCAGACTTGGCAGTTTGGTTCGGTTCACGCCTTTCCTTGTTCACTCCAGACCCTACGTATTTGCTGTCGATTTTATTGGAGGAGCTTTCTCTCTGCCACTGCTCGAGTGCGAGTCGATTGAGGTTCCGTTTACCGACGGGTTGTAGTGGCTGCCTGAGTGCTCGAATGAGGGCTTGTGCGTGCAAGACGTTCAGCTCGAGTCTGGGCTGGAAAGTATCGCGGACCTGGAGGTACCACAACAAACACTGGGTGAGTGCTCGTGCATCTGGTCCTGTGGGTATGGATCTCAAGCCGCGTAGCAGGTCATCGAAGCTAGGTACAGTGAAGCCCTGCAGTCTGTCATCCAGGTATGTGCCGGGCTTGAGGTCTCTGGTGCGCATGTCCGGGTCCCCTTTGCCCTTGTATCCGATCGTCTTGAAGGCCGGTAAACGTTTCCTCATGGCGTCACGTTGTATCTGATTCATGATCGAGGGTGACATGTGACCTTGATGAGCTCCACGAGCGGCCGCCTGCACAAGTTAGTCAGTAGCCAGTTTCAAGATCCGGCTGCCCAAGCACTTTACCTGGATGCCCAGGATGTCTTGTCCGCGGTAGTCATTTTGTACAAGACGGAACATCACATCCTGCCAGCGAACGTGATGAGGGTAGTAGACGCAGATTTCCCTGAGCGAGAGCGGAACACCAGGTGGGAACAGAGCATCGACTGCAACAGCTTCTGGGTACCAGTTGTAGTTCCTAATAAGCTCTTGAGGTGCGGCGCCGCGGACTCTGATGGGGGCACAAATTTGCGCCATGTTGCAATCGTAGGTTTCATCTTGCCATGCACTGTCAGGCTGTGATCTTGTAGGCGATATCGGCAACATGACATGGTCTTCAAGCGTGGTGTCAAGTTCTGTGTCGGCGTGGGACATCGTTGATACGCGTGGGGTTGTATTGTTGTTGGGGGGCGTCGATGGTGGACAGAATAGCTGGCAGAACGAGATACCATGATCCATGATGTCGGCTCTTTCACTTCTAAAGTGAAGGCAATCAATGGTCTGTGGGGTCGCGTAGTCTGTGCTTCGAATGAGAGAGCGCCTTGGCAGGCCGTCTCTGAGGGTTGCATTCTCTAGTGCAGTGAATTCTTCCGAGTATATGTCGGTGTCGCTGAATCTATACTGCTTAGTGATTGGAAAGGCTGTAACCACACCATTGTCGCAGTTGAGGCGTTTCCGAGTCATCCCAGCCTGCAGAGAATGTCCCATGTTGATGCACTCTAGGACGCCAGTCGCATACCGCGAATCGCAATTAGTTGGCGTCCATGTCAATAGGCGATGGGACCCAGTCAGTGGGCTTCGCGTTTGCCTGTGTGTGCTGTGCCCACAGCCGCGGAAGCCGTAGTGCATGTTGGAAGGCTAGAATCAAGAACTCAATATCAAGTATAATAAAGTGCGATTGGCTAGCATTGTGGGGATTTCAGCAGTGCCGTGGGCCGCCTACCAAGGGGCAGGCGATTGCAGGTGAAGGAAGACTACGCAGAGTGCGGTAAAGAGCATTTGGAGTAAACACAGAGGCCACGATTTGGGAAGGTGCAGGGTAATCCAGCCATTGCAAAAAGCGGAATTGCGATCCCCCTTACCCGTTATGTCTTCGGTAGTTCCTGCTTTTCCTCGACCAGATACCTGGAAACGGTCCTTGACCTAGAAATTTCCTACCATTCTGGAGTGCTCTAGGACCTGATCGCATTTACTGTATGTTCGTCTCATCATGAGTTACTCCCAGAGTAACCCCTGCAAGAAATCTGGCTCAGTCGACAGGTGCTTGACCTGCATAACAGATGCGGCCATGCGGCCCTGATGATCTGAACAGTAGGAAAGATACGAGAACAGTTTCCGCCTGAAGTCTTATAGTCAACGATTAGACTGATGCAAAGAGATGGAGGGAACGATAAGGAGGAACGGAAAGATGCCCGTAGCGCGTCAATCTCGACAGCGGCTGCACCGCCGATGCACTGATACATCATCCCTGTCAACCGAGGCCGTCTCCGCATCCTGCAGTATCCGACGATACTTACAATCTACCAACCATGTAGGACTTCACCTAAACACGACGCCCAGGTCAAACCACACATTCACAATTCACGATGACGACAAAGACAATTCCTACGCTCACGCTCGAGGGCGCGCGCATCGCGCTGGCCGCCGCCGAACAACGCGCCAAAGAAATCGGCGTCCCCATGAACATCGCCATCGTCGACCACGCAACACACCTCCTCAACTTCGCTCGCATGGAAGGCGCGAAGTTCACATCGATAAACATTGCCATCGATAAGGCGTTCACTGCCGCAGGCCACAAGGTGCCTACATCAGTGTATAAGGAGAATGTGTGGCCTGGCGGCCCTGCGTACGGCATCAACCACACGAACGGCGGCAGGTTCAACACTATTGGTGGCGGGCTGCCGATTGTACTTGATGGGGTTGTAGTGGGCGCTATTGGTTGTAGCACAGGCACGCCGACGCAGGATGAAGATGTTAGTTTGGCTGGGAAGAAGGCGGTGGAGAAGAGTTTTACGCTGAAGGCGAAGCTGTGAGCAATGAAGGTTGGAGAACCGGGTGTTGGAAATGCGAATTCTGCGGTCTGCGGTGTCTTCGAAAGAAAACGCGAAAGCTTTGTGCAGCTTCAAAGGTTCTGGTCCGGAAGGGTTCACTCAGACCCCGTTTGCCGTTTGCACCTTCCAGGCTACAGCCACAGTCCGACACACAAGCGAGACTTAATTCGCATTCAAATGTTGCAAGCCGCATATTCCTCACCACACCTGCACTGCACGTCACGAACCAGTTCAGCGCAACATGTCGAAGCTCATGGCGCCAGAGCGCGCCCAGTATGGGAGAACTGACGCATTCTTGACGGTCGCACAGCTGTTCGAAGCCAAGTTCCTGTTCGCTATGTTATGATGGAGCAACCGCCTGAACGCCTCGGAGAGTGAGAACCGTCAGTTCAAGGATGACGAGGAGTACAAGATCCTGTACGAGATTTTGACGCACTTCGACGGAGATGAGGGAACATTCGATGTTCTGTCCGTGAAAAAGCGGTGCTGTCCCGCCTGTCATGCACTCGTCCAGTATCTCATCAAGATCGGGCGTTACAAGCCCAACATGTTGTACGTCGGCGCGCACTCGGACTGGTCTCAGGTTTGCCTGCCATCATTCATCCCCAAAGCAGCGGGTGAGGCCGTCATCGCCGCCGCTCGGGAGGCTCTAGAACCTCTTCTTCATCGCATGATAGCAGACGAGAAGAAGAAAGCCAGCCCAGAGACCGTCAAGTCATGGAGATCAAACATGACCATCACCAGCAAGCCACTCGCGACAGACAGTTCGCCCTTTCCATCCACCACGAGGTTTGCTGAGCCTCAGGGCATGGAAGACTCGGCCAATCCGGGTTTTCCCTGGCCCGAGAGTAGGAAACGTGATCGTCCTGTCTCTTCGCCAATGAGCTCGCCCATCGTGACGAAGACGAAGGCATAGAAGACGAGAGCTACTTTAGGACCATCTACGCAGCCTCAAACTGGGGAGGTTTCGAAGAGCAAGAGTGGTGAGGGTCAGATGAAGGGCGATAAACCATCGTAAGTCGTGAGGCAGTACGTGGACGAAGGCGACCAATGGGTCGATGAGGGTCATGATCGAGGAGTATGTAGAAATCAGTATGAGGTCATCTCTGCTGTGGCTGTCGCCTGACATCCTGGAAGAGTGTCCGCTATGTCGCTAACTTAATCATGACCATTTTCGGGGTAGCTCCTTTTCACCAGGTAGTGACTACTTTGCCACTTCTGTACTTTGTGAGACTTCTTGCCAACGATCGGAGTCTGATTTGCACTGACCACAACTTTCTGCCCTTCGAAGTACTCTCGCCACTTCGGCTTCTCACCAAGCGCAATGACAACGTCCCACGGCCACTCCTCAGACTCGAGCTCCACCAATGTGAGGTAAGTGTGCAGCTTCTCCTTCTGCAGGGTCTCATACGAATCCGCCTTTAGTACTGTCGCGTTGTTGATCTTGAACATGCGGAACCGCAGCACATCTGGCGATGATGCGATTGTGGGAGCCGCTTCTGCCTTGTAGAAGTCGATGACTTCCTTTTCTTCGCCCTCTGCGATCTGCCATTCCATCACTGCTACGCTCGCAACGTCTGCGTGATCTACACTGTTGTCAATACGGCGTGAGGAGAAGAATGCTCGGACCACGTACTGCCGTCCCATGCACCCTCTTGCCACCTCCCGACTTCTTCATACGTTCTGACGTCGAATCTCGCATTCGCCATTGGTCCCGTCATTGATATGTGGTTGCTCTTGTCGTATGTTGAGTCGGTCGCTTTGTCTGCATTGTCCATTTCGTAGACTGTGAGCCATTTCCATGGTGCCTCTCGCTCTCCGACACCGTCGACTTCGTCATCTAACCCGACTTCAACGAGCTCGCAGTGCAGCGCGTGTTGCGCAAGTTTCGACGCCATCGATGGGATGTATTCACCCTCGTACCATCCCTCTGAGGCATTGGGGACGTTGGCAGCCCATGCGCACAGAACGCCTGACATGTTGATGGTGGATGCGGAGTGTCGTGCAGAAGATCGTGACAGCGGGAGGGTGATCGGAGGGTGGGTCTTGGAAGTTTTCTGGAAGGAAGAAGATCCTTTTGATGTCTCTGCGGCGCGAAATATTTCGGAAGCAAAGACAAGGGCGCATGTCGATCGTAAAGGTAACCTTATTGCTTTTGCTTGCATCGGGCCTGTTCATGCATCACCAACATATGCAAGTCACAAGATGATGGGTCCCATGGCAATCACGCGTTCGTCGGTTCGAATGATGGACTCCGATGCTGCTCCATGCGCTTTGATTGGTTTCCACAGTCCATCCAAATTGCAAGGAGCCTACAAGGTGTCAGCCTAGTCTTTGTTGAGTGTAGCGAAGATCGACAGCGTGGGGATGTGGAGCTGTGCATGAGTCGTGTGTGGTTTAAGAAGTCCTCTGCAACAGGAACTAAACTTACACATGGGCCATGCGTTGCTTGGTCAAGTATTTGGCGACATCAATCTCCTTGCGCAAACTAACAATGTTGTTTGTTCGATAACATTGCTGTCGCTTCGTCATTGCCAAAAGCCATCTTATCAGCCTCAAGATAGCGGTGTAAGTCTTCGGGCCGTTTGAAGCGGGCCGAATGTGACTTATCTCAGAGCTCTATGCGTTCAAGCCCTACGCCAAGAGGAAGTATCTCGATGCGATACGAGACATTGTCTGCGCAAAGGCTGTAAAGGCCCTGCCAACAAGCATGAAGTAGTCCCACGGCAACACCGTGACCGGCGGTCTTAGTTGATACCAGCTCTACCATTGGAGTGGGATGGGCCGGAACAAACGCAATGATCCTTTGGCAAGGAGCTTGACATCGGGGAAATGTTCCGATTAACCAGATCTCCAGGAGCGAGGTGATGGTCCCTAGTCTTCAGGTCGTTCACGTCCACAGGATAGGCTTCGCCTGCGAGCTCTTCAATGCTCTTCAATGCTCTTCGGAGGGCTAGGATGTCCTATCAGCTGTCTTGACGATACCGGGCATGGTGTCGTACAGTGGCGTACATCAGATTCCTTCAAGAAGCCGCCGGAAGAGCCATGTCACCCTGCAGCACCACTTGTGATGTGATTGCAAAGATCAAGCGCTTGTAGCACCTGCTAGAATATAGGTAGCTAGCTGTAGGATACCCGGTGCCGTTGGGATAGGCTGCATGCTGAGGTTCGATCCCCTTCCTTTCTAATATCGCTGCGCCGTTCCAGGGCCGTTCCGATGACTTCAAGTGAAAACTTTGGTTCTTAGCCGACTGAAATGCTGCTTTGCGGTGACAGCTTTGTGGTATCGGAAGCAGCCGGTGCTATCGAGCATCACCTGGCCTTTCATAGCCTCGACTCGCACAGAGTAAATTATTCACTCCGTGGGGTGGGTAGCTAAGTGACATTGTTCGAGATTGATGCTGAACGTCTCAAGACCCCATGGTCTTACCATACCGCTCAAACTTCGTGTAGGCAATAGGCATGACGCTGTGCAGACACTATGGCGTTTGCAGAATGGCTTGATAAGCGTCCTCCTGCATTGACGGAAAACCAGACCATCCGCCAGCTACAAAGACAATCTTTCATCTCGACACCTCTTCGACTACGCCTGACACGCGGCGCACTGCATCTACATCCTCTTTCTTTTTTTTGGTTGGTAAGTAAACATGTCTTGTCGTGACGAGTTCCTAACACAGGAGAACGGCGTTGCTGAGGAGCGCCTGCCCCGTAAAATGCGCCTGGCACGCATTGCGGACGTGTGGGAGTATCGCCGTACAGTTGAGTACAACAAGTGGGTTACCGAGTACAATCGCCACGTAGATGAGCTGAACAAGGCAGCCAACCAACAGCAAGACCTCGACGAGAAGTACCTTATGCCGTGGGTTGAAGACCTCGAGGCTCTGGACGACGAGCTGGGTGATCTCCTCGACAAGTGGAAATCAGGCGAGGACGTCACGCCAGTCGACTGGGACGCAGTGACCAAAGGCAAGGAGCGCAAGGCGATTTATATCGTTCATTATGACCTCCCAAAGGAAGCTTGGCCGCTACCAGTACGTGATCAGTTTCCAGACTTGATTGCAGTCACCATGGAGCTGAAACGACTTGCCGGTGATACCTCCGATGGTGTCGGCTGGCAGACCTCAATGACCGCCGAGCAGATTGAGCGGTTGCGTAAGCAGCTGGAGATGGATCAAACGCTCTTCGAAGAAGATGTAGTTGCGATGCTGCTTGATCACTTGCGCTACGAGGATGTAATAAGCCAAGACTTCGATGCGTACGCGTGGGTTCGGAAAATGTTTCAGAAACAAAACTTGTCTCCAGGCGAAGCGCTGCAACGGGCGGCCCAGATGGTTCACGCCTGGGTCGAATATTGGCAGATACACTCTGAAGGCGAAGCCGGTGTTCTCGGTGGGAAGGTTTTGGACAAGAATATCAACCACGGGAACGAGCTGTTCGTGCCGGTCGAGCCCGTCCTCGACCAGTTCGGGATGGATCTGTACAACGAGACTGAGCACACTGGTGAGTACTTTCTGCCATTTGACACCTAGTGCGGCGGGTACGTACTGTGTTTTGTCCCGGGCAATGTCAATATTCGTATGCGCTGCACGAATTTAATACCACGTGAACATTTGACCGTGAACCACCCACTCACCACATTCCTCTAGCTAGGTACACCCTCATATTCCCATCCACCCACCATCTTTCTTCCCCTGCCTCTCCTGTCTTCTCGTCTGTTCGATGCGCATTTGATGAAAAATGTCAAAGCTGCGCAGACAAAGATGATGACAGCCGCGACTGTAGGGATGACAACAATTCGAGTCCGGTTGGTGTCAGTCGATTGCAGATAGGGACAAGTGCCATTGATGCCAATGACCCAGCAATCCGCCGTGCCGAGCTGATTGATGTCAACGTAGACGGGCTGATCTGGCTCTCGCGACCTTTGTAGGGCTGCATGCAGATACGCGTTCTCGAGCGCAGTATGCGGAACAGCAAATTGGAGCGGCGACCGACACAGTGTCTCGGCGGTATTGTAGTCAGAGGTACCGTCAGATACTTCCCAGTAGTAAGGCTGGCTCGGATTTTGACAAGCCGCGCGGTAGCGAGTGGCGCAGTCTGCAACTTCCCATCGACCTGGGTAAGGTGAGTCGGTCATCACCGTGCAGCGATTGGCGGTCGAACTGTCGCGAGTGACGTTCAGAGGCTGGCCGGGCGCCCATGACCAGAGAGTTGAGTGTATATACGCAGCGTAGGGCAAGGGGTTCTTATCCGCCGTTGTGCCTGCTAAACTCTGGTTCAAGAACGGAATGATGCCACAACTGGTCAGATTCGCCACCGATGCGATCGAAGCGTTGAGATCCGGGTTCGCAGCGATGTTGAGAGTCGCTGGTGATGCGCGAGCGAATGAAGAGTTGCTTTGAGATGCCACCACCACATCAGTTGATGGGTAGAAGCAGCCGGAAGTCTGTTCTCCTGTAGTGGAAAACGAAACCTCCCGCTCCCTGGTAATCGTGCCTGGAGGGAAGATGTCTCCGAAGTCTCCACTGATGTTGTAGGCTACCATTGATTCGTCAACATTACCAAAGCTAACGATAACTCTCTTGAACTCTTGGAACTCCATCAATGCTTCGGTCGGCCAACCGCTATCGGTAACGATGTTGCCTGCGGAGTTCTTCGAGGTCTGGTAATAGCCTTGGGCAGGTAGGTTGTCCCACTCGACATTGTACCAGGTAGTGTTTAGGTTCGCACGCTGATCAGCCAAAGTATTTGCGGAGTACAAGAGAGCAGAGAGATTGCCATTCACGATCTGACTCAAGGTGTCACCAGGTTGCGGCAACTGGTCAGGCGTAAGGTGTGGCGGAGGCCCGTTCGGATCTAATAGCGTGGCAGCGGCGTAGATGTTCAAGTTGAGAAATGTGATAGCCGCGCCAGTAGTGGTTGCTGTTTCTTGAAGGAAGTCTTCGAGTAGGCCGGTCAATAGGCCAAACGTCATCTGCGATGTGCAGTTGTAGTGGCCAATCTGCAGAAGCGGCGGACCATTCACGGTCGGGAAGCTGATGACGGTAGGTTCTGCAGGTACGTTTGTCGAAGTTGAAAGGCTTGACGAAGGCTGGTCTGCTGTTACAGAAGATGACAATGCGACTACACTGGACGCAGAACCAGTCTGACGAGCTCTCAGCGCTTGAGGCATCGTCGCCGTAGTCTCTGGCACCCTAGCATTGGCGGTTCCCGTAGACACCAATATTGTGGGACCAGAGACTACAGGCGCGTTGTTCTGCACTTCGTCATCATCCTGGGGAAGCTGCACAGGACACAAACTCCACACCGAACGAAGGGCATCCCAGTACACATCAACCTCAAATCGAGGGAAGCCAACTCCAAGAAGATTAGAGAAGCACTTCGTGAAAGCATTGTGCTCGTATTGATTGTTGTCAAAGCAGGCCTGTGTCAAAGAAGCGGCTGCCAGGGTGTGGAAGTTGATGGGAACGCGAAGACCAACGTCACGTTGCGCCTGTGGCACGTTAGCCAACTGGAACACAAAGCTTCCCCATAAGACGGACAAACGACATACTCTGAAGGCTTCACTCCATGGCTGTATCCAACGTGTGTTGACAGCAGCCTGATCGGGATCGTAGAGATTGTTATTGGAAGACATCGCTCCGGGCACTCATTGAGTCGCGCAGCTGCACGGCGCCTGCGGACGCGATGGCCTTCCCTCTGAGCGCGCGTAATAGCAATGTAAGTTTAATGATACATCAAGCAAACGAAAGACGATGCACAACAGCAATAGAGGCGATGACGGATGATGCAGGTGATGGAAATGAAGATGTGTCACGCCCCTTCTTTCGGAAGTTCTGGAAGGCGCCTCGGCTCTAGTGCCCGTTCAGGCCGAGTGTGCATCGTGGACAGTCATCGCGTACTACCCAATCAAGTATAGCGCCCAACTTCACCTTTTGTTAACTTCAGCACCGGACTCTGTCGAGTTTTCAACCATGTGCCAGTGCTCTTCCAGGCTTCAAGTGGCAAGTGAAGTGCAGGTAAGATGGCATCATAGAATTTGACTAGGTCACAGATATTGTGGCGAAGGGAATGCGAAAACAGAAGTTACAGGTGATAGACTTATGATCGCTGCGTATGAAGGAAATCCGGGCCATCATGGGAGAGACTCACGTGCTGTTTGACGGCATACAAGCATGGTTCCGACAATCAATTACGGCGAACGCTATATAAAGGCCAACCCCCACTTCAACGTCAGATGCACGAGACTCCTTCCTATGCGATGCCTTTCGACCGAAATGGTGTCCTGCAGCGAAGTCAGTGTATCGAATGCGACAGATCGAACTGCCATAGGCTTACTGGTTGCGCTCAAGAAGCACATTATCGCATACAACATCAACGTTAGCGTCTGTGCAGAACATTGGTTGGAACACGAGCTTGCGCTTGTCGCGTATGTATAAGTTGTAGACCTACGATCAGTAACGAAAGCGACGCAATAATAGTGGCTATCAGACCGAACACCAATGCCAGAAGCACTTTCTGCTTGTCCATGACTGCAGACTGGGCTCCGAATGCAACTAAGTGCCCCTCGTTAGAGCTTGACATTAAGGTATCGCACGCA
This sequence comes from Didymella glomerata, assembly GCA_030271015.1. Classification (NCBI taxonomy): domain Eukaryota; kingdom Fungi; phylum Ascomycota; class Dothideomycetes; order Pleosporales; family Didymellaceae; genus Didymella; species Didymella glomerata. The sequence goes on from JAJOHN010000008.1 coordinate 29,950, forward strand.
GTCTCACGTACCTCTTGAACCGAATGTGCAACTTGACTTATGAACTTATACTCGGACCTTGAGTAGCTTTCAAGATGGCAAAGCACAAAAGACAAAGGCGGAAATTGACTGAATCGAGGAGGAAGAGCATATTTCTGCGTACTTAAGCAGGCTGTTCGACAGAACGACCAAGCGCAGAGACGTACATCAGAACAGTGGATGCTCGACATTACAGCTCTGTGCCTCGACCAATGACACTGCGCAATGCCAGGTCTGCATCCGCTAGACCACCCAGTAAAACCCACGCATTAACACCACCCGATGCGCTTCACTAAGTTACCCTTTGGCCGGGTGTTGAGAACTTCATGAACTCACTTTTCGTGTATATCAATGGGTGTATTCAGCAATTCAACTTACAGAAAGGTATCAATCGCACAAACCAAGCAAAACACTTCAGCACTGCTGTACCTCAAAACCTAAGCTATTACCACAGGATATCCGCAAACGCGGTCCTCAAGACTTCTGTCCTCGTCTTTTGCATCTCCGGCGCAATGCCGACTAGATCCAAGATCTCTAGACACTTCCGCGCATCCGCTTTCGCTGCCATGAGTAATGGATCTGTACTCGGCGGTCCATTATGTCCCGGACTGAGCGCTTGCTCCTGCTGACCCAGGATCCTCGCCATGAGAAGCTGTCATTCGTCAGTACATCGTCTTTGGACCTTTCATCCCCTCGTGAAGAGATTAGTATCAAGAGAGTTGAACTTACAGCTTCCTCAAAAGCCCTGTGCTGAAACACCCACCACACCCCCGCATCCGTCTTGAGATACTCCCAAAAATGGAAGAAACTCTTCACCGCCATGCGCGCCGCCTCCAAACACCCCTTCACCTCGCACATATACCCTTCAGTTGGATTCTCATCAGATTGAATCACCATAACGCAGTGCCAGAAGTTGCTGCGGAAGAACAGATTCTGCCTCAGCGAGCGAGGATCCGTGTCTGCGAGGGCTTTGATCGTGACGTCGTCCGAGGCCGTAAGTTCGGGCGGGAAAGAGCGGTGCAGGGAGAAATATTCTTCGACGAGTCGGTGTTTGTGGGTCAGCGAGTTGGTCAGAGGTGTTGAGAGAGATCGTGGTGTGCAGACTGTGCGCGACACGAGGTTGGCCATGTGCCACATTGAGCGAATGTAGCGGCGGTCTGCGAGCTCGTAGGACGGGTACACATCCTTGAGTTGTGCGATATGCGTGATGCTCATTGGGTTGAGGACTGGGTCGGTGGAGCCGTTGGAGGAGCCGTTTGGCATGGCGTAATCGTCGAGAGAGTCGTCGAGGGATTCAGGGCGTACATCTGAGAAAGTTGTTGTTGGAGGTAGCTTCAACAAGACGGTGAAAAAGGTGTCTTGGAAGAAGATGGCCTGCCAGAGTTTGCGCCGCTGTTGTTTGTCGCTGCGTGAACACCGAGGTGCGATGACATCGGGGTCTCGATGCAGACCCATGGCGTAGGCTTGTCGTACCAGGACCCCTCCGAATGCCCATGCATCAGACGCATGGTTGTCGTTCATGAGGAAGTACCCTATGAGCACCATAGCTTGCAGTGTCCTGACCGAAGCTCTGCTCAGGTAAGACGATAACCTCAGCGCCTGCTGTGCTGCAGAGACGTAAAATTCGGCTATCTGCGCTCTCTCTGCGTTCGACGGCGTGTGGATAAATTGTGTTCCCATGGCATATACAACGAAGTGCAGAGCAACCATGACCGGGTCCGCGGCCTGCTTCTCCTCCAGCGACATCGCCCAGAAGCGCTCATAGTCAGCATAGAAGTTCCGTCTATGAATCATAGGGTACACAGGATCGACGGCATCGAAGTACTTGTCGACAAGAATGTCGGCTTGCTCCTTTGCTGGCAGCACACCTACGACTTCAGCAAGGCCGCCACGACTTGTCCAGTAATTGGCGAAGGGATGCTCAGATCCCAAGCCAAAGAACGGCTGTGGAGCTCTACTCGAAAATGGAACATTGGACAACAAGAATGGCGAAGATCCAGACGAAGACCCAGACACACTGCGAAAGTTTGTTCTGACAGGCGTCGGTACCTGAGCCAGGTGCTGTCATGTGGGTCAGCCATTGCCGGCATATTGGTCTGTGCATCTGCGCGTGTCTTCCGTCCGCGTGGAGCCGAAGGAAGGTCAGACGAACACCCGTTCTGACGGGCCTGACAGAAGCGACAGCGGGAATAAAAAACGGGCAATTACCTGAACAGGAAGTGGATGCTGCTGTGTGTCGTTGCCAAGCTGGAGTTGAGTGGGTTTCTGCTGCTGCTTCCTGGATCGTCCCGAATTACGCGCGGCGCCAACGCTGTGGGATTGCTTAGCAACGGCGGCACGAATCGTTGTACGAAGGTTGAGACTCACCCGTCTGCAGACGTTGCAATCAGATTCGCTATTTCTGAGTACTTGCATGTTGATTGTCGCTTGATACACGCCAGACAATGAGGCCGGGTGCGATCGCACTGCGCGTGGTGTCAGAATTGTGCTCATACGGGGTCATGACGCACGTATTCCCATGGCGCGAGCAGCAGCAACGCCCAACACAGGGACAGGAACGTACCTTGGTTTTGCGCTCAACGCATTCATGGCAGCTCAGAGTAGGCTTGTTCCTCTTCTGTTTTTTCTTAGGCGGCGCATCGCCTGGCGTCGACGAGTTGATTGAAGCCTCCGGACTTGTTGAGGGATAGACAACCTCCTCCTTCATAGCCATACGCTCGGCGCACTCGGCCGCTTCAATACCTGATGGTTCCGGGAATGCTGTCAAAAAAGATCTCAACGGCGATCCAACCGGTGCTGCATGGATATGACGCGAGGGCGCTGTACGATGTAACGGGAATAAGTGAGGTGATGTTGTTTCCACGAGCCCCGAAGAGTTTCCTAGGAAGGAGCGGGGATTTTCGCGGGGAGATCCAGCCACTGCCAAGGCGGATGAGGTGAGGGTCTAGAACAATGCCAATGGGTCTTCAGCCGCTAGCGGATGTCAGGACAGGTTTCCAGGAACAGGAAGTGGACGTGAAAGTCAATTTTTGGATTCATGGTGCTCCGCGCGGGTGGACTGTTCCGTGGATGATACGGCTGTCATAAGGGGTGGGATGAAATTGATGACGAACGCATGACAAGTGGATGACAAAGCCTGGCTAAAGGGACGGCAGATGCAAGGACGAAAACCATGCGCGTACTGTATCGTCACTGGAGAACAAGGTACAAAGGTATGCACTTGGAGGCGTGTCTTCGGCTGCTTGCAACCTTGCCTCTATGGCAATTTGTAACGTATGTATTTGTTTGAGTTGAGAGTCGCTACTACAAGTAGGAGATTCCAGAAACCCATGTAATCAGCCGTTATCTTGCGGTCTCGTAGCTCCACGCGTCTTGATCCCAGAACTCTTCCCTACAGAACGAATCGCTCTCGTTCGCGCAATCACCGCCAAGCATGATGGAAATCGCTACAATCTTGGGGTCGACGTCTTGTAGTCCGCGGCCGGCGTTGAAGGATGACCGCAACCGCAGACAGCTTAGGTGTAATGTTGCATAGCATCACGATAGCCCTTACCACCACGCATATCGTCCTCGAAAGCCTGGGCGACCTCCAGCACGCGCTTGAGGTGCTCTATGCTGAATGTCACTTTTTCAGACAGCGCGATGGACTGACCAGTCTTGACCGTGTTCTTGATCTACGCGCCGTGTTAGCAAAGCTCAGGTCGATTGATCGTGCAAGAGCACACACCTGTCGACCATTCATATTCTTCTTCGCAAGCTCATTGAAGTCATCTTCTGTGAAGGTCTTGATATTCTGCATGCCATTTCCGCTCTCGCTCTCAGCAACAGCCATCTTCTCCACCTTGCCAATGTGGTGCTGCCAGATCTTCTTCCTCGCTGCAGGCTTGAGGTTCTCGTAGCGAATACCCATGTGGATCCTGCTCTGGAAAGCCTCATCGAAAGTCTCGACGCGGTTTGTGGTCAAGAACAAGATACCCTGGTAGTACTCCGTAAGCCTGAGGAAGACGGATACCAGGCTGTTGCGATGAATATCATGCGGCATGCGTGCCTCAAGGAACACATCAGCTTCGTCCAGCAGCAAGATGGCGCCCCAAGAGTGGGTAATATCCATGATGCGGTTCAGGTCTCGCTCAAGGCTGCCGGAGTTGGTGCCGAGCTCGCCAGCTGAGACTGCGTAGAGCGGGCATTTGAGATACTCTGCAATCGACTCGCCGGTGAGTGTCTTGCCAACTCCTGGTGGACCGTGGAGCACGACATTGAGGCCCTTACCCTTGCCTTGGATGACATCGTCAATCGTGCGGGCGGCGTTGAAACGATGCGAAGAGACTAGTCCCTTGAGGTTCGACTTGATTTTGTCGGGTAGGACGAGCGAATCGAAGGCTTCGGCGTTCCATTGGATCTCTTCGATGCCGGAGAGTGAGAACTCTAGCCACAGCTTCTCTGAGAAGGCAAAGCCAAGTACGACAGGAGAAGCAATGAGTAGTTCTTCTTCAGTGAAAATGTGATTGGCCATGTTGCCCTCATCATCGACTTCGAGCTTGGTGGTCTCGCTGTTGCCTACGCCGTTCTCAGCATCAACAGTGCTCTGGAGCACATGGATGGGATGCTTCTTTCCCTTGCTGTCTTTCCACATGACAACGCGCATTGGATCCTTGTCAGGCTTCTCGCTTTCTGACAGATCTTCATCATCATCACTCGAGCCACAGCAGGCGTCACTCATCTCTTGCTCAGCCTCCTCATCTTCTCGGTTGAGCTCGTCAGGCTTGATGTATGAGAGCGGATAGTTCGGCTGGATGCGGCGGAAGATCGCAGGATCGACCATAACACGACCGTTGATGTTGTATTTGGCAATCATATTCTTGACCTTCTGGTATGCGATACCCTTCTGCAAACGGTAGTTCATGCCTTGTAGTGCAATGAACTTCTTACCCCGCTCGACTAAAAGCGCTTTGATGCCCTTTTTGGTCAGTCATCGTTGTGCACTCGTATCGATGTTCGAAATTGGACTTACTTTGGGGTCCTTGTGGTACTTCAGCGGGTACGCGACCAGACTGGTGATCTTCTTGTGGCCCTTGAAGGACTTGATCTCGGCCTCATGATCTCCTAAGCCGAATGCCTGGCCATCGTACTCGAGATATTTGCCATCGATGCAGCACGACTTTGCGCCACTCAGCCAACTCTCGTACTCAAAGCACTGTTCGACTCGAAAACATCTGGGGTCCTCTTTGTTGCCGTACGTGGGTGTGTACACGATACTGTTCGGCTTGAACAGCGCCCAGGTCAGTTCGTAAGTGATTGTACCTGCTTTGAGCAATGGTTTCAACGCCTTGCGGGTGGCGGCAAAGTCCTCGTCGACATAGCCAAGGAGTAGCTTGCATTGAGCAATCTGCTGTGCGAACAGCTTTTGGTCCTTGGTTTTCTTCGCCCGCTTGAGCTTCGGCTTCAGAATCTTCTTTGCGAACGTCTTGATCTCATCGTAGTAATGATAGAGGATGTGAGGGTCGACCTCGGGTATGTCCTCGACAAGACTCACACACTTGCACTCCTTCAAGACCTCCTGAAGCACGCCTCTCAGTGTTTTGGACTTGATGTCAACAAGCGTCTCGCGCAACTTTCCCTCCCAATCGAAGCGTCGGCGTACAGTAAAGACACACTCAAACTCGTCCTTCTGCTCAGCAGTGCTCTCGATGAGTTTGTAGTCGCGAAGCTTGGTGTCCCAGACTTGATCGACACGCTTGAACTCGTGAGTGTTCTTCTTTGCTGGTACCTTAGGGATTGGGGGAGTAACACCCGCAGTTGCGGCAGTTACAGCGGCGAGTTGTTGCATTTTCAGGTTCTGCAGGATTGCGTTTACCTTCGTCACCTGCGTATCAAGATCGTCGTGAGGGAGAGGTGGAGCACTGCCATCAGTGGTGTGGACTGTCACTGGACTATCAGAAACAGCACCATCATCCTCCCCAGGCTTCTTAGCTTTGCGCTTGGCTGTGGCACGCTTGTGCTTGGACTTTGCATCGTCAGAGTCAGTATCAGAGTCAGTATCAGAGTCGCTACTGGAGGGACTGGAGGAGCTAGATGATGAGGAGGAGCCCCAGTCGTCGGTGGAGCTTTCAGCTTTCCTGCTCTTTTTCTTCGACTTAGCCTTGGCTTTGGCCTTGCGACGACTCTTCTTCTTCGCACCTTCCGAGTCCGAATCCGAGTCGGAAGATTCGCTCGCACTGCTGTTGCTGGAATCGTCACTTGAGTCTGCTCTCTTGGCCCTCTTCTTGCTCTTGCTCTTTCTCGCTTTCTCTTTCGCCGACTTCTTCTTGACCGCCGCCTTCTTCAGTGCCGCCTTCTTTCTCCTCCTGCGCTTTTCTCTCTCATCTTCAGAGCTCTGGTCCGACTCGCTGTCAGCGTCACTGTCGTCAGAGGCAGACGAGTCGACGATCTTTTTTTTGGACTTCTTGGCCTTCTTGCTGCGCTTGCCTGATTCGGATTTGAACTTCTTCGCAGTAGCGTCAGTCTTAGAGTCACTGGTTGCTGCATCGGAGGCTCGCGGCGTTGGCGGTATTGGCACGACTGTCTTGTCCGGTTCAGCCTTTGGCGTCGCCTCTGGCTTCTGGGGCTCGACTTGGTCTTGAGTCGAACCTATGCCGGAGCTGCCGTCCATAGAGATGTGATCCAACTCTGATGATACCGAGGGTGTTGGGAGAATGACAGGTGATGAGCTCAAGGTGTCTGATACCTTATTGTTCGCTGGCGGCGGAAGTGGGGGGATCTTTGGGGTGGGTTCTGTACTTTCTGAGTTGTCCATGATATGGAGAAGTACGTGCTTTTTATAGACCAGTTTAAGGTACTGCCTGCTTGCGTTCAGCAAAATACTCAAGTAAAGTTCAAATGGAGCGGTGTAGTAACACTGCAAGACTGAGGGGAAAGAGAGAAGGCCAACGAACGTACCTTTAACGTGTATGCCGAGTGTCTAGCCAAATTGTAGCTTGTAGTATAAAGTTGAGAAATCTCTCTCGAGATGGCCCGGCACAAGGCTACCGTGGCACCAGGATACACTTATGCAAGATGTCACCCTATCAATGAACAAGCCGTCACGACCACTGGCCCTCTGGGAGTTGATAGGAATGACTCGGCAGGTGTTAGCACAAGGCTGAAGTGCATTCAATGAATGTAATACCCCGCAGATGCGCCTATGCCCGTACTAATATAGCCTGGTCAAGGTTGAGGCTCTTGATACACACGTCAGCAGCCACCCTCACCAAGAAAAGGCAACAGTGATAAGAACCAACCAAAGACATACGTAGGTCTTATTGGGTTGTTGCTATTCGATGATATGCAGATAGAGTGATGTGCATATCGACCGGTGAGGTTGAGGGCGGCGAATCCAACGACAGCTCGCCAGCCTGATTGACCCAGACCTTGCCAGATGTACGGTTGCACAAGCAACGCATTTGGCGATTCCCAGGCTGAACGGTAGAGTATCTCAGGCTTTATTATGGCTAGAGAAGTGAACCAAACCTCACAGATGTATTCTAGTGAGTCGCAGATCTGTTTTCTGTGTTCACCTGCTTCAGCGCTGCAGCCTCCATTGGCGTGTCGTCCCGAGCGTGCAGGTACTCTGCGCCGCAATGCCGTGACGATTCGTCACGCGCGAATGTGTATGGGCTTGCCATTGCTGACGTTTTTCCAATTTGAGATGAAGCCGATGCAGATGGTGGTCGTACAGAAAGCCTGCGGACGGCTGGGTCAGTGTTCCTTCGGGACCCAGGCGCTAGGGATTGCAAGCGAGCAAGCGCCCGCCTCACTCTTGCTGTATGTAGGCAGCTCTATCTCAACACCGGCCGACTGTGGCACAATGCGATTCAGTCCTGATGTAATGACTCAATTGAAGGCTACAAAGGTGTCTTGGACGTTAACATCGCTGTTGGCATGGTATATCTAAAGCATAGCAGAACGACCAGCGCCTCACCCAAACCTAGAAAGAGCTTATCCCCACTAGCACGTGCAGCCGTGGACTCAACGCCTCAGCAAATGCATGCAGGTTGCTGCATACACACGTAGGTGCTTCGTGCATCTACCTGATACGCTGTACCGCATTTCGACAAAACTTGACCCAGATTGTTTCGACCAGAGCCTCGCCCTACCACTTGGTCACGCGGACTTCCGGTCAGTCTGCGCATCTCAGTTCGACAACTTGCTCTTCCCCAGATGCCCAAGCTGATGCTCTTTTGCATTCTTCATTTCGCTCTCCGGTCTTCCATCAGGCAGCTCATTCGTAGATGCGGCGCCAGAGACATGGTACTTGACATTGTCGATTAGCTTCCCGACGTGGCCCGCGCCTCTGTGCGATTCCCTCGAGGCGGGCCTTGAGGTTGTCGCCGCTGTGCCATCCGTCTGACCTGTCATTGCGGGTTGCGACGCCGCCGTTGCGGTCTTGTTGCTAGCTTCCATGCTTGTTCTTGTCGACATTGGGTACTGGAGAACCTCCTCTCCATTGGGGCCGTGAGATCGAACGTCCCTAGTATCGCTGTCGTCGCTGGCGTCACTACCCCTGCGACCAGGCACCGGGACGGTGGTCTTGTTCTGTTCGTTCGCGCTCTTGATCGCTTCCGTCTGGCTGACGTCGAGCTCTGAGTCGTCTGGACTCGAGGACCGCAAACCGAGATCTTTGCCTTCGCTCGGCTCGACGCCCTTTGTACCTTTCCAGTCCGTCGGTCCTGTTTGTCGCACCTCTTCGCCCTCCTTGGGTTCTGTGATGACGACACCGGGCCGCCCCTCCTCGGCGCTTAGTGCACGCCAGACGACTGCGATGCGCTCGAAAGCCTGTGTACCCTTACGTGATGAGCCCTTGATGCCGTCCATTGCGTCCCAGTCAATCTCGAAGACACCAGACTCGTCTGCTGTGCCGTTCTTCTCCGCGCCATTGCCCTCGAAGAATGTGTTGAACCACACGTGCGCAACTGCTGTGACCATCGTGAGATCAAAAGCAGCTTTATTGCGACGCTCGACGTCAACGTTGATATCGTTCGTAGGAAGCACCACGCGCTTTGAGGGTCGGAAGACGACGTCGCCGGTGCCTGGTGTAAGACTCTCCTTGGAGTTTTCCCTCGGTGTTGCGATGCCGTCTGCATTTCGTGGAGATTCCAACGACGATCTGCTGGCAGTCTTGGAATCGCCCTTGCCATCTGCCTGCGCGTTCGCCTTGCCAGACGACCCAGCCAGGCCGTTCTTGTACATAACCTCATGTACTGCCTGAGCCATACCTGTTGTCTTGACTTCACCCCTCACTATCTCGCGCTCCTCCTTGGTGAACGTGTGGAAGTTCTTGATCAGCTTGCCGTCCTCAACGAAGCCTTCAATCTGGATCTTCACGCCATCTCTCAAGCCCCAGCAGTGGACTTCCAAAATTTCAACCTGCCTCTCAACGTACATCTTGCCATGCTTCGTCCAGCGATCGACGTACTTGAGCCATCGCAGCTGACTTGGGATGCTGACACCTTTGTAGCCCATGCCTGGCCGCATGCGCCTCTCTGTGAATCGCTGTAGAGCCTTCTCCATTGGCCAGCCCTCTTCACTCATGAGATAACTGCAGCTGGCGGTACCTGATCTGCCCTTGCCAGCTTTGCAGTGCACAACAACTACGCGCCCCTCCTTGGCCTTGAGCCAGTTGCGCATGCTAGCCATGATGTTGGGGATGAGGGCGAACGGCGGCGGATGATGGTCCGGGAAGGGATAGTGGTATACACGATTGTATACCTCGCTATCTGGGTAGCCAGTGCCTTCTGCGCGGAACTCCCATATCGCCCAGTCTTCACCATGTTTCGCGTCGAGGAACTTTACGAGGGAGTCGAGAGGGTTTCGGTATGCGCGCTGAGGGTATGTGCCGCTGGGGCCAGATGTGGCGATGACTAGGGACGGTCAGACGGCCTTCTATCTGTATAGCTGGTGTCTATACTGTTATCTGTAACGTAGCACAGGTCGAGGCCAGCTTCAGCGTGCCGCGCACGTGGGCCGGCCACAATCTGCCGCAGTATTGAAGCCTGATATTATGTCAGCCTTGTACTGCGGAGCGCATCTCGTGACAGGCGCATACCATTGCGAGATTTGAGGTATTTTGTGTTAACTCTTTGGGAGTGAGTCGCGCAACATGTTGAGTTCTTCGGGTGGAATGCGCCTTCCTGGTTCCTGGTTCGGAAGCTTGGACTTGGGCGGCCTACAACGTCACCGTAGTCGGTAGCGGGGCACACAAGCTTTGGAAAGCGCGACCCTGCATCTCCACCAACCCCACCGTCCTTTTGCATCACCATCTTTGTTCTGTGACTTGACCGTTGGGAGGCGTCTGTCGTTAGCTTATTTCCCCAGAAGCCCAGCGAAACAGGGCTCAGAGGCTTTGCGGTCTTCTGTAGTCGTAGAAAATGCCGTTGTTCCGAGCCCCAGGTTTCTACTCGCATCGAAGCTTGCCGTCTTACCCGGCTCAATTCCACGATACTAAATCATTGCCAAAGCATTGCAGCACTGCAACGACGCGAATACATCAACTCGGTCATCTTTCAGTCTGTATGCGGGCGATCAGAATCACACGTGAGACATGACTTTCCAGAAAGTCTGTCCCTGGCTGCACACCATCAGATCTACGTGTTGGATTCAACGTTTCTACCTACAAGCGTCAGCGTCTCTTGATCAGTGAGTAAGCCAACACTTCCGGGCACAGCGGTAAAGCAAAGAAGAGCAATGTATGATTCGTTCGACGTGCAAGGCTTAATTGATACAGCAGGCCCAAGCACATCCGCTTGGTCTCAGACACATTGGCTTCTCTAACAGAGGCGCTGACTTGATTGACCAATATAGTAACATGACGACTCCCCATAGGATGACCGGCCTGATGAGACCCCCCCCCCCCCCCACCTCCCAGACTCATTCATGATAATCTTGTGGACGAGACCGAAGAACGACTCGTATAAAGTGTTTTGTGTAACGCCCCGGGCCAAGGCTGCGCACAAATTAGATATACGGTGTTGCTTGAGCGTGTGTTTTCTAACCCGAGGTAGACCCGCCTCCAATTCGAAGATACCGGTGTCTAGAACTGACCTGGAACGCTGCCGGTGCTTCATCAGCTGGAACACGCCGATTGCCAACGCAAGGATGCCGATGAGTACTGAAAATCCGGCAAAAAGTGCTTCCAGGATGTCGAGAGTGCCATTCGAGGCACCTGGTGTTAAGGCGTAAGGCGTTGTGGTGGAGTTGCTCGGAAGGAGTCGCGAAAGGATATACATTGTACGATGCTCACAAGTCTTTACGGAGTAAGTTGGTTCTCGTATGGATCATGTCGGCTCTTTCCCGCTTATAGGGTCACTGAGAACATCGCGTAAGTACGTTCTGATATCTAGGGGACAAGTCGTCTGTCAGCAGCCGTTGCCTCATCCACCAGGGTTATGCCCTTCTCGCACCAGCTATCTGCACAAGTGGAGCACCCGCGCTGCTTTTGACTCGCTCGCAAGTCGTTCTGCACGACTTGCGCTACTTGGCCCTTTTGACATGCAGAAGATCGGCTTCGTGCATGTTCACTCACAGACGGGGGGAGGGCACGATAGGAAGCGTGGATTGCGCAACACCATAGCCTCCATGCACGTAATTGCGACACTATCTATCCACATGCGCTCGAATGAGAGGACAGCATGTGACTTTCCTGGAGACGCGATATGCTGCAATGTTATCACAAGCGCGCCACAATATGCATGTTTCGGCACATGTTCGCTCGGAGTCGGTTAGACCACAAACCGTCACACTCAGCCACCTCCGCAAACACCTGTGAACCTTTTGCACATTTGACCCACGGAACACAAGTATGTCATTACTTTGGACTGGTTGTTCATACAATTACTACGCCTGCAGATCGCACTGTCAGTTATTGGAAAATTTACGCTATTAGTAAGAACTAGATGTTTGCTAGAGGCCTGTCGTTCGGATATTTTACATCGTAGCGGGGGGTTCTCAAGCCTGCAGCTTTAGTCCTTCACATCGCAGAAGCGTGGCGAAGCGAAAGACTGGACCATGCATGAACCCCTCCCGCGTCATACAGCAAGCGAGATCAAGATAGCTTCTTCCTTTACACCCGCCTGCTTTGCGTTACACAAATCTTCGCCTGAGCCATGTGGCTAACATGTTGGAGTTTGACCTTGGGCTGCAATCATGTCCAATTGGGCTCCACAACACGACTTGTCATTGACACACGTTGATCTGGGGACACAGTATGTGCAGCGGAAGAGACCAAGAACGGTGGAGAAATGTACCTTCTGCCGAGAAACGAAGCAGCTAGTAGGCCGTTGAGTACCAAACTTCTCAAAGCTGTACTGATCACTACTAGTGTTCATACACCCACGGACCACGCGTTTCCAAGTGCGAACGATGTCAAGAGAAAGGTCTTCCATGCTCGGAACCTCAGCTGGCCTCGAGGAAAAGGTGTCTGAATAACTTCGATGTATCTCTACACGGAAACTACCCAGACCCTCCTTTGCATCCTTTCTTGCCGCAACTCAGCGCATCGAAGCCACATTACAATAACGAGATCTGGTACTCTAATATCGTCTATCCCAGGCATCGTTTGCAACTTAACGATGGACTCGCCACAGTAGCGTAAGTACTTTCGGAGCCATTGACTATAAGCTATAAAGATGCTGACAAAGCTCAGGGTACTCCTATTGAGTCTCCGAGAGCTCCTATCGATGGCTATCGAGGAGCTAATCGATACCGCGATTGACATGGCTCGGCCACCTCGACGTAACTCCCTCCGAAGGAATCAAGAAGACATTATACCAGGGCTTCGTCATGCCGTGAGCTTGTTCAAGAACCTCTCCTGCGCTGCAAGAGATGAAATGTTACGTCTAAATGCAACAACTACATTGTGTCAGGCACAGGAAGCTCTGAACCAATCACGAAGGCCACTGTTCCACTACGACTTCTTGTGGGGAACCGATGCGCCCTCAGTAAGCGAAATGCGAGCGAGCATTCTGGACTTCAAGAACGATGGCCATGTCGGTTTTGCATACATCCTACAAATCAGGCTGCTGCAGGCTGGTGTGGCCATGACGCAACAAGAAGAGGAAGATCTCCTTGCCTGCAGGAAACGCTTCACAGAGGACCTTAAACTACTATCCCTTCGAGTAGACCTGCCTGTACCTACTCAGCTGCTTCTATGTCCGGTGTTCATGCCTAAGGTTCTCGTGCGCATCACCACATTTGCAAAGGAAATCCTCCGAGATGACAGCCCCGATTACCTCGGTCGCCGGAGTTTCCAGGTTCTATCAGATGCTGGTCTGTTAATCAAATGGCTCAGCTCCCATTTATCGCAACCTTGGAGAGACCTTCACTTCGAATGTGCCGAGCTTTCTCTTGTGTCAAGAACTTGGTCTCCCCAGGAGGCCGATGTAGCCGATCTCCTAGGTCGCACTGCTATACACACTGCAGTTCGACAGGGACTCATCGGCTCAGTCATGACACTTGCAGCTGCGCGGGTAGATATGCACCAGACATGTCTCAATGGTCTGACCTTGATGCATATCGCAGCTTGCCAGGGCGACACGAACATGATCAGACACCTCATCGACAGCGACGACTACCGCTTCGAGCTCGACAGAATGGATCAAGCTTACCGGACTCCCTTCTGGTATGCAGCGCGAGGTTCGCACTTGAATGCCATGAACGCTCTGACGGCGAGCCCCGTTAGAGGCCAAGTCAATGTGGAGCATGAGGATTCCCATGATCATAGTGCTCTCGCAATTGCTGCGAGAGACGGCCGCTCTGGCGTACTCGAACGACTCTTTCGACTACGAAATAGCCTTAATACAGACGTACTGGCCCCTCCACCCAATGAGTATCTCGTCTTTGTGTATGCAATACAGTCCAAGAACGCTCGTTGCATCAAATTGGTCCGAGAACATCGCACGTGGCGATACGGCGACGATGTCTGGCGCAAAGCGATCGACTATGCGACCCTGCACAAGGACGACACACTCCGAGCCGAATTGCAGTCCCTTTACAGGTTCGACATGGTGCCCGCCACACATGATCTGCCCCGCACACTACAGGATCCATGTAGCCAGAGCTACCCTCTAACCGATCTTTCTGTACTTATGGCCTCGACTCCTTGGCTTCAAGTGGCACCGGCGTTTCCAAGTCAGCATTAATTTGTGTCGCTGGCAACAGGTATTAGCTCTTTCCTTAATGACACTGCATTGCGTTCACGGATCCCACACGCCACCCGTACGAGCACAAAGGACTGCTACATTCCCGTGGTATCCGTGCGGACCGTCATCGTGTGCACCATCTGCGTTACTCTATCAAGTCCATGTAAGCATTATGCATCACTCGCCAAGGCATCTTGCGGACCACGCCCTGTATTCTCTTGCTGCATTATGTGTTCATTACGTTAGTACATGCACATGACTATTGACACATACCTCCCTTGGCACTGTGCGCTTTGATGATCGCCGACAAGGCCACAATGCACAATCGATGGCAATCACTTAATGCTACGATGAAGCGGGACTTCACAGTGTCCTTCACACATCTTCCGAGTGTGTTGCACACACTGCGTCGACATTGTCGCCACACAGCTATTGCGCAGGATATTCTTATAAGTCACAGTTTGATCGATGGACTGCTCCTTCCATTGTCAAATCCGGTCGTCTACAACACAAATCTCAACCCCAACTCACACATATCACCTGCATATCCTTCTCCAGATCCTGCTTGACCTGTCTCAAAGATGAACGATCTTCCTTGGTGGGTCATTCTTATCTGCGTCCTTGCGGTCGTCTTAGTAGCGGTGTTGATGGCTCTTGCTCTGCGCGGTGGGGGGTGCCAACCGTGTGGCCGCGATATGGTGTAGATGTAAGGCGCACCTTTGAGCGAATGACAAATTTGTTTCAGTATCTATTTGCAGCTTCCGATTTTGAGTATACGGTGACTACCATTTCTGACTGTTTGCCGAAGTCAGCGATATATGCCTTATGTCCGTTGATGCTGCGTGGTCTGTCTGGCGTGACAACAATGCACTGTGAGCTCAAGACAGTACATGACGTGACGGCAACTGCTCAGCTCGTCACATCGTGCCCTGCACACAGCCACATTCTTGAACGACTCAGAGGAAGATCAGTATCGACAATGCTCATGCGTTGAAAACGTGGATATCCAATACGAGAAACGCGAAGATTACGAAAGATGCTAGAAAATTGTTGCTTACTGCTATGAAAGGACCTGTGGAGCTGAACGAGATGAGCATGTGGTAGTATTCGATGAGGCGGTTTTGATATTCGGCGAGGCAACACAGTGTGTAGCCAGGAGCAGGAGGAAAGCGTTGTGAGATGGTTGCAGACAGCTTATGGTTACCTTCCGTATTTTCAAGTCGAGCAATAGCTACATTTTCCTTATACGCCTTTTAGGCATGGCTGACCAATGCGCCTCATCAAATTGCGCTGCCGGAGTGAAAGACAGCTTCCGGAGCTGGCAGTGAGGGAAGCCTGCCATGCTGATCAAGTGTGTTGGCAGCCTAAACGAATACTTCGAGATCACGATCGAGGTCTGAGTCATGCTTGAGTGATCTTGGGTACACATGTTTCGTCAGACCAGCATAATGTCAGGTTCAAAGACGGTGGAAGCAGGCGCGCTAGGGAGCTTCAGCATTGACCACCCGCCCCACTGCCCCGCATGAGCTCCTTCCCTGGATTCAAGGTTCCCGAACGCGCGACTGCAGCTTCCCTTTTTCTTCCACCACACTTGTGCTTGCCAAATCATGACCAGTGCCTATTACCTCGCGAAGCCGCCCAGCAAGCCCTTCAGCGGCCAGTCCAAGATGTCTTCATCCGTACCACTCGACGAGATCCCCACCCTGACTCTGCTATACAAGCTCAAGAAAATCGAACCAACAGCAGGCAGCAGCCCAGAGTACACACCAAACGCAGCATACAACGACAGGATCAGCGTCATCCGCCAAGACATTACAACCCTCGCTGTCGACTCGATCGTCAACGCCGCGAATACGTCATTGCTGGGTGGAGGCGGCGTTGATGGCGCCATCCACCGCGCAGCAGGCCCGGAGCTGCTCGACGAGTGCGGCACGCTCGGTGGCTGCGAGACTGGTAGCGCCAAGATCACAGACGGCTACGAGCTGCCTGCCGACAAGATCATTCACGCTGTAGGACCCATCTACTGGAACAAGAATAAGGATGAGGCCGCGAGACTGCTTGCTGGCTGCTACAGGACCAGCTTGCAGCTTGCAGTGGACAACGGCTGTAAGAGCATTGCTTTCTCGGCGCTCAGTACAGGCGTGTACGGATATCCCAGTGGAGAAGCCAGTCTGGTTGCGCTGGAGACTGTGCGCAAGTTTCTCGAGGAGGGTGGGAACGCAGATGAGCTTGATCGCGTCATTTTCTGCAACTTCCTCCCGAAAGACGAAGATGCTTACTTTGAGAACATTCCGTGGGTCTTACTACACATTGTGCTCTGGTTCATACTGACAACAAGCAGCACGTTCTTCCCTCCTGCGATCGCCGAGACCGAAAGCGACACCAAGACCACTGATGAGCTCGAGTACGATACAGAAGAGGAGCAAGATGAGGTGCAAGGGAACGAAGCAACGACGGAGATGCTCTCGCAGCTTCCAGATGCGCCGACCGATGAGCCTGTCGACATCGATCACGCCGATCAGCCTTCTCAGAAGAGGCAAAAGATCGAGGATGGGTCAGACGACGACTTTGTCGTTGTTGGCAAGGAAGGTGCAGACGGCACAAACCCTAAGGCAGAGCTTTGACGAAGACTTGATCGCGCCATAATTTCAACAGAGTTGAGGACCGTGGACTACGAACTTCTTGGTCTTTCGATCAGCACTGGCGTTAAGGAGTCATAAGGATTATACCCTGGATACGGTCGGATGGATTTGGAGAACAGATGACACGACATATGACAACAGATCAGACCTGGACTTGAGACCAAAGCTTCAAGTTTCGTTCATCTTGCTTACTGTAACCGAGTTAACACAGTCACAGGACCCAATGAACTGTCTCAGGGATTGTGGAGAAGCAGGTGGATCAGTCTGAGCTCCAGAATCTGGGGTACGGCTAGTAGCAATGTTGGGGACGACCATCTCAACTATCTTGAACTAAACGCCCGACCCCATAGTCGCCCCACGCTCGGTCAGCTGCCGAGGGTGTGGGGTGAGCTGTCTTCCTCGCTATTCCTGGTAGACGAGGCGGCGCATGCATTGCCAAGTTGGCTATCTACACATTAAACAAGAGAGTCGTCTTGGAGATCCACATATCCAGAGCTAACAAGTCAACATAAGTGGGGTGAAAGGTATGCTGGACGAGTTCGAACTGTTGTCGTTCTGATCGCGCTTCTCGCGCATATGCTGACAAGTTTTTGGAGCGCGGCGCATAACAACGATTGCTTGTCGCCTGCTCAGTGCACTCTGCGCCTCGCATCGTGAGGCTCAACTACTGTGCTTCGTCTCGAGGTTGCCTTTAGCCGAAGACATCCCGCAGCCACATCCACGCGGCAATCGTACCGAACAGAGTCGCCAAGCTCAACGCATGCTGAGAAGCTGGAGAACGTATCCGCGGCCGTGCTGACTCCACATTGACGCTCAGCCGCTAATCGTGGTCTGGTTCCCGCTCACGTTTTAGCTGCCTGCTGCACAGCCAAGACAGCGGATGGGAGACGGGTCTGGATGCCTGAAAAGCTGATGCCGGGCGATTCTCGTCCATCTCACGGAGGTTGCACCTCTGAACATCGCAGGGTCGTTACTAGCGGCTGTCATCTGCCGCAACGAATCGAGATTGGGAGAATCAGCCACCATGCATGGAGTTTTGCGCATCATACGCAACTGTGGTCTTGGTTCTGCAGAGCTATGCTACTTACAGCCTGTGAGTCGGCCATCCGATCTCAGCGAAGATTGCGACACAATAGCCTCGGCAACAGCGTGAGGATGTGAAGGCATGCGCAAGAGTTGCGAAACCCCTGATCATGGTAAAAGGATCAATTTCGAAGAGAGCACGCTTTCAAAGGCCAACGCTTGAGTAATGCAACGATCTTCGATATCAGCACTTCTTGTCGTTCAGCGAGGGATACCCTATCGGGCACGCCGTCTACAACCGGTCTTCCCCGCATCTGCTAGCCACCGACGTTGCGGGGTAGCGCCATTGCTGATCTTGTGAAACTCCACACATCTTACAACATCAACGGTTCCGCCCGCCAAGCCAGCTTGCTGTATGCTTCGACCTCTCCCTGCCAATCAGATTCACGTCGCGCTGCCAAGATGCAGTCAAGCCATGACCCTGTCCGCAGCCAAGCTACTAAACCCCAGGTTTCCTGCGATAATCAATGGCGTTATCTGAACTGAGAAGGTGTGTGGCCTGGTATGGCGCGATGTGTAACCCTCGTGCACTTCACCCCGCGTTGTATGACTCGGCCATTGTGGAGGGTGATATTTCTGAGGCCGACCTGTGGTATGGCAAGACACATAGGTGTATAGTTGTGACGATAGGTATAAGAGCACCCTGTTCTACGTCTCTTGCGCGCTCAAGCTTCGCTCCTAACGGCAACCGCTTTTGTATTAACCTGTCAAACACTTTTTCGATCCTCAAATACCCCTTCTACAAATACTCCCTGGAATGGGCTGTTTTACCACTCATGCATCTGGCACGTTAGACCCTCCGGAGGTGAGGAACTGGCGCCTCCATGTTATCGCCTGTATTGCCTCCATGTCGGCCCTAGCCAGTAAGCCCTCGTCTTCATGGTCTGATCCACGACCATCATGTACTGACACAAGCACAGTGGGCTACGACACCGCCGTCATTGGCGGAACAATGGCCCTCGACTCGTTCAGGCGCGACTTTGGGACCATCAATATCCCTCAGACCCAGCGTGACACGATCCAGGGTAACATCGTCTCAACTTTCCAGGTAGGTACTCACAACTTCATTAGATACACGCAGTCACTAATCATGTTCTTTAGGCCGGCTGCTTCTTTGGAGCTCTATTCGCCTTCCCACTCGCGGAAAAGCTCGGTCGAAAGAAAACGATGATTATCGCCTCATCTGTCTTCCTCATTGGAGGCACGTTGATGACGGCAGCTATGGGTAACCTGAACATGATTTACGCTGGCCGAGCCGTAGCTGGCTTAGGTATCGGCGCATCATCTATGACAGTGCCCGTCTATATCGCCGAGATCGCCCCACCGTCTGTTAGAGGCCGCCTCATTGGTATCTTTGAGATCGCTTCGCAAGGTGGCGGTATGCTTGGCTTCTGGATCAACTATGCCTGCGATCGGACCATCGATGTTGAGAAGAAGACTCAGTGGATCGTCCCGCTTGCTGTTCAGCTGATCCCTGGTCTACTGCTTCTCATGGGAGTCGCCTGGTGTCCTGAGTACGTATCTCTTCCTTCGCTTTGAGAGAGCAGATACTAACTAAGCGTAGGTCTCCACGTTGGCTGGCCCGTGGTGACAACTTCGAGGGAGCTGAGAAGATCCTGACGAAGATTCGAAACCTTGACTCATCCCATGCATATATCCAGCACGAGATGAGTGAGATCCGTGCTCAGGTTGAGCAGCGCAGTACCAACCGTATGAGCAAGAAGGCCCAGTTCAAAAAGCTGTTCCAAAAGGGCGTGCGTAACCGCATGGCTATCGGTCTTGCTCTTATGTTCTTGCAGTCCTTCACTGGTGTAAGCGGTCACCCTTGAAACATCACTCGATCGTATCTAACTAGACCAGGTCAACATCATCACCTACTACGCCCCTCGCATCTTTGAAACCCTTGGTATCTCCGGCACATCCCTCAAGCTCTTCTCCACCGGCTTCTATGGCATCGCAAAGACCCTTGGCATGTGCACCTTCACCTTCGTCGTCGTTGAACGTGTTGGTCGCCGTAAGGGACTCATCTGGGGCGCCGCACTGGGATGCATCCCCATGTGGTACATCGGCGGGTACGTCATGAAAGCCGACCCCGCCGCTGCCGCTGCCGCAGGCACCATTAACCGCGATGGCTGGGGCTACCTTGCTATGGTGTGTGTGTACATCAACGCGTTCATCATTTGCGCCACTTGGCAGGGTATCACATGGACGTACGCGTCCGAGATCTTCCCTCTCGATATCCGCATGCTCTGCGTCTCCCTCACCACCGCAGACACCTGGCTCGGTAGCTTCATCATCGCCCGATCCACGCCCTACATGATCAGCGACCTCGGATACGGCGCGTACTTCTTCTTTGCGTCCATTCTTGTCGCCATGGGTATCTGGAGCTTTTTCTTCGTGCCCGAGACGAAGGGTATCACGCTCGAGGAAATGGATGCACTCTTCTTGACGCCCATGCACAAAGCTGTTTGGGCGCAGGTCCGCGGTAAGCCGCTGTTTGTCGACGAGGATGTCATTGCGCAGGGCAAGTTGGGAGAGAAGGGGGGTGTGGTGTATACGGAGAGTGTGCCGAGGACGAAGAGAGGGATGTAGATCCTGATAGAGACGGGGAGAGTCCATGGACTGGCAAAGGGTTCACGATGGAGAGGCGTGACCAGGCTGGTTGACAAAATATACTTCATCCGTCTCAACATCTTGGTGTGATCGTCTTAGTGAATGACGCTACGCTCAATGTGCGTAATTCCTTGCGCCAGACAAGGATTGAGGACCATAGATTGTCACACGAATACGAGCGTGGAAGTTCTCAGTCTGTATTCGCTACACTAACTTTAGCAGTCACATGTGTACGATGTCATTCCTTGCCCCTAGCTGTCTGTGATGCCCACGCGGCCGTCGAAAGTAGGCTACATTGCACTCGGCATTTACTATCTGGATAAGCATGTAGCTACATATTGGATGCAGTATGTCGAGTGAGTCAGCTAGTAACAGGATTTCTCCTATGTTAGGCTCCGTTAGATCACGACTGTTGATTCCCGGCTGCACATTCTAGCCACCCGTGGATGTGCAGGCACAGCACTCAAAGTTTACGCATTAGCTAACGCGGCTTCAAGTGACGGTCCAGGCCTTCAGACTGTGAAAAGTCTTACTTTCCTGAATCCTGCATATACACCGTGTTAGCGATACAGCCTCAAGAGGCGAGCTGTTCGCGTCGACCGAGCCCCTTGTTTCACCTTGGGACGAACAAGGTAGAGCACCAAATGGACTACCTAGAGGGGAGAATAGACATTATCGTCCTCAGTATTGCTAGTCTAGGGTTATTCGTCATTAGTATATCGCTCAAAGCCCTCTCAAGATACTTTGTCGTCAACGAGCTGGAGCTCGCCCTCAGCTGTATGTTCCTCAATCTCACGGGTCTCGGCCTTCTCAATTGGTCCCTAACGCCTGACCTATGTATCAGACAGCATCAACGGGCGCCTGCTCGCGGTTACCCGTAGCGCCTAGATCGGGCTCAATGCTCTTCGTCGATCTTTCGAGCTTGATCGCTTTGGTGTTTGAGATCTCGGCGATGCCGTTAGTAAGCTTTTTCTCCACAACAGTCAATACATACTCAACAGCCTTCTTAAGTGTTGATGGAGGAAGTCTTGTAGCTGGTTGAAGCGGATGATGAACAAGGTACAAGATCTCTATACGGTAGGTATCCTGCATGTGCATGACGTAGCTGAGACACGCTGGACAGTATTGCATGGATCCTGGCAAGAGCCCGACTAGCAAACGAATCTTTCCACGATATCACCGTCGATTATCTACATGCTCTCTTGCTATTCATTCTTAACTCGATGTCTTGAATCTGCCGACGAAACAGGCGGAAGGGATATCTCACCAATGTGATTGTCTCGATCTGTATGGAGGCTTTAGAGAAGTCGACGCCCTCTAAAAGCTCGAAATCTCGCCTTGGAAAGTCAGTAAAATAAGGAGGTTACTTAACACGAGAGAGAGGCTAATGAGAAAACCGCAGGTAGGTTGGACTTGATTTTATTGAACCATGCAGGTACAGGATAGAATGGACTCGACACATTCCTGGGCAGCTCTTTGACCACTGTCTTTGAGACTCGGCAGTGATTAAGATGCCAGCCTTGGTCGGAATTGAAAATTCGACGGTACTAGTGATCGACAAGAAATGACTGTATAAACAAACATCAAAGGAACATCGGGACAACAACTCATGCTTCTGTCTTCTTATCCTCCTTCCTCACTGCTCCCTGGCCCTCAAAGAATGTTCACACAGTTGAGCGCTGAGATACTGAGGAGGGAAGTGCCCTTGTGTGAGGTGTCAGCGTTGATAACATCTAAGGAAGAGATGTAACTTACAGGGGCCGCATTGGTTGTGCATGACTTCCTCGTTCCGGTACACGTGCCGCCGCCAAGGGGTAGAACAACACAGGCCAGGTTCACCAAGTTGATACCGGTACAGCACACCTGCTGTGTGCCGGGAGTAGCGCTGGGGACGGGGTTGGGGACCGCGATGGTGAGAAGCGTTGAGGAGGGGAGCGCGATGGAGTTCCCAACGCTGGGGAGTACGCTGTTGATTGGAATGCTGGTAGGTAGTCCGTTCCCGACGCTAGAAAGGATGCTTGTAACTGGATTTACGATACCTGATATCGCACTTGGGAGTGGGTTGACGATACTTGCACCGACGCTTGGAAGAGGAACAGCGATGCTTGCACCAACGCTCGGAAGGGAAACGGCGATGCTTGCACTAACGCTTGGAAGAGGGACGGCGATGCTCGCACTCGCGATCGGAAGAGGGTTGACAATGCTTGCGCCCACGCTTGGAAGAGGAACAGCGATGCTTGCACTGACAGTTGGAAGTGGAACGGCGATGCTTGCACCGACGCTTGGAAGAGGGATGGCGATGCTCGCACTCGCGGTCGGAAGGGAGTTGGCCATGCAGGCACTGTTGCTTCCGCCAACAGCACCAGGAATGCTGCCCACGGCACTCTCAATAGCGGGAACGATGCTGCTTACTACACTCACGATCGCGCTGGGGATGTTTCCAATCACGCTGCCGATAGGGTTCGTAGTTGGAGCCGGGAGTATGCTTCCGGGTATGTCCGAAGCGATACCACCGATAGGATCGGCAATGCCGCTCCCAATTGGGTTCCCACTTGGCGATGGTGGTGTAGCACCTCCTAAGACGCTTGAGATTATCTCAATAGGATCTACAGTAGGTACTGGATTAGTACCCCCGAGTATGCTTGAAGCAACGCCCCCAACGGGGTTGGCTGTTGCGCTTGGGAGAATTTCTCCAATGCCGCTTCCGACCGGGATTCCACTTGGAATTATGCCTCCTAAGATGCTTGAGACTACCTCGACAGGGTCTGGTGTAGGATTAGGGACCGTGACGCCAGCGCTCAAGCTCAAGCTCACTCCGATGGGGTCGACGATACCGCTTGGAATGATGCCTCCGATGATGCTTCCAATTGGGCTCCCACTGGGGACTGGAACGAAGTCCCCACTAGGGATTGGAAGTGTGCCTAGGGAAACACTTGGAATCGGATTTCCGACGCCATCGGTCACGCTCGCGACAGCGCTCTCGAGACTTCCAATGACGCTGGTTACTGGATTTCCAGTAGGCAATGGTATGTTGTTTCCAGCCGTGCTACCGTCCGTGCCTACTCCAAGGCTCACTCCAGCGGTGGGATCAGCAACGATGCAGAGTGGGAGACCAATATCCGCTGGCAATGCGGAAGCCACCAAGGCCATCGAAAGAGAAGAAACGATAGTGACTTGCTTCATCTTGGAGGTGTAGCCGAACGACGACGTGACTTTGAGTAATGAGGAAAGAGATGATGTTGAGCAGCGAGTGCGAAGTCTCAGAGTGTCTGCGTTGCTTTGATACCATCGATGGAAACGAAGACAGACAGTGTTATATACCCGTTTGTACACGTTTCGCAGAGCTGGTCAATACGCTGCCGTGCTTCTCCCGACCAACTCCATCATCCTCCCCGCTCTGATCATTGTCGCTATTCCTATTGCATCGTTTTTGGAGCTCATAGATCCTCTGTTGTATGCAGACCCGTACGCGAACTGTCTTCCCGTGGTGAATTCAGCATGGCGCATGCATCCACAGCGTCATTTGGGCATAAAACAAAGGCCAGGTCGTACTTGGAAGAGGGCCACGATACATGGAGCAAGCCTTGGAGTGATGCAAACGTACTTTCTACAGCTTGGAACCGACATCATAAGCTGAAGATCTAAACCGGGAACATTGGAGATCTAAGCAGAGAGCGGGGACTGCAGGCTGTAGTCGCAGGCCACATCGTCCGCACCGTCGGGAGACGCAGCTCTGATAATGCATACACTAAGATCGCTGGCTTCGTCTTTTCCGATATGCACCATGTCTCTCTGGGCAGAAGTGAGTAATAGCTTTGGTCTTGATCTAGGTAACGGCTTTTTGCCTTTCTGCCTTTCAATCGACATTCAGATGTTCGTGATAATGATCGTTTGCGATCTGGAAACCAATCTCGACTCCCTGCATGAATCGCCACTGTGAGCGAGGTCTGTGTTGTTCTCCACATGTGAAGCTGACGAAGTATGATTTCGTTCGGACCGTTCTCTTCCAATATGCGATCACTTTTGGTCGGCGACTCCGCAGTCTTGGGCTGCATATTTGTGGATGCCTCTCCGAGCCTACATGATCCTAAAGTATTAGTCTGGTAAGGCCCTCTTGACGAGCCGTCTCGAGTGCTTGCTAGTAGAGCGATATCTGACTCCTGTTTAGGGTTAGTGTCAAGAACCGAGAAAGTGCTGGTCAAATTACGGTAGAGAGTCTTCTAGTCTGTCACGTTAGTGCCTGTCACGTTAGTGTCTGTCGTGAGCAGACTTAGTCTCTGGTCATGTCGTCCCTTTGTTGATGCCCACGTGGGTGGCACGGCAGAGCTGCTGAAAACGTCGTACACCATTGTATATGTTATCAATCAGGATCCACTCGGTACCAGAGATTGTTGCACCCCGCGGATTCAGCGGTGTCGCGATGAGGTCTGATGTGGGTTTAGGGTCTTGCTGCCATCACGTGGGCAACCAACAGTGAGCAGGAGCTAGTTCTCGATGCTACGGATGGCGATGCGATCCTCGGAACACTGTACGTCAAGGATCTCTAGAAACGAACCGTCATTGGAGATCGGCACTGTAGAATCAGTTCCAGCGCCAGGTATGGTACCTCATTCAGGCGAATACACAAGGACTGCCCTCGATGTCCCACGTCAGTCTTGTCCCAAAGGGGGTCGGTCAAGTCCATGCATGCGAATCTCCTATCGAAGTTGTTGAAACGCTTGTACCTGTCGAGGGGTTTAATAATAGGCATCTAGCTGACCATCTCTGTTCTGACAGGAAAGCACTAGGTTCCGGATTAGGGTTGGCACTGTCACGACTCACCGCCTTTGATTCATCTCATTATTCTGCCTGGTCCGCGGGGAACCTCATGACAATCGCTCAAGTACGTTGTGGTGGCAATTACCCATGGATGTCGAGTGCTGTGTCAACGGGCAGGATAACTCGCAGTCGACGCCGCGATCGCTCTGATCAATGCAAGCAGCGCTGCGCTTGGAATCGTGCGCACGGTGTCAAGCTCGCAGCTCGGTGCAGCGTCATCGTGTCGTCCTACCAGAAGATCTTAGTGTACCGAAGGAGGAGAAACTCTGGCGGTTCTGCCTCTTGGCATTTCTTGCTGGGTGCATATCTCAGTCACAGAATGATCTACTACCCCAGGAGGCTGCAACATTTACCAAAAGGTGCGGCGGCCTCTGCCGGCATTGAGGTGCAGTGCCAGGAGATATGTGGGCGTGAGGACAAGTTGTTGGTATCTGGAGCTTAAAATTAAGGCGCCTCTGTGTTGTAGGAATAAGAATTAAGCAGGCCCAAGTAGAGTTGAAAGCTGCGGGAGAGCGCCGCAGCTATGATGAAAGGGTCGCCTGGGCCGTGCGTCGGCGCGCTGCTCTTCGAATATCGCCATATCTTACCTCACACGACACCAAAGCCTTACTTGCGAATGCTTGCGCTGTTCGCGTGCGCAATGGTTGAATATCCTGTTGGCGCTGCTGACGTCAGACTTTGACTCCGTCAATCGATGGTGAGCAGCTAGTCGCGCAGCAAGATCGCGAGGCTGGCGATCAGGGCGGGTATCGTTTGCCAGGCAGCGGCGCCGCGCACTGCGGGGTCTGATCGCACTGCCCCAGCCGAGGGCTTGGAATATGCAGAACAACTGACAGTAACTATAACGGCCTGAGTGATGCCTTAACAATCTCACTGCTCTTCATGAGAGGAGCAATGACGCCACCTGAGAGATGTACTGTCCTCTACATTGGTGATGACATCAAATACAACCCGGATGTCTACAAATCCTTCTCAGAGACATTCACAATCATCCAGCCTACATACGAAGAGCGACAACGAGACGCATTCATCAAAGCACTGAAGGAGGCACGATGGGGAGACTTTCATGCCGTCTTCCGTCCGTTCTGGAACTCGGGTGGTGAAATGGGGCGTTGGGACCAAGGTGCGATTATCCCGGGGATGCCTTGACTCAACGCTGAGTACCGCCAGAACTTGTTCCGCACCTACCTGCGACATGCAAGATCTTCGCCTCTGCTGGTGCTGGCTATGACTGGGCGGACATCCCAACCCTGTCGTCCCATGGCATCACTTACTGCAATGGCGCACGCGCCTCGTCCGAGGCTGTCGCTGACATGGCCATCTGGCACATCCTCAGCGTGTTCCGGAACTTGATCTGGAGTGCTGAAGCAGCGAAGTCTGGCGACGTTGAGCAGTTCAAGATTGCGCACAAGCACCAGCAAGACACCGCACACAATCCAAGAGGTCACACGCTTGGCATTATTGGCCTTGGTAACATCGGAGTGACGATTGCAGAGAAAGTATGGTACTGCTTCGGCATGGAGATCTTGTATCATGATCTCGTGCGAAAACCCTCGTATCAGGAGGAGGCCATTGGAGCGACATTCCACAAAAACCTGGACGACATGCTAGCGACAGCAGACTGCGTAGTGCTTGCCACTCCATTCTCCGGGTCCAAGCTCATCACTGCAGAGCGTCTGCATAAGTTCAAGAAGGGTAGTAGGTTCGTCAACATCGCTCGCGGTGCTTTGGTCGACGAATCGGCGCTCGTCGAAGCCCTTAAGAGCGGACACCTGTTTGCTGCTGGACTGGATGTACATGAGAACGAGCCATATGTGAACCAAGAGCTGTGCAAGATGCGGAATGTCACAATGACTTGTCATAATGCAGGAGGTGCGTACGAGACGGCAAGCGGATTTGAGAGGCTGGCGATGGAGAACATCGAGAGTTTTCTGCTGAAGGGTACTGCGCTGACACCAGTCAACGCGCATCTCATCGATAAGGAAGAGAGAGCTCATTAGGTTCCCAACACAGGAGGGCTGCTTGAGCAGCCTGGATGGTAGATTGGGTATATTTTACAATGTTGGTGACCGAACGACAGTCAAGATAAGACTGCGCTCATCTTGAGGCCATGGTCACTTCTCTTCTCGTTGCACGTTGTTCTTTGATTTGCGCAGGAAGCTCTCATCTCCTCCTGCACCAAAGTCTTCGCCCAAGATACCGCCGCCGCTTCCACCTCCTGGTCCACCAGGCCCTCCTCCAATACCAGCTATTTCATTATTCTTCACCGACACACCGCCATTGAAACTCTTGCGCTTCTCCCGAAGTGCTTGCTTGTTGGCCTCGATGAGGTCTGCTGACTCTTTACTAGATCCGGAGCCCATGGTTGTGGTAATCCCGCTTTGTGACTGAGCCAGTAGTGTACGACCGAGGGGTAATTTGCCAGTGGTGCTCCTGAAGCGGAGATTCCAGTGGTTGGAGCCGAGTCTTTATCTGAGCTGGAAGAGAGTTCGAAGCAATGCTTCAGGGTGAAATTCCTGTTGATTGAGAGTACTGATGATTCGTAGTTGAAATTGTGGGCCTGTGATGGTGGCGATGTTGCTCGCGGACTCCGTGACCGCCAGAGGTCGTATCCTCCTCTTCTTCATATACCACCAACTCCGCCTACCCTCCCCACATTCAAGACCCGCACGATCCTCCACAGCCTCATTTTAAATCTTCCCGTTCCCGTACGAAGCCATGTCCGGCGTTCAGGCTGCTAAGGCGTCCTGCCCGGGCCCGAGGATCGACGTCATTGCTCCACAAAAGCGTACCGAGAACCGAGTCCATCGTCTTCACGCCAAGCGACCTTCAATAGATTGAGCCCGTGTATTCTCTTTTCAGAGATACACGGAAATGTCCGAAATTGTCGCCTAAGGCGCGGACGTTTAGGAGTTTTGATAATCATACCGATGTTCGATTCCTCACTGTGATCATCGCGGGCAATTGCCTTATTGCATTGATACCAAACTCCCAAACTAACATCATCTATTCAAAAGATCCATGGAAGTGCTCTGCATTCTGCGTCCTAAGTTGAAAAGCTTACTTGTACATGGTTCCTGCCATGGCCGACTTTGAGAGACAGCAGACATCGACTCATACGTCGTCTCACAATTCGCGTATCGAAGATCGACGGTCGACCAGTCTTCAGCTCGGCGGCAGCGTTCTCCGTGCATATGTAGTGCTTCCATCTGTCGTGTCCGTTGAGCGTTAGCGTTCCGACCAATCTCGTAACATTCAGGTTCATGTCTGCTCCGAGAGCTCAAAAAGGTAGTCATGCCTGCTGTGTTCCAAAGGCGGAGCAGTGCCGGAATGCGACTGCATCGTTTCAAAGCCGCTTGCGATGGGCTCGTGTGAGAGCTCCGTTGAGATTTTATGATTGCAGACCTGATTGTGAACGTATATCTAGGTTATCCTGTTAACGGTGTTCTGTCTCCAAGGCCTCCGTCTGTTATCCAAAATCCGAACATGTGTGTCGTCTACTCCAGAAGTCGCCCGCCATTTGAGCCATGTGTCGTTCTCCGCCTTCTCTTCAGGAAACACACAGTCAAGAATCATTCGTCTCTCAACGCCTGAGACCGAAAGATGATCACAAGCTCCAAGAGAAGCGCATGCTTGGATACGCGGACACACTCATCCAGCCCGTCCGTTCCTACATAAAACGCGCCCACACGTCTGTACGCACCGCCTTCCGCACTCCCACAAGCACCAAAACGACCAAATCGATCCTACATGTCTGCCCAAAACCTTGCTTGCACCCACGCCCCGAATGCGTGGGAAGCCTTACCCACCCTCTTCTCGTGCAAAACAAAGCGCAACACTGGCCCGTCCTTAATCAATAAGTGCCTGATCTGCTCATCGCATGCCGCCAGGCAGCGCATAAGACTGAACCCGACGGTCAAACTCCACGTCCCGCCTGTCGAAAAGCGCATACGTGCTGCGCTTCGCTCTACTTCACGTCTTGCGCATCTTCGACGCCAAAACACCGCGTGGCACTATGTATGTGTGCCCAAAACGCGTCTGCTGCGTCCTTTTGTACTGCTTCTACCACGCCCTAAGCAACCTTGGATCGGGCACGAGTCAAAATGGCCTAAAGACGGTGTATCTGTGCCCAACACCTCTGCTGTCTCGTCATGTGTGCTAAAGATCAGTGCGGGACGATATGCTCATTGAAACCGGACGCGTCCAAAAGCTGCAGCAGTCTACCGTATGTCTGGGAGTGTTAGTCTTTGTTAGGTGAGAAAGGCATGACGGGAAATGTCAAGTAAAAGGGAAATGGTATTGATATCCATACTCAACACTTGCAAAGGTAAATCGTCAGACATCCGGCTTGACGTACACGCCATAACACCCGCAGCAAAGGCATTAAAGTGCCATAACACCACCATCCTCTTCACTAGGCGCAGCCGCAGCCGCGACCTCATGCACTCCCTCCTTCAACCCCGTCTCCGCTCAGAAGAACTACGCCTCCACCCCCTCGACCTTCCTCAGAAACTCCCTCACCCTGCCCACCTCCACGCCCTCCAATGGATCACTATCCAGCGCCTCACACAACCCCGGCAGGACCTCATCGACCCTCTCCTCCGGCACACTTGTGCACAGCGCAACAACCTGTCTGAACATGGCTTCTAGCTGCCCGTCTTTATCCTTGAGTTGCCTGGAGCGCTGCAGCAGCGCGGCGTTGGCTTGGCAGTAGACTAGTATTCTTTGTCTGATGACATTGGTCGGTATGGAGGACAAGTTTTGGGACAGGGAGGCGGTGGGTGGCAAAGAGAGGGGGGTCGAGAGGTAGGATGCGCCGGAGGAAGCTTGGCGGATGAGATGCTCGCCTTCCCTTCTTACGTCCTCGGGTAGATCCGCGTCCGAAACGCGCACACCCG
The DNA here is from genome assembly GCA_030271015.1 of Didymella glomerata. Taxonomy (NCBI): domain Eukaryota; kingdom Fungi; phylum Ascomycota; class Dothideomycetes; order Pleosporales; family Didymellaceae; genus Didymella; species Didymella glomerata. The sequence goes on from JAJOHN010000008.1 coordinate 60,193, forward strand.
CGCCCTCGGCGTCTGCGTACCCGACCTCCCTCCTTGCGCTCAGATCCGTCGCGGCGTTTGTGGCGGCGAGCATGTGGCGCTGCGGCTCGAGCCAGCGCTTGAGATTCGCGATGCGCTTTGCGCGATCCTGGCGGTTTCTTAGCCTCGTCCGCAGCGACTCGAGACGCGCCTGTTCGGACTTCTGGAGCGAGGAGAGCGTGCTGATTGTGCTGTTTGTCTGGTCGATGACGTCTTGCTTGAGGCGTGCTTCTTGCGTGAACTGCATGGATGCGGATTGCAAGATGCCGTTCATTACTTTGCTTGGTCAGCGGGGTGTATTGTTTGAGTGCATGAGTGGCTTACAGGGCTGGATCTCGCGACTTGTTTCTTCGACTTTACTTAGGGGCGCTTTGCCTTTTGACGGGCTCGCTGCGGATAATGCCGCATCGTCGTTGCCGTGCGCGTCGCTGCCTACGCCAAAGTCGACGGGCCGTGTGCCTTTGTGGTTGGGGATGGTGGGGTCGGCCTGTACTTCGAGGAGCTGCGAGATGATGTTGCGGTTGCCTATTCTGGCAGCGAGGTTGAGTGCTGTGTTGCCGGCTTTGTCGCGGGCGTTGACCATCTCTTGCATGAACCTCATCAATCCTATTGGCTTGGGGTAGTTGCTGTTCTCGAGGAACGAGGGGATCTGGGCGGCGCCGATGTTGCTGCGGACGAGGTACTCCAGCAGCGCTTCGAGGTAGTATTTGCTGGATGCTGCGCGCCCTTTTATGGCGCATGTTACTGCAATGTGGTGGAGAATGGTCCTGCCTTGCGAGTCACGAAGCTCGATTAGTGGTGCCAGGATCTCCAGTGTCTCCGGGAAGCAGCTGTGGTCGAGACTGTTGTTGACTGACACGGCACTCATCAGCGGTGTCTGGCCAGTAGCACTCCCCCTGAACATGTTTGCTCCCTTGGATACTAGCAAGCGCATCAAAGATACTCGGGCAAGCGTCGCCGCCCAGTGCAAAGCCGTGTTGGAGCTGTTGTCGATAGGCATGTCGAGGTCTGCGCCGGACAGATGTAATATCGCTGGGTGGTTTGTGAAGTCTGTGCGGGTCTGGTCGGCAAAGAGGTCAGTCAACATGGCCTGCTTCTCCTCGTTGATCTTGTTGTCCGGGTATGGCAGGGGTGGTAATGCAGTGGGGACCTCGCCGTCCGGCAGACTGACGGTGTGGCCACCGATCTGATGTTGCTGGTAGAAAGACTCGCTGGGCTCAGTGGGCGAGCCGTGGTCGCGCATAATCTCGTCGCCGTTTGCTCGCTGCGAGAACGAGTCGTCCTGCGACGGGCGCATCCGCTTCCTCGGCGGCTCCTGCACATCGTCCATGCCTGTCCCGTAGGCGGAGTCGGTGTGTCCGTTCTGGCCGCTGAAGCTGCGCTCGGAGGCCATGCTGTGTATACTCTGCTGGCTGCTGGTGCGGAACGAGTCCTGGCTCTGCATGGGTCCGGGGCCTTGCGACGGGCGCGCCATGGATCTGCGGCCCTGGGAAGAGCTGGCCGGGCGCGGCGGCGCGGGTGAGTTGAGACGGGCGACCTTGTTCATGGCAGCCAGGGCGCTGGTGGCCGTGGACGAGATGTTGCTGAAGAAGGTGCCGCCGACGCTCTGGCTCTGCGGGCGGCCGTCGATGCTCTGGGTGTAGAAGCGCTTGCGGTTGGCGGCCATGGCCTGCTCCTTGGTCGGCGTCTCGATGCCCTGGCCCTGGCCGCCCTCTGCGCTGATGTCGTAGTCGAGCAGCGGGCGCAGGATGTCCTCGACGCCGTACTGTCTGCAGAACTCGCGGCCGCGGCGGTAGTTGATCCAGGTGCCCTGGTACTTGCCATAGCCGCCCTGGACCTTCTCGTGCTCGCCGGTGAGGATCTCCTTCTCGAGCACCTTGGTGCGCTTGCCCTTGTCGACGCCGGCGACCTTGAGGATCTGCGTCGCGTTGAGCCAGCCGTCGGAGCGGCGGCGCATGACGGCGACGCGGTTCACCTCCATCTCGTAGACGGACACGCCCGAGTAGACGGCCGTGTAGATCTGCGGCTTCTCCATGGGCGGCTGGGCGTAGGCGCTGACGTCGCTGAAGGAGCGGTTGAAGCCGGGCGCGGCCATGAGCCCGCTGTGCGAGTGCGAGGGCGATTGCTGGTACATGGGCTGCGCGTGGGACGGTGAGCCGGCGGACGGGAAGGAGCGGGCGACCTGCTGCATGGTCGCCGGTGCAGGCGCGGTGCAGGCGCGGTGACGGCGCAGTGGGTGCGGTGCGATGGGTGCTAGGCGGTGCGCATAGGGCCGGGGCGGTGTGCGCGGGGTGGCGGTCCTGCAGTCGGGGCGCTGGCAGTGTCGGGGAAGTGCAGCGCTCGAGTCTCGCGGGCGTTTGCTGCAGTGCGCGTGCGGCGTCGTCGGGTCGCTGGGGAGCGGGGATGCGGTGAATTGACCTGTGGAGCGGTTCGCGTTCACGCGTCGAGCGCCAGCGACAAGCCAATCACGCGCGGGCCTCCGAGTCACTGCGACTGCAAGACATCCGCACAGGGAGGCTTGGATTGCTCTGCGTCTCAATGCCTGCGACGCCCTCGCAGACCAAGTCGCTGCACCTCCTGCGCTCGCTGCTCCGCGAGGCTTCGTATCTGCCTGACGCGACCGCCCGCACCTACTTCCGCCGCTACGTCGTCGCGCGCTTCAAAGCCTACCAGCCCAAGCCCAGTGCGACAGCCTCCTTCGACGTCGACGCCGTTGGAAAGTACCGCCACAGATCGTTCAAGCGCCGACACATAGGCATCATCAATGCGCGCGCCGGCCAGCAGCAGCGCAAGGCCCAGAAGGGGCTGAACTTCCTGCGTCGCGCGAACCAGGGCGAGGGTCCTTGCATACAGAAAGCGCTGTGGTTTGCCTATGGACGGCTCGGGCGGCGCAAGTATGCGCTGCTCGACGACCTGCTCAAGCCAGACCCAGCATGGCCCGAGGGACCCGCGCCGCTGCAGCAGCTCTACCGCAGCGACCTGAAGTGCCTGCAGTACTTTGAGACGCCGCAAGCGCGCGCGGGCTCGCATGTCATCTACATCTCGAAGCAGTACCCGCGTCTGCGCGCTCTCGTCACGTCTCAGTCCAGGCAGGATATCGACAAGAAGTCGGCGATAAAGAGCCCCTTCCTCAAGACGCCCATCCTGAACACCTGGCAGCAGCCCATGCCCATCAAGCGCGCAATCAACAACGTGCGTCGCTGGTACGCCGAGACCATGACTCTGCTTTTGCCCGCGCTTCCTAATGAAGAGTGGGATCGCATCGAGGCCATGAGTAGAGGCCAGCAGCGCATTGGCTTCGTCAGACGGCGCAGGCCAGTAGCGGAGGTCAGCTCTCCGCCAGCCTCGGACGATGACAGCGTTGAGCGCATGCTGCAGCACAATCTTGCAATGGACAAGCTCAGCAAGGCCGACAGACCACAGGGCGTCGACCGACCGCACACCCTCAATGCAAGATTCATGCAGCGCCTCTACACCAAGCTCCTCACCCTGACCCCGAAGCTTGAGTTCGATGACACACGCCAGCAGTGGAACACAGTCTGGGGTAAGCACTCCAAGAGCTTCAAGCCTCGGAACTACACTGCGCCGGTGGACGAAGCGCTATTCGCAGGAGTAAACGACAAAGGCATCGCCCCGAAAGCCCCCATAAAGAGAGACTTCGTGCCGGGGACCCAGCGGCCCCGCAAAGAGGACGGCAAGATCCAGCAGTTCCCCTTCTACGCAGAATGCCTCCCGCAGACGCATCCCGTGCGCATCGAGCTGGAGAAGTGGAAGGCCGAGCGCGACGCTGCTCGCGCGAAGTGGATAGCCTCGGGCGGTGACGCATGAGACCGCTGCCCCACATGGTTCCTGCGTCTGCCACTACACGACATCCGCAGGGCGCGCCTGGAACAATAAAGTCCGCTACTCCAACTGCCTCTCTACGTCCATTCAGACGCGAAGAAAGACCAAAATTCACCACCACAATGGCATCCCCAACCGCCACCATCCGCCACGCAACGCGCGAAGGTCACTCTCCCCACCATCCCAGCCCACCACCCACTAACGCCTTCCCCAGACGTCCCCACAATCCTCGGCCTCATCCAAGACCTCGCCGACTACGAGAAGGCCTCCTCATCAGTCAAAGCAACTGTCGACTCCCTCACCCGCACGCTCTCGCACGCCGACCCCTCCGACCCCGAGAACCCCGACGCCTTCTCCAAAGGCTTCGCGAAGACGCTGCTCGTCACCGACCCCGATGGCACCGTCGCAGGCATGGCGCTGTACTTTTACAACTACAGCACCTGGACTGGCGTGCCGGGCATCTACCTCGAGGATCTGTTTGTCAAGGAGAAGTATAGGAGTAGGGGGTATGGGATTATGTTGCTCAAGAGATTGGCTAAGGAGGTGCTGAAGGTGGATGGGAAGAGGCTCGAATGGAGTTGCTTGGATTGGAATGAGCCGAGTTTGCAGTTCTATCAGAGTGAGAAGATTGGCGCGAGTAAGAAGGAGGAGTGGGTAGGGTTAAGGGTTGAGGGGGAGAAGCTGCATAAGCTGGCTGGTGACCTGTAAGCCTCCAACACTGACGCAAGATTTGGTGACGACTCGGGCTCCAGCCACCCTGCACTGAACGTAGAAAGTGCAACAAGGCTGCCACAACACAAAAAGCTCGTTGTTTTCAATACCTTCGCCCCACGTCGGTGCACGTCGACCGGTGAGCATCCATTCCACTGACTGCGCTTTTAGCGTGTCGCCTATCTTTCACGAATGGAGTAGGTACTGTCTTGGTGTGTCTTCTCCTCCCTAATGTACGCTGATCTTGGATACTGTGGACTCCACAGCCAACTGCTGTACTTGTCGCAGTACGCTGTACTACGACTTGGCGCTCGGACACAATTCGGGAACCTCCCCAGTTCATCAGACAGCGATCTGTGCCTCCAGGCGCATACTGTGATGAGACAGCCCGAAGAGAGAAGGGGAGCTGAAGCATCGCGGCGACGGTCACGCATTTGGCACCAGCTCTTTGCTGGCCACGTTTAATTCAGTCTTGTATGACTGTGTGGTTGATTGGCCGACTGAAGCGACTCGCACTACCACCATACTGTCAGCAATTGACACAAGGTTGTGGAACCTGATGTTCAACATCACTTTGACGAAGAAGAGCATGTTATCAAGGCTCACTTCTCTCTCGCGACTCAGCCGAATACGGCACTCTCTATCACTAAGCTTTTCCCCTAGCGCCGGACGTGCTGCCATAGATACATTCCCACTAGTATATGTATCGATCAGAACGCGACTCGCCCGACGATCCTGCCAAGTGTTCGGCCCTCTGTAGACCACGTTGTCAAGTGCATTCAGCGCCTGCCGTGGGCGTCGTGTCTCTGGTTGCCGAAGACAAATTCCTGCTACACTTATCAATTAACCTTGATTTCACTCCAACGTCAAATTTTCGGCAAGCACCCAGACAGAGCGATTACGAACTAGGTCGAGATGCGTCTCATACCACCACGTGATGTTATCGGGCGCCCTTGATGTGTCTCTTTGGCTCGCCGCAGCACCACCGCTGTTGCATCAACCAAGTGCCCGAACTCTACAGTGCATTCCGCTCGCTCAGCGACCCGCGTAGACCTGCAGATCTAAGCATAATGACTGCAATATTTTTCATCGAGCTGCCTATTGCGCTGCTTGCAACGCTGACCATATGGTGTGCATCGACCCTGACCAAGTTGTTAAGCTGACATGTTGCGAGCAGAACCTATGCCTTTGGTTACTCCTGTTGTACGGAATATGCCCACCAAGTGCCTCCCGACTGCAACCGCCGAACTCGACTGCGGCGTAATGGCAATACCTCATTCCAGATGAGAAGCCAATGAGAGAACCGCTGCTAGCGCTCCCACAGTTCGCCCGCAGCGGCATCTCCCCGGATAGCAGTTCGACAGCCCACTTCAGCCTGCCAGCTCCCAGCTGACAACATGCAGGCAAACCGAGGCTGTGAAAGTCGCAAGAGTGAGGAACTGAGGGGCTGTCAGGCTCCCCTCCCATCATCTTCACAAACCCCTACGACATCAATCACGCGCTCCTGCCTTTTCCATAACGTCCGCGTATGGCGCGACCGCTGTCCCGCGCCGACTACACGGTGGGATGGGTATGTGCACTGTCCGTCGAATTGGCAGCCGCGCAGGAGATGCTCGATGCTGAGCACGCGACGCCTCCGTACAACAATGCCCACGACACAAACCTCTACTCTTGTGGCCGCATTGGCGACCACAACGTTGTTATCGCCTGTCTACCTGAAGGCCAGACAGGCACTAATTCAGCTGCGGCAGTCGCTGCGCAGATGAAGTCGACCTTCTCCTCAACTCGGTTTGGCCTGATGGTGGGCGTTGGCGGTGGCGTGCCGAGCGAGGAGGCAGACGTGCGGCTCGGAGACGTGGTTGTAAGCAAGCCAGATAGTACATACGGCGGAGTAGTTCAGTATGATTCAGGCAAAGCTACGGCGAGTGGATTCAAGCGGACAGGGGCACTTCAAATGCCGCCGGCACTGCTGCTGAATGCAGTGGCAAATCTACATGCCAAGCGGTGGAGAGGGAAGGGCAGGTTGATGGAGTATCTGTCAAAGTTGGTCAGTTTTCCTCAGTTCAGTCGTGAAACTGCCGGCGACGATTGGCTTTTCGAGGCGGACTACAATCATGTGGGAGGAGCAACTTGCGGGATGTGTAGCATAGAGCGCACCATCCATCGCGAGACACGGGTACAAGAGGTGGTTGTACATCACGGCACGATTGCGTCCGGCAACCAGTTAATGCGGAGCGCTACTGAGCGAGACAGGGTCAGCGCAGAGCTTGGTGGGGTGCTGTGCTTCGAGATGGAGGCAGCAGGGCTAATGAACACTTTCCCTTGCCTTGTTGTGCGTGGCATCTGCGACTACGCAGACTCACATAAAAACAAGCGATGGCAAGCGTTCGCGGCGGGAACGGCGGCTGCGTACGCGAAAGAGGTGTTATCAGTGATACCACCCGCGGAGGTTGCCAAGACTCACACCATGGACGAAGCGATCCGTGAGACAGCTGGTCAGTATAGCAGTGGTCTGTCTGGTGACGTTCTGGCACTGATGCTGCAGCAGGAGCTCAACAACAAACAAAGGGACTTCCAGAAGGTTATGCTCATCACCCGCTTCTCGACGTGCGATACAACGCTCCATATCAGTACAATACGGAACAGTCAAAGTTCGGAGACCAAAGCTGTGACAAAGCTTTCTGGGCAGGGGGAGCTCCCATCCAAAAGATGAAGGTCGGAGACTCTGGGTCACAGCTCAATCCACCAACATTCAATGAGAAGCCCAAATCAGGTCAAGCAGCCAACCGGCAAGTGACAGTCACTGGACGAGGGAGCCCCACTGTCTCCTGCAAGGCGTGCATCAGGAGGTTTGAAACACAAAGTGCAGCGAATGAGCATATGGCAGCCACTGGCCATGGCAACCCTACTATCCCTTGCAGGGCTTGCACCAAGAAGTTCCACACACAGAGTGCGGCGAACGAGCACATGGCAGCCACTGGCCATGGCAATCCCACTGTCCCCTGCAAGGCTTGCACCAAGAAGTTCTACACACAAAGTGCGGCAGAAGGGCACATGACAGCCACTGGCCATGGGAACCCTACTATTCCCTGTAGGAAGTGTGCGAAGAAGTTTCATACGCAGAGTGCAGTAAACGAGCATATTAAAGCAGTAAGGCACTAAAAGCCTAAATACCTTATGTAAGAGCTGTGTGTAACATTTGTACACACCATATATTCCTAATTGATATCTATCTTGATCGTAGATCCCCTGATTCATCAGCACCCCAGCTAAGATTTCCACGCTCAAGAGCGTTCGAAGGTCTTCCGGCTTCAGGATCTTGTCTCGTACGACTCCCACGCTATGCCCGTCGCAGATTGCTATTCCAACTGCGAGAAAATAGGCTTGTGTAGATTCAAGATTCAAAGTAAGTGACCGCCGCCATTACCAGCATCGGAATGGCGACGATGAAACTCCCAGCGCCAAACACTACCTCCCAGCTATTCCAGACAAGTTTCCCTCCGGATATGACAAAGAGCATAAGACCTACACATATACAGATACATCTACCGATGTTGAGACGGGTACTCAAATAGAGGCCATCTAAGCTTAGATCCCTATTCTGTGGCCGAAAACTATTCGATGACAACTCAACGTTTCTAAAGGTGTTACTACTTGTAGAATCTCACGATCCACCACTCGGCGAGACATAACGTACCTGTAGTAGTGGATAGATCGGTGTTTGTCGAAGCCGTGGAGTATTTGCTGGGAATGGGCGCCAGCTGGGTTGCGAAAGTAACAAGAAAGGAATTTTGCGGTGTCAATCCATCGTAGTTGATCATTACACACATCCCACTCCTCGAACGGACACACTGGACAATCAAAGACGTGGGAAGAGTTGACAGGACATTGGCCATTGCTATGTTCGTATTTGCCGGAGTGATCCCGAAAACAGAAGTCCGGAAAGAGATTTGAGTTGAAGTCCGTAATGGTATCGATCTCTACGGCTGCTGCTTCTCGCCGTGCAGAGTAGATTGTACGGCATTCTGCCAGATTTAAATGCTCCATGAAAACCGAGAATATCCCAGACGATCGCCAGATTATCCGGAACTATGTTCAATGTTAATATAGACAGAAGCGATCAGAGCCAGTTAGAGCATACGGTAACGGGCTCGAGCTTGTCATATTCTCGGAAGGAAAGGTATCTTCTCAAAATGCCTCGTTCGTTGGAATATCGTCGAGCTAGTTCCTGGAACATTTGATCTTCACTCTCAAGGCCGGTGGTCTGAACATCCACAGCCCAAGTCGGAGAACTTTCAGAATCTTTAGATCCCCACAAGAGGAACACACAGCTCGCTTCTTCATTTCTTTCTGCTTCCTTCTGGAAGTAAGCGAAGAGAGAGTCTTTGGGTATCTCCGTCGGTTCTTGAATGATATCATGCATAACCCGTGATCGCCGTCTGCTTTTGAAAGATTTTCTATTCGGATATTTGGAAGATTCAAAACCAGTCGCCTCCGAGACAAGGGGATGCGAACGCCTGGCCAAGACACCTTCTGGTCGCAACGGAAGCTCGTACAAAGATGCTGACATGACTAAGGATAGGGGGGATCTTGGTGCAGCTGAACGAAGAGTAGGGAGTTGTCGAACTGATCTGCACAGAGCATAGGAACGAGACAGCTGATTTACTATACTCACCGACGATTAGGCAGCAATAGTGAGATTTAACCCGCTATATCTGAGAGGGTCTGAAAAGTGGGTCTAGTAAGCAGCCAAGGCAGAATGGCCATAAGTGTATTAGTACTCACGGCGCTAACACCCGAAGTGCAACCATAAGCTCAAGAATTACAAAAGCTAGCAGTGCAGTCGCTCGGCTGATTGCAAGCCAATGTGTATTTTGTGACCCTTGCTGGACTGCTCAGGCACTCGTGGCTTTTGTTAGGAAAGTTGCGACAGCGTTACGATCAAACAGCGCAACCAGCCGTTTCGTGAGCCCCACATGCAACGCATGTCCGACCTGCTGGAGTAGACAACGCAACGGCACCTAAGACCAATGCTGGTATATTGCTTCTGAGGTGGGTGGTTTTGGGTTCGGCTGCTTTGCAACGTGGCAAAGAGGCAGCGGATGCCCAAAAATGCCTTAAATCCTGAGCGAGATGCCGCAGGAGTCCATCCGCGGCCTGCATTCAGCTGAACACAATGCCAAACTAAATCAGGTCGGATAAATGATCGAAGCGGGGCGTCAGCATGCGGGAAGCTTGCATGCGCATGTGGATGCGTTATAGCTTATGCTCCCGTTTTCGCTGTCAACGACTCGACCTAGTAAGCCAACCCATCGGAGAGCAGCGTGTGGCTTATCTGATGCGTTCCTATGAGCCAAGGCGGACTAGGATGCGTTCTGGGAAACAGAGCATAGCTCGGCTTTGAAGTGCTAGGACTTCACCACACTTCTCTAGTCAGCCCGTTCTCCTTAGGATTGTGAATAGGATGGTGAAGACCTGTTATTATGCCTATAAGAACGGGCGCCGGTTATGGAGTTCCATTGGAACGGGTTGACCTTAACACATAACATGTTTTGCTGTAGCGGACTGGTATGATTGGTCTCAAGATTACCTGTTGCAGGTCAAGCGCTGTCGTGAGCCTAAAATGTGTTACTCAACAAGCTTTGGTATCGCTAAAACTTGCGAGTCTATCTATTCTTCACTCTCGCATGTACAGAAGGCTCCTCATTGTCATCGACTCCCCTCTATAGAGCACTGACATGGATTTCAGTTGTACCAGGCTGATTTGACCGGTTTCAAACTATTCACGTCAGGGAGGCGTTCTTCATGCATGCGCTGTACACGGTCTCTTGGCGGGGGATTCTCACGTCGTACAGCCTCTTGCATACCCCGCAGCTAGACGTAAACCCCTACAAGTGAAGACGGGGCCCTTACAACAACGTTGTTCTAATCACAACACCCAAGTTACTGTGGAACTGCTAGAGAAGTAGGCGCTTCCATCCTTTTGTAATCCTTTGATAGCCTCTCTCCGGCCTCGGATGCTAGATATCCCCCATTTAGTGTTCCAAACTTCAATTCAGCAACACTCCAGCCATGAATCCAGACCTAGCGGAGATGATGCGCAGCACCTTGCCACCTGAGGAAACCTCGGTGTCGGCGATCATCGCACAGTATCTAGCAGAGAACAGTCAGGTTTTCAAAGAACTGACTGATCTTCGATCGAAGGTACCTAAGAGGAATAGATATCGAGACCTTGACTTACATACCATTAGGGTTGGAATACCTCCGAGGGCGATCGGTTTTTTCAAGCTCGTCGTGCACAATCCGACAACGCCAACAAAACACAGAGGCGATTGCAAAGCTTCTTTAAAATGACATGTGAGATCGGACAGGAGATGGACGAGAACACATCAGTCATTACACTCGCAGCAGCTGATGGGAATCAGTCTCCGAGAGTCCTGGATATCGGTATGGCCCCGGGTGGGTTCGCTCAGACTGTGCTCCGTAAACATCGCGACGCCAGGATACGGGGCATCACGTTGCCATCAGAGATGGGAGGTTTGCGAATTATGCTGCCTGGGTGGAGGGACGATTTGAAGGTTCGTATAGAATTCGCCGATATCACGATGCTAGCAAACGAGATGGGACGGCCGGCAACATCCATACCGACTTACCACCCGGACATCGCAAAGTTCTCTTCAAAAAGACCGTTTCAGAACGAGACGTTCGACCTCGTATTCTGCGGCGCGACGGGCGCATCGACTCGACCTGTGCATGCTGGTGCCGAACACCATGGGTCGCATAAGAGGCTACGGTTAGCCACGAGCCAGTTAGTCTTCGCACTTCAGCGTTTACGCAATCAAGGGTCACTGGTCTTACCGTGTCCGTGCGCGTGATGCGCGGATTCGCGTGATGCGCCGAACCACCAAAACACTATAATCATTACAGCTAAACAACAACACAACGCAATGGGATTACAAGAAGCGCTTGCAGAGTGTGATACTTTCGCATCTGGAGATGAGATTCCGTGGTCTAAAATAGCACAAAATCATGGTGTTGTGCGGTCAACGTTGACGCGCACGTGGAGGGGTGAGACGCGTCCGCATCAAGAGAAGGTTCTCGCACAACAAAAGCTCACCCAACAACAAGAGGAGGAGCTTGTAACGTATATAGAGGAGCTTACTGCTCGTCATATACCTCCTACAAGGCAAATGATCGCAAATTTCGCGTCATCAATCGCTCAGGAGCCAGTGAGCGAGAGCTGGGTTACGCGCTTCATCAACAAGTACAGCATCCACCTCATCTCTCAATACTCAACGGGTATGGACGCCAATCGCCACAACGCCGATTCTTACACCAAGTACGAGCTCTACTTCAACTTACTGCAGCGTAAGACCGCTGAGTATAAGCTTGACGCCGAGCACACGTACAATATGGATGAGAAGGGCTTCATGATAGGCATCACTACTAGGGCAAAACACGTGTTCAGCAGGCGTATGTGGGAGAAGGGAGAGGTCAAAGCATCACTTCAAGATGGCAATCGCGCCTGGATTACGCTGCTGGCGTGTGTGTGCGGTGATGGATCAGCTCTGCCGCCAAGCCTTATCTATGAGTCTGCCAACAGTACCATTCAATCAAGCTGGGTGGAGGAAATACAGTCAGGGGAACACTCTGTACTTGTGTCTTCATCGCCTTCTGGCTGGACCAACAACGATATAGGCCTGGCTTGGCTTGAACAGGTGTTTGATCGCTTCACCAAGGCCAAAGCACGGAGAAAGTACCGCCTATTGATCCTTGACGGCCACGGCTCCCATGTGACGATGGACTTTATCAACTATTGCGATCGGAACAAGATACTCCTGGCTATCTTTCCTCCACATTCAACCCACACGCTGCAGCCGCTTGATGTAGTCATGTTTAAGCCTCTCTCAACTGCGTACTCAAAGGAGCTCACAACACACCTTCACAACGGCCAAGGACTGTCAGTAATTAAGAAGAGCGACTTCTTCCCCCTATTCTGGAAGGCGTGGGAGTCTGTGTTTACTCAGGGGCTAATACTCAGGTCCTTTGCAGCAACGGGTATATCACCCCTTCAACCTAACGTTATCCTCCAACGCTTTGCCAAGGATACCCCTGAGGCCTCCGACGGCAGCATAAGCTCTTCTTCAGTATATTCTGGCAAGGACTGGCTCAAAATTGAGACTCTGTTGCGTAAAGTTGCCAAGGAGGAGACCAGTAAGGAGCTGAGGAAGATCAGCCGTTCGCTCCACCATATTACAATACAGAACACGCTTCTCCACAATGAAGTGATAGGCTTAAAAGAGGTTCTTAAGACCCAGAAGAAGCACAAGAACAAAAGCAAAGCTCTTCAGTTCCAGCCTCGCAAGGAGTATCACGGGGGAGCTGAGTTCTACTCCCCTAGCAGAGTCGAGAAAGCACGCTCTGATGAGAGGACTAAACAAGAGAACCAGAAGGCAGAAGAACTCCAAAAAGCAGAGATGACAAAGCTTAGGCACGCCAACAAGCTGTACAATGAGAAGATTGCTCAGGAGAAGCGTGAGCAGCGGGTGAGGGAGAAGGAGGAGCGTGAGCGTGTTAGAGCTGAGAAGGCCAAGGAAGCAGCCGAACGCAAAGCTCAAAGAGAGCGTGATAAGCAAGCTCGCGACGCTGAAAAAGCTATACAATTGCCTCAAAGAGGCAAGCGCAAAGCTTCAACAGCGCCTGCAGCAAAAATATCCAAAAAGCGTTGTGTTGGGGCAGCTCGTAGCCGTACTGTTGCTGCAAGCTCTCCTCCAGCTCCGCGCACTCACACAACGCGCAGCGGCCGCACCGCCACTTTATATAAATAACCCTTCACAGGATACTTTTGCGTACATCAATACATCACTCCACCAAAAAATCTCACAATATTAACTATTGTACGTGGCTCTACAGCCTCATCTTTGCAGGTGCTTGTTAGGGTGGTTCGGCGCATCACGCGAATCCGCGCATCACGCGCACGGACACGGTAGCGCAGCCAAGACGGCGGATTTTCAACTTCAGGTCCAGGTCATTACGGCCCAGTTGAGATGCAATCTCGGCTCAAAAACCATGTAAAACATGACGGTAGTCGCAGTCTTACACGAAAAGTTATACATTGTGTTTGTGCGTGCGTTGAGGTGGAGCTCACCGGTGACTTGGAAGGGTCTGACCTTACCATTGGCAGTCTTTCGTAGGGAAGCTTGACTCACTCGGTCACTGAGCCTGACCCAAACGCGACTAAGCAAGGACACATCTAGGGTGTTGGGCTAAGCCAGAATTCCGGCCCAGCCATTTCATTCTCTACACGCCAAATCACACGCTACCCACCGAAGCAATCGAAGCAAAAAGGCCAAGTCAACGCCATTGCTCAAACACACTCGAGCAACTCCACCGGCGAACAAATCGAAGAATTCCACATCATCCAATTGCAATTACTGCGCCACACTCGGCTCACAGAAGCTCCAACACACTCTTCTTCACCATCTTCAGTGGTTTAAAGGGCCGGCACTTGCTCGCAGCGCAGTAGTAGTCGTCGGAGCAGCAGGGCAGGTTGCCGTTGTAGCCGCACGTTGCTGTGGGAGGTCAGTCTGGGTTCATACATACCAGTTGACAAGCTACGATGCGAGGGTGCCGTCCTTGTATTCCTCACTCGGGAAGGATCTCACTTCTTCCGCGAGGATCGAACTACCTGAGGTGCTCCTCGCAAGCGCTCTCTGTCCGATTGAGAGATGACGACTTACCATAAAGCCCACCACAAGTCGGCGGCGGCACCTCAGCGGGCGTGCCCAGCTTGCCATCGGCACAATTATACTCTCTTGGATTATAACACGCGGTTTCGCCGCACGCCAGCGTTGCCTCGCCGTTCAAGACCGGGCAGAGGAAGTCGCCGTTCCAGCAAGTATACTGTTCTGGTCAGTATGCGCTCTGACCCGCAATCATCTCAACCATCTAGACATCCACATACCTCACCAGGCCGATACGGCGCGGTCCCGCAGTACTGCACCGCCGCATCGGGAGTAATGAGCTGCAGCTGCGTGTTCGCGTCGCAGTAGTACGTTCCCGCGTCATAACACGCCGTGCCGCACGCGATAGTCGCTTCGCCTGTTTCGGTCTTGGGGCACAGCAGGGAGCCGAAGCAAGAGTATTTGGACGGGTAGAAACGTGCTTCGCCGCACCACTGGAGGTCTTCTGCGAGGGCGAGGAGGAGGAGAGTGGTAAGGAGGGGGAGGAGGGTGGTGAGCTTCATGGTGGTTTGTTGTAGGGTGGGTATTAGGTTGAGGTGGGGGGTGGGTGATGATGAGGTTGGAGTGACGGGCCGTTATATGCTCGATGAGTATGGTGAGGCTGAGAATCTAGTGCAGTGCTCGCTTTTTTCGCGTTGGGGGTTCGGTCAGGACTCCAGACGAAAAGTGCAGCGAGATGCGATTGTAACGCTGGCAATGCGTTGTTCTTTCTCTATGTGGATCGCTCGTCGCCACATCGATAGTCCTGTTCTCGTATCTGCCTGGTTAGCACTGGTGGTGTTGTGCAGAGATCGTAAGCATGACAATCAACATGCTGCTTGGGTACTGCGTCGGGAGTTTTCTGACCCATGTCTCAGGCTGCAGAACCTGATTATAGCGACATGCCATACGATTTCGCTTGGAACCGTCTTCTGTGATATGAAGAGGGTCAGTGCAGGAAGTTTGCGGCCAATCAGTCGACTTCAGCATGCCCACTTGTGACACTGCTGCCTCCTTGCACTGCGCACCTCACACCAATCCCATTGCTTGCTCGAGAATACCATCCCCGCCACCCACCCCACCATCCCCACGACAATCAAAACTGCGTGGCTACCGCCTCGGAACTTTTCCAACCCATGTCTCAGTCCCTGTAACCGGAATGTAGATCTAAATTTAGGTTTTCCCCAGACATGATCGTCGCGATAAGCCGGCTCAGTGTTGATGTATGACGACGATGGTGGTACAGAGCCTTGCTTCCAGCTGAGCTCGTGACAGGCTCAGCCGGCTACGCCGCAGGGCCCTGCATGCGCACGCGAGTGTGCGCGATGCAATTGGTCGCGGCTAGCGAGAACGAGCTACCAAAATTGGTGCACGACTTTTAGTTCTTAGTCGCTGCAATATACGCGTCGGATCTAAACTGACCATGTTCAAGGACTCTGTGCTTGTTTTGTCACGCAACTTCACGTGACGAGGTTGGTCGCAGTGTAAGGTTCAAGTAACAGATGCCGAGAAGGGAGCGCAAGTTCATTGAAAATCCGAATTGTGCGCCAGACAAGGAATCGCTGGTCTGAGAGCCTACGTGAGTCTGATGGTGCACTTGCGCGTGTGAGGACTGGCGATAAGGCTGTCTCTAGCCAAGGTCCTTTTGATCCTCTTCGCGCGGGGCTTGCGCTTCCTGTCCCAGTCCTCAGACAGGATCTGCGAGTAGCAGAGAAGACCAATGCGCTCGAACTGGCCTATGCCTCCGTCCCAGTCCTGCGTTTCCCTGAGGACGAGACAGTAAGTCTGGTCTTCAATCATCTTCCAGTTTTCGAAGGAGAAGAGTGGCATGCACCATACTTCGGACCCTGGCAGTAGCTGATAATTTCCCGGATTGTCGAAGTTGTAGTCAGGGTAAAACTGCTTGGCTATCTGAGATGCTCCCGGCAGATTATCCCTGGGGTGGAGAGGATCTCGGTCGAAGTCGCGGTCGTACCAGTCCGGGTCTCCTACTGGACTTGATATCGCGTTTGAAGATTCTAGTGTTGCAGGAAATCGTAAGCCTTCGAGGTTAATGTGCGCTGAGAGACACTGCCCGGTAGGGTCGGGTCCTGCCAGAACAGACGATACATCTTTGACGGAGCAATGGTACTGGAGCTTCAAGTCATCTCCGGCGTCCCAGTCAGAAGTGTCTGCAGGCCAAAAGATGAATAGACCATCTGTATCTAGGTCTGACTCTTCGATGCGCTTGATTGCAGCCCACGAGAACGTTGGAGAAAATTCTCGACGTCGACGAGTCAATCCCGACGGATCCTCCACGTTCCACGCCAGGTCAAAGATGATGTGCTGTTCCCACATTCCTGCGATGTATGTCGATTGCATTCGAGACTGCACAATCTTCGCGACTCCAGATAGAGCCGTAAAGATATCTTTGTCGAAAGTCAGGTTCATGGCTGTATACCTCCCGACTATTTGGTGCCAGGTATTGTCCAAATACCACCCAGCCCCATCGTTCTCTCTTAGCTTCGAATGGAGAAGGAAGTCTTTTGGTAACAGAGATATAATACCGAAGTCAACGATTGACTCGAACTCGAGTGGATCGCACTCGCATGTCGTCCTTGACATACATTCGAGAATGAGCTCGTAACTTCCAAAATGCAGAAATCGCGGGCTGAGCAGTCGTTCCTGTACAACCCAGCCTCTTGTCATCAGCTTGCTCCTGCGCAAACCATGGTTCTTCTCCTCTCGCAGTTTCTGGAGGAAGATCCCGTTGTGCATACTGTTACCCGTAAGTGAGACAAGTGACCTGTCGCGTTCGCGTCGGTTCTTCAGAAATAGTCCGGAGTTCGCGCCACGAGAGATCGACGCCCCTAACGTGATGGTCGAATTCTGGTAGATGCTGGCCATCTGTGCTGCCTCTTTCGTCCAGTCTTCACTGTCGTCTTGGACAATGCAAAGTGAGTCGATCCAGAGGTATCGTATGTCGAAGAACTTTGTTACTGTTGCTGCGTCTCGGAATGTCTTTGGGAGTACGTCATTGGGAATCATTCTCTTGTGAGCATCAATGTTACTCCGGAGTGTTCGTAGAGGCTGACTGCTACCCCAACAGTGACTGAGACAAGCGTAGCGGGCTCTTTTGCCGTTCGTTTCGTACAGGTTGACACTCTGAAGGTCTTCAGAATGGAGATCTAGAACTCTATTGGGTAAGAGTGGATCCTGCTTTGAGTCGGGAGTACAATCGTGGTTCGCCTCGCAGAAGTTGAGCCATTCTCTGGCTTTTCGCCAGCTTCTTTCAGAGCCAGTGTTACACTCAGGCCCGCGATCTACGGGAAGAAAGGAAAAGTGGTGAGCTGGCGAAAACTTAGTCTCTGTCTTACGTGTGCATCCGGGTTGCCTACCTCTGTTAACATAAAGCCACGACTCCCAGGTCAGTGACCGAGCCCGGAGGGCGGGCTCTTTCTCCATGTCTCCAGTACCCCATCGTATCCTGAAATGGTCGTCTCTCAGGATGGCTTCATGAGAGAATGCTACCATCGCGCAAGGATCGCTGTGGAATGTTTCTGAGTCATCAGAAGCGATGGCTGACTGCACAAAAAGTGTGCAGATGTCGCAACTGCATCGCTCGCAGTCCATTCGGAGGGCTGCCTCAACACCCGGATATAAATTGACCTGTTTCAACGTACCCTGATCGTCAGGTTCGGAGACTTGAGCGTCATCCTCGCTCTCTTCAGAGCGGTCCGCCTCGCTCCCAAAAGCAGCAGATGATGAACCATCTTCCTCAGAATCGACGGTGAACTCGGAAATACCCGAGACCGGAGTCGAGGTGGCATATAAGCCTCCGGGACCACCCTGTCTGATGCTATCCGAGCGGCCGGATACGCTGACAGAGCTTCTGTCGCCCTCGTCGGTTATGTCCGAGAGAGGAGAATACACGATATCGTACCTAGCCTTCCCTAGCGACGAGACCGGCGTTGCTTCACTCTTAGTCCACTGTCGGTACTGTTCGAACAATTCGCAGATCGGTGGTCCAGACTCCATGGTATCGCGGGAAGCTCAGCTCTAGAAAAGATGAACGACTTAGGTCAGGCAAGGCTCAGCCCAGGTGCTGCTTAAACTCATATGTGCCCCTCATCCACTTTGGGAAAGGTACGCGCCACCGATCGGCTCCCCGTAGCGGTGCAGCCTTGCGAAACGGCATCCATCCGTCATCTGTACTGAGGGTGTTGAGCTGCATCCGGGGTATTTGCAGGTGGGCCCAAGAATTTCATCGACCCAGGACATTTTGGATGAGCGCGGGCGGTCTGTAACCGTTTGTCCAGGATTGCAGCTGTGGTTTTGGTGGTCGCAGTTGCCGTCAACCTCATGTCCTTACAGGGGAGGTCGCCCTTCGATATCCCTCACAACACTGAGCTCACCACGATCACTCGCAATCTCCCTCCTCTTCTCCAGCCGAATCAGACTTTCACACAACCGTTCAAGCAACCACTCGCTCTCACTAACCCCCGCGACCATCGGACTATGTTCACCCAGCCAATCCCAATTGACAAGCCCTTCTTCATTCTCCGTCTCGTTCGTCAGCGTAGTACCCAACACGCAATTCAATCGTCGCGGCGTCGTATACCTAATCAACCTCGTAAACTCGACCCATTCTTCGTAGCTATACCGCTTCGGCTCGTCGAGGCGCAGGTCAAAAGATACTTTCTTGATGCTGAGGGCGATGCGGCGGCTCAGGGAGGCCTGCGGGGGCGCGCGAGTGAGGTCTGTTTCTGCTTCTTCAGCGAGGGACGTGATGTTGGGATTTGTCGCTTGGATGGTGTCGGCGACGACTTCAACGTCGTTGTCATCATCGGCTTCGTCACCATCGTCGGGGTTTGTGGTACCAAACCCTTCCCTCACTCGGCGTTTCTCTTTGTGCGTTTGGATGCGTTGTTGCAGCCAGTGATTCTTGTCGACGAAGGGCTGCCAGATGTCGCGTTTGGGGAGCAAAGTGAAATCGGCGACAATGTTGCTCCATTTCTTGAATTTCGCGACGACGGTGTCGCCAAGATCGGAGACGAGGATTGTCATGGTGGGAACGGAGATGAGACTCCAGATGACGAAGAAGCAGCGGCCGGGGTTGGATTTGGGCGAGAGATCGCCGTAGCCGATTGTTAGGAGGGATATGTAGCTGGACAAGTCAGTTGGAAGGAATGCGGTGTGAATACGCGGAGTTCTAGTTCTTCTTTGGCAGCTGGGAGACAAGACAAGGGCATGGGGCGCACGGCACTTACCAGAAATACAAGGCTTGGAAGTATGTCATACCCTGCGTATCCTTTTCCGTCTGCCAGAAGACAACAGCTCCTACACACCATAGGACCAAGAACGTTGTGACTGACCAGAACAGGGCCATCCACCGTTTGAACCTCTTACTGTCGGCCTGAATCCTGCGCATCGCATCGAACCGATCTTTCTCTTCCTTAAGAAGTAACAGACGTGGCTCACGGTCCGCTTTAGGAACGGCAAAATTGCGAGAAAAGGTGGGTGCTCGCGGAACGTTGTTTCCCATCGCAGTGCGGTAGGGTCTTGGCTCAGTAGGGGCGCTGATCTTCAGCCTGCCAAACGTACCACGGCGGACGAGCTGGTGCTGTTGACGATGCCGGTAGTCGTCGGAATTCGTGGCTGTCAAGGCGAGTGTTTGCTCACGTCTACGCTTGAGGTCTTTCTGGACGATGTGATCCTCTCCTAGCTCCCGGGCTGCGCGGTATAGCGAAGAAACGACAAGACCAAGCGTGATTATGCCGCCCACTGCGTACGGGAAAAGAAGACCTCTCCCTAAATCCGTAGTTGCGACTAGATCTCCAAAACCGACTGTTAGGATGGTAACATAACAACTATCAGAATGTCAGTTTTGTCTAGGAATGATTGTACCGGCTTTGCTTACAAGTAGAGCGCATTAGGATACGTCCACTGGTCCTCTCCTGCGTCAGTCTGGATTCTCGAGTATATCGCCGCCCCACCAGCCATCCAGATGAAAAAGAACATGGTCTGCAGGATTAATGTGCGCTGATTGTCACTAAGCGCGAAATGGTCCGGGTAATGACCGAGATAGTAGCCCAACATATTGACCATCAGCAACACAGAACAGATGAAGTAGAAGACGGCGGCTGCCACGGCGTACCAATATCCCTGGGTGTAGATCTCGAATGGCCGGTTCGGGGGATCGTAGACTTCCATACAGGCTGTGATCGCGATGAGAAATCCTGAGCTGATGTACCATAAGATGATGGTCGCTGGTAGTGCGATGACATATCGGATCTTCTGAGTGAAGTTGAAGAGCAGGAAGATGTTTCCGAGAAAGCCACAGATGAGTGATCCAACATTGAGCCAGTAGCACCATCTGGGGTCCGCGTAAGGCACTCCGAAGAGATCCGGGACAAACTCGCCGTCTAGGTAGTTGTTTTGCCTCCAGCTGGTGACCAGAGCAGCGATCGATGAGAGGTTTGCGAAAGGACCTAGTGCTGCGGCAAGTAGAGGTATGCCAGTTGAAGCAAACCACCAGCTTGTCTCGCCCTCAGTCCACTTGCGCCATACTTTCCAACGTCTTCTGTGCTTCACGTGTTCAGATTCCTTGAAGGCGTCCCGATTGGGTTCTTGAATGTTCAAGGTCTGATGTTCCTGTGGAGCCGTGGCGTCACTGCTCGCGGGAGTCTGCGGCTTCTCCGCTTCGGTGTCTCGTGAATCCAACGTCGCTGTCATGATGAAGGCTTTTGCGTCGCGCCCAACATAATGCTTGCTGCCGCCTCGAGATGATGTATTACAGACTCAAGTGGACATCAGGATATACTGGCACAAAGGGTAGGCGACCAACAAGTATCAACGATCTCTGCGAAAGAGCTTTCCATAGAACAAAGAACAGATTTCTGGTGAGAAGAGCTGAGGAGGCCCCCAGGGACCGTAGATAAGGTTGATCTGGTGGCTGAAATCGAAGGTTTTGACGTGCTGAACAATCGGCGCTATCTCCGCAGCTGGATGACGGAGCTGGAAAACGACGTGGGAAGAGTCAAAGAATGTAGGGAGATAAGTTGAAGGTTGAATGAGAGAGGCATGGTGGAATAAAGAAGCCAGTCGTCCATGTGGAGGTTCTCCGCGACTCGAGAAGCAGGTGCGACCTTGTTAGCCGTCAGGTATGCAGGGAAGGAGGATCCGGAGATGCACTAAGGTGACGCGTCACATGTCGAACAACACAACGAGATGGGCTGGCAATCACATGTACAAGTAGCAGGAAGGCTATATTGCAAGAGGAGCAGTTCAAATTTTTACATTCAAGAGTCTACAAATCTAGGTATCAACGACGTCATAGCTACTGCTTCAGCTTCTCTGTCAGCTCAGGCACCTTGTCAAACAAATCGCCAACCAGACCAACATCCGCGACCTGGAAGATGGGCGCGTCGGGGTCCTTGTTGATGGCAGCGATGACCTTGCTGTCCTTCATGCCAGCCAAATGCTGAATGGCGCCCGAGATACCGGCGCAGAGGTACAGCTGCGGCGCAACGTTCTTTCCTGTCTGTCCGACCTGCAAGCTGTTGTCCGCGAAACCGCTGTCGACAGCTGCTCGCGAGGCACCAATGGCGGCGCCCAGCGCATCGGCCAGAGGAGGCATCAGCTTGTCGAACTCCTCCTTCGACTTCAGTCCACGGCCACCGGAGACGACCCTGCTTGCTGAGCCGAGATCGGGACGGTCAGACTTGGCGAGGTCTTCAGACACCCACTCGGTCGGGCACTCGGCCTTGGGATCTGTGCCCTCCTCGACTGTGGCAGATCCTCCTTCTGTCTCGGGGGCGGGGAAGGCGGTGCCGCGGACGGTGATGATCTTGGTCTTGTCGCTGGACTGGACGGTCATGATGGCGTTGCCGGCGTAGATGGGGCGGACGAATGCTGCGAGCGTGTCAGTCCCAAGCGCCGAATTGAGGGCGTTCCCCACTTACTGTCCTCGCTCTCGATTTCTGTAATGTCCGAGATCTGCTGGACATCAAGCAGAGCAGCAACACGGGGCATCAGGTTCTTGCCAAAGGCGGAGTGCCCGGTCAGGACGTGTGTGTACCCTCCCTTGTTGATGTTCTCGACCAGGAGCGGTGCCCAGTTCTCAGCCAGGCCCTACATCTACTGTCAGCCATGCCGCCGCCACATTTGTTCCGACCAATCTGACCTTGTCGTAAGCCGCATTGTCGACGTAGATGACCTTCTCAATGCCCTTTGCCTTGCCTGCCTCCTCTGCAACCGACTTGCCCCCACTCCCGGCGACGAAGGCTGTTATCGAGCCGCCCAGCTTGGTTCCTGCTGTGATGGCGGCGAGCGAGGCGACGTTGAGCTTGCCGTCCTTGGCCTCGAGGACGGCGAGTGTCGAAGCCAGGCGTGCCCACGCGGCCTGCGACTGGGTCTGGCGGAGCTGCGCGCGAGCGGATCGGAGCACCGAGGTGCGGGCGGCGGCGAACATGGCGGACTCTTCCTTGACTGATGGTGTGTGGTTCCGTGTGGCTCCTGCTCTTACAGCGCGCTGTGGGGTGTCTTTTGGGAGAAGTGAGGTCAATGGCAAAAGTCGCGGGCGAGCTGCGGAGCACAATGACCTCGGCCTGGGATGCTCAAGGAAACGCTCCGTAAACCGGCGCTAGCCTGCGATTCGAGCTGCTGGTCTGCTGCAAGCCAAGCCGGTCACGTGCGGATGAATCGCGAACTGTCCGCAGCCCGCGAGCATCGCGAACATCAAGTTCAGACGCGACAACGACCCATCGCATCCCCGACGTCCCACGTTCATTTGCTGCCGACCAGCCCCCAAACGCAGCGCAAAGTGCTCGTACAAGCTGCGCGACTTGCTTTCTCACCTGCACTCCACGCGCCTGTCCCTTTTGCGCGGTAACGCCTGCCAGCCGCGAGCTTGCCCTTCACAGCCATGTCCGACGACGCGACAGCAAGCGCACCCGCGCAGGACCCCTCCCTCGACGGCACCACGCAGGCCAATGATCAGGGTACTGCAAAACACCACCATTGGCTTTCCTGCGCTCTGCTGACCAACACCCCAGACACCAACATGCTCGAGGAGCCCACAGTGAAGGAGTCGTCGCGCGAGCCCTCGACGGCCACACCCGCCCCCGTCTCCGACAACCCGCTCGACGCCCCAGACGGCCCGCGACCCGACGCTGAGGATGCCGACGGCCAGGAGGACGAGGAGATGGGCGGCCTGGACGACACCAAGAAGGACAAGGACGGCGAGGGCGCCGACGCCGCTGACCCCGAAGCGGCAGCAAAGGCTGACCTGCAGGCGGCGGCGCGCTCACACTTCGTCGCCCAGACGTACGCGACCATCATCCCGAGCTACGCGACATGGTTCGACATGCGCTACATCGACTACCGCGAGCGCAAGGCCCTCCCCGAGTTCTTCAACGGCCGCAACCGCAGCAAGACGCCCGCCGTCTACCGCGACTACCGCGACTTCATGATCAACACCTACCGCCTGAACCCCTCCGAGTACCTCACCGTCACTGCCTGCAGGCGGAACTTGGCTGGCGATGTCTGCGCCATCATGCGCGTGCACGCTTTCCTCGAGCAGTGGGGTCTCATCAACTACCAGGTAGACCATCATCAGTACCAATGCATGTGATTCACCGCTAACCCCCACAGGTCGACCCCCAGGAACGCCCATCGAACATCGGGCCCCCATTCACCGGCCACTTCCGCGTCACAGTCGACACACCGCGAGGACTGCAGCCCTTCCAGCCCGGCCCCGGCTCCAAGGTCATCGAGGGCAAGCCGAGCGCAGCCACTGACCGTGCTGCAAGCGCACAGCCCACCGCAAAGTCAGAGACCAAGTCACTCGCCGGACGCAACATCTACGAGGCCAACGGCAAGGAGGCGTCAGCAGAGCCCAAGGACAAGGCCGCAAATGGCGAGGGCGCCGCGAACGGTGGCCCAGCCGACGTCAAGGATCTCGAGGCCGCTGCCAAGGAGCCCCTCAAGGTCATCAACTGCTTCAGCTGCGGCGTCGAGTGCACACGCGTACACTTCCACGAGACCAAACCATCAGAGCAGCCCGGCCAGACCAAGAGTGTCGGTGGGCTGAAGCGTGATCTCTGCCCAAGGTGTTTTGTCGAGGGCAATTTCCCCACCGGCACATCGTCCGCCGACTTCACCAAGATCTCGAATCCCGAGCACTCGGCAATTTCCGAGGCCGAGGAGAAGTGGACAGAAGAGGAGACCCTCCTGCTTCTGGAAGGCCTGGAGGAGTTTGACGAGGACTGGAACAGGGTGGCTGACCACGTATCGACCAAGACGCGCGAGCAGTGCGTCATGAAATTCCTGCAACTAGAAATCGAGGACAAGTACATCGAGGCCGACATGCCCCAGGGCGATGCCGCTACCCCGTCGGCCAAGTTCCTCCGCGACTTGGACTATCTCAGCGAGGGTCGTGCGCCCCTGCACCACGCAGACAACCCCATCTTGAGCGTTGTCAGCTTCCTCGCCGGTCTGGCGCCCGCCAACGTCACGGAGGCTGCCGTCGCATCCGGCCGTAGTGTGGGCGAGATGAAGCGCATCCTCCAGGAGAAGATCAACAAGGCCCCTGTTGCACCCTCAGAAAAGGGCAAGGAGAAGGAAGGCGAGAAGGCCTCCACACCCGCAACAGGCGCATCGGACGTCAAGCCCGAGGGCGACGATGCCATGGAAGTCGATACCAGCCAGGACCTCACAGTAGCCACCAAGGACGCATCATCCGGCAGCAACCCGCTCGTCACCCTCCCCTTCGCCCTCTCCGCCGCCCGCGCGTCCGCCCTCGCCTCCCACGAAGAACGCCACATCACGCGCCTTGTCTCCGGCTCCGTCAACCTGCAGCTGCAAAAACTGCAGCTCAAACTCGCTCACTTCTCCGACTTTGAGAAACTGCTCGCCGCCGAGCGCCGCGATCTGCAGCGCCGCCGCCAGCAGCTGTTCATGGACCGGCTCAACTTCCAGCGCCGCGTGAGAGCGCTCGAAGACGCGACCAAGAAGATCGGATCGGGTATGCAGGGGCAGGGGCTGCCGGGCAGCATGACTAACGAGGATGCTATGGCGGCGCTGGCGGATGCTATTCGCTTGTTTGGCGTGGGTAAGGGCGAGGATAGTACGGGTGTTAAGCGCGATAGTGTTGATGCGGGGGTGCAGCCTGTTGTGGAGGGGGGAGAGGGGTATGGTAAGCTGGAAATCTAGAGTCCCAAGAGCTGGAGATGGGGAGCTTCTCTCGTGGAGATGCTGGTGTTTTGGCGCGCTGGGAGGTTGCCCATAATGGTCAGAAATCATGACCCAATTTTCTTTGGATCGCTTGGAACGGTGTATCACGTATCATGTAGAACTCGCCGCTGCTGTGACGGATGTACTCAATGCATGATTTGCTTCTACCTCGTGCTGTATCTAATCCATTCCCCCTTTGGCTCCATTTCAGTCCAAACTTAACAAACATGCTACGACCAGCTCTGCCTTCTCAAGTCTCCTCGAACAAGACTATTAACTTTTATTATTACTATGTGCGTGCACCCCAGTCTCCCGAGCTGTGCGACACGCACTCGCTCACTCTGTCCGCATGGACAATACTACCTCGTTGCCGTGATGCTTGAGTATCGACGGCCGCGGTTTTCTGGGTTTGGTCTGGATGGTGTGGAAAACGTCGAATTGCGGAACACGTGGTTCGAGACTGCGTGGCGTTGGGCTGTTACTTACCAGGTCTGGAATTGTAGATGTGGTTACAAGTCTTTTAACTGCTGTAGGTCTTCTCTATAGAGACATTGGTTGGCTCAGCCGTAGAACGACGAGAGAACAAAGGCCGGTCTATACCTTTTTCCAACACCCGATCGTGATGATAGTAATACCGAGGACACAGGCACTGGTAGCTTGGTTCACATTCAGAGCCAGTGTGAAGAGTCCAAGAGGAACGTACCTTACATCGATCCTCTACGATGGACGCACGGACCAACCGATCGATTGGAAATACAGCTCCGAGCTTCCGCAACTTTTCGAACGGTGACGACAGAACAGGTCCACCACGCCCATCACGACTCTCTCGCTCCTTCCTTCTGTCATTTCCTACCCCGCCGTCATGTTTCGCAGCGCTCCTCGATTAATTGCCCGCCAGGGCGCATTGCGCGCCTCGCCACGTGCATTCCCATCTCTCACAGCCACTTCGCCCACAGCCGCTTCGCTCCCAGCCCGTCGGGCCATCAGCACAGCGCCCCCGGCGCGCAAGAGCAGGAGTTGGAAGAGCCTAGTCGCGCGCCTCGGTCTCGCGGGTGCGATAATATACTACTACAACACGACGGATGTTTTTGCCGAGGACCCACGACAACTCGCACCCGTCCACGCGCTGTCGTCGATAAAGGAAACGGATTCCGAGAGCTTGCCGACTATCGAGTCCATCGCTGCTGAGCGCAGACAGCGACAGGCTGTGCAGAAGCATCTTGAGCTGCAGCGCGAGAAGGAGGCTGCGCAGGAAGCGGAGCGCCAGGGACGGGGAAAGCAGCCGCAGCTGTCGGGCGAGAATGGCGCCCAAGATACTCTCCCTGAGGGTGCTAGCCAGGAAGGTGGCGCTCAAGAAGGCGGCATTGAGGGCCTCGAGGCTGAGGCCGACCAGCAGGGCGCGTTCAACCCCGAGACGGGCGAGATCAACTGGGACTGTCCCTGCCTGGGCGGCATGGCGCATGGGCCGTGTGGCGACGAGTTCAAGGCGGCGTTTAGCTGCTTTGTGTACTCGAAGGAGGAGCCCAAGGGCATGGATTGCATTGACAAGTTCAAGTAAGTCGCGAGCTGTGCGAGCCGTCAGGTTGCGAGCAGACCAGCTGCGAGCAGCGAGGGAGAAGGACCGGCCGGCTAACATGTCACAGGGACATGCAGAACTGCTTCCGCCAATACCCCGAGATCTACGGCAGCGAAATCGATAACGACGACGACGACGACGACGACATGACCGCCGACGCGGCCGCCGATGTCTCCACACCCTCCGCTCAGTCCTCGTCCGGACGCAGCGAGCAACCCAGTGAGCAGCCCGCGCTGTCTGGCGAGAAGAACACCGCCAGCCCCAACCCCGTGAGCAACGCCACAGATGCGCCAGTTCCTGCGAACAAGGGTTCGAAGACCAAGAGCGTAGCGCCTGCATCGTCGGGACCGCACTCGGCCGAGAAGGTCGAGGCGAATAGGCGCGATCTGGGTCTTGTGCCCGAGAACTACAGGCCTGAGGAGAAGGCGGTCAAGGGCCAGGAGGAGACGAGTGAGAGCGAGAGTTTGGTGCCCAAGGCTGCTCATGACGGACGGTAGACGTCCCAGAGAGACGGCGATGAGAACAAGAAGGAAGAGGGGAGAGAAGGAGCTGCCATGTGAAGCGGAGACTTGAGAAGAGTCTTTTGTCTGTACTATATTGCATCTGGGGGCATCTAAAAGGTGGGAAAGAAGGCTTCACTCTATCTTGTATTGGGACCATGTACAACACCTATGTTCCGAAATACATACATGTCACATCACTCGAACGTCGTACATCACTGATCCGAGAGAACGAGTACAGCCAGCTGAGAGCACAACGACCGGTACCTGGCGTACAGCTTCCGTCGCATGTCGACAAACTATGGAAAGCTCGTATTACAGAGTCTAAACGGCGATTTCCTACCCCTACACGCTCTAAAAGTATCCAAACAACTCATACCGATCTCGGCTCCTGCACCACGCTCCCAACATCTCTACCCTCTCCTTACTCAGCGATCCAGCGCCTGCGCCTGGCACATCTGCCAGTACACCCCCCTCATCCTCAACAACTCCTGGTGACTCCCTTTCTCCAGCACCCTGCCACTCCCCATCACGAAGATAACATCCGCCTTCTGCACCGTCGCAAGACGATGCGCAACCGCAATCACGGTCCTCCCGCCCTCGCCCGCCGCCCTCTCGATAGCCGCTTGGACCAGCTTCTCGCTCTCGCTGTCCAGACTCGACGTCGCTTCGTCGAGGAGCAGCAAGCGCGGTTTGCGCAGCAAAGCGCGTGCCAGGCTGAGACGCTGTTTCTGGCCGCCGGAGAGAGACATGCCCTTCGGTCCGAGCCGCGTGGTGTAGCCATCCGGCAGCGAGGCGATGAAGTCGTGGATCTGGGCGTCTTTGCACGCCTCTTCTATCTCCGCGGTCGTAGCGGTGTCGACGGATAGCGCGATGTTGTCGCGGATGCTGCCTTCGTAGAGCGTGGGTTCTTGGCTCACAAGGCTGAGGTGCTGGCGGTAGAGGGATGGGTCGAGGGTGGTTATATCTTGGCCGTTGAAGAGGATTTGCCCGGATGTGGCGTCGTAGAAGCGCTCGAGCAGAGAGATGGTGGTGCTTTTGCCGCTGCCGGTGGCGCCTACGAGGGCGGCGAATTGGCCAGGTGAGATGTGTAGGTTGAGGTTTGAGAGGACTGGCGTGGAGCGGGATTTGTAGGCGAAGTTGACGTTCTGGAAGTCGATGCCGACGCCTCCGGAGGGACTGCGCAGGGTCGGGTAGGTGGCAGCGGTGGTTCGATTTGAAGGACGCATGCTCAGGATTCGGTTTGCGGCTCCAGTAGCCTGGGCCATGTCTGTTGCTTATCAGTACCGTCTGAGTCGTAGATACACAGATCGCTTACTAGGCGCAAAGCTGAACCACATGCCAGCGGCAATGGCACCTTGCACAACTGCAGTATAGATGACGAAGAAATCGACAATATCGTACTCTCTCTTAGCAAGCAGCGTACCGCCATACCAGAACGCTAGAGCCATACAGCCCAGCTCAAGACTGTCACTCGCCGCAAAGACGATGGTGGAGTACTTTGCGTTGCCAAAGGCCTGCTTGACATGACTGACCAACAGACTCTGGTATCGATTTCCAATCATGTCTTCCATGATCAGACTAAGCACCGTCCGGAAAGCACCAACAGCTTCTGTAGCAAACTGACTGCTCTCCTCGAATACCTTGGCGTTCTTCTTCTCGAACTGTATCTCTAGCCGCATGCGCATGTAGCCAGTGCCGAGGATGATTGGCATAATGGAGAACAACGCCACGAGTGTGAGCTTCCACCCGTAAACGAACGAGATGAGCAGCGATCCCACAAGATTGACAACCGCGACCAGAGCAACAGACATCTCTGTCGTCATGAGTTGGCGAAGCTGCATGACGTCCGAGCTCAAGCGTGACGTGAGAGATCCAGGGCTGTGTCCCTGATCGTCGAACCACGCGATCCGTTTGCGCATCATGTTGTTCAGATACTCCTGGCCGTAGATTGCTGTGACGGTGACTTCGACGTAGTGGAGGGCGTACCCGATGACGAAGTATGCGATGAAGACGGCCGCAGCCTCGACACCAAACATGCCAGCCCAGAAGTTGCCTCGGCTGACGAGACGCTCGCCGGTGAAAGTAAAGACCTCGATGACTTTGGCGAAGATGAATGCTTGGAGAGGGTAGATGGCTCCTGCCATGAGAATGCCGATGGCTGAGATCGAGTAGAGGAACCACTGGCTCCGCTGCTCGTACATCAGGCGACCGAAGCTGAGCATCAGGCCTTGTTCCTTGTACTCAGGATCTGCTTCAGACACGCTGGACTGAGTGTCTTCCACAGCAGCGCGCTTAGTGTCCAGTGTGTTCACCCTTTCCAGCTGAGCTTCTTCAGATATGTCATTGGCGCCCTCCGGCTCCATTGCCAATTCCTGAGCGTAAACAAGACCACGATAGACGCCAGCCTCGAGTTGAAGAAGCTCATCATGCGTGCCTTCTTCGACAAGCTGACCCTTGCGCAAGACTACGATCTTGTCTGCACGCTTGATGGTGGACAATCTGTGTGCGATCACGATGGTGGTCCGGTTTCGGGACACGCGGTCCAGAGCTTGTTGAACTATGCGCTCTGTACGCACATCGATGGCGCTGGTCGCTTCATCCAAGATCAAGATGGTTGGCTGCTTGATGATGCTGCGAGCAATAGCGATGCGTTGACGTTGGCCGCCAGAAAGCTTGATGCCACTCTCGCCCACCAAAGTATTGTAGCCCTCAGGCAGCTTCGAGATGAACTCTTCGGCGTACGCTTCGCGACAGGCTTCTTCGACCATTTTCATCTTCTCCTCCTTTGTCAAATCCTTCATGTCCGTGCCGCACAGACCGAACGCCACGTTGTTGAAAAGGGTGTCGTTGAACAGGAACGGTTCTTGTTGCACGAGCCCAATTTGAGAGCGCCACCACTTCAGGTCAACCTCCTGCAAGTTGGTCTGGCCAATGACAATGGTTCCAGTGCATGTGTTCGGCCCTAAATTGACTTCTTCGTCTTTCTTTGGTTTGTCGGACACTTTTTCGGGTTTCTTCTCCTTGTCACTGTCTGACTTGCGCTGCCAGAATCTCTTGGACTTCTGCGTTTGCTCTTCGCCCGCAGCAACTAGCGATGAAGTCGCAATATTGGCCTTCTCAATGGCCGTCGTCCCTGCAAGCTCGTACCAACGCTGAACAAGGCCCACTATGGTACTCTTGCCGGACCCGGACGATCCGACAATGGCAGTGACTTTGCCGGCAGGAAGCTTGAGGTCGAGACCATCCAAAACCTGCACGTTCGGTCGGCTGGGGTAGGAGAAGGCGACATTCTTGAAAGTGATGTCGGTATCTGCCCTGATTTCCGGCTCCTTGAGGCCCGAGACATCTGGAAGAGGTGCATCGATGGTGATGAACAACTCGTGTGCCGCAGTAGCTGCCTTCGCGATGGCCATGATCGGGCCGGCCAAACGGCCGATGTTCATGACAGCCATCATCACTGAGAAGAGAACACTAGGCACGTCAGCAATGGTCTGGCTTCTAAAAAAAGAAGTCTTACACAGTAATATCTCCAACGTTGCCGTGCCCCTCAGATGCACGCTTGATACCGTACCAGAAGGTCAGACCGAAAGTGCCGTACATGGCCGCCATCTGTGGGGCCATCAGGAGTCCTAGGAAAGGTGCAGCTTTTTTCTCGTTGTTACCAGCCTGCAAAATTGGTATGTCAGTAATCATATCGACACCATACAACAGGAATATCGGACCTTGATGATCTCAAGCTCGTACTGCCTAGCAAGCTTGGCCTCGGCACCAAACGCCACCACGACCCTGATAGACGAGAACATCTCAAAAGCCATGGCCGAGGCAGTCTCGAGGTGCTCAGCGGTCACTTTCTGGATCTTGATAAAGGGTGGCACAATCAAGCCATATACGACCAAGATGAAAGGCAACGCTGCCGAAGCCACCAAGGTCAAAAGCCAACCTTTGACAAAAGATACCACATAAAGACCAACTGTAAACGCTAACGATTGGAAGAGCATTGCGAAGTGCTGCGAGATGGCGAGCTGTACTGTGTTCGACGATGTTGTGATACGTGTTGAGACCTTGCCAGGAGAGATGGTGTCAATCGTAGCTACGGGCTGAGCGAAGAGGGCGCGAAGGTATGCTAGACGAAGAGCTGCGGAAATGCGAAGACCGCTGATGCGAATGCAGAGCTATTAGAACTCAGCCAAAGACCCAGCAATGAGGCCACAAGATCTTACCATCGAAATGTAAGACAGTACAAACTTTGCTATGAAGAGGTACACGATGTACAGGGCGAGCTTGTTAATGTCTGACTGGAACTCATCTCTCGTGATGGTGGGAACGGGAAGGAAGTAGTCTGTGAAAGTCCCTACAAGCTGACCTGCATGCTTAATGAGACTCTGCTTTCAGGTGGGGCTATTGAGTGCTTACCAAACACAACGTTCATCAATGGATATGCCTGTTGGTCGTCAGTATGCGGAAGACAAAGATCACGTGCTGTACTCACTATGCCCGAGCCGATTGATGTGACGCAACATAGTGCAATGAGGAAGTAGTCGATCACCGTCCCATATTTGAATACGCGCTGTCACGATGTCAGCGCGCTAGATGTAAACACTTGTAACTCGGCTTACGATGTAGTTCTTGAAGCCACCATCTGCATTTTTCTTGGACTTTGCTACAGTGTCGGTGGTTCCGGTCGTGTCTTTGGGCACATGGTCCTCGTTGAGTGTGTCGGCGTCAACGGCCTGTGCCTGTAGCGCAGCAGCCTCCCCTTCCGCACTTGCAGTCGGAAATACTGGTTTAGTGTCGGTCATGTTTGGGTCTGGACTGCTATCAGGACATTGACGATTCGAGCCCGTTATGAGATGCCCTAGGCAGACACTTCGCGACGACGAGCGTTGGTAAAGGTGCCAGAACTCGGTGCCTGAAGTTGTAGATGAAGCGGCAGCCGTATAAGGCGTATTGCTTGTTTACGCGAGGGCCAAAATTAAGACACAGACGCAGAACCGTCTGCAAGGTTTAATGGCGGTCAAGGTGGGCGAATGGATGTGCTCAGCAATGATCTGTGATTGCGGTGAAGGCAATAGCTTGACATTTTATCTACCTGCTTGTTGGATGTAGTAGGGAGCGTACAGCGTACGGGCCCGTGATCTTGTAAGATGTGGGCCCACAAGCCCTTGCAGATCATACGCGCTAAGAGACGCCACCATGATTATGTCCCAAAGAGGTCGAGCAGTGCGAAGAATCGATGAGTAAGTCGTCACGTGCACCTCGCACTGAATCGACCAAATCTGTCGAACTCGATGCCAAGGCAATTAGTCGCAATCAGGCAGCAAGATTTAGACTTTGCACGAAGATGAGGCGGATTGTTCTGGAAAGCACACGGCCACAAGCGAACGGATCGGTTGCCCGGAGCTCCGATCGCTCTTTCCATCTTGCAAATGACAGTTGGCTTGCACTTCACCTCCTTCTCCTCACCGTTCCGACGACATGTAATCTTACAGTCTCGCGTTTGGTGGCATTCGAGATGCCTTGACTACGCGTCACTTCTGGCGCACTCTTTGCAACCGCCCAGTTGTAGGACTATACGATGCCGGTTGGGATGATTCGCAGCTGCCCAAGTGCCAACTATGTCGCTCTGACGGAAGCCCGTGTTAAAGCGCGACTGCAATGTGCCAGCAGCGGCAAGCACCTGTGTGAGGACTGCGCATACCTTTTGAGGGACCCTGGCTTCTTGCCACGATGTTCGCGATCTGATGATCTCACCGGTTCTTCATGCATGTTATGCTTGACTATTAACAAACAACTCGTTGCCAGCCATCACTCATCTATTGTTACCTGGGTTGAACGCGCATCTACCAGGCCGCCAAGATCGACATCTGCGAGCACTCGAGTACGGAGATGCGGGACCCCCCAACTATAGAACCCCGCCCACGTCCTAGACAACTCGCTGAAGCCTGGAACTTAATTCTAGCCACACTTCGCGAGGACTACGACACTTCTGTGAGCTCCGCGCGGGCGCGCTACAACAGTGGGCGCAGAAGGCCGATCCACGCGGTTCGTACCCAATACTGCGGAAGCTGTATCTACTGCATGACCGACTGGGAGATCACCATCGCACCGACTCGAGGCGTTCGAGGCTTCTACGGACTCGACATACAGACCTGGCAGAACTTTGGCGATGCGGGGATTGGGCCATTTGTCAAACGTCCACACAATGCAGCAAGGTCGGCGAACAACAAGACATGGAGAGCGTTGGTCGGCGGGCAGAAGGTATGCTGGCTTCGATACCCGGGAGATGTCATCAAAAGGGCTTCTGAGTGTAATTATGTCGATTTGGCGTATGCAGAGAGGATCATGTGAGATGAAGTGCCGCGTCGCAGACGGTCTTGAGTGTGTATTCGAATGCAATCAAGACAATGGTTGGGTGCATCTCTCAGAGCTTGGAATGTGTCCAATAGCGACTGCCATATGCTAGTAACTACCGTTAGAGTTCTTCAGTCCCCCATTTATCGTCACCACCAAGTGCTTGCCAGCTCTACTCAGGGAACCACTCCAAAAGCACACTCAGCTGGTCGTTGGAGCTTGGCAGACACCGTTAACGCACGTGTTCGGCTTCTGGCATGGCGACGAAGCACTACAAGTCCATCCCGTGCATCTAAAATCGAAGGTTAGCATATCTCTACATCTGGATCGAGACTGCACTTACCCCCAATTACAAGCGGCTTTGCTGCATATACCGTCAGGTGCCAAACATGTCATACCAGAGTCGCAGTTCGTGGCGTCACTGCATTTCGCACCTTCGCCTGTACCAGATGATGGACCAGACGGCCTCAGCGTAGCAGACGTCTGCGTCTTTGTCGGCGACGAGCCTGTCGGTGCTGCACCGGCTTTAGTCGGCCATACCGCACCATCCGCAGCGTATTTCGTGTTGACGCGACCTGTAAGCTGCCACTCTACGCCTTTGATGACGTTTTTCTTGTCGCCATTGGGATTTCCATGGATGTTTGAGAAGCCGTCGATCATAATGTCGATAGAACCTGGTGACTGATGACATGTGTCAGTAGGTCGTCTTTCTGTGTTATGCTGACTGAGACCTACAAGAACGTATTGATCGTCGAATGAATCGCCGATGTACATGAGCATCTGCTTGCCGGTCTTGGGATCCTTGACAGTCGCTTCGAGTCCACAGTACTTCTGTGTCGCTGCTTTCCAACCAGCCGGGTCGGAATTGTAGGTCTTACCACCCATTGCCTTTAGAGACTGAGCGATGTTCTTGTGAGTGGAAGGTATTAGACTTATTGGAATGATTGGGACTCACCACAGCAAAAATCGGATCGCTGTTGAAGTACTTGTATCCACACCAACTCTTGCCGTTGGTTGAGTCTTGACCGGCCGAAGCACGATACCATGAGCCAATGCCGCTCTGAGGGCCATTGAAGAAGTTAGAAGGGAGATTGACATTATGGATGTCAGCTAGTACAGGGACTGTCAGGATGACGAGAGTGCTGAGGTGAGTAAGTGACGGCATGTTGAATCAGGTGAGAGATATCTGCTGAAGCTGGTAGACCTCGCAGTACCAGAGAGTATTCTTATACCATCGAAATGTCACAGCGGTCAGTTTCAAAGCCTATCCTAACGTGTGCGCCTTGTAGTCGCGCACCAACATGGGCCCCAAACGAGCGACGGAAACGACGCCCCGTACTAGCGTCAAAAACTAGCAGAATGTGCAGATTCCAGGGAAACTACGCTGCACAAGCCTAGGACTTGATCGTCAACAGCACGATCCTTCTCACGTGTGCCGAGGCATACCTGTGGCATGGTAAGGCATACTCGACGCAGCCAAGTGCGGGAGATCTGAGTTTCACTTGATCGGATCGGGCCGAACTGAACGTTGACAGTCGGACGCTCCGAGTCTGCGATTGACGAGATCGGAAGCCTGGGGCTACAAGTAGGTCCGTGGTCTAGTCTGCTAGCAGAGAGATGCGACCTTCTAGTGCTACTCTTAGGCTGCCTTCGTACATGGGATCAGCATCGCGTTGCAACATGCTCTGAAGAACAAATGGCTCCTACAATGTTACACTACGGGACCCGTATGAGGTGAATTAGCAGGTAATCGATTTCTGAACGGCGATTTTGATCTGGAGTCTCAACAGAAAACTTGATCAGCACGAGATATAGAAGTTCCAGCAGAACAACACCTGATTTGAATCTTGCGCCTAATTGACTACCACAACCGGATGTCTTTCGAGAATAACAGGCACAGCAATGCTTACAACTTGCCCATGTTTAAATTCGATCACTCTGGCGACTGCTATCGCTATGAGCAGCAGAACCAGTTAGATCGCTTCGACGCTGAGCTCCACAAAATATATTCAACCTTACTAGGTATTTCATTGATCGAGCTTTCGTCGGGACCTCCGGATAGGCCGAATCCCTGCACTTGAACCAGGATCACTCATGAGTCGGAGAGCAGAATGTCACTCTTTGCATTTGTAATTTCAGTGGCGGGATTAGGAATTCTGCTCCATAAATACGGTTTGACTCTGGGATCTTGATCTCCATATTCTGAATTGTTCATACCGCTTCATCTGCCATCATGCATTACCATAATTTGGCCTCTCTGTCTACCCTTACCTTCGCTCTGGCCTCTACTGTATCAGCTCGAGATGTCCCATCCAATGTCCGTAATTTCTACAACAGGGTGAAAAGCGACAAGACCTGTCCCCATGAGCTTCAAGGAGGCTTTCACGGCACTGAGGGAGGACCGAGCTGTAGGTGATCTTTGATTCGCACAGAGCTCGGACTTCTCTGATATAACACCACCAAGCCTTCTCTTACTGCCAGGATGCAAAAACCGGGGTTCTCTATCTCCACGGTGCTGGCGGTCAGCTAACGAACATGGACATCGACTGCGACGGCCAGCAAGGCGGCGCAGGCGACGACGGACGCTGTGGCAGCAGCGAAGACACCCAAAGCGAGACCTCTTTCAAGGACACAGTAGCAAGTTACGGTACCGGTATCAAAGATCTTAACGCTAAGGTCCACCCGTACGTTGTTTTCGGCAACGATGGGACCATACCATCATTCGATCCTAAGCGATATGGCATCCAGCCGCTCAGCGTGATGGCAGTCGTCTGCGGAGATCAGCTGGTAATGTTTTCCCTCGTTCCTTGGGCATTTTGCTGACTTCGCGATCAAGATTTATGGTATCTGGGGTGACACGAATGGTAATGATGGGTCCCCTGTTGTGGGCGAAGCGTCCCTCTCGCTTGCTACAGCTTGCCACGGCAAGTCTGTTAATGGCAACGCAGGCCATGATGAAAATGACGTGCTTTATGTTGCTTTTCCGGGCGCGGATGCCGTGTCGGGTGCAAAGGGAGCGAAATGGAACGCGCAATCGTATGGCGAGTTCGAACAGAGCATTAAGGCTCTTGGTGACAAACTCGTTGGCCGTCTCTGAATGTAGTCCGTTCCCATAGTTTTGTTAAGTATAGAGTCATGCGTTGAAAATGTTACCTTAGACAATATCGGAAGAATTTGTGAAAGCGGGCAACTACTTGCATTATTTGTAACCTGGTGTCCTTCCCTTACTGGTGCTGATTCGTCGCTCTTAACTTGTTGCTCTTGTTTGTTGTTGCTGTTCCCTTTGAATTTCCCAAGTTCCTTTCTCTTCTCTCCTCCAACCACGTCATTTTCCACTCACAGCGTCTTCTGCAAACATCCACTACCCAATGCAATCGCGGAGATATACTAGGGCTTGATTAGCTAATCAGAGAAGTCTCTCAGTCAGCAACTCGGACCTCGGAAGAACGTGTCTATGGTGCTGTAAAGACGTGGCGGGAACTCAATGACAGAATTCGTTCCATTCTTGCTTGAGACGAAACCTTGTTCTTCTCAAACTCAGAATGCATTACTATAGCTAATCTTCTCGACAGCGCCAGCTCCTCGATATGCTCAACATCCATCCAACATAACTTCGACGCTGTGTAAACGTCGTTAAAAGCATGCTTTTTGGGTCCTCCTTAATCCAGGAGTCCCCAACTTAGCCTGGAGTGGGCCATATCCGGCTTCAAGAAGCGCCTCATTCGCAGTGCGCTACTCGTTCCGCTGTAGCAACTGCTCATGCTTTAGTTGTTTTGGCTCTCTGAATCGTACTGCAAGCGCAAGCTCACTTATGTGTCTCCCTCATCTGTGGGCGCGACAAAGGAGTAGCGCGACAATCTATCCTCGTGCGGATCCTGTCCGCGCAGATATCTCTGAGTAGTGGAAAGCTTTGGTTCAGGTTGCATTATGAAAGAGTAGTCTCACGAGCGGAACTTTTTCTGCGCTGAGGACTCTGGTGAGGATCTTGATGATGGTCAATGTTTGACCTATCTGACGTTGTGTACAGCCTCGCTTCATCGCTTTGAAAACCCATTCACCTTACCGCACTTGCACACCTTAGAAGACCCTGTCCGTCCCAGAAAATCACATTGTTCACCCGCAAAATTTTGCTTCAACCAAGTCAAGCCTTGACTCTGAATTCTGATCAGCACCACACGTTGCCCAGACCTAGATTGAGCGATGGTCTTTGATCATGATTGTCATATTCTTCATTACTGATCATATGTATGGGTGTGGCCGACACTTAAAAGGGGTGGCGGGATGCTCTTCTGCGACCATCTACTATTGAACTCCCTTGCCGGACGTTGATCAAAAGAAGAGCAGTTCAGAACCGTCCACTGATTAAACCTATCATCATCCAGACTGCCCCAGAACGTTCGTTTATAGATAAAGAAAGAGCGCCTGGTCTCTGCATGCAGCCGTACGCACTACGGGGTCTTCGCTGACGTACACAAATCACTGGCCTCTCATCCCATTCTCTCCAGTACCGAGCATGAAAGGTGGAACGTGGAAAGCGCAATACATCCCTCCATCTCAGTGAGCAGTTGTATGTGCTTCTCGTACTCCCTCATCTCACGGAATTCCATAACCGCTCTCACACTCTCCCAACCGATCAGTGCAAAGAACAGGCATCCGTTCTTCTGCTCACCCCCAGCTGCAGGTTTCACAGCAGTGGAAGGGTAGTGCAAAGGAAAATCGTTCTCGATGCCCCATCCCGCGCTCACGCCCTGCACATCTGCACATTTGTCTAATATGCTTTCTCTGAACTCCTGGAACTTTTTCAATCCTACGTCTTTCTCGGCATCAGAAACAAGACCTGGGAAGGAGATGAGCAGGACTTCCGTCACTGGAGACGAAAGAGGTGCGGTGGAGAAGTGTGCGTGCTTTGTGAATCCCGGCGTAAAGACTTCGCCGAAGCGCTTCGTCGCCTCACCACCAAATCTGTCGCGGGGGTTAACGGGGGCTCATGTTGCCTGACTCGCCCAACGTGTGGAGGATACAGCAGAAGAAGGCTATGAGGGTGGGGGTGGCCGTACGATCTAGCGAAGGCTTCGTGTTCTTCGACGCTTTCCCAGTCAAAGAAACCCCAGACCCTGCTCCAAGTCCCGAGCTCAGTGCCCCAGTATACTCTTTGAGGGCCCCCTGCGGCAGTGATGACGGCTTTCCAGGCGTCGAGCAGGAGCGAGCCGTCTGGTGTGTTTGGATCCATGGGTGTCTTGCCTGCTTGCACACCCATCATGCCGACTTCGACGACGGCCATGTTGAGCATTCAATGATCAGAGGGCGCGAGTGCTATAGGCGAAGTGTGAAATGAGGAACGTTAGAATGTCTTGGTTTGACAATCCCCTTGACAATTGGAAGATATGAGCGAGAAGATATGTTCACAGGGGAGATACAGGCAGCAGTTCGCATCCCCGATGATATTCTCTCATAACTTGCAGACGCATCACTTGCGTTCGCAATGCGCTGCTGACAAGGTGCGGACGGTGGTGAGTCAATTTGGGGATGTCAGCAAAACGCGTTGTGTCTGCCTGGCGGTTTTGCGTAGCCTTGCCGACCATGGCGTTGGAGCCTGTCTGTATTCGAGCATGCTTGCTTCGACGGGAGTCGGTAAGCGGTCTCTTTCATCACGTCGAAGCATAGAGTGTACGAGTGGCACAACAATGTGCCGAGTGGACCCGAGATCTCCTTATTAAGGTGCAGATCAGACTGATAGCAGTTTGCATCAGGACTATGTAATGGCAAGCCAGTGACGTCCAGTGACCTCTGAGCTTCGTGTTTTTGCTCGTACAACATTTCGCCAGGAACGCATCGTTGCCGAGATTTCCCAGCATCCCCACACCACATTTGGTTCCATGAGCGCCTGAGGCCAACAACCTCACCATCACTCTGATGCCAAGGTCCCTCCTCGTTATCAATACCAGGGACGTTCGTCAACTACCCGTGATATGAGTACTGCGCATCTGCCTTCATTCATCAAATCAGTAACAACAAGCCCGGCTGGCACAATCGGTAGCGCGTGAGACTCTTAATCTCAAGGTTGTGGGTTCGAGCCCCACGTCAGGCTGTCTTTTTGCAGTTGGTCGCATATCCATATCTGTTGTGGTTGTGGAGATATTCGTTGTTGGAATTTTGTTGATGGTGGGTCGGTGAAGGTCGATGCGTGCGCTAGTGCGCTAGTCTGCTAGTGCGCTCGCTAGCTCTTGCGCGGGCGGCGTGGCTCTTGTGGCCCTCCTTCCCTCCAGGACTTGTGCTTTTCTCTTTTTCGGATGTGGTAGTTTCGATGATGTAGCAGATGGGCACTCGTACCGGGTGAGAGCCTTTTGACTGCTACGTCCGGTGGACAGATGTTCTGGGCGATTGAGGCGATCGTTTACGGTGTTTAGGGATATACTTTCTCGTTGGCTCCTCGATAGCGCCCATTCCCAGTTGTACGGACGGAGTCTACTACACACCAGGGCGCACCGGTACCATCATGTTGCCTCCCCGGCGTGCCTTCTCGCGGGGCGTCCTGTGGTCTTCGGTCGGCGCAGACGATGCATCCTGCTTCTGCTCCTCCTGGTGACTTGACTCGTCAGTCGGCTGGGGCGTTGTCTTCGAAGCCTCCCCAGACTTCTGCCCATCATCCTTGTCGCACTCGAGGCTCTTCTTGTAGCTATCCCACAGCTTCTCAATACCATGACCACAGCAATCGTCCCAGAGCTTCTTGGCATCATACCTGCAGCCTCTGAGCGCCTGATTGATTCTCCTTACCACATCCTCACCGTGGTCTTTCTCCAGCCACTCCAGAAAGTATGCCGTGCGCTCGTACCCAGCATCCCAGTCGCAATCGCCTCTGCGTCTCCAGTGTGGCGGCGCATAGCCAGCCTTCAAACGCACCCAGTCAGCAACGCCCTCTGTAAGCCCACCAGGCGCCGTGTTCCCACCGTGGTGCTGCCAGCAATGCACCATTTCATGTACAAGCACACCGTTGATTTCCTCCTTCTGCCGCGACTCGGGGATGTGCTCGATATACTTGGTGCTGAGGTGGATCTCCTTGTGGTCGTCGTCGATGTCAAGGCCGGTTGTGTAGGCAACTCCATCCATGTCTCTCACCACGAGGGTGACTGATCGCGTTGGTGGTATGCATGACTTGTCGATACCGCCGTAGAGGTGGCGCAGGACGATGTCGACTGCGGATTCGAGGGCTGCCGAGGCGTGTACAAGGCGAAGGAATGCGCGCGAGCCGTCTGATGAGAGATCGCGGAGCTCGAGGCGAAGCAGTGGTTTCCTCAGAGGCTTCACTTTTGTTTTTGAGGGGCTATTTGGAGCTGATGTGCTGTGTTGTGTACTGCCTGGCTCGTCCTGGGTAGCTGGGGGCAATGCGGAGGCCTGTGGGGCAGGTGGGGATCCTGACGTTGACGTCGAAGTCGGCGCTGGTGACATTGTTTGGAACATCTTCGGTGTCGCTGAAGATGTCATCTTGAAGGTGAGTCGATACCTCAGACTATTTAAGAAAGACTCAGAGAAGGCAACGAAGTGGCTGGTGTTGCGTGGTTTGGTGGATCTTAGGTAGTTGTTGTTGGGCAGATGCGCTGGCATCATCGACACGGCATAAGCTCCATCGATAAGAGCTACGCGCCGCACGCTAGTTGTACGCGTCGAGAACTCTTGCAGCTTGTTGGGATTCTGGTTTCCTGAATGCCGACTCGTGTTCGAGATCGATCTTCTAATTACTGTCTAATCATGTCTTCGTCTAATTGTCGGATCATCGTCTTCCTAGCACCGAGCACCTAAGCTTAGGAGCTCTTGAACACTTCAGGGAATGTCTTCCTCAGCTCTTGCAGACTCCTGATCTGGTGTTTCGCCGCCTGCTCGGGAGGTGAGTCCATGCCCGGGTCAAGATAATGTGCGACCTTCCACCCTCGTGCATCGGCGGCCTTGCAGTTGATGTACGAATCGTCTGGGACATTTAGTACACAGTAAGTCTTGAGAAGGATATCTAGAACGTACCAACAAAGTAGCAACTCTCGTTC
Organism: Didymella glomerata; assembly: GCA_030271015.1. NCBI lineage: Eukaryota > Fungi > Ascomycota > Dothideomycetes > Pleosporales > Didymellaceae > Didymella > Didymella glomerata. Next base: position 102,167 of record JAJOHN010000008.1, read on the forward strand.
TTGGTCACGCCAGCCTGCGCCATGGCCTTGTCGAACATCTCTGCTTGTGGCTTGCAGACGAATCTGTCGGAGCTGTAGTCGCAGTAGGTCATGCCTTCAAAGAGGTCGTCGATGCCCAACAGGCGGACAACGCGCTTTCCGTGCGTGACATAGGCGTTGGTGAAAAGCCATAAGCGGATCTTGCTCGTATCAATGTCTTCAATGAGCTTGCGCAGCTCTGCGTCTGGTTTGATTACATCGTCCAAGGGCAATGCATCGTCAACTTGCTCGTTATAGTCCAAAGCATTGATCTTGTGGTGACGAACGAGACCCTCAATGGCAAGTCCATATTCCCGGTAGTACTTGTAATGGAGCTCGTTGGCTTCTTCCTGTGATAGCTCGAGGTGTGTCTGGAAATACTCGTCTATGCAGTTGATGAGAATCCTCTTCTGGAGGCGGGGCCAAAGTATACTAACCAATGAGCTTGGCCATCATATCATGGATTTTGAGGCCTGATTATTTCAGCGGTTGTCAGCCAATTGCTATGTGCAGCAACATACTCTTGGGATAAAGCTACGGCAACGTTAGAGGAATCACTTGATATACAGCAGATACATACACAATTGTCAATGTCAAAGAAGAAGACTGGCTTCTCGTTCTGGTCTGCCATGGTGCTGAGGTGGTCCTGTGGTGTCTGATTCAAGAGGCGTGGAGTCGACTTTGTAGAATATAGCTGCGCCCTTTCGCAGAGTAAAGCCCTACGCTGTGGCGGACTCGGCCTAGGATGTGGAGTACTGTGGAGTAGTCTGCGTGTAACGACTGGACTTGGATCTGGCGCTTGACAGCAAACAATTCGCTTTGCACAACTTGAAATTCGATTCGAGCCGAGTTTGGGTATTGCAGAAAGTGAAAGGTGCATCAGTTGCATGCAGGGAAAGAGCTTGCCAGAGTCATGACGCGTGGGGGTGAAGCCAACACGATCGCTCCTTCCGGCTAGCGTGACTAGCGCTCTGCAGGCGCGAATTTCCACCGCGGCTTCGTTCGAGCTTGCTGGCGTCTCACTCCCCAACCCCTTCACCTCCATCAACCGCGACATCAGACGGCAGCGTGTACACTGCTTGTGTTGTGCATCTGCGGTTTCTTGATTATCGGCGTCTGTTGGTCTGTTGATACTGAGCTCTAGCTGCGGACTGTCGCAAGGCCAATCGCCTGCCAGCTGCACAATGTCGACAATTGCATCTGTACTGCCGCACGTCAACGGCACGGGGGTGGTGTCAGCAGAGCTGACTCGCGAGGCCGACTTCTTGAAGCAGATTCTGCAGATACGCGACGATGTGTTTGCTAGCAAACATCCGCGTATTCACCTCCCGCCCAAAGTAATTGAACAGGTTGCACCACGTCCGCCGCAGACCACTCCGCCGAGCAGGCCCTCGATCAACAGCTTTGACAATGGCGCAAGCGCCTCGCAGCTGTTCCCGCCGCGCCCGGACAGCTCTACGCAAGCACCCGAGTTTGTCTCCCCTGCACAACCCATACAGCGGCCCTATTCCGCCAAGTCCGCGTCTTCTGGCATCGACCCGGTGTTGCTCACCAAGTCTGACCACTTGATCAGGGCAGAGTTGCAGCTCAAGCGACAGCAAATAGAGCGGATTCTAAAAGACCAGTTCGACAAAAAGGGTCGTGGGAATGATAACGATGAGCGCGAGGCGCACTTCAATGTTGAGGAGTGCTTGATACAAGCTCACCTTCGTGTTCCGCCTGTATCTGGCTTGCGGTCTACGACTAACAACAGTGATGGCGCTGAGTCTTTCGACGAGAACTCGTATTACTCTAGCAAGGCAGACAGTTGGTCTTCGGAAGATGTTGATGTCAACCAAACCTCTAAAGCTGACACTACAGGGTCACATATCTCTCAGGGGATTCGGCCCGTCAAGGAAGCTCGTGCTGAGCCTGCCGTGATTGATCTTGACGAAGAAACATACGAGCCTGCCGATGACATTGAGATCTATGAGCCAGAGCAGGTCGATCTTGGGGACGAAGCAGACGAAGAGGACTACTCGCCGCCTCCGGCTGATGTTGGCCCTGAGCCGAGTAGAGGTCGTGGACGACAGCGCGGCAACGGTGGCGCAAACGGGTATGGTGTTTCTTTTCTCTTACTCTCCTGTCTATCTCCAATCGTTCCGAATGCGGATGCGGGGTCAACATACATGTCGATTCTATCTTCAGAGGTTGTGCCTATGAGCCAGGTTCACTGAGCGACTGATTGTTTCCGCACGTCACTTGGACAAGGTCAGCATCATGCTCGCTTAAGCTCGAGACCACTGACCTGCGTGTTCTCACAAATTGGCTGCATCTCTGCGCTAAAGAACACTGCGTTCCACTCACCGAAGACCCCCAAAAGCGAGAAGATACTTAATACTGACATACTTCAGATCACGCCGAAACAGTCCTTCGGGTCCAGCACCGCCGCTACAAAATCCTCGCAAACGCAGACGGGAAGAAAAGCGCCAGGAGAAGAGACGCGAGCAGCAAGCGAATAAGCGCACGGTGCAGTCGCCTGAGCCTTATATCAAGGAGGAGCCGCAGTCACCGCCACCCTTCGCGGAGTCTCAGCCAACCAAGCGTCGTGCTCTCCAGCCTCTTCCTAACGATGTCGAGGTTATGTCCCCCCGGGGACCTGTCTATTACCGCGAATACGACGAGCCGACTTCACCGACCGTGATCCACGCACCACAACGGAGACCACAGCCTCAGGAGCAGGACTTGAGGAGAGTTGCAAGTCTCCAGTACGCCCGCCGCCCATACTCGCCCGGCGGCAGCGGTGGCGAAATTTATGCTGCACCTCCCGAGTACCGCCCAATTCGAGCATCGTCTCATGCATACACCGACCGACCAGAGGTACCGGTGTTCCGTGAAGCATCATCGCGTGCCTCGATGGCGCCCCGTTACGTTCGTGAACGCTCTCGCTCGCCCATCTATGAACCCATGCCTCCACCGCGCCGCATTGTGGTTGACCAGTATGGAAACAAATACTACGCGGCGCCAGTTGACGCGCGGGAGTCAGCCGCACCGCCCAGCCGGCGAATTGAGGTCGATCCCTACTACGAACGTGCTGTCACTAGAGAGCCCACAATGCGCGCACCCGCACGCTCTGAGATTTATGAGGATGAGCTGGGACAGAGGATGCCTCCACCGCCCCCACGCAGGTATATGGAAGCAACAGAGCCCGAGCTTATCGAAGCTCGGCCATACCGTCAGCGAGAAGCATCTCGCCGCCCGGTCGAGGTTGAATATCGACCACATGAGGTGATCGAGCGTCGGCCAGTGCCCCAGTTCGAAGAGATGGGTCCACCACAGTACATGCCGTCTAGAGCATATAGCGTGCGCCCAGAAATTGCACGAAGAGAGGTGCCTGAGGGATACGTCCGTCATGAAAGCATTGCGCCGGGTCCGATACGTGCCTCAGCACAGCCTCGATACCGTGAGGTCAGCCTTGCACATCAGGAGCCTGCAGAGCGATACGCAATGGCGCCGCCGCAGAGTCGACGGTATGTCGAGGAAGAGCCTGCGCCAGACGGGTATGCAGCTCTACCGCGACATGTGAGCTATCGCTACTAGTGTTGAATAGTATAGTGGCTGTACTTTATTGTCGTGCAAGTACTATTATTATCATGCATGGTCGTTGTCATCTTTTCGAACAGCAACATATTGCTCTCTCCCGTCTTTCTCTTATCGCGATAGCTACATTCATATTGAGTTCTTCTGTCTGGTTTGAAATCTGGTCACGTATCGTTGACGCTTTGCTGCCCTGCCAACTCCCTCTTGAGCCCTGCACTTCACAACGTCATGGCACCATTGCTTACGGATCAAACCCGTGATCTCGGCACCTAGGATGCAACTAATTTGTAGCTTCAACAAGGCTTGGCTATCTCGAACATCATTGCGGAGATGCCGGATATTTGTGGACTTGATCGTCTATCGATTGCGCATATCGATACGTTAGTGGTCTGGAGGGACGTCAGAGCCCAGTGGAGAAGTGGTGAAGTCTTCCAAAACGAACAAGTGGGGAGCGTAGTTCAACCAAGCTTGCGGTACTGTGCAGCAGGATTCACGTGTGTTTGTTTGTTATGTGAGCTTCCAACCTTGGTTCCCTGGCAGGCGGGAGCAGGAGCTTGCTGCAGCCGTTCTTCCACTTTTCTCCGTGCACAAGCTTCTGCACAGCCCCAATCTCGAATCTTGATTCGGACGTGCCTGTTCAAAAGCATGCATACAATAGGAGGCATACGTCAGCACATACGAGTGGACGGGTCGACACGCGTGAATTGCATGCCGGCCAAACATGTTCGGTGCCTGACGAGGAATGAATGGACTCGACCACTAAGATGCCATCATGAGCAATGAGAATGCTAGCATCTGCGGGCCAGGCAAGGTAGCATGATGGATTAGCATATGATGGGTTAATATCCATGCATATTGCTATCTGAACGATCACGCTCGCTCGGTTTTACCTGCGAGAAAAGCTCCGAGTTGCCCCTCTGAGCAGACTTGGTCTCACGCCCTCATTCCACCACAGCCGGGACGTGTCACCACAGGCGTTCGCGCCCTACATTGGAGCACACAGCCGGCCGCCACTGCATGGAACTGGAAGGGGCGTTGCTGCTTCCGCTTGGGATATCGAGGTCACGGGGACGGAGTGCGTGACCAGTAGCCTCGCAACAGCTGGGGAGAGGTCAAACAGCGCTGGTTGCATGAGAAACTTGTGGGCGAGTGCGCTGAAACTAGAAGGTGGGGTGTTTGTTTGCACACGCTGTGGCAGAGAGCGAATGCTGGCGATCTACATGGCACGACATTGGAAGATGGATGTCAGGCTCGAGTCTGTCTCTCGCTCTCGGCTCTATCTGGTGATGGATGTGATGATATGCAGGTGTCTGCTCGGGCCAACCCAACAAGCGCTGAGTGTGCGGTGAGCGTGGGCCTCTAGCGGCGGTGGATGCGGCAGAACGGCACTCTTGCTGCAGCGATTTGACGGGGTGAGCGGCTCTGCGAGACTGCAAGACGCTGCAAGACAGTTGCTTCAGGTCTAGGCCAAGTTGAACGTGGCTGACGGGCGGCTTCGGGCGCTTTTGTGTGTCGTGGACCGTGGTGATGCGATGCTCGTCTGTGCGTCAGCCGTCACTCGAGTGATTGGCCGTCACACATCAGCCTCGAATGGCTCGCTTCGACTGCTTTCTCTCCCTCTTCATCACCACCGCCCGCCCGCAACCCCCAAGGGCGCCCGTTCCCCCATTAGCATGCACAAGATATCCAACTTCACGGGTCAAGCCCGGCACGGCTGGGAGAAGATGACGCCGTCGGCCGGCTTCCCGTTCTCGAGGAGCAACCACGAGATGCCCGTCACAGCTCCGATCAAGCGCCCGAGCACCGCGACCTCAGCGCCGCCCGTCATCCCGCCCGGCACGCAGGTCAACCTCAGCTTCAACGTGCCCTTCAGCAGCAATCTGGCGGGGCCCGACCCGGACGACATCATGTGGGCGAGCCCGGGAGCAAAGGCGCGCTGGACCATGCCGGAAGGCACGGCAGAGGCCACGCCGACGCACAAGCTGCCCGTCCACGCGCAGAACGTCGACAACCTGCGTGCGCTGTGTCGGGACGTGGGCGAGCAGACCGAGGGCCGCGTCTCCGCGACGGTCGTGTCCGCCGAGAGCAAGCCGCTGCCCGGCCTGCAGCGGGGCCCGTTGCGCGCGCTCGTCACCAACGTGTGTCTGTCGGGCGAGCTCGAGATTGTGAACTCGATGCGGTGCAAGATCCTCAACAGCACACCCATCTCTCTGGTAGGCTCAACACCCGCCCGGGCTGTTTATGGTTGAAGCGTCATCATGGCTGACAGTCTTGGCACAGCGGTCGTCGTTCGTCGACATTGACTCGGACCTTATCATCGACCGCCCGACGCAGAACATCAAGGGCGCCGTGCTCAACCAGCTGGACCTCATCTCGAAGACGACCAAGGCCGACATCTTCCTGCTGATGCCCAAGACGCCCGACATTGAGTCGGCGAGCTTCAATGGCAACCTCGACTCGACCATGGACCCGCGTCTGCGCTGCGCCATCTACGGCGACCTCGAGACCATGGAGCACGCCAAGACGCGTGTGCTGATCATGATTGACCAGATTGTGAGTCCTGCCATACGTGACGGCCTCCTCAACCAGCTGACAGCGCCATAGCTGAAACGATACGTCGACACCATGAAGCTCGAGCTGACCATGCACACGCTCATCTGCGGCCGCGGACGCAAGAACATCAAGATGATCGAGTCCGCTACAGGCACCGCCATCTACTTCCCGCCGCCCTTCCCTCGATTGTTCGGATACACGCCACCGGGCGCACAGCGAAGGCCAGACGATTTGGTATACATCACAGGCGAGAACTCAGAGTGTATCTTGCGTGCCAAGCAACGACTGCATGATCTTGTCATGTCCACCAAGGTGTTCGTGAAGCCAGTGATGGTGACTGACACAAAGCTTGATGCCATTCTGCTCGAGCGCCTCGATAAAGTGCGCAAGATTATCGAGAACAACGGCTCGTACATCTTGCTTCCACCACTAGGCGTCCAGCGAGGTGTGGTTCGTGTGCAGGGCACTGATGTCCTGCACGTCGAGCGCACAGTGCGCGAATTGATGGCTCTCGTAAGTTGCGCACATATGGTGATGTCACCCACTTTACTCACGACTAGCAGGCTGGACAATTCTACAGTGCCTCGTGGTTCATCACTCACCCCGATCCTACACAGCGCCCGCCCACCGCAGCTGATGTCCGCGCTATGCTTTCCGATATCTGCATTAACAGTGGAGCTGAGGTCAGCTTCGAGAAGCTCAACTTCCACATCTATGGCTCTGATGATGCTGTGCGAGCTGCTCTGATGGTGATCAGCAACATCCCGTTTGTGAAGAAGTCTCAGTACAACATGAGTGTTAAGATTGAGCTGGCCAACGAACACAAAGAATTCGTCAGCGGTAAGAAGAACGGCAAGATCAACAAGATCATGAGCCACAGCAGCGTGCAGATCGTGTTCGACGGCTTCAACGAGTACAACTTCTACATTGTTGTTCGTGGTGCACAGTACGAGGCGACCAAGAACGGTCTCGACCTCGTCGAGCAGGAGATGCCTGCCGCCATCTCCTTCCACGTGCCGGACCAGTATCACAAGCGCATTATCGGTATTGGTGGCCAGCACATCCAGCGGATCATGAAGAAATACTCCGTTTTCGTCAAGTTTTCCAATGCCATGGACCGTGGAGGCTTCGGCAAGGAGGAAGACGACATCAAGGTCGACAACGTCATCTGCCGCACTCCTGCGCGTAACGCACAGAACCTCGATCTCGTCAAGCAGGAGATTATGGACATGGTAGAGAAGGCGGATGCTGAGTTTGTCTCTGAGACGATCAACATCAATCGTCTATACCACCGTGAGCTCATCGCTCGCCTCGACAAGATTGACGAACTCGAGAAGAAGTTCAACTGCAAGATCACGTTCCCCAGCACTGAGGAAGCGAGTGACACTGTCACTGTCTCTGGCCCTGAGTACCAGGTGCCATTGGCAGTAGATGAGTTCCTGGTAAGAACAACCGCTACGCTGAAAGTGAACATTATACTAATAAAGTATAGGGCATGGTTCCGGAGGCTCACGAGCTGTCTTTCCCTTCGACCACCGAGCTCTCCGAGCACATGCGCTCTGCCGACTTCAAGACTGAAGTTCTCGACAAGCTTGAGACTCAGCACGTAGTCGACGCTCGCCTCAAGGACCCCACCACGGAGACCGTCGAGGGCAAGGAGCAGACGATCGAGACGCTCCACCTCAACTTCACTCGCAACAACGCTGGTGGTTTAAAGGATGCTCTTGACTTCCTGATCAACCACCTCGTCATGCACGGACTGGATGCCAACACCATCAGTGGCAACCTTCCCCGCCCTAAGTCCGACTCGTTCGAGGACTCGCTGCCCTTCTTCGAATCCAAGCTACTTCAACGCGCCGAGCCTCCTGTCGAGAGCACCGACTCTCCGACTCGCTCCCACTTCGGTGACGAGGACACGTCTCGCCCTGTTGGCATGCTCGACCGCCTCCGCAAGCCAGGCAGCATGTCATCGTTCACTTCCATCTTCAATGGACGCAAGAACACCAACTCCCCAGGATCTCTCTTCAAGCACGCTTCCAGCAATGCTTCGAAGGCATCCCTCGCCAGCCTCGAGTCCACGGGCAGCTACCGCAACCCCTGGAACGACAGCGGCATCAATCTTGCAGACGACGAGCACCACACCAACGGCTGGCCTCAGCCCATGCCAACCCCCCGTTACGAATCCAAGTTTCCTTTTGGTTCTTCTTCCGCGGCACCTGGAGACGTCACTCCCAGGTACGACCCACGGGGCTCCGTGGACAGCGGCCGCCCCAGTACTTCTCATTCTGCATCTGGATACCCGGCCCCTATTGGGCCTCCTCGTTAAATGATACACCATTTTCGACCTCTCGACTTGATATTCAGCGCCGGCCATACCTTTACGAAGAATACCCCTTGCGTGCGCTCCGCGCGTTCGTACCGGATTGGCACCGCGCGCGTGTTGTGCACCAACGACAAAAGAATTATACCCCTCTCTATACTGGCGCGTCAAGTGTAAAAGCGATACTTATCTGCTTTTGGCTGGTGTTGAAGTGCTGCGCATGATATCATTGCTATCTGATAGTTGTTGCTTTGCTGTTGGACTTTGTGCTGGAAATTTTTGTATTAAGGCGCTTGTGGTACTTGAGATGATTCCCCCTCGGCGCAAAAAGAATATACCAATTTGCTGCTTATCTGCGTGTCTCTGGGTTACGTGATGACAAGTCTTGTATAGTGTTTCGATCACATAGCTAGGCAATATGTCTGCTCTTAGCTAGCGGTGCCTCGTTGACATGGCATGGCCCTACTTTGCCCCAAAGTTAGATGCAAGAGTACTTCTCAAGGAACGCAATTATGCAGATAGACCTCGAGGCAACTCCCACTGCTCGAATTGACACATACTCTTAACAGATGTTCACAGTGCATTGACAAGCACGTGAGGTCGCGTAGAAGTGACGTCGGTGATAAACCATCTAGCTCCGAGCTTCACCACATCGTCATTAGCATTGAGCTTCGACAATCGCGACACATCAATCGCACAACTCTCTTTGGAAAACACTTATCAGAGCCTCAAAGACTAGAACTACAAGCATGGCTTCCAGAACCGCCTCAACGGCCCTGCGCCTCGGCGTCCGCACTGCGCGGCGATCGGCCGCGCGCGCTGCTGTGCTACCTGCGAAAGAAGCAAGCATGGGCCTGCGTAACTTCATCAGCGCCCCAAGAAACGTCGCTGGTCTCCCCAAGAAGTCCACACTCAGCATCACCAGCCAAAGCTCACAGAGGAGATACATCTCCGAGCGACCAGATGGCCGCGGCAAAATCTACGAGTTCGAAGATGTACGTCCACGCCAACCCCCGACACCGTTGCGCAGCACGCCGGATGCTTCACAAGCTCCAGATTCTCCGCTGGCGTCGCTCTCACTAACACTCTCCAGGTACTCTCCGTCCTCGAAAACCCCTCCGACGCACGCCTCCTAATCGACGTCCGCGAGCCCCACGAGTTTGGCACAGACAGCATCCCCACCGCCATTAACCTGCCCATAACCTCTTCTCCCGACGCCCTGCTCCTCTCGCCCGCCGAGTTCCAGGACCAATTCGGCTTCGCGAAGCCCCCCATTGGCAAGGAGATGATTTTCTTCTGCAAAGCGGGGGTCCGCAGCAAGGCTGCTGCTGGCATCGCGAGACAGGCAGGGTACACGAACGTGGGTGAGTACCCGGGGAGCTGGAACGATTGGGTCAAGAAGGGTGGGCCGGGGACGCATAGTCCGCCGCCGCCGGGGGGTGTGGGGGAGAGGGAGAGTAGGGTTAGTGAGACGAGTTTCACGGGCGGGAAGAGTAGTGGGGAGTTGCATGAGCCGGAGGGTGTTGTGAAGCCGCCTAAGGGGGGTATGTTTGGCACGCAGTAGATGGCGAGCTTGCGAACGACTGTGGACTTCTGAAGCTTTGAAGCTGAGAGTCAGGATGCAGGTTGTACTATACACAGTGTAAGACAATTGCACCTTGAAGCACTTCCCTCCTTGGAGCTCTAGGTGATGTGGGGAGCAGCAAGCTCACTCAAGATCTTTGGCTTGCCTTTGCCTGTTCACGCTATACATCGCGATCAGGCTGACAAGCTGTCTGTAACACCGAAGCAACAACGACCAACATAACCTCGGTTATGTTCACCATAACAAGAGGTTGCAAAGCTCGACCCTGCTCCTTCCTCACTGATGTCCCATGTAGCTTTCACACATATACCCAGAGCCCGAAAAGTGCTTACACCAAGACTAGATAAGTCAGCGTGGTGGTGAAATCGACGAAGGAATGGCGCAATTGACATGGCGTTGAATTGGCCAATGAATGACCTCCTGCCGAGCCGACCACACCCAATTCACTCTTGCCGCGAACCACTCCTGAACAGCGGACAACGGGAGCGCACAGGAAAGACGTGCTTCCAAATTCCTGTCTCGCAAATCATGGAGTGCTTATATCCAGACGGCGGCGTCTTACGGCGGCGCATCTTGCGTGTCCTGGATTGACCTGCACCGACACCACGAGGCCCCCACCTCAAGGGCATGCTCTCGAGCACAAGGAAAATCTACAGACAGACTTTCGCGGATCTAGGCAATAGTCTGCTGAAAAAGAGCTGGGCTTTCGACTTTGATTTATCTGAGAAAGGAGTTAACGGTGAAAAAGACCTCTGGGAGATGCTGCTCATTCAACCACGAAAGGGCAGAGGCCAGCGCAGCAGCGCAACCTTCTCTATCAATGCCGGGTCGTCTGAGAATGTATCGACGACGCAGCCAAGTTCTCGCGCCTTCTCGAAAATCGCAATCGCAGCCCTGAGCCTCGAACAACTCCAAGAGCTGAGCATCTTGGTCGAAGAAAGAATCCAGATCAAGAAGCGCTTCAACAGCACACCGCTGCGCCGCATCATAAATCGTCAGACGTCCAGCAGCGCCCCTCCGACCACGCCTGACGTGGATGAAGATGCGGAAAGTCAGACCGACACGCTGGTGAACACCGAGACCCCAGATACTATCAAGGAGTCACCCAAGGTCAGGAGAGCTCGATACAACACCACGCCCCTGCGCCGAATTCTCGCCCGCCAGGCTCCCAGCATGCACACAGAGGGACATGGACAAGCATCACAGGTTCTAACGCGCACGAATCACAAGCCCGAGTCCCTCTCGGTGCGCAGAGCGCGCTTCAATAACACGCCGCTCCGACGCATCGTGACGCGGCAAGTGGCCGCGTTACCCGTCCCACGGAAGGAAGACGACAACGTCTCCGAGCGCGCAGACTCTGTCATCGATCCTGACTCGCCTGTTCAAGTAAGGAGGGCGGAGCTGCGTACGAGTGTTATCCTGAATGATGAAGAGAGGATCAGGGCGTATGAGATGGACGTGTGGAACCTTAGTCCCAGCCCAGATACACCGGCTTCGTCATCAAGCGATTCGCCAATGACAGCAACAGTGGACCTGAACGATGAAGAAAGGGTTCGCGCTTTTGAGGAAGCGCTGTGGGATAAGACACCGACCCCCTGTAGCCTGAAGGTAGAGAAGGACGAGAAGAGCACGACGGTCACGGTCACGAGAGTAACCGTCGAAACGAAGAAGCCCACGCGTATCGTTGTGGATTCGAAGGGTAGTCCATTGCGACGGATCGTGCAGCGGCAGACAAGCAAAGACTGGCGCGCGGCAGCTAGGGTCGGCGTTGTGTGACGATCTGCCTTTCTGTAGGAGGTGACTTTCTATAGTGTCTTCCGTTATCGTGATGTGAAGAAGAGCTCACTAACTGTTTCTTCTGTACCATCTGCGGTTTGACTGTCTCATTTGCAAAGGTTTTAATTTGAGAGCTTCAATAAGTCTCTATCTTGAAGGGTACATCGCTCTTCGAACACTTCTTAGGGCGTGTAGACGCACAGAAGTCGCCGCTTAGACTTTGTAAGATCGATCATTACTTCCGCCCCAATGCTACTGTTGCCTTTCGGGAAACATGACGAGTTAGACAGCGAAGCCTTTGCTCGGATGTGCGCATTCCTCCAAACATGCCTCCATGAGTACCTACCACCAGCGCCAGGATCAAGCGAACAGGATGCTGTCTCTAACGAGGCGACCTCGGATTCTCCTGACACACCGCCATCTCTCTTATCGCTCTGCCAAACAGATGCCTCGTGGGAACCTCTCTCAAGCTCTCTTTAACATATTCCGGAACATACGCCTCATAATTCTGATCTATGCGATACAATATCCAATCCAGCTGCTCACGTTTGAAAGAGTTAGCTTGCGTCAAACTGGCGCGAGTTCTCGCACGCGTACACATATACACCGTTGACATCATAGTCAGAGTAAGGAGGTCAGTCGCTGTATTGAGAGCATAGCCTCATCAAGATGACGCGGGCATCCGGATTCGAGGAGTCCACACTTTGCAAGCATACGACCAACTACCACCACTCGCGTGCAAGACCTGCTATCAGAGCCCGCCGCGCCTCACCAGTCCGAATATCTGAGTCCACACGTTGTCGTTCCATCGCAGCTTTCTCAACCCTGTCCGCCCAGCGAACCTTATTCGATGCCTTTTCCTCAACGTTACCTTCCCGGCTACCCTTGAGTTTCAATCCTTTCAGCGTCCCTGGGATATGACCATGATCACGAGCAACTTCGTTCGTTAGAGCGAATGGTTCGGGAGTGGAGTGCTTGAGCGAGTAGGCTGCGTCCTGTGCGTATCTGTACTCGCGAAATTCGCGGAGTTTGCGGAGTTGGGTGAAAGAGAGGCCCATGGCCTGATTGGCAAATAGGAAAGGCATGATCCTACAGATAGAGAGAGCTCTGATTTATCTAGTTAATTTTGTTGATCTGTCTCGGGCTCACGTGTTGGAACTTATGATGCTGTCGATGAGAGTGGTGTGGATGAACAGTGCGCCCACTTGGTCGTGGACAGTGCGCTCTCGTGTATAGCCATGCGCCAAAAACATGACTTCAGGATGTTGCTCCGAGTTTCACGGCTCTAAGATTGTCCGTTCTCCTCTTCAAGCCGTGAGCAAAGTTGACAAACTCACCACATGACCTACGTGATAGCGAACCACTGCCCAAAGACGTCCTTGGGATCCCACTTCCTCTTCATCTCCCTCAGCCGCGGCAGACCCTCCCAAACTGCAACGCCTCCTCATCGAGAGCTGCATCACTATACCACGGGATGACAATAGCCTGCGCAAACGCGTCTTCTCTTAGCGTCGGGTTGAAGCTGACATCACCTCCAGGAAGCGTTCGTGCTTTCGTGAGATTGTACCTTTCGATAAGGACAGCACTGTTCGGCCCTTTAGCCTGGAACTCCTTGTACAGCTCCCAGAACTGCGGCCACGTGTCTGGCTGCATCCCTGTAATAGTCGTGTTGAACGCCGGTTTCCTGCCTCCCCTTGTGCAGAACCCGATATTCGCGTCGTTCCAATTCTCATACGGGGTGACGGCACTACTCTCACTTTCAGACCCTAGGTCGTACAGCGCCTTGAACGCCGCGCGTCCACTATCCTCTGTCCCCTTACGCAGAAAGCCAGTGACGAGCACGCTTTGCGCGTTCTCAGGGGGGCTGGAGCTGGTGAGCACAAGGTACACGCGCTGCTCGGAGGTGAGGGGCACATCTTCAATGGCCTGAGCGATCTGCGGTAGTTTGTCGGGAGTGTAGAAGAGGTTATTTATCCATGCCGTGCGGTCTTCGGCGGTAGCAGGCGAAGCAGTTACGGTTGCGGACACAGCGATGCCGAAGTTTGGTCCTGCGCCACGAAGCGCGCCCAGAAGAGGTCTGGGTTCGACGACTCGTCGACAGTGAGAATAGAACCAGAAGATGTTACAACACGAGGAGAGATGATGTTGTCCACGCCGAAGCCGATCTCGCCCCTGAGGTTTCCTGCATAGTCAGTCAAGTCCAAGTGGAAAGTCCAAGTGAAAAGGGAATTGAAGTACCATAGCCGCGGCCTAGGTAGGCACTGAGTGAGCCGACGCAGTTGCAGTTTCCAGTCAGAACGAGGGCGCCAGCGGCATCCGCAGCTGCGATTGTGTCGCCGATGCTTGCACCGCCGCCGATTGTGGCTGTTTTCTTGTAGTCGCGATGGTGACGGCATTGAGACCCGCAAGGTTTATGAGCACGCCAGTGCTTCCGAGGTCGAATGTCTTCGCCCATCCAACGCCGCCACTCTGGGCTAGAAACGGGACGTTTGCCTTGGTACAGTACTTGATCTGGGAGAAGTCAGCTTGATCTTCTGAGTTGTTCTTATAGACATACAACTGCAGCGACGTCTTTGTCTGATGCTACATTGACAACGACCGACGGGAGGGGTGCATTGGAGTCACTCCATCTTGCCTGTATGTCAATCGAGACCGACGCAGGTACTGATACTAGAGCTGCAAGGTCTTGAGCTACGGACGGTACTTTTATGGCAAGAGCTGTTACAGACGAAACTGCAGACAATAGCAAGATCAGGCTTTTCATCGTTCAAAGCTGGCAACGAATTGGTCATATTCACTGGAAGATTGCCCCAGCTCTTTATGAGTATTGGACATCGCCAATGTCCGTTCCGCCTAACATGCGGGCACATGCAGGTCAATATCTGACATGCAGGGTACGAGTCGGGACAGGCGCCTGGAACTAGTGAGCAAGCTGTGAGGCTCCATGCGTATCGTGGGGTAGTGCAACAGTAAGCGGAAGTCCGACGGATTCGGGAGAATCTCTAGAAGTGCAGCTAGAGGTCACTATGGTTTTATTACTGCGGCTATTGCCCGCTCTCTCCAGTCAGTCAGATAATGTCTGATTTGTGCAATCCTGAACCTTTCAACGAAAAGGTTCGAAATGTGGAGGTGTGTCATTCCTACTTCAGCATGCATTTCATCCCTGCGTGACTCAGCCAATCAGAACTGTTGATAGATGCGGACCCATGCACACATGTGAGGAATGTCTCGGCAGGGGCGGCCGGGCCGCACCTCTAATGAAATAGGTGGAACGTGTAAGGCTCGGCGTGTTGTAATTCGAACAGTCACTCGAAGAGACCCTACAGAGTATAGGTATCGTTCATTATAGTTCCTTGCGCATGTTCGGGCCAGGACTTCCCGAAAGACTCAGCATGCTACCCTTGCCCGTAGTTGAGCCGAGATCCACTCGCCAAAACTACGTCTTCTCAATTATGCTAACGTTTGATGGATTGCGACAGCCTTGAGAATAACTCTTTCGTTTGTCATCGACGGAAGGTCGGACAATTGTAAGGCCATGCCTTCGTACTGGGTGAGCTCCACCTCTTCCAATTCTTGGTACGGCTTGCGAGAGCCTCCATACTTGACACCAAAGCTACTGGCCCTCGTACCTGTGAGCTTGGACGAACCATAGCCCGAGCCGAGGTGTGTATTTACGGGTCGAGGATGGAAGTGGAACCAGATGGGTCGCAAGGTGGGGAGACAGGCGCATACTATAGCCAAGGAGAGCTCGACGTTGGTCCAGAAGAACACTGGCGCGGTATAATAGATGACATCGTCCGGGTGTTTGATGTACTCTTCGGCAATGGAGTACGTTGCTATCACACGCGTAACACTCACGGCACATACACTGTGTCGTCAGTAGAGTTTCTGCAAGCATGGATCATTTGAACCTACGCTGCACCTAGCATAAGCATGCCAATGACAGCCAGCTTCTTCTTCATATCGAGTTCGATGCTCAGCACCATTGGAATTGGAAGGATCAGAATGACAAAGTCGGCAAGGACATCGGTGTACTGGAGGCTGTCAGTGTGGGACCTGTAGCGCTTGAGCTCGACAAAGGATCTGTCGTGTCCGAAGTGCTTGTAGGTACTTACTAAGAGAGCCAGGAACATTGGCACGGTCTCGACGCAGCTATTGCCATAATATGGCTCGATAAATACCGTGATCGGGTAGCACGTGAAGAGATGCGAGAATAAAAAGCTGACGGTCCAACAGATGACATATGCGAGGATGATGAACACAACCGCTCGAAACTTGCGAGTGTCGAATATGTTCTTGTACGTGACAAGAATGGAGGACTTGATGAGCCCAAGACCGACAATGGAGATCATGTTCAGCGCGAACTTCGTCTGAGCGTGAGGTCAGCATGAACCTCGATTACGAGGCTTCCGCTTACTTCTTCGAAGAAGATCAGCCCGGGATCGTCCATGATGGGCTTTCCATCTGCGTCGAGTGGTTGATGCTGCCCAAGGTGCCCATGTATCGCAGCTAGGGGTGATCAGCAATCGGTGGCCCAGCAGTACTATCATCCTTACTTGCCAGCTGCAGTATGCAGCATGCAAACGAGACCAACTGCCGCCAGTCAGTGAAAAAAAAAGCTGTGATATGTGTTGAGACTCACCAACGCTCCTACAGCGAGGTAATCGTCTAAAGAGAAGCGCTTCCCCATAACCTTGGCCCAGACACGAAGGGACATAAAGGTGAGCGGAAGTATCATGAAGGCCACTGACAAGCCGATCATGCTACCTTTGGTGTAATTGTGCTTCATGTCGTTCGAGATGTGGTCGAAACCACGCCCCTCTTACCAATATGTCGAAAGCGAGCTGAGGTGAGGTTGACTGGCTTCCTTGGGGGGTAGAATCTGAGTTGGTTGATTTACCCGGTGTGAACGCTGCGCTTATGAGACGATGTAGGGCTCTGCGGAACGCAAATCATTGCCGCACCGATCAAAAGATTATGAACCCTCTCCCGCACTCTTCAAGTTATAAGAATTGGGGTCCGAGGCGTGAAAGACCAATCAAGGACAGGTCAGCCGAGTTGCATCTTACAAGCACCCCGGTAAGTAAGTAGCAACGCCAAAACGAACGTTTGACTGCCTGCCAGGCTGAGACTGGCGACTGCAGGAAGGTAAGGGCTCTTGACAGGACCGTGACGATTCGCAGCGACTGCACACCCCACGCCTTCAGAGGGCATCATTATGGCATGGTGTCCGGACGGGAAGCGTTTGCGGTCACTGTCCGGGAATGATACCAAGCGGATAGACCCAAAGAAGCGGATTTACCGGGGTGCCGTGGCGGAAAACTCCTGACTGACAAGGTATCGGGCTCCTGTGCTCGGCATAATGCTATATGGAGACCTATGTTGAGACCAGGGCGGTTCCTGCTTGGGTATTGCAAGGGCCGAGGAGAAGCATCCAAGCCCGCAGTTAGGGAAGAACAACAGAAAGCAATTGTGATAGCGTAGGTTGCCTGAACGGCGAAGGCTTCCAGACATTGAGCCTTGCTGCAGTCGTCGCCGTGTTGTAATGACCGTTGCTTTTCTGTTTGGGTCAGGCTGAGACGCGGCCAATCGGATTCCTCCCCTGTGCGCCTCGTCGCAGCCTTGCAGCTTCACTCATCACGCAAACGAAGACCGACGAATGGTGTGCATATGTTCGCTGAGTGTGGCGTTGGTGTTGTACCTTGATCTTGTACGGAGGAGCTCTAGAATCTTGAGACACACTGAGGCCTTACAGCGGGTACATAGATGGCATCCGCAGACGCTCTCACCGATGACATGAACTTGATCCGCTTCACCCCATTTGTCTGCCCGGGTACTTTTTGGTTTCCGGAACGAAGGAGACCCGCGATGTGTGGGGTCTGTCTTGTGATTTCGCTCAGAGCGAAAGGGTTTGCATGTGTGTGAGCCAAAAATAGGTGCCTCGAGCAGATGTGATCGTCTGCAACACGATTGCGAGCCCGCCGTTGTGTTATCAGGCGACTGTGAGTATTCTTAAGAGCCTGAGTAAGGGTAAAAGCAGCGGTGAGATTGCTTGTTGTGTGTTCAGTAAGTCGGAAGAGCGAGGAGCAGGGTTGGTCACGTCATGACGCGCTAGAGACGCGTCGCGCTTCTCCACTCATGATTTCTTTCTGCCGGGCCCGAACCACCTGAACACCTCCCAGACTACAGTCTGCCCTGCATTGCATCTCGAAGATCGATAAGATAGATGGAAACCTACCATAATAGCGGTATCTCTCTTCAGGAAGAGATGGACACGATTGCGGTGCAGCAGCCGCAGGATCCAACCGTGAGGGCTGACTTCACCAGCTCTCAAGGGCCAGCGTGTGCCAAACAGAAGGCGCGGACCACGTCCGTCATGTCGCCACCGCTCGAATGAATCTGAACGTGGGCTTGACCTTCTAATGCTGTGGTAAGCTGAACTTGGCGTAAGAGCTAAAGACTGTTAGCATCGTCAGCAGATGCTCAGTACTGCAGAGATGAAGACCGGCGCAATTATACATTAGACAAGTAGTCTCAAGCCCTGGAGACCACAATTCGCTTTCATTCTGACATGCCTCTCCGCACAGCACGCGTCGAAGACGAGCCCGCGATCGCAACTCTTTGCACTGCTGCTTTTTGGGAAGAGGATTGTTTTTGTCGTGTCATCCTCCCGAAGCAAGAGGATTATCCAGATGATGTGCAGATTTTCTGGCACGAATGGCTCCGTGCGGACTGGCAAGAGAGGAGCAGGGTTATTCTCGTAGCTGTAGTAGGAGACGAAGAGCAGGCTACTGTCAAGACTCGCATGAGCGGACAAGAGATGAAGCGGTCAGAAGATCTCGTTGAAGATACTGGTGACAAGGTTGTAGGTGTGGCAGTCTGGCAAAGAAAAGGAGATGATGAGCATGCTCAGCGAGTCAAAGAGGAGTGGGTCGATCCAGGTCAGATTCTCCTCTTTCCATCTTCAAAGACAAGTACGCGCGCCAAGAGCATAAATTTGGTTAACTGTTCCAGGCCCCAACGCCTTCCCCCCACTCAAATCGACACACAACCGCGCCCTCGACCCAGCAGCAGCCAATATCCTGCAAGAAGCCGAACCGTACTTCGCCCACCACTTCGAAGGCCCTCGCGCCAACAGCTGGTATCTGCATCTCCTAGCGGTGCACCCAGCCTTCAGAAATCGCGGCTTCGGACGCGAGTTAGTGGAGTGGGGTCTGAAGAAGGCACGTGAGGAAGGTGTGCACGCCAGCGTCATCTCGAGCGACTCGAAGGAGCCATTCTATTTCAACTGCGGCTTCGACTCGATTGTAGGCTCCATGACGGACGGCGAGGGGAACCCGTTGGGATCCAGGAACGTTCGAGGCGGCGCGATAATGTTCATGTGGTATGCGGACAGTCCGGAGGCACTCGAGCACTCGAGCTGAAATGGAAGAGCGTGCATGGTGATATGCATGCCTTCATGTATCCTTCTCTTCGACCTGTGTCAAGTCCAACTGGTAGAACACAGCTTCAGGGTGGCTGTCATAGTACGCCTCAATCTCTCTGAACCCATATTTCTCATACAATTTCCTCGCCGCTGTCATGCTCCCCAACGTATCGAGCAGCACCTCCTTGTATCCCAGCTCCCGCGCGCGTGCAATCGAGACATCCATCAGCACCCTGCTCGCGCCGCGTCCGCGCGCCGAGGGTAAGAGGTACAGACGCTTGAGCTCGGCTTGAAGAGGGGTGAAGACGCGCAGACCCATGCAGCCGATGGGCGTCTCTTTTGCAGGTGCATTCTCAGCAGGTGCATTCTCAGCAGGTGCATTCTCAGCAGGTGCATTCTCAGCAGGTGCATTCTCAGCAGGTGTATTCTCAGCAGGTGTATTTTGAGCAGAAGGTGTTGAGGTGTACGCGAGCCACAACGCGCCATTGTTCTCTACTGCGTACTTCCCGGGTAGGTTGGCCAACTCATCGCTGAAGTTCTGGAAGTCGAGCTTCACAGACGCAGTGTCAAGGAGGTGTTGTTCGTACGCCAGGAACAAACTGCTGATTGTGTCTTTGTCGTCTGGGAACTGTGCTAGTCGGACTTTGACGGTAGGTTGTGGATTGGTGGTCATGTTGTGTTTTATAGAGTAATTCAGCGGACGCTCCAGGGTGCAGCAGTTTTCGATTGATACAATGGTCATATTTCAAAGGATTTGCTCCAGTAAGCCTCTCTTCGAGTCAGAATCTCATAGGGCTGAGATTAGTCAATCGTAGGGCGCTGTGTGCGGCGTCCCATTCCGGGGGCCATCCGAAGCCAGGAACACCAACCACGACTGAGCTCACTGCGATAATAATCGACAACAAACCGGTAGTTAATTCTGAAAAGTTGCCACGATGTGAAGTACGTCAAGAGCTATCGTCTGGTAGCCGTTGGAACAGTTTTCAGTCGTCGTGGTGCTGAGGTTCGCCAGCCCGCGTCTCCCACCGCACCAAACTCGGCCCTATCTCAACGCACGCCCATCCAAATGGAATGCCGATCTCGGATGTACTTCTTCTTGGTGTCTGAAGCTCCCTCCACCCCTCATTTGAATTTTTTGAGTAGTCATTCCGCCCCAAATTGCGAATTTCCATTTTCTATCGGTATTATATTTTTGAAGCTTCCCTTCATCTCCATCAGCAGCTCCAACGAGCCGCAGGTCCTGTGGTCTAGTGGTATGATTCTCGCTTAGGGACTAGCGTCCAGCACTAAGCACTCTTGCGAGAGGCCCCGCGTTCGAGTCGCGGCAGGACCCATTTTTGTTGCGGGCACAGCTGGTGCTGAGGCTGTTCAAGGGACTGTCAGTAAGCTTTTTGGGCGTCAGACATGTCTGCTGAGCCGGCTGTTGACTATCTTGCAAGGTTTGGGGGGTTTTTTTTTTGTTTCAGACGTAGTTTTGAGAAATTCTGAGTATGATTGGGGGGAGACGGCATACGGATAACCTTCGTACCTTTTTGTTCCAAAGCTCTTTGATGCGTTCTGGAGTGTTTGTGGCTCTGTGCCATTCGGTCTCATGATGCCAGCCAACTTCCTTCGTGCGTAGTCTGCAATCACACCACAATTGGATTTACTCAAAACCTCGTCAAACGAATCGCTGCGAGTGCTACATTCAGCTGTGCATATTTCGTGCCATTTGATTGTGTTGCGTGGTTGCAGGGATTTTCTCATAGTTTGCAAAAGCTGTAGCAATTTGGTGAACTTACGTTTACGAGCAGCGTTAAAACCGATCACGGTGAAGACAATCACAACAAAAACACTTCAGTAATACCAAGTCGATTGAGGAATATTCTATGATTGTTACACCCCTCCGCTCGCTAAAGGGTTGAGGCCAAAAGCTTGAATCAATATGAACAGAGCACTCAAAAGTGTAATTGTGCACTTCCATCCAAGCTACCTTCCTCGAACGCAGGATCTGTTGGTACCTGCCTACTGCCTACATCTCCTCACGTTTTACAAGTTATAACACTCTTAGCCTCGAAAAATGCGTAGTCCCTAGCAGTCACCATTCGCACGCCTTCAAACATGCCTGCGCAATGCATGTAGTATTCCTCTAGGGATCTCCCACGACATAATGGCGCTGCCGCCACGCCCTATCTTCTCAGACAACCCAGCATTACTCCTAGTATATGCAAAGCAATCAAGAATTACAACACCATGGTAAGCTCGACTTCGAAGCCGCGTGCCAAGCGATTCCTCCAGAGACGCGCAATGCACGGGTGAATGCTGCACGCCGCAGCTTCCGGGTGTCCCTATGCAGCCAATCAGGGACTAGGGATAAGGGTTCGGTCACGGACCGATCGTGCTGCCAAGACAAGGTCGTCGACACCTGTAGGTGTAGCATGTCAGAACTTGTGGTCGGAGGGGCGTCTGTAGGGAGATTCTGAGGCGTGTGGAGCCGAATTCCGGAGAGGGTCGCTCGATGTGCGTGCACGCATAGACTAGAGTTTGACGAGCACGAAGGATCATCAAACACCAATCCTGAAGTCTTGGTACCAGTCGATCCCCGTTGCGCTATCTGGGACGAACTGCTGCCACTTGCTGGAGACACTATCAACCTGACCTTGACAGGTCATCTGAGATGTCGGTGCAAACGTGACGCTGCAAGAACCATAGCCTTCCCAAAAGGCATCGTCGACCATGGGCGAGGCTGCAGGCGTCTGTGTCCGTTTCAATAGCGTGGCGTGGGGTATCGAGCGTTTCGAGCAGTGGCTGGCAGCCCACGTGCAGTAGTGAACAGTTTCTGCGGCTACCGGCAGCTCTAAGAGACGCCTACAGGAGCAGAACCTGTTCGGAGTCATGTTCGAAATCATGTTTCCCAAGCCTCCAGACCACATTGAAACACGACTGCGCTTGAAAGCTGTCTCGAGGTCTTCAATAGTGCCGAGCTATGCGGCGCCGCCGGACATTTTGTGGGATCCCGGCGTCGAATCGTCGTCATCGCTCGTTAGCTTCAGCTGCAAGCCTCGCGCGCCAGGCAAGAGTCTGCATGAGGCCGGCGGATCTCACGATGCTATGTAAACATCGTCGCTCATTCTGGCTTTGGTCGTGCGTGCTGGAGGCTGTCAGTGCTTTGGTGGATTCCCTCACCTCCTGTCCCTCCCACTGTCCACCCCGTGCCCTGTTGACGATCTGTCGCTCGTTTCTTCGAGGCTCCATTCGTTGCTTGGCAATTGCGTCGCCCGTTGCCCCAAGTGCGCGAGTCGCAATTAGCACTCAACATTTCTCCCCGGCGCCCATGTGCAGTCATTGCACGCCCATAGCCCGCAGAAAACCCACCGCAGCCACGCAGACACCGCCTGTCGCTTTCGACTCGACCGCAGCCGCCCCAACCAACCGTGATAGGAGCGTGGCAGCAGCGACGTGCGTGCGCACCACATTCCCTGGACCCTGGAACTGGCAGTCACGATTCTGAGGCAGGAACCACGCGGAACCACGCTGTGCGCCCTCTTTAAATGCGCCAGTCCCCGCCGCCAGGGCGAAGACCTGGACGCGACCACACCGTCTCTACCCCCGAAATTCTGGCCGCACAACCCCCGGACCATGGCGACGTGGTGAAGGCGCGGACTGAAGGCACAGCAGCGGGATCACCACACTGGAAGGAAGCGAAGAGGAGGAGCGAAGAGGGGCATGTGCCATTCCAGCGCTCTGCAACAACACGACGCCAACCCAGCACCTCCGCAACCGCCGCGCCCGCTACCGACATGTCGAGCGAGAAGGGACCCCCCGCTGCGGCGCCGCCAGCGAAGGACATAACGCCAGACAGCATGGTCGAAGGACAGAACACAAGGTGGAGGCTGCGCTTGCGCAATCCCTGGGCGTGCTCGCTGTACACACTGGCCACGACGCTGCTGGGCTTTGCCGCGCTGTTTCTTATGACGCAGTCGTTCTTGACTCGCCAGTTAGACACCAAAGGCTGCGAAATGTCGTACATGCGACCCATCTTCCACGAGTTCGACGACTTCGACACCGAGCACACGCGCTTCGCCAGCAAGTACTCGTTGTACCTGTATCGCGAGGGCGGTATTGATGAGGACAGCAGAGTACGTGTCGTCGACGATGGTGCAAAGTGCAGGCTAATCAGGCGCAGGTTAAGGGCGTGCCGGTCCTCTTTATTCCGGGGAACGCCGGCAGCTACAAGCAAGTGCGGCCGCTCGGAGCTGAAGCAGCATACTTCTACCACAATGCCCTGAGACACGACGAGAGCGCGAACAGAGCCGGAAAGAGACCGCTCGACTTCTTCACCGTCGACTTCAACGAGGACTTCACAGCATTTCACGGTCAGACGTTGCTTGACCAGGCCGAATATCTTAACGATGCTATCACATTCATTCTATCCCTATATCATACCCCAGGACGCTCCTCGCGCGACTCAAATCTGCCTGATCCTACGTCAGTCGTCATCCTGGGTCATTCGATGGGAGGCATGGTTGCACGCACCATGCTCACAATGCCTAATTACCAGTCGAACTCGATCAACACCATTGTCACTCTCGCAGCGCCGCACGCAAGGCCACCCGTGTCCTTCGATGGTGACATTGTCCGACTGTACAAGGGCGTCAATGACTACTGGCGCCACGCTTACTCGCAGAAGTGGGCTATTGATAACCCACTATGGCACGTTACCTTGATCTCGATCGCTGGCGGTGGTCTTGATACTGTTGTATCATCAGACTACGCCAGTATTGCGTCTCTGGTTCCTGAGACCCACGGCTTCACCGTCTTCACATCATCCATGCCCCACGTCTGGACTGGCATGGATCACCTGGCCATTACCTGGTGCGATCAGGAGAGGAAGAGCGTGGTGCGCGCGCTGTACGACGTGATTGATGCCTCGAGAGCGACCCAGACCGTTCCACGCGCTGAGCGTATGCGTGGCTTCAAGAAGCAATTTCTTACAGGTCTCGAAGACGTCGCTGAAAAGACACTTCCACACAAAGAGGCAAAGACATTGCTTACCTTGGAGGAAGATAGCGCAGTCATTTCGCAAGGCGAGAAGCTGGTACTGCGAAGCCTTGGCAAGTCACAGCAGAAGCCAAAAGCGTACCTGCTTCCTGTGCCACCTCAGGATGAGCACCACCGCAAGCAGTTCACGCTTCTGACAAATGAAAAGCTGGACGCACCTGGCGAGAACGGCAAACTGGAAGTCTTGTTCTGCAGCGTCCATGCCCACCAGAGCGGACAATCAGCCGCGCTCTTCTCAATGAATATGGATCTCTCCGGTGACGCCTCTGGTGCTACTCGACTGGCTTGCAAGAATGCTGCATCGGACGTCATTGCGCTGCCAGAGTCCACACGCCAGTCTACATTTCCCTTCAGGACGGATCAGCATCCCTTTTCATACCTGCAATACGATCTCAAGGACCTCTCAGAGCAGCAATTCGTCGCTGTTGTTGACAAGTCTGGTGAACGCAGCACCGGTTGGGTGATCGCTGAGTTCAGCAACGCCTCTGACTCTGTATACAAGGTCGACATGGGCTTGCAGCGCCTCCTGACCACTGGCTTGAATTTCAGGCTCTCAGCTCGCCGAGCTTTAACCATGGACATCAAAGTGCCAGCCTTGCACTCGGCTTTGCTAGCGTACAATGTTCGCATTGGCAAGCAATCCTGCGACCGCGGAGAGCTGTTTGCGCCCTTACTAAGACAATACATCACCGATGTCCACGAGAGCAAATTCTTCGTAAACGTCAAGGATGCAAGCCTTAACCTGCATGGTGTCTCGCCATATATGCCGCCGACGCTGTTTTCCAAACAGACGACGAGCGGGTTGTCGCTGCAGATCTGGTCTGACCCAACTTGCGACAGCACCATGGAGGTCAACTTAAGGGTTGACATCCTCGGAAGCATGGGTAAGCTATGGATGCGTTACCGTATTGTCTTCGCGGCCTTCCCACTGCTCATCGTTGCTTTGGTCATCCGTCAGCAATTCAGGGTCTATGACGAGACAGGCGTCTTCATGAGCTTTGCCAATGGCTTCAACGAATGTCTTCGCACATCTTTGCCACTCGCCATGACCGCTTTGACTTTCCTGTCAATCGCTTTGGCTGGCGCTCGCAACGAGAGCTTTAAGCATTGGCCGCTGCACGCTGTAGCCAGCAATACCACAGCACTGCTGGATGATGCCAACCACGAGCTTCTTCTTGGAACGGACGACACTTTCTTCTGGTTCCTGGTGCCTCTCTTCGGTCTGATGTGCATTGGCATCTGTGTGGCTTTGAACTACGTTGCGCTCTTGCTCACGTACATCATTGCCACATTGTACGCCCTGGTCAACTCTTCAGCGCTCCGTAATGAGGACGGCCAGAGGACTCCTGGAGCGTTCTCTGTCACTTCGACTCGACAGCGCACCATCACGACGGTGGTTCTGCTGACACTGGTCTCGACCATCATACCGTATCACTTTGCCTACATGGTGCTCTGTCTGGTCCAGCTCGCCACTTGTATTCGAGGGTTCAGACTGGCGAAAGAGACCGGCCTGGACACGAACTACAATTTCTACAACTACGCGCACTCCATCCTTATCCTGATGATCTGGATCTTACCGATCAACCTGCCGGTCCTTGTAGTTTGGGTTCGAAACCTCGCCGTCCACTGGTGGACGCCATTCTCATCACACCACAACATCCTATCCATCATGCCGTTCATCTTCCTCGTCGAAACCCTCAGCACTGGCCGCATGGTTCCCCGCGTCCAATCGCGCTACTCCTTCCTCACCAACATCTTCCTGTTCTCCATCGCCGCGTACGCTGCCGTCTACGGCGTCACTTACGCGTACGTGCTCCATCATCTCGCCAACATACTGTGCGCTTGGCTTGTTGCGATACACTTCGACGTGCAGAACATATCGTCTAAGAAAGTACTCGGTTCGTTCGAGAAAGGGATACAGCGGACAAACACTGACACAAAGAAACGACCGTGAACGGCGAATACTGTTAAAACTACCTGCGTTTCTTCTTTGAGCATTGTTCTTATTGCGATTACCCCGCGCGACACGCGCACTGTTTGGGTACCGGCGTTCGACGGCGTTCCATTCCATCAGCATTTTCACACTTGTAGATTTCCAGCATCTGGAAGCCCTTGGGCGGTGTTGGATTTCAAGGCACACTTTGCATACTGGCGCTTTTAAATCCTGCATTACCGGTGCATATTGCTTTGGAGGACGTAATGGACTACAGGCCTCAAGGACTACGCATCTAAGAAGCGGAGAAGTGGTGGCGCTGAAAGAGAGGATTTAGTGTCTAATGAGAGGCGCAGGTTTCTACTATTATGCTGTCGTGCACGGAGTGTGAGATTACAGGGTTCGCGGCTTTGTCACAGAACCTGTGTGAAGGAGTGCTCGCTGATGTAACCGATTGATGATGACCACAGATTAACGGACGACAATAGAGCCAGTTGGCGCAAGCGATTACACATGTCTGGAGCCTGCTGCCGCACTGACGGTGAGCTTATCTGCTTCCAAGATCTACCCCTGAATCAGTTGACGTTGTCCAACTCAGGGCAAGTACGGTTATCACTTGGCTTCCAGTGATATCACTCTGGTTTTTGGTCATTAGCAACATCCTGTTCGTTCCTTTGGCCATTACAGCCACTCAGCACAAGACTCTCGCGTTGGGGACGACGAGCCCCTTGATGTCCTTGAGACCGTCTCACATGGCATTCGAATTGGCGCGTCTTGTGACATTGGAGGCAGAGCCTGAATTAGGATAGAATCCGACGTTTGGTGACGACTGAATAGAAGTTACAGAACAGCATGGATGCGCGGAACAAGTAGCGCACGTGCCGACGCAAGATTTCCTGCTTCAAAAACGATCACTGACACGAGGGACTGTGTGACCAGGACATCAAGGCGGCGGTAGGCGGCTGGACTTGCGCGAAAAAGGCAGATGCCTATTCAACCTGTGAGCAATCGTAAGACGCCCAGTGAATTTTCAGTAGAATATCATTAGTACGACGATACCGAAGGAGTGACTTTGAGCTGGTCTTAGAGATAAACACACACAAAAGCAAGAACGATCGAAATCAAGAAAACCCCACCCCTGATCGACTACTACCTCCCAGATTACCTTCAAGCCTCCTAACTTCCTTCCACAGCACCGGTCACGCACAGCAGCTTAGGCCTCGACTGCCAAGCCTAGGACGTGATGCAGACGTCCCTGTCGACCTTCTTCTCGATTCTTGGCTCTACTACTTCGACTGCAGCAGCGCCAGAGCTCTGCTGCTCGACGTAGGAGATCAGCTTAAGCCTGCGAAGATGAATGTTAAATAGATCAACGCGCCTCTTCGCTTCGCCAACATTGTGACCGGTGATCAAGATCAGAGTGAAAAACGACTCGATGATGCTAGGTGGTATGTTGCAAAGCAACTGACCAGCCTCGCTCCATCGCATAGCCGAAGCGCCGATAATCAGTCCAATGATGAGGACCACTCCGCTAACGACCATCCACTGGTGCGAGCAGAAGTAGCCAACGCGCACGGAAATTCGGTACGAGAGGGACTGCGACGTAGCGCGTTCCTCGTTGAGCGACTCGACACCAATAACGGCAATGGTATTATGGTCCTCCCTGTTGACCTCATCGAACTGTTCATCTTCGTGATCGCCGAGAACCTGACAGATATTGCGCAGCACGAAACCATCGTTCAGTCCAACTAGTCCGGCATAGGTGCCCATCAGGAGCCACCAACTTGCGTCGAAGCGCAGCGCAGGGCCGCACACGATCCAGATGATGATGACGAGGACCAGGATTGCGACACCGGCAAGTGTGCCGACTAAGTCGGCATAGTAGTCGATCGCTCTTTGGATAGCGCTGCGCTTTCGCTCTGGGAGTACAATTATGGGGTTTTCGATCCGGTCGCCGGTCAGTTCGCGAAGCTTGAGCTCGAGTGCTGCGTCAGCTCTCCAGATAGCTTTCAGACATTCCGCGCTATATTTACTGTGTCGCTCGCGCGTGTTGGCGAGAAAAGCTAGCAGAAGAATCATGAGTGCGGATGTAGCCGAATTGATGTAGAGCTGCCAGTTGTTCGACCAGCCGCAGTAAGGACCGAAGCCTATCCAGACAAAGATGCAGCACCAGAAGCCCACAGCTGTACCGATGTGTCCGAGGAAGGAAGACACTACGCTCGAGAGTCTCGTCAGCCAACCTTCTTTTGGGAGCTGTTCTGCTTCAGCCTGCAATGAAAGTGCTTGAAACCTTGCTGCATCGATGCCGCTGATCTTTCCTTTTGCGACAAGACGTGCGAGCATACGCTTATGACTGCTAATCCGGGAGCGCAGGGATCCAGCGACCATAAGCAAGTTGTCATGCTGATTGAACTGCTGGCGCATCAAGAAAGCATCGAAGACTAGGTTGATGATTGCCTGTGCATCCGAGATCGCAATCTTGTACGAGTCCGCCGAGCCATAGGGGATGCCGAGGAAAGCCCAAATGAGCAGACCAAGGAGGATAGTAACGTAGATGAACTCGGAGCCGGATATCTCCACCACGCGATCAAGCCAATGATCAAGACGCCTTGGCTTGACCAGTGAGACGTAAGTCTCTGTCGTCTTGGCAGGCATATCGTGGTCCTCGGACACGAAAGGGGCAGGCTTCTCATTGTGCGCGACATGCGTAGGTGCGCAGAACTGGAGCTCGGTGCGCGCGCCTGGGCTCCGAAGCCACTGGAACAATGGGTTGGACATATTGGACAGGACGCGGGTTGGTAGATATGGACATTCAGATCCTTCAACCTGATCAGTCATGCTCCGTCTGGGTTTCGTCACTACCTAGGTACTCACCAAGCGCCTCAGGGAGGGTGTGTCAGGTTTGGGCTCTCTCCTGCGAATAGTCTGAGAATGGCTGCCAGATCGTTCAAGATTGTGGTCGCCAGCTTTGTGTATGTTGTACCGCAGATGCGCGATACAAGACAGAGTATTTTGATCTCTGAAAAAGATGCGTAGCAAGTTGTTTGAAAGATACCGTTCCGACCGAAAAGACCAGGCTAACACAAGGCCTTTATAAGATGCATGGTGCACCCCATGCTGAGCTGGAAGTTTTAATCCCTCAGTATTGGAGCCTCACGTGAAAATGATGGCGGAGTCTCCCTCAGGACGTCTGATTGGTACGGGCACTTCGCGAGCTGTGTAAGCCTCCTGGTCCAGTGAATCTCGAACACGAGGCGCATTCCTTGGTTCGCGCTCGCAAGTGTCCGAGACGCCCGTCAAGATAAGCCTTGCGGAGAAGGATCCTAGCGTTAGCGCCCACCAAAGCGAGAGACATTTAACTGGCATCGCAAAAAAGTTTGAACAGCTTGCGCTCCAAGAGGTGGAGAATATAGAAGTCAACCCATCATCCGCCACCGTGCAAGAACGATGTGCTCCTTCATGCGCATCAGATGTTTAGCGTGATGATCTAGTAGATTCACCCATACGTAGCGTACTTGTGTCGAGGCGCGCGTCCTTTTCAATTGAGTGCAGTGAGTGACATGTGCGAAATCGTACCCTTGGAAACAATCCGAAGTCCAAAGTGAGTCATTTGTTCCTGAACCTTGAGCGCTCCCAGATGCTCAATCTGGTTTCGCGTGGCGCTAATTCTGTGGCGGTGCCGAGCGGCCGCTTCAAGCAATAACGCTCCAGCATCCAAGGCAGTTTCGATCGAAGTTGAGCAGAAGCAGGACTTCGATCGTTCCTCCGCGTTTTGAGACAGACACGCGATCTCATTTCGCCTTTTCTGAGATCTCCGCCGGCGTCGCTGTCTCCATGTCAAGCTCCTGACCTTTCAATACCCTCGGACCGTGCCGCTCGTAGCCCGAAGCACCAAATCGAGTGTTGACCAGCTCTTCGGCGTTGTCGTTGGGAATGACGCCGAGTCTCGCAGCCTCTTTTGGCGTGAACGTGGCTCATTCGTCATATGCGTCAAAGCTCCCAGGGTCTTTGACAGGGAAGAAGTATGTGACGGTATATAACATCGTGAAAGATATGCTGAAGCCGGTGAAAATGCCATATAGTAGAGCTGAAATAATGCAGCGGGAGCTTCGCTCATGCCGCCTGCACTGACGATAAGGCCGCCGACTGTAGGCGCCCATCCAGCTATTCAGCACGGTTCGACTCACCAGTTGAAGCCGTGAGTATACCAGTAATTAGAGCCTTCAGGACAATAGAGGTGGCTAAGCTTGATGTTCCGGTGACGGATGAAGAAGGAGTCTGCCACCACGACACCCATCAAGGGTGCGAGAAACACCAAGAAAGAGCTTAGGACGGTGACGAAAGTGGCGGCCTTGTTAATCAGCTGCCAAGGTCGGATGATCCAGGCGGCTGTAAAAGTGATGATGGCACCTCGGCGTATGTCGATGTACCTTGGAAAAATACCAGCGAGGCCGATGCCTCCAGCGACTGCGTTACCACAAAAATTCTGGAAGATGATTGCGAACGTGAAAGCAAGAGCCAGGAAGAATACACCTGCTCGTGAAGCAGACAAGCCATCTCCATCTGAATGTTGCGTCAGTACCAGTTCTGTGTCTCAAGATCGACCTGACTTACTGTCCATCATGACCATCATAAGGTCTGGTGGGTTCCAGTAGATCTTGCCATAGACGATCTGACAGGCAGCTGTTGTGACGAAGCCACCCGGGGCTACGAAGATGCCGACCAGCCACTGTACAGAGCACGTACCCAACACGAAAGCCCACCTGCTGTTGGCATAGCGAGAAAAATCACTTCGTTGGCCATGCCTGCGGCCTTCTGCCCAACGGCCCGGTTCAGACCGGCCATAATCAACCATGAGATGCTCCATCGTGACGTCTCGGGGACGTTCTGGCTTTTGTAGAAGACTGGACCGATGCCTCTGGCAACCGAGAGAGACCATATCATCATCGACACCATCGCGAGTCCGCAGCCAAAACTGGAGAAGAAGAACGGCTTCTTGAAGCGTTCCGGTTGGATAAACAGAAATGGGAAAGATGCGATTCAGAAGACGATGAAGCCGACCATCTGCTGCATCGTTGCAGGGACGTTGGCTGCCAATGTATTTGGTATATTCTAGAACGAGGGCCAGATGGCGGTAATGCAGACCCTGCAGTCTAGCTCAGCGGCAACAACAGCCATGCATACAATTTCACCTACGTAATAAGACGTCCGCCCTTCTAGGCTTGCACCGCGCACCAGATGAAGTTCAGTAAGGGCCGCTGAATCAATGGGATGTACGCTCCACGCAGGCCCCAACTGAACCGATTCTGCACTGTAAAGCCGACAATGATGACGGCCATCGCCTGGCCGACCGAGGGGCCTTGCGTCAACAAAGTGTTCGGTGTCTGCCATGTGGAGACGTTCAAAGCCCCACTAGATACTCTGTTCACAAAGAGTTCCTGTATTATTCGAGACGGCGTGAACCTATAGGCTGCCTGCACCAAAGAATCCAAACCAGCCCCATGTTCGTCGAGACGGTGGAAGCGGGGTCAAGTTTCGGTTACGCCACGCGGTGGTCTCCTCGTTGCGAGTCTGATCAGCCTCAAGGATGGCGGCCTCTTTCATCGCGGACAGACCCATGGTGTTGTGCAGAGAGTGCTGAGCTTGAGGAGCATCGCTGGTCTATCTCAGGTCTTTTAACGGGTCGCAGCGCTCGACATTACTACCACCGCCGTTCTTCGGATGATAAACAATGCCTCCACTTTTGATAGGCACTTGATGGCGTTTGGATCTTGGCAGTCATCTAGCCTTATCTGGATGGCAATTCGGGCATTCTTACCCGCTGTGGACGCAGTGCACTCGTCTCGAGGCACCTTGTACGCACATCATATGAGCTGGCAGACATAGCAAATGTATCCTTTGGCATGAACCGGACCAAAGCAGAAAAGTGACCGTAAATTGGAGCAGAACCAAGATGATCCGGGACGATGTGTGGACGTTGTTGTCGTCAAAACGTAGAGTCGAACCCACGTGGTGCAAAACACGCTAAGCAGGGTATCTCACGCTAGAGAAGCGGGGTCGGGAAAGAGTCGCGTCGTGTTGCGCGCCTGAACCTCGATCTCAACAATTGTTTCCTACGGCTCTTCATGCCTCAAAAGGAATCTTGTATCTGCCTCTGGAGGATGTCAGCAACCATACAGGCTCAAGCGGAGGGCAGCACCAAAATACGCACCTGCCAGGTGGAGCAATCATCGCACCTACCGGCCCTTTTTAGGTTGCACCTTCTGGTAACACGCATCGAAGACATGCTTGGCAACCATGATCCACACATGATTGCGACTTTATAGCGCTTATCACCGCAGCAGATCGGCGCTTATCCCCTCTATCATACACCCCAACGCCGATGTTGACTCCAAATCACGTTATGTCGTCAATAGCAGCCCACTTCGGACTGTACCCATTTCATCAATGCTGTCGTTGAGATGGATCAGTTACGGCTCGCCAAGGTCGCTGTCATACGTCTGTGCAGTCCTTTCTCAGAAGACATTCCCATTGGGATCGACTGGCCGCCTCGTCTTCGCAACACCATCTGCGGATACAGGGGCCTCGTTGAAGGAGGTCTCGAGATTGACGGATCCCTAATTGCCGAGCTTGATATCGAAGAAGTGAAGCGTCAATGCGAACATATTAGATCTTTAGGCATCAGGAGCACTGCTGTGGTCGGCATCTTCAGTCCAATTGATGTCCTGTTTAAGCAGGAAGAGACGGCTGCCGCTATCATTCGAGATCTCTATCCGGAGGCTGACGTCGTCTGCTCCAAGGGCGTGGCCAACATTGGATTCTTAGAGCGAGAGAACACTGCCATATTAAACTCATCGATCTTGTCATTCGCCCGCCATACGATCCGTGCATTCCAGAACGCTGTATTACGTTTAGGTCTACAATGTCCGCTTTTCATCACACAAAACGATGGCACTATCCTCCCAGCAAGAGCTGCTGCGCGACTACCTTTACGGACGTTTTCTGGTGGGCCGACAAATAGCATGAGAGGCGCTGCCGTCCTGATGCAGGACCGAGAGAAGGAGGTCATGATGGTTGTTGACATCGGCGGAACGACTACAGATGTTAGGCTCCTCCAGAAGAAGGGCTTCCCTCGACAAGCCGCAGCTCACAGCGAGATATCCGGCGTCCGCACAAACTTCTCCTACCCTGATGTGCGGAGCATCGGTCTCGGAGGGGGTTCCATCGCTGCGCGCGACGAAAAGGGCACCTTGACAACCAGACCGGAGAGCGTGGGGTACTAGATCACACAGAATGCTCTTGTGTTCGGTGGCAATACATCAACAACCACTGACTACACAGTACTTGCAGACATGAGCGTCGAAATCGGAGATCGTTTTAAAGTCGTCGAAGCGGGTCTCGCAGCCAGTCTACCTGAGTTCAAAGCAAGAGTAAAAGCCATGCTGGAACAAATTGTGGATAGAATGAAGATATCACCTGAGGACATCCCCGTCGTTCTGGTGAGCGGAGGCACCGTCATTGCTCCAGACACTCTTTCTGGTGCCAACAAAGCTGCCAAGCCGAACTGGTCAGGAGTGGCAAATGCCATCGGTGCTGCGACCGCTCGCGTGAGCGGCGTCGTGGACTCTGTCGAAAGCACAGAGACCAAGTCGAAAACTCAGGTGATGGAAGAACTGTCACAAAGAGCCATCGATACCGCCGTTGCGAATGGCGCCTTGCGAGACACGGTCACCATCGCTGAGATGGAATCATACCCGCTGCAATACATTGCGAACAAATCGCGCATCATCATCAAGGCAGTAGGCGATTTTGATTATTCCCGCACCGATTTTGAAGACGACTTGCCTACCTCCAACGGCACGGCTAATGGGTCGTGGACGGAGTCTGAAAAGCATGCCGTCAAGAACGGCGACAACAATAACGCTTTCGCTACGAGAGGATCCTTTCTTTTCACGAAAGACTACATCGCAAATTACAAACCGGACGTTGTCAACAGAGAGTGGCTTCTATCTGAGACCGATCTAGACATCATTACCATTGGCTGTTACGTCTTAGGCACAGGAGGCGGAGGCAACCCTTATCAGCATTTTATTCGACTGCGAGAGATGCGCCGGGCTGGCGCTATATTTCGCGTCATCTCACCACAAGATCTTAAGGACGACGACATAGTTGCTTGCGGCGGTGCCAAAGGCTCACCTCAAGTTTCCATTGAGAAGCCCTACGGCGGTGAGTGAGTTGCATTGGGGTGCCCTTACGCGGCCACACAACCCGTCCCACGCCTGCTGGCCAGTTAACACAGGATGATCGAGTCGCAACGAGAACTCTACGCATATCTCAAATAGACATCAGACGCAATCATCCGCCTGGAGATCGGCGGGGGCAACGGTTTACAAGGTCTAATCATCGGCGCCTCAACTACCATGAACATCCCCGCCATAGACGGAGACTGGATGGGCAGAGCTTGCCCCGTCTCCTGGCAAACTACACCAGTTTTCTACGAGAAGAAGGCCATGATGGTTCCAACTTGCATCTCTGACGGAAACGGGAGGATCATCGTGAGTCGAACACATAAGACGATGAACTCTACCTGACAGTATTGTTTGCAGTTCATGACCAAAGCGCCCACCGAGCCCGACGTAGAGCGCGCGCTTCGCGCAGCACTGTCGCAGATGGGCTCGCATGTCGGCTGCGCAAAAGTGTCTGTCAGCGGCGCCAACGCAAAGAAGTGGGTCGTTGAGAACACAATGTCTCTAGCGTGGAGAATTGGCCGTGCTGTCGCGCTGTCGCGATGTACAAAGATGGTTGACACGATTGCTGAGTCCATCATTGCCGAGGTCGGCGGACCCGAGTCTGCTCGCGTACTGTCTGAAGGCAAGATTGTGGGCGTGGAGCGAGTGCTGAGGATGGGTCATGCGTACGGTGAGGTCATCATCGAGGCTATGGCTGGAGACGAGAAGGCGAAGAAGGAGCGCATGATTATTCCGTTCAGGAACGAGAACATTTACGCAAAGAGAGAAGACGCCGATGGGAAAGCAGAGGCAAGTCTATTTGCCACACAGGCTGCATACCAATCCTGAGCTAACGGGCATACAGACCTTGCCATCGTGCCCGATCTCGTGTGCGTTCTGGATGCGCAGAACGGCGAGACACTCGGTACGCAGGAGTATCGCTGCGGATTACCTGTCATCGTACTCGGCATAACAGCGTCTGAGAAGTGGACATCGACTGCGAGAGGGCTTGAGATCGGCGGACCCAAAGGTCTCGGATTTGACGGCCTGGAGTACAAGCCTCTCGGGAAGTTTTGCAAGCCGCGCAGTATCATCGACGAGTTTGACAGTCCGGCCTAGAACTCACTCCCAGCTCCCATTTCCGGCCGCAGTTATCGCATGAAACAACAAGCAAATTGAACGTTTGCCGAGGGTGCTTTGACTTGTTGAAAGACGGTCAGTCGAAACCGTAGCAAGACACCAGAACTCGGTAACCAAAAACATCATTGGCGAACTTAGATCATGCCCTCAGGCCTTCCATAAGCGCACCCTCCTCGCGCTTGCCCACGGCCTGGAACACCTGCCCCTCCCCTCCAATATCGAGTCCCTTCTCCGCCCGCTCATAAGCATCATCACTCCGATCCAACAGGATAGCCAACTCCGCTTCGCTGAAGAGTTTCCCGTCTTCTTCGCCCTTGATATCGTACTTTTCACCATCACTTCTTCTCAGCAGCTTCTGCAGCTCCTCAACCTCCTGTTCCTTGTCGCCAGTACCCCTCGCACCAGTATTATTCCGCACCCCACCCTTTCTGATAACGAGTTTTTCGAGCCTGCGCTTCGCCTCCGCGCTCTCGAGCAGTTTCTGCTCGACCGTATTCCTTGTCGCAAAGCGATACACAATCACGTTCCTCGTCTGCCCAATTCGATGCGCGCGATCCATAGCCTGAAGATCCTGCTGCGGATTCCAGTCGCTGTCGAACAAGATGACGGTGTCGGCGGCGGCGAGGTTGATGCCCTGGCCGCCTGCGCGGGTGGACAGGATGAAGACATTCGTGCCGTGCTTGTCTTTGGGAGAGGTCTTGTTGAACGCGAGGATCTGGCTTTGCCGCTCCGTTTGTGCAACGGAGCCGTCGATGCGACTGTGTGGCCAGGCGCGCAGCGAGAGGTACTGGCCGATGAGGTCGAGGGTTGTGGTGAATTGGGAGAAGATGAGGACTTTGTGGCCGCCATCAATCAATGGCGGTAAGAGGGAGTCTAGGAGCAGCATTTTGCCGGATGTCGAGACGAGGGACTCGTCGGGCTCGACGTCTGAGGCAAAGGTCTCGCCGTTTTCGACTTCGGCGCGCAAAAACGGGTTGAAGAAGTTATAAGGCGAGTTGCAGCATAGCCGCAGTTGCATAATGGGGTTGCCGAGTTTCTTCTGGAGGAGTTGGCGTTTGGCGATTGAGAAGGTTGCGGCAAGGATGCGCTCTTCTTCGCCTTCTGAGGAGAGGTCTTCTTCCGCCTCGGGTGTGGCTTCTTTGTCGATGTTGGCAAAGTACTCGTCGTCGCTGACTTCTTCATAGTTTCTCTTGGCTCTGCCGCGACCGCGGGTGGAAGCCACTGACGCAGGGGTGCCTGCACGAGATGACTTTGCGCTCTTATTGGGCGTGTTCGCACCGCTGATGGCTTTGCGCTTGAGGTTGTTGTTATTGCCTCGAACGCTGAGCGGCGTTCCTGCTCTGCTAGAAAGGCCAACGCTGAGCCTCTCCAAGGCCTTGTCCTCAAGATAAGACCGGCTAGTACCATCTAGAATCGCCTGATATAGCTCGCGCTGCATGGGCGTTAAAGGCGCATAGAGCACGTATTCGCGCTTCTTCGGCATCAGGGACTCTACGTCGGTCTTGACGCGCCGCAGCAAGAACGGCTTCAGCACTGCATGCAGGGATTTGACCAGGTATTGCTGCCTCTCTTCAGACAGAAGCTGCTCGAAACTTGACTTGTCCTTCAAGCCCGAGAAATCGAACCAGCTCTCGAATGTCGACAGCTTATCGAAGACTGTTGGCAGGAGGAAGTGAAGTAGAGACCATAGCTCAATGAGATTGTTTTGTAGTGGAGTTCCGGTGATCAGAAGACGGTTTGCCGACTGAAACTGCTGGAGTTCGCGAATGAGTCGGCAGTCCAAGTTCTTGATACGATGTCCCTCGTCGATGATGATGAACTGCCACCCAAAATGAGTCAAGAACTTGCGGTCGTTCATGCAAATTTCGTAGCTCGTGACAACGACCGGGAAGTCTTTGGTGCCAGGGTTCTTGAGACGCGTCTTGCGCAGCCTCTCGCGCTCTTTCTTGTCGCCATGGTACAGCAGCACAGGGATGCTCGGCGTCCACTTCTCGAATTCTGCGACCCAGTTGCTCGTCGTGCTGAGCGGAGCAGCGATAAGAAAGGGTCCAAACGAATTGTTCTCCCACAAGTGCGCAAGCATGGAGATGGTCTGTATCGTCTTGCCCAAGCCCATCTCGTCGGCCAAAATTCCGTTGATACCGTTCTGGTACAGCGACAGCATCCACTCCAGGCCCTCGAGCTGGTATGACCGCATTGTGCCGCCTGTGACGAGCTTCGGCTGGCGCGCAGACTTGAGATCTTGGAAGCCAATGTCGCCGGTCTTGACGTTGTCCTTCTCCTTGTCGTCTTCTGCGGCATTCTCTTCCACTTTCTTCTTCAGTTCCTCTTTCTTGAAATAGTCTGCGATGTTTGAGTTCTCTTGCTTCGGCCGCCCTCGCCCTCGCTTCTTCGCTGCGATATCTGCCTTCGGATCTGGTGTCGACGCGCCGCTCGCGCCCGATCTTCGTGTTGCGCGTCGTTGCGACTCTGCTGCAGCTTTCTCGGCGTCCTTCTCGCGTTTCGAAGCCTGGCCGTCGGTCTTCTCGTCTTGGGCTTTCTCTTTGTCTTCCTGGCGCTGCATCTGCTGCAGCATCACCGTCGCGTAGAGCTGGAGAGGTAAAAGTCAGTAATTGAGCGCTCCCACTGGACTTGATCGCGCACCTTGCTCTTGTTCATCAAAAACTCTAGCTGCTGGAACTTCTTGTCCAGCATGTCTTTGCCGCTCTTAATGTCCTCCTGCCTCTCCTTCGCCAATTGCGCGTCGTGTTTCGCGTCTTGCTTCTCGCGTTGCGCGCGCATACGCGCCTCTTCATCTTGCATCCCCTTGGATACATTGTCGTCGTCCATGTTGGCTGCCGGAGGCGAAGAATCCGGTGTTGGGTCGGATTTTGCGCTTGCAACCGAAGAAGCACTCATTGTGCAGAGATTGAAGCCTCAAACGTCAGGCAAGAAGTACAGAATGTCAACAAGAACAGCGCAATGGTGTGGTAGCGCCAGGGGAGGTGCAGGTGGCAATGCTCCTCAGGCGCGTGAAAGAACGCGCTAAATGTCGAGGACGTCATTTGGCGCGACGCGCGATCACGCCCAAACATTAATTGATCAAACATCAGGCAGCCATCGGACTGCAACACTAACATCGACGTTGTACTATATCGAGACACCGTCTGCTAGTACTATGGGAGCTCGATTTGATCTTATCGTAATGTCTTTGATGGCTGGAGTGGGTGTAAAGCGTAGGTCCCAAAAAGGAAAGACCAGTGGCTGGCTAGCGTGCCACGGACGCGTCGTGAGTTCCAATTACCCTTCCGGCTCCACAGAATCTTTACCTATTCCGCTAATCCAAGAGTTCAATCAAAAACCCCCTTCCCTTTCTGCCACTCGAGTAGCCCCAATATCTTCAATACGCTTCAAAAAAAAAAAGCCTCTAGGGCGCTCGATCGAATACAAAGCTCTCCAAGGTCATCTTGATCACGCTCTGTCAAGATGATCAACACATGCATTTTCAAGCAGACAGACCCGCCAAGATGGCGAAGCTAGTGAGCATGTCGACACATGCTCAACGTCCAGGTCAGAAGAGCATCGGGAGGGGCTACCGGCAAAGTCGCGCAAAAGACGACACGCCATCTAGGAAAGCTCCTGTAGGAACGAACAGTGCCACATATCTTGATGGACCCGCGGCGAACCGTTTGAGAAAGAGGGCAAGGACAAGTCAACTTAGGGACAGATCACCCGACTATGCAGATCCAGAATATCCATTATCTCCGAGGTTAAGAGGCTCGCCAAAGAGGATAAAGGCTCGAATGCGCGACCTCGTGTATTCGCGGATCGACGTCCTGGTCCAGCCTCAAGATCGTACAGTTTTCATGACGGAAAGCTGTATCTCGATGTATACCTAGGTACATTCGAGAAGACCGAGCTGCCGTTCAGAGATATCTGAATACCTCTAAGGAATTTTACCAGGACGTACATAGCGTCTTCGAAGAAGAGCTAACGAGAAATACTATGAGCAAGGAAGATGCCTGCCACGAGATTGACTGCATATTGAAAGCATGTAAGTGGTCAAAGTCCATTCTGGTATCACACTCGTCAGTCTTCTCGTCTTCCACTACCTGCTTCCCTGGTGCTATCGAAGCGCTGCTAATATTGACTGATTACGAAGGTATGAGAGCGTCATGGCTACACTTCTATTACGCGCTTCATATCATGTACTAGAGATTGGACTAATTATGCTTGTCGACCCGGTGTGTTTCCTACTGCTTCTTCCAGATGTAGCATACAATTTTGTAAGATCTTAGGTTTCCTTAAATCAATAGTCTTGAACTCATCTTTACGTTTAACTAGATCTGTCGCAAACCAACCTGAGCAAACAAATATTGGCTTCATTACTTCGCCTCTAAGGATACATGTGTTGCACACATGCTCTTCCGGGGTTTCTTTTGGCGCGAAGACATCCTTTGCAAGGAACATCTCAGGGATCGGCCCGTTACCGTGGCATCAAGTGAAATAGATCTTGTAGTCAACGCCGGGGCGGTGAAAGCATATCTGTTGGACGGCAGGGGCATGAAAAGTGGGGGAAGTAACTGGAAGGTAGAAACAGACCAGGGCAATAGAACGGATGTACCATGGTTTGCAGAGCTGGATCACGGGCAGGTGCTCGATGAACAGAGCACGAGGGCGCGGTTGGTGAAAGTCACTAAAGCCTACTGCGATTCGAGATGGAACGAAACCCTCAGACCGAAGAACGTGCTCTACATATCTAGTAGATCCGGAACATTCTCCGCGTAACAAGAGACAACAAGTGAGATTTTCCCTCGGCTCATCGTGCCCATCACCGGTTCTCAGGCCTCTTCCACAGTGCCTATTATCCCCATATTGCCTGCAACTAGATTTTGAGAGTCTTTTCTCCTGATGACCGTTTGCTCCCGTGATAGGGCTTTTTGCAAAAGCCAGTTCGCACACAGAACAAACTTCCCTTAATGCTGTCTGTGATGTTCGGGACACCGGCGGCATGCTCCTTGCTCCTCTCCTACTCTGCATATTGACATCTTCTGACATCGCCATCCAGCTTCCTCGTCTCTTTGGCTCCAGTAGCTTTAAAGATGCCTGATTGCTTCACTAAGAAGCTGTCCCAGAGAAGAGGTTTGAGCCCCCTACCGGCTATTGTTTGAAGGTGATTGTATGGATGACCTGATGATAGATTGAGCAAGTAATCTGGTGACGAACAGTACTACTGGTGACATTTCCCCTAATCCAGGACCGAATTCCTTCTCCGTCCAACGTCAAGATCGACACGAAGAGCAAAGGTCTACAATTTGGGCTTCAGAGCTAATCTACTGAAAGGCTGTGTAGTAAGAGCTAGATTGATTGGCTCCACTGTAATTGGTTGTGACCTGCAAGGAAGTACTAAACATTGCGCGGCTCCAGAAATTGCACGTACAGCCATCACACCCGCAGCGGTTAGTTTGCGGACCGCTTGATGTTTGCAAAACTCATTTGAAGAGATACGCGGATAGGCACAGCTTAGTGCTGCACTGGGAATTCCCATCTTGCTCAGCCCTCTCTTTGCTTGCATCCTTATCCTCTTTTGCGCTACGTTCCGAAACTATTGTCCTTTTTGCTGCGTAGTATTTGAAGCGTTTTTGCACTCCTTACTCTTCGCCTTTGTGCTGCGACTGTAATATCTTCAACTTCGAGCGAAACAAAGCCGAATGCTCTACCATGTAGTACCGTCTGTTACTGGTGAGAGTAGCTGCAGCACCCTATCGTCATGCAGATCTATACGCCCACATATGTCATCGAGCCTCGTCATCAAAAGTCTTCCCGCAAATCATTGATTGCCAAGATGTGGTCGGAACTTTTCCCCGAGTCTATCAAGTTCTTCTGTGTGACGTCAGTGACCGACGAAATCTCCGGAGAAACCGTTTGGTTGGCACGCATGATAGTCAAAATGGGCCAGTGTGGGTTGAACCAAGCTGCATTTGTGTAATATAAGGTGCACCAAGCCGGGGATGTGACAGCTAGTGTCGGACTTGTTTCAAAGGGAGCTTCTCATGATATTCTCTTGGCTAAGCGCATACGGCAACAAAATCCGCGATCTCGATTGAAAGGATGGAGAAATCGCCCTCGCCGAGATGACTCCCATTGAGACTTCCAGGCCTTTACCTCACATAGGACAACTAATTCACCTTAGAAGTTTCGTTTGCCGTACATTAGCTCTACCACTCGCCGTTTGCTGTCGCGTGCGGGCCACAAAACGCGCGTTCTGGGACTTTTCGTGTCTAGAAACATTCTGAACGTTTTGGATATCAAGCAACAGATGGTATGCAACGTAGCGAGTCTTCTTGCACAGATAGACCCGCATGGCTTAACTCATCATCTTACGACAGCTTACACTACCACTAGGGAGCATTTACATGATCATGCAGGGCAGCCCGTTTGAGACGGACAACCCTGGACAAAGCAGTAAAGTAGCTATTCCTAGGCTCAAGCGTGCGTCCAGGACACCTTGTCAGCCAAGGGAAAGACAAAGGAGAGATCGTGTGTATGTTCCATGAGTCCGCGTTGGGTATTCATGCTAATGAGCACTTCACCAGACTTCGAGCCTGCAAGAGCTGTCGAAAGCGGAGTAAGTATTACCAACTCGGACTAAGGGCGCCTAAATTAACCGAAATCCAGAGATCCGATGTTCGGGCGATGTACCATGTTGCAAGAATTGTCAATTCACCAATTCGGTGTGCACATACGAGCTATCACGCCGTGATCGTCTCAGGGAGTATGTTTGCTTTCAGATGCGTGCAAGGCCCCCCGGTTACTGACACATCAAAGAGCCACAGAGTTGAATGGAACGTTAGCCTCAGTGCTCATAGACTTGAGCGAGCGAGTCAATGATGAAGACAAGGCGAAGATCCACGAAGCCCTTGAGAATGTACGTATGGTAGCCTTAAACCCTATTTTGATATTTCGAATAAGAGCTCACTATCATGACCTACAGGCCGAAGATGAGATGATATCCCAAGCAATGGAAGCGTCTCTCAGCCATTCCGGAGGGTGGGCGAAATCCGTCAATGAAGAACAGCAAGGCAACCCAAAAGACGGTGAAGCACGTGTTGGCGGCGCCACAGGATCCAATGAAGGCCTCGACTATCTGGACGAGGATCTGACGAAAACTCGTGAATCAAGAGAGACTGGCTATGTTGGTCATAACTCCGAAGTCAGGTGGTTACGTAGTGTGCAGCGTCAAACAGAACACACTGGAGCCGAACCTCATCTTCTGCCATACGGACCACCGGGATCAGGACTTGAAGCTATAAGAGCCAGGTCCGACGCCCTCGAAGAGCGGAGAGTCCATGCCAGACTGAATTCCTCGCCGGGACCAATGCGGTATACCACAGACTCTTCGTTCTACCTAGACAGTTCCAACATTGACGTTGATATTGTGGTAGATCCGTATGAAGTCCCTGACCCAGAGACCGCAGAGAATTTATTCGACTGCTATGTAGGGACAGTACATTCTTCCTTCCCACTGGTAAGTGATATGCATGTCCATTGCATTTGGCATTGATACTGACATCTTATTTCAATCTCCTAGGTATCTGAAAGCTTCCAACAGAATTTTCGAAAATACATCGAGTCGCTACGAAATCACAGAGCCTTCGAGATCCCTGACAAATGGCGGGCTCAGATGAATATACTTTTCGCTATAGGAGCAAAGTACTCTCATCTAACCGGAGCTGAATGGAGAGGAGATCAACGCAATCACCTGCTCTACATGACTAGAGCCGTACACCTACTTGGCCTTAAGGATACTATCATGGTGATATCGGGACCCGATATGGAACTTGTGCGAGCGGTATAGGCCCACATTCTACCTCCCATCCAGTCTTGTTTCAAGTGCTAACGTGTCGATCTACAGATCGGTGCACTCTCGTTCTACTTCCTTACTATAGGGCATGTGAGTAGAGCGTGGATCATGATAGGGCTCTCAATAAGGCTTGCCCTTGCCCTTGGATTGCACCTCCGAAACGAAGATGTTGCATTAGACGAATCCAGAAGAGATGCACGGGTGCACGTGTGGTGGAGTCTACATGCCATCGAGTGCTTATTAAGCACTGTTACTGGACGACCTCCTTCGGTAGCGTTCGAGTACTGCACGGTACCCCTGCCCTATGTTCCACGAATCGAACATCATGAGTCCAGGAACACCTCAGGTAAAGCAACATACCGACCCAAAGATGACAAGTCATCACATATGGTTGGTAGCAGTACTCCATCTGAGACCCCGAGTAGTATCAGGAGCGCAGAGCGTTTCCGCATTGGCAAGACCGATCTCTCTCTAATCTCGCAAAAGGCTCTTCTACACCTATACTCACCACTGACTGCTAGTCATTCCTGGGAGGTATGTTCTCTACCATTCCGGAAAGCCTTGAACCCTTGTTTCTAAAATGATGCATCTATAGTATACTCAAACGAAGATATCGAATCTACTCAACGAACTCGAAGAATGGAGATCAGTAGTATTTCCCGGTTCCCAGATAGAAAACTCGAGGAACAACACGAAGTTCGAGCGCGAACATTTCCTTCTGGATATAGAGTACTGGAGCAAGAAAATACTGATCACACGCCCATGTCTCTGCAGATTGGAGAGGCGCATCCGAGATCAGAGTGATACCTCTGTCAAATTCGATGCAAGAGCGGCGGAAGCTTG
The DNA here is from genome assembly GCA_030271015.1 of Didymella glomerata. Classification (NCBI taxonomy): domain Eukaryota; kingdom Fungi; phylum Ascomycota; class Dothideomycetes; order Pleosporales; family Didymellaceae; genus Didymella; species Didymella glomerata. The sequence goes on from JAJOHN010000008.1 coordinate 146,451, forward strand.
TTGCACTGCTGCATTAGAGATAGCAAATCTACTTCCTGATCAGCTGGACGTCGATTTTGTCTACTCCAATGGTCCATGGTGGACTATTATTCATATCAGTAAGCACCTGTCCAGCGAGAAGCAACTGATAGATACTGATCCGAACTCGCTAGTCATGCAATCGACGGTTGTACTTCTGCTAGAAACGACCTATAAGACCCAGGACAACGGAAGTAGCGGTCCCACTCTGGTACCTGCCATCAAAAAAATGATAGCCTGGTTGAAAGCTCTGCAAGTCAACAACCCGGTGGCCGATAGAGCTTATGGCATTATCCGGAGAATCTTGGAAGCATGCACTCCAGCTCTACAAGCCGAGGTCCATGACCTACTGGTCTCAGCTGAAGAAGGTCTCTCGGCAGCTGACGAATCACAACGTTCTCAGGACCCTTCTGCTACACAGCCTGAGGCGGACTGGCGACAATCAAATTTTGCGAATGATTCAGTGCGAAGCAGTGGGCTTTTCGCTCCTGAATACTTCCAACAGCAGCCTTTCGAACCAACGTCTGAGTACCAATCTGGAGCCTTTGCAGACTATTCGACGCATCGAAACATGACAGCTCTACCTTTTGGCAACCTTTTCTACACTCCGTTTGATCAAGTTACCCCTATGGTCAACATGGAGGAGTTGTTGGCAGCTTCTGGATACTCTACTGGTTTCGAGACACATTCATGGAGCCCCAATGTCTCACAGAACCAAGGAGAAGCATTGCACGATTTAGAAGGGCACGTTCTGTTTCAACAACAATATCATCATCATGATAGGGCCCAGCAACCACCGCAATAAGGCTGTATTCAACTCCAACCACCGACAGCTGATGTTGCCCTCGGTCCGATCTATTCACATCCCTGAGAATTGCGACTTTTCCGTGCTGGACCGTAAATGCTTTAACTTTTGTGTTACTCTTAATCAGGACGAATTTGAGACTGCATGGGCAGCGCAATCCAAGGATAACCGCAAGAAGCACAACACGATACAAGAGATTGTATCGTGTCCGAAAAAGCGCCGAGAAGATCGAGTAAGGACATGGTAGATCATGATAAGTTGAAGCACTGTGCAGTGGAAACAATTCGATACCAGGCTAGGGCTTCTCTTCCTGGTCGTATAGAGCTGGCGGTGACAAGGAAGTTGAGTTGACGTCAAAGAATACGGTCAAGGACTGGGCTGACCATTCTGACGAGGCTGATGAGACCGGTGAGCAAGAAGGCATCTTTGCTAAAGTTGGCCATGCGTTCGCTGCCGCTGGAGGGGCTATCACTGGCGTGAAGGATGGTGAAGCGATAGCTAGTGCTACCTGAGGTTCCATTGAATAGCCAATTTACTCAGCATATGCATGCACGACTACCTACAACAGTAGTCATTGAATACACATCATCTAACATCATCGTGCGCAATCGCTCCTCTCAGCATCCTTTTAAAACGTAGGCGGCTTAGGCAGCCCATTAGGCACAAGCCCATCACACGGCGCCTCCAAATCACTCTCCTTAATCGGCTGCACCGCCTTGCCCTCCCACCCAAACAGCACCGCCTCGCCAGCCGGCTCATACGCCTCCCACCCCTTCGCGGACAAGCCCTTGACAGGATCCTCCGCAAACGCAAGCCAAAAGTTCTGCATCGCATCGCTCACCGCGATTTCAAGAGGCGTCGAGTTACTGCGCGCGATGTTATGCGTGCCAAACACGAGAGGCATATCTGCCTGGTGGTACGCGCCTTGCCACCACTGCGGCGCGATATTGGTGAAGTTTCCGCCGTAAAGGTAGCGGAACGTCGTGGTGTTGGATGCGAAGCGGTCGTGTGTGGTCTGCACGACAGGGCAGAGGAAGGATCCGAGGGTGATCGAGTCGGCGATCGTCACGTCGGGGCCGTAGGTGCGGTTGTATGGCAGGAAGACGTTGCCTTCGTCGACGGTAGTGCCGATGATGGCCGGCTTGCGAGTGTAGTTCCCGGCCAGGGCGCGCGCGGTGTAGTTGAAGAACTTGGTGCGGTTGTCGATTATGGGGTTGAAGGTCAGAGCTGGGGTTATTCCGTTGTCGGAGCGTGCCTTGAGGAAAGAAATGATCTCCGTGTAGGGCACTTTTCGAAGACAATCGACTTCAGCTGTGGCATTGAGGTTGCCACATCCAAGGGAAGTGGCGACGGAGGTGAAGTTGGTGTGCTCAGGATCCACAGACGTCAGTGTCAAGAAGGAGGTTCCGGAGTGCATGATCAGGGCGGAGACAATAGGTTCCTCAGGGTAGGCGAAGTTGTAGTTGTCAACGCTGACGGCTCCTGCACTTTGACCCCAAAGAGTTATCCGTTCTGGGTCACCACCAAAATTGGCAATGTTGTCGCGGATCCACTCGAGAGCAAGACGCTGATCAAGAAGACCAAGGTTCTGCTCGTCATCAGCGAGACCAGCTGCATTAGGCTGTCCGAAGATGCCCAGACGGTACCTACATATTTGTTAGTCTGCAAAGACACCATTGTAGGAAGTATACCTACTGGATACCGACGACAATGTGCTTGCCACTCCTTTGTATCCAACGACTAGGATCTTGGTAGGGCACCGTTGAAGCACCCGTCTGAAAGGAGCCTCCATGAATCCATGCAATGACTGGCAACTTCTCTTCGGTCTCGTAAGCTCCCTCCGTGCAGTTGCTTTGTTTGTCCTCTTCTTTCCACGGGGTCCACACATTGACCGTCAAGCAGTCCTCGCCGGTATAGTTCCTCGGTGTAATGACAAACTCGGGAGCATCTGTCAGCCAGACATTTTCTGCATTGCCTTCGAACTGCGGGCATGCGGGACCGAAGTGAGAGGCCTCGATCGTACCATTCTCCTTGGTCTTTGGGATCGATGGCAACCAGCGGCGCTTGCCCAGGGGTTGCTCAGCGAAGGGCACACCCAGGAAGTGGGCAACGTTTGGCGTGATTGAATCGACTGCACCCTGCACCGTGCCAGATGTCGTATCGATCTTCAGGGAGCTGACAGCATGCGCAATTGGCAGCTGAGCGAGGCCAAGCAGCGCAGACAAAACGAGAGCCATGATGTTGGAGCGAGATCGTGAACGTCTCTGAGCGCATCATCATGGAGGCACTCAGCCTTTTGTTGACCCATTGCCCCTGCGGAGGCGGTGGATCGGCTACAGGCATCCCCGCGGCTCCTGTGCGATTTCATCGAAGATCCATCGACATCTCGGTGTTCGATCCACTTTGAGCACGGCGGCGGCTCGCGAAGAGGGAAACCGAGCGACCGGGCCGGCTTGACTCGCGGCTGGAGCCCTTCATGCGGAATACTGTGAGGAAAATTGTGACGACAACACTGGAGCGTGGAAGTCGTAGAACAACGTCGAAGCCACTCTGAGGTAGTCAGAGCCAAGATCACGAGACTCGGACTGGTGTTGTGGGAAAACGTATCCAGGGGGCTACTCGGCCCGCCCACCGAGAGCCGACCCCGCGCTTGTCGGTGCTTGTTCCCCCCCCCCCGCCTTTCTTCTCATTGCACGCCTTCCAAGTCGGGATTCTCGCCGACGGAGAGACATTATTAGCGAAACGGCTGTCGTGTTCAGACCCTGTGTGTCAACTTCACATACCCTGAGTACGTTTTTACATATCTCGTTATCACCAATTCACGCCAACGAGCAAGAGCCAGTCCAATATGAGAATTGTCATTACCGGCGCCGGCGGCTTTGTCGGCCAGATCCTGGCGAAGAAACTCATCGAGACCGACCCCTCTACTTCGCTTCTCCTCGCAGACGTGAAGGAGCCCCCAAACCCAACGGAGTCCAAGGATGTCAAGACTATTGCGGCCGACCTCACAGATCCTACGGCAGTCGATGCACTGTTCGAGAAGGTGCCGGATGCAGTCTACATCCTGCACGGCATCATGTCGAGCGGCTCAGAAGCGAATCTGGGACTAGGTTTGAAGGTCAACTTCGACAGCGTGAGACATTTAATCGACGTCGCTCGAGTCAAGCAGCCTGGCGTCAAGATCGTGTTCACGAGTTCGTGTGCGGTCTTTGGGCGTGCGGCGGTGAAGAACGTCGCCACTGAGACGGACATTGTTCCCATGCCTGAGAGCAGTTACGGTACACAGAAGCTCATGATCGAATTCCTGGTCAACGATTACTCCCGCCGAGGCCTCGTTGACGGACGTGTTGTCCGTCTGCCTACTGTGTTCGTGCGAGCTGGTGCACCCACAGCTGCAGCATCATCTTTCGTCTCTGGAATTGTCCGCGAGCCAGTCAATGGAGAGGAGTCTGTTCTCCCTGTCGACCCCAGCATTGGCATCTGGTTGACATCACCACGTGCCCTAGCTACTAACTTGGTCCACGCGATCAAGGTTCCAGCTGAGAAATTCGGCCACTTCAGACAAGTACTGCTGCCTGGCTACACAGCGACAAGTGGCGAGATCCTGAACGCCCTTGAGAAGATTGCAGGAAAGGAGGTCCGATCAAAAGTCAAGGAGCAGAGAGATGAGGGTATCCAGAAGATTGTATTGAGCTGGCCTGCCAAGTACGACACAGCAAGAGCAAAGGGGCTCGGCTTCTCAGAAGACGTAGGGTTGGAGCAGACCATTATTGACTTCATTGAGGGCGAGAAGCAGAAGAAATAGGCAAACAAGCAATAAAATCACAAGGAAGACTTCAAACAAGAAGTTGACGTGCACCACTACGAACTAGATCTTGCGTCGTGTCTTCTCCTGTACAATCGTCGAAGTCCCTGCAAGAAAGAGAGCCACCTGAATATGACGCCTTGTGAGCGTACCGCATCCAGGCGCCTCCGAGCAGCCATCTGGCAGAGTATGGAGGTGGAAACAAAAGCCACAATCTTGACCCTCTAATGCGCAAGCTCCAGCGTAGAACCTTCGATTTTCGGGGTCATCTAGTGCGCATTAGGAGGTATCTCGCAGCCTAACAAACCCTCTGGTGGCTACAAAGTAACAGCAGAACGATTGCAATTCCTATCATGATTGAGCTCTTCGAGAATGCCAAGTGGCTACTCGGAAGCTCTCGGATGGGTAGATGCTTTGACTACGAGTGTTACAGGGCGGTGGCAGTGATGAGTATAGCACTACACATGCTCCATGTTGCCCGGAGATATCTAGTGATCTGAGGGAGTACACATTGACCTCGATAAGCATCACCAGCCTAAAGAAGATGTGTTGTGAAGTGTTGTGGGGAATCTATTTCTATCTGCAACGAGATCGGACCGCAAAATGCGCGGGCTGTCAAAGTAAAAACCTCGCAAATTTTGGGAACCCAGACGCCAGCCATGACTACTGCTACCCTCATTATCATAGGCACACTCAAGCCTGGTATGCATGCACCGTAACAGTCATCAAGAACAAGGAAAGACTTTTCGGGGCGACACGTTTAGTCGTCCTCGTCGGAGAAGACCTCCTCACCGCGCTTGCGGCGGGCCATACGGTCCTTCTTCTGGAGGGTTGTTAGCATCTTGATATGGTAGCATAGAGCTTTGTCATCGCACCTTTTTCCTCATTTCTGCGGAGGTGAGCTTCTTCTTCTTCTCGGTCGCGGCAATCTTGTTACCCATAGCGTCGAACTGTGATGATGTTAGCATGTATTCATGATATCGTGAGTGGATGGACTAACCTTCTCCTCCTCGTCACCCTTCTCGGTAAGACGGGGACCGGCACCCTGACCCTGGACCCAGTTGTGGCCGGAAGGAGTCATCTTGCCGTCAAGGACAGCCCAGACTTCCTCAGTCAGGTTCTTGGTGAACTCAGCAGAGTGAGTGATGATGATAACACCACCCTCGAAGGACTTGATGGCCTTGGACAGGGCACCGAGAGAGTCACGGTCGAGGTAGTTGGTGGGCTCGTCAAGGACGATCAAGTGGGGACGCTGCCACGAGCAAGCGGCAAGGACGACCTTGACACGCTGACCACCGGACAGACCGCGCATACGGGAGTGAGAAACAAGCTCAGCATCGAGACCGAAGTTGGCGGCGTGAGACTCAATCTCCTTACGGACGAGAGGACGGAACTGACCAGAGGCGAGAGCCTCCTTCTGGTCGACCTCAGCGACCATCTTGCCGTGGGAGGCCATGATCTCGGTACGGGGGATCCAAGCGTTGTCAGCGGACATCATGGGTGTCCACCTCTCGTTCTTCATGCCGACGTTCTCACCAAGAGCGAAAGAGCACTCGTATTCGTAAGAGTTCTTGAACTTCCTGCGGGAGTTAATACCAATGACACGACGCTGGGTACCCTCGATCTTGTAGATCTTGTCCATGGCCTTCTCGTCCTCTTCAGTGACGATCTTGTTGGCGCGGTCCATGGTCTCACGGTCCTCACCAGTCTGGAAACGCCACTGGATGTACTCGGAAGGAGTCTTGTCGAGGTGGTGGTCAATGTGTGCGAAAGCGTGCTGCTTGATGTACGCAATACGGATGTTCTCGTGGTGGTAGATCTCACCGGAGGTGGGGACGAGCTCACCAGTCAGGACGTTGACAAGGGTGGACTTTCCGGCACCGTTAGGACCAATGACGGCAATACGAGATCCGAGCGAGCACTGGAAGGTGACGTCGGCAATCTGGGGCTTGGAGGTACCCTCGTACTGGAAGCTCATGTTGGTGGCACGGAGGATAGCCTTGGCCTTGGTCTTGACACCCTCGAGGAAACCGGGCTCGGGGAACTTGAACTCAACGTCGGAGGCGCTGAGCTCGTGGTAGGACTTGGCAGAGGGGACACGCTTGACGAACTCGTCGAGGTTACCACGGTAGCGCTTGAGCTTGAAGCGCTCGTAGTGGACAACGTGCTGGATGACGTTGTTCAAGAACTTGCTGTCGTGGGAGATGACAATGGATGTGCAAGGGGAGTTCATGAGGTAGTCCTCGAGCCACTTGACGTTCTTGACGTCCATGTGGTTGGTGGGCTCGTCGAGGAGCAGGATATCGGGCTTCTCGAATACGGCACGAGCAAGCGCGAGCTTCATCTTCCAGCCACCAGAGAGGGCAGTGATGGGGCCCTTGGTCTGCTCGTCGGTGAAACCGAACTCCTTCAGTGTGTTCTCGATAGATTCCTCGTCGTCCTGGATACCCACATCGCGAAGCTTCTTCATGGTCCAGCCAATGACAGTCATCTCAGTGTCAGCAGAGTCCAAGTCGTGCTCGACGTAGACAGTCTTGACCTCGTTCTGCTTGGGGAAGCCCTCGACCTGCTCGTTGTTGATAGCGCGCATGAGGGTGGTCTTGCCGGAACCGTTGGGTCCGAGAAGACCGTAACGCTGACCACGCTTGAGACGGAGGTGGGTCTGGTTGAGCAGGATCTTAGCACCGTAGGCCAAGTTGAATGTACAGTTGCAGAGATCCTCGCCCTCCTCCTCATCGGGCTCAACAACGTCCTCAGCAGCGGAGGGAGGAAGAGACTTCTTGCGGAGGTTGTCGGTGATGTCCTTAGCCTCCTCGTCACCGACAAGGACAGCAACGAAGGGACCGGCGTTAGCCTGCCAGTTGATGCCCTCGTAGTCCTTCTCGTCGATGAGCTGGCCACCGATGGCGCCAATGTACTCGACAACGGGAGTGAACTTCTCGTTGATCTTGTACTTGGAGGGAAGGACAGCCTTCAGGTTGCCAGCAATGGTGGCGATGTCACCGAATCGCTCAAGCTCGGGAATCTTGCCGTCCTTGACAGCACCGACACGGATGAGGGTATCGAGGGCCTGGCGAGTCTTCTCACGGGCCTCGGGGTCGGCAAGGTTGTCGTGGTTCTTCTCAAGAGCAGGCATGAGCTTGGGCAAGAAAGCGGCAACGATCTGGGGGTCCTCGACAAGCTTGCACATGTTGTCGATGATGACAGCGGTCTTACGCTTGATGGCAGTCTCGCGCTCAACGAGACCACGCTCAAGAAGAGGAACCATGATAGCGAGGGTAGGCTCGTGGACGTCAGTGACGAAGGTGGTGGCACCGAGCAAGTGCACGGTCTCAGGGACGTTCTCAGGCTTGGCGATACACTTGATGAGCTCAGGAATGAAGCGCTCGATATCCTTGTTGGAGATCAGGGAGCAGAGAGTCTCCATGGTGGCGTAAGCGGCCTTCTTGACCTCGGCCTTGGTGTCCCACATAGCACCGGAGATGACGGGAATCAGGTCAGGGACACGGAAGGCCATCTGAGCGGGAGCGGAGGTGGTGAGGATCTCAATGCACTTGAGGTCGGTCATCTTCTCGGGCCACTTCTGGGCGGTCTCAAGAGAGTGTGAAAGGTGGGGGATGATAGCCTTGATAGCGTTGGGGTTGGCGGCGCTGACGATGGCCTCGGCGGCGGTCTGAGCAGCAACCTTGACGCCGGACATCTTGTCACCGACGGCGGCGAGGACGTTGGGCAGGAGAGCAACGAGGTAGGGCTCAACGGCGGCGGAGACCTGGGCGTGCTGGGCGATGGCGCGGATAGCATCAAGGGCGCGCTCGCGAGCGACGGCATCCTTCTTGCTGGCGAGCTGCTTCTTCAGAAGCTCAACCGCCCTGGTAATTGTCAGTGTTCATGTTCCTCTATTAGTACTGTAAGTCTCAACGTACTTGGTAGGGGCATCGGCCTCCTCAATGTCACCGTTGATGAAGGTGGCGATCGAGGCAGCGGAGGAGTTGATCTCATCCTGAGCCTTGGAGACGGTGAGCTTGCTGAGAAGCTCCTCGAGGACCTTGACGGCCTTGGAGTTCTCGCTCGCCTGAGCGGAGGCGTCGTGCAGTGCTGCAGGAGCCATGTTGTAGAGGTGTAGGGTGGTTGAGGGTCGAGAAAAAAAAGAGGGCGGTTGGCCTCTTATAAGTTGGTGGGGCTAAAAAGCCTGCGCGGAAAAGAGATAGACGAACGTCTACCGGGGTATCAAATCGCACACGCGAAAAAAATGTGACAGACAGCTCTCTGTACAGCTGACTTCACACAGAAACTTTTTTATGATATGAGCCCAGAGAGTGTGGGTAAGAGCGTGTTTCCTCAAAGATGCTGCCCCTCCAGCTTATATTTCGGGACCGTGGGCAAATTTTGAAGTCCGTGCGCGATACCCTTAGCGCGTGCGTGGCGCTCCTTCCACAACTGGGCGAGGTTCGCCCACACTGTCACAACTGACGCCAATCGAGACCGGTAGAAGCTGCTGAGCTTTTCTGGTTGCCCCAGTGACTCAATTATGCTGCTTGCCACCTCGCGACGAACAGTACAAGGCTGTTCTCAGTTTACAAAGCGAGTTGAGAACATGTTGCGACAAAGCCAAAAAGTACTGTATGCGCGCTCACCGCCTTCCTTGAGGCTAGCCGCTCCATCCCACCCAACAAACCGAGGGTCGCGGATTATGCAGCGAGATCCAGGGACCTGTAACATCTGTCTGTGGTCCCTTGCCTCGTTGCAGAGTCGGTGGATTGAGCATGCACCATCTTGACTATTGCACTGCAGAGAAAGTCGGATATAACAGTAAATTTGTTGTAGCCAACAGAGGACCTCTCCACGCTCAAAAAGTGCGTAGACAACTGCTGACTACCTCCTATCTTTCAGCTTGCTTCCGGCTTTTTTTCTGCGGCGCAAGAGCTTGAATCTTCCCATAATGGTACGCAGCCCAAGCTCGTCGCTGCACTTGTGCATCCTTCGAATCATCGGTGGCAGCCCGAGCGACTATTCTACGTATGTGGCAGAATCTTTTCGGGCGCTATGTAGCCCTGCGCTACGGCCACCAGCGGAGGCTCCAGCAGGTCTCCATCCCAAGTCCCTCCCTTTGCGCCTGCCAGCGAACAACAGCAGCTCTCAGCATTGCCATTTTTCATTGGTGCACTTTTGCCGATTATACAATCCGCGATCGCGGTCCGAGTCGCTGAAAGTCGGGCGAGAGCGTGAGGCCTAGCCAACATCGACGGCCATTATTTCGTTGGTACGGCGCTTGCGCTCGATGACCCTCTTTGTGCTTCGGAAGCTACGGTGAGTGGCCGATCGAATTTGTTCCTGCGCCCTTCTAGCGCCTCTTCGATTCGACGTCAGACCAGCACTGCATCTCTTGTCCTGTCATCGGGTATCGACGTCGAGCCCAGTATCGAATTATCAATACTACAAAGGGTCCGCATCGTAAGTCCAACCAAGCTCTTGTGATGAGGTCGCAGGCGCCCGCTTACGAAGCTGGTGCCACTGATTGCCCTTATGACGAACAGCACAGGGCGCTCGGCAACATGTCTTTCGACGCTGCAATCGCCTTATCGATATACCCCAGAATGCCTCCGCATCGTTTTCTCCGCTCTACGCTTGCACCGATTCGTGCTATGCAGACTATGACTTGCATGAGCCTGGCTCATCCTACATCCAGGACCACCAATCATCAAGGTGTAGGAGGAAAACACTACTGACAGTGCAAGGAGTCGCGATGAAGAACTACAAACAGATACTAGGCTACCTCCTTGTCATGATTCTACAAGCCCTGGAGGCCCTGGAGTCTACAATGCCACATAGGCGCAGCTTACAAGGCACAGGATTCACCGAAATAAGGACGAAGTCGTATAGAGTTCGCAGCATGCAATACCGTATTTTATGTGGATACCCGACCTGCCATCTTGGCTACACACAGGATGAGGTCAGTTGAGTAGTGTTACCACTTTATCGAACAGCTGCACAGAATAAGCTTTGGTTTGATAAGATCGGAAAGCTTCAATTGATTGTCCCAACTTCTTCCATGAGTTCATATCATCACGTCACTACTTCTCCGCAATCTCAGTCCATTCGCCCTTGTTCGCCCTCCCGCATACCTCCTTCAATGAAGGCACTACACCTTCGAAATCGCTCAGCTCGAGATACACCTGTCCGCTCAACCTAGCCCAAAACGCACCGCCGTAGAACAGCGTCTGCAAGAAAGTGCCATACTCACCCGAAAGCGTCTTATGCAGCCAGGTCGTCACCGCACCTCCGACCTTGTCCTTCTCCAATCCAACCTTCTCGGCCGCCTGCATCATCTTCTCGACATCGATTGGCAAGCGCACCATCGCCATGCAACATTGGCTCAAAGTCCTCGTTGCGTTGTCCAAAACCTCCGTGCCGAGTCCCTCCGCCCACATCTTCCCTGCATCCTGCGCGAGCTTCGTACAGTACTCTATAATCACCTTCTCGCCGCCCAGAGCTTTGCGCCACTCGACTGCGGCCGGAATGCACAGGTACGGTGAGCTGTCGATCGTGCCGACGAACTCGAAATTGCCGATGTACTCAGACTCGATGTCGTCGCCAAAGGCACCCTTGGGATCGATCGTATTGGGGACAGAATCGAGGTTCTTGAAGCCCCAGGATGTCGGCAACGTGGACCGGATGAGGTGCTGGTTACGTACTGGGACGTACAGGATTGCGCACCCGCGGGGGACGTGTAGCCATCTACTCCAACGTTAGTGATCCTGACTGCGCTCACATGGGCACCGAGTCGCTCCGGGCTCCATCGAGAGAATCGCTGGAGCCTGAAGATCCTCCGTATAGACACCAGGTACTCACTTGTGACAATTGCTCGTCATGAAATCCGGATCAAGCGCTTGCATGTCCAGCTCAATATGCCCAACTCCATGCGCCGCATCGACCAAACTAAGCACGCCAAGCTCCTTACACGCCTTCGTCAAGCGCTCAGACGGGACGCGAACGCCAGGCATGCTCACGATCGTGTCGAAGATAGCTACTTTCACTTTCCCGCCAGCGTTTTGCACCTCTTGTACCTTCGCCTTGAAAGCCTCTACGAGCCAGTCATCTTCCACGGGATACGTGTACTCGACCTTGACCGCCTTCGCCGGCGTGGTTTCCGTGATGTATTCCACAGTAAGATTGCACCCCTTGTAGATAGTAGCGAAGTACACGATATGATCGCCCTCTTCGAAGGATAAGTTGCGCAGCACGGTGTTGACTCCGGTTGTGGCATTGGGCACGAATACTACGGTTTTGGGCGGCGCGTTGATAAGTCCTGCGACCACGGCACGCGAGGCGTTCAGGTGCGTGGGGTACTGGTACCGGATGAAGGAGTCTGGGCGGGCTTCTGCTAGGTCTTGGAAAGAACGCAGAACGCAGCGAATGGGGAGGGGGTAGGTGCCGAAGGAACCTGGTGATAGGATCAGATTGTCGGAGTTGCAGGCTTTGAGTGGTCGTGCTCTCAGGTAGCAGAAGAAGTCGGCGGCATGAGTAGAGATATTGTAGACGCCAGGACTTTTATCAGGTTGCGAGACCCTTGCAGAGACGGACTGGCTGCCTCTCAGAATTCTCGCCACCTGTGGCTTACAGCAAGCTTTTTCTGCAACCTGAGAGTCGTGATGGTTGACCCATGCTAGCTCGTGAGGAGTGCGGACAATGATAATTCTCGAAATATCGAACCAACACCCAATTGGAAAAAGGAACGGATTCCTTACCATGGTTGAGATTCAAGTAGTCCTTGTCAAACAAAAACTCCCTCTCCCTCATTTCCTTCCCAAACTTGACTCCATCTTTCGACCTAATGGCCAATGACGTTGTATTTTCGATTGAGCCCATTGTTCCAAAGTTGCTTGTGTGTCGATAACACTTTCAAGTGGCAATTCGGATTCTTTAGTGTATCCCCAGGGGTGAGTCAGACGTCTCTGTTCACGAAGCAGTCATACTTGTAGACTGCACAGACGCAGTAGGGCGTGGTGTTGCAGTGGGGCCCTGTCATGATGGGCGAATCACGATGCAGTGCTCGCGATTGACCAATGAGAGTGCAACGACGGCTAGTGACGGTACCCGTTCAGTGCGAGTCTTGCCGCGCTTTCCCTGTTCCTTTTGAGAGGGTTGTCAACTTTGAGGAGCCCAGAGCCCATACATATTTATGCGTCAAGACGGCGGAGACGCTCTAAGAACCCCCAAGCTGGGATGTGAATTTGGGTAATGTTTTCAATTTTGTATTGCTGTCCTGCTGCAGGTCATCCGATACCTCCACACTCTCTCCTCATTCTGGCTTATCCTTTATAAGGTGCATCGCCAGGATGGCCAATTATGTACAGTATCTATAGAAAAGAGAATTCGTAACGAACGTCTCACTCGCGCCCTAGAGCTTAGATGGTACGCACGCTCCTTGCCTTCTCAGCCGCCATGCGTCTCCTATACTGGTCACGGAACTGGATGCGGCCGTATGTACCCAGACCGACTGCAAGGAAGAAGAAGAGGGACCAAATGCTGGTGACGACCAAGCCAATGGGGAAGAAGGCAAGAGCTGTGCCGGGTACAATGAAGGGAGCGGCCAAGAAGACAGCAGAGGTAGCTGCCGCCGCAGCAGTAGGGTCGGCGTTGGAAGGCTGGTTGGCCGCGGCCTTCTGGGCGAAGACGCCGTTCACGAAGCGGGCTTCTTTATTGGAGAGAGTAGTCGTGACGTCCGCGTTTGTTGTGGGATTGCGTGCGGCAAGATCGATTTGAGGAACGAGGAGCGGCTGGAGTTGAGCCCTGTCATATATATTAGTATAGCTGTGGCGAGCACCTCGATCAACTTACTTAGTCATGGCCGGTCCCATCAGGTTCGAGTTGATCTTGCCGACGTACATGAGCGTCTTGAGCTCGGTCATGGTGCTGATTGTTTGTCGCTGAACCAAAGTGCCATCGCTCCATCTTGCCCGAAGCTGATCCTCGCTGACATCCCGCTTGGTGTTGTTCGTGTTCATTGCTTGTACGGTGGCGCCGAGGTATGAGAGTGTCATACTGACATCGGCAGCGGTGACACTTTGCCATGGGTCCACGGGCGCTGAGACATTGTACATTCGGAGTTCGGCTTGAAAAACGCCAGTAGAGTTGTCGAGGAAGGGTACATTATAGCAGACCGCGATACCACTTGGGTTCGAAGCTTGGCCGTTGAGGTTGCTCAGTGTCTGCATGCAAGCCGCTCTCGTCTCGTCCTCCCACTTCTGAAGGTCCGCCTTCGATGCATCCCCAGACACTGGTGTCAAAGAAGCCAGCGGCGCTGTGTCGGCGGCATTCGCGTCTTGTCGTTGCGTGAGAGTGGCAAGCAGTCCAGAGTCCCTTCGAAGCACCTCCTCAAGATCCTCGCTTCGTCGAAGCACGGCGTTGACATCTCCAAGCTTGATGGCAGCCACATTGCTAGCTGCGAGCAGCGCGCTCAGCGCTGTTGTCCTGAACAGCATCGTAAAGAGTGTATTAGATGTGAACGATTGATTAAAGTTGTTAGTATGAAGTTACAGGCCGACCAGCAGCGTACTAGAAAGAGAGTGCCTAGCAGCGGAGGCTTGGGAAAGAATGAAGTAGTGAAGAACTAGAAACGACTCATGAGAAACTGGCTCTGCATGGGGCTCGTTAATAGCAATAACCTGGCACGAACGTGGATCCAGAAGTGGCTCAGCGGTGAAGAATGGAACGACGCTGTCTTGGGATGTCCGACTGTGGATTCCCTATGGCGTGACTCAGTCGTCGAGGTCCTACTGGAGAAGCAACACCAAGCCTGGACGGAAATGCCATTACAGTGATGAGACCGGCGCTGCTCGAGTCTGCGACAGGTGACACGGAGTCTTTCTATGCGTTCATCCAGTAGCGCCTAAATTTAGCGTGAACAGGAACTCCACTGGCGGAGACCAACCAGATGTTTCTTCGAGGATGGTGAGTCTGGGTGTGCGACCGGAGCAGGCATGAGGATGTTTTGCCCCTTGAGACGATTGGTGTTGAGGCTCTGTCGCGGGCGCTTGAGAGGCCAGCAGCTCAGGACCAATCAGCGTGGCCGTTGAAATCCTTACCGAGCTCTTCCGGATTCCTGGTTTCACCCTCACACGTCTTCCTTGAACCCCGTCATACGCGCCTCTGTCGTCTCAAGGCAGTTGAGCCACCGCGGTAATCACCGCGGTCGAACTTCTGGTCATCGTAAATCTCCGTCGTCGTTCGTTTGGTGGCTGCTGAGAGCTGTCAGGCGTTCTTGGCTCCGCGACCATTAATCGTAGAGTCTTTCGAAGTCCTTCATGCTGACTTTGATAAATTGGATTTGCGCAAACAGGTAACAGACGCGCAGTGACATTCAGATCGGAGTTGATGTGCAGGCCTGCTAGCTCTACAAAAAGCAGTTGCGTGCTGAGTGTGTTGGAAAGAAGGTGGCTGCTGTCACTGGACCGCACGGGCGCAGGTCGCGCCTGCATCTCCAAACCCTCGCCCGGAAGTCAACTCCATTCTTCACACTCGACTCCACGTCAGAGCTTCAACATGCATTCATTCTGCACGCACGGGACTGCTAGTCTACGGTCGATGCAAGTAACATGCACTTCGGAGACTTCTCGCTACCGGTAATTGAGCGCTGCTGCCTGAGTGGAGATGAACGGACATCATTGCTCAAACGACCTCCGTTCGCTGATGGGCATCTCAACGTCCAGCCTAGGATGTCCTCACGCATTTGCAACGCTACTTTAACACGCTAACATCAATGAACGACCATCCCGTCCTCCCCGGATCCACTATCGTGAAGACGCCTGCTGCTTCCGCCATTGTGTGCCGAGAAGATACGGTGTGCAGGTGACGCTGAACATTGGGGTCTAGTCTCTACAGATCATCGAACAACCGCTCATCAAGAGGACCTCCAGTTCGTCTGAAGCTACCAATGAGGCATTCTGGAGTCGTCCAGCAGAGTGGTCCTGCATCTACTCGTGCTCGTGCTCGTGACACCGCAGCCACGATCATGCAGCGATGCGGCAGCCTCACCCACCACCACGAATGACGGTTGCGGCGGAAAGACCTTCGGGACGGCTCGCGCGCTACACACGAGTCCTTAGATGGATGATCTGGCACCATTCGAGTTGTCTGGCTGCAAGCGCGCACACAGTTTACACTCTTACGCAAGAGGCGAGTCTCAGGTGGCCACGTTCGCGTGCATACGACTAATCCGCAAAGGTGCGATGCTGCCCAGTTTGCATTCGCCCAACACACATACCGTAGGGCATATATTGTTACCGTCTACTAATGTGGCACAAAATGCGGGCGACTCGCTGCCAGCACATCAAAGCCTCTGCGCTGTTGATGGAGGGTCAGCCTTACGTTCTCTCGGGTCAAGTCGATGCTCCCCGAGTCTCGTGCCAGTACATCTGCTGGTTATTGCGACTCTCGCGCCCAACGTCCCTTCCCTGTCGTCTTTCCAGTCCGAACATTAGGTCCGACTGTTCGTGATCGGCCCCAGACTTGACTGATCGGGATTGACCCAGTTGTTGCTGCGTTTGTTCCAGGGCTGATTTGAAGTCACGTCGTCCTGTTGCTCGCAGAATACCTTTACGCGTCGCGGGAAAATCTGACCCGATTGCAACAATGCAGCACGCATCGAACTCGCCATGGCGAACGTCCACCGGAGATCCTCCCAAACCTCAATACAGCTTGTCGCACACAATCTCCATGGTCAACTTGCATGAAGAGCCAACTTGGTACAACCGCGGCCCATCTTCTCCCACATCTTCCTCTGTATCAACATCCACGAGTCGAAGTGCTACGCCCACGACCACAAATAATAACCCTTGGTCAAATGTAATGACGAGCCCAAGTTCGCTTGCTTCAAGCAAGTCGCCAGAAGCGTCGCCAAAGCACAGTCCAACTCGTACGCCTCCGTACACAAGTCGGTCGACCACGCCAACTCCAATCGCGCCACAGCCATTGAGACCCTTCCAGCCGATGGCAGGGTTCGTACCAATGTCTCCACCTGCTTCAGTTGTAGGTGACTCTTACCAGTCCGACTTTCCCTCACCCATGACATCCGCTTTCCCCGGATCGCCGAACCCATATCGTCAGCCTGTAGCGTCTGTGACTCCGCTAGTCCACGGCTTCATCAACACCTCGGCACTATCCTCGCAAGGCCAGTCGCTTTCCGGATGGTTTTATGATCTTTGTCGAAAGCAAGGCTGGGATGCTGTCCAGATTAAGAGGATATGGCAATGGACGTTGTCGAATCCGCGTCTGGCAATACTTTTGTATGTCTGCGATGACGTTGCATCCTGGCGACAGGCGTCATTCTTCGACTTGAGGGATGAAAGCTTGCCATTTCCAGAAGATCGATTGCAGGGTATCGTAGCAGATGCTCGCAGAGTTGTGGAGGAACAGTGGCGCGCAACGTCGAAGGAGATGTTGTTGAACGGAAACCACGTCGATTTTGTGGCACGAGAGACCGTGCCGCTACAGTCGGAGGGCGTCATTCGCACGTCGAAACATTCAGAGAAGAGTATCGACCGGGTGCGATTGCTGGGAAGTAACGATGATCGTGTCCTGGTCCGAAAGCGCTTTGTCACTACTCGACCGTCACAGAAAGCCGCGCTCGTGGAGCAGATCAGCAAGTTCAAATCGCTTGAGCACAAGAGCATCGCAAAGTTACTCTGTTCATACGCTCAGCCAAGCCATGTGGGCATCGTCATGGAGAAGGCACAGTGCAGTCTAGATGACTTCCTTGCGATGCCAGGGAGCGATCCCTCTCGATCAAGGATATTGGTGGACTGGATGTACGACCTTGCATCTGCAATAGAGTGCCTCCACTCGCAGTCCATTTGCCACCGCAGTATCCGACCAAGGAAGATACTGATCCATAATTCGCGCGTCCTTTTCGCGCCATTCGACATTGGCAATAACGTCGGCAGTTTCAGTCCTACTACAACAGGCTCACAACGATTAGAGCAACTTTCCACCTACATGTCTGACCAAACGCATGTGTACGCGGCGCCTGAGGCTATCGTCTCTCGAGGCAAGCGACCAGCGGACGTCTTCTCACTGGGATGCGTCTTCCTAACGATGCTGACAGTGGCGCAAAACCAGTCTTTGTCAGCGTTCACTCAGTACAGAGCTGGATCCACACAGGATGCATCATTCCACGCACATCTCGACCGAGTGGGAAGTTGGCGGAACAGGCTTGTGGCTTCGACCAATGCGAGTCTCCGAGCTGGTCTGAATGGATCCGGACGGAGGTTGCGGCAGCTCAGAGCGGAAGCAGAGTGGCTGAGCATCATCGAGAAGATGATTGCGCCACGTCCGAAAGAGAGAATCAAAATGGGCCTCATCATGGGCAGTATTGGTTCTGGGAAGGTCACTGGAGGCAGACGACGAAGTCTGGACGGAGGCGGCTACAGTGGGCAGGTTGCTGCTTCGTTGACTATGACCAGCGCATCCACGACCGCTCTTGTCGACCTGGAACCTCCAACGCTCAAGACGCGAGCCGCGAATCCACAGCTACGCCGACCGGAGCTGAGCGTCTTCGATGGCTACTTCCAACAGCAGTCGCGGAAGCTGGAACCAGCAGGCGGGTGGTGAGGAACGCCGAGACGTCAAATACATCAACAGGCAAACGTGCGACACCAAGGTGATACTTGGCAAAACATGTTTGATCTGTGTGAGGTCTTCGACACTCGGCCGACGCGGATGGTCTCGAAACACGCACAGCCTCATCTTCCGGACTCTTTTACTACAACTAAGAGACTCGACACCTACTCCCTCAGAACGCACACGACCAGCACAGCGTTCAATAGCATCAACACGCAGCGTATAGCATGCAACAACCACCTGCGCCCAACGCACTAACACAGACCACGACACCACGAAATCCAGAAGTCAAGACGGCATAAGAGAAGGATCTCACGAGCGAGATGATACCCCTTTCGCTTATCCCATGTCGCGAATCATTCCAGCACTCCATTGAACCGGCGTAGATTTTCTCTGTACATACTACGAATACTATATCTTCCTACTAGAAATCTGCTATATCGAACAATATTCTGCTCGCGCCAAGCTGAAATATCGCGGTGCATATTGAACAGCCTTTCGGTCATTTTATAGTAGTGTACCTTTCCAGGCCGAGGAGAGACTTTGGCGGCCAAGCGATAGGGAAGTCATCACTGTGTGTCCGGATACTTGTAGTTTAGGGCAGGCGAGGCGATGAGAGGGCCAAAGACGGGTGAGCGGGATGCAGAGAGTACAAGTTCGGGACGCGGGATGGGGAAGTAACATCGTCTTCGTATTCTTTACAGGTTCTGGATCTCAGTGGTATCCCCAATGGTGTCACATATGGTACATGCTATGCGCCAATTCAACAGAGCGCGTCTTTATCCTCTCGTTCTCGAATCCCCGTCACCCCTAAGCTCTAAGCTTTCAGCTTTCTTGTAGGTTTCGTTTTCGACGTCTTGCCGCGTCCAAAATCTCGTCATCCCAAAGTGTACAAGCGAAGAAGATGCCGGCCATCTATGCGTACATTACATGCTGAAGTGCAGACCGCCCAATGCGCCAAAGTGTGGTTTTGCTGCTTCCGTCTCTTAGACGATGACCTCGCCGCAATCGACCATGTTCGGCCTCCACTTGGATGTGTCGAGCTCGCCCTCTGTGCTGCTGGGCACTGTGACCTCGAGCGGCTTGTACAAGTACCACGCCTTCAGCGCGGCAGCGGCTGCTCTTGTCCTCGCCTCATCCAACGAACTTCCTGCACCTTCGCCCAGCTTGTCCTTGCCGCTGTACACACCCACGACGAACACGGGGTGTCTGCTCAAACGACCGGTCTCGGAGACGAGGCGGGCGACGGGGGCCTCGAAGCCTTCTCGTGCGCAGAGTTTCGACAGATCCCGGGTTGGTGTGCGGAAATCGAAAAGTGTGCTGATATCGAGGTGGCGGCTGGTGAAGTGGTCGCGGAAAAAGCGCTTGACGAGCGGTGCGCCGAGCTGCAGGTGCAGTGCTCCGACGAGCGCGCGGACGAACGACTGTGCTGCCTCCTCCATGGGCACCGGTGTGCTGGCCAGGGCGTGCGGGCTCGGTGCGGCGCTGGCGGAGCCGAACTCGTCGGTCTTCATGATCTTGTGTGTTGTTGTGACGTTCCAGCTCCATGGTGCCTGGCGCCTCAGCGATGCTGGAAGGTCGCCCCCAGACTGGATCCGTCGGAATTGGAGGAGGCCGGGGTCGACCTCACCTCCGGGCTCTGCGGCGGCTTCGATGCCCCATTCGCTGGCGACGGTGGCCAGAGCCTTGGGGCCGATGTACGCATCGACCGCGGAGAAGACGACGGCCATTGGCAGACGCGGGTAGTTGCACATCAGCCATTCTGTGGTGTAGTAGCCGAGCAGGTGGCGGCCGAGGATGGAGAGCGAGGCGTTGTTGAAGGCGGCGTTGGGGTCTGCGGAGGGATGCACGAGGGTGCGGGCGAGGGTCGGGAGGGGGAAGCGCTTCGGGAGGGCCAGTCGACTCCGCAGGGCGTGCAGTTTTACTGAGCGCTCGGCGGCGCTGGGGTGTGGTGATGGCAGTTTCTCGAGGGGAGTCGGCCAGCGAGGCTGCCGTGTCGGGGGCTTCGCTGTCTGCCCAGCTACGATTGAGGGCTCCTCGGGGAGCTCGACTTCCAGTTCGCCGTCATTGGGTATCGACACGGTTGTCTGGCAGCGCGCCTGTGTCCGGCTGCTGCGGGCTGCGATGGCGCGCTGGGTTTGGTAGAGGCACGAGGGCCGGCGAGGCGACGGCGCAGCCTGCCATTGCGAGGCGCACCGGGACAGAGGTATCCGCTTCATCGGAGACACAGACAGACGACAGCCGACGGAGGGGCGAGCAAACGGCGGCAGGGACAGGCACAGGCGGACGGGCTCGATTGTCGTCTCCTGGACGTCGCGATCATCAGTTTCTCTGAGAATTTGGGAAGGCGCCAAGACATGACTAGCGGCCGCATCGCATGCACAGCAGCACCGCCGACGACAGGTCAAGCCGCCGCTACACCCACCCCAGAAATCTCCACAGCAGCACTTCACAATGGGCGGAGGAGGAAAGATCCCGTGAGAGCGGCCCGCCAATGCCTCGCCCGCCCGCAGTCTGACCGCGCACAGGTACCCCAAGCACGTCTGGTCGCCGGCCGGTGGTTGGTATGCGCAGCCCGCCAACTGGAAGGGCAACACCGCCGTCGTCGGCCTCGTCCTCGCCAGCATCGTCGGCATGGCCTGGTCCGTATCCGCGCAGCGCGAGCACCGCGACAAGATGCCCGAGCAGGGCCGCTTCTTCCCCAGCCGATAGTACGTCACCCCGAGACAGCGAGGAGCAGGAGCGCCGGAAGAGGAGAATGCAGCTAACACGGCACAGCTGGAGCAGAGAGATCCGCGAGCACGAGGCGAAGTTGAAGCAGCAGGGGCAATAGAGGGCGGGGGAGACGTGTAGGATCAACAACCAGCAAGAAGGTTTACGGCTGTACATATCTATCCAGCCTCTGTTTGAACTCTGAGAGTCTTTTTTCGACACGAACACCGTTCCACATTTCGCCTTGCGGACTCTGAGCGAGCACCGGCATACCGACCTGCTCTATGGCGAAGCTCGCTGCTATGGAGCCCCAGGCTGCGGCTTCCTCGAGCTCCGCAACACCTCCGCCGCGAACTAACCCCACTGCTAATCCGCCCAGGAACCCATTGCCTCCACCAGTCGGGTCGACGACTTTCTCGCTGTTCTGGTGGTACGCAGGCATCCACTTACGCCAGCCACGACGTGCAATCAGGCACCCGTCTTTACCACTCCGCAGCACAATGCCACCACTGCCATTGGGTCCAATGCCGCTTTCCAGCCATCGATCGCACAGTGTTTCGATCAGGCGGTAGTCGACGTGCTCGTGTCCATCGGCCGACTGGCCAAAGAAGCCGCCAAGCTCTCCGTGGTTTGGGCTTACGACGTCGACGTACCTCAATGCCTCCAAACAGTTCTCAAACTCAGCAGGAACGCAGAGATCCGGCACGGGCTCCCAAATGAAGAGCGGCCGCTCAGTAGTAGGAGAAGCTGCGACACGCAGTTCAAGAATGTTCCTGGCAAGCTCTATGCATCGCGTAGGCGAGCAAATCAGATGGAACGACCTGGCCCACAACAGATCCGTGTCTTTCAAATCCTCGTGAGCTAATCGAAGCTTAGGCGTCGTGTACCGGAATGCTGTCATCTGTCAGACCGCAACCTGTAGCCTCCTTCGGAACCGACATACCCCTGTGCTCGTTCTCTCCGTACCCGTTCCACCCGCGCGTAGTCAGTCGGCCAGGTGTCTCACGGATCAACACGCCGCTATCCCATGACGCGATGAAGTCTCGCAGCTCAGCGGGGAAGTCAGACCCGCAGTCCACAATCCAACCAACGCTTTTCGACAAAGGAGAGGGAGAGAAGACACGCGCCCCGAGTGCTGAGTAAGATCCAGCGCCGCCGACAATGTCCTTGACTGGTGGTTTGGGTGGAGGGAACTCGATCTCGTCGATGATGAACATGCCGAGTGTGCAGAAGTCGATGCTTGGGCTAGGGGGTGCCATGATGGTGCTCGGAACTTCTTGCTTCGAAGCAAAAGATGTCGTATATTCTTATCAGCGATTTCGGGCCCTGCGATTGTGAAGTGGGGTGCGCATGTATCCGGGTTTGGAGCTCTGTATCAGTATCTTCAGTCTAGGGCCAGAGATCAAATCGTGTACAGTTCCCAAAGCGTCCACAGCAAGAATCACGATGCAGCGTGTTGTGGAACGCGACCATTCACAGACCCCCGCGGTCAGTCGGTGATGCGTGTTTGGCGTGGTTGGCCGCAGCACTAGCGCGTGCGTGGGTCCACGGCCTTGCGCTCGCCTGAGGGAGCAGCTGTACCGACTACCTCCTGGCTGGACTACGTAGCATCTCTCACTGTATACAACGAGCCAGGCAGACGTCTGTTCATCACACGTCACACGAGGCCGCTCGACATTGGCCTATCTCTAGCTCCGTTCATCTTTTCTAGAAGCACAACAAGCGTGCACAAGCTGCAAGTGGCCGTCGTCCGTCACTTCCCCGAGCTCCTGGCCGTAGTACACAACTTCCCTGCGCGAGCAGCACCTTCCCCGCAGTTATGGCCCAAAACAATATGAATAGCTTGACGACCTTGATAAAGCGGTGTGTACCTCCCTCCCGACCCTCCCGACCCTCCCGATCTCGCCATTTCCACCATGAGCGAGTCGTCAGAGCACCGAGCCATCGGCCCCCGTCCAGACGGCCAGAAGAAGCCAGATGGAGTGCTGACTTCGGTGATCCGCAGGCTCGAAGCTGCCACCTCGCGCCTTGAGGACATCGCCTCGTCCTCGTTCGCGACAGACAGCAGCGCCAGCATCACCGGGGCGCCCGCCGCCGTCGCCGCTGGAGGAGCTGCTGCTGCCCCCGTGGTCGCTACCCCCTCGCCCCAGGTCACCGAGAGCCTGCCCCCGTCCATCGCCGCCTTCGATGAGCTCGTCAACACCGAACTGAAGACATGGCTGGACCTGAGCAGCAAGCTGGGTGCCGTCATCGAGACCCAGTCCAAGGCAGTCGAGGGCGCATTCGCAGCACAGCGCGCATTCCTGTCCATCGCCAACAAGGCGAAGAAGCCCGACGACCAGACCATCATGGGCTTTCTGAAGGACCTGCAGGCGTCGATGGAGAAGACGGACGAGGTGCGCCAGAGCAACCGCGAGCCCGCGCTTAAGGATCCGCTGTCCATGGTTGCTGACGGTGTTGGATCGCTGGGCTGGGTCACCATTGGAGGCGGCGGCGGCCCCAAGCCTCACGAGTACATCACCGAGCTGTTCGGTGGCGCCCAGATGTACGGCAACAAGGTGCTCAAGGAGTACCGCGATAAGCCAGACAAGACGAACGTCGATTGGGTGCAGGCCTACTACAAGCTGTTCAAGGCGCTCGCCGAATACGCGAAGAAGCACCACCCCAGCGGTGTCGCTTGGAACAGCAACGGCATCGACGCGAAGGAGGCAGCCAAGCAGGTCTCCGGTGCGTCAGGCGCAGCTGCTGGTGCCATCCCACCACCTCCTCCTCCGCCGCCCGCGGGTGGCATCCCTCCACCGCCCGGTCCTCCTCCGCCACCAGGCCCGCCTCCACCACCAGGTGCGGCTCCTCCCGGCAAGAAGGCTGCGCCAGACATGAACGCCGTCTTCGACGATTTGAACAGGGGCGCAGACGTCACAAAGGGGTTGAAGAAGGTCGACGCAAGCCAGATGACGCATAAGAACCCGTCGTTGCGAACACAGGCGCCTGTCCCGACACGGAGCGACAGCAACGGCTCGCTGCGCGGCAAGAGCCCGGCTCCTCCGCGGAAGCCAGACACAATGCGCACCAAGAAGCCGCCGAAGAAGGAGCTTGATGGCAACAAGTGGATTATCGTAAGTTCTCTCTCAAGGGGAGGAAAGATTTCGCTGACGTCCTTCGCAGGATAACTTCGACAGCCCCGGCGAAATCGTCGAATTCGACGCCGAAATCAACCACTCCATCCTCATCTCCCGCTGCAAGAACACCACCATCCGCGTCAACGGCAAGGCCAACGCCATCTCCATCGATAACTCGAGCCGCACATCCATCATCATCGACTCGCTCGTCTCCTCGGTCGACGTCATCAAGTGCCCCAACTTCGCGCTCCAGGTCGTCGGCACCCTGCCCACAGTGCTGCTCGACCAGGTCGACGGCGCGACCATCTACCTCGGCAAGGATAGCCAGAACACGGAGATCTTCACGAGCAAGTGCTCGAGTATCAATATCAACCTGCCTAGTGAGGATGACTATAGTGAGAATCCGCTGCCGGAGCAGATCAGGACATACATCCAGAACGGCAAGCTTGTCAGCGAAATCGTTGAGCATGCCGGTTAGGTGCAGGTATAGCAACGATTATCGGGGAGATTTTGCTGCTGCATTGGAGGCGTTGGACGTACGACATACGGGTAGGATATGAGGATTTGGTAGTAGACTTGTAGATTATTCTATCATCCAGGCACCACGGCCGTTGTTGGCGATGCAGTGCAACAGTACCCTCGCGTCCTGCTTCACTGACAGTTGTTCAGCTTCGCCCACATAATTTAAGTCTCACATCCCCTGACTTTGTACGGCGAACTTACCGCTAGCGTCCTACTTTATAGTCTCTTGGCCAAAACCGCTCTCCGCTCATCACCGACGTAGTGGAGTCGGGAAGCAGCTCTGAGCAGCGCGAGAAGTAGGTGCAGGTGGCTCAGCGCTCGAGCTCGATCTCGTGCGGCTTCCGAGGTTAGATGAGCATGGTGGTGGGCGGGTGCGCTTTCATGGCGCGAGCGAGGGCTTGAGATGCTTCAATGGGTTAGCCTGCTGGTGAGCAGTAGTGCGATGGTGGAGTGTGTCTGCTTGGTTGCCAGGACAGTCTGTGTTCCAACCACCCACCCAAATCGAGCGTCGAAACGTAGGTTCCGCATAAGTTGGTATATCGTGTACATGTCTTTGCGTCTGACCGCCATGAACCCGAGATCTACAATAATGGTTGAGTGCACTGGAAAGGCAAACAGTGTGGATTATGAGCTCGCGTGCTCCATCGGGAATGTCTCTGAGCCCTTGGAAGGTTCATTTACCAGGCAGCGTCAATATTGGGGAAATACCGGGGTAGACTGTGTGCATCGGTATCTGGGTTAGTAGCTATCACGAGCTGATTGATGCGGCTTGGTATGGCCATCGCACAGGGATGATTGTACTTATCGAAAATTGCGAGCGTGCTATGGTCTAGCAGCTTAGGTAGGATTGGTATAACTTTTTCATATGGACGAGTGCCTTTCCCCAGACTGGACTATGAAGAACTTCCCTTTCCCCCATGCGACAATCCTAGGCTGATTGGTGCCGCATCTGTACAGCAAAGGACAGTCAACCACGTATCCTCTGGAAGCTGGCCGCTTGGCACCTCTCTGACGATCAGCTCTCGAAATGTAGGTAAACGAGTCAAGATGCCGTCGCTGGCATCGTGTCAAGAGCCTGGGATCATATTTGTCACGGAATTGATGTATGTCTAATCATTTTCCTCTTCTGCGTCAGCCCTGATATGCACAGAATATCTATTCTTGACGATATGATTGGCGCCACATTCGCAGAATTCCGGTAATTACACTCCTATGGGCTGCGTTCCACTACATCGGCACATTGAAGACGTTACGGTTCCGGATAAGTACAAGCACGTTAGCCACTATAACCGTTGAGGAGTTGGGGGGTACTTATATTTCTGCTTGTACGAGCGCTCCATGTTTACTTGAAGAGGCTCGAACAAATTGACAATCGTTCTGAATACGAAGACAAGACAGTTTCATTGCGAAAGCTGAGTCGTGTCGAGCTTGGAGGCTTTGGATGATCTGGATCGGATTGGCACGAGTGCCCTTTTCGAAGATCAGTTGTGCTTCCTCTTTCGCATGTTCCCATGTGGAAAGAAGCGCAGAAGGGTATCTTGTGGAGACCAGGTCAATTCGTAACATCACCGATCTCGGTCCACGCAGTTCCCCAGGCTTGAGCTCCACAGTAATGGGTTTGGGAAGATGTTCGTATATCACGGGTCGAAGGTCCTTCAGTAGACCGAGAAAGCGAAAGGCTTGTGAGTCGGTTATGGTCGAGACGGCCTGCAGGGTCACTGTCGACCAGGTGAAG
The DNA here is from genome assembly GCA_030271015.1 of Didymella glomerata. NCBI lineage: Eukaryota > Fungi > Ascomycota > Dothideomycetes > Pleosporales > Didymellaceae > Didymella > Didymella glomerata. Next base: position 172,784 of record JAJOHN010000008.1, read on the forward strand.
GAAAGGGTTGAGAAGGAGCAGGACGGACTTTTACGTAGGCCTTCGTGCCTTATCCATGTTGTCTGCAAACTACAAACCTAGATGACTCCGTTAACTTCCATGTGAACATCAATGCAAACTTACTGTTATATTACCGAAGAAACTAGAAACCGGTGATCTTTGAAAGACCTGTTCGTCGGCGACAATTCTCGGAACCATCTCTAGGAGGCTCCTTTTGATCCCAAAAATTACATCCAGATTCAGCGGCGGCGTGAGAGGTATGGAGTTGAAGAAGTGCAGTGCAGCCAGGACAAGGCCCTAGTTGTACCTGATTGCTTCTAGAAGTGCCTCTAAAGCATCCTTATCTTTCTGTAAGCAATCTGGAGGCAGCTACAACTCTGCAATCCAGCCATCCCTCCAGATGTGACCCTCTGAATAGTGTGTTCCATCGGATCGTTTCCAATCGTAGCGATACTGCTGATCCCAATCGTCCCAGATTCTGTAGCAAAACTGCATCGTGCAACGTACGATGTTGTGTTCATCGTGCCAGGGCATAATTGGGAGGGGATAACCAGGCGTGTCAGTCTCGTCAAATTGGCTTGGGCCATCAAAACTCCACTGTTCAGACTCGCCGAAACGGAATGTACGAAGCTTTCTTAAGATTTGTTCGAAGCGGTGGAAGACGCTATGCCAGCGTAGATCGAATGAGACAAAGTTCGGCCAGGACCCGTTGTCGTTGTTGGGGATCGTGGACCATCCGTAGTTCAGGTAGCCAATGTTGTGCAGATCCTTTCCTACGGGGTAGCCTTCGTCGTCGAGCCAGTTCTTGATGGAGTGTCCAACCTGGTAGAGTATAGCGCATCTATCAAGATTCAACTCCTCAAGAGAAGAGTTGTGAGACAAAATCCAATCGATTTGATGGCTATGGTAGAAAATGTGATGCCCTAAAGTAAGCGAACGTAGTCTGGGGAGGTGCACAGGCCGGAGATCAAGCTTCGGAAACCACCCAACAGGCAAATCGGAGTAAAGCACCAGCTTACTCAGGTTGTCTTGTGTTGGTTTGAGGAAACGATCAGCAAATCTGTTCCAGAACGGATGGATATTGGCACTCTACTCATCGCAGTTAATGGGCCGTCTCAAAAATGACAAACATGTCAGCTTTGTAACCAGCAGAACGTCTGTCTGTATACAACGTTTGCATGACTGACTACCTTTTCCCTTCGAAGGGCTTGTGACCGACTTCGCCTGCAACGCAACAGACTGTATGCACGTACCTTGTATATTGGTCCTGAATCAGCAGATGCCTCGCGGTGCTTGACGCTCATTCGGAGCGACCTTACACCCGCAATTGTGCTCATTAGTTCAGGTGTTTCCGATCTTGGGTGTGCTCTCTTGTCGCCTGTGTTCTCGTAGTGGCGCAAAGCAAGCTTATTGACGCACCCTACCAGAGGACTCAAGATACGCCTCAGCCAGATTCTTTGAAAGTCCGGATCTTGGAACAAGTTGTCATCACCGTCTTCGCCGGCGTGCCTGTCGAAGTGCACAGTCAAGCTTTGAACATTTGGAAAAAGTCCAAGTTGCTTGATACAGTCATGGTACTTGGGGTGGTAAGTCGGCTGTGGCCAAGCGCCTTCGAACCATTTATACGAATACACTGGGTGGTGGTCCTAAATACTCGCAATTAGCGATTGCGCAAGGTCTTATAACAAAGAACGTACACAATGAGGCTCGCAAGTGTAGATCTCGATCTCTTTGACATAATTGCGCAACGTCTCGTGCAACATGATGCTCTCAAATGACTGAGCGTCATGGCCAGGAGGACCCGGTAAGCGATCCACAGCCCATCGCGGCACGCAGCCACCATAGTGTGAGAGAGGCAGAGATATCGGCCTTACGCGCGGCGAGAGCGCTATGGGGCTGCACTGGCCTGATGCTGGTTTAAACTCGTCATCCTTATCGAGATTGCGAGAGTTGACGACTTCGACCTCAGGTTGATCCGGGTTCATGACCTCGCTGGGTGGAAGAGCCTCTTCTGGCTCCGCCCCGGGCACTCCGGCTATTGGTACAACGGATTCGAACCACTCGTTATCTGGGTCATCCCATGCGATATCCTCGAGTTGGGGAGGCTCATCCCGTCCAGCCCACGCCCAGCCTTCGTCTTGCTCCGAATCTACACTGTGTCTTTCGTCCTTGTCATCGCCTCTCTGCCATTGTGGACAAAGTGTGACGATACGGAAGAGCTCCGCAGTCGATATCTGAGATAAGCGTTTGTTGAGCAGTCGAACTTTCGTGACGTCTCTTTTTTCTAGGAAGTCGATAATCCGGTCCAGCAGCTCGTCTGGCAGGGCCTCCAGGTTTGTCATTTATGATATGTTATGAGTGTGGTTAAATGCTGGACTGGTTTCGCCAAGCATAAGTCGCGATGAGGTGAAAAGTTTGAAGGTATCGTACAACTCCAGTGATTCCAGTCAAGGCTGTTAGCACCAGTGCGAGGTGTGCGTTATCACCCTCGCTTACCAGTAGCAGGTGCAAAAAGAACTCCTCAAGGCTGCAGGGTGCCGTTGATGCCTTGTGACAGTTCCTGATAGCTTCGATGGCCTGTAATGATGCACATTGACTTTTCTCGGGAGGTTATAGACGAGCACGGATTCTGGTATGGGAAGAGCTCGACGTTAGCGTAAGCTTACTAAGCACAGTTCTACGATCGCCAGACAGCCCCTCTGCCACTCATCATAAGTCATGTGTACTAGTCGATCCCGAAAACGCGCATATAGCGCTTTCGGACTACAAAGATAGGATGCTGGTTTAGTAGTGAAGAAGAAGAGCTAGCCGCGACAAAACGTGATCAGACGCAAGGCTGCCGTAAGCTGCAGGCAACCATATCAATTCGACACTCGTATTGGCCCGGCATCGCACCTGAAGTACGCAATCGACTTGATCAGCATTCCGGGACCTCTACAATTGAACATGCTCGACATTGCAAGCCGTCGCAAGGCTTGCGAAGACACGCTCAAACGCAGCCCTTCCGTTGCCGCATCCGCAGCGGCTCAAGGCGGAAACCCGCTCGACAGTGCTTTCATCCCAGCACAACTCCCAACTCTTGACAAATCGAGCCCCCTGTACCCTGGACTCACTCTTCGCCCTATCAAAATCCACAACAGCGACGCTTTCGCTCTCGCTCGGACACTAGACGCTACCACTCTTGCCCTCAGCTCCACCCACGACCCCAAAAACCTGAGGTGCGACAAGGTGGGCGTTTTGAACCTGGCCAGCGATCGAGAACCTGGTGGTGGCTGGCGCTACACCTTATCTAAGACGCAGGAAGAGGCTCTCTGCTATTCATCGACTCTGTATGCCACACTAAACCCCGAATGGTACCCGTTTCCGAACACCGGACCTGGGTCATGCGCTGGCATCATATCACCGAACGTTGTGGTGTTCAAGGACACCCTGGACCGTGACCTTATCGATCTGCCTGTTGAGCAGCGGCACGTCGTGGCTGTCATCACTGTGGCTGCGCCATGCCACCCAAAGCTTACGGACGACCGAGGAGATTTCGCGGATCCATCCGAGCTGGAAGACCTGCGCGAGAAGATTCTGCTGGTCTTGAGATTAGCGGCGGTACATGGGGTCACTAGTCTCGTACTCGGGGCGATGGGCTGTGGTGCTTACGGTTGTCCGCCGCGTGCTGTCGCCCGGGAGATGAAGATGGCGCTTGAGAGGAATGAGTTCACTGGATGGTTCCAGACCGTCGCATTTGCTGTGTACGCTGCTGGGCCGTCTGGACAGCAGAACTTTGAGGTCTTCCGGGAGGTCTTCAGTGAGTCGAAAGGCCGCATGAACTCGGGGTAATATACATGCAGGCGTCATCAGATACTCTGGGAGGACTCAGCGACAAAGCCGCCCCTGGCGAGATCACTGTTCCCTGCGCCAGTCTAGACCCGCAATAGATACCTAAGCAATGCATTTCCGCCGCAAGTTGATCAAGCTTCAGCTGGGACAAGTCTTCAGCACTAGGACGGTGCCTGCACTACATGTACATCTGGGGACCAAGCGTACTGCGGAAATTAATCATGATGATGGGAAATTCTAGGCACACGCAGCTTTATATGGATTATGGCACCAGAATTGTACTCATGGATGAGGTATTGCATTCCAGATCGAGAAATTCTTCGTCTTGTTACAATGCTAATCCCATGGCGCTTCAGCGCGGTCCTACAGCTACATATACACAATTGTGACAATGCTATCCTTCCCAGCTCATGACGAGTTGGAGTTGTCAGCGCAACTCCAGGCTGACGAACCACCGGACGCCTTGTAGCTGTTGATGATGCCGACAATGGAACCGTATGTTCCAGCTATTGTGAGGAACCAACCTCCGATGATCATGAACGCACACCAGCCGACCATGAAGTACCACTTGCCAGTTCTGGAGTTGCGCCAGTTGTCGTAGAGCCACATGCAACCCATGGGCTGGATGGACATGAGAGTACCCAGGAGCGCACCAACGAGAGACACAAGTCCACCGAATACAGGAATCGCGCTGGCAATAATGTACGCGATGATGGCGTTTCCAGCAGTGCAACCGATCCAGGTCATCCAATGCGTCGGTGTGTTTCGTGTAAGGTGCTGAGATCCGCGAAGAAGGCGCATGAACAGGTACTTGGCCGCGAAATGGACGAACAAAGTTGTGCTGACCAAAAGACCGGGGAGGGCAATGCCATAGCAGATCTTCTTCATAACGTGTCCAGCGGAACCGAGCGCTGGTGAAGAGACGTAGGATCCGCAGAAGTAGTAGACGACGCATCCAATGGCGATGTAAACCGCGGTCATGGTTCCTTGGCAGACAATAAGAGCGCGGGTGTAGTGGCGGGGCTCGCGCATTTCAGATATGATGTTGAAGAAAGCGGGGGTTCCGGCGTATGCGAAAACGATGGAGGATATCGAGGCGAAGGCATCGGCGGCGGTGGGCGAACCGAACAGCTCAAAATCAGACTTGAAGGGGCCAGTCTGAGGCGCATCGGCGGGACGGTCTTGAAGTCCGACAGCAACCGTCAAGATCAGAACTGCGTAAATCGTCAGAAACCACGCTCAAGTGCGTAGTGAATAACTTCGAGAACTTACTAGAGCTGAGAATGCTGACAACACCGATCCAGGCGAGCCAGGAGATCTTTCCAAGAGTCTGAATACTGCCCAGACCGAAACCAGCAATAGCAGCGACAGCGACGAAGATAGCTGTGCAAGCACCGTGGGACGAAAGAGCGTTCAAAGCTGTGGAAATACCCAGCATACCGGACCCGGCGACAAAGATCCAGTACAAGGCGAATGTGATTCCGAAGAATTCGTACCCAAATCGTCCGAAAAGCTTGCGACCGACGTCGTCGATACCATAAATATCAGGATGATTCATCTTGAACACACCGATGATGTAGTTGGACCAACTCGTCATGGCAGCGATAACAAGGATGATGATTACACCAGGGATCAAACCGAGGCTGTGGAACACCGAAGGAATAGATAGGACACCAAGACCAATCTGCGTCTTCAACATGAGCACAGCTGTGCCTTTCCAGCCAACCTACAATCGTTAGTGGCATGTTCGTTCAGACTGTCCGGGGAACATACGGCGCGGTAGTTGGGCCCATCTTCGTTAATCTCCCCGAAGACAGCGTCCGTGATGGAGACTCGACGGGCGGTGCCATGCTGAACTCCAGACGTTGTTGGATGAATGCCATTGTCATCATAGGCGGATTTCTCAGGGTCTGAGTAGTGAGGATCCTTGAAGTCGGCCATTGTGGAGTAGAAGTAGGTTCAATGCCCAAGATGCTATGTGCGCATAGATCTGAAACTCGGGACTCGTGAGGACAACTAAAGGAGCTGCTGAATCGTCACAGATGGACGACATGGGGTCACTTTATGAACGCTTCGAAGCCGATGATCGCTAACCATGCTTGCCCTAGGAGAACGTCGGGGGCGCCTGGTGCGATAAGGTCGGAACCGCGCTACTACTATGGTAAGGTCGTTGATCCGAGCGCAGTCGAACTGCATGTGGGCATATCTATGTGGATCACCCACTAACGCCCCCGGATTCGAAAGTAGGTCATGCGGGGAAGCCGCCACTTACGAGAGCAGATCTAGGGACTCGGTGATCTCTAGGTATCTGAGATCTGTGGGATTCTTCCTGAAGCTGTCTGCAGCAGATCAAAACCTGAACTCAGAGATTCAAGGTGAGCGCATTGAGTTCAGAGCTGGACGATCCATGCAAAAGTGGGCCGAAGATAAGAGTAAGGAGTGTGCTTGGGGAAAGCTTGAGCCCACGCTCCACGCTTCATCCACACCCACCGTAAGCTCCCACGTAATTTGAGCCGCGTCTATCGGCTGATGGAAGCTAAGCAACGGCACGTCCTGAAGAGCGCAGGTTTCCGCGCAAAGTCACACGACCCGCGTCTACCCCGAAACATGCCTCAAGCCTTAGCGGCTTCTAAGCTACGAGGCCCTACCCGTATCGACCGGGGTCTGTCAGCCACTCTCAGTCCTGACAGCTCGCAGCCAGCGGGGCCATTACTAAATAGCTTCTGCTTCGGCATGCGAACAGATGCGCCAAGTTGGAAACTCTGCAGGACTCTGGGGTAAAGCAGCAAGCTGCCCCATAATGAACGCGGGGAAATTTGAACAGAGCGATCACTTTCACTTGCCCTTCCTCCTTGGATTACGACCTTCGAAGATAGCACTGCAGGCAGACTTTTCTCAACATGGTGGCGAGAGATGGAGGGCCGTGTGCTTGTGAGACACCGGCAAACCGACCGATTGGGGAGTTTCGAAATGACGCAGAGCGGCGGTACCAGCTTGCAGCATCTGGCCGTCGAAGGCCTAAAAAAATGCTTCCGTGGAGGGAGCCCGTGCGACATGTTGGGACCGGTACTTGCGCGCTGAGCGCTTCGGTTGCTAAGGACCTTGCTGCAGATGTTGGCATAAGGCTGGATCGCAACGTGCTGCCACGCTCTGTAAGCCGCAATATCTGGCGCGAAATACCGCCATGTACACGGTTACAGTCGGTGTTGATCTCGCATGTTGGTGGTGAGCTTTTCGCATGAAGCTTTGGCAAGCTTTGTGGATGTGGCGACGACAAGCTTTGGCAATGCCTGGTTGCGATAGCTTGCTGATTGGCGAATGAAGGCACCTTCCGCCAATGACGTAGATGTGGCACCTGCACGCTCACATCCCAGCAGGTGCCAGGCATGACTCGTTCTACACCTCAGAATGCTACCTAACCACGTAACCACATAACGTACGAGTGTGCCTTGTGCGATTTTTCACCTGCACAGCAATCTATCCATTGTTGGATGGTAGTCACGTTTTGAGAAGCACCGTGACACGCCATCGCGTAAGAGAGCCCTTACAGACTACACCTGCGCCGGTTGCGGTCAAGACTGATGTTCAAGAGCATGACAATAGTCAACGAAGACCAGGTGAGTCGGTAAGCATATCATCTTAGGTCAACTGCCCCAGATCAAGCCTCCTTGATGCTCCAACTGCGCACCTCCCTCTACTACAACATCCGTACACGCCGGCACCGAAACCGGTTGCACAGTTGCAAATGCAGCAGCGAAAGTTCGGTCCATCACAATCCGATTATGACCACCAGATATCCCGCCGACTCGCACGTAATACACCATAGACCGAAAGTGGGGAGCCTATTTCCAACAAGAGACGCCGAGTTGGTCCTTTGCAAACGTCAAGGACCATCGCGCATATATCTAATGCAGGATTATGGACGTCGTCTTGCAATTGTCGAAGGCTGTCCTCTGTGTGTGTGTTTTCGAGATCTTATTTCGTCGAGCACTCTGTTAAGATCCCAGCGCATTACTCCCTGATCGTCGTCGTCTATCGTTGGTGGTGGAAAGTCAAAGATGCCAATTCTGCGAAAATGCATCTCGTCTTCAGTAGCTAGGATAAGCCCTGAGGGTCCTCGCCTGTTGTAACTATCGTAGGTAGATATTTGCAGCGCGTGGAAGGAAGTGTTGTGGACGAAGCCAGCAAGTTCTTTGCCAATGGCGTCTAAGAACACTTCCGCCTCGTCGAGGTTCAGGACGTCGTGATTCAAGTGAACTGCGAATGACTCAGCGGTTGGCGGAGACGAGCACCTGGCTAGAAAGTTCCAACTGAGGCCAGTTGCTCGTAGATATGTCGAAATATTGGCTCTTCTTAGGCGGCCCTCCAAGTATATGTGACCAGATGCAACAAGTCCGTAAGGCGCACCCTCGTAGATCGGATGTGCAATACACGAATCGAAATCAAACTGGAGTGCGTGGTCGATTGGAATCCTTGTGTCGATGTCCCACGCAATCTTACCATCAGCAGATGCCCAGGACCATGATGGTATCGGCGAAAAGCTTGAACTCAGTCGTGATGAATCCATGCAGAACCACATGAGTCCCAAGGGCAGATGAGACGCCTAAATTCCTATTGGCTCATCACACCCGCGATGGTGGTTCTCACACTCCCATAAGCGCTGTTTGGCCCAGGCCATGGATGTGGGGCTCTTGAAGTCATGTACAAATTGCTGAGTCTTTACACAGCTAGCTGAAGAACTTCCTGTCATATGTCAATGCAGCACTTGCAATGTAATGACTGACTCACCAGGCACGGCCAATAATGTATAATATGTAGCCTCTGTGTCCGGGTGGCGATTTCCGTTCGACACTTCCCCTTCTAAACAGGGCCAGAGACCTCGCGCAACCTCCAAATCGTGATAGTGACCCATGTCGCGAGAGACAGTGATACTATACACCCAGTTCTGCGCTCGAAAACTAGCAGACCAAGCGCCTTCCGGATGACCTTGACTCTGGAGGACTGCATGTAGTTTGCGTAAACAGTCCTGGAATAGTACGCAGCCTCGAGATGCACCAGAGATCACCTTATGTCCTCTGTATCTCAAGACAGTCTTTTCGATATTGCCATAGCGTTCCATCCCATTGGCGTCGAACTCGCTCGCTCCACAATTTTCGCAGGCGTGTAGCGTTGAGTTCAGACCGAGCTGCATCAGATCTGGGGCCGTCTCCATCTTGTCTCCAAGCGTCGTTCGGTGGTCAAACTTGGTGTCAGTGATCAGAAGTTCAGCTGGGCTGAGACTCAGTATTACCTGCAGCACCAGCACAAATCCGGCAACAGCGACGTGACCACTCGCTGCTTCCGCGGAGTACCTCGATTCACGTCGCAACTTGCTACAGTAACAAACATCAAAAATTGAGATGAAAACCCCCTTCCTGATGAGCCCTATCGATGTGTACCGGTCTCTGAAGATCAGACTCTCACGTCTATCTGTAACGGCTATCAATCTAGAACTCCTAAAAGCACTTAGCCACCTATATGTGTTTAGTACTCAGCCTAGGTCTCCTTGAAGCACTCAATCAACTCTCTCAAAATCTTCCCGAATACCCACGGCAACTCCAACACCTTCGTTCCAGGATCAACAAGATCCCATACCGCCTTACTCAAACAAAGCGTAGGCTCAATATCCGTAATATCCGTCAGCCAATCGATCAGGTCATCGCACTTTGGCGCAAAAGCCCAAGTAAGCGGGTTGGCGAGCGCAGCACTACTCAGTCAGCAACTTGCTCAGAACACCTTCGAAAAGGTGTGGGAAGGTACGTACACTCTGCACACATCAACAGTCTCGTTGTGATTGCGCATAATGACTCTGAAGAGCTGGGAGAAGAGATACCACCTCTTCTCATGCTCAGTAGCCATGAACCTTTTATCCGCAACCGTCTTTCCATAATCAGTCGCCGTTTGTTCAGCGACAGACCATCCCTCGTCATGAGCCTGTTGGTCATATCAGCCTCCTCCCACAAAAACGTCTTGGTGCACTCACATCTCGATTCACGTACCCACCACCCTCCATAGTTCGGAAGAATCTTCTCCACGGCTCCGTACCAGGATTACTTCCATTATCCGTGCGAAGACCCAGCGCAATCGCACCGCCATTCTGGATGCCCTCAACAATGCCAGCATCCACGTAACTCGCCCAACTCTCCGGCGCGCCGAGGTTGTTGTTGATGAAGAATTGGATGACGCCTTCAATGGCTGCGAACTGATTGTTTGCATTCAATGGGCCGAAGAAGCCGGACTGCATGCTTTTGACATAGTCGAGGCGCGTGGACATTGTCATGGCGGCAAGTTGGGTGAAGGTGCAGCTCAATTCGCTGCGGCAGTCATCGCGCGGGTTGATGGCTGCGGCTAGAGAGGGAGATGGGTAGAGCGCGAGGGTGGAGAGAAGGGGAAGGAGAAGCGGGTTCAACATGATCGATACGGGAGGTTGCAAGAGATGTACGAATGTCACGGTGGGCGGTGACGTTGGTGAGGCGATCGAACTGTCTTATATCTAGTTGGTCTACCCCAGGCCTCAAGATGGAGCTCTGACTGGCTGTTTATGGAGAACTGTCTGCCTCTATTGCTTGTGAAGGCCTACGAAGTACACTGTTTGGCTGCAGTGGTGGGGTTGACCAGGGTCGAGCCGAACCTTAACCCCAAAAAGAGCCTTATCCGTGCTTGGGACCGAGAGGCCTTCATGCGAAGGATTCAGAGCAATTTGCTGCTCACGAGCGATCGGGCCTTCCAAGATGAACGTAGATAGTCGTCGTAGAAATCTCGGAAGCGTTGGACATATGAGTGTAGTCCTGTATTAGATGTATTGTAAAAATGGTACTGACATATGCCGGTACTCTCGTTCCACCAATCGGGTACCGCCTGGTTGCCTGCGTTGTTGCTCTCATGTCATGGAGGGTATCTCTGCACTCTGAGAGTCTGATCTTGTTGCCTCATGGGGCGCTGACCCGGCTTTGAGTCCGGATTGGGGTGTTCCTGCATACTGGCTCTCACCCTGGTACTGGACTCGCAACGTCTCTCTGGTATGCTCCTGCAAAGTCCAATTGACTCAACTGCCCATTAATCTGGTCGATCTCCTGATTCAAGTCTTCCAAATTCTGAGCCAGACTTGTTTGCTCGTCGAACCGTCTGTGCTTGGTGGCATCCGCCACCATTTCGCTGACCATGAACTTCTGTTCCTCAAGAACGATCAGTCGTTCACGTAGCTCTCTCTCTTCAGACTCCATCGCAGACACTTCGCTGCTACTGACAGCACTACCGCCCATCCTGTCGTTGGCCTTGATCGCAGCTAATGCGCCTCCCTTCGCCGGCTGGCCTTGCGGCGCAGCGTGCTTGAGAATCTTAGGTAGTGACCGCAGAGGAAGCATGTGCAGGCTCAGGAAGCTGTAAGCTTGTTGGTAGACGGCTTTCTGTAGCCGCTTTTGTGTAGGGGAATCGGTTGGTAGGTCTCGTATTCGTTTGGCGGCTGCGTCAAATTGTGCAAATGCGTCCATAAGCCGCTTTCGTACTTTCGTTGCATCTGTTAGTTGTTGTGGCGTCGGTGGCTTTTCCGGATCTTGGAGAGCTATCAATAGCTTCTGAAATCGTGGTAGCAACAATCGAATGCCTCTCTCAAACTGCGCAAGGTTTTCATATGCCCGCTGATCTTTTGGCCGTTCAGCCATCTCGCGTTCGAAGTCAGCTCTGCTGAAAAGTGTGTGGTTGCAGTCCTTGCACATGCGCACATCGACGCTGACCTGGTCTGTTACCTTCTCAGACTTCTTCGGATTAACGTTCAGCCCAATCTCCGTTGAACATCCAGTGTTCGGATCGCCACATACGACTCGCCCACACATTCGGCAGTGATGTCGCCGGAACGTGTACGTCGAGAATTCCTGCTGGCAGAACGGGCAATGCGAGACTTTTGCATCTTCTTCCCAAGTGATGATTGATTGCTCCAAGGCCTTGCGTTGGTCCTTCACGGTATTGATGCCAACAGTGGATAGTCTGAACCAACCTCCTCCTGCAATGGGTGTTTCGTCGATGGGTGGTGGGTTGGCGAGCAGTTGCGTCAACTTCGTGAGGCGCTTTTCCAGCCTACTGACTTCCATGTACTCTCTGTCTACCCTCTTCCGTCTGATCTTAGCGAAGGCGTCGAAGTGGTTGCGCTCGAAGCCGTGGTGGTCGTTGTAGCCTTCTCTTGACTTGTAACAGGTCTCGCAGACTCGACACCAGATGCCTCGCACTGGATCGTGTTTCGCCGCTCGCGACAACTTCATCTGATATAATGTGTGATCTTCGCAAAACAGCTGGCCGCACTGCCTGCAGTTGACAGCTGTCTGGCTGTTGCCCAGCGCCATGCCAGAGCCAGTAATGGGTCTCCCGCACACAGGGTCTGAACAAACGTCTCGATACCCCGGTCTCTGCCAATGCGCTCTTGCGACTTCTTCCTCAGGATCTCGGCGAACAATAGGTGCAGGCGGGGTATCGTGACCGGTACGAGTGTTCGAAGCGCTGCGAGAGTGGGTGGCAGGTGGCGGCGTGGGCGAGCTGTTGGATTCGAAGACGTCGAGGCCTTTGAGCTTCTGGTTTAGTACGGCGAGAGGCTGGAACTTCTTCGCCTTGACCATCTGCTCCTCGAACCAGTTCTTGACCTCATCCTGCTCTTCCTCGACGAGGTTCTGGTGGTTATCGTCTAAATGTCTAGCGGAGATTAGAAGCTGTATGTCGGGGGCTATGGCATGGGAAGGCAGTACCGGTTCAGTTGGAGGAGCGTCACCTGCCGTTATCAGTTCACTGCATATGGTGCGAGCAGGTGCTATCGGCGTACCATCTCCTCATTGCATATTGGACACGCCAGACGGTTACTAGCACGGGCAGCGGCATTCTCACTCGGCCCCAGCAGGACCTTGCTGCCGATGTCCTCCCTCGTCTCGGCGGTGCTGGCGGGGCTGTTGGACGTCTGGCTGCTCAGCGACAGGGAGCTCTCCGAGGGCGACCGCAGGCTCGCATTGCGGACATGGCTGTGCTGCGCCTGCGGTGCCTGCAATGCCTGTGTCTGCGGGGGCGCCGGCGATACGGCGGGCGACAGATTCCTCCCGCTCCCAAGCACGCGACCGCCGCCCAGGGACCTGCGGGAGGCCATGGTGGAAGAAGAAGAGTACCTGGGTACGATGTCTAGGAGTGGTGCAGCTTGCCGTGGGCCGCGCCGGAGTTTACGGGGGAGCTGCGCTAGAAGTGGGCGTGGCGCAAGGATTCCTGTGCATGCGCATCGTGCGTGCTGGGCACTGTACGCCTAATGAATTTGTAGTCGAATGCTGTAGTATACCTTTGAGTCTAGATGCTACAAATGTAATAAACAGCAGCGGTTGAGGCTGAATGCACCCGTTGATAGCGCATTCATGGATCTCCTCGGTGCAATTGACAGCCTTGGCCGACGCCATTGAGTTGAGCTCATATCTCCGCGCGAGATGCGCCGCTGCTCCTACACACACTTCACAACATGGCACACGAGGAATTTCCAGAAGTACAAGGCGGCGGCTCGTTGATTCTTGCTTGGCAAATACGGAACAAGCGCGTGCTGGTGGTTGGTGGAGGCGAAGTGAGTGGTGCTGCTGTGCGTGTGCGATAGTAATTGACGATTGACTGTAGCACAGGTCGCCGCAGGCCGAATCTTGAACGTCCTCAACGCCGACGCCAAAGTCACTGTAGTCTCTCCGCGAGATGGACTGAACCCAGAAGTCGCATACCGAATCGAGCAGGGCCAAGTTGAATATGTCGATCGCAAATTCGAGCCCTCCGACCTTGATGGCGCAGATATGGTCATGACCGCTGTCGATGACCCAGAAGCCTCAACACAGATCTGGAAGCTTTGTAAGGAGCGGAGGATAGCAGCGAATATTGCGGATGTGCCGCCAGAGTGTGATTTCTACTTTGGGAGTGTGCACCGTGACGGGCCACTTCAGATCATGGTCAGCACGAATGGCAAAGGCCCTAGGTTAGCCAACATCGTCAGGCGGCAGATTGCTGCAAACCTCCCGCCGAACATTGGCCAGGCGATATCAAGAGTAGGCATGCTACGCCAGAAGCTACGAAAGGTGGCGCCAGACATCTCTGAGGGCCCAAAGCGAATGGCATGGTACGTACATTGAGTCATATGTCAAAGCAGCCGTACTAAGATGGCACAGGATGATCAAAGTCAGCGATGCCTACTCACTTGACGACTTGTGTTCCATGTCCGAGAAAGACATGGAGCAACTGCTTGGTTACTACAAGCCGAATGCAGTACCCAGCCTTGAGCTGCTGCGACTCCAGGAGCCAGACGGTGCTTTCGACGGGCCCTTTCTAATCTAAAAGTCATACAGGCCGCATCCTAGACAAAGAAATTAGATGGATTGGGCGAGCGGGCGTTCTCACAAATATTCAATGTATACCAAATATATGTTGACCTCACCTCTAAATGACCTGAATTCATGTAGTGAACCATGGTCAGAATTAGACGTTCTGCTGACGTCATACGGCTGCACCTTGACGCATCAACAGAGCTCCATAGATACCCCAGACATCAACACTTTGACATGTGTGCCTTTTCCAGCTATTGCATCTGAACTTGAACTTTCAGAAATACGCTACACGAAACGAAGTTCTTCGAGTATACGTCCGGAGCCTTGACAGAACATCCTTGTAGTCAGACGAGCACAAGATCAGCTACCAGTCACAAAAGTTAAGCAGATGCATTGGAAAAGAGCCGAGTCTAGGTCGAAACAAATGCGTTATTCGTACACAGCCAGTTTGCAAGCAAGCATCGTTACCACCAATTAGAATCTTCCAATGGACAGAGTCGAGAAATGGGTCCATCCTGATCGCTGGCCTAACAACCAGATGGATTCATTTCAAGGGCCTAGCGATGTTCTCCATGTTCTTCTTGAAGCCTCAGAGCTCTTAAACGAAAACAGCAAACTGTTCAAGACTTGCTGAGTGCGGAGGCAGTTGCGCGGCAGGAGCGGAGTTCATCAGCACGAGGCAAGACGGCCTGCATGACCGCCACTGATCTGAAGAGGGCGTGCAGGTGATTGGAACAACTGACGCAAGAAGTAAAAGACCTGCGAGACCAAGATAAATTGGTCCTCATCCAGCTGCCTTCATAAGTCTCATGCGTCAGGACCAATCAGCACAACTTGGCCCGAGCGTCTAGCTGCAACTTCTCCTCAGACGTCACCCACTGCCCAAATAACTTGCAATCGACAGCGACCAGCGCTATTCCCTGATTATCTCAGGTGAAGATATTCCTTCCAAGCAACGTCATGGATTTGGCGCAGCGACCACCTTATAGCACGGTCGACTTCAAAGCGCTCGCCAAAGCTGATCCAGACTTCAAGCACACATGGCAAACGTGCTCCGGCAAACTTGATTTTCAAGATCCAGCAACGCTCCAGTCACTCTCCAAAGCCATCCTCAAGGTTGACTTTGGTCTTGAGCTCTCGCTTCCAGACGATAGGCTTTGTCCTCCAATACCCAACCGGTGGAACTATGTATCCTGGATTCAAGGACTGCTTGACTCTACTTCTTCAAACTATACGAACAAGTATGAGCCCGAAAGAGAAGTCATTGGCTTGGATATCGGCACAGGCGCATCTGGTATCTACGCGATGCTGTGTATGAAGAGCAGGTCGAATTGGACGATGTGTGTTACTGATATCGACAAGATCTCATTTGAGTCTGCGGCTGCAAATTTTGCCAAAAACAATGTACTGAGCAGAACCAAGATGCTACGGACTACATCAGAGATGCCATTGATTCCACTGGACGCCCTAGGCACGCAGCAACTGGACTTTACACTCTGCAACCCTCCGTTCTTCACCGACTCTGCCGAGATGGAGAAGTCTCTGAGCGGCGAGGGTAAAGCTACTGGACCCAACGCTATCTGTACTGGCTCTAACAACGAGATGATTTGTACTGGCGGCGATCTTGGCTTTGTCACACGAATTGTTGAAGAGTCACTTGTCCTGCGGGAGAAAGTGACCTGGTACAGCAGTATGCTCGGCAAGCTTTCCAGCGCAAAAGCCATCGTCGAGCTTCTGAAATCTCACAGTATCACAAACTGGGCTGTGGGTGTGCTAGAGCCTGGAACCAAGACGGGCACAAAAAGATGGATTATTGCATGGAGCTTCGATGATCTAAGGCCACGACACAGCATTGCCCGTCCGCCGGGAGGTAGCTTCCCTCACGACCTCCTACCATTTCCAACGTCTTACAATATCTCACTGCCTTCTTCGTTCACTGGTTCTGCTGCCAACGACAAGGTCAACGATCAACTGTCTGGCCTGGACTTAACCTGGACGTGGGATCCTGCCACATCGATTGGTATCGGCGAAACGTCAGAGAATGTCTGGGGCCGAGCATACAGAAGAGCCTACGAGCGGAGAAAGAGAGAAGGGCACGTGGAGATGAGAGACACGATCAGCATGAAGATTAGACTGGCCTTCCGCGTGACGGTTGTGCAACTAGCTGGCGAAGTTGTGCTTGAGTGGCTCAGAGGAGATGATCAGGTCTTATGGGAGAGTTTTTGCGGTTGTGTGCATCGCTGGTTCAAGCAGGCTTAGGTGGCGCCTACCCAGTCGGGCGACGGTGCAAACGGAAGGAGCAGATCCACTTCTCACATTCTCATCGACTGCAAACCTGCACTCTCTTACCTGCACCTCTCGCTGAACCAAGCTGCTGCCTCTCCATCATCGATCTTGCGGCAATCCTTTATGCACACCAAAGTCCTTACTCAGTCAACACCATTCACAGTTAGTACCCTAGCAGGGTTCGGAGACATGTTGCTGACAACAACGCAGCTCTTCAACTAATCTCCACAACAACATGTCTCACAACGATCAACCAATCTACTTCGCCTCTGATGCCGAGCTCGCTGACCTAGGCGCTGCTCGCTTCAACCACGACACCGCTGCCGTGGGCGACAGAGACTACGCGCTCACTTCCTACAACCAAGCTCCCGTCACCGTACAAGCTGGCCGCGCCCCGAAAGGCCTCGAGAACCAGGTCTTTGCTTGGAACACGTTCCAGTACACGACTACCGAGCGCGATGAGAAGGAGGAGAGGAAGGGCGATCTACACGAGGGCCAGCTGCACCGCGCCAATCGAGCTGCGCAAGGGATTCCGCCACCTGTGATGGCGCACGAGAAGAGGCCTGCTAGCTATGGTGGTGGAGGCCGGGGCGGGCGAGGCGGACGAGGTGGCGGAGGCGGAGGCGCTGTTGGCAGGGATGATGCGCAGCTCGATGCACTCTGCGCGGGCAGGAAGCCTGAGGGTAATGCACCCCCGTTGGCCAAGGGCTTTGCGGAGGAGCTGGACAAGAGCATGTTTTGGGATGAGCCGATCTGCTGAGTACGATATGTCACTTCCAGCGTCCTCCCGATCAACGTCACTAATCTCTGGTGGAGGTGACTTCCGGTCATGTCGTACAAGGAACTCCGGATCTTGTCACGGTGATCTGTTTCTGACGTGGCTCTACGCGTGACGTTACTCCTCGCCAGCCAGTCGACAACAGCTTCACGATATCAGGTAACGGCCGCCTCAAGTGACGAGAACCACTGGACTACATGAACCTCGCATCCCTCAGATGACGTTGCGGTCTCGTATCGAAAACTTACTCTCATTGAAAGCCATCATTTGTAACTCGCTACACAAAACAAAGGCACTCTCTAATGTAAAAAATTGACCTATGACAACCATTGCCGACAGCGACTCAGGAATGCAAGGCCAGACCCAGGAGGCAGTCGCAGCATCAAACGACGCTCGTCGCCGCAGATGGGTTCACCTACTTGGTTCCCAGCACTATGAGCCAGTCATCTTCGATGTTTTGAACGGCGAGCTCACGAAGTACATGAATAGTCGCGCTGTTGACCCCACGGACATCGTTTCGCACATGCGTGAATGCGCCCTCATCCTGGCATCAGCGCCGAAAGTTTTTCTTGCAGCCGTCGAAGGCAACCTCGTAAGTCGAATGACTCTCGATGCTGACCTCCAAGCAGAATACGCAGTCATGCAGCAGCGCGCAAATTACCAGCCATCGATATACATTCACCTTCTCGCCGACGAAGAGGGTCAGGCTCCATCGCCAGTGCAGTACCTACTAATCCGCGACATGATCGAAGACTACATCAGCGGCTGTCCATCTGAGCATGCTCATCAGATAGACGATATTACACCTCCCTTCGCATTACTGGAAGCCTCCATCCAAGGTTACCGTAAGTATCTCTCCACGCAATCCACAAACCGATCAACTAAGCGCCTCGCCGTCTTCAATCGCCTCATCGCTGGTATCGTATCTCGATGCGCGCAGCTTCCACCTCATCTACAAAATCAACCCCTCAGCTACCCACCCTCAGAAGTGGGCTACGCCCTCAACGCTCACAAACGTCTTGCTCAACACCGCGCTCACCAGAGCTCTAATTACGTCATGAATCTCGTCGAGGATATCTGTACGTACCTCTTCCGGACAAAGGTCCTCCCACAGCATTTCAAAATGCATCAGTACATCGTCTACCTCATCTTCAGACCGGGCCAAGCTGCTATCACGGAGATCTTCTGTTCGGGATTGTTGCAATGCTGGGTAGACCTGGGAGGGTTCAATGCATATCCGGCTGGAAGAAGTGTCGCGAGCTCTCAGAGGGTTACATTTGAAGAGTGGGAGACGTTCAGAACTATAGCGAGGGAGCTGAGTCCTTTGAAGGGCAACATAGAGGTACTGAAAGAGAGGGCGGAGACCTGGCGGAAGGCGCTGGATTGGGAAGATGGAAACGAGGAAGAGAAGATGGCGAATGAGGCACTCGAGACGGCAGTTGGTAGCATGGACGTGACCTGATGGTACCGCATCCAGGAGCTTTGGAGCAGTCACTTGGTGTATTTGTTAGCAACAAGTTGCAGCTACTGCAGCAGCACTTTTGTAGCCAACAGAGGGGTTGAAAACGTTGCAAGACACCTCTCAATGAACACTAAATTTCTCCCAAGATTCTAGAAGTTGACTTACCTGAAGGTCTCCAAATATTAGAACATTGCTACTGGCACTTTGTCAAGTGGCTGCTCGAAAACTCCTGGGTGTGGCACGGAGGTAGGAAGATCATGAACTGTCTTGCCTCGGGCTTTGAATGGCCAGCATCAATCAATGCTAGTTTCGACAAGCCCGGACGCGTGCTACACTCACAGTCACCGCTGTGACGGATCTGCTCCCAAGACTTATGTCATATCGACTCATTGTGATGCGACAGCATATGGCACAGTTGAAGTGTGAGTTGTGATGGAGGTCTGCGATGATACACTACGGATGTTGACGACGCCGTTGGATGTGCCACAACGCCACACCGCAGCCACAATGACTGTTAGCGTGTTTTGAGTCAAATGTTCCCCTCCAAAACCCCTCCAGCTGTTGCACGCGAGTTGCGCGACAAAGATAAAGTCCTTTGAGCTGATCTGATAGCACCACAGAAGGTAAGTCCAAGTCCAGGAACCGTTTCCTGCCTTCAGCACACAGCTTTGTTTCAATCACGCAAGGCGACTTGAAAGTTCACCAACTAACGCGCTATCATTATCTTGAGCTTGACTAACAACAGCAGACAGCCATGTCAGAACCAGCACCACCTCTGCCTGAGACGGCACCTGCCGCCACACCTGCAGCCGCAGCTGTGCCCCCCGCCGAAGAGGAGAAGGGACCCTCCAAGCGTGCGCTCGAAAAGGCAGCGAAGAAAGCTGCCGCCAAAGCAAAGAAGGCCGAACATGCGCTGCGACCGAAGGAGCAGGCGAAGCCCGCCGCCAAAGCTGAGCCCGTGAGCATGTTCGCCGAGGGCTGGCTGAAGAAAATCTACCAGGAGAAGCCCGTCAAGGACGTCTACACGCGATTTCCTCCCGAGCCCAACGGCTACCTGCACATCGGTCACTGCAAGGCGATCGCGGTCAACTTCGGGTTCGCGAAGCACCACAAGGGCGTGTGCTACCTGCGATACGACGACACGAACCCTGAAAAGGAGGAGGAGAAGTACTTCACAAGCATCTTGGATATCATCAAGTGGCTGGGTTTCGAGCCGTGGAAGGTCACGTACAGCAGCGACAACTTCGACAAGCTGTATGAGCTCGCCGAGGAGCTGATCAGGAAAGATGGCGCATATGTGTGCCACTGCCCGAGTACGGCATCATTCTGAATGACATGAAGGGATCAAGAGCTGACACCAAGCAGGAGAGGAAGTCAATATGCAGCGCGGTGGCCCCGACAACCGTGGCAAGCGCTACGCCTGCGAGCACCGCACACGACCGATCGAAGAGTCTATCACCGAGTTCCGCGCCATGCGCGATGGCAAATACAAGGCGGGCGAGGCGTACCTGCGCATGAAGCAGAGCCTCACAGACCCTGACGAGGGCAACCCCCAGATGTGGGATCTGCCAGCCTACCGCGTTGTCGAGAAGAATCACCACCACCGAACGGGCGACACGTGGAAGATCTACCCGACGTACGACTTCACACACTGCATCTGTGATGCGCTGGAGGGTATCACACACTCGCTCTGCACGGTTGAGTTCCGCCAGAGCAGGATATCGTACGACTGGCTGCTGGAGAAGCTGGACATGAAGGTGTCCAAGTCGGAAGAGAAGGGCCCCATGCAGCGCGAGTATGGTCGTTTGAGCGTAAACGGAACGATCCTGTCGAAGCGCCGCATCTTGATGCTGGTCGAGGGCGCAAAGGTCGGCGATAGAGAAATTCCACCCTCGGTCCGCGGCTGGGACGACCCTCGTCTCTACACCATGGTAGCCTTGCGCCGCCGCGGTATCCCCGCAAAGGCCATGCTCAACTTCGTCGAGGAGCTCGGCGTCACAGACTCCTTCACTGACATCGAGGCCCCGCGTTTCGAAGCCTCGATCCGCAAGCACCTTGAGCGCACCGTCCCGCGCCAGATGTTGGTCCTCGAGCCCATCAAGGTCGTCATCGAAGACTTCGCCGACGAAGACAACCAGGAAGTTGTCGTACCTTACGACCCCAAGGGCGGCATCAAAGGTGAACGCAAGGTCAAGGTCGGCAGCACGATTTACATCGACCGCAGTGATTTCCGCGAGGAAGACGATCCGGATTACTTCCGTCTTGCGCCCAACAAGACCGTCGGCCTGTACAACGTCCCGTTCTCGATCCGCGCGACGAGCTTCGAGAAAGATGCATCTGGCAAGATCACGGAGATCAAGGCCGTCAAGGTTCCTGCAGCGGAGAGGCCGAAGGCGTATATTCAGTGGGTGGATGCCGAGACCGGTATCAAGGTCACGGCAAGACAGTACAACAGTCTGTTCAAGACTGAGAGTCCGAATACGCTGAACTGGAAGGATGGCAGTTGGGCTGATGACTTGAGGCCAGATTCTGAGATCATTTTTGAGGATGCGGTTATTGAGCGTGGCCTGAACGACTTGATCAAGGAGAACAGCCTCAACCCGAGTGGCAGCAGTGATGCACTAGTCAGGTTCCAGGCGCTTCGTACAGCATACTTCTGCGTTGACATTGAGTCGACCGAGGAAAAGATTGTGCTGAACCAGATCGTCAGTTTGAGGGAGGATAAGGGCAAATGAGCGGATGGCATTGGGCTGAAGAGCGAGGCGTTCAGGGGCGGGTATGATGAGCCGGACGGCTTCACGACGGCGATGATATAGACAGATTCCGAAAATCAACAATTACTTTCACCTCACGTCATGTCGAAAGGCGCAACATTCGATCGATCCAACAAGCACTTCGATCTGGGCAAATACAATTGAACGGCCACAGTCGCTAACGTTGGAGACTACATTGCATCGTGTGGCCTTTCACCATTTTGTGTCCATCTTGGCTAAGATCAGGATGCACACACAATCGTGAAAGGCTAGCATCAGAGGTGAAAGGCTAGCATCAGAGGTGAAGCTAACCCCACGCGGTAGTCTTCCTGAAGGTTCCCCGGCGCGCCCGGGCCACATCGGACCTTCTTGCGCCGACCCTGCATGGCGGGCGGCGATGCATGGCGCGACTCCTACAAAAGTTGGTCTGCTAACACCACGTATCTCCTTCACCACAACCATTCATCATGGCCCGGTTAGTGGCAGATAAGCACGTGCGAGACTCATCTCTGCATCAGCCCCTACCGTGGCAGTTGCATCTTTATGTCTGGCCCTTCCTAATTGTGTGGCCCGCTTTCTCATCTATCTACTTCCCCAAGGCGCAATACGAGCAGTACATCCAGTCGCAGGAATGGACATTCGTTTGGGTGGGGAGTATCGTCACTGTGCAGTCACTTGTGTGGCTGTTGACACAGTGGAACATCAACCTCAAGACCCTCTTCACCACGACCAAAGCGCATGACGTCCGCACCGCCCAGCTCATCAAGATTCAGCCCATCGAAAACGCCGGCGTTGCAGAGGTCTGCAGGCTAATCCGCGATAACGTTGGTGGAAAGCCGAGTCTGTCGTTCCTCTTCCAGAAGCGCCGCTTCCTCTACGACGCATCGAAGGGCACGTTTGCCCCGCTCTCATATGCCCTCGACAGCGACCCGAAGCCGCAGCTCAAGACGCTGCAGCAGACACAGGGTCTCGTCTCGCCTGCCGAAATCGAGCGCATCGCGCAGCACTACGGCGACAATGCCTTCGATATCCCCGTCCCTACGTTTACGGAGCTCTTCAAGGAGCACGCCGTCGCGCCCTTCTTCGTGTTCCAGGTGTTCTGCGTGGGACTGTGGATGCTGGACGACTACTGGTACTACTCGTTGTTTACGCTGTTCATGCTCGTCATGTTCGAGAGCACCGTTGTTTGGCAGCGCCAGCGCACACTCAACGAGTTCCGCGGCATGAGCATCAAGCCCTACGAGATCCTGGTCTACCGCCAGAAGAAGTGGCAGGAGGTCATGAGCGACAAGCTGCTGCCCGGCGATGTTGTTAGCGTCGGCCGTACAAAGGAAGATTCGGGTGTCGCCTGCGACATGGTGCTGTTGGAGGGCTCGGCTATCGTCAACGAGGCCATGCTGTCCGGTGAGAGTACTCCCGTACTCAAGGAGTCGATTCAGCTCCGCCCCGGCGAAGCGCGCATCGAGCCTGAGGGTCTGGACAAGAACGCGTTCCTGTGGGGTGGCACAAAGGTCCTGCAGGTCTCTCACGGCAACAACGCTGAAGATGATGCGAACACCGTCTCGCGCCTCTCGTCCGGTGTGCCTCCGCCGCCAGACAAGGGCGCTGTTGGTGTTGTTATCAAGACTGGATTCGAGACCAACCAGGGCAGCCTCGTCAGGACCATGATCTACGCCACCGAGCGCGTCTCCGCCAACAACGTCGAGGCGCTCCTCTTTATTTTGTTCCTTACCGTCTTCGCCATCGCCGCCTCGTGGTACGTCTGGCAGGAGGGAGTAAGGCTCGACCGCCAGCGTAACAAGCTTCTTCTCGACTGCGTCCTCATCGTCACCAGCGTCGTTCCACCCGAGCTTCCTATGGAACTCAGCTTGGCTGTCAACACTTCGCTCGCTGCGCTCAGCAAGTACGCTATCTTCTGCACCGAGCCCTTCCGCATTCCGTTCGCTGGGCGCGTCGACATCGCCTGCTTCGATAAGACCGGTACACTCACTGGCGAGGATCTCATCGTGGAGGGTATTGCTGGTCTCTCGCTGGGCCAGTCCGGTGTTCAGACAAGCGCTGATGGCGCCCACACTGAGCTGACCAAGGTCAACGAGTGCGCCACACAGACCACTCTCGTCCTCGCTACCGCACACGCGCTCGTCAAGCTCGACGAAGGAGATATTGTCGGTGAGCCCATGGAGAAGGCCACTATCGAGGCCCTCGGCTGGAAGGTCGGAGTCAAGGACATGCTGAACGCTTCGACCACCACCGCCAAATCGCACGCCGAACTCGTACAGATCCGCCGCCGCTTCCAGTTCTCGTCCGCCCTCAAGCGCCAGAGCTCCGTCGCTACCGTGTTGGTCAACAACAGCAATGGGAAGAAGGTCCGAAGCACATTCGTTGGTGTCAAGGGTGCGCCCGAGACCATCCGCAAGATGCTGGTCAACGCACCGCCAAACTACGAAGAGACCTTCAAGCACTTCACCCGTAACGGTGGCCGTGTTCTTGCTCTCGCCTATAAGTACCTCGCCGAGGAAGGCGAGTGGGGTCAGAACCGCATCAACGATCTCAAGCGTGAGCAAGTCGAGTCCGATCTTCACTTCGCCGGTTTCCTCGTCCTTCAGTGCCCTCTCAAGCCTGATGCCATTGAGGCATGCCGCTCGCTCAATGAGTCCAGCCACCGTGTTGTCATGATCACTGGTGACAACCCGTTGACTGCCGTCCACGTCGCCAAGCAGTGTGAGATTGTCGATCGCGAATGCTACATTCTCGATGCCCCGGAACACGATGAGTCTGGCAAGGCACTTGTCTGGAAGAGCGTCGACGACAAAGTCAACATCCCTGTCGATCCCACCCAGCCTCTCTCGGCCGACATTATCAAATCGAAGGACATCTGTATCACCGGTTACGCTCTTGCCAAGTTCGCTGGCCAACCTGGATGGAAGCAGATCCTCCGCTACTCTTGGGTCTACGCCCGTGTATCGCCTAAGCAGAAGGAGGAGATCCTTCTCGGTCTCAAGGAGATGGGCTACACCACACTGATGGCTGGTGATGGTACCAACGATGTCGGTGCGCTCAAGCAGGCTCACATCGGTGTCGCGCTGCTCAACGGTACTCGTGAGGACCTCGACAAGATTGGCGAGCACTACCGCAACACCAAGATGAAGGAGATCTACGAGAAGCAGTGCCAGATGATGCAACGCTTCAATCAGCCCCAGCCTCCGGTCCCTATTCACATCGCTCACTTGTACCCTCCCGGTCCCACGAACCCGCACCACGAGAAGGCGATGCTTCAGCAGGCGCAGCGGAAGGGTCTGGCCAACGGCGCTGCCAATGGTTCTACTGATGTCGCCGCGCCTCAAGAAAAGAAGCCTCTGGGTATCCAGGAGCAGCTCAGCCAAAAGATGATGGAGTCTGAGCTCGACGAGCTCAACAACGAGCCTCCGACAATCAAGCTTGGTGACGCCTCTGTCGCTGCACCCTTCACTTCGAAGCTCGCCAACGTTGTTGCCATTCCCAACATCATCCGCCAAGGTCGCTGCACACTGGTTGCCACGATCCAAATGTACAAGATCCTCGCGCTCAACTGTTTGATCTCTGCCTACTCTCTGTCCGTGTTGTACCTCGACGGCATCAAGTTCGGTGATGGTCAAGTCACCATCTCGGGTATGATGATGAGTGTCTGCTTCTTGTCCATCTCCCGCGCGAAGGTATGTCTCCCGTTCATACTTTTTTAAATCAATCATGCTAACTCACCTAGACTGTCGAGGCCCTCTCCAAGGAGCGCCCCCAGCACAACATCTTCAACGTCTACATCATCGGCTCTGTCCTCGGTCAATTCGCTGTCCACATTGTCACGCTCATCTACGTCTCGCAATACGTGCAGCGCGTCGAGCCCAAGGACCCCAACCCAGACTTGGAGAAGGACTTCGAGCCCTCCCTTCTGAACTCCGCAATCTACCTCCTGCAGCTCATCCAGCAAATTTCCACCTTCGCAATCAACTACCAAGGCCGCCCCTTCCGCGAATCCATCCGCGAGAACAAGGGCATGTACTGGGGCCTGGTCTCCGTGTCCGCCGTGGCATTCTCCTGCGCAACCGAGTTTATCCCCGAGATCAACGAGAAGCTCAAACTCGTTCCGTTTACCAGCGACTTCAAGTTTATGATCACCGTTGTTATGGCGGGTGATTTCATTGCTTGCTATGTCATTGAGAAGGGACTCAAGCACTTCTTTAGCGATAACAAGCCTAAGGATATTGCGGTTAGACGACCGGATCAGTTGAAGCGGGAGGAGGACCGTAAGAGGATTGAGGAGAAGGAGGCGCAGGAGAAGAAGAACAAAGAGGCGGAGGAGAGGGCGCAGAAGATGGGTGTGAGTCAAGTCGCAGCTGCGGGTGTCAGGGCCGCTGGGCAGAGGTAGAGAGGCATGAGAAGGGTGGTTTTGGGTGTAAAGAACGTAGATTGTCCCCTTGGGACGTGTAGTAATATCATGTTTCTTCCCTCGCTGCACCGTCTCTGTCCGCGTGTCGCTGGTTGTCACGTGCAGCAACCGACAGAAGATGTATAAGTATCTCGATCCGCCAGTCTTTCTGCTTCCTCCATTACCAGCCCGCGACTTTACTGCCAAATGCATTAAATCTTCCTATGTGTTTCTGTCCTCCCTGCGCCAGAATCCAAGGAATGAAAGCAGAAACGAACAACCACGCGATGCCTGCTCTTCTGCTCGAGATGATAAGTACTTTGGACCACGTCTGCCTTCTTCTGAGAGAAACGCGTAATGCGTTGGATGTCTGTCCTGCTGCTATTCTCAAATCTTCGATCTCCCCAGAAATTCCTCGCTTTGGCACCCGGTCTCCCTCAGAGAATCCTGAAACCGCCCGACCCATACAACACAAAGTCTTCAATCGCCGCAGGGACCGCGTCATGAGTCTGGTATCTTATTTGTTGGGAACTAGTCAAAGTCGATAAGAACATCACCACGATCGAGCCTTCTCCTGAGCAAAAACGGAATGAAGCAGTCGCATGTCTGCCTCCTTGCCCTTCGAGTCTGACACATTGCCGATCTATACTGCCAACTTCTTCACATGGAAATTGCCGGGTGCTTGTGCTTGTCAGTCTATATAAACTGCGTGGCCGCCTATCTTACATTCTCTTATAATGCGCTTCCATGTTTTATCAAAAGCTGATGTGCGTCCAACTATGCTGCCCTCCCTCTGCGGTCTGGAATCGTCTCCGCAACTCTTCATGTCTGCGCGTCCCTTCCGATTCAGAATGATTCGTCTGGAAATACATGTCTGCTTCTGTTCCCCACAACCAACGAGAATCTAAGGGATGTCGGTGCCTCCTTTTATCATCTGTTACATATCACGACCCTCTGTTTGCAAGGGCTTGAGTAACGACTGATGTCTCTGCGCTCCTGTTGTATTACAATTCACGTCCAGACTTTCATGTAGTCGTTTCCTTCTGTCTAAAACACAGAACCGGCAGCGGCAATGTCTGCGCCTTCCTGCTAAAAAGCGAAGTCGGGGTCTGTATAGACCTACTGCTCCCGTGTTAAAGCAGGTGTTGTAGACGTGCTTTCTCATTCACGTGCCTACGTTTGTCGGTTCTGTGTAAAGGCCACGCCAACCGCTTGCCAGTGCTTTCCTCGCCACAAATTCGAAAAGCATTACTATCAAAACACCATTCTGTAACTGGTATGTCTCCCTCTGCTGTTGCTTCAAAATGAGATCTAAGACAGACGAATAAGTAGATTTTCCCTGCTCGAAAATGGCAGGATTAAAGCACATGTGTCTTCCACTTAAAACCCTAGGACAGAGTTCGATGTCTGTTCTGCTGGTATCTCAAGGTAATCATCGGGCATTTGAATGATTAGCCAGCATCTGGCCTTATCGGCAGAGTCCTTTGTCGAGCTCCAGGCGCTTTCCTTAGTGTCCAAATTTCCACAACATGGGTACTATGAATGCATGACTCTGCCTCTGGTCTCTCAAAACATTTCAGGATGTGTCTATGCTTGCGCTGGTCTAAATGTTGTGCTTCCACGCACGCGGCTTCTGCTCTTTGGATGTTTGGATATGAAAGCTCGCGAAAGGGCCCTCCTACCTGCCCAACACATTTCTCTATTTTTCGGCTCAAAAAGTTCATTGGAGCATACGACGTCTTTCTGCAAGACCTGTGCACGTTATACCGGACTACCTCTCATATCATATATTCAAAATCAGAGGATGCAATGTACATGTCCTCTATTATTTCGCCCCAAAGCAGCCTTGTCTCAATGATCGCCGCATTTGCGAGTTGTATGGCGTGCAGTCTCTGCATATAAGGGCATATAGACCACCCACTCCCGTCTGCATTGATTACCTCCATCACTCGTCCTCTAGATCTTATCTAAAAATGTCAATAATGTGCTCTATCTCTCTGATCCAAAATGGCTCAGGCTATTCCTCTATGTTGGGGCCTTCTCTCCTGTCAAACTGGAGCCTTGGTGGAGTGATGTCTGCCTCCTCTTTTCTTAGATCGCGAAAACAACCCTCCATCATGACTGCGTCTCGCAAGACCTTCTTGGGTCTCAAAAACATCTCGAGCTGGTATATGGACGTTCTCTGAGGCGGTGCTATAAGTACCTCGCAGGACCGGTCTCCTTCTTACTTCCAGCTGCGACCACGACCCTTTGCTCGGAGAATTTCTGGGTCATAGATACGGTTTCCTACTCGAAACAATGACTTCAAATGCGCATGTCTATCCCTCTCTTCTGTCTGGTTTAATGTCACGATTTCGGCAGATTTGCGCTTCTGCTACCTCAGTGGTATACGTGACCAAGCTTGCGGGCATGTGATCGCCTCTTGCTTTCAAACGATGTCTGGAGTCTCCACCGATTGCCCAGCGTCTCTGTCTCGCATGTCAATGGCATGCGGGGCCGCGTGGGAACGCGAACTCCTGCAAGCTGCTATACATGTATCCCGGTCGACCGAGCTAGGGTTCTTACCACACAAGATCTAGTACGTCTCCATTGACAAGCAACCTCTCGTGCAACATGTCGGGATTTTCCTTCTGTCCAAATTCGTGGAACTTGTGATGGATGTCTCCGCCCTGTCCTGGTTGAAGGAAAAGCCATGGGCGGAGTTGGTTGCTCTCTTGCTTGCTCACGAGACCAAATCACTTTGTCCATGTCTGCTTTGTCAACTTCTGTATCTGCCATATAACGTATCGCGTCGGATCGCGTCACGTCTTATGTCTGCAGCATCTGTCGATATCCAGGATGCTCAGCTAATCTTAATCGTCCAAGTCGTCTTCTTGTGACGTGAATCTCTCAAAGCTCGAGTGGAAGTGCACAAGTCTTCTCCGTTCCATCCGACAACCCGTATGTCGGCAGGTTGAGACAGAGTCCACCAATAGGTGCAATGTCGGCGATGGCTTGACTGCGGTGTTTCTAAGACAACGATCGCCAGCGAGCGGGACATAGTGTTGTCAGGTGGTACTGTGCCCCTACCATCACTCAGTGCATGTTCATATTTTAGTGCTGAGGAATCTGCTCTGTAGCTAGTCAAGATTATTGTTCAAGGTGACGCGTGTACGTATTGCTTCCAAGGTTCTCTGGAGATCGGTTGCAGCGCGCTTGAGCGGTGCAAGACGCGTAGTCAAGCCTCCTCCAGACGGGGCATCGTGTATTGACCTTCGATTCCCATGAATCGCTTCGTTCCACTTCGTATCGAAACGGTCGCGCATGTTCCCTTTCCGGCCACATGGCGTCCGGATCCGGCAAGCTCGGACCTAACGCGGCGTCGGGCGCTCATTCGGGGCTCAAAAGTTGGCAGGTACGTCTCGAAGTAAACGAAATCAAGTTTTGTGCAGTGCTCGACAGAAGTTCAAGAATTGCTGTTTCGAGAAAGTGTGATGTAGCGACACTGATGACAGTTGTGCAGTATGATGCTGAGCGTCGTCAAAGAAAGTTGTTTTGCGGAGGATGCGGGTGCGGGATGACGCACTGGCGCGAATCGGCGAGTCTGGCCGCGAAGGGCGAGCCGCGACTTCCTTTGACCTGGAGACAGGAACGTCACGACAACACACATCAACATGCTTTCCTGCCTGAGTCGTCGCAGCCTCGATCTTGCATCGCGAGGTCTGGTCACTTTGCATCATCAGAGGATGGCCGCCTTCTCTGTCAAGTCGCTCGACCATGTAGTCATAACGGCTAAAGACATCCCGACGACTATCGAATTCTACACAAAACGATTGGGCATGAAGCACGAGGTCTTCCAGGCTAGTGGGGGCGAGCGTCATGCTCTGAGCTTTGGCAACCAAAAATTGAACCTCCATCAGTCTGGGAAAGAGTTCGAGCCGAAAGCACAGCAAGTTCAGCCAGGTTCTGAAGATCTGTGCTTCATCACAGACCACCCAATTGATGAGGTATTGAAGAGCTGGCAGTCTAGCGGCATCGAAGTAAGGCGTCCATTAAGTATGGTCTGTGCATGTCATACTGATCGTCTCTCCAAGGTCTTGGAAGGCAGCAAGGTTGTGGAGCGGACGGGTGCTGTAGGCAAGTTGAGGAGCGTGTATTGCCGCGATCCAGACGGCAACTTGATTGAGTGAGTATTTGGGTGCTCTGCTACAACATCACTAACAAAATCTGCGAAGGGTGTCCAATTACGTGTAACAGGATAAAAAAGCACACGAGATGTGTCATATTATTCTGAACGTGCCTTGGGGCAGTCACAGTGCTTTCAATGTGCATGCTTTGATCTCTGTACGTGGGAAACGCATACAATCGAGGACTGGTGTACATATGCGTGTTGACTGTAGTCAAATGCATCTACCCTCTGGTTGGCTTATGCCCAGGTTTGTACAGACCCAGAGGTGTCGTCAAACGAGAATGCGCCGATCTTCTTCTTGTTCTACGAAGAGGTGTACATCCCAATACAGAACTGTAGCTATCAGAGATATCAGCTTCATAGCCGAATACTTCTTCGGCCGTGGATGTCTCTTCGTCAACTGAGCAAGACGCATACCCTGGTCTTATTTCACCTTCGTTCCAAAGCGAAGGAACAGACGCAGCAGACCTTTTTCTCCTTTCTCTGCGTCGTCCCAATTCGTCCAAGATTGTGATGATGAGATCCAGCGTGCTGCCCATAATGCTTTCAGTATCACTCTTGGATTCTGACTCCGCCTCAATCGTCACACCGAGCTCTAATCTGGGATTCTGGCCAAGCGTATAGAAGTCGGCCTTCCTCTTACCAGCTTGTGCGCTACGCAGTCTTTCTGAATGCGGAAGCAAATCCGAGTCGTCAGTCTCCTGGGCTAGAGACTCTACTTCCGAATCCCTGGACTCCGGGTGATCAACACAATCACCGACGAGCGATAGTCCACGCAATTGGTCTTCTAAGTCAGAATCCTCGCACCTCTCTGTTGTCTTTTGAGACTCTGGCAACCGCGTGCCCTTGATACTGAATACATTCTCCGTCGATATCGATGGCTTCTTACGTTCGAGAGCCTCTCGTAGTATTGGTGACCGTATCGATGCATAAAGGGAGGGCCCAGCAAGCCTCTCGATCAAGTCTGCATTTGACACCAGAGACGCCGCTTCGTCTCGTGGTTCCACGTGAGCCGCTCGCGTGTTTGATGGTTGTCTAGGGACCTCACTCTTCTTGTCTTTACCGGAGGTTATCTTGTCTGCGTTAGTATGATTGAACCAAATGTTTCGAACGATACTGACCTGGTTATTGTTGATCGCTTGCCTCAACACCGTTTGCCCCCTGATATGGCTGGGTCTTTTAGAGGCTGCTTTTGTCCGTCGCAAATCCTCTCGCGAAGCCCTATTCCTCAAAATCTGCACCCTTATGTGCTCCTCTTGTTCTTTCGAAGAAATAGATTTGATCGAACCAACAGATCCGCTTCGACTCATCACGCTAGACCCTTTGTGTACCGTCTGAGCCATGTCGGGTCGTATTTCGTAGTCTTGCAGTATGACCTGCGCCGCTATCATGCTGCTCGGGATGAAACCGCAAGCAAGCCACTCTCCCTTTTGGTCTTCGTCATCCTGCAGGCCAAATATATCCCTGACTTCATCAAGACAAATCCATATGCTGACGTCGATAGCCTCTATTGCCTCTACTTTCATGTAAAGGGCGTTCTTAGGTATCATTCGCAGATTACCACACTGGAGCCAGGCTGGAACATGTCCGGAGTGAGTATCAATCCAACCTGCCTGCAATTTCGAAGTGTCCACAATGTACTCTGTTGCACGAGTAATCCTGCTTTCATCTCCGGTGGGTATTGATGCACAGAAGGGACGTGCTCGCAGTGCGGCCTCTGCATCTTAGTCAACATCGTCTCGATCACCAAAACCGTGCAAGGTAGATGCGTACCTTTGCTTTCAAAGACAGAGATGAACTTCGCTTCTGATGTCGAGTAGTTGCTGTGCGCCAAGTGCGTACGCAAAGCAATTTGCCTGAGATCTTGGCATGTGAAAGGGAGCTTTGCGCGGAGGTTTTCCATCACGGGAGGAACGACCGAGCAATCTTGGTGCTCAAACGTCGCAGGTGCGACATCTTCAACCACAACGTACAAGTGACCCGGTAATTTGCGGCGAGCAGAGAACTTCCTAACTGGCAAGAAAGTCTCTGGCTGCCTGCTGGATGTCATGTTGGCTACGTGGTTGGTTAATTCCGTAGTGATGGGCCGAGAGGCGTGTTGTATGATTTTGCGATCATTTTCGTGACAGTGACTTCGTTGCAGTGGGTCATGTCGCGAAGGAGAAAATGCAGGGTTATCGCTTCCAAGTCGAACCATGGTTCCACTACTTGTTGCCTGAACTTCCGGGTTTTGACAGCCTTCACAGTGATGTCTAATCCATGACGTGACCTCTTGCGCCTGTACCGATCTCTGAGACCTTGATATTCAGGAACTTTAGTGCACTTTTTCTACCGACTCATATATTTGAAAATTGAGGAGATGCTAAGCTGGTTACCAAGTCCGCTACGGGTGCTGACATACCAACGCTGGTGTATGGAACATAGTCTGTGTGCGCCGCCACTGAGGCCAGTCACACAAATGAGTTACACAAGCATGTCGTTCCGGATGCTGCTCGACGCCCGAATCTTGGTATAAGTACCCGCGGATCTGAACGCCCAGACGATGCTGTCTTGTGATATCGTTCTCCTCAGGATGAGAACGCCTCTTCAAAGAAGTCGATACTGCGCAATCCCACGCGCCGTCTCACAGCTGCTCGCACACTGTCGTTGAAACCTCCTGGTCCACACACCGTGACTGCCATGGCGCCGACTTGCACCAGAATCTGGTCATCGACGATCTTTTGAGGGTCACATCTCTGTGAAAAGACCTGTGACTCCGCAGGTAGGGGCAGCGACTCCGCTGTTTCTGGGGTTGATCGCGACACATACAGCTGTACCTGCACGATGTCGTTGTAGTCTGGCATAGCCGCAAGCTCCTCAAGCCAAGGATATATCCACTCCACCGACTCGATAGTCGGAATGCACCAGACTAGCACGATCTTTCTCGTGGCCGAGGTGTTGTGGTTATACCCCGCAAGCAAGTGTCGTACGAATGACAGTTGGTGTGTGATGCCCGTACCAGCGGCAAAAAGTACGACGCTACCATAAGAGCCCAAGCTATGCTTTCCACCATAGGGTCCTTCAATAGCACCCCATAGCTCGACGTGGTCGGCCTTGGCCTTGGAGGCTCTGTTGTACAGCGAGCGGGTCATGCCCGTACGCGCGCGTACGATACACGAGATCGTGCTCGGATCGTTGTGCATTTTGAGATCCTCCACACTCAAGGGAAGCTTCTCAGAGTCCAGCCTGGCGTAGCCAGTGGAGTTATGCCAAGCTATGGAGAAAGGGTGCAGAGACAAAGGCGCTATCCTTGGCAGGTACACGTAAGTGTGTGACCCTGGTTTGACGTTCCACGATCTTGGTAGCAAGAAGGTAATCCGGGTTGCTTCTCCAGGTAGAGCCTCGAGCGTGACCCTTGTCCAAGTACGTTGCTTCCAGGCGAAGTTGTAGTACGCTATCCGAAGTATCCTCATTGCAGGCTCCAATGCGAGCAGAGTGACGAATAGGTATGCCCAGGGGAGTTGCGGGAGAGCGTGTTTCGCCATGTGGAAGTAGGCACCGGATATTGCTACCACGATGCCGATGCGGTGCAAGGTCAGGAATGTGTCGTAGAAGGCTCGGCGAAGTGGCCCGAGGGACTGTAGTAGTAGAAAAGCAAACCCGATAAATCCGGCGAGACCCCATCTATAGGATACTGATTGCTCCATAACCCACTTGACGTTGCTCCACCCATTTTGGCCCTGATAAGTGACTCGGTACGTGTTATACATGAACGCGGCAACGTGAGCTATTGATTCAAGAATCACCAGTCGTGCGGCCCAACGGTGGAAAAGGTTAAATGTGTCGTAGCTGATGCCGAGTATCCAGATGAACGGATTGTTGCGGAGCGCAAACAAGACCGTGATGATCAAATTGAAAGCTGCCAAGGCGCCGCATCGACCCCGAAGTTCTGCGAAGCGCTGTGCCGTTGCTTTTTCCGGCACCGCAAGGCAGTAGGCGAGGTTACTCAAAATGTAGACCAGAATTACCAGGAATTGTGGCCTCGTGGGTAATGTCCCAGCACTGACGCTGCTTGTGACACGGAGCTCACGACTGTGTCGGTCGCCCACAAGCGGAGCATAGAGGAAGTATCTCTTCAGCGTTCCTAGGGTGGAGTATCTGTCTCTCCTCCAGAAGTTCTGGCCCTTGCAGGATGTAATAACCGAGACACGGCGACGGTCGTTGCGTACATAAGTGAAAGCTCGATATGCAAATGCAAGAGCGAATGGAAGTAGCAATGTCGCTATTAGAGTGTTGACATAGAGGTAATTTGCAGGTTGGTCTACTCCCGTGAGTCCATGACTGAATTTGAAAGGGTCCGAGTTCGAAGACGAAGCATTTGCGTGGACATCGTCGATGTTTGGTTGGCCCACAGCCAGAACGTCGACCGGAGGGGCCATGGCCTGACGAGCGAATGTTTGCTTGTCGAGGCGTAGACTACTTCTGCTACACGTGTCAGCGAACCTCCTGCGAACACTTCAAGGGTGAGCTCACTCGATGGGCAAGTTGACTCTGATCGAGATCTTGGGGAGTGTCTGACGATCTCCAGCGAGCGAACTGGCGTGGGACTGATCTGAAGGTAGGGTAATTCTTTCTGATGGTTTCACGGATACCTAAGGATCGGATGAGTTGAGCCAAGTCAGCTACAACGCCACGTGGAAGTTTAGTCGCGTATACGGATGTTGTACTGAAGGTCGTCGGTAGATCGCGGATCTATATAACAGCGACTGAGGCTCCGAGACAGAGACCTGTAGCTCACGAGGCGACATCAATGGTACGATCTTGTGGCTTGCTTGTGACATCTCACCTAAGCCAACCAGGAAGTCCAGACCAGTCACTGTCACTATTTGAGCACCTCTCAAGAGAACCAGGGCTTCCTTTCCGCCTGCATGTGGACGATGCGAGTAAGACTTGTCGGAGTCATTAAGACGGTCTACGCAGAACATGGTATGCTTGGGCCAGAGAAGATGCAAGCTGATGCGTGTGTGGTACAGACAGCTGATGTGTGTCGCAGTGGCTGCATAGTGAGTCGGTAGCGTGGTGGACTAGTGGGTTACACCCTCAATCAGGGTCCATAGAGCCTCAGTTTTCTTGCAAAGGAGTGATAGCGATATTCGGCATCTTTTCACGAGCGTATGAGTCGAAGTTCTCCAGCCGCGGTGTATGGTATATACTCTCGGCATGGCAGCAGCGGCTCGATAGTCGTGTTCTCTGTAGGGGCAGCTGATTGATGCTCCCTCGGACAGATACACCGGTTCGGGCCACGCAAAGCCCGTCGATGGACGATGACAGAGTGCAGCAGGCCTGTCTGCTGATAGGAGTCTTGTTGCACAAAGCGAGTATTGCTCACTTAGATCTTTGGTGCTGTCTCCAGGTCCGCAGCTACCGGTGAGCATGAAACTGCAGCCGATCCTCAGGTCTTTCGCAATTAGACCATACGAGAGAAATACTACTGTCACGGCGGCATGCTGCTGGAGAGGCTCGGGCCGGAGGCACTGCCACAAGCCAAAAGATAGAAGGGAGCATTGTCAATCCCGCCTTTGGTCTTCGTCCGATGTCATGCCGTCGAGCCATGTAACCATGTTATGGCTGAGTCTTCAGGTTATGCTGACCCGGTCGAGATAGCAAGCCATGGTACAAGCCGAAAATAGTCCGCGCTGCAGGAGACGAGTCGTCGGACATCGGAGAGCTGAAACGCCGTTCGCGCAGCAAGCCCAGCGGTAGAGTACCCAAGAAGGTCCTCGATGCGCTGTACACACAGCAGTTTTCCTAGTTTTCATGAGCTTGTCCAGTCGTGCTGTGCAACGGCTCCGAAACAGCATTATACAGGGATCCCCACCAAAGCCGAGGTTGATAGTCAAAAGGTTGCAAGTCCACTGCGAGCTGTCAGACCAAGGCTGTGTTTGTATCGTGCTTTCTCAGGCTAGCGAGACTAATAGCAGCGAGCCTTGGTCCTCGTCCTGCGATGTAACCACGATCGCGATAGACTAAGTGTAGACACGTCGGGTGACTATAGACCGTATTTATTAGCAGTGTTTGGCAATACCAGAGGTCGCGTAGACTTGAAGTGTCCGGTGCCGCTCGAGTTGATGTTGGAGGTCGTGGTGTCGTCTGTGTTGAGGTGCACGTAGCACGTACGTCATCGTTGTTGGCCAAATGGGAAGGCACGAAGGAGCGACCACAAAAGCCACTGCTAACCAAACTCGCTTGCAAAACTTCAAGGAGGTACTCAAGCAGGATTCTCAGACGCCCTGCAAAGCGCCAGATCCTTCGATGACTAACTCTCGTGATGTACACGTAGGTTGAAGCCAGCTGCAGCACCATCAGAACCATGGTCCTCACATCGCTCTACGGGTTCGCCGTTCGGTCCTCTTTTGACACATTCTGCATTCGCTTCATCGTTTTCCTCCTCTTCCAGACTTCTACACTGCTGATGCAGACCTACCAAATAACGAACAGCAGCCCGAACGCAATGCTCCAACCGATGCTTTCAGTCGCGAACCACACGAAGAGGCCAAGCGTCTTTTTAAGGCCTTTGTTCTCTGTGTCCCACATCTGCCTGGCACCGAGGATGACTTGCATCGCACTGAGAGTCACGCTAAACAATGCGAAGATGAACAGCACCACGGGGAAGACCCGTTGGAAGTCCGCGGTATAGCGTGACTCGAAGCGGTTGAGATGCCAGCGCCGGAGGTGTATCACTGAGTGGAAGTTTAGTGCATCCAGCTGGAGCAGGCCGTAGTGCCAGCGAGAGCTCACAGGCTTGTCTGGTACCGAATCGAACGCGGAGATGAAAGTGATAAAGGCCTCGAAGGTCAGGTCGCCGCCTTGCACGGGTAACAGATCGTGTCAACGAGCGAGATTGAAGTCGGAACGACGTTGGATCAAACGTGCGTAGCTCCTGACGAAGCCTAAGGATGTCGCTCTCAGACGCTCGCGCTCCTCGAGACCAGCTCCTTCAACACCGGTATCGCACAAGTACTCCCAAAAGGCGTACGAGCTCAAGTATGTGGGTAAGGGCTTCAGGTAGATGATTCCCTCTATCCACACGCAATGTATCTCAGGATCTTCTGTGATCCGAATCGTTCTGTCGAGCACCAACTGCTGACTAAGAGACACGATTTCTGGTGTAGGGCATACCCAGCAGAGCTTGTCGCCCAGACGGTTCAGCTGTGGCGTATCGAGGTCCTCCAAGCAGTAATGAACGATGCTCGACAACGTATTCAGGTGTATTCGGGGCGCATCAGGTAGCGTTCGTCCAGCCGTGCGGTTCCGAAAGCAACGCGGTTTCTTCGGCTCTTGCAGATACTCGAGATCGCTGCAGAGCTCGACACATCTCGCAAAGGGCACCCGATGCCCTGTCCACAGCCCTTCCGCGGCTGTGCTCGAACGCGAGAACGTTGCTACGCCATCCAGCGAATTTGCTGGTGAGCACTGGGCTGCCTGCGCCATGGGCTGAAGTTGTGAAAGGTGCGTACAAACTGTTGCCGCAGCGATGGCAGGGAAGCAAGTTGTTCGGATACGGCTGACTTGCAGATATGGGTCGCATGCAGGGCATGCAGATGCTGTACAACTCAATTGGTTGCCAGAGCAAAGCCACCATCACGGTACGAACGACGATCTTCAGCTGAACACAGCCTACCTCGTCACGCCAGATTAGGTGACCGGAGCTAGGAAATTCTCACAGTCAGTTCCTCACCTAGAACATCAAGGGGAGCAGTCGCAGAACCCCGTGGTCCATAAAGCCAGCTGGAAAGACCGTCGATCGTTCAGGCGTGACACAAGGCAGGCCAAGCAGCCTGCAAACGATACCCATTCATCCCTACCAAGTAGGCCTTACACGCTGTTGGCCTGTTTGGCTGCCAAAATCCCTTTGATGTTGGAGGTAACAGCTTGGTAATGGCCCCTCGCACCGCCCTTCGCGAAGCCCTGGAGCCATCATAGATCACACATTTTACCATTTCAGCCTCGGGATAAACAAAACGCTGTTCCATCAAACGATGCATGAACAGCGGAGATGGTTTGCTATTAACAACAGACAGCGGCCTAAGATGTGGATCTGGCCTCAATGCAAGCCTGAGCAATTGGGCGTTCGTTTTCCACCAAACATGCGACGTTGTTGGCGTTTCAAGGGGCGCAGGGCCGAAGACGAACACCGGCGACCCAACAAGCGGCCCTGCTCCCTCGTTATCTGGTGTGCATTTGGCAAGCTCGGTCCAAGCGATCTCCAGATCGCTTCCAGTCTTGCCGCATGAAAAGAGCGTGGGTTTCAGAAGCTCGTGAAAGCACGCTTCATCCACACACATTTCCAGCGACCGACTTTGCTAAACGCAGTGCTCTGTCGGCATCGCTGCATCCGCAAAACGAAGATAAAGATAGGTATCGGAGACCGTAGCGACCACAGGCTGGTAACAGATGGCCTTGCGTCAGACGGACAGCTACGCGGAAGAGTTTCGTGGTCACGGATGTGCGCTGCGCCGTGCACCCTGTGAGAAATGGGGCCAGGCGTTCGGCCCTAAACGTGGGGTTGCCCCCTGAACATCATATACACCGGTCACTGCAGGTCGCACGACGGCATAAACAATCTTCCTCTTCAACGCCTGGAGCGATCCTTACTTATACAAACATTGTTTTCTTGATATAAGCCTTGCATCTTGAAAAGAGGGTGTTTGGAACGCCACGTCGACTTGACCAACTCAAACTTCCTTTCTTCGACACCACGTTGTTGGACCCATAGATCTCAAATCCTCAAGCTTCATTCAGTGCGACGAGCTCCAGAACTTACAATGTCGTCATTCACACAAACACTACCAACGGGGTTACCAACATCCCCACGAGCGAATCGCCAAATGCTTTCTCCGCTCGATACATCATTCCCATCGCAGACCGCCACACAAGACTCTTCACCATCCTCGTCCTCATCGACCCTCGCAAGCCACTCATCGCAAACAACACCACACACACAGCACCGCAACCGCGACTCCCTGATCTTCGCCAACGCAACCATCCCTCTCAGTCCCGCATCATCCACTTCGGGCGAGTCTAGCAGCGATACGCTACTCGATGGCCTGACTCCACGCAAACGCAATGGCTTTGTGAGATTCTTCTGCTGCTTTGGCAGGGAGGAGAGGGCGAGGAGACGGGTGCTGAGGGAGACGGGATTTGAGAAGGTGGGGGAGAAGTGCCATTGGACTGAGTATTGAGCTCCGCCGGACCTACCGCAACGACACACAACCTATCCATCTATGGGTTCCCAACAGCTGCAGTACCTTCTGCAAACCTCGACTCGACACAAGAAGCGTTCTGGTCGCCTTCGTCCCAAGACGGAAACCACATTTTCCATTCTACATGTACCTATATCCACAGGCAGACACACGCCCACCTTCAAGACGACCATCCGTCTTTTTCCTTTGTCCATTTGTATATAGCGTCGGCGTTTAGGGTCTTCGATTGTGTATCCGTATTTGATATCAAAAGCCGTCAGGCAGACTGGAATCCAGTCGTCACACAGTGCCTCTTAATCTGTCTATCTTCTGCCCGTCTTGCTATCACTGTGTTCCTCCAGCTACCTTCACCGGGAAAGTTGGCTCATTCCCAACAACAACCGCAGCCAAAATCCATCGCAGGAGCTCAAGTGACAACGGCTGCATCACACCACCCCTTTCTCCCACGTTTCCTCGTCTCACTGAGTCCCTCCAGCCATTGCCGCCCCGACTCCACCTTCTCAGTTCCTGACAGCGTCTTCTTCGCGAACAATTTGTGCGCCAGCGCCAACCCGTCCTCGAGCACCTTCATCCCATACTTGTCCGCGTTGAGTACCTGCTCGTTCCACTCAAACCCAATCCTCAACCACACCGGCGGTACCAGACCTCTATCCTGCACCCAACCCTCCAACCACCCGACAAACACACCCGCCACCTCTTCCACTTTCATCTTCCTCTCAGCCTCTACACATTCGGGGTCCAGCCCAGCTACAAGATGCCAGAACCGGCCCGTGATCTGCTTCTCAAACCCCTGCCAGCTGACTTCAAATATCTTCAGCCTCGGAAAACAGCTCTGCGCGATCCAACTCTCAGAGACAACATGCGCCCACATCCCAAACGCCTCGTCAGTGTCTGCATCCCCAAAGTACATATCCGTGTCTCCGAGGTACTCCCTGCTAACCCTCGTCACCAAGTCCGCTTGGCTCGACGGAAACGCCGCAAGTGTGCGCTGCAGCGGCAGACGCTCGTCGTGCTGGAACCGCTTTATGCTCCAAGGCAAGCGGCGACAGGAAGGTAGACTTATGGTGGTGGCGCGAAACAATATCTCCTGGGCTTCGAGCTGGAATTGCCGCGATACGAGGAATAGGGAGAGGTATGGGTGTAGGGCGTGAGGCTGAGCAGACGAGTCTGTCTCGGCGTGGAGGCGCCATATTACGGTAGCCTTTGAGGTGGGTTGGCAGTATGCCAGAGTGTGCGGTAGGTAGTGGAAGTAGACTTGGTCGCGGAGTTCGCGCGGGAGAGAGAAGAAGGGAAAGGGCGTTCCAGGTGGGCCGGTCCTGGGTGATGAGGTTGGCCAGACGGGAGGTGCGGATTTTCGTGTCCATTGGCTGAAGTCCACCATGATCGCTTGAAGTTCACTGGTATAGGTGCATGTGGCGTCGATGTATAGTTTATGTGTACATGGCAGTTGTTTGATAATGTATACATCTTGTCGTTTGAGTCAATGTGGAGCCTTTACGAGACGTTGATACCATCGAGATACCGAAACGGCTATGGCATGGGCAGTGTATCGTGATAGCAGTTGAGTCAGAATGGCGACCGCTGATTGGTAGCTTCCATATATTTGAGGCTGCTGCGCCCCGTTTCGGCCTTATTGAGAAACAGTGGGATTCTAGATGTGGCTGTGCTGTAATGAACAGTCCAGTTGAGCGTAAGCGAGTGGGAAGGTTGGTTGGCTGTTCGTTTGCACTTGAGCTGTACTTCTACCTGCCCGTCGAAAAGAGATCATTGTGAGCTTGGCTCCGTGGAAGGAGCTCTACAAATCCACCGGCCAACATCCCGAGAGCCGTTTCTGGCATGCTCTTAAGCAGCAATAGGTAGTCAGACAAGCAGGTCGTGTGCTTCGTTGAAGGCCTCCAGACGCCTTGAGAAGGCAAAACGCAGACGTCAAGTCGCGCCGGGTGAAGGGTCGCTTAGGCTGGTTGACAGCATCGGGCAGCGGGGCGTGACAGCTCGCCGTGTCTCCGACGACAGGAAGGAGCACTGACCGGCTTGGCAGTCGCGATGCTGTCACGCAAATCTCTCAAACTCCACCATCACCATCTGCATTCAAGCAAGTTCATCTTCCTTTGATACCCATCACATCCATCATGTTCGCCGCCAGGAACGCTTTCGCCCAGGCCCAGCGCCGCGCTTTCTCTGCGTCGGCCCGCCAGGTACGCTCTCTCCGCAGCTCCGAGGCTGTTCAACAGCTTTTTGCAGCTGGGCGGACACCCCAATGGATGCCATTGAACATGTCTATTTCTAACACGGTGGTTGCAGTCCTCCAAGGTCACCGTCCTCGGTGCCGCCGGTGGTATCGGCCAGCCGCTCTCGCTCCTCCTCAAGCTCAACCCTCGCGTCAGCCAGCTCTCCCTCTACGACATCCGCCTCGCCCCCGGTACGCCAATTGCTATCCCACCTGCCATTGAAGGCCTACTGACAGCGCTGCAGGTGTCGCCGCCGACATTGGCCACATCAACACCAAGAGCGAGGTAAATCCGTCCCGCTACACGACCAACCCAGCCATTGACGATCTTAGGTCCGCGGCCACGATGCCACTCCCTCCGGTCTCGCCGAGGCCCTCAAGGGCGCTGAGATCGTTGTCATCCCCGCTGGTGTCCCCCGCAAGCCCGGCATGACCCGTGACGACCTCTTCAACACCAACGCCTCCATTGTCCGCGACCTCGCCAAGGCCGCCGCTGAGCACGCCCCCGAGGCCAACATCCTCATCATCTCCAACCCGGTAGATATACCCCCTCTCCAACTCAAGTAGTTCCCTGCTAACCGACCAGGTCAACTCCACCGTCCCCATCACCGCCGAGGTCTTCAAGTCCAAGGGCGTCTACAACCCCAAGCGCCTCTTCGGTGTCACCACCCTCGACGTTGTCCGCGCTTCCCGCTTCATCTCCCAGATCAAGAACAACGACCCCGCCGCCGAGAACATCACCGTCGTCGGTGGCCACTCCGGCGCTACCATCGTTCCCCTCCTCTCCCAGTCCGGCTACAACCTGTCTGGCGAGCAGCTCGACAGCTACGTTAAGCGCGTCCAGTTCGGTGGTGACGAGGTCGTCAAGGCCAAGGACGGTGCTGGTTCCGCCACCCTCTCCATGGCCATGGCCGGTGCCCGCTTCACCGAGTCGCTCCTCAAGGCTGCCCAGGGCCAGAAGAACGTCATCGAGCCCACCTTCGTCGACTCTCCCCTCTACAAGGACCAGGGCGTCGAGTACTTCGCCTCCAACGTCGAGCTCGGCCCCAACGGTGTCGAGAAGATCCACCCCGTCGGCAAGATCACCGAGTACGAGCAGAAGCTCCTCGATGCCTGCCTCGCGGACCTCAAGGGCAACATCACCAAGGGTGTCAAGTTCGCCGCTGAGAACCCGTAAATGCTTGCATTTGAGGGCGTGAAAAGTTGTGGTGTACACTAGTAATGAACGTTATGGTCACCGGAACTGGACTAGGCTGGGTTTCTTGTATTTGCCATTTCAGCGATGCAACTGGAGCAGGCCTGTGTACATTTTGATCTGTACCTTAGCACAAAATACTCCATTTGATCTTCCTGAACTCTACATTGACCCACTGTGAATAGGCCTGTGCTTGGCTCTAGCAGTGCGGCTCTGCGTCAAACAACAGTAAGCATATGTAACCTCGAAGCTCACGATTTGCGATAGAACTCGACATCGGCTGACAACAGCTGCGCTCGGTTTGGACATCATGGCAGCTAGCAACAGTAAGGTGAAGTTGCATTTAATATTCGATCTGTAGATGACCGACATCCCCGAAACGACCCTGTCAATCGATTGGAATCCACTCCAGCCATTGTTCATACCCATATAGCACATCCAGGAGCGTCCGAGCAGCCACTTGGCGTCTTACAAAGATCTTGTTTCACTGGAAGAATCACAGCTGCCATGTAGCCACCAGAAGGCTTCCTAAGTCGCAAGATAGCTCTGAATTCGTACCAGACGGCTCCTCATACTCTGGCCTAAGCTAGGGCGAGCACACTACAATCTCTACGCAGAGATCCTTTGCTCACCTCTGCACATCGCAAAGTGTGCGCAGGAACGCCTCTAGGCGTCGTAGCTCTATCCCGACAGCACCACCTCACGCCATAACCGTGCCCCTTCTTCTGCGACCCGGCGTCCGACGCGCCTCAAACTCGTCCTTGATACTGTCCAGCAACCCCTCGACAGTCAGGACATCCACCGCAACGCCCGCAAGACTCTTCGCAACAACAATGCTCTTCTCGAACGCGGGCTTGCTGCCCGCGGCCACCTCGAAGAGCGCCGTGTGCGGCCCCGTGCCGGGTACGCTGCCGTCTTCGTTGAAGATCTGGAAGTACGGGCTTATAGAGGGCCACTCGTGGGAGAGGTTGCCTTGGTCTGTGGAGCCGGAGGGGTCTTTCATTTTGTCGATCTCACTTGGTTCGAGCTCGCCGCCTTGTTCGGTGAAGTAGTGAGAGTATGACGCAGCGAGCAAGTCGTTGGTGACGTGGTTCGCGTACCCGTAGGGTCTGATGGTGAAGTTGAGGGATGCGCCGGTAGCGAGTGCACCGGCTTTGAAACAGTTCTCCACGCGTGTGGTTAGGTTTGCGAGCTGTGTGTCGTCGTTGGCGCGGATCTGGTACGAACCCTCTGCTTTTGCGCTGATGACGTTGATTCTGCTTCCCGCGCTGGAAATGAAGCCGTGGACGCGGTCTGAGGGTCGCATCTGTTGTCGCATGTAGCTGAGTGCGCTGTTGGCGACGAGGAGGCCGTCTTGGGCGTTGATGCCTTCCCATGGGCCGGCGGCGGCGTGCGCTTCCAGGCCGGTGTACGTCACGTCGACGCGGTCGGTGGAGGTGGTGATCATGTATGGACTGTCGCCACTGGATGTTGGGTGCGAGATGAGTGAGATGTCGATGTTTGCGTCATTGAAGACTCCCGCCTCAAGCATCTTGACTTTCCCACCGAGAGACTCTTCTGCCGGGGTGCCGAAGAGGATGATCTTGCCCGCGAGGTTCTGCTCCCGCATGACTTCTGCAGCGGCGAGGGCACCTCCTAGAGACGCGGTGGCGATGAGGTTGTGGCCGCATGCATGGCCGAGTCCAGGGAGGGCATCGTATTCAGCATTGAAGCCGATGATCGGCCCGTCGCCTGTGCCCTCGAAGACTGCCATGAAGGCTGTTGAGATGTTGCCGACGGATCGCGTGACATTCCAGCCTTCCTGCTCTTCCATGAACGAGGTCAGCAGCTTATGAGCTTTGACTTCCTCATAGCCCAGTTCCGGGTTCGAGTGAATCTCGGTGTTGATCGACGAGAGGTCATCCGTGATGGAGTCAATGTAGTCCGAGATGGCACTGAAGTGCGGGCTGAGCGCTGTGCCATTATCCTGGCGACGAGTGAGGTGACTATTCCCTGTCGCTGCCACAGTGTGTTGACTGAGGATCAAAGCCAACAGGCCTAGAGTCAGGACCGAGGGCGCCGAGGAAGGTATTCTGCTGATGAGGTAGCAGTCCATGGTCAGTGATGAAGAAATTGGCCGAGTAGGCAACGTTCAAGCCATATATG
Source organism: Didymella glomerata (assembly GCA_030271015.1). Classification (NCBI taxonomy): domain Eukaryota; kingdom Fungi; phylum Ascomycota; class Dothideomycetes; order Pleosporales; family Didymellaceae; genus Didymella; species Didymella glomerata. Next base: position 217,631 of record JAJOHN010000008.1, read on the forward strand.
AGTTCGACGTGCGACTTCGGATGAGTAAGCCCGATGCTCTGGCGATGACCGTTGGTTGCAGACAACAGTGAAGCAGGATCTGTCGACACTTATCCCGCATGACATGTCATGATCCCTCCATGTTTGGGGCTTCGTCGTCTTGGACATGCGGATAACGTTCTCCTTCTCCAACTTAACGTAGCAACCTTCCTAAATAGTAGGGACGATGCCCCATCTTTGAGACCTTGGCTGCATGTCAATCGTCTTGGTATTCTGTCATGTCGGAGAGCTTATCAAAGGCAGCTCCGACGCCGGCAACTGAATTAGCGACGAGCGCTTGTCCCGCCTAATCGTGGGAGAGACTCTGTGTGCGTGATGTGTTAGAGTGGGAAGAAAGATGATCGAAGTAGAGGTGGGTCGTGTATCGGTAGTGCCTTGGCGTTGCTTGGTCGCGAGGCTATGGCTACCAGCCGCTCACGGAGGACCTCTACTAGGTAGGAGTCTCTCATCAGCTAGTCACGAGTCCCTTTGCAGTCCACGGGATTCACTCCTCGATTTTTGACAGTCACTATGCTAGTCTTCATGCTCTGATGTTCAATCCTACATGTGTTCTTCATATACGCCGTATCGCACCTCTCTCTTTCCTTGAGAGGTTTACAACTTCGCCTTCGGTGCCTCGAGCGTAGGCAGCATAAGGTCTCTGATATCGCCAGCAGCCTCGTTGAGGTAGAAGCTCATCTTGTCCTGTAGTCGCATTAGCATCCATTGCCATAGAATCGCTGTCGGCATGACTTTGACTTACCGAGCCCAGTCCCTTCGAGCATACATTGAACTGAATACTGTTCTCGTTGATCATATACGCAAGACCCCACCCATCATCAACGACCTGGCTCCATCCATAGCCATTGAAGTACTCCGACGAGAGCTGCGACGAGGAAATGAACCATGTGCTGGAGTAGCTGTATGCCGGGTCCTTGTACAGCGCCGGCACCTCTTCGCCCTCCTTCAGACACTTCTTCAGCCCGAAGAGGTGGCGATCCACACCCCGGCCGTCACTCGCGTCGCTGATGTACTTCACATGCGCATCGAGGGCTGCTCGGAACTTCTTCTGGCACTCCTCAGGAGTAGCGTTGGCGTCTGCCATGGCGTCGCAAAACGCCACGCTCTCATCTGACACGGTACGACAGGTTTCTGTGCGGCCTTCCTGGAAACGGCGTGTAGCGGCTGACTCGTAGGTAGGCCGGTTCTTACCGTAGAACTTGTGGTACGCCAGCTGAATCACCATCTGCACGTATGCGTCGGGCGAGCACTTGAACTTCTTGATCAGGCCCTTGCCGTAGCCCTGGTACGCCTGCACGCGCAGCTCGTGGGCGCCGATCTGCTGGGTGAAGTGCGCGGTGGCAGCGGCGATGTCTTGCTTTAATTCGGCGTTGAGCTCAAAGCGCAGAGGCTTGGGGTTCGGAAGGTCGGAGCGAATGGTTGGGTCGTCGAAGGGGAGCGCGTTGGTGAAGATGAGCTTGTTGGCGTGGTCGTTCAGGCGGTGCGTCGGTGTGCCGTCCATGATTGAGTGCTCGCCCATGAAGCCGGATGTGCCGTTGTCGTTGACGATGAATTGGAGGGGCTTGTCGAACCACCGGTTGGCACCGTCGCCGTGCCAGTACTGGTGTGCGCGCTCCTCGAGGGTGACTGGGGTGGCGTCGTCGAGGCAGACGACGAAAGAGGCAGATTCAATGGCCTCGATGGTCGCAGCGTTGACGGCAGAGGTGGCCTTGAGCTTCGGGTAGACCTCAGACCAGACGTCGCGGTTCTGCGAGGTAAGGATGCCGACTGCGTCTGTCTTGACGGCGCTCTCGTAGATGCGCTTGAACTGCAGCTCGAGCTCGCTGGTGTTGAGCTGCTTGCCATTGACCTCGTGGGGGATCTTCCAGAACTGGTTCTTGCGGATGGCGATGATGTGCTGGTTCTCCTTGAAGGGGAACTTGACGGAGGTGTCGGCGGGCTTCTTGGGGACACGGCTGCAGTTGAACATCCACTCGTACGAGCTCATGGCCATGGGCAGCTTCTTCATGTACTCGGGCTCCAGCTCGCCATGGTCGACCAGCTTCTTGAACTCGAGCACTGCGGTCGAGATGGCTGCGGCGCGCTTGGCAGGGTTTCTCCTCTTCTTGTCGTCGCGGTGCGAGTAGAAGTAGCTGACGTAGGGCACGACGGGGTCGCGGTAGCCCATGTACGCCGCGTCGTTCCACCACTCGGCGAGCCAGTTCTTGATTTCAGGCCGCGCCCTCCGCTCCTCCAAGCGCTTCTGTAGTGTCTCGCCCACGCCGCCGGGAGCAACAAACTCGTTGACGGCCTTGGTGGTCGCGTCGAACTCGTTCTTGGAGAGCAGCGGGTGGACCGACTTCAGGTACCGCTTCGCGGTCTCCTCGAGTGTGGGCACGGGCAGCCGGGGGAGCGAGTTCTCGAATCGCAGCATCGCGCCTTTGCTGTGGTCCTCCTTGTAGCCTGCGCCGTTAGCTTGTGGATGCAGTAGGACGCTATTGTTCTCACCCTCTGGCAGCGACGACTGCTTCCTGGCGGGCGCCATTTTGATGATCTGTACTTTAATGAGCTTCGACTGCGCAATTGTCACGGTGCTTCTAGGTACGTACCCTGGGCGTCTGAATCTGGGTGACAGGTCTGCGAAGTATCGAGGCTGGTACTCGCGCTCGGGCAACTCTGCTGAACATTACAAAGAAAAGGTTGAAGCTGGAAAGGAGAGCAACAGAGACAGCAAGCACTGCGATGACAGAATTTCTAGTAGGCTACGATGATCCTCGGCGAAAGCGCACGCGTGTCAGGTCGACCAGTAGTGATTGCAGCCGGGGTCGTCTGAAGTGCACCGAGCCGAGGTTGTAAGGGAGCTGCCCAGACTGGGGCCGCGTGACCTCATGTCGCAGTTTGAAGCTTGCTTGTCCCGCTAGCCCGGAGGTCAGCAGCGACACTCTTGTAGTGTCATGAGGCTCTGCGGACCCAATTGACACGAGCTGTTAACAACCTCGAGCCTTGTTCACGCATGTGAAAACTGACGCGCCTGCAACAGCTCACGAGTTATTTCGCAGCCTCCATGTGCTCCCCGCGACCCCACAGAAGGCGCACGGACGTATGGGGCAGCCGAGGCAGGCTGCGAGTTGAGGGTCTGCAGATTCGAAAGTCGGACGTTGGGCGAGGCTCGTACGAAAGCATCTGGGCAACAAAACGCATCTCATACCAAATTGAATTCTTCTGGGCCACCAGACAGTCTCGGATAATAACAAAGACTCCATCCCATGCCCCATACTACATGCACAAAGGGTATATACGTCCTACGTCCACCTCAACGTGGTCATTACATATTCCAGTATTTGAACGAAGCGAAGCCCGCCGCACTCGGTCGGGATGTCAAAAACGAAACGAGTCGTGAAGTTGTAGCTGTACTCCAACCAAAATTGGTGGACTTATCGCTTGACCACTTGGTGGAGGTATTCGAGGACCTGTGCAATGTTAGTGGCTGCATCTATAGAATCGTAGGGATAACATACCTTCGGCGAGACAGTCCCGTGATTGACCAGGTTCTTTGTCAAAATCTGCACAACCTCGAACTGCTCCTCGTACGTAAGGCCAGTGATGGCAGCCTCAATGACGCCGCCAACAGTTGTGTGGTGCGTCGCGATGAAGCTGGAGTAGTAGAAGAACGCGATCGAGCCCATGATGAACTGACAGTCGAAGCGATCAGTCATGCCGCCGTGTCCAGGGATCGAGTCACCAAAGTCCTTGATCTTGAACGTACGCTTCAGGCCAGATGCGAAGAAACCGCCAAATGGCGCGATAAGCGAGGCAAAGGTGGCCAGGATGACCATGTGGAACTGGACAGGCATAATCTCGAGCTTGTGCGGGATCGGGAGGTAGGCGGGGATGCCTTCCGGGATGAATGGGACGGTGTAGTTCTTCGAGATGAAGACGGGATTCGGCTTGCACGCGAGGCCGGTGAAGACGTTTGCGCCGAGATCGTTGACGGGGCAGATGAAGAACTTGTACTGCGCGAGGAAGTGGGTTGCCAGAACGCCCCAGATGATGGTGAAGAACCATGCGCCAAGGAAGCCCTCCCATGTCTTTTTGGGCGAGATCTGGATGAGCTGGTGACGGCCGAAGGTGATACCGCAAAGGTAGGCGAAGATGTCGTTCGTTATGACCATGCTGATAGGCAGAATGAACCAGATGAAGCCCTCGAAGATGTTGTTGATGACGAAGTGCGCTTGGCCGACGATGAGGAAGAGAGCCATGTGGGTCCAGGCGAACTGTGTGAACTGGAACTTGTAGTGGCCCTTTTGCAGCGAAAAGACGAAGAAGACGAAGCCTGGCAGGATTAGTGTGCGGAAACGTAGTATGTAGAGGAGACTCACCAATGATGTACAGCATAAAGGAGATGAACCTGTGGTGGGTGGCCAGGGGAAGCAGGATTCTGTCGACAAGCAGAATGTGCTTGAAGTAGTAGATGACGCTCTCGCCGTACAGGAAGTACATGGCGGTTCCCAGGAAGTACCAGTTCAGCGATTTGGTGAAGCGCAGGCTGCGGGCCTTGCTGGGGACGTTGGCTATCGCAATGACCTCCTTGAAGCAGATGACCTGGACAGCGGTGATGATAACAATGATGTACAGGTGGCCAGCGCCGAGGGCGAAGAAGAAGCCTCCGATCATGACCAGGGTCCATGTGGTGCGCACGATGAAGTTGGCCTTCTTCTTCTCGTACTCGCTCTGCTCGGGGACTGGTGGTGCCTGGCGTCGTCAGCGGGGAACTTCTCCTATAGCAAGTATGCGTACTGATGTTTTCTCCATGGCGCCGTTGCGCGTAGGGCTGCCCGGCTGCGAGCCCGTCTCTGAGATATCGGACATGCTCATCGAGGCCCGGCGCGCGCGCCCGTTGCTCGCACTCCTATGTGCGAACTTGACGTCCTTGCGAGGACGCGCCATCGTGTGCTGGATGCTGTGTGCTGTGTGCTGCTGTGTGCGGATGCGCCGGGAGAATTGAGTCGGCGTGTGCGCTGCGGACAGGTCTTGGAGAGCGGTGTGAACAGGCTCGTCAGTGTCGACGGCGGGGCAGAGGGCGAGGCTTGGTGTTGTTCTGGCGCCGTGTCCAGGTTGAAAAGCTGCGGACCAATTTGAGCGCTTGATGCAACGTCATAGCTCGACGCAAATCATCGCTAGCCGCATGTGAAGTTGCCGCACGCCGCAGCGCCAAACACGCGACGCGTCTCGCTCAGCCCTGCAATCTGGACCTGGGGGCATGCGTCTTGGGAAGGAAATTGGCCGATGGAGATGCAGACATGTCCGACGACGACTTCGACTTCTCCGACCATGACCTCGACGCCTTGCCCGCGAACGCGATCGAGCAGTTCGAGGCTGCAGCCATCCGCGCGACGCAGCAGCCGCAGACGCGGAGGGCCGAGTCTGACTACGGACTGGACGACGCCGATGAGGTGATCAATCTCGACGATGAAGACGGTTTTGCCCAGGGCCAGCACGGCCGGGCCCATGACCCTTACGATACATACGACGCTCATGACGCCTACGACGAGGGCACCACGATAGACGAGAGCTTCCACAGGCAGACGCAGCCACCGCACGGCTCTGCCTGGCAGGTGGTGGATCCACCACGGCCGTCGCAGGCAGACCCAGACCTGCTGCTCGCGCGCATCAAGAAGGTGGGATAGCCCATTCTGTCATGATTACAGAGCACTGACCGCTGCAGCTAGAGCAAGACAAGGCTCGCGAAAAGAAAGACGCCGATGGCCTGAAGAGCAAGCTGCAGACCAAGTCCGGCGAAGCAGACACCCTCCGACGACGCCACGATGCTGAGCTGCGACGCCACGAGCGCCAGCTGGCCGACCAGCAGCAGTTTCATGGCGATGAGGTTGCGAAGCTCAGGGCCGAGATTGAGAAGTTGCGGCGGGAGAAGGAGCAGGCGACGACAAACAACATGTTCCACCAGCACGATGTCCGCGAGGCTGGCCTGGCGCCGCGGACGAGGAAGCCCATGGCGACCAGAACAAAGGCTAGTGCCGCGGTGAGCCCAGCAGGCACACCTAGGAAGAAGGCACGAGGGCAGCTGGGCGATGGCTTCGACGATGGCGATGTGGTCCTGGCATCTCCGTCGAGAACCCGTGAGAGACAGAAGACGGGAACGCCGACCCTGGCTGGCAAGCGCAAGAGGAACGTCGTGGATAACAGTCCCATCCCTCTGCAGTTGAGCGAGCCACACTCCCAGCCCCGGGAAAGAGATGTGGAGCCCACCGAAGGCGATGTGGAAGTCGACGAAGCATTGCTGGACTTTTTCCGGAAGGACGACAGACGCTTCGATCTATTGCGTCGCCTGATGGCCCATAAATCGTCGAATGGCGGGGATCGCGTGCTCGAGGCACTCGCGCAGCACGCGTTTCCGTCAAACCCAGCGAAAAGACTGTCGTCCATATTCTACGATGCATTGGCTGCAAAGACGTTCTCAGACGTGCACGCTCTCGCACTGGACACACTGTCTGCCATCTGCGATCTTTGGGCGCAGTGTCTGGTGGAGAAGTACTATGCGCCGGTCAACCTGTTACTCGACGCATTCCACTTTGTGCTGGCTTGCGAGCGGTGCGAGACGGCCTGCGAGATCAAAAGCCGCTTTGTCGCACTGATGATCGACTCAATCGACCTCGTTGCGAACCCATTATCAAAAGCTGCCAAGGTAGGGCAGGATGCCATCAAGACATTGTACACCTCAGGCCACCGCGAAGTCACGGCACAGATCGACGTCCTCTCCTGTCTCGACATCCTGCACCTGATCGCGACCAGTTGTGTGAGCATATCAGACAGCGAGGCCGGTGAGCTGTGGGAAACCATCCCTTCAGACTTCGCCATCATGCTTCTCAACAAAGAACAGCCCATTGCGCAAATATCCCTCATGCTTCGCATCCTCAACACCTCCAGCCTGGCAACCTCCATCGGCCCCATCACAGCATCCGACTCGCAAGCTGACAGCCAAGCGCACAGAGAAGACGCGCTGATCGGGCGTCTCACAAACCTTTTCACCGAAACACCAGCCATCACCGCCGACCCGTCGCCACCCGCGTTCTCATCGTCTTTGGAGCATGACTTACCGGACATGGTCACAGCCGCCGACATTCTGGAGCTGCGGCTGCAAGTCGTCGACCTCTTGACCACACTATCCATCCCCCAGCACGGCGCTGCCCGGCTCGCCTCAAACCGTATCTGCATCGGCCGACTAATCAAATACCTCGACCGTCTCCTCAACATGTTGTACAAAACACCCCTCGCGCCAACCCAAGACATCACCATATCCTCCATCAACGCCACTATGAAGTTAATCTACCACATCGTGACCTCGAATCCCGGGTTCGACATCAAAAGCAAGTTGGTCAACACGCTGGGTGGGCAGCACGCATATCTGGTCAGCTTGACGAGACTGGCGTTTAGCGAGGGGCTGGTGCTGGAGAAGGGGATTGAGGAGGAGGTTGTGGATATGGCGCATCATATTCTGGACGAGGGGTTGAGTTTGGAGGAGGGAGAGGCTTTTGGGGGCGTGTTTAGTACGGGGACGAGCGTGCTTTAGGATGAATCTGGATAGCCAGGTGTCTTATCAAACAATGTCACGTTTCAAATGGTTCTAGATGCTAGGATGTACATGATACAGTACCTTTCCGTCTTTTTACTCGTACCATGACTTTCCTTTTGAGATGGTGTAGTCCAAGTAGTAGTCAGCCCTATCAGCCTTGCACTCAGGAACCGAGGCGCGCATGGACCAACCAAATGTTGAACCTCAATCGCGGTTTCCAAACTTCCAACCTTCAGCACTCACACCGCCAATGCCACCGCGACCCTTCGTCAACGACGCGCTCTGGCGATGTCTCTGCCCCGGCTTCCCTTCCAATGCCACCGCCGCCCACCTATCCCGCTCCGCCTTACCATCCACACCCACCCTCACAGCTAAACGGCGCTCCCTCCCACAACGCGCATCGCGCACCTACAGCGCCGCCGCCGCCGCCGCGCAACCCTCCCCCTTCTTCGCCCAACCGCATGTCCCCGCACCAACTGCACCTCCGCGCTTCAACCCTCGCCCGCGCAATGCAAAAGAGAAGACACCGCTCGTGCACCTGCCAACACACATCCTGTACGAAGACCTGCGCGATGCCGGCGCAAAGGGGCAGTTCGACGAGGTGATGAAGATAAGCAATGTCCTTATTCAGGATCGCGGGCAGCGGCCCGATCAAGCCATGTACGCGGCTGTGCTGCATAGTTTTGCGAGCTGTGAGAACGGGACGGCGGGGAAGGTTAGGCGGGTGCTTGAGGAGATGGGGTTTTGGAGCGATAACGCGTCGCTGGACGGAATGCCGGACGGCAGGGAGAAGGTCGATCTTGACGTCAGAGGATGTGAGAATGTGCTGCAGGCGCTGGCGGTGCATCCGGACTATTTGTTGAGGGCGGAGGTGCTGGAGTATATGCGCGAGAAGTGGTACACGCTGAGTGACCGCGCGCATTGCTTTGTTGTTGCGGGATTACTAAGAGACAGGCTGTTTGAGCAGGCGCTGGCGATGCTGGAGGATATGTGTCAGAAGAAGGTTCGGGTCGATGAGTGGGTGTGGAGTGAGGCTATGTGGTTGCTGCTGGAGTTTGGAGAGGCGGAGGAGGCCTTCTACGTGTTGAGTTTGAAAGAGAGTGTCTCGGAGGGGACGCCTGGCGCAGCGTACGGCGTGAAGCTGAGCAATGCGCTGTGGGGTGCGATGCTCGACGCTGCGGCTCAGCAACAGCTGGTACGCGCCTCTCACAGTCTCTCTAAACGCGTCACTAACACAACCAGCACGATGCTGCGCGCATAGTATGGACCACCCAAGTGCAACCCGGCTACCTCAAGCCACCAACCGGGACCTGCCTCAACGTACTCTCCCTCGCCTCGCGCCACAGCGATATCCCCCTCGCAACCGACGTATTTCGGGTGCTCACCTCGCGCGAAACCATCTTCACAACGCACCACTACGAGCTGCTCATCGCGACCTACCTCGGCGCCTCAGCCCTCTCAGACGCCTTCTCCGTGATTCTCATCATGGTCGACGCAAACCTCAAAGTCGACTCCGGCACCTGCCACCCGCTATTCGCCTACCTGCGCAACGCACCCCCTCCACCCCCAAGCAAAGTGATCAACGAGAACGGCGAGGAAGTCGAGGAGCAGCTCAGTCAGCCGCTTTACGCCTTCATACTGCTGCAATCCCTCGAAGCCCAGGGCCGACGCATCCCCACCGCGTTAGTAAATTGCTGCATCCAGTCCTCCATCGCGCTCGGCTCTCTGCCCGAAGCACTCGACATGTACAAAGCTCTACACACCGTCGCGCGCTCCGGGCCAAACACTGAGACCTTCAACGTCCTCTTCCGTGGCTGCTCGCAGGACGGCCGGAAAGACCTGGCCATGCTCCTTGCCAACGAGATGCTCGCTTTGAACCTCAAGCCTGACCGGATTACTTACGACAGATTGATCATGGTGTGCGAACGGTCGGGCGATTTGGACGATGCGGTTAATTACTTCGAGGAGATGAGGGCCGCGGGGATGAGGCCGAGAAGGGGCACGTATGAGCGCTTGATGAACGCGCTGGTGGATGCGGAGGACGAGAGGTGTGTGGGTGTGTTGAGGGACTACAAGGAGAGTGGGGAGCAGGTTAGTCTTGTTGAGAGGCGGGTTAGGACGAAATTTGTTGTGCCGGGGGAGATGTGAGGTGGTCGGGTTGTACGAGAGCGTGTAGTGAGTAATAGCATACCGTCACGCGAAGACGGCGGTGAATGAGCACAATTGAAGACACTGCCTCGATCATTCAAGCAAATGCACTCAACATGCATGCACCTCGTACATTGTTCTCCGCTGTCTGACGCTCCCCTGAATACACACAGACCACGCTTCAGCGCCGAATTTTGATCTTCGGTCGTCGTAGCCCTACATTCCCCATCTGACATCTCACAGAACGAGATGTTAGTAACCCGACTACCCAGACATATACATCTCAACCCTCCTTCTCGTCAAGCGATTTCCCTGGGTCTAGTGGATTCCCATACTAGGGGCAGATTCCTGGCAGTGCTGCTTGTGAGCGGTGAAAACGTTACAAGGAGCCACCAGCGTCGAACATGTGCGGTATCCGAACTATCCATTGTCTGCTCAAACGGTACTGTGTTCGTCGCTCAGGACTCATGTGGCTTGCGTGGCATGAATCAAGATCAGCATGCTGTCTACACTGCAATTGCACTCTTAGCCACGACCTCGTACGCAGGTGCACGTCGATATAAACGCCAAGACCAGCAGTCTGAGGATGTCGTTCTACTACGACGCTGCACAGGAGGTTAACAGGGCTTCAGCACGTCAAGACCTACTAGGAAACGTCACGGCCGCTGAGCCTTCGTCGTCTACGGGTAGCTTCGCTGAGGCTCTGTCCAGGCGGCTCCGATGCGGCTGAAAGTGGGTCCATCGGGGTCCGACACACGGGACAGGTCGGAGGAAGAGCGTTAAGCCCTACGAAAGCGTCGCAGCTTGGGCACGCATGTGAAGAAAGTCGGGTGCAGTCGGAGCCTGCAGGCCCATTTGAAGCATTTCCAACCTCGAAGAGGCCGCAGAGTGGATCTCACGTAGCAAAAAAGAAAAACTCGTCACCGCTCGCACCCGTCTTGAACTTAATAAGTGATCATTGCGTCGTTATAGGTATGTTGTGCCTCTTCGTTTGCGCTCCTGGCAAACGCCAGATTAGCCCTGGATGGACTCGATGTCCTCGACGTTCTTCTCGTGCCCCTTCTCAACCGAGTTGATGGAAGGTGCGAATCCGCCGGTCAGCGGCCTCCTCGACTCGCGCACGATGCCGGCAATGCTGCGGCCGCTGCTGAACATCATCTCGAGCTCCTCGAGCGAGCGGCCCATCGTCTCCGGGTAGAAGAGGAACACGATCGGCACGATGATGGCGGAGATGATGAGGAAGACGAGGTAGTACTTCCAGCCGATTGTCTCGATGGCGACGGGTGTGACCATGTTGACGACGAAGTTCCACTGTTTCGCAGGTTAGCCATTGCTGGTTTTCCGATTTCAAGGGTTCCAGGATTACTTACCAGCCAGTGGTTTGCGGTCGAGATACCGGCCATGGGCACACGAAGACGTGTGGGGGCGACTTCGGTGCAGTACAGGAAGTTGGCGCCGAGGAAACCGATGGGGATGAAGAAGTTGAACAGGAAGACGAACAGCGCCGAGGCGATCTGTGCGGGCTTGTTCGACTTGGGGAATGAGGAGGCGACGGCCAGAGCCAACATGCACGAGGCCATACCGGCGCCGGAGAACATGAACAGCTTGCGGCGACCGAAGCGGTCGATGGTGAAGAAGGCGACGAAGCAGGACAAGAACTTCCAGGTGAGCGCACCGCCGGAGAGGATGCGGGAAGTCTCGCCGTCGAGACCGAGACCCTGCTGGAAGATGATGGTGGAGTAGGTGGAGATCAGGTTGGAACCGCACATCTGCTGGAGGAATTGCAGGAAGATGCAGAGCGAAAAGCGGTAGAAGAGCTTGTCCTTGCCGTTGGTGAAGATGTCGCTGATCTTGACGGCGCTGCCTTTGGTCTCCTCGAGAGCGAGCTCGATGCCGCTGATCTCAGCCGCGATGTCAGGGGCGTGCAGGTCAAGACCCTTGAACTCAGACAAGCTCTTCCTAGCCTCCTCGACGCGGCCCTTGTTGACGAGCCAACGCGGAGATTCCGGGATGAAGAAGACAGCGGCCATGGGGACAATCGAGATGGCGATGGGAATGACGAGGGGAATGCGCCACTGCAGAGGCAGGTTGTTCTGCTCGTAGAAGCCGAGGTTGATCCATGCTTCAAGGAGGTAACCAAGGGAGATGAAGCAGCCGTCAAGAACGACGTGCTTACCACGATTGGCAGAGGACGAGCACTCGGACTGCCAGACGGGAACAGTAGCGGAGAGCTGACCAACACCCCATCCGAGGATGAAACGACCAACAACGAACTGAGCAAGCTGGAAGGATGTGCACTGGAGGATCTCGCCGATGAGGGTGCAGACAGCACCGATGAAGATGACCTTGCGGCGACCGAGCCAGTCACCAATCCATGAGCAGGTAAGAGCACCGAAGAGGGCGCCGATGGTGAACGAGGCAACGACGGCACCCTGCTTGGTGGAGTGCTCGCTCTTCAGAGCGCCCTTGGCGTGAACAGTGTCGATCTCGGGGAAGTGCTTGTTCCAGTCGGCCAGGGACAGAAGGCCACCGACACCAGACTGGTTGTACCCGAAGAGGACGAAAGCGGGCATGACGACCAGCAGAAGCTGGGCCATCTGGAGGGACTTTCCACTGAGACCCATGATGGTGGTGGGTGTGTAGGATGTGAGGTGAGTAGAGGTAGGTGGAAGGTCGAGAGACTTCGTCAATCGTCAGACAAGAGATGCCTGAGTGTACGAGACAAAGAGACTGGAGCGGGAACGATCGAGGTGAGCGCGAGCTACTTGTACTTCCTCTCTAGACCCCACATTATTGGAGTGTGTGGGCATTACTATCACGGAAGGTCCACCTGGGGGATGCCGGAGATACTGCTCGAAGCGCGGTCCGATGTCTGCTTCGAGCTGGAAACGGACCTCGCCCGAGGTGAAAACGAGACCACCCCCATCTGGACTCCACACAGGGCCTCACCGGTGTGTGGAGAAAACAGGAACAAATCTCAGGCAAAAGCCTCGCGCCAGGGGAGGCCAGGGTGCGGCAGGCGAAACCCCGGGTGTGCAAGAATTTGTTGAGCGTGCAGGTGATGTCAAATGCCGGCTGGGTTGCAGCGCTATCGAGACTGGCCTGAAGAGTTTGAGTGGGTCCCCTAGATGCTTTGCGGCTCTGCGGCCTCGGCAGATTTCAAGCCTTTGCTTGTTTCCCTCCGATGATGTGAGGTGCTTTACCAGGACGCGTTACGTCTTTCGAAAGTCGGAGGTGTCCGTCCAATCGCATCTCGAGGATAGAATCCTTCTGACAGGCGCTTCCGACAGTCGACACGACAGCCGATGCCGGTTTTGTCGCAGTTCGAGTCGTGTTGTGATGAAGGCTAAGCCTGACAAGCTTTTAGCTTGGCGCTGCCACCGTGTAACGGTCTGTTCGTTGATCCTTTCTCTGCTGTTTCCTGGCACCGCTGATCTGTGTACGAAATTTTGGGGTAATTGCGGCCCTGCGTTCTCCGCGCTTGAGAGTGATGCCCTGTGCATTTTCCCTTCCAATGACATCAGATCATTAAATATGCAGGTGCCCCGACTTTGGGGTGCCGTGCCGCGAGACGAGGCGAATCATCATCACCGACTTTGACAACGCTCACGACTCGTTCATACGGTCTCTGTGGATACATATAGATCCTTTGCCGCGCTCGCTGCGACGCTTCTCAGGCTCCAAGAATCTTGGCTGGCACCCCACGAGCTTTCCCATCCACCAGACCACCCACGCATGTTTCGACCGAATGTCGGTGTTCGGTGTATGTACAAAACGTCTCCACCAAGACTACCGAAGAGCCGGCGCGAGGCTTGACTAAGGCTAGCTTTTCATAGGTTGCTTGTTCAGCATCGTGTGAGATATTTGTGGACACTGGCGGGTGCCGAAGGCCGTTCTTACAGCTTTCTTTCTGGAAACCCAATCTTGCAGAGATATCACCAATCAGAGATTTCATACATCAAGCATGGAACTGCTGTCGAACACCTCACCGTACAGTCACAACACTGTCGGTGTCTCTCATCATCTGAGGTGCAGATTTTGCCGCGGAGATAAGCACGTGTGACACGCCGGGCCAGAGCCTCACCAATGTATGCGGCCGCGCATGCACAAGACCTCTTGGCTTCCAGCCTCCAGGCTTGTTTACACGTCTGCCGATTGCGCCTTTGCCGCAGCCAAGCCCCGACGTTGTGCAATCTCGGAGGTTGACACGATGTGCGAGACGTGTCTGACGAAATGACGAGGTGGAGAGCACGGCAACTTCTTACGTGTAGAAACATGACTCTCGCGGCAGCAGTGCTGACCACCACCTTGGCAAGAAGAGTCTTCATAACTTGCGACACGAGGATCTATTGCCAAGTGAAGAAGGAGGTACCTGCCACATGAGGCTGCGTTGAAGATTGGGACCCTTTGAAGCTACAACTGCAGGCGCGGCCTCAACAGTTCCAGTGCTCTTCTTGAGCACGAAGTTCTGAGACCAGATGTTTGGAAGCGACTATCTCGCGCGCGGGCGACTCCTAGCTCCCTCGAAAGGATCGTCTAGCTTCTGCAGTAGCTTCCTTGCATTTCACATCCGGTGAAGATAATCAAGAACTTCACGTCAAGCGGGTATCGAACAACTCTCATGGGTTCGTGAGCTGCGAACGACATGTCGATGCGAATCGCTTGCTCGGAGCCCAAAATGGCCATGTGCGTGGTGACAGCGCAGCAAAACCGAGACACGCACTTCTTGGCTGTGCTTGCTCACACAAGAACGGCAGCTGCGACTTGACTTCAATTTCTAAGGGCTTGTCACTTCTTGCATCAGGTGAGTTTGCGCCTTAATCCGTGGTGAAAATTTGGACCACGGCGGATGTGTGCATGCGCAACTATCGGAGGCCAGGCCAAAGCCTAGCAGCAGGAAGATCGGACCTCAATTGAGGCTGAACTTCCCTCGTACTCGCACTCGATAGTTCTGCGTACGCCTCCGTCATGCAAGGACTTCGACGCCCTCCGCGTCCTCCGCAATTCAACTCGATCTTGGGGCCCCAATTTCCCCAATACTCCACGAAAACAACCTGGAGGCCCTAGAAAACAATTCGATGCACCTGAAGCCGTTCGTACCGTCCCACAGGGGCACTTTCGTGGTCGTGCACGATCTTGCTCGGAAGCTATCGGAGGCGCGCTAGAGAATGCGCCGGGTGCGTCAGTGAACATCCCAAATGTCAAACGCCGACGGGATCATCAGGATGACGACTTCACATGGTTTTATTGGTTCCTCTTGGAGAGATGCGCCGATGGAATGTACGAGATTGCGCTGCGAACATTGAAGGGGCAGATGGGGCCTCGGACCATGTTGCTGGTTTGTTCTCCGCACTCTTTATCCCACAGATGACCATGGATTAAACGGCTCCGCAAAACCATCTTGTCCGTCAGCAGTGCTTGTGTCGGCAATTCCGACGATGAGCCGCTGAATTGCCAGTCTTACCTTGAGCTTCGTAAGAATTACTCTTTTACAGGTCAACCGCAGACCGCAGCGACAGAGGATTTGATATCGAAAATGGAACAGTCGCGCTGGTCTCGCTGTGCCGGAGGCTGCAATGTCGTACGCATGCAGTGTTGTGAATCTCTTAACCCAACAGCCTGGAATGGTCGCTTTCCAAGCCGTCCTGAACCTTTACGCCTACAGCTTCCCGTGCGTCGTTGTGGGCCAGGTCTGAATACCAACGTTCACTTGGCGCGACACGATGCAAAACGACCCCTTCCAGCTCGGGCAAAAGGCACCCTCTGCTCTCCACAAGCGCATCCAACGAGCATCCGGAACCGCTCTGTGGTTGAACGACATCAAGTCCCTATATCTTGTGTGGCATTGCATCGAGGATACACGTGTCAAAATCAGATATCCCCGCTGGCTGCTGAATACGCGTGTTGATGAGCATTTCTGATGGTACAACAAGATACCACAATTTTGTGAACATCGAAAGGGAATCAGTTATGCCTGCCTAACGCAGGTACTCGAAGACTGGCCACCCCTCTGGCTACCGCTCTGTCTCTGCTCCTCCAGCGAAGATTGATGCGTGGTCAACGACCAACGTTCCGATGAGGTCAGAAGCAGGAGCCAGGTGTCTTATGAGGTTAGTGTAAGACGAACTTCTCAACTCAAGATAATCTCGGACACCATGTTTCATAATTCGTGCTCTGAGCGGCAGAAGTAGATGCACAAGTGCTTCAGCTTTTTTAGCGGCCAGAGAAGATCTCTAAGACACACAACCCGTGGCTCTTGCAGAGCCTCGTAGTCGGAGAGAATGGTCACATGCCAGTGCAGTGACAATCGTGTAATGTTGACAGCCGCAGGATAAGCCAACAACGGCGGAACTGGAAGAGTCTGATCACGATTCTCCAAGGGAAAGTCCAGCCTCAAGTCGAGATACCTGAAATTGGGAAGAGCCGTGAAAGATCAAGACACTGTGCTTGTAGCGCACAGATATGTCAAGCGCTGCCAACACGTTCCCAACTCTCCACGAGCGGCCGCATGATCCCTAAACAGTATGGCCATAACCACCGGTATCGAAGTGTGCCTTCTACCGGAACGTCGAGCCTTGTCCTCCTCAGACAACAAGTCGCGTTTGTATTCATCAAGGTGGTGGCTATCCTCGTGCGGAAGACAATCAGTCCGAGCTTCTCTAGGTCAGACAAACAGCTCAGCATCACTCCCACAAACCCCGGCTCAGAGGCTTCGCGCACATCAGCAATCTAGGCTTGTCTTTTGCGGGGACGTCCCACAAAGAAGTTCAATGCGGCATTGCTTGCGTCATACGATCCGCAAACGCAACTAGATGGACAAGTGAGGCTGTCTCGGTGGCGAAGAGTGCTCTCGGCGCAGGTGATGTTGTGGACACGAACAAGCTTTGCGACCTGGGGAATTTCGAGCAGCGTAGGAAGAGGGAGCAGTCTGAGGTGGGATGCGCTCATCAGTAGGTTTGATGAGGCAGATGGCTGGGTAGAGGCACTCGTGGCCAATTGGCAGCAAACCGCGGCAGCTGTGGGCGATGTGATGGTGATCGCCCGTGTCTTCGAGGCAAAAGGTGACTCGAAGCAACAGCTCGTGCGCCAGATCTGAGAGCTTTGCCATGATGGACGCAGGACGGCGAGCGATCTAGGGAGATGAGTAATTGGACCGAGATCATATTTTTGGTTGCCAAAACAATGACAATGTGGCCTTGGCACACGTGGCGATTGTAGATGAAGGAGAGAGACAAATGCTTGGGTAGCCGGACTCGGGCGACTAGAAACCGTGTATCAGAACCGGAGTCTTGACTTAAAGACCGACTTCGTGCCTATTGCTAATCTTGAGGATTTGTAAAACCATCCCATCCCATCCCACGGCGTCGTAGATACAACAGTACCCCTTCCGCAGCCTCGTGCGCAAATCACGATTCGTCCTCATGACTCGGGGGTCCGAGAGGAGCTCTTCTCTCACCGTTGCATATCTCATGATATTGTCAACAAGCTCTTTCGGTAAGCGCTTCCCAGCTACCCTAGACGCGTGGGTCTTGGCCTCCACTAATGCCTGCATCTGCATCATCTCGAGGGCCAGTCCTGTATCCGGGTGGACGCAACCTCGCTGCAATTGTTTGCATTTGCTGCACTCAGAATATTTCAATAACGCCTCGAATGTCGCAGACGACGAGGTCTGGACGGAGAAAGAGGATGTCGAAATGTGTCCTGTCGATGTACAAGATGGGCTTCGTCTTCCAAACTTCAGGCGTGATAGTCTCGAGGATTTTGTTGGTTTCAGTGATCGCATGTCGGTAGGGTTCACCTCGAAGGTGGTTTTGATCGCCATGGCAATGAACAAGGCCTACGACGAGCTCGACCCAGAGCTGAAACGCCATAGCTTCACCGCGTTTCTCTGTGTACTCGAGGAGCCACTCGACTGTTTCACTGAAACGTTGCACAAGACAGCGCGACAGAACGCGTTGCTTCTCATGGAGAAAATCGCTGTGTGAGATCGTGCAGCGTCGTATGAAATTCGTAACACACGCATAGAGCCTCATAGGATCTCGAGATGGTGACCGGAGTAAGCGGTCCCGATAGGGTTCTGGTAGATCTGGGACAGTCAGCACCGTGCAAGGTATGTGCGACTGTGGAAGCTGCCCGACATGCCGAATTTGCGTCCCAGTCCATAACGGCAAAACACACAAAAGAATTTGAAAACGTTGATGGTATTGAACAAGGATGGCGGTAAAGTTTGACGCGCTGGGTAAGCTTTCGCCGACGCGACACGTTCGCATTCGATTCAGCCATCCACATTGACGCTCGTTCTATTGTAGTCAAAACAGATTCTTGAAGTCATGCATGGCATCTTTTTCCATCGTATGATTCCATATGAGACTGCTGAATGGTCGTCATAGTCAGTCTAGACCACCACAACGCGCCACAACTCCTCTTCACCCCCCAATGCTGCACTGAACGGCATACCACTCACAACTCGATTGACTCTCAACTCCCTAAGCTCACCATTGCGCTACCACAGCAGAATCGGCTTGATAGTGCTTCCCGCGTGCATATCGGTCAGAGCTGTCTCGAAGTCATCAGACTAGGATATGACGTTAGCTTGTACGTATGGCTGAATGCTGACGAGAGCTTACCTTGTAGAATTTTGCTAGCTTCTCGATCGGGCTTAGACGTTCTGTCAGGTTTTACCTTGTACGATGTTGGGCCGCACTCACAATTTGCCTTGTCGGTACCATTCGATCATCTGCGGAACAAACTAGTTGCGCCGTTAGTCGTGCTAGGCTCGAAAGTTTTTGCTTGCACTCACTTTCGCAGGTTTGGCATCGCCCTCGATGCATCCCCGAATGGCCGTGCCGATCTGATCCCAATCAGCTCGCGATCTATGATTCCGTATCTTGGACTTACGTTGAGCAGGGCGCCGAGGTCGAGATCTATCGTCTTCCCGTTCACGATGCCGATTAGGATGATCTGACCTCTGGCTTGCAGTGCTGGGACTGCGGCTGCAATCAGATCTACCACTCCCGTGGTGTCGAACACTGCATTTGCACCTTTCGGAGCAATCTTTCTGATGGCTGCTGGAAGCTCTGTCCCTACGTCCTGGAACTTGGAAGTGTCGATGACATGCGTCGCGCCCATCTCCTTGACCAAGTCGAGACGTGACTGCACTCGATCAACTCCAATGATTGTGTGCGCACCTCGAACGCTCGCGGCCTGTACTAGGTTAGCCAATACCAACGAAGCTGCAAGCGTAGGCAGCTGCTCCTCTAGAGTCGCAGAAGAATTCGATTGCAGTCCACCTCGGAACGAAAGGCAGCAGAGGCCGGCTGGTGAGTATATCACAGCATTTTGAGCCTCTAAGCAGTCCGAGAGAACAAGCTGGCATAAAGACGGACTTACCATGATTGCAGACATGCCAACACCACCAAGACCAAAAACCTAAGATGCACGAGTCAGCTAGGGCACACAGTCTCAGCTAGCGTTAGAACTTACAACGACAACGTCCTTTTTCCCCACATCTGCCAACTCAGTGACAGCACCAGCTCCTGTTTGGTAGCCACAGCCCATCGGAGCAAACAGCTTCAGCTCTTCTTCATCTTTGACCAGCTGCTCGACATTGACGACAGAAGTTCCTTTCACCAACGCGAGACTGGAAAAGCTTGACTGCCCGAAGTACAGTCCACCAGCAGGTTTGCCGTCAATCTGATAGACATCAGGAACATGAAAGAGGTTTTTAACGTGGAACTGTTCGCAGTATCCAGGTGTCCCGTCTTCACAGGCACGACAATCGTCATTGCCACAGTAGTCAAAGCTCAAGAGAACTTTGTCGCCCTTCTTGACATGGCTGATCTTGCTTCCAACCTGCTCGACGATACCAGCACCTTCGTGGCCTAGAATCTTGGGGTAGGGATGGAAGCCTGGTGTGTCTGCTGGAAATGATGAGATGGCGATGTCTGTGTGACAGACTCCGGAGGCAACGATCTTCACTAGCAATTCATCCTCGCCTGGCTCCCGTAATTGAACCTTCTCTTTGCGCCAAGATACATGGCCTCCAACAGGGGCATCGCTCACAAGTGCTGTTGCAGAAATTGGGAAGGACATGGTAGAAAATGCCGATCGATTGCACAAGAGAAATGAGGTTCGAGACCAAGCTAGGATGGTAAATTGCGCCTATATGTACAGATTCTGACACGGGGGAGGTACATGTTGCAAGCTGAGTCGTAGGTAGCGGGGCCCCGGACTAGGGCACAAGCAACGCGGGGAATCGGGGAGCCAATCAGCGATCCGCGGAGGTCCCACCACGCTCACCTGCGTCTACACAATGACCCAATATGGCCAGCGACAAGCATCATTCCTGGCCAATCTCCGGTCCGAGGTCGACATCAGTAGCCGGTTAATTCCCACGTGATGCGACACCAGCTCAATGGAGGCTACAGCACCACGACAACGTAGCCGAGCGCATTTACCCGATCGCCTTTCTGCTGACGACAGCTCATTAACTTATCGTCAGCATGGGAAAGGGTCCCAGAACTTACGAAGACAGGCAAGACGTGGATCTGGGGTATGTGTGCGAATATCGATACTTTCGTAAGACGATGATGCTGACAGGGCTGACAGGGCTAAAGCTTCAACGGGTCCATTATCAAGACGGTGTAAAGGATCCCGCGAGTGGCTGAGCACTTGCCGCATCCACAAAGATACGTAGCACAGCATCAGCTTACAGCTACAATCACACAAAGCGGTCACCGAGTCTGGATGAGCAGAGCACAAGATAAATCTCGATGTGTTGTGTAGCTCTACGCATCCCCGTGTGCTTTCAATGAGGCTCCTTTCGCTATAGCTTCTGCGCTCTCCCAAGCAGTAACGAGAAGCCCTTCCAAGCGGAGCAAATCATGGACATCTGTCCCAAAAATCGCGCGGAGTGGAGCTGTAGTTCAATGAAGCTGCCATGGCGTTCCAAATACAGGCCGATCAAAGGTCGCAAAGCCCTGCCCGACGCAATGGCCCTCGCCTATTCATTCCATCCTTCTTCTCTTGGAACTCTTCTCTTTCGCAGCCTTAAAAGCCCCAGCCTCTGCCTCCGTATCTTCCTTCTCCCTTAAAACCTTGATCTCTCTAAGCACTCGAACACGGTCCTTTTTCATAGCTTTGTTGTATCGGCCGAGAACTTTTTTGTCCGGGCAAGCTCCCTCGCTAGGGTCAATGAGTGATTCCACGTCTGCCTCCTTCAAAAGCGCAGGAACCTCACTGAGCATTGTTTGGTACCTGCCCTGTTTTCGTACCCAATTGATGAGTGCGGTCAAGGGTCCAGCGTCAGCACCGGATGGCAGGTCACTGAGACCGTGTGTGAGTGCCAGAAGTGGATAGTCTGTCATCTCCCAGACATCATACGTCCATCCTTCTGCTGTGTAACTCGTGGTATCAGGCAATGACTGAGACGCCTTTGTTGCCTCCTCATCCTTGTACTTGCGGAAAATATGGTGATCAACACTCCCTTGGCTGCAGATCGAGGCTCCGGGAAGACATCGACTCATGTTAATGAAGTTAGAGATCTCTAGAGCACTCAACCCAGCGCGTATCATCCTCTCGCCCGCATTGCGCCACTGATAGTGGAATGGAAAGAATGAAAGGAGCTCCGCCAGTGTGAACTCAGTATCTCCCAGCAAAGTGATGTTGATGTGTACGGGCGTCGCCACGCTCTTGAATGGACAAAAGATGCGCCGGTCCTGATTGCCGAGGTATCGCTCTGCGTTGTCTTCTTCACTCTCAGCCATCGTGATGGCCAAGAGAGCTGCAATCGGCTGTTTCGTCTTCCGTGAGGTGCGAGTCACCCCGGTACCGCGCCATTTTCGACCTGACGTGGGAACGAAAGTGCTAGAAGGCACTTCCTCCATTGCGAGCATCCACCTTCAACCATCTTGCAGGTCGAAGACATGATCAGGGCAATCTCGAGCCTCAATATATCGACTTGTTATCTCGAGGAAGGGAGAGGCGCAGTCAGCTGGCGTGTTCTTGCTACTGGATACCAGATTGGTTGTCGACTGCTCGATGTTTGGGACACCTCCAACATGAGCCCAGGGAAGGACCCAGTCTACTCCATCGAAGTTATAGACCTCAGCATCAGAGCCGTCACTCAGAGAAGACATCATTGGTAGCATGCCATACTCCCGGTGGAGACGGCCGCCAGGAACGTAGCTCTGAAGTCCACCCTGATGCAGCTCTTCGCAGGTCAGGGGCAATGGGCCGATCGGGGTCAGCTTGAACGCCTGCTGAAAGGGATCAAACACAACCGGGTACAAACCGGACCAAGCGGTGTGCTGCCAGCCCGGCGGTAGAACCAACGTCGGTGCGCAGGATACATCCGGTAGTCCGCTCTTGAGAGGGATATGGTGAGCGTGGAAAGTGAGTCGCGGATCGGCTGAAGGCCACGGGTATGACGGGTGAGTGCTGCCACCAGATGGGTACATAAGCTGCCATTGTGTCGAGTAAAGTATAGGTAGTTCTATACTAGAAGCGATCACGACTTCGAAGGGTGATTGGACTGGTCCGGCTTGTGTGAGGATGACTGACGGTGCCTCCTGAGCAGCTGGTGATAACGATTCTATCGATGGCCGGCTAGCTTCGACCTTGGTTTTCGGTTCCTCTACGACTAACCCAGTCAGTGGCTTTCGAAGAGAATGTCGAGAATGAGTTAGTACCTTGTGTCTGCACCTTGCCTCGCAGTCTCGTGCTTCGACGAATGGAGCTCGGGCTCGAAAGTTGTAGGGCTAAGTTCGCATCACCCTCAGTCGATGTTGTCGGAGTAAACTGGATTTGATGTCTGGACTCGGATGTGCCACTTGAAACAGAAGAGGAATTGCAACGTAGCGTTACGGGGGATAAAGACGGACGGGTATTGCGATACGTGGGGTCATTCCTCCAGAAGTCTTCAGCGTCCTGCTCGCCTCTGTCGCCAAGAGCTGCAGAGATCTCATTGCCTGGCAGCTTGTTGTTGACTCCGAAGTTGCAAGACGGCATCTGCGGAGAAAGCATGCCATGCCAGTCTAGCTCAATACGCTTGAGCATCGGAGTCTGCGGGGGTAGCAGCGGGGCTAATCGAACGGCAAGGTCTGTTGTTGTTTCGGGCTGCTGCTCCCCGTTGAGGATGTGAGTACCGATCTCTATAGGTCTGGTCAGCTTCTATACGAACTTGTGCTCGGTCGTTTGCACACCTTCATCGAACAAATCTGAGCGATTCTTGGAAGGCGTGCATGGCGTCACATCAGCTAAAATGTTGTTAACACACAAAGTTATCATCCTTGTACGAAATGTCACTGACCACTGGAAAGGTGACCTTCTGGCGCTGGCGAGGGCGTCCGGTACGCTCTTTCCATGGCTGTCGATCGATGGTGCAAAGCGCCGTCTGGGTAATACATCTGTTCTGGAGGTGAAGCGCTGGAGGACATCGCGAGCGACCAAAGGTACTTGTAGCGTTGCGCGGTGGAGTCGAGGGTAAGAATGATGAGAGTGAGGGTTACGGTGAACTATCAGTGAGGTCTCAGAAATAGACCCTGAACTGCAGGGCGGCAGACTTCGGTGGCGACCTGCACTCACCTTCACCACGTCGACCCACCTGTTTTTCGCGCATTGCGTGCAACTGGAGGCAACGCTCACAATTGATACTTGGGAAGACTGCGGATAGCCCGCAGATATCTTAGACTTGTCCTGAGACCATAATAGCTATAGTCACAGTTGAGCAATTGCTCGCTGAGCGTGATGGCAAACAGGGGAAAGGAACGATATGAGCCGAGTCGGCGCGCGTTTGTAGATCGGCTCTTCCAATAACAAACGAGGCTGCAGGCAAGAGTAGCGATCAATGGAGTAATAGATAATTGAGCAGCTAGAGTGACATACGTAACGAATTGATTATCTCTGCGCAGAGGCAATCGGTGCATGCGGACGCAAAAGCTTAGTAGAAGATCGCAGGTCCTTCTCCATCAAAGAAAACCTCGTCCAACAAGCTCAGGAGCACCTTCTGGCCGACCCAAGACTCTTCAACGGCGGGCAGAATGCGCTCTGGCGGAAGCACGAAACCGTAGTCACCAGTGTCTGGCAACTCTATAGTGTAAGACCATTCGGCACGGCCTACAGCGTACACGTGATCGACGCCGACACCGGTGGTGGGGTACAGTACGGCACCACTAGGTCCAAAAGTATATGTTGTCGCGTTCGACGAGTTCGCTGCAATCTCCTGGCTCATCAATGATGCTGCACGCGTCCACCTGCCCAGCTGAGGGGCGTAGAGGTACTCGTCGTGGCCGAAGGGGCACAAAATAAGCTGACTGTAGCTGTGCCAATCAATGTACAGCTTAATGCCCTGTTCATCACGGAGGTTGCGGAGGAAATCATCCATCGCAGCATTCTCTGGTGCATCACGAGGGCGCTCACCGCGGTAGGTCTGTGAACACTCATTCTTGGAGGCACCACGCGTATTGGCATCCCAGTTGTGTTCCCAGTTTCTGTTGATGTCACGACCGTAGCAGGTTTGGTTAGCAGCAGTGACTGGAGGCGGTTGGCGGTTCTTGCGCCACAATCTGTCAGTCGTTTGGGTGTGCACGAAACCTGATCGATTTAGCTGATGCCCAAGATCAAGTGTGTCTGCCCTTACCGTCAGGGTTGACGATTGGGAAGATATAAAAGTCGTAGTTGTTCAGGAATGTTTGCGTGAGGTTGTCGCCAGCTTTGTAGCCATCGATGAGCTGTTTAGTAATGTATTCCAAGGTCTGTAACATATAAGCATATGCTAAAGTCAACATGAAGACAGTACTTACCGGAGCCACAATCCACTCTCGGGCGTGGACAGTGCCGTGCCAAAGCACCGCGGGCTTTCCAGGGCCACCGTTGCCCCACATATGGATACTACGACAGAGAGTTACTAATCATCTCACAATTCCAACGCCTCAACATACCCGTAGATGTCGCGACCTTCGAACGAAGTGCCTGAGCTCGTCCAATCTGAGTTCTCCGGAAACGACTCCTGTAGCTCCTTGAAGTACTCGATGTGATCCTCGTAGGGGTGGTAGCTGTCGAACCAGTCGTCGCCGCTGTTGGTGTCTTGTCTCTTCCAGGCCGACTTCACTTGAGCTTCGGCAGCGATCGATGAGCCCAGATCTGCGTGCAGGACACGAGACTCGAGGCCCAGTGCTTCGAATTTGGCGACCTCATGGCGAGGAATGGCAACATCGATGTGGTCGGAGGCGGACTCCCAGATGTTGTGAGACAACTCAGCAAGTCTCTTCTGGACCTCCGCTACATGTCGACCAGTCTTGACATGGTATACTTTGGTACCCTCATAGAGATTGACGGAGGGGCTACGAATGGAAACACCCGCAGCAAAGGAAGCAAGCGCAAGATGGAGAACAAACTTCATGACTGGTGCTCGCGATACAGCGAGCCTTGGACCGTAACAAGCAGGCTTTTATACATTGCCAATCCCCGAATCTGTTAATATGCTCAGCGTCGTTAGCAGGTTCCTCCACCCACTATACCAGGACAGGTCATGATAGCAAAGTCATCGCGCGAGATGATGTGTGACTTGCTTCCACGATGCTGGAAAGACATGGTATAGCACTGGTACCGAGCGATATAGCATCTGGTTGTTCTCTTGACCTGCCATATTGGATCTAGTGCAGGCGTGGCATTTCTTGTGCATTCATGGATCTCACAGATAGAAACGTCATCATCGCCAAGTGATGTCTCGTACCACCCGCTCGAACTCTCTTGGAAGAGCAGTCATTAGGATAAACCGGTGGGAAATCTGCAGTGTGGAGCATGTGTCCAAGGTCTGCTTTGAAGTTGCATGAGCGGGTAAAGGTTCTTTGTGCGGGGAAGCGTCGGCCTAACATGCACTGCCCCTGGAACGCTGAATCTCAAAAGAATATCGGAAGCATTCACTGATTCGCGCGTCGAGAGGCGTTTGACAGTATCGATGCTTGGAGGAAGTCCATGGTGTCAAGGGGCGGGGAGTGTTGAGCTGGTTCTCTGAAGAATCGTAGGCGCGCAAAAATTGACGCTGGGATGTGATTTCCAGACCGCCCTGTCGTAAGTCCCTCACGCTGCAATAGCAGGATACAGCAAGAAAATGAGATGGAGACAGTATAGAGCATCGAAGTCGTGGAAGATCGTGAATGCGTGTGAACGGCCTGTCCGCGGGTGGGTCATTCAAGATGCGAGTAAGTCGGGCTGACGCTAAGACAGAAGTGGCGTAGTCGTCGCATTGGAATGAATCTTCGAGACGCGTTGCAGCACGATGTCTGACCCTCTTTTCCCTTTACCTTGTGTGCGCTATTACTGTCTCTCCTGTGACAGTGCGCTTCTGAGATGCGAAGACCCATATGCGTTGTACGGTCAGCTTCAAGCATTCATTCTTAACAGCTGCAGCGCAGTGCAATGGAGCCGTTGCACACGCGACAGCTGTTTCAGCAGCACCGGTCTTCAACAACGGACAGGTTTTACGCAACCACACCTCAAAAGTGAGTGTGCGCAGGTAAGCAATTGAGTGGTACGTTTCTGTATGGGCACGAAGAAAGGACAAAACTACTCCACAAGCATTTGCATCTGAATAGCCAACTTGGAGATCCGGCAATATGGTTGTCTTTGGTCTCAGCAGTGTCGGTCTTACAGCGTTGATGGCAGCGAAGCACATCGGCGTCGGGTAGATTATCGCGGTTCACATTGTGCAAGAAAAGTTGCAAATGGCGAAAGAGCTCGGCGCAACAGATGCAAAGTATCGAAGTCTGGTGCAGGCGCTACCTTCGCTATTGACTGCATGTCTCGCTCCGCAAGGCACTCCGACTACAGCTGCAGTGTCACCTCCAGACGCAAAGATCCCCATCGACCCTCTGATGTTTCTGCTGGACAACAAGAAGCTAATTGAGTCACCGAGGGCGTTTCGAACTCAGGAGCTTTCACTCCGCAGCTCACCCAGCTGCATCAGAAAGGTGCCTTCTCTATCGAGAAGTTGTGCCGCCCCTATCTTGTGGAAAGGCTGGAAGATGCGATCCATGACCTGCACACTGGCAATGTAAGTTGCGCAGCCTCAATTTTCTGCAGCACGCCGAAGGCGCGTTCCATGTTGTCAAGCCGGTCATACAATGGAGCCGAGACACAGGATGGGAGGAACAAAGCAATGACAAGGCGCGTTGTCGATGTTCACATCCTTGTACAGTAGGGCGTCTTTGTCGCGCAAAGACACTTCCAACCCAGCTCTACGAAGTTTTTCGCTCATTTTCCAGCTGCTGGGTTTACTGATCGATCTTGAAAAAGAGGCTTTCACCGTTCTCTCGAGCTTCCTATCGTGATCATGGGTTCTCAAAATCCCCCAATGCTGGCACAGCATACCCAAACGGATTCCACCTTCAACTCTCCCTATCAAATTGTCTGTTCCGACAGGTTTTGGGCACTCTATCTCGAAATGCTACGATTTCAGTTGCTACCAAAGCCTGAAGACTTGCTGCTTTTCCTAGACTCCGCGCGGGAAGCAGCAGAGGACCGATACCAAGAGCCGCAATTCGCATACGTGCGCCAGGCACTTTGTAAGGTCTACGATAATTGTGTCGAATGGCTCGAAGATGGCATGGAGCCAAACGAGATTCTGCTGGAAGCTCTACAGGATGAGCGGACGGTCTTGGACAACCATAACCGAATGCAGGCTAAGGCGCATCCTGGGCTAGGCAATGCTGGGGGCATACCTGACAAGCTGACAAGTTTCCCACTTCGCTTTATGTGCCTTCAAGATGGCGATGTTGTCTTGCCGACCGGATTCTTTACGCCAATCTACGAGGCGAAGGTCTCCAAGTCGTCCAAGCCATCAGTCTTCGATGAGCTGACTGCTGCCAATCGACAATACAGCACTGGCAAGCTTTCCGACGCCCCATCACCAATGCACGACTTTCCAGACGGTAATTTCACGCTTGCAGAGATTGCGGCGTTCCTGCCACAATCGATCAAAAGCTGGGATGTCGCCGACCGCATCATCTGGAACGGTGCTACATCTGAAGATCTCGCACTCATGTTCAACAAGTACCGAGGTCTACATCCTGAGATTCACCCCAACTCCGTCTATATGATGTTCCGAGGACAGATGCGCAAGCGTACAGACGCAGAACATGGATACAAGGAATGGGAAACGTGGACTGTCAACGCACAGGCAAAGGTCAACAAGCCGGCTGGCTTCAGTGCGGACAGTGTCAGTGTTACAGGCTTTCGGCGACCAGTCGTATTCAAAGACAAGCCTGACGTACCTGCTGGCCCCATCCCATTCGAGGACCTTGCCAATGGTGTCGCAGTCTGGCCTGAACATGACGATGCTCTAGATATCACTCGATGCGTGCGCTGGTGCATTGAGAACCCTGAAGCAGAGTTCTACTACCCAACAGACTACCAGGTCGTACTCCAACGTATAGGTGGACCGCTGACCCCAGATACTCGCCACTCTGACGCTTCAGCTTTGATACGCCTCCTGTCTGATACAGGTCGGTCTGCGCCTCGGCGGCGTGCAGCTAAGGACTACCGCTACGCCACATCCGACTTGGAGAAAGGAAGCGGTGCTACTGGATTGGGAAAGCGTAAGCGTGCACCTTCTTCTCACGTCCAACGCCCTAAGTACAGCAAAAACAACACAGGGAGCCCTGCCCGCCAGACTCGCACTACCCACAGCACTGCAGCACGTTCGCCTCCCAAGAAAGCCATCCTACTTGATATCGACTCTGAAGAGGACACGGATGACGATGCATACCAAGGGCCTAAACGCACAAAGAAGAACAAGGATGGGCCCCGTCGGTCGGGACGCAACGAGTCTAAGATCACCTCGTACGTTCATCTTGTCGGGGATGACGTCGATGATGAAGATGAAGGGGTTGGAGGGGAAGAAGATGAGCAGTACAGTACCGTTGGAGCTGATGATGATGAATCTAAAGAAGGAGAGGAGGATATGATTTCGGACGAGTAGGAGGCTCTGACATCAGGGCAAGTGTGCTGCTGCTGAATTTGCTTTGCGCGAGTTGTTCAAGCTAAGTACTGTGGCCGGAACTGTATGCCTTAGCTCGTATAAGAAGAGTATCATGAAGAAATCCTCAATCAATACTCACCCACCAAGGTTATTCAGCTCATGGACGCGGTTCGCAGGAAGGCGATGTGACATAGTACTTGCTAAAGTTTTGTTGTAGGACAGCGATATCTGGTGAGATGAAATGACTATTTGGTCTGGCACTTGAAGACCTCGCCGAATTTCCTCTGGCTAGGGACAACTATTCCCACTGTGCACTAGCGATCGCGCTACAGAAGGACCTTAGGACTTATTTGCAGCTATCTTGCGGCCTTATAATTCTTCTAACGACTGCAAGTCATTCGAAGACGTGCCTCGTCAAATCTCGAAACGGTCTAACCGGATATCGCTGCCTTTTAGGTAGTTTCCGGGGCGTGTGTGAGTCACAGACAGTCTGTCCACGGACCAAGACCGACTGGCAATTCATTTCCAAAGCTGTGAAACATGGAGCCGTGCTGAGTAGCATCCTGCTAGAGTCGTTTCCAGAAGAAGTTATATCTCAAACTCATCTCATTAGCCCGTAAGTTGGCACTCGAAATCCCGGAAGAGGCTCGCTTTACGACAGGAGGGCGGTTCCTTTTTACAGTACTCACGAAGATTACATTAGACTAGTGTCGCAGAGCAAAATAGACTAATCTACCTTGCTCTGCGGCTAGGTAGTATATATAGGCAGATTCGGCCTGCGACAACTAGCTATATCAATTCGAATCTAAGTTCACTTCAAAGATGTGCCCACTTGTGCTTCAGATGATTGAATCGACTCTGCACATACAGAGACTACCCAGTTCACGAGTGAACCATCCCCGAGGATGTCAGATCGAAAGGGATGAGACGAAAGCGCGCCGTTCACCGAGATATTGAGAGACGCTTAGATTTTCATTTCACTCTGGGTCTACGATGTCTTTCACCACCGAACATGTCTCGATCAAGACTGATGCGCCGCCTCCGGAGTGGCAGCCTCACCCTTCACGACCAACCGACTCAACGCAAAGAACGATACGAGCTCCAGTATTCGAAAGGCTACGAACAAGATGTCTACGAACAACAACAGCCCTGACCCACGGAACACTTTCGGTCTTGCCGGCTACCCAAGCTCCGGAGCGTACTCGCACCTGCCGATTCGTACAACCATCACCGGCGAGGCGGTGGTCCCACACCCAAATGCCGCCAAGATCTTCTTGCGTAACCTACCAGGCCACTGCTACACGCTTCCCAACGTTCCACTGAACTTTACCCTTGTCGAGATCATCGTGCTTTTGCCCAATTGGTTCAAGAACAAGAATATTGCCTTGCGCTTCATGAGCAACTACCTCACGGCCAACGTTCACTTTGCCATCTTCGAAAAGCATCGCGAGTGCCACTTCAAAGACAACTATGAGCGTGAGAAGGCTAAGAAGACCATCACTGACGAGGACCGCAAGGCCATGCGCAGCCACCCACAGAATAGGGGCTGGACGAAGGCGAAGCACACCGAACCACTTGGGTGGGACCCTAAGCTCATAGGCATGGATGGCTTCGTGCCAGATGATGCTCGATTACCTCATTATCACCGGCTTCCGTCCTTACCCCTGCGTGATCTAATGATCGGCGTGAAGAAGCTTCCAGAAAGTACCGACGCAGGTGACCTCACCCGCTGTGTGCAGTTCGCGCTGACGCGTCCTGACAACTTCATGTTCCCAGAGGATCTGCCTCGCATTCTGGACCATGTCGGTCGTACCGAGGTCATGACCGCGCATACGGATCGTGCAATTGTTCGAGCGTATGCCAATCACATGCGCAAAGGGGCTGCTGCCAAGCGTCCAGAGCGCGATTGGGACGAGGCCGAGCGTGTCACCCGTGAAGCTCGGGAGAAGACCCGTGCAGGTATCCCGCAGCCGCAGGCGAATCCGTCGAAGCTGCAGACTCAGGTACGACACATGGTCGCCAACAAGGTACCGCAGCACTCAACTCCACCACCGCCGGCCATGATGACTCCACCTAGCGTACCGACGGATTATCAGCCGCAGCCAGCGGCTGTAAATTTCTCTGACGGGGAATTGGAGGCCATGCTACGCTCGTACGTCCAGGAGAGTGACGAGATGCCCACACCTCCGGCTAGCCTGCCTCCAGCGTATCATCCTCGTCGTCTCCTGCGTGAGTGCATCGAGGGCCATGTCGCCTTCGATGGTAGTCCGTTGGCTCGGGCTGCTCGATTTGCCCAGCAGCCTGATCAGTTCGGCACGGCGTGGTACGTGGAGAATGTGCCCATGTTGATGCAGTTACTCGATTCTGCTTCTCACCTCGAAGCGGGACTCTGAAGGCGCAATTGATGAAACCGGGGATGGGGTCGGGGCCGTAGAAGGATGAGGCAGTCTTTCGCATTTTGATTTTCCTTGGGGACAACGCCTGCCCAGTCCGAAGCGCTTGAAAGGCTGAAAGGCATAGAGATGGCAGTGACATCCACGTGCAACAGGTCCGAGCGAAGTGTTTTTCGCCCTTCATGCATTCGTGTACAGTACCCGTGGTGGCTCACTTTACTCACAGAATTCCCCGTAGAGGGCGTGTCAAGCAGCTAATGGTAATGCCGAGGCCGTAGATGTAGGATCAATTTTATCGTCATTTGTCGTAATCAGCCCCTTCGTGTTCCCTGCCCTTGTCCCCGCGGTCGCCGCGGTCGCCGATGTGGTTAGCGAGTCGAAGTGACTGTGTGCTTGTTGTGAAATTGCAGTGGGGTCTTGCAGCTTCATTAAAGCTGGCAAAATTGCTGCGCCGTACCGATCACCGAGCATGTCCTGGAAATACGAGTGGTCGAAAGCTTCAAGCCTCCCACGGGCGGCAGCAGCTCGCGGCATCCACGAGCTATGTTCAGCACTGTTCCTCTGTATAGGCTCTTGTCCAACGAAGCGTTGGAGGTAGTTCAATAGAACACTCTCGAAGAACGCGCTGTAGATGGTATTCGTCAACGGGATGCCGTACATGAGCATGAGCCCAATCAGCTCTTGCAGAAAGGGCACGTAGAGAGTATGAAGGTCCATGATGAGCGCATGATCCATCGCAGATCGCAACTTTGCAAGCATGAACTCGACAGGCTTGTAGTAGCCAGAGCCATAGAACTGCTTCGTAAACTCGCCAAGTTGGGCTGCGGAGAGCTTGTCCAGCGGACATGGCGCCGGTAGGTCGCCGTTTTTGTTCCTCTCGTGAATGGCTAGTTGGCCCTCGATGGTCTCGTATTTACGCATGTCTATGCAGACATCGCCAAGACCGCGTGCGACATCACGAAGCACCTCATCTTTGAATCTCCGCGGAACTTCATTGAGTGAGGCGTCGCAGACGGATTTGGTGAAGGCCGCAGCGTACGTGAGATTGGAGATCATAAGCCTAGACAGCTCTGATTGTAGATATTGATAGCCTGTCGTATCGGCGGAGTATTCGAGCTTAAGAAGAGATCGCAAGATAAGGATGTCATCATGGTAAAGGTCTGATGCAGTAGCCAACTTCTCACGAACTTGATCCAGCATCCACTTCTGCACTTCGCCGGAGGTCTTATTACAGTCCTGGAATATCTGTGGATCTACGCTGCCGAATGCAGCTTGCCCAGACTTGATGAACTGGGCTACTGTGGAGTTGTTAGGGATGCTGTCAAGCCTATGCAGGGTCAGCTGGTGCGAGTACAAAAGGGAGCTCCACCCGCCTTATCCGTTCGTCCTTAACTTTCACACTGGCTCTGACCTCCTTTATCTGCCCTTCTCGGTGCGTAGACATCGTTATTGTGTAATTGGCTCGGTTCGACTCTCGGTTAGATGTACCGCCGCAATCGGGTTGCTTTCCGAATACGGTCAGAACAATCTTGAGGTTGGTGTTCGCTTCTTTTGATCCTGTACAAACAGTACTGCACCGAAGTACTTGTGTCAAGAACTAGCTTTGAAGTACTG
Source organism: Didymella glomerata (assembly GCA_030271015.1). Taxonomy (NCBI): domain Eukaryota; kingdom Fungi; phylum Ascomycota; class Dothideomycetes; order Pleosporales; family Didymellaceae; genus Didymella; species Didymella glomerata. The sequence continues at coordinate 250,374 of JAJOHN010000008.1, forward strand.
GAAGAGTCGATCCGATGTGCTTTCCCGGGAAGCAGACGTATTAACGTGGGTCGAAAAGAACAAGACGCGATGCCGGCCCACTGCCGGATCTAGCGCTAAAACCAGAATCCTTCAGGATAGGTAGTCAGTCGTGTCACCCCCACCGTGCAGGAGCGCTGAATGAGCATCGTGCAGCATCGCCAAGCTTCCTATTATGTACACCCTGTCGAAATTAGTCGTACTTATTCTGATTACGAAAATGCCCTTGGAGTTCAGGTAGGTATAAAGTCTGATCTTCGATGGCCAGCACGATGCTGGCAATACTGATCGAGTTCGCAGGTTTTCGCCCATTACTCGCCAGCGATTGCGACATCGATCGTTTTCCCATGAACCTAGGCGCGAGCATATACCCGCAGCTCGCTTGCGAAACGAAGACCATTCTTGGCTTCAGGCCTACGACCAGCTATTGGATAGAGATGAGTACAATGCTGCAATAACAAGGTCACAAAAACTGCATGGTGTTCTCTCGTGTGTGTGTTCTCAGCGATCCGCGGAGGGTCCTGCTACTGTGCCTCAGCTCAGGTGGATCGATACTGGTACCGAAATCTCGACACGGAACTTTATGATCCGACTCCGTCCCTTGGGACTCTCCAAATCATGAAAATACCATACCTACGGCGGGTACGGTACCACAGCCTTGATAAGCTCTACGATCCCGCTAAGATCTGGATACTTTCCACAAGTCGCGCAGGTGGCGGTTCGACTGGAAACAAAGAAACCACGTCGACGACAAAGACCTGGTTGGTAGCTCCCGCAACCCGGTGTATACAGCGCTTGGCTCCGCGGGCATAGATAGAGAGAGGACGTCAACACGTGGGCTGGTGAGAAGTTTCGGGAACCCCGGACAAGCCGCATGTGGGATGCATGGTGCAAATGTGGAAATTTTCGCGCGCGCTGTACTGTAGGATTGTGGAGCTTCTTCCCAACAGCGACTTGACAAGGCGGAGAACAACCCACGCTCCGAAGGATTCGTAAGAAAGTTGCCTGAATTAGCAGAACCGTGCTGCGATTTGGAGGCGCAGTTGATCGAATTGCGTTGCTGTGCATGACATGACTGAACGTGATATGTTCAGTAATCATTCCCAGGATGCCACAGATGCGAGTGGCTTTCTTGTGTTACCTGGGTATAAGGCCAGGGCAAGCAAGCAAGGCGCAAGTCGAATATGTCCGACAAGCATCAGATGCTCCACACGATCTCAGCGTCTCTTTCTCAGGTCATTCACTCGTCCGTGTTTCTTTTGTCCTTCATCAAGTCAACCAGGCTGATACTCTTTTGCATTCTTACTCAGAACGTGCCGCCAACTTATTTTTTATTTTTCTCTTATCTCATCGCCCCACGTCGCAAGCCAGACGCCTGTCTTCGCACCTTCGGCCGTGGCCACCGCAATCCATTTTTCGGTCATCATCAGCACAGCGAACAAGGGATTGGCGAGCCACGTCTGCCAGGCGACATCAAACTTTCCGAAAATTGGCGTCGAGGTGAAACCTGGCGTGAAAACTTGCGTTGTTCTGCATGTTCCTTCGTTGGCGGGGCTCGCATGTGTATCGAAGTGCCCCTGCAGGAGAGCAGCAAAAAGCACCTGCTACGCTTTGCTTGAAACGTACGCAGGAGCGCTGCTCTGAGCTTCGATGCCAAAGATTGCCCTGCCTTTCGCAGATACTTGCGCAACGATGCTGGGCTTCGTGGAGGTCTTCGAGTTGCCAGGGGCTTCTTCGTGGAAATGTGCAGTGGCAGAATAACTGCCTGTCGAGCTCGTCGGTACCACTCTGGCGGTCTGGCGGTCTGGCTCACCGATGATTCGAGGAGGTGCGTCATCAGGTAGCTGCCTGAAAAGTTAGTGGTGTACATGATTCCCAGGCCTTCATTCGTCTTTGTTGAGCTTCTGGTGGGTGGTGCCGCGATCCCAGCGTTGTGCACAGCGTGTCGATCTGCGTCCCTTCTTGCTTCCATTGTTGGCAAAAAGCGCGAAAGCTTGAGAGATCGCCGACGTCGAGGAGGCGACGTCTCACCCTTGCTTTGCTCTTTCCATTGCACTGAGTAACAACATGGTCGACCGCTGTTGCTCCGGGATCAGCGAGTCGCGGCAAGCAAGATAGACAGCAGCACCTTGCCTCGCGAGTGCGACTGCGATCGAAAGACCAATACCGCTATTGCCGCCAGTAGCGATGGCTGTTTGGCCGGTAAGGTCGCGAGCCGGTATTCGCTGAGGCCTGTACAAGCGTGTGAAAGCTAGGCTACAGAGTGATTTGGGGAGAGACTTATAGAATGAGAACGTCTCGCCCACAGTAGGCATGGCGAGCGAGCACCTGCAACAACGGGTCAAGTACTCGTCTCTACAGTTGTGTGGATGATATATGACTTGCAATTGCGTTCTGCAATTTTTCATATTCAACATCATTCGATGGTCCTACACCTAGCAGGCTTAGTTATGACATCATCACAGCGCTTTGCACCGACTCCGTAACCGACTCCGTAATCACATCCGGCTTCGCTACGTCCGTACGACTCCATGCCTCCATGTAATTCGACGACGAAGAGTGGCCACTATCAGTTTGCGACTGGATCTTCGCTCGCAACGGCAAGGCGGATGTATTACGACGACGACGGCAGCACAGCGCTGCAGATGGAACGCCCGAGGCCAAGGTGAATTGGGGAAAATTTACCGAATGCCCAGAATAAGAGCAAAGACGTCTGTCGAGGCCATTGCCTGTTTATGAGGCACTCCTGCGCAGACCTTCTGGACTCTGTCATCAGCTCAGGAAGATTGTTCCTTGATGTAATTGAGGTAGTCAAGAATTACGACATCTCGGAAGCTCACAGGCTCTCTGGTGGCTACAAATTTTCTGTCTTCAAGACGATGCAAGAAGTGGAATGCGTTCATCACGTCTCTAGGCTTGTAGGTAGAGGATTAGTATGTTTGATGTTACCCATTTGGCGCCCTGAACACCTCAAAGACTATGCTATCAACCTTACTTCCAAGATAATCAGACGATACGGACTGAGAGCCTCGCCGAATCACGAACTGACTTTATCGCTGATTGCGGATTAAGAACAAGACCTCCCATGCCGCAAGAGGAAGGTGGCATTGCTGGTCTCGAGCTGCAAACCATCGATGACATCCTTACGCGTCCTACTGGTGTGCGGTACGCACCAAGAATTTGTGCATGCGACTATAGTGAGTTTGTTCAATCTGATATGCAAGGGCAAGTCGCTGGACTCTACCTTAGCTGCCCATTGTATCCACAAGACGAGGAATTCCTTTTTGCAGAATCCTCTTAGGGTACCGTGAAAGCCGGACAGTGGTGAAAAGTCTGTCACGTCGCGAAAAGGTTCGGAAAACACATTGTAGCTGCCAGAGGTGCTCTTATCGTCTAACAGATGCACGCTAGCTGATCGACTGCCTTCCATAGTTCATGTACCTAGAGGCTTATATCTGCAAAGCAAGAGCCTGTGCTGGACGATCAGTTGTCTACCCTTTTCGGCACCATGAGAGCGACTCGCAGTCCTATCATGCTGTTGTCTCCCGCTTACTTCCTAAAGTCTATTCGTGTGGTCTTGCTGAACGATATTGGGGATGTAGAATGCAACTCTTTATACAGACGCAATGCATATTGAATGTCCGCACAAAGATTTAAAGAATGCCACCCCAAAACGACACTCCCTGACCCTTCAAGTGATGCCTGCCTCTGGATCCATCTCTCAGCCACCATCAGGTTGTGCAAAAACACAAAAAAAAGACGAATTTAGCTGAGACTGGTTTCGATCCAGTGTCCTCCGGGTTATGAGCCCGGCGCGCTTCCGCTGCGCCACTCAGCTTTTGCTTCGTTCATGAAGATTTATCAGATTTGAATACATATTACCTGGGTCAAATCGCACCTTGCTGCCTTTCCAACTGTCAACCGCCGCTCCCCTCCCTGCCTAACGCAATACGTATATCGATGTTGCGGTGGGGCTGATAATATCGTCCTCCGCTAACTCTGTGTGTGTGGGCCAGGGTCATTGCCGCCATTATTCGCTCACGAGGTGACTTGGACGCAGTATTGCCTTCTGGCACCCATGCGAGAACGTATTCGCGAGGAGTAGAGTCGAGTAATATCAAACTAAAAGGACGAATGAGACTGCTGGGCACGACGGCAATTGAGCGATTGTTGTCGTTGACATGTGCGGAAGTCGCAGCTGAGGGGTTTCAAGATCTAGCGCATATGGAAGTCACGCTAAAACGCGTCGACGCGCCGAATCTCCAACTCGGCAAGCGCTCACTTCGTCACCAACACCACTCCTTCTTCCTCTAGCATAGCGTATACCCATGGTTCGATGAGTAGTTATTCTGCAGGCATTCCTTCCTCGTTTGACCCAGCCCTTCTATACTCAGAGTACGACTGCCCACATAACGCGCCTAATTCTACCTCCCGTTCTGACGATATCGAAGCATTGCAGGCGTGCATAGAGGAAGACAAAATTAAGAAGAGTCAGAGGGGCGTAGTCATACAACACCGCGCCTGGAAGCTAGTAGACATCTTCAGAAGTGAAGGGGAGCATAGCTTTGGTACTGCATACGCAATATGGCGCAAACACCAATACTGATCTCCTCAGACACGCCGTTGAAAAACCAAACCCAGCTACCCATACAGCGCATACCTACTAGCACATCGATCGACGAACCGCCCTTCCCGTCCTCGCCCCCCAACCTCGCCATGCCTCTCATCTCGTCACCTGTGGCATACCCGCCCAGTTCTTCAATGCCTCAGGCTACAACACCAAAGAAGAGGAAGCGTTCGATTGATGCACGCAGCCCGCTCGAAGATGTGTCATCTAAGCAGACCGCTCGTAGAGCCGGCGCCTTCTTGGACGACTCAGATGACGAGGAGGACATTGCGGCGTTGAAGGAGCACTCGAAGAAGAGGATAGCCGTGAACAGCATCAGGGAGTTACCTTCAGCACCTGAGGAACTTGCAGACTATACTCCACCAGCGAGTCAGGACGAGATTGCAGACGCAGAGGACGTGCCGGTCGAAGCGCTTGACAAGTATTTCGAGTCGCGGCCAATGCCCAAGCGTCTGCCGCTGCACAATGCACCTACATGTGCACAGCCCACAACGGGCACGATGGTCCGCAATGCTGCTAGCAGAGCGATCTACATACCGAAAAGGGTGAAGAAGGAAACCGTGTCGTTCGAAGAGCTGATTGCTGCAAGGTCAGAGGCTGTGGAGGGCAAAGCGAGGACGAGCTACTATGGCATCGACATCCATTCGTTGATCGACGAAGCCAAAGCAGAGGACACAGCGAAGGCAGCCAGCCGAGCGCAAGCATTCGAGAATCTGGCCCATCAGTCAATCGAGCCGCCAGCCAACACGAATGGCAAGGCCAATCGCACGCTGATGTGGACCGAAAAATACCGGGCGAAGAAATTCACAGACCTAGTGGGAGACGAGCGAACACATCGATCCGTCTTGCGGTGGCTGAAGGCATGGGATCCTATTGTGTTTCCTGGTGCTATTAAGGCAAAGTCAAAGGGTGCAAAGAGGGACTTCAATGAGGACGAACAAAAACATCGCAAGATCCTGCTTTTAACGGGTCCACCTGGGTTGGGCAAGACCACACTGGCACATGTCTGTGCGCGACAAGCTGGCTACGAAGTTCAGGAGATCAACGCATCAGACGAGCGAAGTCGAGACGTTGTCAAGGGCCGCATTCGAGATATGGTCGGCACCGAGAATGTGCGCGGCATTAGCTCAAACACTGCGAACGGGAAAGTGCGCAAAGCTGGTAAGCCAGTCTGCGTAGTGGTTGACGAAGTCGACGGTGTGGTCGGCGGCAGCAGCAGTGGTGGCGGTGGTGAGGGCGGCTTCATCAAGGCACTCATTGACTTGATCATTCTTGATGAAAGGAACTCAAAGATGGTTGGACAGGCATCAACGAGTACCAAGAAGAAGAAGGTGGACAAGTTCAAGCTTCTGAGGCCCCTGATCCTGATCTGCAATGATCTCTACCACCCATCGCTCAAGCCACTACGGCAGTCGTCGTTTGCTGAGATTGTACGTATACGGCAGCCTGCGATGAATATGGTCGTCACTCGCATGCAGGACATCTTTACCAGAGAGGGCTTTCAGTGCGATTCAGATGGTGTGCGCCGACTCTGCGAGGCTACATGGGGCGTCAGTACTAAGAAGGAAGGCGGCACGGGCAGCGGCACTGGCGAAGGCGACATTCGTGGTGTCATGGTCATGGCCGAGTGGGTGGCAGGGCGACTGAAATCTTCCCACGATTTTAGATCGAAGGAGAAACCACACCTGACAAAGAAATGGATCGAGGACAACATCACCAACGATTTGAGGCATGGCGGTGGAGCTGCTCGCAGTTTAGGGCGGGGTGGCGCCAAAGATGTCGTCGATCGAGTCTTCAAGGAAGGAGCTGGCTTCCCGAAGCAGGCTGAGACAACAGACGTGAAAACGGCAGCTGCTCGAGCAAAGACAGGTGTCGTTGGCGTTGCGGAAGGAGCCAAGCGGAGAGCAATGGACCGTCTTAGGGAGATGGTCGACACCAGTGGTGATTGCGACCGTATTGTGTCAGGTAAGCCAACACCCTCGCCTTACAACAGTAGGTTCTGACACCCTTTAGATTGCTTCACTGCGTACCCTGAAAAGCCTTTCCAAGATGACACACTGCTCAGCAAACCTACCGCAGCCTACGAATGGCTCCACTTCCACGACACCATCTCCTCCGCCGTTCACAGTTCGCAAGAATGGGAGCTCTTCCCGTACCTTTCGCAATCCGTCCTTGCCTTCCACGACCTATTCGCCTCGCCACGCCGCGAAGCCTCGAACCCCTCGGTCGACCCTGATGCACAGATCCTACCCTTCACTGGGCCAGGTGCCAGCTTTGCTGCAGCTGAGACACACAAGGCCAGTCGGTCGCAATTGATGAGTCTGCAGTCGACGTTAAGTCTGCCTTTGACAAGACTGTTCAGAAGTCCAGAGGAGATGGCCACAGAACTCATCCCATACACACTCCGCATGCTGTCGCCAGACGTCAAGCCTGTGATCGTCAATGCCGGTCCAGCTGGGTCGAAGTCAAGTGCAACTGCTGCAGTACGTAAATCGTCAGAGAAGGCGCTGGTCAAGAAGGCAGTCGAAGCGATGGCAGCTACCGGCGTCCGCTTCGAGCGCAGCAGAATCGAGACCGAAGATGCTATGAACCGCAGCGGCGGCTTTGTGTTCCGCATGGAGCCTCCTCTCGACACACTCGCTTCCTTCGAGACGCTGACGGGCAAAAAAGACGACAAGGTACGCTACGCAGTCCGCAGTGTCCTGGAGATGGAGTGGAAGAAGGAATCCGCACGTATCGATATGGAGAATCGCAAGCGGCGAGGTGGACAAGAACACGAAGAAGTTGTGGTGCAGGAAGAGAAGGAGGAGGATGTTGCCAAGAAGCTGGATGAGGCCAACAAGAAGGCCGTTAAGCGCGACTTCTTCGGCAGAGTCATCAAGGAGAAAACCCTTCTTGAGGGCGAGGTCAGGAAAAAGACGAAGCAGGAGGGCGATGAGGATCGCATATGGGTGAGTTTCCATGAAGGATTCAGCAACGCGGTGAGAAAACCGATTACCATTGATGAACTGTTCCGAGGACTCTAGGCTGCAGACCCGGATCAGCCTGTCTCAATACATTCAATATCAGTGCATGTTTGATTCCTCTGCTCGGCGTTCACAACACATCACTTTGAATAACGCCAGGTCTTGAGTGGCCTCGTCCGGCATGAGGTCGCGGTCTGCCAAGGCTCACTCAACACGAGGCTTACCCACGATGAGGCCGGTGGCTTGAGAGTCGAAATGGGCACCTGCAGATCCTTGGGACCCACCTCGGGATCCTCAACGGATGAGAGGTGCAGAGAATTGCTTATAAAGGAATTAGGCAGCTCAACATCTTCTGGGAATACAGCAAACAACCCCGAAAGACGTTTGAAGACTTCCAGCAGTCTTGTTCGACCCTACTCGCCAGAGGAACGACGTGTCGACGTCTCCACAAGCCTGGAACCTGAGCGGCACGATAGCCGCGCATCAGTGCAGAGCCGAAGAACGCCCATATGCAGGGCAATCGACGCGCATCATCTTAGGCAAGATCTTCAGGCCCTCACAGTTATACATCGCCGAGCCCAAGATGTCACTTTTGGTCTGTCGGATAAAGGGAAGTATCGACTCGAGTTGTCGAGTAGTGAGAGGTCTACTAAAGCTATTGCAAACACAAATTGGACAGGGCGCCTTCACCGGAGCGGCTAGGAGGGGCGCTTCAAGGCACTAACCTGGCCATGTGCACGTCCTCGCGGAAAGGGACCGTCGCGGGGCCCCAAAGACCAAACTACAACTAGCTAGGTTTGAGCACCACGATAGCTGCAATGCGGGGAAACTCGAGTCTTATGGCAACTCGGCGAACCTGTATTGTAGATCACCACGCGACGAGCAACTTATCGCCATCCTGAAGGGAGCCAGATGCTTTGGTGTTGTGCTAGTTGTCCGCTCTATTTGGCCGATACGACTGGGTTGCTGCGGCCAACGTACCGCTGGCTTGGGTGGCTTTCTGCAGGCAACCTGTCAGTAGTTTGAAGGCGCCCAGGCTATGTGGAGACTCGTGGCGGCGCGAATACTTAAGATGGCATCCTGCCGGCTGCTGTGCGTACGGTCAAAGCACGCATAGCCTTCCGACTCACAACCTCACCAGAGTCAAGATATCAAAATGGGCATCCAAAACAAGTTAGCCGGCGGCATCGACGAGGTTGACATTATCATCGCTGGCGGTACGTGATGTGACCTCCAAATGTAGCAATGTAATCAGACACTTACCGAGTATCTCAGGTGGCACAGCAGGATGCATTGTCGCTGGGCGACTGGCGGAAGCACACCCTGACCTCTCTGTCCTGGTGATTGAAAGTGGAGCCAACAACAAGGATGTCGCCAGCATTGTACACCCAGCTTTCTTCCTGCAGAACCTCCTGCCCACACAAAAGACGGCACTGTTCTACAAGGGGAACAAGTCGAAGCAGCTTGCAGACCGCGAGCCAATCGTACCATGCGGAGGTACTCTCGGTGGCGGCTCATCCATCAACTTCATGATGTACACAAGAGCCCAGCGCGAGGACTTTGACTCATGGAAGGCTGAAGGCTGGTCAGCAGACGAGATGCTGGAGCAAATGAAGAAGCTGGAGACCTACCACGGGCCTGGCGATAAGGCACACCACGGCTACGATGGTCCTATAAACGTCTCGGATGGTGGCTTCCGAGGAAAGGTTGCAGAGGACGAGTTCATCAGGGCGGCAGGAGAGGTCGGATACCCCGAAATCGAGGATCTGCAGAATCTGGACACAAACAACGGCATCCAGCGGTGGCAGCGTTACGTCTCGCCTGAGGGAAGGCGACAAGACACTGCCCACAGGTACATTCACCCCAAGCTTGAGGACGGTCAACATGACAACCTGCACGTCCTTGTCGAGTCCAAAGTCGTGCGCGTGATCTTCGACGACAACAAGAAGGCGGTCGGCGTTGAGTACACGCCCAATCCCGAATTTCAGGCTGTCATTGGGCTCACTGCACACCCAGTGCAGACTGTCAAGGCACGAAAGCTCGTCGTTGTCACGTGCGGTGCCTGTGGAACACCTCCGGTCCTTGAGCGCTCAGGTCTCGGTGACAAGTCGATCCTCGACAGGGCTGGGGTTCCGGTCGTTGAGGAGCTACCTGGTGTGGGTAAAGACTACCAAGATCACCACCTGTTGCTTTACCCATACAGGACGAACCTTTCGCCGGATCAGACCCTCGATGGCATTCTGAGCGGGCGCATGGATGCAGCAGAGATGATCAAGAATGACGACAAGATGCTCGGATGGAACGCGATCGATATCTCATCGAAACTTCGTCCGACCGAGGAAGAAGTCGATGCACTTGGACCTGAGTTCAGGGCGGCATGGAATCGTGACTTCAAGGACGCACCAAATAGACCACTGATGCTATGTGGTCTCATCTCATGGTAAGCCCTATCGACTGTGGCCTCTCTATGCTTGAAACTGACACTTCACAGCTTCCTCGGCGATCCATCTTCAGTACCTGAGGGCCAGTACGCTACCACCGGTACTTACACGGCGTATCCATACTCGCGTGGCCACATGCACATCACCGGCAAGAACGTCGACGACCCTCTGGACTTCGATGTCGGCTTCTTCAACGACAAGGATGACATCGACATGAAGAAGCAGCTCTGGGCGTACAAGATGCAGCGTGAGATCCTGCGACGTACGACGTTTTACCGCGGCGAGCTCGCTGCTGGCCACCCTAAGTTCCCGGAAGGATCTAAGGTCGCCTGCGCTGAGATCGAAGAGCCGTTGTCGAATGTTCAGAGCCTTGTCTACTCGCAAGAGGATGATGCTGCTATCGAGCAGTGGCTGCGCGAGAATGTGAACACGACATGGCACTCGCTCGGTACATGTAAGATGGCACCGAGGGAACAGGATGGTGTTGTTGATGCCAGGCTGAATGTGCACGGTGTGTCTGGCCTGAAGATCGCGGATCTGAGTATCCCCCCGGAGAATGTGGGTGCGAACACCAACAACACTGCGCTGGTGATCGGTGAGAAGGCAGCGGAGATCATTCTTGCTGAGCTGAGCTCTGCTGGCACTCCATGAGCACGTCAGTATAGCTGCTTAGGGTTATCCTATCTTCGACCCAGCGTACCTGTTAGCTTACAGCGAATCAACTTTTCGGTAGCTCTGCGTTGATATCTCGTTATGCGAGTGACTAGTTACTACTATTACATATGACGTTGAGCGCCGCCGAGTTCGAGGTCCTTGCACATAGGATAACTGCTACCAAACCCGTGTGCGTGATGGATGGCCTCAGAGCAGCCGTTGGCAAAGTGCAGGACTAGTTGGAGGGGACCCTATGCAACATCTCTGATACCGTGAGTGGGCGATTCAGAACCCAAGAATCTTCGCAGGTAGTCAATATTTATGGGAATCTTGCAACCTAATAGCTCTTCTGGCGGCTACCAGGAATTCTGCTTATGTAGCTGCGCCCATAAACCCTCCAAATCCTCGAGATATCCACTTAAAGCTCCCGCTTGCGGTATCACGCAGTCAGCAGTGACTGTTCGTTTCCGCTTTAAGCACCACGTGCCCCGGCCTGAAGCGCCTGCTACGCTTTCGGTCACCTCACTTCCTCACCTTAACCCCCGTGAAACTGCACGAATGCTGCACTTTCTCAACTGCTCCTTTAGTCGCAAGAGATCATCGTTGTTCTGTATAGAATCTTTGTAAGTAGCATATGTTCTGTCGAACAACAGCTACCATAGCGTTGCTGTCACGTTTGGCGCTCCTACGATGCGAGAGCTGTTCTAATTTCTATAAAACAGTTCCTTCCCAGCCTAGATTCGGAGCTTACTGAAATCGTTACAGCTTTTTCTTTGCTTTGATCCTGCTACCTGGACATCTGCTTCTCGTCTCACTCTGATACAGCCATGATCTTCTCTCAGACCTGTTCTAACTCTGGTTCGCCTACGTTGCCTACATTGATGCGCCCTGCTTGCACCGTTGTAGTTCACTTCCTAAACTCTAATTTGCAGCGAAGCTGCTTGCCAGATCGAAGCACAGATGCTACCGTACGCTCGATGCGCCCGCCCCTTCCGCTGTTGTCATTCTCAAAAGCAAAGCAAAGGCCGCACTTGCGTCAGGACTCTTTTCAGATTTTGATGCGCGTAATATTCAACGATAAAGGCAAGGAGCGATGCGGCACCTGGCACTGGCAGTAAGCACAGCCACGCTAGGCTGGAGGCTGACATCTCGTCAGGCGTCCGGCCACCCTTCTGATGTGTCTGCCTTCGATTCTTCAACTCAACCATGTGCAACTTACCATACCCCATCGCTTCAATATTACAATCCTCTTATTCTCTTTGTATCGTCGCGACTCTAAACATGTCGCAATCATTTGGCCCCGAGCATCCTTACAAAACAGCCATAGTAACCGACCGGATCTTCGGCTGCATTATCGGCTCAGCCCTAGGTGACACGATCGGCCTATACACGGAATTTCTATCCCGAAATCAATGCGAGAGACGCTATGGTGACCGACGTTTCACGCTCTTGGACCCTCGAACAGAGCCTTTCCCGGATGCTCATCGTCTGCAATTCGAGCCGTGTGGCTGGACAGACGACACCGACCAGGCGCTTTTGATGCTGCTTGCTTTCTTGCACAATCGAACGCAGAACACCAAGTTCAACTTGGCACAAGACTTTGCCGAGCGTTTGAAGATCTGGGTAAATAGGGGCCTGCCGGCCCTCGATCGCCCTGCATTTGATATCGGCATCAACGTTGGAGCTGTAGCAGGAAGTACGCACTTCCTGCAGGACCCCTTTAAATGTGCTACTGAGCGTTGGATCAAAGGGGGTCGTAAGGCAGCCCCCAACGGAAGCTTGATGCGCACGCATCCCATTGGCGTCATCGGCGTCAACCTGACGGAGGAGCAGACATGGCGTCTGAGCGTCGACGTGGGGCGAACAACGCATGTCGATCCGAGATGTGTCGTGGCATGTTGCATTTCCGTTGGTTTGATTCGCCAGTTGCTGCGTGGCCAGATACAGACAACGAAGGATATGGATGCAGCAATCGAGCGAGCGTACGAGTGGACGCGCAGGCAGCCCGACATCATGAACCCGGATCCCTCCGCTGGCTTGACAGAAAGCCAGATCCGAAATCACTTGGATCGTCAGGAGTTCGAGAAGCATGTGTATACAGAGACCTTGGAAGAGCTTCGACTGGACGATCAATTGAAAATGGGGTATGTGTACAAGTGCCTTGGGGCTGCCGTGTGGTCACTGCGGCGTGCAATACAGTCTATCTCGAGCGCACCTGTAGCTGTTGGCATGGTGGTTAGGGCTCAACTCTTCGAGAAGCTCATCGTTCAACTCATTATGGAGGGCGGAGATGCCGACACGAACGGAGCTGCTGCTGGGGCGCTCCTTGGTGCGTATCTTGGGTATGCAAATTTGCCATCGCATTGGAAGTTGGGATTAGCGCACAACGACTGGCTGATGGCCAAAGTTGAGCGTCTGACGATTGCAGTAGGAGTAAATAAGGGCACTTTGTATAGCGAGAAAGACGAAGCAGCTGATGGCGGCAAGAAACCCAGTAAGAGGGCTTAGATGGCCTCATTCGAACGGGATGGATGTAGTTGACAAAGAAGGTACTTCGAAGGGATCGTGCTATTGCAGTCAAAGCTGTACCGAGTATCCTGGTGCCACCATGTATTCCTGTTCGAAGTTATGCTCCCAAGATAGCTTTGTTGGCTTGCGCAACCGCGTTGACCTCCTTGACAATCTCCGCCCAGTCGTAAGGAAAGTAGGCATACTGGTCGGTCGAGCGGTCTGTGTAGAAAAGGCTATGGAAGGCATCACGATCGAGACCCAACACAGTGCTTGTGTCTCTCTGGATCTTGTCTGTGGCGTTACTGGCTGAGTGTATAATCATCGATGACTTGCTGTAGTATCTGCCGTTGCCGTTACGCGCGCCAATATCGGGTATCTTCTCGTAGTTTTCTTGAGTGTCCTCGAGAATGATGATGACGTCGGCAACATCGAAGTAGGACAGATCGGTCGTGTAGCCAGCGTTGAAGAGCACCTCGCCACCGGTAGCACTAGTCAAAGTTGTCTTCGCGTGGTTCGTCAGGTCGGTCATATAGCTGAGACACTTAACACCATCATCCTCAACGGGAGCTTCGTCGATGAAAACGCTGTCAATGTGGATGTCTGGGTTGACAGTGCTCCATCCAGCACAGCTCTTGGTGGCCCAGCTCGCATATGTCGTGATGTTTGCCTTGACCTCCTCCGCTGGTGCAGTACAAGAGCAGATCCAGTTGCCGTTTTGACCGCAGTCCCATCGGTTGGCAGTATGTACGTAGCCCATGGTGCGGATATTGGGGTATTTGTTGAGCGACGCGATCCCCTCAACATAATCCTTGTTGGGGCAGCCATTGGTGTCCGGTGCTGGGCCCGTCGAGGGGTTGATGACCGCCGTGAAGGTGACGTCGGGGTATTGCGCGGCCGCAGAGGTCAGAGGTTCCCAAGCATTGTTGATGGGGTAGACGTAGAGCGGGAAGAGGAAGTTCGCGTACTGGACCATGTTGGCGAAAGAGTTGTCGGCTTGGGTGTTTACTCTAAGAAGAGTGAGTGCACGCTTCTATATGTAGGCAGTGTCTGTGGGGTCCAGAAGGGCCGTGTGGAGCAGCAATGCCGTATCCGGCTCGCCGGACTTTGTCTGTACGATGAATCTGCTTTTTTAGCGATGACAGACTGCTGATCGGCGGTCGTTAGCTCGAGCCCTTCGAGAAGGTCCTCCACACGCCTAGTGCAGGCGAACGTCAGGCCACCTGCTCATGACAAGTTGAGTCACCTTCATTCTACATATGCATGCAGTTGATGTTCAGGCGTGCCACCTGTCAATGCAAGTTGGCTGAAAGCTGCCAGGAACTGGTGTTACGTTGCCGGCACTAAACACCGCGCGCAGTAGCTCGAGCGGCCGTTCGAGCAAAACCTCTCTTCGTTCCCCGTACCTGCAACTCGCTCATGTTTGTGTATGACAGTTGAAGAGCTGCGTCAAGTTGGCGTGGCTATCTAGCGACAGCTGCGGCCGTTGTCCAGATCGCCAGGAGATGCAGCCTCGAAGAGTAGCTGGCGCGGTAGTGGGTCACCCTCACCATCTCCCAGCGTGCCGTGCTGCGGACCGAACCGTCTTCATTGATTCCGGATCGTGGCCCGATGATCGATCAGGGGATGACCGCCCAGGCTGCGGACGTCTGCGAGCAGGCTTCACCGGTGGCTCGAGCCAAGCACTGCTTCCAGATCGCTGCCTGTGGGGGCGAAAATAACGATGCTGCTAGATCGGACCCTCGAAAGCCCCAGTGGGACCGCAAGAGCACCGTTTCGATGTCTTGACTTGCAGTGGTTTACAAATCGCAGCGCTTTTCTTCGAATGCATATTTGCTCTGCTCGCTCTTTTTGTGTTTTGCGCGAGTAAGCTTTCTGAAGCCAGAAAACCTTAGAAGTGGGGCCGCAACGCTAAGGCGCATCGAGATCTAGCGTCCAATGTAAAGGCCTCTTTGAGTCCCGAAGTTTGCTCCAGCTGCCCGCATTTCTACCGCCCATCAACATTGTCAAGTCCATCATGTGCGCATCGCGGGTAACTTGGAATTCGAATAGGCAGATGTTCCATACTCATCTATCGAGAAACACAAGTCATCCACTCGGCCATGACAGGACGCGAGGTACCCGAGACCTGAACCTACGGCTTACAAGCTCTTCGATCTCCTCTGGGCGAGGGTGTAGAAGATGCTGCCGTCGTATATCCCACGAATATCCTCCTTCATCATACGACCATCTTCAGGCCAAAGCATGAGGTACGTAGCGAGCCCTGAGTGCACAAGTCAGCCAACCTCCTCAAACAGACATCGTACGCAGCCATTTACATTCGAAGAACGCGCCGCCCCACCCGATAGGGTCCGCGATACACCTCTGCCCTTTGAGCACATTACTCAGATCCCAGATTGTCAAGTAATCCCTCCCATCCGCGTATTTCGAGAAGATGTCCTCGAACCTTTGTGGTATGAATCGCCCTTCCGTATCGTATGTCCCGGTATCGCTTCCATGCTTATCCTTGTGAATGTTCCTGAGAAACACGCGGAAGAAAGGATCAGGTAGCCACCCTGAGACCGTTGGGTACGAGAAGTTGCCGTGGATGACAAGAACTGCGACCCAGGACAGGATAATGCCAAAGCCGAGGCGGTGGAAGCCTACGAAGGTGTCCTGCGGCCACAACACACCATCGTGATCGCGGTCAAAGAAGTCGCAGTGTTGTTGTAAGACAGTCTGGTGGGAGTGCTTCTCTGCCCAATTGTGATGCGTAGTGCCTTGTGGGGTCTCTGCTGACGGCGCAAGATTGGCTCGGGCGGTGCCTGCGACTGTCAGCAGATGGCTTGAGGTAGTCACGGTGAAAATGTACCTGTGTGTTGAAGCCTTCCACCTGGGTTCAGATATGGTTTGCGTTCTTCCGTAACTGGGACGTCACGAATCGAACGGACGATAATGTCCTCTCCTCGTCCGTTTTGCATGGCCACTGTGGAGGATGCAGACTCGATCACTGGAGACGAATTTCCAGAAAGTAAGGAGACGCGGTAGGGCCGACAGTAGCGAATGTGAGCAGACTTGTTGGCAGCGTGCAAGGGTCTCGACTTTGCTTCTGGAGGCCGATTTTCACATGCAATGTTTACCATCGCAAAGTCACGATGACATCATAGCAGCTTCATCAACGCTCGGGGTAATTTACCGGAACTTGTTCGCCAATCAATGAGACATGAAATGTAGAACAGTTTCGACTGTTGAGTTCTCAGGATGTTCACGTTAGGTTGTTCCCAGTCGGTAATCGCCGCACCTCGAGATCTTGGACGATCCTCGGACCTCTATCCCCTTAACGCGCGCCTCAAATCGATTATGCCGTTTCCACAAGATATCTCTTTCGCCTTCTTCGTCTGCAGCTCTGGAGGAGTCCGATCGGCCAAACCTTCTATGTCATAATCAGGGCATGCAGCCGGCTATCGCGCTCTTCAACCCACTACTACTCTGCAAGATGGCAAGACCCCAAGCATCGCACCCTCGCTGCCCGAACGGCTTGCTGTCGCGTCGTTCACACGTCTACACAGAATAAACAGACAGTATGCCTCCTGAGTAGATCCCATCTGGTGTCGCCAAGCGGAACGACGCTGTTCATGCCGATGTGCACGATGGCACGATGGCTACGAGGCCGACTTGAGTCACTAGTGAGTGTTAGCTACTTCATGTAGCACAGGGCGGCGCAGCCTTCTGAGGCTGTTCGCCTTGGTAGCGCGAACCACGGCCAAAAAAGAAACTCGGAGAGACAAAATACATACAACAGCGGGTATTCGCTAGTGGTCACCCACCTAACTACTAATCCGCCGGTACGTTGCTTAAATAGGGCTGAGCGAACGGGAAGCCTTGTTTTCAACGTCCTATGGTCGTATGTGAAAGTTTCAATCAAGTTGAACAATATATCGTTATTTACATTCGTGAGTTATCGCACCGCTGGCGGTCGAAGCTCGCGCCGTTGCTGTGTGACGAGAATGCCCAATATACCGATGCGCTACTTGCTCGCAAGCGCGATCGATGGTCGTCAAGTAGGGCAGGGTGTGCGTGAGGAGAAAGATCGGTGGACAGACGCGCGTGGTGCGCGCTTGCTGACACGCATTGTGGTAATGTCATCAGCGCGTTACACTTCTGGCTTGCAATCCGCACCGGATCTTTAGACATGCGAAAGGATATGACCTAGGCCGACGGTGTCTAAACGCTGAAAGCGCCTTTCACGCGCGTGGAGAATGTGAGATCCGCGCCAGCGGTCGTCAAAGCGAACGAATACAAAACGTACTTGTCAGTACTCATATATGTCGCGAACTTCATCATCACCGCTCGCTTATGCTATGTGCAAAGACCTACTCATTGCTTCTGCAATCTGAGCCTCATCGAATCCATCTGTGTTCGTCCTTCCCGGTGGTGGGAACTCCTGCTGCTGACTGAGCTCGATCGCTCTGACTAGATCAGGATCCTCATCACTGTGCGCAGCTGCCGGCTCTCCGTAGTCCTCCCTCCGATCGTTTGGAGGCAACGTTCGCGGGACCGTGCTGCCGTTGGCACCAGACGCCACAGCAGGCCCAGCATCGAGTTCGTACAAATCCTCGTCGTCCTCGTAGGCTGGTGGCATGTTCCACTGCTCTTCTTGACTGACTAGCACTTGCATCGGTCTCGGGGGACCGCGGCTCGCTTCTCTGCGACGCGAAATCCAGTCAGGAACGTCACCCGGCATTTCAGGATATTCGATGCTGGTGCCGGTGCTTGTGCTCCCGCTGCCGTTCAGGCTTGACGTGCTATCGCTTCGGCTTGCGTATGGGACGGAGCTGTCGCTCGCTGGTCGTTCAAGGGAGACGCGCACGCGCCGTTTCTGTCGGAGAGATTGCCGCTTATTGAATATCTTGGGACGTTCAGGTTTCGGCGACTGAGGATTGGATGCTAGAAGTGTGAACAACATGGACAATATGGGTGCCAGTGTGACTTACGTGTTCGCTTGAGGATGTCGCCTTCAGCTAGAACTCGTGGGAATCCACTGATTGGGAACTTCGTGTGACCAGTCAAGTGCAGGTCAATGGACACGAATGCTTCTTCGTTTGAGATTGGGATTACGACCGAGTCCAGGTGGAACAACCCTCTCTCTGTCATCTCGCGAACGATCTGCGTCGTAACATATATCCTTTGGGAAGCTGCATCATGCAGAGACTCCTGAACGAGGAAGTATGGCTGGAAGTGAGGCAGTTGATGCTTGCGAAGGTAGTCCCCTAGATCGCGGAGATTGTGAGATCCAGCCGCAAACCTGCAGTGAATTTTGCCTGATTATGTTAGTCGCCTTCTGTCAGCATTTCAATTCCACTGACCTTGTATTATGATGTGATCTTCAGCATGTCTCGAGGGCCCGGATTTCTCGAAGTAGAACGAGCTGGCAACGAGCCGTTGAGCAATGTTCCGGATCTTTGTTCGATGCCCGTGGGAGCGAAGACTATTGCTGACATCTTCCTGGAGGATGTAGAGTTGCGACTTGTCATCCATCTTGGGTACACGGCCTTTGGTCCTTGGGTTCATGCGAATGTACCGCTCGGCTGACGCATGAGGAAGGGTGCCGACCACGTCCTTGCGAAACTCTCTCCAGGTTGCCTCGGCGTCAAGAGCACTCTCGACACGTTTTTTGAAGATCGTGAGCCACGACTCAACCTCGGGGAATGCTATCAGCATAGGCATCGAACGTTTCTCGCGAGGAGAAGGCTTGACTTGATTTATCATCTTCCGGATCTGGAAGCGCCGACTATCATATCGCGAAGAAGCAAGGAAGTTGTCGGTATCCGCTGTGTGTTGGCCAGTTCCAATGGAGAGAAGGATATCCGGAGGTTGTTGATCAGCGTCAGGCCAAAGAAGCTTGCTCTCGTAATTGGCGATTCGAACTGGGTTGTTATGAAATACGGCACCATCCACATAGCCTTCATTTGTACGTGTGTTCCTGTATGGCCTGAAATAAGTTGGCGCAGCTGAGGTTGCTCGAGCACTGCATCTTTGTTAGACAAGCTGCTTGGTCTTACTCAGCTGTAACCGGGACTTACGCCTCGCGTATGAGAACATCGTTGTGAGGATCATCAGGTCGAACCAACTGGTATCCAACTTTTGCGAGTGGTTAGCTTAGGCTGTTGTATATTCTGTCGATGACTCACTTTGTTCGTCATCTGCACGATTGTAGTTCGTGAATATGACAGCTTGCTCGGCAGTCTCCGTCGCAGAGGTGACAGCGACTTTACGATGGATGCTGACAGGAACCTCTCGTCTCCCACCGAATAAGGGTTCATCCTTGAAGCACTCACTGAAAGCTTCCTCTAGAGGGGACGTCCGGTACTTGTTAGTTCCCAGGCTGATGCCTCCGAAGAACTTTGGGGTGAAGGCCTTGTCCACCATCCTGAGGAACAGCTCTGAGCAGCGCTTCACATCCCAGTTCTTGATACCAAGACCCAGAGCCAAGATACCGCCAGTACTAAACAACGATCAGCCTCGAACGCCTGCTTGTGCTGGAAAAGACCACTTTGATGAGTTGACTGACCTGGTACCAACGATGAGGTCGAAGAACTCTTGCACTGGAATGCGGCCACCCAGCTCCTCTTGAACCTGGCGGAGGACTTCTAAGATGACTATCCCTCTGATACCACCACTAAGTGTACTTGTCAGTAACGAATCAATGCAAGTATAGAATGGTGACCCACCCGTCCAGAGACAGGATCCGCAGACCTGCTAGCGGTGGTTTGAGGTAGACCTCCACTGGTGTTGAGAAGACAGCTTCGAAGTCGTGCAATGGACAAGTCGGGACCGTATACGAGCCAGATAGCTCTTCGTGTGGTTTGCCATAGCCCTTGACGCACGGCGTACATATAACATGTCCGCAAGGCAAGGGATGCTCTGCCAGCTCTCGCAGACAGCAAAAGCAGGTGACATGACTCACAAATTTTCTGGCGCCTCCGTTATGGTAATAGAAGTTTGTAAGGTTCCCGTGGTGAAGTTTAGTCGTGACCCTGACCTCATCTGCAGTGCGAGACTTTGTCATTTGTGATTCTAAGTCCTCCTGAATGGCGGTGAGATAGTGTTTGACGTGGGCAGCCCAGTCTTCACAAAAGTCCTCGAAGGTGAAGTCTGATTCATAGGATCCCGATCCGATGACGTTGCCACGAAGGTTTTGGTGTCCTTTGATATGCCGCTCCTTCACGTTAACACATCGTTCGCCTTTCCTGCTGATGAATGAACATGGCCAGAAGATGGCGCAAAAGTCGTCGAGGGCGCTGTCACAGTGATCGATGTACTGCATCTCCAGGATCTGCTCGGCAGAACCTACATAGAGAGTTAGTCGGTGTTTGATGACAATGCAGTTCCGTCAAGTGGTCACTCATGAGGGTAGGAGAGACTTACCTTTGAGGTCTTGACGAACGCAATCTAGCAATATGCAAGAGGCGACCATGTGACTCAACTCCTTAAAGATTCTTTTTGGATCGGCTATCTGGTTTTTCATCGCAACGGCCAACTTGAGGATGTTACCCCCAAAATCTTGAGGTATGGGATTGATTTTCAATGAGATGTCCATGAAGTTGAAGGGCGTATGCAGATCCTGTGAGAAGTGGTCGAATGCACACTGGAGATAGACATTGAGCGTCTCCGAATTGGAAAGCATGCGCGATCTTCGCTTGGCGTTGAATGATTCCGTGCATCTGCGGGTAATGACACCATGTAGCTTCTGAACTTGAGAGTCAATCATCATGTAGCGGCCTTCGCCGGGAATCCGAACTACTGTGATAGAGGAATAGTAGCATTCCAGCAGATCCTTCATGGTCTGGATATGGCGGCCTCTTCCGGTCCAATAATCTCGTAACTCGGCGTAGGCTGGGTCACGACCAATTGCTCCTGCGACGCCAGACATGAGAACTTCCGTTGCATGCTCAGGATCCCATTCTTGTTGTCCGACCTTGGTGTCTGTTGCGTTGAGTGCAATGACAGCGTGAGGAAGCGTGGGCTGATTGACCGACTTTTCGAACGATGACGAGGCCCACTTGATAAGTAGACCCAGAACGGTGGATTCGAAGGTTCTACCCAAGCATGTCAGCTTTGTACTCTAATCTAGAACCCGCATGACAGTTATTGATGGTCCCTGTTATTGATCGCTTCAAGTGATGCTGACAGAGATGTTGGATTGATACTTACTTCGCGTTGCGTAGAACGAACACGATCACATCGGAGAACGTGTAGAGTAGACGAGGGTATAGCTCTGTAACAGCGTATTGCCGCTTGGATTTATCGGGAGAGTTGGCCCAGGCGATGTCTCTCTGAGTACTGTGAAAGCTTTTGGACACTCGGCGGCGCTTGCGGTGTTCTCTCGGCGTCTGATCGTCCCTCACTTTTTCTTTCTGTGGCGCCACCATACCATTTCGATATTGTGCAGCCATTGGGACGTTCTCGCCACCTTCTAAACCTTCGCAATCGGCGTACAACATTGGAAACTCGCTTCTGTAGGTGGATGGATCGCTGTAGAGGTGTACGTCGCCCGAAGTAGGCACATTGCCGTTGGCGGACGTTCCTGCAACTGGAGAAGGCAGGCTCCATTCCCGAGATCCACTCTTGCGTTCTTGTTGGTCGATGAGCATTTTGATGAGAGTGCTCTTGCCCGCGCCAGTCTGTCCAATGAAGGAGACCAGCTGAGGGTATCGAAATTTGAATTCGCCGGAGTTACTGTCTGCCATTATAGCAGAGTAACGACCATAGTCTTGGAAAGCTGGGGAATTCTGGCTATTGCGCACCATACCAAACCAAGTTGTATCTTCGTCCTCAGTGTGGAGTTGTTGTTGTTCGGTGTGCTCTTGAGGAGGTGTCAATATGTCTTGCAACCGTTTGACGATTGTAGGATTCGCCTTTTCGTGTGGAAGACCATCAGGACCGGTCCTTCCAGGCTTGTGTGGGCCTTGCCTTTCCCAGCATTCGTCGCAGAAGTTCATGTCGCAGTACGAGCAGTTCCATACTGGTGACTTCTTGAGTTCGCAACTCTCGCACAGTCTTGGCTGCTGAACCTCTACGCTCGATTCCTGCGTGTCGCTTGCCTGAGCATGTGTTGGCTCAAAGGGAGCTTTTGGCGCGTCGCGGAGCGGAGCAGTAGTGTATGGGCCTTGAGGTCGGCCAATCCCCCTATATGAATTCGATTTTGACGCCTTGACCACAGGTATCTCTGGCATGTACGATGGTGGTCGCGCCATTGGATCTGGCGTTCTTTTGTATGGGTTCGTCATGTCGTTCAAAAAAACATCGACTTTCAGTGAAGGAGGGTCGATGGGAGGACAGCATGTTGCTCAGCATGGAGAATACGGGGGTCCCTTTCGCCTAACGGTTGCCGGGCCCAAGGCTGAGTTTCAGCCTCGTCAGTAAGATGCATGAACATGCATCTGGATATTGGATGGCTTCGCTCTAGCGGGTGGGGGCCGCGCTCTCCACGAATTATGGCCATCGTTGAGCGAGAATGGTTGATGATCCCACGCCATGAAAAGCCACAGCTGGTTTCTAGATGCCCCCGGACGACATGTCCTCGGGTGGTAGCTGGTTCTCAGCACCAGCCTGGAAGTCAGCTCGTGTAAGCGCCAGCTTCAAGCAGATTCGAGAGACCAGGGCCTCATCGACCAGACCCTCTTCCAGCTACACACATTCAGCATGATGCTGCTGATGGGTTCTGATGGTCACACCCGTAATTGCCGATATGCGTGTTTAGGTACGGCTTCGATCAATATCAATAGCTTCTAGTTTGTGAGTGCTCGACGTTGATGGACCCTACAAGACTGAGGTTCAGGAGGTGGTGGGCGGACGGTGGACCATGCGGACGCAATGGCCGAGGCGGATGGATGGCGTCTGGACCGAAAGCAAGCTGTGTACGAAAAAGCAAAGCGATGAAGCTAACGCCAGCTGTTCCTGGATGTTCTTGCCGGAGCCTGTTGGATTGTTCCGCGGAGTCGATGTACGCGCATTCTACTTCGGTTTGCATATCAGATGCCTAGTGGCGAGGGACATACCCAGGTAGTATCGCGCTTTCAGCCTGATGATTGACTCTGTTTCCTTCTCAACTTGCACACATGGTAATTTTGCTGTCAGGTAGCGTCGGCTGATGATAGCAGAAGCGGGGTCTCAAGTAGGGTTTCAGCCTGTCAACTATACTCATTTACGCGCCTTCCAGGATTTGGATTATCGTGGAGACATGATCCTCAAAGAGCCCAGGCACGGCGACTTCAATGTTGCCTATGGTCTCAGCCTCGCAGAAGCCCGGAAGTTGGTTCTGCAATAAATTTGTTATTGCCTTCTCGTCGAAT
The DNA here is from genome assembly GCA_030271015.1 of Didymella glomerata. NCBI lineage: Eukaryota > Fungi > Ascomycota > Dothideomycetes > Pleosporales > Didymellaceae > Didymella > Didymella glomerata. The sequence continues at coordinate 273,922 of JAJOHN010000008.1, forward strand.
GATGATGGGTGATCAGTGATGAGGCTGCTGGCATGAATTCCTCGCGGCGATGACGTCCTCGCGTGACCCTCACCGCCGATCGGCGAGCTTGTCGAAGCTTGAGTTGCCCGCACGACTCATCCTTCTCAACTCCCTGACGACTTTCCCGGCGTGAGAAAGTCGCAATGGCACAAGTGCAGCGCCCACTGATTATTCAGTCGCATATTATTAGAGCTTGTTGTCCACCTCTGGCACGCAGGTCGTTCTTTCCCCGGCAAAGGATACAACGGCTGCACACAAGAACAGTCACCGACCATGACATCTCACACCTCGCTAGTCTTCCTCTCCACCCATTGACCCTCGCGGACCTTGTAAAGTGAGTGCGCCCGAGAAGGAAATCAATCCTGAACAGCCAGGCTGACCAATGTCGCGTGCGTAGACATGGGAGACCGCCTCTCACAACCCAGCAATTGCTCACCTCCGCCAACTTTACGCTTTCAATCCTACCTGCGCGATTAGCGCACCGAATACAGTCGCTGCGGAACCTGCCCTTCATCGTCGTCTCAAACCCTCACGTTTCGAAGATCCACGCCAACTACATACACAGCCTTTCCACCTTGCTGCCATGGGCTGAGCACGAGATCACGTCCCTCGAGGACGAGATCAAGTTCACAGAGGTCATGGCTGATCTCGTCCAAACACACTCGAACACTATAAGCATCCTGGCTAGGGGCTTCTTGGAGGCCAGGAAATACATCAGTCCACGCGATGTCACACGCTTCCTGGACGAACATCTACGAGCGCGCATTGGCACGCGACTCATCGCCGAGCAACATCTGTCGCTCCACTTCTCGAGCCAGCCTCATGCTGACATCATGCATGAGTCCGACGAGACGCCAGGCTTCATTGGCGTCATCGACACAAAGTTAAAGCCTGCCCGCATCGTCGACCACTGCGCCAACGTTGTTGGCGAAATCTGCGAACTCAAGTATGGCGTCCGGCCTAGCGTAGTCATCAACGGCGAGCCAGACTACACATTCGCACACGTCCCCGCACACCTCGAATACATCATGACCGAGCTGCTGAAGAACGCGTTCCGCGCAACAGTCGAGAACGGCAAAGAGCGCGAGCCCATCGAAGTCACCATCGCGCCCAAAGACCTGCACGGCGACACAAGCAACGAACGAGACATCAGCAACGTCGACTCGAACCTGCGCAACACGAACCAAGGAAACACAGACATCGCCTCGGGCAGCTTTACCGGCGCCGCGACTTCCTCTTCGCCGAACTCTGACGCCCAAATCCTACCCCTAAAACACAGCACGCCGGGCGTCACGATCCGAATCCGCGACCGCGGCGGCGGCATCTCCCCGGAGAACCTCGCACACATCTGGGACTACAGCTTCACGACCTTCAACGAGGACCAGGCGTCTTCCACACTATCAGGCGGCGGCTCAGGAAGCGGTATGGACGCGTTGAATGCCATGACCGGGCCTGGCGGCGATGGGGTGCACAGTCTGGCAGGTCTGGGCTATGGACTGCCATTGGGTAGAGCGTACGCTGAGTACTTCGGCGGCGGTATCGAGGTCAAGAGCTTGTGGGGTTGGGGCACAGACGTCTATCTCAAGCTGAGAGGCGTGGGAAGGGTGGATGAAGATCGAGACTAGCGGTGACGCGCAGGCGTCACACACGGAGAGGGAAGAGAAGTGTCATCAGAGATGTCGTTGATAGTTATATACCCTAGCCACCATGCAAGCACTATGCGATGCATCATGCTCATTATGTTCATCTCTCATTCCATCTCTCGTCGCATCGTTATGTAATTTACTGGGTAGTGACCTCAGAGTCCTTCTCGACAGTGATCTTGTCGTTGGACTCGAAGGTCGAGACGAGGTCGTCTGGGAGCTCAGCGCTAGGGGTGATGTTAGTCTCTAGGCTACCACAGAAAGTACGGTGGAGAAAGGAGAGAGGGGCAAGGGAAGGAGTCGTACGTGAATCCCTTGATCAGCTTGAACTCGTGCGTGATCTTGCCGCCCTTGGACTCGACATCCTTCTTCGCCTGCGCGAAGTCCTCGGGGGACGCCTCGGGCTTGAGAGTGACCTGCATGAAATCAGCACACTTTCCTCCTCTATCGCGCTCCACATACGTTATATTGAGTAGGCATTTTGGACGTGTGTATGTAAAGTCTTGAAGTTATGTGTTGAGGAGTAAAGTGTGGACGTGAACGTAGACGTAGTTGTTTACAGGATGCACGCGTACGATAAGAGTCAAGGCGTGCTTTATAGACTAACATCGATCCTCGGCCTATCCGGTGAGAGATCCCACTCAACTGCATGGGCCTTGGTTATGCGCGCTGACGGCCAGACAAACGTCATCGCAGTGAATGAGCACCTGAGCTGCCCCTCGGTGGGGTCGCGCGCGAGGCGCAAGGGTCTCGCCACGCCTCTTCTTCGGCTCGGCTATCGATAGGAAAGAGGGTGCATCCCTGTCAGCGCTGCTAGCGCGCCGGCTAGTTTCGAAATTTTGGCGGACGGAAGAGAGAGCTTTGCCGCATCGTCAAAGTTCACGCGCCTGCTTCACCAAACGAAAGTGTTGTGTGCTGCTAATTTAGGAAGTGTCGATATCAAAGGCGCATCCAGCAGTCGCAATCATGGCGGACCAAACAAATCGCCCGCACCGGACGGGGAAAGAGAAGAAGGCGCATTCTGGAGGGCCGAATCCCAAGGCTTTTGCATACAACGCGCCAGGAAGATTGGCCAAGCAGGGCGCGCGCTCTCAAGATGTATGTGCAGCTTCTAGTATCGTCCCATATCCGAACTGACAAGGCCAGGTCAAAGAAAAGCGCCTCCACGTCCCGCTCGTCGACCGCCTTCCCGAAGAAGCACCCCCAATCATCGTCGCCGTCGTCGGTCCCTCAGGCGTCGGCAAAACCACCCTGATCAAGAGTCTGATCAGACGCTACACCAAGCAAACCCTCTCCTCGCCATCAGGCCCGCTCACCGTCGTCACATCGAAGCGCCGCCGCCTCACGTTCATCGAATGCCCGTCCGACTCGCTCGCCAGCATGATCGACATCGCGAAAGTAGTCGACATCTGCCTGCTCATGATCGACGGCAACTACGGCTTCGAGATGGAGACGATGGAGTTCTTGAACGTGCTCTCGTCGTCTGGTATGCCGGGTAACGTCTTCGGCATCTTGACGCATTTGGACTTGTTCAGGAAGCAGGAGACACTCAAGCTGCAGAAGAAGCGCCTCAAGCACCGTTTCTGGAGCGAGCTGTATCAGGGCGCGAAGCTGTTCTATCTCTCGGGTGTGGTGAATGGGAGGTACCCTGATAGGGAGATTATGAACCTGAGCAGGTTCTTGAGTGTGATGAAGAATCCCAGGCCACTAGTTTGGAGGAACTCGCATCCGTATTGTTTGGCGGACCGGTTCTTGGATATCACACCGCCCACCGATATCGAGCAGAATCCCAAGTGCGATCGCACGATCGCGCTGTATGGATACCTCAGAGGAACGAACTTTCCGGCTAGTGGATCGAGGGTACACATACCAGGTGTGGGCGACTTGACGGTCACAGGCACTGAAGCGCTGCCTGATCCGTGTCCGACACCGTATTTCGAGAAGCAGGCAGAGAAGATGACAGGCAAGAAGAAGCGCACAAGACTGGGTGAGAAGCAGAAGATCCTGTATGCGCCCATGTCAGACGTTGGTGGTGTCTTGGTCGACAAGGATGCCGTGTACATCGATGTCAAGACAAACACTTTCAACCCCGACGAGGAGCCGGATCAGGAACGCGGTCTTGGAGAACAGATGATGATCGGTCTTCAGGGTGGTAGGAAGCTACTTGGCGAGGACGACCGTGGGTTCAGGCTGTTCAGCGGTGGCGAGCTTGTCAGCAACCAGAACATCGACGACGATGAGGATGCTGGCAACACTGGGCGACGATCGCAACGAAAAGCGAGAGCTGCTGACGCTGATGAGATCGACGATGCGGATCTGGACGATATCGATAGCGACGACGACGAGCTACAGCGGAACCACAGTGGCGACGAGGATGATGAGGATGACACCGGCTTCTTAGACACGAACGGCTCGTCAACGAGGAAGCCTAAGCTGGCGCGTAAAGAAGAGAAGGATGATGCGGCTGAAGAGGTAGCATTCGCAGACAGTGACTCGGATCTCGGATCGATATCAGGAGAGGAGCCCGACTCGAGCGATCTTGAGAACGGCGACTACGATTCCGAAGAGGACGAGGACGACGATGGCACACTCAACTGGAAAGCCAACCTCCGCGAGAACGCAGCCAAGATGCACGGGCGAAAACGACCCTACCGCATCGCCGAGCTGGGAAAGCTGATGTACAACCTTGAAATTTCTCCCGAAGACGTGATCAAGAAGTGGAAGGGTGATGATGAAGAGGAGGATATCGAGGACGATGAGGACGATGAGGGTTTCTTCAAGAAGTCGAAGGCCCAGGACGCCAGTAACGAGGATCGCTACATCTCGCGCTTCAACTACGAAGAGCTAGCGAAGAAGTGGGAGGACGAAGAGAACATTGCAGCGCTCAAGACGCGATTCGCAGGTGGTCACATGGCTGGAAAGGACGGCGACGGCGAAGATGATGATTTCGAGGGCTTCGATGGCGAGGGTGATGACGACGAAGGCGATGGAGAGTTCGAGGATCTCGAGACCGGCGAGAAGTTTGGCGGCGATGAGCCCAACACCGAAGCCGAAGCTGAGGCCGACGACATCGAAGCGGAGCGAGAGAAGAACGCGAAACGAAAAGAGGAGCTCAAGCTGCGTTTCGAAGAGGAAGATCGAGAAGGCTTCATGAACGACAAAGCAGATGCTCGGAAAGAAGGTGGACAAGAGGAGGAGTTCGGCGAAGACGACTGGTACGATGCGCAGAAGGCCTTGCTCAAGAAGCAGCTCGACATCAACCGCGCTGAGTTCGACCAACTTGACGAAGCTTCTCGCCAACGCGTCGAGGGTCACAAGGCTGGCACATACGCCCGCATCGTTCTGGAGAACGTGCCTTGCGAGTTCTCCGTCAACTTCAACCCACGCTTCCCCGTCCTCATTGGCGGTCTGACACCGACTGAAGAGCGCTTTGGCTTTGTGCAGATTCGTATCAAGCGCCACCGTTGGCATAAGAAAATCCTGAAGACCAACGATCCCTTGATCTTCTCGATGGGATGGAGGCGTTTCCAGACCACGCCGATCTACTCGATCTCCGATTCGCGAACGAGGAACCGCATGCTCAAGTACACGCCAGAGCATATGCACTGTTTCGGTACCTTCTACGGACCGCTAGTTGCACCAAACACAGGTTTCTGCTGCGTTAATTCGCTATCGAACAAGACTCCAGGCTTCCGGTTATCAGCCACTGGTGTCGTGTTGAACGTCGACGAGTCCACAGAGATTGTCAAGAAGCTCAAGTTGACAGGTCACCCGTACAAGATCTTCAAGAACACGGCTTTCATCAAAGACATGTTCAAGACCTCCCTTGAAATCGCCAAATTCGAAGGTGCCTCAATCCGCACCGTCTCCGGCGTCCGCGGCCAGATCAAACGTGCCCTCTCCAAACCCGAAGGCAACTTCCGTGCCACCTTCGAAGACAAGATCCTCATGTCTGACATCGTCTTCCTGCGCGCCTGGTACCCTATCAAGCCTCGTCGTTTCTACGCCGCAGTCACTAACCTGCTCGTCCCGCCCACCGCCGAGGACAAGGAAGCCGGCGAGAGCACAAGCTGGCAGGGTATGCGCCTCACCGGCGCCGTCCGCGCCGAACTCAACCTTCCCACCCCCTCGATCAAGAACTCCGCTTACCGCCCCGTCGAGCGCCAAGAGCGCAAGTTTAACCCTCTCCGCGTCCCGCGTAAGCTTGCCGCCGAGCTGCCTTTCAAGAGCCAGATTGCCCAGATGAAACCGCAGAAGAAGGAGACGTATCTGCAGAAACGTGCTGTGGTATTGGGTGGTGAGGAGAAGAAGGCGAGGCGCTTGATGAACCAGGTTATGGCGATCAGGAACGAGAAGGTGGAGAAGCGCAGGGCGAAGCAGGAGGAGCGCAAACAGCCGTATAAGAAGAAGATTGAGGAGAACAAGGAGATGAAGGAGGCGAGGGAGAAGAGGGAGAAGCAGGAGTATTGGCAGAGGGAGGGGAAGAAGAGGCACCACCAGGGTGATGGCGAGAGTGGACGAGGTGGTGGTGGTGGCAAGAGGAGGAAGTAGGTGCTGATCGAAGTGTCTGCATTGCATTGCATTGTTGCGGCGTCAATATTTTGGTCGATATAGTAAAAGTTGGAACGCCGCTTTCGTGGCCATCTTATTCAATTTTCTTCCGTTCTATGTGCTGGCTGGTACACCCATGCCCTACCGCCTGAGAGACTACAGTCTTGACTACACGCTAGTTGGAGAACGCTATGTCGCTGGCGCCATGAGTGGTAAAGCTTCCGATGTGCTAGAGTATTCTGAGTTGGAAAGCATCGCTCTTGTATAATATCTGCCTATCAGGAGCAATGTCGAGATTAAGATATGCAGCATTTTCTCGACATCGAATCATTTCAGATGCACACAGCGATACTAGAAGATAGTGGTCGGAAACAATACCATGATCTTTGAACTATGGTACTTGATTGACATCTATCTATTGGCACAGCCGTTGTCTTCGCCAATATCACGGCGCTACTGTGACTCGTAATCACATTCCAATCCGGCGGCCCTGCCTCGCGCCTCCAATCTGGAGGTACTGTGTCACGCTTACAATCTGGTAGTCCAGCCTCGCGTCTCCAATCTGGGCTCCCTGGCTCATGTCGTCAGTCCGGTGGACCGGTCTCTCGCTTCCAGTCCGGCGGTCCTGCTTCGCGTCTCCGATCAGGTGGTTGATTCTGTCCAACTTCGAGTACGGCTGCCTTTAGATGTCGTTAGCACAGCAGAGGGAAGTGGCGTAGACGGGTAGACGACCTCTGCAATAGGCCTCAAGCGGCGTTGCAAGAGCGGTGACGCCCAAGGTAAGAAACGCGGCAAGGGTAACGAATTGCATGTTTGGTTTGTTGGGGTCTCTGATGTCTGGTGGCCATGCAATGCTCTGGTGTGAACCTGTAGTCTTCTATAGAGCCAGGGCATGTTTGATCTGGAAGTTGATAGTTTAGGTGGTGATGGTGTGTTGGCGAAGCTGATACATCGATGAGGCTGCAGCACGGTCATCGGTCGTGGAGATCTGATTACAGCGTCAGCGCCGCCTTCGTAGTCGCGATATTGGTCTGCGCGCTTTTCGCTACTCCGGCCAGGCTTACAGTCTTGATAACATTATGCTTCCGCTACAACTCCGTTCGCCCTTCGCTGTACAGGTCGGAGCGCCATCGACAGCCAAAGCCTGCAGAAACCCTCATTTCGAAGTCTACCGTATCCATGTGCTCATACGCTCCCTTCGCGACGTAGTCCATACCGTCATGGGCCGAGGTGGTCACATAGGCGTCGTGAATCACCTGTGAGCCGAAGACTGATCCAATGATACCAAGAATCTCAGGGTTGTGGGCATCGTCCCCATACAACAATAATGTGTCAGGCGACTCGACGTCGAAAGGCCTCTCTTCCGCCAAATCTCTCAAAGCGATGTAAAATGCTTCAAGTTGTCTCTTTTCCCCAATCCTCAAACCATCTGTAAAGCCCAAAACTGGGTCGACCAAATCGGTCTCTTCAATTGTGTACAGGCCGATATTGAACCAATAGGAGCTGTAGTCTATAGCTAGAACGGTACGCAGATCCATGTCTGTTCCATTGTAGACGTTTGGCGGGTGTGCGCGGACCATAGATCGAGCTGCCTTCTGCGTACCCAAGACCTGACTAATGCCGAGGACCTTCAGCGCCTCCTGAGTCCTCTGCGCCGCATTCTCATCAGTTATATCGAGGACTAAGGCTGCGAAACATATGTTTGTGCCAAGGTATGCCTCCACTGCTGCGTTGAGAGCTCTCAGCATTGCCGTGAGGACCAGTATCTCGCTCGGTGCGCATATGTCAATTGCATGACCGGTCAACGACGCAACCATGTCGAACACGGGAGCCAAAAGGGAGCAGAACAGTCCGGATTCGCCAGGAGATGTTGTCACCGCGACAGCCGTACTCGCCATCAAGGCCTGATACTGTGGAGGGCCGTATACTGTGGAGGGCCGTATACTTGAGCCACTGGCACATGTATTCCATCTTTTGTGTAGATAGACGCAAGACTGCTGTCTGTCAGTATTGTGCTGTGGAAAAAAGGTACAAGTGTTACCCATATTCAGGCGTGAGCCGGAAGGCGACTCCGGGAACTTGCGGGCGAGTTGGATATTGTGCGACTGCCCCAAGAGCAAGTGATAAACAGACGTATGTACCACAGAGCACCGTGGCCACTGGAACAAAGTGCACCATCTTTGATAATAATTATCGAGGTTTGAGTAGATCTGTTGCTTTCTTGCAAGAAACAGGCATTGGCAGAGATGGTAGAAACGATCAAGGCTGGTTACCATGGATATTGATCAGACAGACGTTCGGACAGCGAGGGGGTGTGGCGCAGCCCACAGCTGGCGCTTCGAGCGCTCCCATCTCTTAGGCAGTGAGGCTCGAATACGACGAGCTGTGTTCTTGATACCTTGGGCATGAGACAAGTCATGGCATTGCCAGAGCAATTCTTAGAGCAAAAAACTACGCGTCGCGTCGCGTTGTTGACCTTAGATATGACGCCATCGAACCCTGAATTTGCTCTAGCGGCATACCCAGAGCTTTCCTCAGGCCGGTGGTCATCTCCATTGCTTCATGATTCTTCGAACCTTCAAGCTCGCGAATAACTCAGGACTGGACAGGGACAAAAGAGATGATTGGCGGTAGCAGACTCCAGCGTAACGAGCAACAAGTACGAGGCTGCAGGATTGCGCCCTGTCAACACCATCGCCAAGGACGACACGACGTTTCCAAACATCAGGAGCGATAACTTTGAGCTGGTTAGATACGCTACGGTACATTGATCCGGACCAGAAAGACAAATGAGAACGGACAAGAGGACAACGGGCAGGCGAAACAAGCTCTGAAGCTGCGAACTCGCTTCGACGCTGAAGTTTGTTGTTCAGAGCACCCGGCCACCAACCCGAGAAGTGGTGGCCGGGTACTCAAGAGAGCACCTTCCGCATACAGTAGCTGTAGACTCTCATTGAGATGTTATTCATGCATCCATTCGACAGCCTCTGGGGTCGCCGACGGCGTTGGTGCGTGCATATCGGCAATTTCCCGAAGTCGACTTGGCGTCCATACAAACTTCCTGTTTAGCACTAGCACCGACCTCTTTGCCATCACGTCAAACGTTACAAGGGGCCGACCAAGGACTTCCACCCCGACGGTAGCTTGAGTGCAATATCGAGACCTCGCTAGTACTATGCCAAGATCCACGATAAACCATCAATACGCCGATAGCTTCGGGCCTGGGTGAGATACATGCGCATCGTTACTTATTCTAGCAAGCGTATCAGAGAACACGAGAGCCTCATCCTGCGAACTTGGTACCCCGGCCATCCCGATAGATGCAACATCCAACGTCCCCAGTTCGTGCGGCCTATCATTGTCACTTCTGTCGCAACACCTTATTGAGGAATGCTTGCTATTTCGGCGTGGACAGGCTGAGATTCGTCAACATCAGCAATAAATCCCGACGTGACATGGTTCTCACTCCGCCTATACCTTTGTGCGACCGTTTCGCAACTCGATATAACCTGCGAGTAATTTTGTAGAAAGTGGAGCTATAGACGTACCTTCCCGTTTCGCTAAGAAGCGGTTTTTCTGCGGATCCATGCTAAAGCAGATCATTGCTCCAGTCCGCAAGCATCGAACAACAACACGACTCACCAAGCCTTGAGAATACCCAAGTGGAAGGACGCCATGTTTGACCGTTAGCCGAGCATCGTATCATCAATATACACAAGATAGGAAGGTCACCACACCATCCGATACCTGTGTCCAGGATGTGATGCACAGTATAAGTAAGACAGGCCACCACCTATTTGAAGCATCACCAGCACCCGCAGCTCCTCAGTCCAGACAACTTACGGTCCATCTCTAGTGACCCAGTCCAATCGTTCACCATGAGCCCCAAGTCTTTCGTTGTCGGCCTGGCCGCACTCTCTGTCGTCTCTGCCGCACCTGTTGCGCAATGGGATGATACTAATGCACCTGCAATCGTTGGAGGTGTCCCTGCAGTTGCTGGTGACTTTCCCTTCATTGTCAGTCTGCAGAAGAATGGTGCCCACTTCTGCGGTGGCTCCCTCTTGGATTCGACTACTGTTTTGACTGCCGCTCATTGCGCTGATGGCCAGACCACCTCTGGTCTCACCGTTCGTGCTGGCTCGCTGGTAGGTCTCTTGTGGAGATGCCCTTTTCGACTGCAATGCTAACATCGCGGCAGAACCGCAACTCTGGCGGAGTCACTTCTCCTGTTGCATCACTCAATATTCACCCGCAGTTCAATGCCGACATCCTTGATAAGGATGTCGCAATTCTTAAGCTCCGTACTCCTATTCCTGAAAGCTCGACCGTCAAGTACGCCACACTGGCTGCTGCTGGCTCTGACCCGGCCGCCAACACAATTGCTAGGACCGCCGGCTGGTACGTCTGCTAATCTTTCATTGTACGAAGCTAACAATTCCTAGGGGCGCCACCCAGAACTCTGCGCAATCAAACGTACAGCTCCGCAAAGTCGATGTTCCCATCGTCAGTCGCAGCGAGTGTATTGCCGACTACCTCAAGGACTCACCACCCAAGACTGTCACTACCGATATGATCTGCGCCGGTCTCGATGCTGGTGGCAAGGACTCCTGTCAGGGCGATTCTGGAGGTCCGATTGTTGATGCTAGCACCGGCACATTGATTGGTGCTGTCAGCTGGGGTACTGGCTGTGCGCTTGCTGGTTTCCCTGGTGTGTATGCTCACATTGGCTCGCTGAGGGCCTTTATCGATCAATTCTAGGCATTCGGTTACTTTGGTTATTGCGCGCAATGTTTGGCTGCACTGGAGCTGGAGAGGGCGTATGCTGGCTCGCGCCTACTTAATTATGGCAGAGAAGAACGGACCTATTTATCACGCACTGCATTTGTGGACAATGCTCACCTTTTCGATCACGGGATGCATGAATATGAAGTCAGCGACAGAAGTCTACGCTGCGAGTTCCCATTGAAAAGGGCGCGATTGCCGACGCTAGCGCAAGTATCACGACAGTACCCGCTGTCCAACAGACCATTGTTAGAGAATCGTAGCCGCGTCAGATCTTGCGAATGCATGGGTGGACGGAAGTTTTTACGCATCTCAATGATTATCACGTCTCCTTTGGGCCTGGGTCATACCTGGCAACGTATGGCTTCTTCGTCGTATTCGGCTATTTAGCTCGAGGACCATTACACGGCTGCCTTCAGCTGAAGCATGTCCAGCACTCAACACACCAACCATCAAGTTTCTAAACTATACAATTGAACCGTTGACAGGACCAATACATAACCATGGAGCCCGGGCAGCACTACCACCTTCAGATCACCGGGTGTGTACCTGACTCGAACACCGGCAGCCCAAATGAAACGCTAACACGTGTTCAGCGGCAATACAACGATCCACAATGCTCTGATCTCACTCAACGCCGATGGGTCACTTCTCATCCCACCTTCTACCGCCGCGCAGCAGTCCGCGCCAGCGATAATAACAGCCGGCCAAACGCCACACATTCTCACAACACCCTCCTCACCGCAGTCCATTTACAGTCTCCGCGGCCCCTCCGGAAAAGGTATCTATCAGCTCCAAACCTCATCTTCCATAACAGTCCGAGGGTTCGGGTTAAGAATCCTATCCAACGACTGGTATGTTCACGAGGCCGGGCATATGTTCTTGAGACACAAAGGCCTAGACAGCGGGTTCTGGATCGCAGTGCCGGAGAAGAGTGAGGGTGTGACAGGCTGGGAGATATGGTGGCTGCGGCCGAGTGGAGCGACAGTCGAGGATTTCAAGGACTATGTGATGATTGACATCCAGGTCGTGAAGGTCGAGAAAACGGGAAGGGATAGGGAGCTTTGAGGTGCTCTCCCGGACCAGCTCGGATTTGTCGAATCTCTTTCAGATACTTCAAAGACATTTCACCAGCCGTTTGCTGCTCTCAGATCTTCCTTTCGAGTTTTGGAACGTAGCCCGATCTCGCCATTAGACACTATCCACGTCTTTGTTATCGAAACGCGGTTTTAGGTTCAGATGGTGCGTAAGTAGAAAGTCTGCCTCAATCTCATACCTCGTCAGCCTCTCCCCGCATTAAACAAACATCGCTCAACAATACGAAACTTTCGATTCAGAATGATGCGGCCGGAGTGTATCTGAGAACAAAAGTCCGCACCTATTCAAGAAGGGACATCCGAAGTACTGCAGATATGGACTCAAAAGTGCATGATAAGTGTTACAGTAGATTGAGAAGCACTTTAGAATGGTTTGACGCATTCTCATCGTTTCAGCCCAGAGAATGCCGACATGCGCTGGACTTTGACTGGTTTTGACAGACTCTGCATTTGAACCGTCATCCAGGATTCTCGGAGCATCAAGGTGTCGGCAAGGTTTCAAGGGGAATTCTGATCTGAGCGAAGTACTAGATCGCCATCACAGAGATTCCACCAAATGTGATCAGGCCTGTTGTCTTTGTTCCCCGCGGGTGCCAAGCGAAATTTGCGTCGTTGACGTGACCACATTGCGTTGAAGATGCCCACTGTGTTTCATCTCAAGAAAAAAACGTATAGCAGAGAACGTTGGTTGCTCCGCTGTGACTTTTGAAAAAGAGAGTAGCGATGTGCGCACCACATGAGTCGTCTTCGAACACGCAAGGAGAAAATCCCGCCAGACACCAGCGGGTTTGATCCCACTTTGGGGAGCAGACGAGCAGAACATGAGTGTAGTGTTATAACTCCGGAACGAAGCAGAAGCCGCACATGATACTGACGAGGTGGTATTTCGAAGGCACAGAAGCAGAACAACAATCCATGATACTCTTGGAGATTAGACGACAAGGTAGATGCTGGAGCGAGACATAAGATTCCTGTGGGCTGTCTGTAGACGACCATCCACACCGCCAAGAGCAACTAATGAGGTGCGGTGCTATGAACGATATCGAGATCAATCACGCACAGAGGCAACGATGCGGTTGCAGAACTCTGTGCTTCCCCAAACTTTTATTGCACATGTTCTCGCAGTTTGTTCGCCTATTGTGAAGACCAGCCAAGATGTGTAGTGCCTTGCTGAGAGCCGTGGTCGCCTCTGTGTGGATCTCGCTCTGGCGATCCCGTTGTTGGGACATAGGAGTTGGACGTTCGAGCTGACGTCATGTAGGAGTCACCGACCGATGTCGAAGACAGCTGGTGAGATGCATACTGCTCGATCTGGTAGGACGTTGAAGGGTGGACTGAGTACTGCATACCCAGGATTGGCTGCGTGTAGTTCCATCCATTTGTATTGCTTGAAAGCACTTGGCTTGGGTGTACCGAAGTGTGTGTTGGCATGGAGGTGGCACCGTAATGCTCGGGATAACCAGCACCCAGAAAACTGTTTGAGCTGCTGAACTCCGCCCATATTGGCGACATGCTGTTGTTACCAGGGCATGGATGCTGCGTATATCTGTATGACGTTTGTGGGGTGTTGTAAAAGGGTTGCGGAGAAGTGTATGCAAAAGACGGGTTGATCTCCAGCTGGAGTGGCGTGCCAGGGTCAGAAGATGAGCCCTCGACACTGTCGTCGTATGACACCAGCTGCGTAGCAGTCCTCCGCGAAAGGACTGAGTAGCGATTCTTGACACAATTTTTCGACCGGTGAGCTAGGTATTGCTCCTGTATATCTTTCCAGTGCCGCCCAAGGCGGTCGACGGCCGCGAGTAATGCTATGTCCTCGTCTTCACGCCAATCGCTGCGGTCAAGGCGTGGATCAAGAGACTGCTGCCACCTCTTCGCGCACTGGTCAGCGCTGCGAGTGTTGACGCATGTTGCTACCTTCGTCCATTGTGACCCATAGCGATGCACGCCCTGGGTAAGAAGCTGGTCCTCTGACTTCGACCACTGACCCTTCTTTAAACCCTCAGCAACCGAGTTGTGCCATCTCTTGCGACAGTCTTTGTTGGTTCGTCCTGGGAGGGCCGATGCAACTTGACACCAGTCCCTACCAAAGCCCTGTGACTGTTGAGCGTCGACGTGTTCTCGTAGGATTTGGTCTTCTGCTGAAGTCCACCGGCGTGGTTGTCGGTCAGCCATATTTATGGTGGCTGTTGAGGGGTTATGAGTCGCTAGGATAGTAATCTTGTCTGTGTAGATGAGGTAGTGGACGCAGATGCTTCTGATGAGCAACAAGAGATATGCCTAGGCTGTCTCTGGAACTTGAGGGCGGGCAAAGTAGATAGCTGGAGACTCCGCGGGAATTATCGCCACGAAGTACTCAATGTGAGATGGGGAAGATCATATTGTGCACCAGATGTTCCAAATGATGGACGCTGCAGGTCGATCTTTCAAGGTGATTAACCCGCCGGTCAAGCGTCACATACGTCGTAGAAAGTCGACCGCTAATGCAGAATGTGCATCGTCTTTGTCTCAAGCGAAGATCGTGGGAATGTCCGCGTCGGGATTGGTTATTACAGTGATGCGTTGCAACGGACGTATGCAGTCTTGGCTTGGTGATCGTGAAGGACCGACTGACGGCTCTAGATCTTGGCCCGATAGGGCTGCAAGTGAGCGTCGATAGTATGGGAAGACCTGCGTAAGATTCTGACCGGTACGATACACTGCGAGGCTGGAGGCGGTATGTCCAGGAAGCGCGGTCAGCTTATTGTACCACAGAGACGATCGTCGAGACAGGACTGACGAGACGTGGTCAATATCCGTAGCGCTTCAACAGTGAAATTGGTGGCGTTTGCTTGTCGGCTGGCAAGGCGGAGAATTGCGCGCATGCGAAGAAGGTCGGTGTAGACGAACGTCGTGCGACTTGGGCAGAGCCGCACTCGTAAGCAGTGACATAGTTGTGTCAAGTCAGCGGACAGACGAGGCGCCATTGCGTGTGAAAGACAAAGCAATTCATTGCTTGTGTTTCGTGTGATGGTAGTTAATGACCAGAGGTCTGGGACAGTAAGAACTTAGTTAGCGCGCCAAATTTGATCATTTTGGCAGGAATCATTGACGAAGTCTTGGGCTGCAGGTACAAACGAATGAGCTGGGTGGCGATATCCTGTCTTATTGTGGGATCTTTGATTGATCGCTGCGATGGTAATTGAGATGTCGACGGTGTGCCAGTATCTCGAGACGTACAGCAATGCAACACGTGCATGTAATGTCAAGCACCAGACTGGAGCTACCTACGCGACTGTCAGAGCGGTGGCGGCTGTGTCACCATGCTCGCACACCACATTTAGGTCCGTCCATGCGTGCATTCCAGGGCTCCGCTAGTTGGGGCATGTCGAGGGAGCGCAGGAGCGTACACAGACTTCGTCCCAAGTCCAAAAGGCGGGGAGCAGCGCGGCTAGGCTGGGTCTCACCATGCACACAGCGCATACTGTTCCCTAGCTCAGATGCGCCGGTGTCCGAATGCCCCGTGGCTGCTTGAAGCTCTTTCGCGCGCTTCATGGCGCTCAAGGATTTGACTTCAAGACTTCCCCATGAGCCGCTGCGCCTTCTCGAGTAAAACCTTGCTCTCTCGACCCAACTTCCTTTGCCCGTTGGGTCCTCCCCTGGCCTTCGCCATTGCTTTCCTGAAGCGCTCACGTTCAGCGATCTTCTTTGTGCGCTCTTTGTCCGCTTCTTCTCTCGCCTTCTGTCGTGCCTCTGCTTGCTCCTTCTTCTTGCGCGCAATGTCAGCCTCCTTTTGGAAGGGGTCCGTCCGCTGCCGCCTCTGTCGTCGGTCGAAGGATGATACTGGAACTTCCTTCTCCGGCTCCTCGAGCATCTTCACGCGGTCTGGGTGAGGTTCGAGCGTAGGTTCTGGTGCGGGTTCGGCAGATTCGTGATTGTCGTCGCTGCCCTCAGCTTCACGCTCATACACTGATTTGCGAGGCGCGTCTTCTGCACGATCCTCTCGTGCCTTGAGCTTGGCATACTGCTTCTTCAGCTTCGCCTTGTATATTACGTTCTCCTTGATCTTCTTCACTGCGGGGTTGTCAGTATTTAAAATATTGAACACTGAATTTGGGACATACCTTTGCGCTTATGCGTGCCGTCAGGCAGATTGGCAGGGCCGATCTGGAACCCTTTCTTCTGCTTCTTTACAGGTCTGGCTGACTCGCCATCGTGTGCCCTCTTCTCTGCCATGTTCACTTGGTATTTTGTCTCGGTGTTTCTTGCACGCGTCAATGCACTGGCGAGGAAAGCGCGAGCGGAACTTTTCCAGGCTTGGCGCTGTAATCGATAAAGGAAGGAGTCGGGGACAACCACTCAGCTGCCTGCAACGCCGCAGCGGGGACAAAGCGCCCGCTTTGTGCGCCTTGAAAGCTGAGCGCTCTGTCGCGGGAGCTTCCAGGTCTTTGCAAGAGACGCTGAGGCCGTTTCTCGTCGTGTGACCTTCCCGCAGCAGCCAGACCCACGGCAAAATCCGGTCTGGCCGCTGCTCCGCATCTCTATCAGCGCGCGATAAGAAGCCATCGAAGCAGCCGACCTCGCCTTTGTGTCCAGCATCACAGCGCGTCATCTCTCCAGACCCTGCCGCCATCACCTCCGCACCTTGCGCCTGAAAGCTCCACCGCGTTTCGTCTCGAAGTTTGAGCGGCGCGTGCACGGTGAGGCGGCCACTGGAGCCAACGCATCCTCTGACCTGAATTGAGTTTTCTTTCTTGTGTCATTCGCCGGGCCAGCAGGTGCTCCAACCGCTTGATCCTGCCCTGCCATCTCAGTGCTCCACGCTCTCGTCACGCTTGTCACATCTTCATTACTTTACCACCACGTTCAACCTCTTCCGAAATATTGTACCTATGTTGTTCCTAGCCATAAGTCGTTTCAAACATGCCGATATTTCATGATCCTCAAGACAGTCCGCCCTGGCGGACTACATCACGTCAGATGTCGTCAGACGAACCTCACAAAGAAGGGACGACGAACTTCAGCAGGGATACCTCGTCGCTAGGGAGCTTGTCTCTGGAGAGTGTGCTGGGTTCCGGCACAGTACAACAGTCGATCAGTCATGAAGCTCGACCGACGTCCGGAGACCGTAACGGACTCATCGAGAGGATTAAGCGAGTGAAGAGCCCTCTATGGCAGTTTCGCCAGGATGTGAGTGATTTATCTCTCAAGCCTTTCGAATCTGCAGTGTCTCAAAGTCCCATTTGTAGGTTCAGAGTTGACGCATGTGACTCTAGAACAGCAACCGTACCGACCGCAGTTCTCAATCGTCGCGACCGCCTTCTCGAGATCGGCCGCAAACGCCTACGATTTCTTCGAAAGAAGCCCAAGAAACCCGCACAGCGATCCCGGATCCGCTACTCGACCAAGCATCGGCAGGTCTAGAAATCGCACGACCTCGCTCAGCGCTACATTCTGGAGACTTTCGGGAACGTGAAGGTGGCGCAGGGGCGAATAGTGCGTCTTGTTCTGCCTTCCTAGCCACCTCGCCTGTTGTTCCATGGAAACGATCCTTCCCTGCAGCAACGGTCCCACCATCTCGGAACGCTGCGTCGTACGCCTTCAACAATGCGCTTAACTACGATTCCCCTCCAGTGTCGCGCGCCCGGGCGACCTCGCAGTCGCCCTCGACCTCGTTCACGTTTCTGCCACCGACCAGTCCGCTAGTTCAGCAGACCAATAACACAGATCTTGACCACAACTCACGACCGAGCTCCCGGCGGAATTCGAGAAGCCCAGATCGCAGCAATCGGCGGCACACGTTCTCGCCAGACTCCTTCCAGCAGTATCAGACAACACAAATGGCGAGATCGGCATCTGGCACTCCTGCGGCTCGGCACCTGCGACGTGGAGGGACTGTGCCTTACCAGGCACACCAGCCTAGGAGGTCGGTGACGTCTCTCAGTCAATTCGAGCCACACTCCAGTCCTCAAACGCCGTTCGCCGCTCGGAGGCCTTCCATCTCGGATGCGTCGCCATTACAGCATGCACCCATGGTTGGCTCGTACGAAGAATCGATCCTCCGTGGTCGAATGTCGACTACACCTTCGCGACCTTTGGACTTTGTTGCCAAGATCGGCGTACTCGGCAAGGGGCAATGCAAGTCTAGCCTCAAATGTCCACCTCATGTTACCGTCCCTTTCCCGGCGGTATTTTACAGCTACAACACAGGGAATGGCAGGATCTCTGACAACGAACCAAGTCCATACGTCGGCCTGATTGACCTGGAGCACTCGCTGGCTCCGCCTGTAGAGAAACATGATGACAGCAAGCGCAGACGGCGGGCAGCTACGCAGACCACGGAATCAGAGAACCTCGATTATCGACTACAGTTCGACGATGAGCGTGCTAGAGAGCATGGAGCCGTGGACCTGCGACGCAAGGAAAAGAAGAAAAGACGATCAGCCTCTCCCAAAGCTCCGCCAGGTGGTTGCTACCGTATCCCGGCAGAAGGCCAGCTACAGATCGTACTCAAGAACCCCAACCGGACTGCAGTCAAGTTGTTCCTCGTACCGTATGATGTGTCAGATATGGAGCCCGGTCAGAAGACGTTCATCCGTCAGCGTAGCTATTCCGCCGGACCCATCATCGACATGCCGTTATCATCGCGGAAGAACCTGGGGACAGATCGCCCTGAAGCTGCATTGAGCAATTCTGATGACCCGAGAGATCGCCCGATTTTGCGATACCTGGTACATCTACACATTTGCTGTACCGGGAAAGGGCGCTATTACCTATACAAGAGCATTCGAGTGGTCTTCGCGAATCGAGTACCCGATGGCAAGGAAAAATTGCGCAACGAGATCCAGCAACCTGAGCCTAAGTACAGCACCTACAAGCTATCTCGTGAATCGACGATTGCGCCGTCACCGCACGTGCTATCTACTACCGAAAGGGCTCGCAGACGCCAGAGTGCAGGATGGCCACTTTCCCGCTCACAACAGATGTACGACCAGATGGATGGTTTGGCGCAAAACTCACAGCTACCTCCGCCTGCTGTACGCTTCACTGGCGGCTCGCTGAATTCCTCCACTCCAGGCGACTATGGCTCGAGCATTCCGCTTATGCAACCTATTCCCTTCAACCTTACGCGCCTGGCCTCGATCGAATCGCGCCCAGTTTCGCGCGAGCAGATGGATATCGACGCGAAGAGCCCCTTCAGATCACCAATTGCATCGCCTCCGCCAGGGTTCGGACCAATCATAATCGACCAGGAGGCCACCTTCGAAAAGCTCAACAGAGGGGACGTCGGTTATGGAGGCAATGCCTTCTCCCCTTTGGGCAGCCCAGCTTCGCCGCCGGCCGCTGGTCTGTTGGCACAGCGCCTACGCAGTCTTGAAGTGCAACCTGATGACGATGCGGGCTGAACTAGTACTCAACTCCGCCTTTCTATTCACCTGTTCCAACTCTGATACTCACATACCTTTGGCATCTCCATCTTTTCTATCGAGTATATAATACCCCTGGCTATCGCCACTGCATATTCTTATCATATCTTATCTACGATCGGCGTTATAAGACCGGACGGGCCGTCATGGGCACTACAAGTGTTTCTTTGTTGTCGGCTCATTGTATGTTGGTTTGGATATTTCTCAGTCAATATGACCTGTTGTTGCAGCCTTGTGCTACCAGATGACCTTCCCAGCAGTCATTCGCAGAAGTGACTGGAGCCATGTGGCGCACCCCTTGCGTCACGATCATCGCGAACATGATGAGCAGCCTTTCTATGAGTACCCTGCGATCCTCAGAAATATCACCAGCGGTGAGTGAGCATTCATTTCAGGGTCAAACCGGCGCCGCAATTTGCGCAAACCGCTCGAGCTAGACCGCGAAGCCTTCATCCGCCAACACGGAAACTACTCGCTAGTCTCCACGCTACGCCCCTAGCCCCCTCCCTCATCCTCGAATCGCGCAATCTTGATCCGCTCAAACCTCACTTCCTGAACCTCGCGCTGCGCGCCTTACGGCCCTGGTGTCGACGTTGCACAAGCCCACCATGGCCAACGAGCGCACCCCTCTGCTCGGCGGGAATCCCTTGCCGTTCCTCAACTCAGACTTCATCGGCAACGGCAGCAGCCACAAGCGCGACATTCATCAAGAGTTCTGCCTGCTCGTTGGTGTCCCGCCCTCCAATGGAGTCAAGAACGCACCGCATCCTGCTGGTTTCAAAAGGACCTTGTATGGCCGCGCAACTCACAAACGCAATACGCAGAATGCGACGTACCTTTTCACTGCTGCGCTCTCAAACACATTGCTCCTGACACAGGTTGTCCTTGGCGCAGCTCTCACAGCACTCGGCGCGAGCGAGTCCTCGCACATCCTCATCACTGTTTTTGGCGCGCTTAACACTGTCATCGCCGGTTTGGTGGCATATCTGAAGAGTAGGGGCCAGCCTATGCGGGCGAGGATGTTCAGAGACGATCTTGATCGTGTGGTGGATGAGATGGAGAATAGTGAGGTTATGTGGTTGGGCATACAGCAGGGCATGCATGGATATGATGAGGTTGCTATCGATGACACCGTGAGTGTCAGGAGTGAGGTCGCAAGGCTAACCAGACTGCTGGACAAGGCGGTCAGGAGCAATACCATGAACGACCGTAGGTCACTTTCTGCTCAATGTCACGCAGCATTGGACTCTCCATCTTCACGTCTTGAGCGAGTTAAGGCTGTTGGTTCTAGAATGCAAGCTAACCTCCCTCAGCGGACATGTACATGAACGCCGTCGGCGAAGGTGCCAATGCCGCCTTACGCGCGCGACCACAGCAACCCCAGATCATCTCAGCCCCGGAATCTTCACCCAGCGCCAACGGCAACGCTTCGGCGCCTGCAAACGGCGCTGCGCCTCCTCCAGCCTCAGACCCGGATGCCAGTCCCGCTACAGCACCGCCAAAGAAGCAGAAGAGCCAACCCTCGAGTCCACCACCAGAGCCTGCGGATGAACCCGCGAGACCGACTGAACCTGGGAAGCCTGCTTCGTCTGACCCTGCGCCGGCGCCTGCGCCGACGCCTGCACCTGCACTCTCGCCTGTTGTTGCTGTTGAGGAATCCCCGAAGGGTACTGCGGCTCAGCCAGCAGGTGAGGATCTCGAAGCTGTTGTTGCGGATGGGAGCGAGGGAAGTTCAAGCGAAGACGGGTTGGTGAAGAAGGGAGAGCAGGACTTGGATGGTGTGTGACAGCGCAGAGATGCGCCGACGAGCGGAAGAGCTGGGCATTTGCGGCGTTGAAGCGACGAGTTTATTGCGAATAGGTTAATGCATAATGAGGACCATGTTACTTTTAGGCGACTGGTGGATACACTTGATGATGTTGTATGGCGGGCTGAACAGCGGCATTTGACGAGTCATCGCTCGTTCACCTCTTACACAAAAATCCTGCTGCTAAGTTGACATGTCATACAGGCTTTCCCCTCCCAGCTTTCAAGCGTGAGACTATTAGTCCTTGGGCTCAGCGCAGGGTTACACAAAGAAGTCGAACAGGTTCCACTTTCACTGCCAAGGAAGGGCGCCCCATGCGAGGGCAACACTCAGAGCTGGCCTTCACTCACGCTGAAGATGACCGTTTGCGGCTGCACCACAACGTGTCGATCTACAGGGATACATAAATATCGACCACCGAGCATCTCATCACCACTACACTCAACCACACCTCCTCCACCACTACAACGACTTTCGAAGCACCATCATCACCATGCGTTTCACAACGCTCGCTCTGATCGGTCTGAGCGCCTTCGCGACTGCACTTCCCGCCGCAACCATCCTCGAGCCCATAGACGCTCGCGCAGTCCGCCCGTACCCACCCACCAAAAATCTTCCAAGACAAGGTCCGAGGCACATTGAAGCCCACACTCCCGTAGTCCTCGACACTCGCGACGCACGTGCTGCTACTATCTACAAGTCCGCCGGTGCCGTCGGTGACTGCACCTTCGGTGCATGCACATTCATCCCCGCAAACAACTACTGCTCCAACATCGCCGTCGTTCCTGGTGGTTTCGATGGCAAGATCAAGAGTTTGAGCGTGGAGAAGGGGATGAAGTGTGATTTCTACCAGTGAGTTTCTGACATTGGCCTGCGTGTTTCTCAGCATGCGTTTCATGGCCGTCTGCCGATGCGTAGGGTGCAGATAAGTGCTTCTAGACTGTGCGCTGACATCAAGCAGGGAGGAGGGCTGCGACGTCAACGACTTCACCGGCGGTGGTGCGAAGCTTGAGATCGGCTCGCGCAGGTACAAGGATGTGCGTCGTAAGTTGGGTAGCTGGGAGGGTAAGATTGCGAGCGTATACTGTCAGAAGCTTTGAGTGGGTGTCGGTGAGCTGGAGAGGAGTCAATGTTTGGAGAAAAGCTCTTCTGAGAGCGACGACTGGAAGGAATTCCCTTGTTGGCCCGGCAATTGCGCTTGACAGCGGCTATTGGTATGTACGTGTCTGGCCATGGTTAGATGAGTCTGATTGGTCCTCTTCGAATGATGCTAGAAGGTATGCGAGACTAAATACGGCTCAATATGCCTTTCTTTGTTCACTGCCGAAAGTTCCTCATGGAAACTTATACGTTTCTGTCTGTCGTCTTCGAAGTCTGGGTAGCAGAGGGCTTGCGTGGAAGGTGTGAGTGGCGGATGTTAATGGCAGGTTGGAATGGAAAATGTGTGTGTAGACGGAGGAAAGGACTCATGGTAAAGGAGCATTAAACACGGAAGCAACAAAGCAGGAGCAACAATGCGGGAGCAAAGCAAGAGTTACAGGGCAAGAACGAAGCAAGAGCAACATGGCAAAAGCAAGAAGGAAAGACTGCACATTCTGTGGGAGCAGGCAGTGCCGAACAACATTGCTGCGGTCGTTGGTGGCGGGTATGTATCCTTAAAGTCTTCCAGTTTTTAGCAACTGACAGATTCAGCACCGCTAAAAGGGCCATCAGAACGTCGCCGGCGGCTGGATGGGATCACAGTGCGGTCTCCACATTCTTCAACACGACCTACTCCGCTGTGGTGGGATTCAACCTATGAGAATGTACACGAGCAGACATCCTCGCAGGGGCAAGACTCTGGATACCTGCAGAGTTGCCAAGTACAACAAGTATATTACTGTCTCGCCTACAGTCGAAGTGGAAGCTCACAACATAGACATTCTCAGCTCTCGCACTCAAACCTTCTGATGATCACATATGCGCATCTAACGTCACGTCTTCTTCACACCTCTCAAACACTCCAAATCCAACGTCCCCCAATTTTCTCCCTTCATCCCCTCCCAAGTCTTAACAAGCTCTTCACATCTCCCATACCCCCACTCCAATACTCCCTCAACATCACTTACACTTCTCTCCGCCCACCCCTCCCGCTCATCAGCCAGCATAACTACCTCATCGCCCTTCCCCGTATACCTATACCTCGCCCACGGGCTCTTGTCGTTCGCAAAGTCGATCCACAGCTGCGCATGCCTCGTCGAAACATCTTTGAGCCGCTGAGTCGGGAAGCGGAATTGGTGCGCCATGAAGACGAAGTACACATCGACCCAGTGGTGCGGTTGTTGATAGAGGGAGTTGGCGGGGAAAGGGTTGCGGACGTTGAAGACGTAGCGGTAGATGTTCTTGGTTGTGTTGGAGGAGAGGTGGGATGCGAGGGTGTGGGTAGGTGCTGAGATATAACATTAGTGGCTAAATGGAGGAAATGTGGCGGGGAGATTACCGTCGAAGATGGCGTCGCCGACCCATCGCAGGACGGCGTTGAGGAAGAGATTTTGGTCCATGGTCGGAGTGATGGTGTATGCTTTGGCGATGAGATGGGCGCTTTCTTCGCCGAGCTGGGATTTGATGCTTGAGAGGAATGCGGAGGGTGTGACGTCCGCGTAGCGGGTTGCGAAGGTCGTTCCCTGGTCTTATCAGTCTTCCTTCATCTTCCGTTTCATGACTTCTACGCACCTCGAAACTAGTGCACCCCAGCACAACATCGTTGACCCATTCGCACTTCCCGATGAGTTCTGGGATGCGGTCCCACGTTACGCTTTCTGCGCCCTCACCGAACCATGAGGAGTCTCGCACGGATAACCACATGCCTCCTTCCTCACCCATCTCCGCGGACGCCTTGACAAGCAGATCAACATCCACCTCTCTCAGCTTCTGCAAGCCCTCATCTCCTCTTTCTTGAATTCCCAGCTTCGCAAGGAAACTGTCATACCGCTTCTCCGCATCTTGCACCGAGCACGGCGCAGTACTCGGCCCAATAATCCCACTCATCAGAATGGCTCGTTGGAAGAGCGGGCCTGAAGACGGTGGCTCTCTCAACATATGGTAACAAATCGAAATCGAGCCAGCACTCTCACCGAAAACGGTCATGCGCTTGCTGTCTCCTCCGAAGCCGGCGATGAACTTCTGGACCCAGAGCAGTGCATTGCGTTGATCAATCAACGCGAGATTGGAATCCTCTCGGGACGTTTGGAGGTATCCCAATGCGCCAAGACGGTACTGGATACTCGCGCCGATAATTGGTTGGGAGTCACTGATCGACTGCTGCACGATCAGGGCGGTGCTGTGCTGCGAGTCGATCTTGCCGAGGACGAAACCGCCGCCGTGGATGTAGATAAGTACGGGGAGCTTGTCTTGCTCACGATTGTTTGCAGTGGAAAGGGATTCGAGGATGGATAGGGGAATATTGAGCTGCAGGATCAGGCAGTTGAACTCATCTGAGGCATTGTCTACGGGGTCGTCCGGGTGCGGACCTCCACCTGCTGCATGGTCAGGGAAGATCTGGGGGCATGCGTATCTGGTATTGTTAGTGGAGTCGAGCTGACTTGCTGGAGATATCAGCCTTACCCATGGTCGGTGTAGTTGGTTTTGCTGGCCGGGAGGCTGTCGAGGAGAACCGATCTCTTAAAGCGTGCAGGGATAGTAGCGTAGGGCACAGCGCGGAACTGTACAACGTTGTCCGGCTGTATGACACCAGTCAGGGAGCCGAGGTCGGGATGGTGGAAGGTATATGTCGATCTGTCCCCATTGTTTGAAGTCATGTTTCTTGCATGCGTACTCCCAACTGTTGAGGTGAGGTTGGATGTGTTGTCTAGCGTGTTATGTCTTTTGATGAACTTCGAGTCTGCTACTGGACTTTAGTCGTTTTATCAGCGCGGGTCTGGTATAAGGGCGTTTGTACTGCAGGAGCAAAGGGCGGAAGTGTCAGACGAACATTCGATGTCGAATGCGGGGAGGGTGCCAGGGCCCGATATCCCGTTTAGCCGCGGAAGGTACTTCACAAGGTGGAAACAACGCTTGTTACGGCAATAGCGGATGCTGTTGCTCGCACTTGCTGTGATGATGCTCAGATCACGTGGTGCGCGTTATGTGACTCTCAATGGGAGAATTGATTATTGCTATTGGACTTAGTTCTCTGCTGTGGACTAGCCAGGGAAGGGATAAGATGCGGGACTCTTGTAGCCATTTGCCCCCACAGCCCTAACTCCAAAGATGACGTTGTCCTTAGACAGAGGCAGAGTAATGCTACCAACCTTGCCCACATCCAACATATGCGTCCAAAGAGGGTTGATGACCGGTCTCCACACAATCTCGTAGCTCTTGACATTCGGATCATCAGACACGATCCACTTGAGCCTGGTGTCGTTATCGAGAACGGTGGTGTCCACGGTAACGTTCCTCGGCCATCCGGGGGCCTCACTCATACTCCACAGCGTGGCGAGGTTGACCTTGCCAACTCTTGCTGTAAACTCAAAGTCTACGAACTCAATCAGATCACCGTACACAGTTCCATTCTCAGTCCTCAAGTCCTGATGCTGGTGCGCAAAGTTTTCATTTGGCTCTGTGTACCTGATCGCGGGATATCCGTTCGCGAGGAAAGGCGAGTGGTCACCGCCTCTGAGGAAACGATCGAGGCGGTAGATGATGGCGATATTCATGCCCGTGGCGCTGTTGGCAGCAACCTCAGCCGAGAACCTTGCCAATTCACGTGCAGGTGAGTCGTTCTCGCCGCCAATCTGCAGACGGCGAGCGAGCTGTGTTGCGTTCTCACTGCTAGGGGGTCCCTGGGCAAAGGCACGAATCGTGTATGGGTCTTTCTGGCCGCGGTCGCCGGTCGAGGAACCGACAATGTCGCAGTTCAGCATGCCTTCGACGTTCACGGAGGCGTTGCGGAGAGTTTGCGCGAAGAAGGTGCTACCATAGAGGTTCTGTTCCTCGCCGGCTACGGCGCCGAGGATGATTGTGCTGCGCGGTTGTCGCTTGGACAGGATGCGGGCGAGCTCCATAGCGATGGCGACGCCAGATGCATCGTCGTTGGCGCCAGGCGCATCAGATTCGTAGTTCAAGACATCCGTAACGCGGCTGTCGTAATGACCCGTCATGATATAAACTTTGTCGGGCGTAACACTGCCTTTGACGGTTGCGAGAACGTTGCTGATTTTGACCGGAAAGGGGATACGCGAGGCAACGCCTTGGGTGTAGCTTTGGACACTGACGGTCGTGCGACCGGAACTCGCGTTGGCGTACTTGCGCATCTCAGATTCGATCCAGTCTCGCGCCGCACCAATGCCGCGAGTGGTGCTGTTCTGGGTACTGAGCGTGTGGCGGGTACCAAATGAGACGAGCTTAGTGATGATGGCCTCGATGTTCTTGGGATCAAGCTCGTCCAGCATGGACTTGAGCTCGTCAGTCGGCTTTTGGGGGATCAACTCGGTCCCGACATTCGACGGCGGCCATGCTGCGTTTGCACAGCTCGTGTAGCTCATGTCATTGACTGCCACTGGTGGTGGCAGATCACGCTCGTGCACATCATGGGCGCAGGCCGTGGCGAGGATAGTGCTCAGCAAAGCCGTAAGGAGATGCATCGTTCAAGAGATATGGACTGACGTGCACGAATACGAGATGACCTCTCAGGTCTTTATACGTACCGCGAGGTTGGTAGCGGCATGTCAAGACGGGAAGTTGAGTAGTAGACGGTGCGTCACCGACAAACCGTGTACTGAACTGCCTTTACAAGTTAGGCTCCCAGGGATGCTTCGATCGCCCCTCTGTTCTATCTGAACATTCGTTCGCTAGAAAATGTCCGCGGCTCGGCACCTGTAGTCTACCGGGTTGTATCGTGGGTTGGTAATGCGCACAGGGTAGGTCGTTGCCAAAATAGGAAGGTCGGTAGCGGCACGACGTCAACGTCAACGTTGGCAAAGATCGCAAAGAAGACCGAGGCTCGGGTCAAAAACTTTGCGATTGCGGTTGTTATGCATCTTCATCTTTCCCAGTCCATGGCGTCTTGTGAGCTGATGCTCTGCGCGACCCCGTTGCCCTCAATTGACTGTGTGGGAACATCTGCATATGCATCATCATCAGATTGGGACATGTCTGATCTCTGGGCATCGTCACGCGGGCTGTAAATATCGCCCTGCATTGCTGCGTAGCTGCGAGGGTTGTGCGCTTGCAGTTCAATTGCAGCTGGGCGCTTCCTTCTGGGCCGCTGGGGACTCCCAGATGCGGTCGACGACACATCTGAGTCAAGATCTCCATGCTGAGTAGCTAGAGTTACACGGGGCTTCTGGTTAGCGATGAAACTGGCCACTGGTACTGGGTTTTCATGCTCTTCCCATACTGCGCAGTACTCTGTCCAGTTCCGCCAGTCATCGACTTTGTTGAAGAGCTTATGCCGGTCGTCATCTTCGAAATCATCAACGCTAGGGGACTTCCTTCTCGGCTCGATAGTCAATTCAAGGCGGCTACAGAGCGCTTCCTCCTCTTGTCGGCTAGCTTCCTGATCAAACTGCTCTAATGTCTGTTTCTCGCGCACATCATCTCGAGCTTCTTCTTCCGGCTCAGCACTCGATGACCGCTCTGGTGTCTCTCGATCCAAGTGGTTCGGTATTTTCGCTCTGTCTTCAGACTCCACAGAAGCTGAATTTGATGCGGCATCCTCAAGCTCGACGTTCGAGTCCGAGTTCGACAGAGAAAGGTGTTCCATGGGTAGTGGAGTACCGGCGCGAGCTGCTCTACGCTTGAAGGCTGCTTCGTTCTCAGAGTCTGCAGCAGGCGTGCTGGGGAGTCCATCAGTGACTGATGGCCCAGATACTGCATCGTATAGACCTAAGATTTGCTCCGCCTGGTCCCAGGAAATCTCGCGTTGCTTGATCTTAAAGCGCGTAGTACGCTGCTCATCGAAGACTCGCACATTACACCGTCTTGCGACTCCTGTCCACCGTGAACGTCCGTTCCTTTTAAGCCCGAGTGTGTCAATAGCAGACAGCACATCCCGTGTCTTGACGAATGGCATGACGCCCTTCTTGGTACGGCGGCGTTGGGAACGTAGACGCGAAGTAGCCTGCGTTATTGCAGCTTGCATCAAACGTTTCGTGACAGAAACGGCAAGTGTGTGGAAGTCGTTGAATGCTGTGCGCATCATAGAGGGCTGTGGCACTTGCTCCGAGGCGTATGTTGACCAGTGAGGCCAGGGCGAAGGAAGATCAGGTGAGCGATTCATGAAGAGATCTTCGGAGAGCGAAAGCATGTTTTCGGCATGAAGCAAGCTAGCCTGTGGGATCTCTCGTAAAATCTGCGGTGCTGTGACAACGGCTGTCGATAGGTCCTCCCCCAATTTGGGCGACTGAGGCGTGAGGTCGACTGAGCGGTAAGTCCGTTTGGAAGGCTTGTACTCGCACACGACTTTGTTCTTCATCCGCGCGCAGTTAGTGCAGGGTACTTTTCGGTCGCAGCGTATCTTATGGTGCTTGCAGCGCTCGCAGGAACTGGGACTAAGTCAGTACGGGCAAGGGCGACCTGGATGGGATGAACTACCCAGCAATACCTGGACCGGTGCGGGGAGTGCCAGGCTCAGCGGGCGTGGCTGGCTGAGTCGACTCAGCTCTGGAGGGGCCGTTGATGGCGGCCTCGATATCCTCAGCAATGACAGGTGTAATGAGCCAGTAGTCGCCATAACGCTCTCGCTCTTCATTCACCTCCCATTGTTCTTGGTACCACGCCAGGGCCTCGGCCATAACGTCGAGCTCCTCGTTGCATTCTTGACCGACCTCGATTGCAGCAGGCACATGGCGCAACGTCAGACCAAGATCGCCCTTTTCGGTGACCGCATCCTTCAGCTGGAGCAGCAGCTCGTGCGTCTCGGTGACGCTCTTTGTACCCACAGCCTGTGCTATGCCAGCCACGTCGTCTTTGCCGAGTCGTTCGAGCGCCGCAAACAGGGTCGCCTGCTCTTTGCTCGTCCACGTCGATACCCCATATTGAGTTGTGTAGTGCTGCAGGGCGTCTTCAGGCTCGAAGCGGGCACCTACTCGGCTCACGTCCTCGTTGAAGAGCACGCGGTAGGCGTCATTGTACTTTCCCTCGAGGTAGTACCTGCGCGCCCGGGCAGGCTCGACCGACTCGCCTCGGCGGCGTTTGCGTGGGGTGCCGGGCGTTTGCGACTGCAGGCGGGAAGATGCGCGCGACTGCTGCGGCGTGTCGTTGTCGCTGGAAAGCTCCTGGGCCGACTCATCTGCAGAGCTCATCGTGGTCACGGTGAAGCAATCTCCCGAGCGTCCTCCGGCGAGAGCACTTTGGTCTGGGCGGGTATTTGCAGGACGAAGGCGGCCATGGTGAAGCTGGAGGCTCGCAGCGAGCTCAGGTCGCGCTGCACTTTTTGGTGGGGCCGCTGGACCCTTGCCATTGCAGCCGCAGCAGTGCCTCGGCCGGCCAGCGTCATCTCAAGCCGTCGCAGGTGACTTCGCGCCATGTTCGCTCCTGCCCCAGCAACAGCTTCATGTTTCGCGTTCTTCGTCATGCGCTGAGACCCTGCGGGCAGACTGGTCTCGTCTCTTTTCGTGCACCCGTTCGATACGCGTCAAGGGCCCGCAAATTGCCTGTCGCCGCTCCTCGACCGCCGCCACCGCCCGCCGTTGCGCCGCCCAAGATCCAGCTGCGCGAGTACCAGGAGGAATGCATTCAAGCAGTGCTCTCCTATCTGCACGCAGGCCATAAGCGGCTCGGTGTATCATTGGCCACTGGCTCAGGCAAGACGGTCATCTTCACCCACCTCATCGACCGCATACCTGCTGTGGGCCACGTCTCTCAGACGCTCATCCTCGCCCACCGTCGCGAGCTCGTAGAGCAGGCCGCCCGTCACTGCACTCTCGCCTATCCAGATAAGCATGTTGAAATCGAACTCGGCAACAATCATGCTTCAGGCGCGGCCGACATCACCGTAGCTTCCGTACAGAGCATAACGTCGAGCGATAGGCTGCAGAAGTTCGATCCATCGCGCTTCAAGCTTGTGCTTGTCGACGAGGCACATCACATTGTCAGTCCGACATACCTCGAGGTACTGGAGCACTTCGGTCTGCGCCATGCGTCTGACTGGAGCAACAGCCCCGTACCTGCCCTGGTAGGCGTGTCTGCTACCTTCTCACGATTCGATGGCAGGAAGCTGGGTACTGTCATCGATCACATCGTCTATCACCGGTAATTACATCCTCCACTATCAGCCAGATGCGTACTGACACTCATAGCGACTACGTTGACATGATCGAAGAGAACTGGCTCTCTGATGTCGTCTTCACCACAGTCGAGATGAAAGCAGACCTTACCAAGGTCGGCTCCGGCGCCAACGGCGACTTCCAGACTGCAGCATTATCCAAGGCAATCAACACAATGGAGACTAATGAGCTTGTCGTGAAAGCTTGGTCTGCTAAGGCGAAGGGCCGCAACTCAGCGCTCATATTCTGTGTTGATCTTAGTCATGTCACCAACCTGACGACTAAGTTTCGGGAATATGGCATCGACGCACAGTTTGTGACTGGCGACACACCGCCAAAGATTCGCAGCGCCAGAATAGACTCGTTTCGAAACGGCGAGTTTCCTGTACTGCTCAACTGTGGTGTCTTCACAGAGGGCACTGATATTCCAAATATCGACTGCGTACTCCTGGCGCGTCCCACCAAATCACGCAATCTGCTCGTACAAATGATCGGACGAGGTATGCGTCTACATAAGGGCAAGGAGAATTGTCACATCATCGACATGGTCGCGGCACTCAGCACCGGTGTGGTGTCGACTCCTACCTTGTTTGGCCTTGACCCTGGTGAGATAGTCGAGAAAGCGGACACAAAAGCATTGAACGAGTTGAAGGAGAGGAAAGAAACGGAGAAGTTGCGTCAGCAGGAAGCTGCTGCTCTGAAGCATCGGACTCTGTCGAAGAAGCTTCCGGGCGCCATCACCTTCACTGATTACGACTCTGTCCACGATCTCATCGCTGATACATCAGGCGATCGATATATCCGTAATCTCAGCCAATACGCCTGGGTTGGCGCCGGAGAGGGAAAGTTCATCCTCACCACCAATAGCGGCAACTATATCATCATCGAGCCATCTGATACAGCAGAAGGCTGCTTTCGTGCAAAGTTCTATCGCAGGTTACCCCGGGTTGAGACTATCAAAAGCCCCTATGCTGCCCCACGAACCATCGCGCAAGGCGAGTCCTTCGAACATGTCGTGCACGCTGCTGATACCTATGCCAAAGACGTGTTCGAGCACATCTGGATCGCATGGAAGATGCCGTGGCGTAGAGGACCTGCCTCACAGGCCCAGGTCGACTTCTTGAACAAGAGTCGACCCAAAGAAGATCAGCTCAAGCCGTCAGACCTGACCAAAGGCAAAGCAGGCGACATGATCACCAGACTCAAGCATGGCGCAAAGGGTCGTTACTCCAAGGCTGCATCGAGGATGCGAGGCGAGATGCGCACCAAGCAGCGTGCTCAGACATTGCACGAGAAACTCTCAGGTCAGGTCCAAGTCGGCCCATTGTCGAACATCTGAGGCATTGCAGGATCTGCTTCGTCCAACGAGGCTTTCAAGGAATTCTCACGTAAGAAATGTCTTTGAGCGGCATGCGCATCCTCGCGCAAGGGGCTGCCCAATACAAGACCATCAACCTGCCGTTCTGGCCGAACGTGTCCGGAACGGTGTGTAGACAATTCGAACGCCAGTCTTGCGCGGCTGTTCATGATGTCCCTGGCGTGGTGTGGTGAGGCTGCTAGCGGGCGCTCGTTGGTGGCTGCCGCGGAGAAACGTCGAAGAACAGCGCAGTCTTTGACCGAGCAGGACCTCATCAAGCCCACAGAGCCCAACTCTTATCGTTCGACCCATCTCGACTTCTGCTGCCATGGCCCGCTACGCTCAATTTCTGCAAGACTTTTCCGTGGCATCAGAGCAGTCTCAGAGCCTACCAGCAGCCGTATGAAATGCGCCAAATCAATTCTACAAAGACGAGACGACAGTCGCACGATCGCTCCGTACCATAAGCGCTAGAGCAAGACCCAACGGCAAAGCTGGGTGTTGCGACTTCCGAGAATCCGGCTGCTTCGCGCGACACTCGGTGAAGGACGACCTGCAGTTCAAGTATCTCCGCTGCGTGTCTGGAAACCTTCGTGGAATTTACCCCCACATGGTATGAGGTTGAGGCGCCAGGAACGCAGGCTAAAGGCGCTCTCCACACCTGCGGGCACTAAGCCTGAAACGGCCCCAAAGATAAGGATGCATATCAGCTGCAGATCAGCACACGCTTCTCCAGGCGGTCGCTATCTTTACAATGACGGTATGCGGGATTTGGCGATTCAATTTGTTCCCGCGGACTGGTGTCTCCACGATCTCGAAACTGTGTGTGGCTTCTCCGCGATCTCGGGTGCTACAGGAGAGATGGAGAAAATTACGAGCGCTGGTGTGTCTACGGTAAGACGATCTGACTAGGCTTTGCACTGCCGTTTCCATAGGTCTCGTTCCAGTGCTATCGGTTACATTTGATCTCGTCCTATTCGACATAGATTCTCTGACCTTGCCAGCCTCTTCCTGCACTCTGATATCACTACAACGTCTCACAAGTATCTCACAACACGCCCGTCCGCGTGCACCGCTCACCCATTGCATGCTTCCGCCCTATACCCATTTGGTGCTTTACCATCTTTTATCACGGCACATCATGAGCGAAGTCGCAGCAGAAAAGGCCGGTGTGCCTCTCCCTCCACCCACAGAGGTGCAACCGAAGGCACAGGCAGCGGCTGCGCCCGTACGACTGCCACCAACACCACCAGAGACAGACTTCGATAGTGACGACAGCAAATCCACAACCTCTACAGCACCAACAGAAATCGATGTCCCGTTACCACCACCTTCTGGGAAGCCGCAGGTTCTGGACATCGATAGACCAACACCTGATGCACATGTTCCCAGAGACCCAAGGCTGATCCGCCTGACGGGCGTCCATCCCTTCAACTGCGAAGGACCACTTAGTGAACTCTACAACGAAGGCTTCTTGACAAGTTCGGATCTCTTCTACGTTCGAAATCATGGTGCTGTGCCTGAGGTCCACGACTCAGAATGTCTGGATTGGGAGTTCTCAGTCGAAGGGTATGTCAGAAGAACACCATTATAAGGCATCGATTGACATGTATTCAGTCTCGTTCAGAACCCTTTGAGAATCACATTGCGTGATCTGCTGCAAGAGTATGAAAACGTCACATATCCCATCACACTCGTCTGTGCAGGTAACAGGCGGAAAGAGCAGAACCAGGTGCGGAAGAGCAAGGGTTTCTCATGGGGTGCGGCCGGTGTTTCGACAGCACTGTTCACAGGTGTTGTCATGAAGGATGTGATTGAGCGTGCAAAGCCCCTCCGTAAAGCCAAGTACGTTTGCATGGAGGGCGCCGATAAACTTGTGAGTATTTTGCCTTCAAGACCATCACCGAGACTAACATGTACGTAGCCTAACGGATACTACGGCACCTCCGTCAAGCTGAACTGGGTCATGGATCCCAACAGAGGCATCATGCTAGCTCACAAGATGAATGGCGAGCCTCTCACACCAGATCATGGAAAGCCCCTGCGTGCAGTTATCCCAGGCCAGATCGGCGGGAGAAGTGTAAAGTGGATCAAGAGGATCATCGTTACAGCTGAGCCGAGCGACAACTGGTACCACATCTACGACAACAGAGTATTGCCGACTATGGTCGATCCGGACGAGTCGGCCAAGAACCCGAAGTGGTGGATGGATGAGCGTTACGCGATTTATGATCTGTCGCCCAACGCCGCAACCGCGTTCCCTGCACATGAAGAGAAGCTCGAGATAGCATCAGCCCCGGAGACCTATAACGTCCGAGGCTATGCATACAGCGGCGGTGGGCGTCGAGTCACCCGCTGCGAAGTCTCTCTCGACAGAGGCAAGACATGGCGCCTCGCCAACATTGACTACGCAGAAGACCGCTACCGCGCGTACGAGAACAAGTCGCTCTATGGTGGGCGTCTTGACATGGACTGGCGCGAGACCAGCTTTTGCTGGTGCTTCTGGAACCTCGACATTACCGTCTCCGAGCTTACGGACGCAAACGACATCCTCGTCCGTGCTATGGACGAGGCGATGTGCATCATGCCCCGCGACATGTACTGGAGCGTGCTCGGCATGATGAACAACCCCTGGTACCGCATCGCCATACATAACGACAACGGCACACTCACGTTCGAACATCCCACACAGCCCGCCCTCATGCCCGGCGGCTGGATGGAGCGCGTCAAGAAAGCAGGCGGAAATCTGACAAACGGCCACTGGGGCGAGGCCATGGCCGGCGAGGAGCCTCAACATGGCGCCATCGAAGACGCTAAAGAGATCAAGATGACCAAAGACGGTGTTGACAGGACTATCGAGCTGGACGAGCTCAACGCCCACCAGAAGCCTGAAGAACCCTGGTTTGTTGTCAACGGCGAAGTCTACGACGGCACGCCCTTCCTCGAAGGCCACCCCGGCGGCGCGCAATCCATCATCAGCGCCGCCGCGCTCGACGCCACTGACGAATTCATGGCGATCCACAGCGAGACCGCGAAGGCCATGATGCCGGACTACCACATTGGCACCCTCTCGGCTTCCGCGCGCAAAACCCTCGAGTCCGGTGAGCCTACGACGTTCGAATCCAAAGAACCCCGCGACGTCTTCCTTGACGCCCGCACCTGGCGCAAATCCCTCCTTACCGCGAAAAAGACTGTGTCGAGTGACTGCCGCATCTTCACCTTCAAGCTGGATTTCGACACCCAATCTCTCGGGCTGCCGACGGGACAGCATCTCATGCTCCGCCTCCGCGATCCCGTGACGCGCGAAGCCATCATCCGATCCTACACCCCGTTGTCCGAGACGAGCAAGAAAGGCTACTTGGATGTGCTGATCAAGATCTACCCCGATCGCGACGGCGTGCAAGGCGGGAAGATGACGAAAGCGCTTGACTCGATTCCGACAGGGCATTGGGTTGATGTCAAGGGTCCGATTGGGAAGTTTACATACCAGGGCAAGGGGATGTGCGATATCAACGGCAAAACTAGGGAGGTGAAGAGGTTCATCATGGTTTGTGGTGGGAGCGGCATCACACCCATCTTTCAGGTCCTGAGAGCTGTCATGCAGGACAAATCCGACGGCACACATTGTACGTTGTTGAACGGCAATAGACTCATCGACGATATTCTGTGCAAAGAGGAGTTGGACAGCTGGCAGGGGGAGAATGAGGAGAGGTTGAAGATCCTGTATACGTTGACGCAGGGCCCGGAAGATTGGGCGGGCTTGAGGGGACGTATTGCCGGGCCGTTGCTTGAGAAGCATTGTCAGAGGGATGAGGGCACGATGGTGTTGGTTTGTGGGCCGGAGATGCTGGAGAAGAGTGTCAAGACTTGGTTGTTGGGGAATGGGTGGAAGGAGGAGGATTTTTTGTTCTTCTAGATTGAGATTGAGACTGAGATTCCGAAATCTCACTGTTCTCTATATCGTTGAGGGGATTTCAGGTGCATATCTGGGTACATGGAAAGGCGTTTGGGTTGGACTGTACACCAGCGATCGATGGCTTTCGGGTATGAATCACGAATGAGCAATCTGGATACGTCTCTCCTGGCTCCTTATGCCTTTCCTCGTGCGTTCCAGTGCTAGTGAGACAATTTGGTCCTTCGCCTAAACTGCCCAATTGTGATAATTTCGATGCTTTGGTTGTAGGATATTAGAATACCCCTTGCACAGTTTTGGGACTTTTGACTGAATCTCGATTCTCTATTCTCTATTCTGGTTGTATTCTTGAGCTCGTTGTTCTCACGCCTTCTCCGAGAGTTAATCACCCTTGCTCTGTCGTCCCAATTTGGTTAGCGCGACTTACCGTTATCTCAGGGTCCAAAGCGCTGAACTCTCCCTTCTCTTCTCTTCATCTATGCCATCCTCATCGCTCTTCTGCCGCCTGTCGCATCTCGATCTGCTGCAATTTAACGCAGCAATTACATCGCCCGGAGTCTTGCCAACATCATCACGCATCTCCGCGACGATGGTCTTATCAGGACGTTCTGCGACCCGCGCTCTTGGCTCCACCAAAACCTCGCGTTCTTATCAGGACATGTGTCCGTGCGCGCTCCACTATCAGCGCTCCGTTTTCGTTTCTCAATGCTGCGTCTCCGTGGAACAAGAGTCGTCGATTCCAAGCGTGAAATCGCAATTGTCCAGCTTTCTATTCGGCCCTGCTAATCCTGGTATCACGCCTCTGACGACAGCCTCCTGTTCCACTACCATGGAGCGGCTAGAGAATGCATTCACCCGCCCTGCCCTACATTTCCGACGCCCGCCGCGGGGTATTCATCAAGGGCTGCTGATTGGCAGATAGAAGTTGTAGTCAGTGTCGTTCGCAGTCTATCCCCACGACGCTTGTGGCGCAAACCCGCCGCGGGACTTTGCGTTGTTGATGGTAGTGATGCATCTACGGGCGAACTCGTGCCACGGAGTTGTTCTGCGCTGAGTATCAATTGCCTCGTAGCCTATCATGGTGTTGCTTTTACTACTGCCTTGCCCAAATCATAGAGTACTACCGTCCGCGTTAGCCTTCGCTTCTCGATACCTTTCTACATCTTTCGGCTGGAGGCTTTCTTCGTCCCTTCATCCACTCTTTCTTCCACTTTATACCCGAGTCGTGTTTTGATATCCATCTTGAGCGCAAACATATCACATGCGCTGTACATAGCATCATCGCCTGGGATAGACCTTTATCTAGGCTCGAGCTTGAATTTTGAGAAACCCAGCTCGATAGAGCTCACACCCGCACATCAGCCAAGATGGCGGACACAACAGGCGTGGACACAACTCGCGAGCCCGCAGCAATTATCACACAAGGTCTCGACCCTAAATCCGGGACAGAACACTCAGAACACTCGGAATCAGAGTCGCCCGTTCACGGCACGTGGGGATCGAAAGATGGCAACATCTCAAACGCCGAGTGGAATGATCCGGAGGCAAACAAGCTACCTGAGAAGGTAGCGGAGCTGGAGAAGAAGGGCGAGATCCCCAACCCACCGCAGGCGGCGAGGAAGAAGGTTGTCGTTGTGGGACTGGGCATGGTCGGCATTTCGTTCATGTGAGTGTCGAAACTACCTGAGTCGTCAGATAGGGGCTGACAAAGCACAGCGAGAAGCTCATGAAGTACGATGTCAAGCGGAGGGAATACGACGTGATTGTCATTGGCGAGGAACCACATCTTGCGTACAACCGCGT
The DNA here is from genome assembly GCA_030271015.1 of Didymella glomerata. Lineage (NCBI taxonomy): Eukaryota > Fungi > Ascomycota > Dothideomycetes > Pleosporales > Didymellaceae > Didymella > Didymella glomerata. The sequence continues at coordinate 311,544 of JAJOHN010000008.1, forward strand.
AGGCTTGACAAGCTTCTTCCAGCACCGACAGGTCGAGAACTTGTACTTGAACCCTAAGGAATGGTACTCCTCCATGCCTGAGGGATCTCTGAACTACCACCTCAACACTCTTGTGACCGAGATCGACTCGGAGAACAAGAACGTCAAGACATCATCTGGCGAGACGGTATCTTACGACATTCTTGTCCTTGCAACAGGATCCGACGCACTACTCCCGCGCCATACACCTGGTCACGATGCGGAAGGTGTCTTCGTGTACCGGACTATCGAAGACTTGCAGCGCTTGATCGAGTTCTCAGCGACAAGGAAGGGCACCAATGGTGCTGTTGTCGGAGGCGGTCTACTTGGTCTCGAAGCCGCGCACGCGATGATGGACCTAGAGAACTTCGGCCAGGTCAAACTCATCGAGCGAAACCGATGGGTTCTTTCGCGACAGCTAGATGGCGACGCAGGAACCATGGTCGTTGAGCAGGTCCGCGCTATGGGTCTGGACGTCATGTTGAGCAAAAGAGTTGGCAAGATCTTGACCAACGAGAAGAACTCTGTTCGCGGCGTCATCTTCGAGGACGGAGAAGAGATGGAATGCTCATGCATCTGCTTCGCGATTGGCATCAAAGCACGTGATGAGCTTGCGCGCAAGGCATCCATCAAGTGCGCAGACCGCGGTGGAGGTATCATCGTCAAGAACGACCTGTCCACATCAACGCCAGATATCTACGCCATCGGCGAGTGCGCGAGCTGGGAGAACCAGACATTCGGTCTCATCGCGCCTGGTGTCGAGATGGCGGACGTTCTTGCTTTCAATCTCACACAAGCGAAAGCACACGCCCCCCGCAAGTTCAAGCGCCCGGATTTGAGCACCAAGCTCAAGTTGCTCGGTGTCGAAGTCGCAAGTTTTGGTGACTTCTTTGCGGACCGCGATGGCCCGAAGGACATGCCTGGACGCCAGAAGCCGGAGAAGAAGGAGGTTGACAAGGTCAAGAACCTCACCAGCGGACCCGCTGCGCCGCCCGTCAAGGCACTGACATACAAGGATCCATTCCAACAGGTGTACAAGAAGTACTTGTTCACCATGGACGGCAAGTACCTGCTTGGAGGCATGATGATTGGCGACACAAAGGATTACATCAAGCTAGTGCCGTTGGTCAAGAACCAAAAACCTCTGGAGATGCCGCCAGCTGAGCTGATTATCGGCGCACCGAAGGGTGGCGAGGACGACGGTTCAGATCTGTCCGGCGACACCCAGATCTGCTCTTGTCACAACGTGACCAAGGATGATGTTGTCAACGCTACTAAGGATGGAACATGCAAATCGATCGGCGATGTCAAGTCTTGCACGAAAGCCGGTACAGGATGTGGTGGTTGCATGCCGCTCGTACAGACCATTTTCAACAAGACAATGGCGTCGATGGGTAATGAGGTGAAGAACCACTTGTGCCCACACTTCGAGTACTCGCGCGCGGACCTGTTCAACATCATCTACGTCAAGAACCTGAAGGACTTCGATGCCGTGATGAGGGAGTGCGGTCGCGAGCCAGAGTCTGCTGGTTGCGAGGCGTGCAAGCCCGCTATTGGATCCATCATTGCATCCCTGTTCAACAAGCACTTGCTCGACGTCGAGAGGCGAGGTCTGCAAGAGACCAACGACAGGTTCTTGGCCAATATCCAGCGCAATGGAACTTTCTCCGTCGTCCCTCGAGTTTCTGGAGGCGAGATCACACCCAACAAGCTCATCGTCATCGGCACAGTGGCGAGGAAGTACAACCTCTACACAAAGATCACCGGTGGTCAGCGTATCGACATGTTCGGTGCCAGGAAACAGGATCTGCCCGATATCTGGCAGGAGCTGATTGACGGCGGTATGGAGTCCGGACACGCCTACGCCAAGTCTCTGCGCACGGTCAAGTCGTGCGTAGGTACTACATGGTGCCGCTTCGGCATCGGTGACAGTGTCGGCATGGCAGTGCGCCTCGAGGAGCGCTACAAGTCGATCCGCGGCCCGCACAAGATCAAGGGCGGAGTATCAGGCTGTGTGCGCGAGTGCGCTGAAGCTCAGAACAAGGACTTCGGTCTCATTGCCACTGAGAAGGGCTTCAACATCTTTGTCGGCGGGAACGGCGGCGCGAAGCCTCGCCATTCAGAACTCCTCGCCAAGGATGTCCCGCCAGATGATGTTGTGCCTATTCTCGACCGCTACCTCTCCTTCTACATCCGCACAGCCGACAAGCTCCAACGTACAGCGCGCTGGATGGAGAACCTGCCCGGCGGTATCAAGTACCTGCAAGAAGTCATTTTGGAAGACAAGCTCGGCATCTGCGCAGACCTTGAGAAGCAGATGGAAGACCTGGTCGGCAGTTTCTTCTGTGAATGGACCGAAGTCCTCAAGGACCCCAAGAAGAAAGCCTGGTTCAACCAATTCGCCAACACCTCCGAACAGATCATCGACACCATCGAGCCCACCCAAGAGCGCGGACAAGAGCGCCCCAGCTACTGGCCCAAGGAGAGCGTCACGACCGACTTCAAGGGCACGCAATGGACAGAGCTGAGCTGGCAGCCTATGCTCAAGGCCGAGGAACTCAAGGATACGCCGACGGGCGACTCCAAGGCGCTCAAACGCGGTGACACGCAGCTTGCGCTTTTCAAGGTCCGCGGCAAGTACTACTGCACCCAGCAGATGTGTCCGCACAAGCGCGCTTTCGTCCTCAGCGATGGCCTTATTGGCGACGATATCCAGAACAACAAACTCTGGGTCAGTTGCCCGAACCACAAGCGCAACTTCGAGCTCTCGGGCGAGCAGGCTGGGCGCTGTGCGAACGACGAGAGCGTTAATATCGCGACCTTCCCTGTCGAGGAGAGGGATGATGGCTGGTTGTATGTTAAGCTGCCAAGTGTCGAGGAGCTGGATGGCGTGCTGGGTACGAGCAAGTTCGTGATAAAGAAGAGTGAGACGCAGGATCCGTTTGTGAAGCTGGACCAGAAGCTTGAGAGGATGAAGTTGAAGGGCAGGAAGGGTACGCAGGTTAGTCACCTTGAGGGTGGCTTGGGCGAGGTGGGCAAGGCGAATAAGATCCTTGCTGGTGGTGAGAGAGGGTCGAGGGGTATTGACTGGTAGAGTCTAATGGCTTATGAAGGCATTGGGAGGCGTTTGGCAGGGTTGTTCGGTCGCTAGATTCCCATGATGGTATAATGAATGAATACACGTACATTGCATTACAACTCTGCGATCGTCTTGACACTACCCAAGTGTCGAATAATGAGCCATCGTCATGTTCTTGACCAAGCAGTTGTGGTGTTACGCTAGTAGACGTATACTGCCCCACGGTCGTGAAAGCACCGATGCGAGCAGTACGTGGACTTTCATCATGTGCAATGAGCTGATTATTAGCCACAGCATCTCGGTGCTTTTCAAAGTCATCTACCACTTCAACAATTAGTATCATTGCGCGTCCGGTGAGCACTTGCGGAGCGCTCGGCTTCCCAATCAGGCAACTGTGACTCTTGCAGACCTCCGACAAACCTCGTAATCGTCTTCAAGGTAAACACACACGACCACTGATTCTGCAGCGGTCACCTCAAAAGGCCAAATGCTATGCTGGCTCGTATTCCATTTCCGTCGCGGTCAAACGTGAACCCTCATGCAGCCTCGGTCAAGGAACGCATCGCCCAAACCAGCTAGCGCGTCCACGGTCTGGAAAGGGCGGAATTCAGCCTTCGTGCACCTTCATCTACAACCAACGCTCCCCGCACTTACCTCATCAAGAACCCGCAAGCGAGGCGCCTGCAAAACGCCCTTCCTCATAGCATCTGTCTTTGTAAGGCGTACCGATCGCGGCGTGAGTCACAGATGGTGCGAGGAGCGTGCAAGGTGGTTGGTCCGGATTGCGCTGGAAAAATGATGGGGTAGGCCTGAGCAAGTATCTTCTGACGATCCCTTGACGGGCCCTATCAGTCCTTTACCGGACGCGCCTGAGCCACGTGTATTGGCTGGCGATGGCGTGGAGGCTAGAGCGGCGCGTCGATGTGAGGTGAGTCGAACGGGGGTTATAAGGTTGAGGCTTTGGTACCTCAGGCGTGCAACAATTCAACCTCCGGAGCATCAAGACACATTCAAACGTCAAGGTCATCAAGATTGAACGAAGGAGAGCCTCAAGCATATTCAGCAACTATACTGTACGCACCTCCGAACATCGGCATGCACGCGGCAACACCAACCACACACCACATCACCACATCAACAATGATAAACTCATACCGCCCAAGCACGGATGCGAGGTCAGAGAAGGATGCCATGTCGATAAAGTCTACCTCGACCGCAAGATCGACGACGTCACTGCTCAGGTCACTTGTACCATCGAGGCGGGCGAAGGCTGCGAAGCCGGCGAGGCGTGTTGAGACTCCGGCGGAGAAGGCAGATAGGAAGCGCATCGAGGCAGAAGCCCGGTTGACATGGGCACTGAACAGGTGAAGTAGGATCGAAGGCGTATACCATTTGTTGACTGGAGTGTGGCGTTGGGTCTGAGGCTCCAGAATGAACCGTACCTGATTCTAATTCTGAGATTGTTGACCTCTTTCTGATTTCCAGTCGTCTTGTGATTATCATTGCCTCATGTGAAGCGTTTGCTTTTACTCACGCGTCGTCTTCTGTTGTTCAATGCACGTGGGTCGATGTCAGACACAAGTAACCTCTACTATCTAGGTAAGAGAGCAGCTCACCGAGTACAAAAGGCTCAAGTGAAGGCAGCAGGTGCTGTCAATTCCATCCGTTCCTAGCTCCCTCCACATTCGTAAGAGCAAGTCCTTCTTCATTCACCACCATCGCTCCTACCTCGACTGACATCACGACAGCCACTCAACCTCACCACCTCAACTATACAGCAAGACTGCGATCGCCCACAGCTACCGAACCCGACCAGCACCACCCAAACATAATGACAGATGAAACTGATGCCTTTAAGCGCGCCCGCGAGCTCAAAGCCTCCGTGCTGCAAAACGTCACCCTCCTACGATCCGCACCTACCTCATTCTTCAGCCAGCTCACCACCGAAGACAGCGAAGACACACTCATCATCACGCTGCGCACCTCCGGCACGTCCTGGGGCGACATCGTCGCGCGCCTCAACGCGCGCCGCATCGCCGCCAAAGAAGCGCCGACCTGGACCGAAGCAGCCGTATACTCGCACTTCATCCTAGCCAACTCTGCGACCGCGACGCCCACCAAGGAAGTCGGGTTTGAGTCGAGGGACTATGCGCATCTGAAGAACGCGGGGAGTGGGAGTGAGGGTGCTACGAAGGCGGGCAAGAAGCGCGTCAAGGATTTCCAGAATGCGACGGAGTTGAGCGCGAACATCAGGAAGCCTGCTACTATTGAAGGTGCGAAGGGTGAGCTTGCTGAGGGGGAGACGAAAGTGAAAGACAAGGGCAACACGAAGGCGAAGGGCAAGAGTAAGGGCAAGAGTAAGGGTAAGGACGAGGACAGGCGTAAGGGCGAGTCTGAGGAGGAGATTGTCAAGATGGATGAGGGCATGGTAGAGATCTTGATGCGTGCTGTGGCCAAGGTGGAAAGGAACTTCTGGGTGTTCGTCGCCGACGAGGTCGAGAGGGAGGGTGGGAAATACATCGAGCCGAAGGAGTTGGAGAAGGTGTTTCATGAGATTTGAAAGGGTCGGTTGGCACGCGATTAGCTCTGGCGGGTAACGTGGTCTCATCATTGATGAGGAGATGTACGGAATACCTCCGGGGTTTAAACAAGGGATATATGAACGCCTGACTGTCATTTGGATTTTGGCAGTTACACAAAGATGATGCTGCTGACCATTAGATCACTCGAGATCACGTTATGAAGCGGATCCAGACCGACTTGAATGTCATGTAACCTATAACATTCGCAGACGGTCTCACATGCGTCGGTGGGTGCTAGGGTGAGAACTGGCAATTGCTTTCGATCATAGTGTGATCTTATCGCTTCAACACGTGACGCAATTCCTAGTCTCCCTGTACTTGTCCTTTTCGGTGTAATGGGCAAATTCTTTTTCACGATAGCCCGAATGTCGGTAGGGTGTTGTTCATCTGTCCCTCGTCAGTGTGCATGTGACGGCTGTCGAAAAAGTGAGGCGTCCAACAGTGTTGTTATTCTACCTAGGCATTACTCATCCTCAGGCAAACGACAGATCTTCAGCTGGCATGCAGACCCATACATATCTCCTGCATTTCTCCATCGAGGTAGCACGCCATTCTGGTGCTTCGTAGCCATGTGGTCATCCCGAGTCTGGTCGTTGAATTGATGGCAGTGGGTAGGAAAAGACCTTCCCTTCCAATCACGGCGGTCTCAGGTCGTGTCGTACTCTATCTGACATGTCAACACCCGCCCGAAAAAAGCTTATCTAGTAGTGACAGGAGCATAGAAAATCGTACAGAGCGCCGGGAGCTCACTGAGGCCGAGTCATCCGGTGTAGACGCAGACGTTACCTGCACAATTTCGCCGGTGCGATACACTGCCACTCGTGTGACGGCCAGCACTATGATCGCGTGAGATTCCTGTGTGTGCTTTGTCGGCCTTGAATGCGACTCTCGGTGTACTGAAGCCGGCATCATGCGCGACATTAGTCGTGCAGGAAGGTGGCAGTACCTGGCTCTTGACGTCAATGCAGTCGCCGTCGCTGCAGGTAGGCTGTGTTCATAGCCTCTATCCAACCACGAAGGATGTGACTGAACTTTGAATTCAGATGAGACTTATTATGAGAGAGAGAATCCTCCAAGCAGAGGGACGCCGGTTCTCTAAATGCACGCCGGGAAGGTGAGGTGTGCCTCTCACAGTAGATGCCGATTGTCATCGTGACTGCGCTTTGCGCTACACCACTATTCCACATAGGTATGCACCCTTATTGCAAGATTGTTGGGTGCCAACGGAATGGTAGGTACTGATTGAGATCGTACAGCACAAAGATCTGATGATACTCACCAGAGCAAACATTTATGATCACAGTGCGACCATACCCGGCTTCCCCGACGCGCTAACGACCATGAGCCGATACCGCTGCGGACATATTGGACGACTGATCGCATGATATAAAGTCGGTTGGAGAGTTGCCTGGGTGCCGTCTTGTGACTTCGTGTTGGCACATCCGCGTAGATCGACCCTTTCCTGCTGCAAATCCAGGTGTTTCTTGAGCAGACTCAAGACCATTCCGCTCCCTGATCTGTAGACTTCCGATAACCCAGACTCGAACAGGCTGCCTAGTCACAGACACACAACGGAGAAATAGCGCGCTTGTACCAGCCTAACTGGGAGGGCTACGTCCCTGATGTCGACTAGGTGGTCGACTGGGTCAACGCGGACATTAGGGACATGAGACCCCTTCGCATATACCTCTCAGACGAAAAGATCAGGAGATTCGTGCGGGAGCTGGACAATCTCAATGGTCTCGGCGGCCCCAGGTTCTGTGCCGACCAATTGACAAGGGATTTGACAGACTGTGTCGAGGAGGACAAAGATTCGAACAACAGAAGCCAAGGCCTTCACCGCAGCAGACACCGATTTCTGGTGTTGTCTTTCGTCGCACGCCGCCTTCGCTCGAGACCTATCGCAAATGCCTTGATGAGATTTCTGTGCGATCAGAAGTCTGAGATCATGCGCAAAGAGAAGAACGATTTATTGACAGAATGGGGCACGGTTATTGGCGCGATACAGAATCTTGTTGACGAAGACGAGTGGCGAGAGGCCTTCAGGGGAATTACAAGCCTTGGACCGCCTTATTTCGAGGAGTGGCGAAGACCGGCACTACATCGGTCGATAGGCGATCATTTCATCGGAAGGTTTCATGGCATGATGTTTGACCTCGACCATGATAGAGGACGTCATCATCTCCAGACATACGATGTCTCAAGACCAAGACCATCGGTACCTGCGCGAAGGTCAGCCTTTCTCGACAGGCCCCTAACCTCACGTACCGCGTACGATTCTCCTATGTTGAGCCAATTTGGTGCGATTCACGAGCATCAGCATAGCATCATGCTAGATCTCGCCGCGCTGCAGCGTCGGGTTGACAATCTGGAGCATCGATATTGAGGGTCGACGGCACCGAGTTTGCGATATATTGGTGTATGGGCGGACAAAAAGAAGCATTTCCTAGGCAAAATGCGTTTGGTATTTGCGGCAGCGGCCTCGATATCATCGGAAGAGCCGGTAGCAGGTAGCATCTGTTCAGGGTGAGGTGGATCCATCTCTATGGACATGGCATGGTGATGATCCTGCAGGAATCGCAACGTCCTTGCCTACCAACCATGAGTCCAAGCTGTTGATGTTGTGTGGCGAATGTCATGTGCATAGTGTCGGCTGGTGTAGATAAAGCTAGCAAGTGAAGTAGGCGCGACTTCCATGCCAGTCTGTATGACGTGAGAGTGAACCCCAAAGTGAGCAGGTACCATTTGACTGCACGGATCAGCAACTCGTTCACTTTGCTAGACTGCAATGATGGGAGAAGGGCATGTGCTTACTTGTGCGCCAAGATACATAGTACCTAACTTAGGCAGCGCTTCACGGCAGATATTCAAAAATGCTCAAGCTGTCTCATATGCGCCGAACGCCTCGCTAAACCTTTGTAACAATGTATACAGATACTGCTCCATGTTCGTGCTCATCGCCGCAGGTAGTGGATCACCAGCCAGCAGAACAGAAAGAAGACAACTACACCGCCATAGAAGATCCATTTGTCTTGCTTGGCTCTGCGCTCTACCATACGAATGGTGTCGCCGCTGATGCCCAGAGTATTCGCCACGCTATATAGCTTACGTTGTGTACCTTTCAGCATCTCCCTCTGCTGTCCTAGGTCTCCCAACACAGCTCTGCCGCGGTCGAGGAAATCGTCTAATTGGTTCGAAGTCTGATTGAAGAATGTTTTCTCACGCAGCACATGACCCTCTCGATCGTAGTCGCCGCCTTGTGGCGCACCTGCTGAGTATGGATTAGGCCGGTAGGGCGTATTTGGGTTGTACGGCTGTGAAGGTGCGAAGGGTGAATGGGCGTTTGCATTTGCATTGATGTTCGATTGGGCGTATGGGTTTTCTGGTGTCGCGGCATGATGTGGGCGTCGACCAAGTAATTCTGTGCGGGCTTCTGTCGTTCTCTGTGGCAGATGTCAGCGCTGCTCTACATAATTTCGCCTCTCTCGACAGGTCTGAAGACGTACGATATCTTCGTTGGCGCTCTTTATCCGCTTGAAGCTTTCTCGGTATTCATCTAGCTCAGCGCGAAAGTTCTTCAGTCGCTCAAACGCCTTTTCCTGCTTTGTTTGTACGGGCTCCTGTTTTGCGAGCTTACCATAGTCGTCGATTGTGCGTGAGAAAGTTGCCAACGAGGCATTGAGCTGAGCTTGGAGCTGCGGTGAAGGAGCTGCGCTGTCGGCGAACTGGTCCAGATCCTTGCGTATCTGGGTCGATTGCCGCAAGGCAGAGTTGAAGAGTGCGTTCTACCACGAAAGATTAGCTGGACGTAGGGTCGAAGTGGCATTTGGTTTTGTACCATCGTTCGTGGAGTCCCGAAGCTGGAGACTCAGAAGGTTGCAGCAGGAAACTTCAAATAAGCTGCAAATTGACAGCTGTCTGCTTTGACGCGTTGTGTTAGCCTTACAGGCTTTCTCTCTGTGTTGACACATTGCATCATCACGAAGTTCAGCAGCTGGAGCCGGATCACGCTAGGCCCAGGCGAACCTAGCGCTCACTAGTGCACAACTCGAGCGTGCCCGCCGCCGACACTCCTTCCAGCGTCACGTATGCGCGCGAACGATGTCAGACCCAGACGATGGCTCCAATCAAGGAGCGGCTCCGCAATCGTGGCCACTAAGTGCATGTTTCCTGAACTTAACAAACTGTGACATATGTCGCTTCGTACCCGCCGCCTCTCTCCACACTCAATCGCCGATACTTATCGAGCTCGAACGCAGCGCTCCCTGGACAATGTGATACGATGCCTTCCTGAGTCAGAATGCTGTGGGCTCGAAGTCAACGCAGAACGTGGTGGCGTAAGACTGGGTTTGTTACTGCTGGACGATCAAGGCTCACAGTTAAAGCGTCATGGAGGATCCAGGACAACGGAGCCATTGTTGCGGTCGCCCCTGCTTGTTCCATATCGCATGAGCCTACCAAGGGCAGCTGCGTTAATGACAGACTGGTGGTCGCACTGCAGAGGGGAGCATCAGAATTCTGAAAGTATGCAGTTGGCTGAGCTTCCAAAACGTATTCTCCAGATTCCTCCGGCGGGTATCAGCGGATCAGGCTCTGTGAGGGTTCGCAACAAGAGGCACCGTACGCAGCATTATCATACTGTTGGGAGTCGTCTGGCGCGACTATGCGCAAGGAATCGAACGGGATCAGCTTCTCAAGCTGTTTCAGGACGCTATTCAATGGTGTCAAGCACTAGGAATTGCCTACTTGTGGATCGACCGGCTATGCATTCTTCAAGACTCTCTGGAAGACTGGGAAATCGAATCTAGTATGATGGCTGATGTCTACGCTAGAGCTTGTTTCACGATCGCCGCTTCTGCCTCCCCAGATCCCTCTACTAGGCTATTCGGAATTCGAGCAACCCGTTCATTTTCCCAGCGTGGCGATGAGCAGATGTCATACAGTTCGTCATTTGTGCCACTTGTTCATGAGTAACGGAATTATCACATTGGACCAGCAAGTCTGAGCTCTCATCACATCTTGGCCTCTTCATTCCTCAGCAATGTCGACCAAGACGCGCCCCTTTGTACCAGAGCGTGGGCTCCAGGAGCCTCTGTTATCAATCAGGGTTATACATTTCAAGGCTCCTAAATTGGTGTAGAAATGCGGCTTGCAGATGGACTGCGAGTGCGACCGCATCACCAGATCTTTGAGGACCTTGATGCCTTGAGTCGGATACGAAGCCGGCCGGACCGTCTACAGCATCGGGATACTCGCAGAACCGGACATCTCCCTCTCACAACTGTGGGACACCTGGACGCAGCTCGTTGGAAGATACGGTTCGCTTGCATTATCACATCAGCAAGATCGACTCGCGCCTTATCAGGATCTAGCGAGGCAGCGCGGGAAGAAAGCCCCGCAAGGTGGAAGAAATATCAACCGTGCAGTACCTTCATCGAAGTATATCAGGGCTCATCTCAATCGCATCGCGACGATGCAGTCAGTACACGAGCGTCCTTGGAAAAGAAGATTTCGACATTGAGGGTGCGAAGTCGCAGTACTCATGTTGTTAGTGATCTATCGTTCTATCGAAAGAAAATTATCTATGCAGTCCACATATTCTTGCCCTTGAAGGTCGAGCCGATCTCACCCCACTTGATGTTAGAGAAAGTCGTGGAAGGTGCCGGCTGGACCTTGACGATGTTCTTGGGGTCACCCTCAGTGGCATCACATGGGCCAGCATCACCGCTGTCGAGCCAGTTCATGAAGCCACTCTCGTCCCACCAGACACTCATGGCCAAGACCATACCACGGCTCAGCGCATCGCCCATACCCTTCATGGCTCCAAGGTTCATGAAGGTGGTAGCACCGTTAGCAGCGCAGGTCTCGTCGTTCAGGGTGATGTTCTTGGGCTGATCCTCGAAGACAACGCCGTTCTGGACGTACTTGCGCTCAATGGACTGAAGGACACCGTTCTTGGCGGGGAACTGGGTGACGACGGTGAATGGCTTCTTAGTATCGATCTTGAGGCCAAGACCGTAGAAGTCCTTTGCGCCGTTGCGGTAGGAGTTCTTGCCGCAGCCGTTCTTGTCGCAAAGACCGGTAGCGCCACACTCAGCGCCCTGGCACTTGAATAGGCTGGGCTTGCTGCATGTGTGGGGAGCAATTTGGGTGGATTCACTGTTAGCCTCCCAGATGTCCATCTCGTTGCAGCAAACACCGGATCCATCAATGTTGCCCTGTATATCATTAGCGAATGTCTGACTACGATCAGATGTCACAACTCACAACACCATTAACCCAAGGAGTAACGAAGCACTGAGCATCACAGTATCCGGTACCAACGCTAGCACCTCCAGGATTCAAGGCCGAGCGACCACCGTCCGCCCTCATCTCAGAGAGGTACAGAGCGCCGTTCATACCGCAAGGGAGTTTTGAGACATCGACGTCGAAGGTGAACTCCTTGCCGGTCAATTGGAGCATCTCGTAGTCCTTCTTGCCCTTATTCAGCAGGTAGGCCCTGGGGCTCGAAAATTTCTTGTCCTTGCCGTAGAAGTCCATGCGCAGGCTTGCGCCGTCAGTGAAGATGCCATGGTCCTGGTAGTTGCTGATGGGCTCGAGAATGCAATTCTTCGCGCAAGTCTTCTCATCGGGGCAAACGGCAGGGTCGGCTGCACTGCCAAAGTTGCCGCAACCCTTAGTGGTGTCGTTCTTCTGGTGGATGTTGTGGCTATTAGAGTCAAGAACAATGTAGCTGTCTTGAGCCTTACAGCCGCCCTTCTTGGTGCACTGGTAGGTGGTCAGCTTGGGCTGCTTCTCCTGGCCCTTGCCGAGTGATTGTGCAGAAGCAACAGCCAAGAGAGCAGACGCGATGATGCTGTAGTGGACCATGGTGAACAAGTTATCACGGGGGATTGCGTGGTGATACAAGAGCAGGACGAGACATCTCTTCTTATACTCAAACTTCCGCCTGTAAGACGGAAATGAAGAGCAGCCTTCCGTCTTGTTGCTTGCCTACTACGGCACATACATCTCGACACCCTCATTTGGGTCCCGCGGATGCAAGCGTGCGGCGAAATCTTGGAATCTCGGTCAGTCCACCGTCGTAAACATCCAGGGTCCGTTATTGGGCGAAACATCTCGCGAAATGTAAGGCACGCATGATCGGCCCGGTAGAACATGTGGTAGAAGCCTCGGTTCCTGCCGCTGGACAAGCTCATTCGTCCAGATACATTGTTCTTGATTGCGGGGCCCCGGACTAGAGCCGCTGGTTCAACAGGCAAGCCGGGGTATTTACCCGGTTTCCAAGGTTGTGGGTCATCGTGCAGAATTAATTGACCACGTTGACCGTTCAATCTTGAGGCTGCAATCACATGCCCTAGCCTTGCATACACTACGGCGATAGTGCTCATGCATGCGCTTAGGTCCGCATCACGGCAATGAACAGTGTGGTTAAAGTCATGATAAAGGAAAAGAATGGGAACAGCGAAGTTGCCAACACGTTCGTCTCTGTTACAGCGTACAGCGCAATCTCACAGCCCGGAGCCACGCAGAGAAATCTCCAAAGACCCGAAGCCTTTATTACTTTACTCACGGAACTTATGTAGTTGAGGTCGACTTACGGCCCGCCTCGACCTTTGCGCCCGCAGAAGCGAGCTGAGATAGCGTCAATAGCGGCGGTTGGCCCTTCCTAGTGGACCCAACCCGCCCACAGGATGGGGCAAGTGGCGAGTGCTTCTCTTGCAGTGGTCGAGGTTGAGGGCGTACAGGTGGCGTAGTGTACTGGAAAGGAGAAAACTCGCTCATGACACTAGGTGAGAGTCGGTGAGTTGGCAGTCCATGATCAACAGGCTCGACGGTCCGAGATACAGCGACCAGTACTCCGGTATGAGCCAGATGATTGACTCCAGGCTCATCAGTGGGGTTGACGATCTGTTCGAACTTACCGACTGCAGATTCCTTGGGTGGCGACTTGCTCAGCTCTACTGTCAACTCCGGCATCGCAATCTTATTCCAGCTACATGGTAGCGCTCCTTCAGTATGGACTCAATGGTGATCTTGGTCCGTGTCGATTTGCAAATTGTTTGTAGTCAAAGTGAGAAGAAGCGCTCTCGTGGGATTTTCTCAAGATTGTCTCGTCTTCGGCAGCACTGTACAACCAATTGTGTTTATGCAACAGGTCTCTATGGGCTTCTGTACAGTGACGTATGGCATTCACGCACAACGGTGTCTCGAATCTGTCTTAGCTATTCTCTTCATGCTTTGGCTGAGCTATCTCTAGAGTGGACACTGATCTATGAGAGAGTAGGGGACGGCTGATGGACCACCTTTGGGATAAAAACTACCACCAGTTTGTTCACCGCCGTTGCGAAGGCTCACCCGCATTTTGCTGCTCTAACAACGCTGTGTTAGAATCAAGATTCTCGTTGCCCGTCTCAACCTCTAGTTCGTCGTTTTGTCGATCGCCTTGGAATAATTAGTTGCGGACCGAATAGATAGACACCAAGTACAGCCAAGCCCTGCCATGACTCGCAGTCGTTGCTTCAGGTTCATCAGTCTCTCAGGGGCTCGCTCAACATATCGCAAGACCATCCTGAAGCAAGCTAGGATCGCCAATAGACCAAGTCTCAAACCAACAAGTAAGCCTGTGAGGCGGCTGCTGGAGATGGACGAGACGTGGATGCTTTGGTGTTCATCGCGCGGTTTACCAGAGCGAAACGGTGTCATCGTAATAGGTGTCGTTGAGATCAGATAGATTGAGACCGCTGAGGACGCCTTCGGTAGCTGGCCAATCTAAGTGAACATTCTTGAAGCAACGACTACACGGTGAGTGAAAGGGTTGTATTTCCACATCTCCTTCAGCAGTACCAATCGGTGTGGCTGCGCACAAAGCACAAGGCACAAAGTACAAGCAGATATCTCTACTTCTGACGAGGAAAGGTCTTGGAACCGTGTGGACAAACAGCCTTCCAAGGCGGAAATGGAGAGAAAGGCAAAAGCAAAACGAGATTTCAAGTGAGAAAGTAGTTTCAAGCGATCTTTGATACAGCTTTCAGCGGGCAGACTGCGCCAACTTTACCGTCCCAATTTCAGCTTTCTTCAGTTGCCCTCCGCGCTCCTGGCGCGTGATGCATGCGCTACGAACGCCTACATCAACATCGTTGCGCATTATGTTAGCAAGTTGACGAGATTTCAGGTCCTTCTTACCTCCAAAACCTCGCGGTTCGCGGCAGCGTTAGACTTCAGGCTTGTCGGCGACTGCATCTGTAGATTCTGATAATGGCACGTTGACTGAACCCATCACTGGATCGAGCTGATTCGGGACTGTTGCTGCAGTCACGCTAGGCTCATGGCTTGATACGGCAGCGTTGAGAATTGTTTCTTCGGACGATCGATGAAAAGATGGGACTTCAGGTAAGGCGCGGCCCTGCTCTACGTCAGCTTTCTTCGAGCGTCGTGCGAAACAACCGTGGCCATTATGGTGCATGTGAATAAGCACGTAGATGACTACGCCTAGAGAACCTGCGCCAATGAATGTCCAGAAGAAGATAGAGGATTTGTCCATGCTGAGTTGTCGAAAGAGATCGGTCAGGTTGTTCAGATAGAGATAATACACCTCAAGGTGAACTTGTGATGAATGCATTCCGGGGACGCTGTGAAGGGGGTCATGATGCCCCACAGTGCGCAAGCAAGTGTTCCCTCTCCGCTACGATGTGCACTGACGACGCCAGTCAGTACTCCAATTCCAGGCGAAATTCACGGCGTTCGTTTCGATCAGGCGACTTCTGAGAACGTGTAGGCTGCGTAGAGTAAACTTTTCCAACCCGGCTGCGGTTGCGGAAGGCGCGTGATTCTCAACGTATCTCAGCTGGCCCAGGTCCTTGATATGTGAGGCCGATTGCAGAGCACGAAGATGGTGTAGATGTAGACGACGCTGTAGACGCGTTCAGGAGGCATTGAGCTCTAGCGCTACATTCAGGAAAGGCGCGATGGTGACGTCACTAGTCAAGTTCTACCACAGAACATTGCAAATCATATCTCCCGCGTGCAGAAGTTGACAGTCGACCAAGCTCAGGAGCGATACGAAGCTCGAGGTCGACGTCCACTCCTTCCGTAATTTCCAGATCTTCTTCCTCTCCAACTGCCTGTGTACACCAGACAAGTGATGTCGAGGATGCAGTCATGTAATGTATCACGTCAACGTAGGCGTGTCACGATAGGTACGTGATTCGCGACTCCAGAATGAAGCGGAGCTTGGAGGCACAGACTAAATCCTATCCACCAGATGCAGCGCCCCAAATCCGAAAAGACGATGCGAACCATGCAACAACCGGCCGAGGAGGCAGAAGTACCAAGTGAAGACCCTGCAGCGACAGTTGTGAATGAGGCCGCGCAGCGCCCATTGAATTGTAACTATATGATCTCGACTTGCTCATTGTCGGTGGGTAGCTCAAAAGACCTGAACAAACGACATCCTGGCCCTGTACATTCCTACTGGGATCTCGTGATCAGGAGACACAGTAAGGACTTCATAGTGCGATACAAGCAAGGCTAAAAGTGCTGAATTGGAAGTGTTTCCTATATGTAACGACACTTTCGGCAGAGGTTTGGGAGAGAGGCAGGCGATGACGTTCTTCCCAAATGGAAGCGCGGCCATAGACGTTGTCTTGTCCGTTGGAGAATCGTTGATAAAAGCGTGTCAGAGTCGAACATCAGGAGGTGAATCGCGGGTGACACGTGGCAAAGACATGTATACAAGAGTCTGATTCCGCCAGCGCCGAGCCTTCTGTTGCCCTGATATCCGGAATCGCCAGAAAGTTTTGGATCAACTTCTCTTCTTAATGTCCTTCTCACCAGACGTCACTACTGTCGGATCTGCACAGTACGTGCCTCTCCCAGTCCCAATCTCGACCTTGGGCCAGACTCGAGATGTGTATAATTTGGAGCTGATGTGTGATATGATGATGCAGAATGTACGCCTCATGGCGAGCCACATGAAAATGATGAGGGTGGAATATGTCAGACAGAGATTGGAAAGACAGCAGGCTCTAGCCCAACGCGTGCGAGAACAAATTAGCGACAAGCCGGTACAGCCAAAAGCTGCACAGGGTCAGTGAAGGTCGTTCAGAGGTTTGAGGCTGCTCGTTGCGAGATCAATGATATCGGCCTCTGGATCCTTTGTGCTGAGTTTCGATTCGAGCGCATGTCCCACCAGAGTTCCCGAGACATGGAAGAGCCGTACATGCGTAGCCTTGGCAGTGTCACTCGATGACTTTCGCGAAGCCCAACTACTCCAATTGTGCAGTCTAGCATACTACATTGGTGATCGAGCGGATGTGACGTGCTACCAGGGCCCTCCGCGGCTTTTCCGCGGCTTTGCCGCATACTTTCAGATGTTTTTTTTGTAGAGAATAGTACTTGAAAGTAGCAGCGGACCTCGCGATACATTGGATACGGTAGACACTGCTCATCCTAATTTTCAAGAGGTTTTATTGATCAGTCTTTCCTTCGTTCGGCAAGTTCTTCGCAACGATCACAAAGCTTGCGGGTCTGTGCTACCCTGTGTTTGTCCAGCACAAGAACGCACGTATTTGCTGTCACCAGCGCACCGTCTCCGTTCGCTAGCCAAGATCGAATGTGGAGCGGATGTAGTGCAGATGCCGAACGAGTGTTCAATGGCAGTGCTTAGCGCTGCAGTGAGTAGTGAAGAAAGCTAACGCATTTGGTCGGAATTCCGG
The DNA here is from genome assembly GCA_030271015.1 of Didymella glomerata. Taxonomy (NCBI): domain Eukaryota; kingdom Fungi; phylum Ascomycota; class Dothideomycetes; order Pleosporales; family Didymellaceae; genus Didymella; species Didymella glomerata. The sequence goes on from JAJOHN010000008.1 coordinate 328,940, forward strand.
CTATCTACTTGACGAGCAACGTGGGGTGATTCCTTGATCTTGACGACAGTGCGAGGGCCGGAAGCGCGCTTGCCAGAGTTCTGATTTAGCATATAAGACCCTAAGCATTCGTCGATCTTTCGCAAAGTTTCAACCACCCAACATCATATTTATCCTTCAGGTTGTGCACCTGTTCCAAGGGCCTGTCTTTTTCGCCTTCGTCGTTGTGATGGATGACTTCTATGCTCGAACCTATGGTGGTTGGAATCCACACCGCAGTCAAAGAGATGCACTTTGCTGTTCCATCTATCCGCAATATGACGACTACGGTGTTTTGGTACCATTCGCCAATCGAGTCCCCGTTCTTACCAAAAGAGTCCCAGTCTACGCCTTCGATTCAGAAGAGGAAACCGAAAGCGACAGCGACCCATATGGAAGACCGACGGTAAAAAAGGCAGAGAGGGCTGCAGAGGCCAAAGTCAAAGCAACTGCGGAGTACGAGAAAGCCAAAGCAAAGGTTGAGGAAGCGAAGAAAGCGCTTGAGGTGTGCGAAGCCAAGTTGAAGGCAGCGTCCAAGAGACTAGCTCAATATGCAAGGGGGCTCGGAGAGCGCCGATATGGAAACAGATGTTACTAAGGCACGATGTCAGTGCAGCGTCCAAGAGTTACAACGGCTACTCGCGAGATAGAGAGGATGATGGCATGGCAAGCGATGTGTAGAGCTGGATCTGGTGTCGCGACTATGTGGCTGCGACTATGTGGTTGCGTGCCAAACGACTGGTGGCCCCCTAACATTGGTGTCAGGAATTGTGTTCTAGGCCTTTGTGTCAATTACATAGGGTAGTGCGATCGTAACACAGTAACCTCTTGGCTTCGCCCGTTCGCGAGGACGATCGTCGAGATGCCAAGTCACTGTCCTTATGCTTGTCATGCCACCACTGCTGCGTCGATGCCAACATCATCATCATCTGTCGCGCAAATGACACGTCTTATGTATGACAAGGAAGTAGAACAACCATACCTACGGCTTCCTTGACAGCACACGGATTGGGAATGGCAGTGTTTCTCTCCAACGTCGATTGCGACACGCACCAATCAGCTCCAGTCATCTTGTTCGAGCAGATACATAAGAACTGGATCCCGCTAAAGGTCGGACTGCCCTGCAGCGAGCGACCTCCTCACAGGCAGACATAGAACCCCCCCCTCCCCCCCTTCCAAGTCACAATCGCCATGCGTGCGGATGATTCCAGCAATTCTGCGAGGCATGACATTACTACGGCCAGGGACGTATTTAATCACAGACCCATTGACATGGAGGACGAGCCTCTTCATGAAGATGAAAGTTTGCTACGGGCTGAGCCTCGTGGGGACAATCTGGCTGGACAACAACCACCGGCCAGCGATCGGCATACAGATCGTGACAGCGATAGCGAACACGACAACAACAAGCCCAGCACATCCATGGCGTCTTCTGTAGGCACCACATCAACAAAGGTCAACAAATCAAGCGTTGTGCGAGTGAACGGGCAGGTTCACCGTGTTAGAACCTTGCAAACAGTTATTGAGATTAGCTTTCTTCCCCGCTATGCAGACAGCGAGGTGTTCCTTGACGATACGCGCACATTGTACGCAGAATGTGCGGTTCACGTGGTCGAAGAGGGTTTCAAGGAGGCCCCACAGCTAATGCAAGATTAGCTATCTAGATATGCGAGTCTAACGGAGCGAAAAACGGCATGCTTTCTACAGTTTTGCGCAGTATATATTTGAAAGATCGTCCGCACTCTCGAGGGCGACGCCATGTAGAACTTTCATACAGCCAGACGACGAACGTTGGATAACGCCGACAATGTGCCAGTATAGTCACGCAACATTGTCACCTTGACGCTTCTGATTGAATCGCAATTCTTCACTTAGTTTCCGTATTCACAAATGCTAGGAAAGTGCACACATAAAGGCCTTCAAATGAAGGGCCATACTGCAATCAAGCTTCGCAGCTCAAGGAACAAAATGCTGAGGAGCATCGGCTCTCTGTCAAAGATCAGTAGCAGTACACAAAGCAAACCGCATAGTTCTTTGCAGACTTCAACGCTGTGCAGGATACATACCGCGCCAGATCTGATCAAAGTTGAAGTGATCAAAGAGGAGGCCCGAGTGGCCCGTACAAACAGTTTATATTTGACTCTCTAGTCGTAGAGCGAAAGGCTGACAACGGATCTAGTCGCAATCTTTGAGCCATTACCGGAGTACAACGAGTCGCATGTCGGTCCGTACGGGGTAGAAACGCCGTTACATTGGGACTTTGTTGTCAAAGTGGCTGAAGTCAAAGTTGTCGTCAAGGTTGATGCCAAGAAGGGAAGCTGTACAAATACAGATCACAGCGATGGTCGACCCGAGAAGGGTGGGGTTCAGCCCAAACAGGGCTGATGCGTGGAAGTATGGATCAGTAGCTGGTGCTCTATTTACAGTGTGTCTTGAACAAAGTTGACGTACAGACGGAGTCTTACACAGATTGTGGACGCTGACTTTATTATATACATAGTAAATCATTCGCTCCGCAGCCATGTATCGGTCAAAGTGTCTCTCCTCAATCGTATCACATCGCGAGGAGATGCTGATGCAGTTGGCTCCGCTTGATCATCGTCCTCAGCAGGTCGTACATGACTGATGAGAAGTACTTCTTGCAGCCCTTGCAATACCATCTCATGGGATCTGTGATGCCCGGGCGGGGCAACGGCCACTTTGCGAATAGCTTCTTTGTGATGCATAGGAATCGACCCCAAGCCTCGGGCTGTTACGAACTGGTCGAGCGTAAATGCATCTTCGAACGCCCAGATCCAGAGCTTGAAAGGCATCAGGGAAGTGTCCTGGTGCATCTGTCGGCAGACGCGGCCCAGGGTAGTGACGTCTGTGTCAAATGGCACCGCTTTGGAGAACAGGTCACGTGTCGGTGAATCGAGGAGTGGCTGAAGACTGTTGAAGCAGCTGTACGAATAGCCCCTTGGCGAAAAGATCCCTGCCCAGCTCATGCGAATGTGCACGACGCGGCTGCCGACGACGTATTCGTAGATTTGGGAGCGCAGCTCAGGTGGCAGGCTCAAGAGCGGAGACTGTCCCGGTGCTCTTGAGATAAGCGTCATAGGCTCATTGGGAGTGTGATGGGCCGCATGCACACGTGTGGGGTTTTGACTGCGACAAAACGATTCGTATAGTGACATGTTTAACAGCTTCGTATGAGTGGATAAGTGATATAGTAACAAGGAAGTGGTGGGTGATGTCGACGTGATCGAACGGGAGGAAGGGAGGTGGGCCGTGCGCTTGCCCCTAGCAAGACTAGCTCGCGGTGACACAATCAAGGAACTATCGATCTCGTCACGAGGAACGCGTCGAAAACAACAACGCGTCTTCTTCACACCATGAGCGACCGAATCATCAGAGGCAACGTCATACGTCAAAACCACTTCGTTTTTCATCTTCGCCAGCAAAGCTGCTATATGTCCATAACCCCTTTATCCTCGCTTTTTCCGCAAAATATTAGCTATTCGTACAGCTACTTAGTGGCCTGGCACTGCGGACACCTGATCTCTCGCGAGGATCTTCTTCGCATTTTCAATCCTCTCCATCTCAATTTCCTTTTGTTTCCCATCCAGATCATCGGGCAATGTGCCAAGTGCACGGTCACCGAAAAGCAGATCGATCTCTTCCAGCGACAATTCTTTGGTTTCCTGAGGAAGTCAGACGTGGGCAAAGGAATTGGCTTCGCGCATAAGCTTACCTTGTAGAAGAAGAAGATGCATGGGAAAGTGACAACCAGATTGAATGCCACGAAGATGAAGTAGAACTTCCACTCGGTTTTGCCTAGGCCGATGGGTGACACTTGCGACCATACTGTACCGACGAGCCAGTTACCAAAGCCTGTCGCGAACGCCGATCCGCGACCACGAATACTCAGCGGCATGATCTCGGAAGCGTAAACCCAAGAGATGGGACCGAAGGACACGCTGAAGATGCAAGACACCAGGAAAAGGAAGAACACTCCGGCGGCCGATAGAGCGTCCTTGCGGGACCCAGTGGCGCTCTTCACTTGCGAACCCACACCTGCTTCGCAAATCAAAGCAACACTGATCGCAATTGTACCGAACAACAGCGGCTTCCTCCTGCCGACTCGATCGAGGAAGAAGACGATGAAGATAAGGTTGAAGATTGGGCCAACAACATTGTAGATGCCGGTGACGAGCAACGCGCGATCCCCTTCTATTCCCAGATTGTGGTACATGATCGTCTGATAGTAGCCGATGACGTTAATACTGGGTACCATGGTCAGTATGTAGCATCTGAGCAACAGGATGTGCATACCCTGTCATTTGCCCAAAAAGCTGGATAGACGTTGCGTGCAACAGTCTGGTGCGCCACGTTGGGACCTTGAACATGATCGCCCAACCTGGCGCTGTGATAGCCTTCTCGGCTTCAATGGTGAGCTTGATCTCGTTGAACTCCTGATTGATCCAGTCCTCGTTGGTCCCGTCATAATGCAGCTTGTGCAAGACTCGCAATGCCTCATCACTGCGGTCTGTTTCAACGAGGTAGCGAGGACTTTCTGGGAAGAACATAATGCCAAAGATCAGCAGAAGACATGGGACGCATTGAAACGCGAGCGGAAAGCGCCAGGAGAATGAGCTGGTCTCGGGCACCTTCGAGGATCCGTAACCCACCCAAGTCGAGACGATGAACCCGATACCAATCATCTGCTGGGCGATACCGACAATCAGCCCTTGTCAAACGTCAGCCAGACCTCACCTCTATGTAATATTTGACCCACCTCGTTTCTTTGGATGCGCGCATTCGGACTGGTAGATTGGGACAGACATGGACAGGATACCAACAGCCCAGCCGGCCATGATGCGGCCGGTGAGAATCATGCCAAGATGCTGAGCGGCGGTCTGGAGTACAGCACCGACCAAGTTGATGACGGCGCCGAGCAGGATCGTCTTTCTACGTCCAAGACTGTCCATGGTAAGACCTCCCCTATCTGCTGTTAGGCTCTATCATCTTCAAACGCCTGCTTTACTTACATCAAGGAGCCAAAGAACGCGCCCTGGTCGCTGTCAGCTTCGATCGTCTTCGGAGGCCTCCTCTGCTTACTCCAGAAAACGTCGCATTAATAGCTCCTATGATGTTCGATTCTGCATTTGTATTGAAGAAGTGCAGGAAGTGAGGCGACTGGATGACAATAGTCATCACACCAGAGTCGTATCCAAATAGGAAACTGCCATTGGCAGCAAACACTGCCAAAAGGACGTTAAACAGAAGACCCATCTTTGCAGATGATCCGCACGAAGCAACGGGCACAGAAAATCTGGATTGCAAGCATTCCGTGTGAGACGACACCCAAGCCTTTAAGCATACCGACAAAGCACGAAGTCACGCCGTTGTACAATGCTGATCATGCATGTTGCACCACGCCAAAAGCACCTGGAGCCGGATGCCGCCCCTAGCCTCCATGAAAGGCCTCCCAGCCGCCAAAAAGATGAAGAGGGGGGTCATGTTGCAAGGCTTGTTGATCCCAAACTCGAGAATCTGGGGTCAGAACAGGGTAGTCGGGGTACAGTAGCGTGAGCGGGGCCAGAGCGTTGCGGGAGGGAATGCTTGATTTCCCGCCAATCGACGGCATGCGCTATGCATCCCCGCTCCCTTGCTACGAAATACCCGACGGCTAATTGTCAATGATTGTATTTTCGCGCCTACAGAGACAGTGACATCTATCGTAAAAGCGTTGTGCGGCTTCACCTATTCGAACGCGCACCGTGCATCTCCGTGTGCTGTTTGTAGTAACACATCCGTGATCAGGGCTCCGCTGTTATATTAGAGTTTCGAAACACTCCAATCACCTGTCAAGGCGTCCAGACCAGTCAGCTCCCCATTTGAGTCGACTTCCAGGGTGCCCTTCTCATCACCATTGGTATCTACAAGCACGGCTTTGTCACCTTGCTTGACACCATACAAGCGAACTTCACCTCCAGAGCTCAGCCACTCATACCCAAAACCACCTAGGCCCTCTGCTTGACCAAGGACGAGCACACTTCCTTCGCGCACGAACAAGGGTAATTCGAGGAAGCCGTACTTCTCTGTGATCCATCGACCGCCTTGAGCCTCTTTGCCATCCCAGAAGCTGAACCATCGACCCGGTGGCAGGTAGTACTCGGCAGTGCCATCTTCCTCGAAGACTGGTGCAGCAAGGATTCTACTACCGACCATGAATTGGCGGTCGCAGTACCAAGCTGTTGGGTCATCTGGAAACTCAAGTGCAACCGCACGAACACTAGTTGGCCAGCCATTCGCGACGCTCTCAACGGACTGAGCATACAAGTACGGCATCAGCTGGCGCTTGAGCTGAACCCAATGCCTGAGCACATCTGTGCAGTTTTCCGGCCCCGTCGAAGAGTCGTCCACCAGCCACGGCACACGGTACGAATTCGACCCATGCAGTCGGCTGTGTGAGTTAAGCAATCCGAAGGCTACCCAGCGCTTGTAGATCCATGGAGGTGGGCTACCTTCGAATCCACCTATATCGCTGGTCCAAAAGGCAAAAGATGCCAGGCCAAGGCTGAGACCGCCTCGCACCGACTCGGCAAGTGCGGCAGGTGTAGACTCGCAGTCGCCGCCCCATTGCAGTGGGAATCTTTGTGAGCCGGCACAAGCTGTGCGTGCGAAGAGGATAGCCTCGTTCTCGCCGAACTTCCTCTGTACTGCTTCGTACACAAGCTTGTTATACATGAACGCGTAGTAATTGTGCATGCGACTGGGGTGGACGCTCTTGTCGTGCCACTGAACGTTCTTGGTGGGAATTCGCTCGCCAAAATCAGTCTTGATCGAGTCCACGCCCATCTCGAATAACTTGTCCATACATCCACTGAACCACTTGCATGCTTCTGGATTCGTGAAGTCTACAACACCCATACCTGTCTGCCAGAGGTCCCATTGCCACACGTCGCCGTTGCTTTTCTTGAGCAGGTAACCTTTCTCCGCGGCGTACTTGAAGACTGGACTAGCTTGTCCGACATATGGATTCGTCCAAACCGAAACCTTGTTGAACAAACCGGCTTCCTTGCCGCGCTGGATCTGACCCTTGGCATCGGGGAAGAACTCCGGGTCCCACACGAAGTCGCACCAGTGGAAAGCACGAAGCCAGAAACAGTCGAAGTGGAAAACTTCTACTGGGATCTTCGACTCCGACATGCGTGAGACAAAGTGGTTGACGGTATTCTCATCGTAAGATGTGGTAAAGGAAGTGCTGAGCCAGAGACCATAAGACCAGGCTGGGACACGGTTCGCCTTGCCTGTCAAGACTGAATACTTGGTCAAGACTTCCTTCGGCGTCGGTCCGTAGATGAGGTACCTTTTGCTGTCAGCTCGATTCTCCCAGTGGCCATCTATGCGCTCACCACTTCAGTCGTTGTCCCTCCACTGTGGTCTGTAGTCTTGAACACCGTTCGCTCCCAATCTCGAGGTCGATCTTATCCGGTGTGTCAATGAAGACGCCATAACCTCTTGAGCTCAACCAGAATGAGACATTCTTGTAAGCCTGCTCGCTGGATGTACCGCCATCTTCGTTCCAAACTTCGACATTCTGGCCGATCTTGTTCCAAGCACCGAACCTTTCACCCAATCCATGGATGGACTCGCCAACACTCAGCTCTGTTTGCGTGAAGACGTAGTGCTTGTGCGCGATTAGATCCTCGACTTGCTTGGGTGTCGTCAGTGCGGGCGAGTATGCAAGGCCAACACTGCGGCTCAGTAAGGAGGTAAGGTGTTTCGAGTCATCAGTGGCATGGAACTTGATGTCGAAAGTGTGGTCATTGCCACTGACAGTAGCACTCAGCGATCCCGAGATGATAGTGGTGCCCTTTCCATCAGCGCTTTTTTTGATCTCGGCAGTCAACTCGGGTCGTCCATCCGGGAATAAGTCGAAGTCTGGGCCAAGACGCCTGGCACCTGAATGATGTGTGACTTCCAGGGATATCACACCATCGAACTGTGCCTCCAGCTCCACGGAGAGAGTTGCAAGATTGAGAGTGTCACCTCTGGAGAAGATCTTCTTCGTGGGAGCCAGGAGCGTTACTGCTTTCTTGTCCTCGCGAGGCGTGACCGAATATACCTCTTCCGCATGCTGGACCGTGAACTGGTCGTTGACCAACCACATGCCTTCATGCAGTCAGTGCCAACCTTGCATGCTCAATCCTGAGTGCTTACCATCGCGAAACTTCATCTTGCTGGTTGCGAGTCGTGGAGTTATTGAGGAAGAGCCTCGATGACGTCTGAGGATACGAAGAAAGTAACTCCGATTACACTCATCTTTTAATCATGCCCTGCACTCATGCCTCAAAGCGAAAAGTGGCGCGCTCGGACCTGCGGGCCGTCCCTATCCTCAAGCTTGACGGTGTATGGATGGAAGATTCGGTGGGTACTTGTCCGAGCCCCCTCACGAGCGGGGCAAGGATGGCCTACCCAAACAGGCAGTCCTGCGGCGCTCAGCAGTTGCAACCACGCCCCGAACTTGCAGTACTTATTACCCGGCGTATCTCGAAAGGAGTCGTCTGCCGCAACTGACGTCGATGTTTCCATTGTTCCCCTTGCTTGGTTTGCCGCAGCTGCCGCGCTTTAGTAGGCGTCTACTCCACCTCACTTGCTAACATCAGTTCGATATCCGCGACTCTGCGAACGAAGCAGCTATGTTGTAGCTACAAAACTCCCAGCTGGGCTGTGCTCACCGCGATCCTTTTCTGGAGTTCCGAGTCAAGGTCTGGACATCATCAAGATGCCGAGGACCGTGCTTGTTGTGTCAGAAGATACGTGTTGCTGGCATGTGAGAAGAGCGCGCGCGACTCATGCATGCTATGTGTGTAGTAGACTCGGACAGCCTGAAGGAATTGGCAACCCTTAGCAAGGGGGCGTCATACGTGTCGCGGCAAAGAAGCGTGGGCCGCCGCAAAGTTGCGTAGCTGCGTCAGTCGTTATCTTTGCCCACCTGAGCACTTGAAATGTAGGTCGTCGAACTCCACGACAACGACATATACCTCCAGCAGTTGGACTTGATCCGGTTTGCCCTTGAACCGTCTCTTCGAGCCAAGAACTTCACCAGGCTGTCGTCGGCTGCTGGTAGCCGCCTTATATGCTTGGACCTCTCTGTTCAACACTTCGACAGCACCGAATCGACATCCGGCTCTCCAAATCAAAGTCAAGCCCTACAGTCCACCACCAGGGCGCTTCAATCGGTTACCATGGCGCTCACCATCCTGATGTTCTATACACGACGACCGGACTTCACCCCTGCCCAGTTTAGAGAACACATGGAGTCGAAGTATCTTCCAATCGTGAAGGAAGTAATGGGATCTCAGATCCCGGTGATGACGACATTACGGTATGTTGAGCGGTGTGGCTCAGGGTTCGGCGACAGACTAGGCGCAACTCTCGCCTCAAAGTACCGGAACGACGAGAACGCGCCAGTGCTTCTCGTAGGCTATCCTAAAGACCTGGGGTGGGATGCGATGGTCGAGATGTCCTTCAAGGATGATCTACATCTGATGCAGGGTTATGCTGCAACCAACAGTGCGGAGGGGCAGCGAATCAGGGACGCAGAAGAAGAGTTTACGGTACCTGATGCCATGAAGGTCGTGTTGATGGATCGCGTCTTCCTGACAGATCGAAAAGAGGACGAGGAAGAGGTGAGTGCATGTTGCTCGGTTGTCGGGTGCGGGCCGTTCTTGCGCTATGCCTGCCCTAATCGGCAATGCGCAAGTGCAAGAATGGTAAGCTCGACAAGGCTGGCATTTGAAGCTGACAGAGGACAGGGATCTTAGCGACGTAATACCTACTGTTAAATAGATCGCTAGACTGCACAATGATGACGATGTGGCACCGTAGCGGTCGATGAATGAGTTAATGCTGGTTGCACGCTGGTTTGCGGCGCGTTGGAGGCCTTCGAAAAGAGTCGAAGGCAAGAACACACGATCGTAGAGAGCAGCTGAGAGATCATTGAGCCGACGCCGCTCAAGCGCAGCAACTGTTGTCCCGTTGACGATCGGAGGGCTTCCGGGAGATGTAGATTCACGAATGGAGAGAATTGCGATCGTTTCGAAGTTTGCGAGGCTGGTATCGAAGCTCGCGCCAATAAGAACTTGCCGAGGCACCGAGCTTTTCGTCCGCATGAAATCTCCTCGGACATTCGCCGGACGAGCGCGCAACCTCTGTTGCAGAGGCTGGTTGTTTGACTCGTCTCAAGCCAGAACTTGCGATCAAGCTCTCAGAGGGGCAGCTAATAGCGCCTTGTCAGACTGCAATGGGTTGGGACGCGTCAAAGCCCAGGCCGAATTAGCTGAAAATGCACAGCACCTTACCAAGCCAGCAGTCCAGTGCAAAATACACATATAACAGCCTGCTGAATTTCTGCTTCTGTCAATGGCTCGCATCTAACCACTCCAACACACTAATTCGAGTTTTCAAGATCGAGTCTCAAGATGGCTGCACCGTTGAACACCCCTATAACAACGCCCTCAGGGGTCGTCTTCCCCAACCGCCTCGTTAAGGTGTGTCAATCGTTAACAAGTAGGGCCGTATGCTGACTTGTAAAAGGCCGCAATGGCAGAAGACATGGCCAAGAATGCCGATCCAGGTGAAGAGCACATTGCAGCATATTCCAGATGGGGGTCTGGAGGATGGGGCTCTCTGCTCACAGGTAAGCTGCCCATCGTACCATTGTTCGTTATACTCAAACCTGCCCAGGCAATGTCGAGGTCTCCAGTAGATATCGCGGTTCATTCGGATCCGTCGTTGCAAAGCCCTCGATCCCTGAAAGCACACGCAAGGTCTGGGAACGCTGGGCATCCGCATCACAAGACGAAGGAACACCGACTCTTGTACAGCTCGTACATCCTGGGAGGCAAAGCCCGCCCAAGGCTGGCGACAGAGGGTTCCTCGAGCCTACGATCGCGCCATCTCCGGTGCCATTGAATATTGGAAGTGGTCTGCTTGAGCGAGCGGTCCAGAAGATCGCCTTTGGAACGCCCAGGGAGATGACCGTAGCAGACATCGAGGAAGTGATCAACCAGTTTGCATATGCAGCGAAGATGTCATACGAGGCCGGCTTCAAAGGTGTAGAGCTGCACGGCGCCCACGGCTACCTGCTGTCAACGTTCCTGACAGCGAGGACCAATTTGCGCGCCGACGACTATGGAGGCACACCTGCGAAGAGAGCCCGCATCGTCATCGAAGTCATCCGCGCCATACGCAAGGTAGTTCCTGCCTCTTTCTGTGTCGGCATGAAGATCAACAGCGCGGACGTGGGTGGCAACGAAAGTCTCGAGGAGAGCTTGGAGCAAGTTGGCCTGATTGCGGCGGAGCAAATCGACTTCCTCGAGATCAGCGGAGGTAGTTACGAGAAGCCTCGCATGGCCGCCGGTGACGGAGGCACGCGGTCAGAGAAGCGCGAAGCATTCTTCCTCGATTATGCAGCTGCGGTTCGTGAGCGGTACCCAAACATCATCCTGATGGTCACCGGTGGCTTCCGCTCTCGTGCAGGAATGGAGGCTGCTTTGCAGAGCGGTGCCTGCGACCTGGTCGGTATTGGTAGGCCTGCCGCGGTGTGGCCTCATCTGCCAAAGGAGATCCTGTTGAACGAAAAGGTCGAAGAGACCGCGGCAGTGAAGAAGCTGACCACATTGAGACTGCCTTGGCTTCTACGTATGATACCAATTAAGTTCATTGGTGCTGGCGCAGACACTGTAAGTGCCCCGCTATCGTCAGCAACGAAGGCGCACACTGACTTCACTAGATGTACTATGCGAAGCAAATTCAAGCTTTTGCTCTGGGAAGGATACCGCAGCCACCGCCGAGTCATTGAGTGTGTTGCAGAGGATGCTGGGAACGCAGAGAAGGGTTGTGCGCCATGACGTCACCACAAGCTGGGTCAAGGAAGGCATGGATATCACACTTAGATTCAGAGACTATTTCGTCTTCCAGAACGCTATACCTTGACCATTCAACTGAGTGAAATGCACGAGAGTGTGCGGAGGAGCGACAGTCTCTTACTTCGAAAGGATCCGACTACTCTACGTTACCACGTAAGCACAAGCTACAGCTGATCGCTCAAGGACTGAACATACCGCCTCCATGGCTGTGACTGTGGCCGTGGCCATCAGCTCCATGGCTGTGCTTATCGTGGTGAAGCGTGGTACCGGAGGATACGGTGCGAGTGAACGATCTCGATCCGCCCTTTGACTCGCTGTGGGCATGGTAGTGCGCGGAGGCAGACTCCTCGAATCGCTCCATCTCCCTGCACTTCTGCTCGTACTTTGCGATGTACTCGTCCCTCTCACGATCGGCAGTGTGCCTGGCAGAGATGGCGCGCTCTTTCTGCTCACGCGCTTCGCGAAGAAGTGTGCGCAGGCTTTCGATCTCAAACTCTAACTCCGCACTATCGTCGTGGGACTCTGTGATGGTTTCGACGGTCTCCTCGTACTTGTGCCTCCAGTCGTCAAGCTCCTTGCGGTGACGGTCGCGAGCATCGGTCAAGGTACGGATCTCAGTCTGGAAGATGAGAAGCTTTTCTTTGAGTTCGGTTATCTCGTTGTGCAAGTGACCGTGCTTGGTGCGACCGTCATCGCCCTCGCGGATGAGCACCTTGTTACGCTCGGTGAGTGTGTGGATCTCAGCTCTGATGCTCGCGGTAGTCTCCTCAGCACGACGAAGAGACTCTTCAAGCAGGTTAATTTGACGGTGGCGGTCTGCGTCTCTGTTGCGGTAGTCGTGCAGGTCCTCTTTGAGTTGGTCGCGCTCGATAATGATGAGGCGGTGATCTTCGCGAGACCTGTCAAGAGACTCTTTGACATCGATTTCGCGGGTTTCGACCTCACGAAGCTTCTCTTTGACTGAGATAACCTCGCGCTTGAGGTGTTCGTATTTGAGAGTGACATCGGCACAGCGCTCATCAGACTCCTCCCATCCGGTGACCTTGGCTTTCACCTCGCGACGGAGGTTCTCAATGGTCAGGTGGTGCTCATCACGCTCTTCCTCGGCGATGCGGACAGCCTCTCGGAGCTTAGTGATGTCACGCTGAGTACGCTCATGGCGTTCAGTAAGCTCATAGAGCTCGCGAGAAGACTTCTCAGCCCTATGCTTAGCGCGCTTGAGATCTTCCTGTAGCCTGTCCTTCTCGTGAAGATGCTCGTCTCGCTCAAGCTCGAAGATCTTGATGCGGTCGGTAAGGCTGAGGACTTCCTTGCGCGACAGCTCGAACTTGCTGTGCGACTCATCAAACCTGCTCTTCAGGTCTGTGTGCTCGCGCAACAGGTTACGGAGCTCGCCATGGTGCTTGTGTGCCTCATCCTTGGCGTGGTCACGATCATCCTCCACAGCCTTGAGCTTGAGATATATGCCCTGGAGCTCCGCCTTGAGTCTCTCGTGCTCGTTGGAAGAGGTTGTCGATGTCGTGCGGAACTCGCGAAGCTCGATACGCGTGCGCTCGAGTTCAAGATCGCGATCGGCGATCTTCTTCTTGTGTTCTTGAATAGTTGTGACTGCTACCGAGAGCTCCAGCAGCAGCTTCTCAACTTGCCTCTTTCGCTCTCCATGTTCATGATCATGATGGTGATGCTCAGACTGCACACGCTCAATCGTCTCTGTCATCTCGTCTACCCTGGAGAGAAGCTCTTCCTTCTCCTTGAAGAGCGATTCGCGCTCAGACACAATGCGAGCCCATGACTCCTTTAATGAAGATGCTTCCCTCGATGCTGTGGACATGAGGTCCATAAGAGCAAAGAACTTGCCCTCAGCCTGTATGGTGCCGTCAGTATTACAATAGTCGACAAGTAGAGAGCCACATACCTGAGATGTGAGTTCTCTCGACATATCGCTACGGTGCGAGTGGAGGAAAGAGCTACGTCTGCGAGCACCACTAGCCGCCCGGCTGCTCGACCGCCGTGTGATAACTGAGTTCATATTGTTGGAGTGACTTGAAAAGTCCATCCCTCGGTGTTCAGTGATAGGTGACGAAGGTTCCGAGAACACGTCTCGGTTGAGAGTGCTGTGCTTGAGCTTCAGGATTGTAAGCTTCTCGGGCGTGATATCCGGGAGAGGTGCTAGCATGTCCTGTACAGTTGACATGCTGACTGTTGAGTAGATTTGCAGCTGGAGAGACAGAAGACCAGGCGTCTGTCAATTTATATTGGAAATCTGTACGTTTCAAGTAGAATAAATGGTGAGGGCTTATGGAGCATCCGATCCGCTCCTTGACAGGCTCTTATAGGTATATTGCCGGGAGATGGCAGGCTGCTCATGCGCAAGGACCTGCACGCTGCGGTGGCTGCTCCGCTCACCAGCTGAATGATGCATGCTTAATGCAAGTCAATGCGCTACAGGCATGACCTCTACTCGCAGCAGCAAAGATCCACCAGAGAATACCTTAACCACGCGTATGGTTTGAGCCACCATGCACGAAGTGACGCCCTGTTCGCAGGAAGCGGAGCAAAGCACCGCATGCCTGCGTGGGGCTCACTCGACCTAGAGTCGTCTTAACAGACTTTAGGTCGATGGATTGGTGATCATGATCTGTCTTGGTAGCGATGCAATTGCGATTGGTGTGATGCCGAATCGATGTGGAGCTGGTAGGTCGGCGACGAGATCCTGCAGGCAAGTGGAGACGGGGATCTGCATCGGGGGGCTCGAACCGCACCACGCCCACACGTATCTCCGACTTTGTTTCTGTACGGCCTCTGTAAGTTCCCAAGTATGTGCTTCAAACATTCCCGCCTGCTGTACGGTTATTGGAGTCATTGAGAGTCAGCTCAAACCACAGAGGTTTCGTGTGCACGTCAGGAAAGCAATTCTCTGGTCCAGCAGCTAGTGCCCATCCGGTGGGCTGAGTTCATCGGTGGTGCTGACTACTGTAGGACGCGCAGGCGGCATGGTGGAGGGGACGACGGACAGTCCGGAAAGGTGATTTCGGACGGGAGCGCTAAGTTGAAAGAAGCGAGGGCATTCCGGAATGGGCGGGCGGGCGGGGATTGAACCGCAATTTGGCGCCACTGCGTTAGCTCCGCTCATTGGCAAAGTGGTACAACCTACGAATGACAGACATGACAGATCCACGCCATGGATACATCCGACCGGATGGAGCCTGGTATCGGCGCATGTCGATGGTGCGGCTTGCATCTGGTGTCCATCTGGATCTTCAAGATGCAGCTCAACTCCACAGCTGCTCACCCTACTGCAGACAATTGCAACTATCGACCTAAATCGTGCAGCTGCTCATAGGATCAGCATGGCGTCATCAGCAACGACAGCTCGTGAGCTCGAAATTGACTCTGCGTTGTTGGCTATGATGCTCGGAAGCCTTGCGGCTGTGGACAGGCGAGCTCGAACAATGGCATTGTGGGCCGGAGACGTGCCCGCCGCACCTTGGTGCTCCATGCCTCACTATCTAGCGTCCGTAGACCTCTTTGTTGAGGCTGTTGATCAGGTCAATCCCTTCCGCCCTCGAGGTGTCATTTTCCATGACGTTGGTTGCATTACCTTCGTACACGAATATCTGTGGAGTCTTGTTGCCGTAAGTGGTCCATGTGGGCACTTCAGCCTGCAGGGACTTGAGAACGCGCCGTCTATCCCAAGAATTTGGATCACCTCCTGCTATGAAACTAATCCAGTAACCAGCCATGAGGGTGGCAAGGTCCTTGTAGCTTTGCGAAAGACCTTGAAAAGGTGGTGTTCGAACGGGCGCATAGCCCACCCCTTCAACATTCTTCATAGCGAAGGCTACTTCGACGAAATGCGTGGCGCCATCATATGATCCAGCCCATGATGGTATGGCGTTGAAGCGGTAGCAATAAGCAGAGAGCGAATATGCTGCCCAAGTCTGACAGGTGAGGCGCCTGTTGGCAACAAAGGTCTGATCAGTGTAATAAGTCGTCGCGCGGCGATACTGCAAACCATACGGATACGCAGGAGGTACGAAGCCAGACGGGCCCAGATTCGCAAGATCAGTCTCTGAAGACTGCAAAGGGTAGGCATCCAGGATACGCTGTGCGATGGAAGAATTCATGGGCGAGGTGCCCGCTACATAAGTTAGATCACGGCTATTGATCCTGGAAAACAAGACTCACAAATCAGGGTTTTAAGAAACTGCTCGGTAGTGTTAAGACCTCTCGGTGCAAAGCTGGTTCCCTCATCTGAATTGGCACCAACTACGATAGGTACTCGTACGAAATTTCCTTTCGCGACCTGGTCGCTAGAGTAAGTTGCGATAAGATCCCCATCGATCTGAGGCGACCAGGCACTAGAGAACAGCGTAGTGTTGATGACAGTATTCAGACTAGAGTATGACAGATCTCGCAGGCATTGCAGAGCATCAGTCGCGTTTCCGCAACCAGCTGCTTCGGTCAAGTTGTGGAAGGTAGCTTCGAACGAGCGATCTGAAGCTCCGACAATGATAGGGTTGCCGGACTCCATGATAGCTGAGCGGAACAAGGAATCGTCTCGGCCATTGAAAGCAGTCAGATGTACTCCCACTGAAGCAGCACCAGCCGACTGACCCCACATGGTGACTTTGGAAGGATCACCTGTCGCACGATCAGTAACGAGGAGGTCGTATTTGGCGAGGCTGACACTGACCTCCAAAGGCACGTACGTTCTCCTGGATCCAATGCAAACCTAGCCGTTGATCCCGCAGTCCCCAATTACTACCTGCATCTAGTGATGATCCATTGCCGGCATTTGCATAACCCTGCAAGAAGCCCCACGCACTCAGTCGGTAATTGAGCGTAACAGCTACAATTGGCTGACCTTGCTGCTGTGACTGCTGCACGATATACGACATGTTGTAGCGCAAATCGACTCCAGAGCCCTGAACCCAGCCGCCATCGTGAATCCAGACGGCCACGGGAAGGTCAGCCCCTGCATCAATGCCTGAAGGCTTGATGATGTTCAGGTACAGGCAGTCTTCTGATACGTCATAGCCTGCCTGCGATGGCCCATAGCCTACACATGCTGGGGAGTACGTGTCTGCTCTCCGATTACCATTCCAGGAAGACGCTAAGGGCTTGGGATTGCGAAAGCGAAGATCGTCGACTGGCGCTTGTGCGTATGGGACACCCAAGAAGAAGTCTTGGTTGTAGTCAGGAGAGTAGACACCTTTGTATGTACCATTGCGTGTTTCAGCAAGTGGTGGGTGGGTCGTATGGTACTTGTAAGGGCTCGCCGCTGCAAGAGTAGCGCCCAAAGTTAAAATAGTTGCTTGCATACGCATGGCCCTGAAAAGACTGAGGCTGTTGGGCGCGCAAATGGAGTGACATCTTGTTTTCGACAGTTCGAACCTACATCTTTGCCAAAGGGCCAGAAGGAACTCGACGGGATGAACGTTTTGCCTGACGTTCTCCAGTTCAAGCATCAGTGCAAGCGAGGAAGGGGTTTTGACGATCTAGGGGCCACAGGTGCATTCTCGGCTTCATTCATGCGGGGCCCCGCAAACCGGATAATGTTCCTGCCAACACGACTCCGGAACACATGATGGCGAACTTGCTGTGACATACGGTGACCACGCGCACCGATAGCGAAAATGAAAACACGCTAGTGACGCGTGAGTGACGCGCTAGACGACCCTCACACGTCATCGACGCATCACGAAAGGCAGTGGCTCAGAACACCGCAAGGAACTCTGCAATGATCGCATCGAGTTGGAAAGTCGCGAAATAATCCAATCCGCCGAGAGGACGTCACCTCGCCAACTTCTGACACAGTCACTGCATCGAAGTGACTGGCGGCAATGTGTGGGTATGTAGAGCTTGCATTCGTAGCTGACAATCTGCGTCGATGTCTCGATAGACATGACCGACTATGGATCCACCCCTGCGTATCGGAAGACCTGATATGCAAAAATTTAGACAGCGGAGTCCTTCTTGGCGAACGTCCTCGCAAGCGCCTCGATGCTGTCTGCAACCCTCTTGAACTCGTCCTTTTGCTCGCCAGCAATCTCGTTCACGTCAACGCTGTCGTCATCGCCATTGCTCCACTGAATCTCCATGGTGTTGAAGTCGATCTTGACGTCGGCGCCATAGATGTCCTTCTTATCGCTGGAGGGAAAACCGCGGAGAGCACCAACGAGGTTCATGAGCTCTTTGACATCATCGCTAGGTTGTGAAGTGAGCTGTCAGATCAGGGACGACCGGGTCAAAAAGCTTACGCAGGAACGTCGCCCTTCTTCTCATCTGATGTGCCGTTATTGGATGTGTTGGTGCGGCGGATGGAAGCTGAGCCATTGTGGTCGCCAATGACCTCAATCTGGAGTGTAGGTGTACCTAAAATTTTGTAAGCCCCGAAATGATCTCCCTTGTGTGCTGAGAACCTACCAGAGAAGGGCTTAGACAGAGTTACCTGCCACTCGCCAGATGGGGGAGGAGCGACTTGACGAGGCATTGTGATCGTATATGTGGTTTTGGTAAGTGATAAGGTTGAAGTCTTTGCTGATTCTGAGAGCTTCAATAAGTTGGAATCGGTCATAGAGCGGTCGTGTGCGATATGGTGTCATTTTGTAGCGCTGTCATGCAGGTACAAGCTCCTCTTTGCTAGCTTCAGTCTTGACATCATGATGAAGCTTGCCCGCATACATGCTCCGCCTTCGTGCTAAGACAGCAACCTCAATCTCGATTCGATTATCGTGAGGCTCGAGACTCGCAAAAGTCTGTTACGGCGTTGCGGGGCAGCTTGTCGTATGAGAGTTTGAAGGTGCATCATGAGGTCACGTGTCGTGACATCACGACTGAGGAAGTTCAGCCCGAAGTTGGGGGTCTAGAGCAGACCATCTTTGACAACCCTAAGGGTTTCTTCTCAACCGTCATCTTCCACGACTTGCTGATTAGACCATCACTGCCTCGATGTGACCCGCACCCAGAAGCCCTTGATGAGCCAGACTCCCTGCGACCAGATCAGCTTTGAAAGGTCGGGCGGACCAATAATACTTACTGCGTTTGTGATAAGAGCCGGTTTTTCAGTATTAACTATCGAGAAATCAAATGTTCTCAGCAACTCGACGAAGATTTTGTTGAACTCCATGAGAGCAACAGACTTGCCCAGACACTGATACTTCCCAGAGTGAAAGACCATGTCGAGGGTATAATTCATTCTACTTATATGCCCGGGATCGGTCTGGGGGTCGAGCCATCGTTCTGGCCTGAAGACCTGCGCATCTGGTCCAAAGACCTCCTCAGAGTGGAGGAAGCTCAGATGCGAGACTCCAATCTGCGTCCCTCCTGGAACGAAGAGACCGTTGATCATATCGCCGGCGGGCGGCACCATCTTGAAGAAGGCTCCTCCAGCTGGAGATCTGATCCGGAGACCCTCTTTGATCACAGCCTGTAGATATGGCAATTGGCGTGCCTCACTATCCTTGATAGGCGCTGAAATAGTGCCTTTAGATATGCCGTTTTCGATCTCTGTTTGTAGCCTTCTGTAGGCTGCAGGGTTTGTCATGAGGCTCAACATGACCGTTTTCAGACCGGTTGCAGTAGTATCTGCACCAGCGACAACCTGGAGTAGTGCTTCACCCGACGCTTCTGTCTCGTTGAGACCGTGTCGAACGAAGGAAGCCAACATGTCGCGTTGGGTCCTGGCAGATTTGCGGGAGCGCTCAGCAACGATTCGTTTTGAAAACCTAGACGCCGTTAGCCGAAGCTTGTAATTCACACTGAGGTGCACTGACCCTATGACAGCTCCAAAGCCACCTTTGTCTTTCTCAGAGGGCAAGAAGCGTCGCAGAAGTGGCGAATGAAACAAATTCGCGAGCCATGGTACGTTTCCCAGAGACGCGAGAACTGGCATCGACGCGTCCATAGCCTCAACGTAGTCGAAGGGATCTGCATCATTTTGCAGATACCCAAGAGGTTTGCCAAAGGCGAGATCACTAATGACATCCAGAGTGAAGTATTGTAACTTCTGCGCAAGGTCTACTGGACGGTATTCGGTGTTAGATGAGATGTACTTCGATCTCACGAGCTTGACCAGGTTTGCAACTTGTAGTTCGATTGTGTACTCCATGGAATCATTCTCCTTTCCGGAGTACTGACAATATCTGATCAGCTTTCTTCTTCCACTACAGTGGTCGGATGCACTTACTCCAGCAGTCATTCTGTTTCGCAGCTTGATGTGAGCCACTTCGTCGCGCATGCAGAACAGATTGTCCTTCCCAGCCTCCAGCTTCCATGCGTCATACCCTACACGTTTCAGCGAAGATGTGCGCATGGTAAGTTAAATGCTTACATGGACCTCTAGTGTAAGCAGATCGAACTGACATGATCTTTCGCAGAACGTCCGTGTCGCTTGTCACAAGCTCGTTGGGACCGATGCGTGCGAGAGAGCCTGGGCTACATCAGCACCTATCTTGTCAAGGCTCTTGAGATTCTCAACGCACCGTATCTGTTTGTCACATCTCGTAAAGTCAACGGCTGCCGTCCAAGAACACCTTCTCGGATGATCCAGAGCTTCGAAAAAGCTGCCCAAAAAGGACCCGGGATGTGCGACAGACGACGCCATGCCCGAAACATGTAAGTAAGGTACAGCAAGATCAAGGTACTTATGAAAGCAACAATGGATGGCATCTTGACGACGGCGACGGTGAAAGCGGAGGTTGCAAGCGGGACGTTTTCTATTCCAAGGTTCTGTCGTGCTATCTATGACTGGAAGGTGCGAGTCAGTTAATGACGAGCGATGCCGGTACGCCCCCTGGTCGTTTCCTGGCTATTTTATACGACCCCCCACCACGATCTGACATGCAGCTGAGGGGCTTGCATATGCACTTGGCTATCTGGCAGTGGACAACATCGCTGCCCGTAAGGCTTCGTTGCTTTCAACAAAGCACGTCTGAGAAGTCTTCGCGCGTACGCAACTCCTCCATGAGCTGCTGCATGTCTTCATCTCCTTCTACGGCCAACCTTTCAAAGTCATCTTTGTTGCTACGCAGCCATTCGATCTCTTCCCCAGCAGCAGGTCGTTGGAAGCCCATCTCCACGGCGGTGGTCAAAGCACCCATGATCCAAACAGTCCGCAACGCCTTGTCGTGCTTTTTATCCACATCCTCAGGCCCGATGATCTCGTCCCATGCCTTAATCAGATCGCGACAGTGCTCGCCATACTGTTCTCTTGTGCGGTTTTCGCTGACCCGAGTCCTCAAGATGGCTCGGTTATAGTATCGAAGGACGCCACCTCTATACACTTTTTGTGTTGACACATCTGTGAAGCGTACATTGATGAAGAAGGATGGCGTATGGAAGCGCTTGCAATGAATCGATGTAAACGCTTTTGCTAAAGCCTCTTGTTGTACATCTATCAAAGGTATGACGTGTTCGATGTCGTATAGAGGCATTGCGTCCAGAGCGTTGATAGAGGTATCTTTGTCGAAGGAATCGTGATGCCCGAATCCGATACAACGTTCCGTTGTTGATGAAAGGTGCGTTGAAGTTGTATTCCGCGTGGGTCGATAACAGAGTGCATTACTAATGGATTGGGGAGCATTGATTGGTCGAACACCGAGTTGTTGGTAAGCAAACACCAGCCCTGCCAATTGCTGGTAGTCCCATCTCCTGAGAATCCGCATATCGAAAGGTGCTGCGGATCGTCGCCAGGTGCGCCTGCTGACAGCTGGATGAATGCAACTCCGGATATCTCAGCAAATGCACGACCAGAGCAGACATATAAAGAAGACTGAGGAATTGTAGTACCATCAGTCCCCTCCCCATGGCACCGATACGTATTGCTCTCGTCGGTCTCTCCGCGTCTGCAAAGGTCACCTGCGCTGCCGACGCCCATCTTCCCTACCTCCTCTCCGACCGAGGAAGACAACACTACGAGATGGTTGCACTTCTCAATTCATCTGTGGAAGCGGCAGAGTCAGCAAAAGCAACCTTCGGCCTGTTGCCCAGCGTCAAAGCATACGGCGATTAAGTAAGGCTTGCCGCCGACCGAGATATCGACCTTGTCGTGGTGAACACCCGAGCTGACATCTACTTCCCAGTCGTTGAACCTAGTGTTCGTGCTGGCAAAGGCGTGTTCGTGAAATGGCCGCTCACAGAGAACCTTGCCAAATCGCGTTGACTAAAGGCAAGCCATACTCAAACAGCATTGTCGGCCTCCAGGGACGCGTGACGCCTCTCACTTTGCGATAAAGAGATTCTCACGAGCGGTCTCATAGGCAGAGTGCTCAACAGTGAGGTCCGCGCGTATGGCAATCTGATACCACGCGACAGTCTGCCTGAGCGTTTGACGTACTTCACAGACTGCAGTGTCGGTGGACATCCAATCAACATCCACTATGACCATATGATCGACTGTGTGCACGGAGTCCTCGGAGACTGGGAAGACCTCAGCGTTGTTGGACAGATGCAGCGACCTTTGCTGAAGGTTCTGGGCGCGGACAGACAGGAGTCAGGAAGTGTCAAGTCCGATGTTCCTGGTTACCTGTCAGTTCATGGCACGCTCAAGATAACATGAGGGTAGTGGTACCCGACGCAACACTTCTGGCGACCTTCCATCTTGGCCCACAGCTCAAAGACCAGCCCGGTCTCACGTGGACCATCAACGGCGAGAGAGGCGAGTTGCGACTCTCTGCCCCGGGACCGTACCTTCAGGCTGGCCTCTCTTTTGACGGATCAATCACCATCACGCACCATGACCATGCGACCAACGAGGGGAACTATTTTGGCTGGGATTGCCCCAGTGGCAGAAGGAATACAGGCTTCAAGCCAGAAGTACTGCCGAATTGTTTGAAAGGTATGTAGAGTGAGTGGAGAGCGGACCGCCTGATTTCGTGCCAGAAGATCAGTAATAGCCGAGGCTGGAGGATGGCGTTGTGCTTCTGCCGGAGTTTCATAGGCTTCAAAAGCAGATCGACCCAACACGGTGAAGTAGAGTCACGTAGAAGGCCATCTAGACCATACACTCCCCGATCACGAATTGAACCCGATGCGCTTGGCTTCGTCGCCCACTGAGAGCCTGTGACTTGCCATTCGTTGAGGTGGCTTTCGCGAATAGCATTTGCTCGCCTGGCTCCAGATCCAATTGACAGGTAAACCTTTGCCAGCGAAAGTCGGATCGAGGTTCCAAGTCCGCTTCCTGCCAAGTGTTGCCTGCGGAGGAGCTGATATCGACACGACCTACACCGTCAGAGCTCCAGGCCCAACCCTCGACGTCCACTTGCGAGCTTCGCAGAATTGTGTCTGGGGCCGGGCGGACAATCATCGAGTTGACGTCCACATCCCAGACCGGTTTCACCCTATGCTGGGGATCATCCTTGTCTTCAGTATTGTAGAAACGCGTCGTGTACGGTCCGGGTGCTCTTCCTTCACACAAAGAGACCTTACACAGCCACTTCGTGCTATTCATCCCGAACCAACCTGGAACGACCAGTCGCACTGGACCGCCTCGCTCACGCCCCAGCTACTGCCCATTCATCCTGTACACCACTAACACTTCGTCACTCCGTGCCTTGCCCAATGGTAAATCTTTCTGATAACGATCAGCGTCCACACCTGCAAACGTGCCAGAATCCAGGCCTTCAGACCATACGAAGTCTGCCGATTGCTGGGGCCGCGCCATTTCCAGAAGGTCACGCAAGGGAACGCCAGTCCATACGACTTTACCCACTCGCCACAGAGCAGTAGTCGAAGGGGCAAGTGGACTACCAAAGCACTCGTGAACTGACTGTACGTTGCTGGACGGTATCTTGAGCAGTTGCTCATAGGTAAGCGCAAAAGGTCTTTGGACCAGGCCATCGATCACTAGTAGCCACTTGTCAACGTCTACATCCACAGCGCCCATGTGAATCGTTTGGAAGAGGTCCGAGTCCTTTGTGATCATGTCTGACAGCAGGTGCGGGTTGGGAGGGTGGCGTATATGAAAGCTTGAGGTTTGCGAGACGACGGCCTTGCGTTCTTCACCATGGCCTGGGACCGGTGACACATCGTAATTGTGTATCCGGACCATCTTGAATACACAAGTTTCGTTAGCCTCGTATAGGGTGTTTGTCTATCTGCGCGCCTGCGTTGCCCATCGACACGTAGATATCAACGGGGTAAACAAGATCTGGTACTGAGGCTCCAGTTACCATTTATTGATGGCACGCAGCAAGATACCAGATGATGATGTAGCAGTCGTGGTCAGGGAACGGGAGGCAAGGTGCGGCGAAACGCGCTAAAGACGCGTCAAGTGGGGCTCGAACAACGCGCCTTCTCCTCTTGCATCATCGATCCTTCATCGTGCTCCAGAAGGCGTATAACCAGGGAACATCTACTTTTCAATCGCAACATTGAAGGCGTTAGGTCGAAACCGACATCGATGTTGGCTGTCGCCGTTCCCCGACCGCGGAGGTGATGGACATGGCGGAGATTCTCCCGGCTATGGCGGACCCCGCACTCGACTTTGAGGCGAGGCTATCTCAGTCTATTCCTTGTCACTGCTACCCGCATTGCAATTGTGAGTGCTTTCAAACCGTACCCTCCCGTGTATTTTTGCGTGCTTCTCAATAATGGCCGGGCCACTGCGTGTAGCAGCCTGCCACGCAGCGCCCGTCTTCTTATCCGCCAAAGCCACCACCCAGAAAGCCATCTCCCTTATCAAAATCGCATCAGAGAACAAAGCAAACCTCGTGATATTTCCAGAAACCTACATCCCAGCGTTTCCCATATGGAGCGCCCTCCGAGCCCCTACTCAAAATCACTCTCTCTTCAAGCGCATGGCCTCGCAATCCATATACGCGGACGGCCCCGAGATCCAAGCCCTACAATCCGCCGCGCAAGAAACGCAAACCTACCTGAGCATCGGCATATCAGAGAAAGCTCGCTACAGCTCAGGCACGCTGTTCAACTCGAACATCATGATCGGACCCGACGGCCGGGTGCTAAATTTGCACCGCAAACTGATGCCAACCTTCTTCGAGAAGTTGACCTGGGCACCAGGTGACGGCCACGGTCTGCGCGTTGTCGAGACACCATTCGGTAACATCGGCAACTTGATTTGTGGCGAGAACACGAATCCCCTGGCGCGGTATAGTCTTATTGCGCAGGCGGAGCAGCTGCATATTTCGACGTGGCCTGCTATGTGGCCCACACGGGTTCCTGAGCCGGGAGCGACGAAAGATGCTGGTGCGAAGAATTATGATAATGTGGCGGCGAATCGTATCAGGGCTGCTGCGCATTGCTTCGAGGCGAAGGCATTTGGTGTACTGTGTAGTGGGCATCTGGATGAGGCCGCTGTCGAGATCATTGCCCAGAAAGCTGCGGACGCGGCGCATATCACGAACGTGCTGAGAATGAGTCAGCGCGGAGCGACTATGTATCTCGATCCTACCGGGGCTCCAATAGCCGGGTTTACCATTGACCACGAGACCGGGGTGAAGAAAGAGGTGGAGTATTTGCAAAAGGAGGAGGGCATCTTGTACGCGGACCTCGATTTGTCGAATTGTGTGGAAGGAAAACAGTATCATGATGTCGTGGGAGGGTATCAAAGGCATGATGTGTTTAAACTGACAGTCAACCGGGAGAGGCAGGTGCCAATAAGATTCCTCGATCCTCCGGCAGCGCCCTTCGAGCAACGCGACGAAGACATTGAGGTTGTCTGAACTTGAGGTGCTCATAGCACTGCTGATTACTGTGGCGGCTATGCAGGCAATGGTCCTGAAGCCCAGCACCTCACATTGCGTGTAGCTCTTCTTAATGAATCGTCTTCACGAATGAGCCCAAGCGTGAATTTGCAAGTTGCCTTATCGATGAAGATTATTAGGTGTGGTTATACATTTCTGAGGTCGCATGCTCCCGATACCGTCTACAAGTGTTCTGTCGGTACACTGCTATGATATCTGTCAGCTCGACCATTGAGTCCAGCACAAGCACACAGCTTGGAGCGACTGAACATATTCTTGTCGTATCCCTTGATTTAAGGTGCTATCGTTGTATCCTTGTTCTTATTCCCTTATCCTCGTTCAGCATCTCTCGTTAGGCCTGATAAACCTAGTCGTCCGCTTGTCTGCGTCTGAACTTTGCATCTCGAAGACCGGATTAGAGCCCCCAATTTGAGAGATCGCCGAGTCTGGTGGTGCCTCGTGTGTCTCAACGCGCCTAGCGTACTTTGTGGCGACCGGTGCAAGTGGTGCCGTCGAGCTGCATGCTGTGACGGGGACATATCGTGAGTTGTCGCGAATTCGGTCGTGATCGTGTTGGCGTCTGCGCTTGAAGAAGATGGCGGCGCCTGCAGCGATAATGAAGAAGGCAATGCCAATACCGACCGAAAGGCCGACAATGACACTGCTGTTCAGTGGTCCAGACGAGTTCGCTGTTACAGGTGCTGAATCGGCGGTCGCGGTCGAGCTGGGTAGGATTGACACCGTAGTCGTTGATGTACGGGCTGCTACGATCGGTTCGTCAGACGGCGCAGGTGTGGTGCTCGAGGGATTCGATTTTGTGGTCGCTATTGTGGCGCTCATGGTAGCTGAAGCTTGTGATGAGTCGAGATCCTTTACACGTCAGCCAACAAAATCTTATAGCGATCGAGAAAGCCTGTGTGTAATGCTGAATGCTGAGGAAAGAAGAGCTGCTAATGGATCGAGGCGGATATTTACATGTGCTGTCAGCAGAAACATCAATATCGAGCTGCTACACAGAAGGTCAGTATGGCTCCGGAGGTCCTCGATTGATGTTCACCGGAAGCTTGACGGGAGGTGTAGAGAGCGTCACTGCCCCTTTGCAGCTTCTCTCTTTGGGCTGTGTGTGCATAGGAGCCACAAGCCATGCCCAAAGGAGGCTTGGGCTCGGGAACAGCTCTCAGCAGCTCAGGTATTCCAATGCAGAGCCGTACTATTGGCCTGACCGTCGTGGTCTGATGTGTTGAGCTCTCCAACTTTCTTTGTGCACCTCATCGCCCCTTTGTAAGGGCGGCTGCTAAGTTGCCGCGCGAGCCCACAGCGTTCCATCGTTCAAAATGCTGACGGTTTGTGTATGATGCTTACGAAGACCGCGTTGGAAGGCATTCGTGCTGAGGAGTAATCGTTGAGGTGAGGTCTAGGTGCAAGTGGGTGTTGCTGAGATACCGGGCGTCTGGAACAGGTGCGTCATTTCCACGTGCGCACGTGCGCGGTAACTTTCCTCAAATAACGCACTCGAGAACCGCCGCTGTAGTACATGTATGAGCACACCGACGTCGCGAGCTATCGCCAGGGACCATAGAAGGCATCGAACGTGCTCGATAGAGCAAGCTGTACCTTCAGGAAAAGTGAAGCGAATGATTGATCCAGACCTCGCCTTGGAACCGGCAGCCCCGCCGTCCCTGAATCGTACCCGCTTCACATCCATAACCGCCTCGACCGGCCCCGCGGGATGCGTCGTCTCCAAGTCTTACATGTTGTGCTCTCTGGCGCTGTGAACTAGACTGAACAATGGTCTCACAGCTGGCTGATCAGACACCACTCCGTTGTTCAACGCCCCCCCCCCCCTTTATTCTGCCTTGAGCCATGGCAATTGGATGGAACAGGATCCGGAGACATTGAGTGGAGAAAACCTGGCTAAGACCACGCCAGTCGCATTCGCGTTCGGTCGCGCTTTTCGAAGCCTTAGCCCTAGTGGCTAATCGATCGACTGCCACACATCCACTACTTACACGCCATATACGGTCTGTGGGCGAGATGTCGAACAAACAGCTATAAGACCCTGGACCTTACGAAAGCCTCAGGCGAGTTGACCTGTACCATCCTTACCACTGCGACGACCACAACATCAAGATGAGCTCATTCGAGAACAAAGTCGTCATTGTGACCGGCTGCAGCAGCGGCATCGGTCTCGCAACAACACGAATCCTCCTGGCCCGGGGCGCCAAAGTCTTCGGCATCGACATGTCATCATTCCCGCAGGATTCCAGCAGTGGTGCAGTCTTCACATTCCATCAAGTCAATCTGACCGAGCCCAACGCCGCAGACGAAGCTGTGGCGGCCTGCATTCAGAAATACGGGCCGAAAATCGATGTTCTAGCTAATGTTGCAGGTGTCATGGACGCTTTCAGCAGCGTGGACACAGTGAAAGAGTCAGAGTGGGAGCGCGTCCTGAGTATCAATCTGACGGTGCCGGTGCGGTTGATGGCTGCCGTACTGCCGAGCATGCAGGAGCACAAAGGTGGTGCAATTATCAATGTTGCGAGTCGAGCTGCGCTTTCCGGTGCTGTTGCGGGCGTCGCGTATACTGCTAGTAAGCATGGGTTAGTTGGAGCGACGAAGAATGTTGCGTGGAGGTTCCATAACGAGGGGATAAGATGCAATGCTGTGTTGCCCGGTGGTAAGCACTGACACACTTGGATCTGAGGAAGCGAGGCTGACGATGATGGTGTTGCAACCAACATACAGTCCTCCATCCTGAGGGAAAATTGGGATATGCCAGCGTACATGGCTTCATCGTGAGTACTATGAGACAGCACAAAATGGACGGCGTACTGACACACACAGTGGTGTCATTGGACTGCATACGCCCAGTGATGCACAAGGTGTGCCACAAGTCGATATAACGGCGGACGATGTTGCCAACGCGATTGTGTTCCTGGCGTCAGACGACGCCAAGAAGGTAAACGGCGTGCTGATGCCAGTTGACAACGCTTGGTCTACTATCTAGGGAGCAACGGACAAGCGAGCAAATTGGAGTTACGCTAAAATTTCCTGACCTTCTTACTTCTTTGCGTCGAATTTCGGATCTGCCGCGTTAAGCTCTTCATCATACTCAATCTTCTCATGTTGTTCCTCCCCAATCTCACCCACTAACAACGCATGATTCGCCTTGATCAGATGCCACTCCTTCTCATCGTACGTCGTCGGCTCACTCGCAACAATCGTGTGCTTCCCAATCCTCTCACCCTTCTCAAGCACCGCTTCCTCGTTGATGAACTCCTCACCATCAGGGTGGCCCGGATATTTCGTGTTCAGCGTTCGACCCGCAAACTCGGACCAGTACAGGCTCGGCGGCTGCTGTGTAGCATGGTTACGGAAGCGGATCGCGAGCAGTTTCGTGCCGTCAGTGGTGCAGAAGTTCAGACTGTTTGGCGTGTTCTTCTCCTTCAGTTTGTCGTGCTGCAGCTTCAATATCTGAATAACCGTCTTGCGCATGGCGGCGAACATGGCTTCCAGGGGGTACGGCTTTTGCCATGTCGACTTGTCGCCGTGGTTGGTCAGGTTGGTGATGTAGAGGGCTGCTGCGTGCTCTGAATCTGTGGACCCAAACACGTTGCAGTATGCGTCGTAGGAGAGAAGCTCGGCTAGTTCGCGCCGGATAGCAGAGAAGTTGGAGATGACCCCGTTGTGCATGAAGACGTGACGGCCGAAGACGAAGGGGTGCGAGTTCACCTGCGTGACCACGCTGCCGCTGCTTGCCCGTATGTGAGCAAAGACGCAGTGAGTTTCAGTGTTGTCACAGAGAGACTTAAAGTTGAAATCGTTGATCGGTGGGCTCTGCGACTTGTACAGTGCTGGTTGAGGGCCGGTGACGTGCTTAACGTAGGACGAGGATGCTTTTGTGTACCCTGGGACAGTGGCGTAAGTTGCAAGAGCAAAAACGTGGTCGCAGGATGAGCAGTCGAGCGATTAAATATGATATGAACCATACTTTGATGTATGTAATGTGTACGTACAAGCAACGCCCAGCCCGTCCATGTTCAACAGCGAGTTGCGCATCCGCAGGAGTTCGTCAGATGTATGGTCCAGCTCTTTCTCGTCTCCATGTGGCAGCAGCTTGGGGAGATAATGCTCGGAGCATTGCTTGCTGATACTGTTCGCAGGTGTGATCAGGACGTCTGACAAGAGACACGGCTCAGTCGGCGAGATGTATGCAAACCAGCGACACATGGTGGCAATCCGTGTAGAACGCCGCAGGACAAAGAGCTCTTGGTATTGAGATGAAGAATAAAGTGAAGATGATGGGCGATGCAAAGGAGACAGAAGTCGCGTTGCGATAGTCTATCTTATGCGCGCTGCTAGTGATACCGAGCGGAGACGTGTGACCTGGCGCAAAACGTGTGCTCGGGTGGTAGGTCAGGTGCGAGACTTTGGCGGAGCACACGGCAGCAGCTGAGAAGCTAAGAAACGATACGCTGACGCGAGGACAGGATGAACGTTTTTGCTTTGAGTAACCTCGAATAGATCGTTGCTGGATTCCATGGTGTTTTGAGACCCCTTGATGTTCAGGTGGGGCACACGGAAAGCGCGGGGTGGGGCAGCCTCGTGGAGGGGCGCTGATCTCTGCCCAGCTCCTTCGATCATACCTCCACATCCATGGTCCATCCCGTCGATCGCGAGATGGCATACGTGATAGAGAGAAGTCAAAGGTAACGTTGCTATGTCAGAGCGGACCGCCCCGCTTGCAGGTGGGGTGCAGGGCGTGCCACATGGGATTCGCAACACCCATGCAGGCGGAGCAGAATGCATCCTCATCTTTCGGCATAAGCCCCTGGCCTTACAGGTGAGGGGTTGAATACAGCCGGTACTACTTATGATCTCATAAGCCGTGTGTTTTGTTGCTGTCTTTCCCTCGACAGGTCGTTACCGATTCGTGCAAATACTGCGCTCAAACTCATGGAACAACCAAAACAGTCGCTCAAAGTAGCTGTAGTAGGTGCAGGCATAGGTACCGCCCATATCAATCCATAAGTCCGAGCAAGGATGAGACTTACGTCTCTCAGGTGGCCTCTCAGCAGCCATCGCTCTCCACAACGCCGGGCACACTGTAACCGTCTACGAAAAATACGCATCAGCATTCACATCCACGACGCTACCACTATCGAACGCCATATCCACCGGCGCCAATATTCTACGCATTATCGACCGATGGGGCTTCGACTTTGCCAAGGCTAAGGCCGGTCTGAATCTGCAAGAGCGCATCTTCCATGGCGAAACTATGGAGCAGTTGCACCACATTGACTTCAAGTACAACCGCCATGAATTTGGTTACAACTGGCTATTGATGCGCCGACAAGCACTGCATGAAGGTTTGTTGGACGCTGCACGAAAGACAGAACCCGGGCGGATGCCTATTGAGATGTTCTTGGGACGGGAGGCGGTTGCGCTGGACTGCGCGGCCGGTCGACTTGGATTGAAAGACGGAGAGGAAGTTATCAGCGACTTGATCGTGGTCGCCGATGGTATGCACAGCAAGCTCATCGACGCTATCACTGACAATACTACCCCACCCCTCCAAGCTGGACGTACAGCTTATCGGTTCATGGTGCCGCGCAGTGCAATCATGGCAGACCCAGAACTTCGGACTGTGTATGAGAACGAAGAGGAGGGATTCAGCTACTATCAGATCCCTGAACGTAACATCTTCTTCCTCGTCACGCAGTCTGACGAAGGCGAGTCATTCTACTGTTTGCTCGTGCATCCTGCACTCAAGACCGATATGGATGCAATGGATAAATGGAGCGTTGAGGGTTCACGAGTGGAACTGCGAAGATTGACTGAGAACTTCCATCCAGTCGTGAAGAAGCTGTGCGAGCTTGCAGCAACGCCCTTGCTATGGACCATCTGCTGTAGAGAGCCTTTGAAGTCGTATGTCAAGGGCAGAGCGGTGGCGATTGGCGATGCAGCTCATACGCATTTGCCGCATCATGGACAGGGAGCTGCGGCGGCGGCTGAGGACGCGGCTGCTCTTGGAGTCTTCATGTCAAAGGACGTCACTCCGGTCGAAGTACCAAGTGTCCTTCGACGGTGGGAGTTACTCAGACTGCCACGCGCAAGTGCGATCCAGTATCTGACGATCAATTTTCCAAAGCCGATAGGAGAGCTCGAGAGGAGAATTCGGACGTTTTACGACGGACCGTTGCCAGAGAACGTGGACAGTCATGAGAAGGCGATCACTCGATGGTTCTACTCGTATGACGTTGTAGCGGAGGCAACCAGAGTTTGTGAGGAGATGCAGGCATAGGCGGCAGGACGCAGGAGCACTCCCACTTTAGATATCATCTTGAACGTGAAGGAAAAGACATAGCGGCGAACGCTGACAATGTGTGTCTTCTTATATGAAAGGTGCATCTTCCACTCTTTATCGTCACGTCAATGCAGCAACCGGGCAACCAGTGGCAAAACAAGGTCTTTGTTACCACCTATATTACCGGTACGCGCCTCCGCCACTCCTGTCTAACACACCTAGTCCTTCCAGCGTAACCCCACTCCCTTTCCTACCCACCGATCTCTCTGGCGGTCCCAAGCCCATCTTTTCCTTCTCTTCAAACTGCCTCTCAAGCTCCGCCTCTCTTCTCGCAAGCTCCACCTGCTTAATCCTCTCCCGCCGGGCCTTCGCCTGCAGCTCACCAAATGGATCAAACCTTTCGCTCTCAGGGTCTTTGAACGGGTTCTTGATCCAACTGCCACGATCCGTGAGCGTTGTCGAACGCGGACGCCCAGCAAGGACATCGTACGCCTTGTTGAGAGGCGGATCAGCGAAAGGGTTTGGAGTGGGTTGAGGCATCGGAATGCGGGAGCCATCGCGAGTGGAGACTGTCTCGGGGCGCGAGTACGAGCCCGGACCAAAGAGCGTGTTGCTGCGGTCTGAGGACTGGGTCATATGTGTAGTGTTGACCTGTCCTGTTTCCGGGCGCTGCAGCGCGGCGTGGTTTGCTGCGTCGCGCTCCAATTCCGCTTCGAGTTTTTCGTTCTGGCGGCGGCGGCGGCGTTTACAGTAAAGGAGGATGCCAACTGCAAGGGCGATAGCGCCTAGATGTAGTCAGTAATAGCATGGCCAAGCTTTGTTGTATTCGACGTACCAATGATGCTGAGAGTGATCGCGGCGGCTTCGGCACCCTTACTCATGATCGTGGATTGAGGCCGCGTCCGCCGAGGAGGGTCATTGTCTCCTACTGGGACTCCTGTCCCAATTGTAGGAGGTGGAGGTAGCACAGACACTGTGGTGGAGGCAGATAGTGTTGGCCGAGCAATTTTGCTCGAAAAGACCTGCGACGACCTAGAAGTGAATGTGCCTGTAGGAGACTTTGGAGAGTCAGGAGAGTCAGGAGAGTCTGGGGATGCTAGCGATCCTGTAGATGTTGGTCGTATGGAAGTGACCACTGTCGTTCTTGTCGGGTCCGTGGGAAGAGGCAGAGGCGCAACAGCGGCAATGCCCTGGGTCGTGGGTGCTATTGTGAAGGGCTGCGAGGAGGTTGATGTAGAGGTGCTTGTCGCTACCTGACTCGGTGTACGTGAGGACCTCGACGAGTTCGACGGGATTACCGCTTTCGATGAAGTTTGACTTGGCGGACTGACTGCTGTAGACATTTGGGCGGCTGTAGACGAAGGCAGAGATGATGGAGCAGATGCTGCAGTGGAAGTCGACGAGACTTGACTCGCGCTGGACGAAGAACTCTTTCTGGGCGAAGAACTCTTTTTGGGCGATGGCGGTTCGTCGTCCTCAGAATCAGAACTGTCACCTGGCGAGGAGGCTCCGTCAGTCGAGGGACTGCTGCCGGGTGAGTCTGGGCTTTCGGGACCTTCTGGCTCTTCCTGCTCTCCCTCGCTACCAGGACCCACTGCTCCAAGACCAGCTGCTTGTCGCTTCGCACGCGTAGCGAATATCTGAATAGGCGCAGGTCGTCGACGTCGATAGAGTGCCATGGCGACGTTCGTATTAAGAAGTTAAACACACAGGTAGCGCCACAAGTCAATGTGTGCCAATAGAAAGCGAGTCTCCAGGACGACGAATGAGAAGGAAACCGATCAACGGAGGGGGGAATTATGGCCTGATGTTCAAGAATAGAGTTGCATCCCAGCTCAGGCAAGAACGAAAGAGAGGAGGATTGTTCGAGAGACTGGGGCTGCCAATGCTTTAGATGTGGGCTGACAGTCTTGGGAGTTTGCCGCCCGGATCTACTTCTCCTTCACGCATTGTCTCCAGTCTCCGCAAGCGGGAATAGTGCCGTCATCAAACATTTACCCTGAGGGCCAGCCTGCGAAACGAAATCTGGAGCATGTGGCCAAGATCAGCGCCTTTGAAACTAAGCACTTAGGCCGAAAAAGGGCCAAGACAAGAGTTGTGAGAGCAAGACAAATAAGCACAAGTACCTTGCGCAATGATGTGTAGCTTGGTATGCGACAGGTTCATTGAAGACGATGCCTGTGCGTGGTTGGACGCGTCGACACTTTGAAACGTTGTGGCGCTAGCCGAAGCGAAGATGAAGCAGAACGGCCTTCAGGTCACGGGCGGATGATATAGCAGCGGGGCCATGACTGCGGTCGCACAATTACCGGACCGTACTGTCTGGAAAATACAAAGGATGCTATGGACCAGATAAGCGTCGCACCTTCGAGGCGCGCCAAATGCGGTATTTGAAGGCGCGCAAATTGAGCCGCAATGGCCTGTTCAACGATGTGATCGTCTCGACAAAGGTACCTGCTGATGGCAGTTCAACGACGCAGACATTTGCTGATGGTTGGACGGGTTTAGTGATGGATTTGAGGGGTGCAAGTATACGCAAAGTTCGCGGCCATTTCATCTTGAACCCTGGCGCTAACCGCATTAAGCGATGAGCGGGCTTCGCAGATATCGTGCAAAGAATCGAAGGACCGACCGCGACTGGAGTGTTCCGACCAGGTTCATCCAATGACGTTGGTACCTTTGAATCACAGCGGGCGAATGCACTCATAAATCTGGGGCAACTCCGCCTTATGCATCAAGTACAAACTATCAGTTGATGTGACGTGGCTTGGCGACATGTGAAGCTTCAACATGGGGCTTGAACTATGGGCCATGCTTTACTAATCGTGTGAGTCGATATTACCTTTAAAAGTCTATGCTAAACGATCTATGTGCCTTAACTTGGTATTTGCCTGTCCAGACTCTGCCCAAGACTCATTTCGTAGTATGCTCCGCGCTTGGCCAGCAAGTCTTTGTGGGTTCCACTTTCAACGATCTTGCCTCTCGCAAACACAACAATGCAATCGGCGTCCTTGATGGTGCTGAGTCGATGCGCGACAGCGACGGTTGTGCGACCACTCTTTGCTTTTTCGAGTGCGGCTTGAACGATCTTCTCGGACTCGGTGTCAAGTGCAGATGTCGCTTCGTCCAGAAGAAGCAGACGCGGCTCACGTATCAGCGCACGCGCAATAGCAATGCGTTGACGTTGGCCACCCGATAACTGGGTTCCTCTGTTGCCGCAGAAAGTGCTGAAGCCCTCGGGCAGCGACGTGATAAAGTCGTGGATATTCGACTGCTTTGCGGCGAACTCGACCTGAGCGTCGGTGACTTCAGATTCAACTCCCATAGCAATGTTGTCGCGTATCGATCCCTGGTACAATACCGGCTCTTGTTGTACAAGGGCAATGTCTCTACGGTACTTCCGTGGACAGAGCCCAGGTACAGGTGTGCCGTCGCACATTATACGACCTGACACGGGGTCATAGAAGCGTTCGAGCAACGAGATCATCGTCGACTTACCACAGCCAGAGGCCCCAACAAGGGCGATGAACTGGCCAGGGCGCACCTTTTGTTTTGTCAATACATGTCAATGATAATGGCTGTCGGGGAACTCACATCGACATCGACGCCTTGAAGCACTTTAGCGTGAGGCCGAGATTCGTACGCAAAAGTAACATCCTGAACGTCAATGTGCATCGGTCCTGTGCCACTACCGCCATCATGTGGAGGTTTCGAGGCGTCCTCTTGCACGGCAGGCTGTAGCCGGCGCAACCAGAAGATGTAGTTGGCAGCAGTGGTCGTCTTTGTGAGACTGGTTGTGTACGAAAAGAAAGCGGCTGCCGCCTCTCCAGAGAAGATAACCGCAATGAAGACAGTGAAGAACTGTGTCGTGGTATACTCACCATAGCTGATCAGGCGACCACCGTACCAGAAGCCCAAGGCCATGGCTAGGAAGGATACCGATTGCGATAGTGCATACCAAAACATAGTCCATACAAGAGCCTTAGTGGAGCGGAGAGCAACACCGTTCAATCGTTCCTCATACTGGTCGATGATGTACTTCTCCAACGCCAGACTGGACACTGTGCGGATGGCAGACACAGCCTCTGCGGCTAGGGCTGCGCTGCTTGAGAACCGCTTGCCAGTGTCTTCTTCTAACTTGAATTCGAGACGGATGCGGATGTACCCTGCAGACACGAGTGGTGGTAACGCTGAAATGATCAGCAACGTCATGTTTTGGAACGTGTTTGGCCTTACCTCCAAAGACAACCACCAGCCCCAATTTCCAGCCGACAGCAATAGCCAGAACGGAGCTCGAAAGAACGTTCACGATGTTGATTAGAATGAGCATGACGTTGAAGCCCATGGTTTCCAAGATATTGGTTGGGTAAGACGAGAGATTGGATGCAAGTGCACCGCTCGCATTGGCTGGGTCGTCGAAAAATGCCATATCTTGCTTTAGCAAAAGGTCAAAAATTTCGCGGCGGTATCTCCTCGATACGTGCTGTCTGAGGTCAGCATCGTTTGTGTGAGCTCGAAGATGGGTAGCACTATTCGGCGAACCCATTCCACTATTCGGTAAGGCATGTCGCAGAAGCGAAAGACGATACTTGTAGCCATCAGAGACGGTCTCTAAAGCTACAAGATGCCCGCGCACGACCCTGGAATACTTCCCTTTCAGAAAGAAAGTTGCCTTTTGTAGTTATTCAAAGCTGAGAAAGTGTGGGTAGGAACACTTCGCCGAATAGTGGGATGGGTTTCAACGAATAATGTTGCCTTTGAGGATGAGAATTTACCTGTGCGACGATGTTGCTCGCCCAACCGACAGCAGCAAACAATATCAGGTTACCGAGCGCCACAACAAAGAACATCAACGAGTAGAAGTCGCCTTGCGCCACGCCTGGACCGGGCTCCAGTTGAAAGGCCTCGACGACTCGAGAGAAAAGAATGGCCTGTGCTGGATACGTCGCTCCGCCGCAAAGAATTGCAATACCGAGGACCACAAACCACCAGTAAAGATTCTCCTGCTCTCTGAAGATAGTCCAGATGCAGCGGATGAGATTGTAGTGAATGCCGTCCTTCGTGTGCTCTTTCGTTGCGTTTCCAGTGCCAGACGCCTGCGTCTGTGTTCGAACAAGCTCCATCTTGGTCGCGCCTTCCTTCTCTTCTGCTCCTTGATCTTCTTGAGCATCAGCACTGCCGAGATCCTGTGCCCTTACAAGGCGAGAATATGCCCCATCACGGGCTAGTAAGTCGTCGTGCGTGCCTTGTTCGATTACAGCTCCGTCTGCCACAACAGCAATATTGTCTGCATTGCGAATCGTTGACAATTTATGTGCTATGACGATGGTTGTACGATTTCTCGACACCCGATCGAGGGCCCGTTGTACGATCTTCTCGGCATTTGGATCCAGGGCGCTGGTGGCTTCGTCCAGAAGAAGCACTCTGGGTTCGGAAACGATGCTGCGTGCGATGGCAAGTCTCTGCTTCTGGCCGCCAGAAAGATTCATCGCTCGCTCGCCAAGCTGAGTATTATAACCCTTTGGCAGGCGTTCGATAAACTCGTCAGCGTAGGCGTCTTTACAAGCCTTTTCAATCAGTGCGCGCTGTTCCGCTTCCGGCAGATCCGCCTTTGGCGTGCCGAAGAGGCCATAGGCCACGTTGTCGTACACCGTTCCAGCGAACAGCACAGGCTCCTGCTGTACCAATCGAACGTTCGTTCGTAGCCAGTGCAAGTTGAGATCCCGAATGTCAACCCCATCAAGGTAGATTGTGCCATCTGCTTGGTCATACCATCGTTCTAGCAGGCCAATGATGGTCGACTTCCCGGAACCGCTCGCACCGACAAGAGCCGTCGTCTTGTTGGCGGGTGCTGAGAGCCTGAGACTCTTCAATACGGTGGTGTCAGGTCTGGCAGGATAGGCAAAGCTGACACCTTCGATCTGGACATCACCCGTGCACGCTCCAGGGATTACGCCTCCCTCATTAAGCGGATCGATCTCGGATTGCCGATCGATGGTCCTGAAGATCTCTTCCGCCGAGGAGGAAGCCTTTGTGAACGCAAGGATCTGCGGTACAATCTGGGTCATGGCTGTCGCAGCAACGATGACAGCAAGAATGACTACAAAGCTAGGCAAGAATCAGTACAGTAACAGAGTGAGGTTGTGACAACATACACATCCCCTGACTCGCTGATCTCGCCGCTCTGATACCGACGGATACCCTGCCAGAAGGCTAAAGCGTATCCAGCATAGATGCAGAAGAACTCAGCGGAGAACAAGACGGCGTAATTGGGCGACTTCCGCATACCGACCTCCATAGCATCACCCAGGAGTTTGTCATATTTTTTAGACAAGAGAGGGTTGAGCCAGAAGGAATGAACGGTTCTGACAGTCGATAATACTTCCTCCGCGATCAGGCCAGCCCTTGAATATATTGGAAGCAGCTGACCCTCGTTCTTAGTGTCGATGCCGATACAGACGCCGGTGACAATCAGAATAGCAGGGACGATGCCCAACGTGATCAATGTGAGCTTCCACTGAACGATGAAAGCAACGATGAAAGCAGTTACAAAGGTCGAAACACCTTGTATGGTAATCGTCAGCTTTTCAGAAATGCCATTATTGACATTGTTGCCATTTGTTGTCGCTTGTACGGTGACTGAGGCAGCCGCGTCTGAGTCAAAGTAAGCAATGTTTTGCCGGAGGATATGCTTGATGAAGTCGATGCGCAATGCTTTCGTCGTCCGGATTGCGGCGATGGAGACCAGTACCTGGAGGCGTCAGCTTAAAAAAAGCTCTAATTCTGGGAAGCTGACTTACCGAGTGGATGTAGACACATGCAAATTTTCCGACGAAAAGGTACACAAAGTACAGTCTGGATGTCATCAGCACAAGTCTTATCGCTCCGCCAATGCGTCGTACGTGTACTTGTTCACCTGCGAACGATACTCGGCTGAGCTGATAGTCCCAACAGCAAACCCATTGAATGCTGTGACAAACTTGCCAAACACCAGGTCCATGAGCGGAAGCAGCGTGCCAGCAGCAATGGCGGCGATGAAGGCAACGCCGTTCAGCAGCCAACTTGTCTTGTCTGCGTATCTGAACACACGCTGTTTCAATGTCAGAGGGTGCTTTTCTGATAGATGATAGACGCACCAGATACGGACCCATTCCACCCTGGGCTTCATGCAACTTCGCCTCGTCGCCATCAACTGAAGACGCCCTTTTTGTTTCATCTTCGCTCCTCCGCCGCGGCGGCGAGGGGCTTTTCTCCTCCTCCAATGGCATCTTGGGCGTCAACTGCGGTTGTACGGCTGTGCGTAGCCTGCTTTCTCAAAGTCCAACCCATGTTGATATGGTGCGGTCCTGATGTTCGGGACCCGCGGCCGGATGTGGAGAAGACAGCGGCCTTAGGGCTCCCGCCCGCGCGCGTCGTATGCCAAGGTGGCGGGACATGACACTGGTCTTGGAAAACGACATGTGACAACGCGTCAAAACGACGACTCTTCTCGTGTCTGATCAAAACTGCGTACGTGTCATTGGTTCAATTGAGTCCGCCAGGGCGTTTACGCGGACGCGACTTTGACGTCTTGTTTAGTTTCTTGACATTCTGCGCAGCGATTGTTAAGACGCGCAGTTATCGAAGCTGATGACGTAATAGACTTCCGCCTCGCGCCTGTCAGACACGTTCTGAACATCGGTAACGCGTACCCGCGACTATGCAACTTAGTAACGCGAAGATTCGACCCCACAAAGCAGTACAGTGTCATTCGAAGGTCGTCAAGCCCCAGGTCGCAGAATTGCTGAAGAAGGGCTGAAGACAGTTTTGCAGCGGTTTCCACCGGCATTCCGGAACCCCGCGCGCCCGCCCCGAGACAATTTCATCAAGCCACCCTATCGCCTTCGCGTGCCGCGCGCTCAGCTGTCCAGACTGCCCAATATGAGCGAAGAGATGGATCTCGATGGTTCGAGCTCCAAGCGTGCGGTACGAAGTTGTGCGCTGTGATTTGCGCTCTTGTCTGACACTCGGTGCTGCCAGTGCGACTCTTGCAGAACACGGAAGATTCGATGCAACCGATCTGTACCTTGTTCGAATTGCAAAGCAAGCAATCTCAGTGAGTGAATGGGTCTTTTTCATACGTCGAATTCGAGTATCCAGTTTCTTCGCTTGTGCCTGCCCCGGCAACCTTCTATGTAAAGGAACGAGGCAGTGGTAGGCACAGAACTGCACATGATCCGTTCCAGTCACCTTGAAATTGTGGTGCGATCAAATTCGCTGAGCTGGTTCCTCACATTCTGCCAGTTTCCTGCTCAAGTTGCTAATTCTTTCAAGCTTGCACCACGACAGCTCCCGTGCAGAAGACAGTCAGGCAGCGAGTACACATCTCCGAAGAGTAGTAAGTTCGATCAACTCTTATCCAATGTCGACCCACATTGAGCAAGTAAGGTGTCGTGGTCGGTGTGGTGGATGTTGACCAATGCAGCGAGAAGAAGATCGACCGTATTGAGGACAGGCTTTCTGGGATCGAGAACGTCCTTTCTAGGCTAGCTTCGAAGTTGGGTGATCTTGATTTACAGACCGATGCTACAGAGCGGAGCAGTCAATCACGACCCAGTCGTGTTGGCAGCCGCGTAGGATCTGGCAAGAGCCCAACTTTGGCAACTGATGCAACCACTCCGGCTCCGTTCGAAGGCGAGACAGCCATCAACAGCCAGTCTGGGTATGCTCGCGCTCTTCTCACAAAGGTCGTTGGCGACACTCCTTCTATTGGACAGAATGCAGAGATCAAGTCTGCTTTGAGCGCGTTGGGGGACATTGTCAAAGGTCAAGAGCATATCACTGTGTCCACGACCTCCACTACAAACTCCTTGATCAATCGAGCGCTTCAAGATCTCGATCCAGGCAAGCTAGAGCGCCCGCCATGGCCTGCAGTCAAAGAAATGCTAGAGAGAGCTCTTAGTAGGTTGCAACGACCGTGCTTCGCCACAGTTGCTGATCATAGCCAGAGTACCCAACAATGGCGTTTGCTGTCATTTTCCCCTTCCTCAAAATGCGCAATCTCTTCGAGATCTTCGAGGATGCCTACACCAATCCATCCCAGTGTCCGGCTCCACGCCGCATCCTAGCTTACGGGGTTGGCTACAACCTGTTCACCGAATTCTCTGCGCTACCCTGGTGCAATGGCTTGGATCAGAACGCGCTGCGAGGGTCAGTGATCGTCGATGTCCTTTACATCTCGAATGTGCTAAGATACATACAGATACGCCACCAAGTGTGGGTTTACATAACCGGCGCAACATATCTAGCGTGCTAACGTGTACACAGGCAAATACCACCTGGAGGTTGCCATCAGCCAGCTCGATGTCTTCATACCCGCTAGCTACGAGAATGTCATGGCCCTGGTTCTTGGTGCTGCCTGTGCTATCGAGATGTGTAAACCGTCTCTTGCATGGGTCCTTACGGCTATGGCGGCTGGTCAGAGTCAGAACCTGGGCTACCATCGTTACCAAACCTTTCAGAACGATGAAGAAGAAGAGAGAAACTCCAAGGTTCATCTCTTCTGGATGATCTACATGTTTGACAAACAGCTCTCACTCCGCTTGGGTCGTGCAAGTGTGATTCAGGATTGGGACATGTCATTGCCTCTGATCACATCAACGCCCACACCTGCAGCTATGGCGCTGGGGGCCAGTCAAATGATGGCTTACTGGATCAAAGTTGCAAAGGTCCAGGGCCAGACTTATGAGAAGCTTTTCAGCCCCGCGGCTTTCCTCAAAACCCCAGAAGAGCGCATCCGCACGTCCATGAACCTGATTGATGCAATGAACCAAGCATGGTACGAACGTGGCGAGGCGAGTGTCATGGATTTCACACCCTTGACAACGGGCCAGGACTTTTCGAAGAGGAGGAAGGTGGCAATGGCCAGTCCCAACGATACAGAGTTGCCATCAAAGCGCAAGCGCTTCGTGCAGCAGCCATTCGGTACTTCGCTCCCGCCCGAAGAATACATACAAGGTACGGCCCCTATGTGCTTGCCAAAATCTTGCCAGCTAACCCCTTAGGCTCTTTTGAGCGCGTGGAAGACGTTTTCTTCCACGCAGATGTTGTGATGCATTACTCAACCTGTGCTCTTATACAACGTGCAGTAAGCACTGATAACGTCACATTCAGCCAAGAATGCTTGGAATACTCAAGGGCGGCGCTCGTTGCTCATGAGAGGTGCAATGCTCAATTCAATACTGAAGGGAACCAAGAGCTCTGGGCAGGATACATACACTGGTCCATCCTCCAGGCGCCATTCACACCGTATGATACGAAATTTTCGTGCGTGTCGCAGCTAATGACATTCGCAGTTTCATTGTGGTCTTTTGCAACGCCATTCAGAAGTCAGACACAGTAGATCTTGACACCCTTCAGCGGTTCGTTGCCAGCCTTGAGTCCTGTCGCACAGTCTCTGAAGGTGCAGACAAGCTATACAAGATGTGCCATTTATTCTTGCAAGTCGCAAAACTCTACATCCAAGCCAAGAAGAACGACATGAGGAATCAGCCACGGACTGTAGCCCAGCCTGCACAGAACAACTTTTACACCACAACAGACGGTACGCAACTTGATCTCAGCACCATGACACAATTCGACCCATACCTCAGTGCCCTCGGACTTGTACCGAACTCGGCTTGGCCGATGGCAGGCTACTCTGACACTCCTGCGATGGGAACAGCTATGGAATCTTTCGCAAACGTAGCCAACACAGCGAACACGCAGGGCTCGGAAGTCTTCGGTGTTGGCTATGCGCCTAACGGCTTACCCCAAAACTCTGTCCAGGACTGGTTCTCAGGATCTCGCTATCTGATGAATCTGATGGAGGCTGGCGACGACATGCAGATGCCGGATTTGAATGACTTTGACGTACAGTTATGAGTGCGGGCCAGTCTCAGTGCGATTAAGACATGATGACGACATCGAATTCAGTCTTGCGAACAGCTTGAATGCGCATAGAGAGGAGTAGATATCAGGTACATTTTACTCTAGCTTACGCGACGGACCACGGCGTAAGTGCACCCTGTCTCTCGGTTGCCATGATAGAGTTGACAGAAGCAAATCAACCGAGAGTGTGCGAGGGGCGCACAGAGGTAGCATTCTTGCAACACAGAATCGCACCCGCAGCGACATTGTCAGAAGTTTGTGTTACAGCATATTACCCCACTCATCTCGAGTTTCCAATCGAATCGCTCGACTCTTTTCACAACTGCTTCCTAGGCGTGCAACTTGCTCAATCGCGCTCAAACGATGCAACTGATGCCAACCACGCGCATTCCTGAGAATTCTAACGTAGAAGTAGATGACCGCATTGCATCGCTGCTGCAACCAAACGTCAAGGAAAACGTTAACCGGGCCATCTCGAAGCGAGCGATTCACGCACTCGGGGAAATTGTGGGGTACAGATACGGCAAGTGTAGACGGGCGGGTAGCGAAGGTCGCGTTTGCATGTATCCGTATATATTCCGTGCGTCGGACACGCTTGTCGTACTGTATGGAGACGTCCGAAGAGGAATACCGGTCACTACAGACGGATTTTGCTCGGTGGAAGCCGATCAGCGAGTGTAAACGAG
Source organism: Didymella glomerata (assembly GCA_030271015.1). Lineage (NCBI taxonomy): Eukaryota > Fungi > Ascomycota > Dothideomycetes > Pleosporales > Didymellaceae > Didymella > Didymella glomerata. The sequence goes on from JAJOHN010000008.1 coordinate 372,486, forward strand.
CGGCACCTAGTTAGGCCATGCATCGTCAGGATGGCCTAGTTGTCCACTAGCAGGGTCCGACCCGCCTCCTGCAGCTCGTCACGCGTCTTGCTCATGGTAGCTACTCGACCATCTGCGTCCTCTATAAATGTGGTATCACCAACCATGCCTCTTCTTTACGGCCCCCGCTTCAACAGCCGTATCAACGACCATGATGTTGAAGAGCCAAGTGTTACTGCTTCTACCAACCGCCGCTATTTCCGCGGCCATCGACCCAGTCGCATCGAAGTGTGCAGCTGGTGCTCTTCCAACGCCGAGTGTCTTGGGGGCGTCCATCTTGTCTTTCAATGCGGTTGAGTCGACTCTTCAGTCCACATCGACTGGATTCTGCAATGTTACACTCACCTACACGCATCCTGGGCAGAACGATCTGATCAAAGTCTGGGTCGGCCTACCAAGCACGTGGAACGGAAGATTTCAAGGTGTAGGAGGTGGCGGCTGGACCACCGGATTTCCTTCGAACATGGTCCAAGCTATCTTGCAGGGCTATGCTGCAGTCTCAACAGATGGAGGACATGATGGCGTTGGCCAAACACTAGCCGACTCGTGGGCTCTCAACAGTCCCGGCAACGTCGACCTCTACGCATTGCAGAACTTTGCGTCTGTCGCAATCAACGACATGACAGTCCTCGGCAAGCAACTGACAGAGGCGTACTATGGCAAGCCCATCTCAAAATCATACTGGGTCGGCTGCTCCACTGGAGGTCGCCAGGGCCTGATGCTGGCACAACGTTATCCAGATGCTTACGACGGCATTCTCGCTCAAGCCCCAGCAGTCAATTGGGCTGGTAATTCACCCTCAATTCCTTGTATATCTTCGCTGATCAGCCTTAGAGTTCATCCCGACCATGTTCTGGCCCCAGTGGATCATGCAGCGAATTGGATACTACCCATCCCAATGCGAGCTGGACGCCATCACTGCTGCTGCCACCAGTGCCTGCGATGAGCTGGATGGGCTGAAGGACAACGTCATTGGGCTGATTGGCCTGTGCGACTTCGACCCCGGCACCGTCGTTGGCCAGCAGTACGCGTGCGGCAACGTGACAGGCATGATCTCGAAGGAAGCAGCGTACATCACCAAGACAACCTGGGAAGGAGCGACGGACGCGAGAGGGCAGTTGCAATGGCCCGGCGTTGCTCCAGGTGCGCCTTTGAGCGGCATTGCGAATACCACGTGCGACGCAAGCGGCAGCTGTACAGGAGCACCCTTCACCATTTCCACCGATTGGCATCGAATTTTCATCCAGAAAGACGCCAGTTCCAATCCCTATAATTACACTCAGGCTGGCTGGGATGCAGCTTTCCATGCCTCGGTGCAGCAATACACATCCATCATCGGCACTGCAGATCCTGACCTGTCTGCGTTCAAGAAGTCAGGGGGCAGAATGATCACATGGCATGGTATGGCTGACCAGCTGATTCCCTTCAACGGCACAGCGCACTACTGCAGTCGTGTGCTCAGTCACGACGCCAACGCGACAGACTTCTATCGCTTCTATTCGGCGCCCGGCGTCGGCCACTGTAGGGGAGGCGCGGGTGCTGCCCCAACGGACCCTCTAGCCCAGCTGGTCTCATGGGTCGAAGATGGTGGAGCGCCGCAGACATTGACTGCTAATCGCACCGTCAAAGGAATGAGCTGGGAGCAGGAGCTCTGCCAGTATCCGCTGTCGTCGATCTACAAGGGTGGTGACCCGGCTGTGTCGTCGTCGTACACCTGCGAGTAGCACACACGCGTCTATTGGAACAAGGTCGTTCGAACTATCAGTGGAGTAGTCTTCGTGGCTGGCGTTGAAGCGCGACGCGTCGATGGCGATGGCATCGCACGCGTTCGCCGGTCCTCGGCATTGCGGGTTAAGGTTTACGGTGGAATACGCTATACGACGCTCACCAGTCTGGATTAGTGCCCCCACTTTTATCTCAGGGCTGGCCGCTCTCATCACTTTGGCATCCAAAGCCTTACTTCCTGCACGATTCTACATGTCACAGTGTTACGCCTATTATTATGTTGTTTCAACGATTCGCCGGCGAGCCCCTTTCAGATAGCTCCGCAGACTGTTGGAAGAGACCTGATGTTCTTCAACACGTTACCTTCTTGTCTTCCAACAACTTTACGCTGGTTTCGACATGCAATGCTTTCTGAAGTCCGCACTGATCGGAGCTGTATGTTATACCTCAATGCCAGTACAAGTCGGTCTCGTCAGTAATCCACTCAGTAATCTAGGAAGCAGAAACATGTTCTAAGGAGCATCCCGTCGCCGCCTCCCCCAGAACGTATCGAGAAACTCGAGCTCCCACTACCTCCAGTTGCACCCGGTCGCGAGCCCGGTTCATGCTCATTCGAAGTCAACCCACGTGGAACAGGATGCGTTGCACGCGATCTGCAAAAGCAGAAGTCTCCATTCAGAGACGGCAGCATGTCAGCGCGCCGGCTCACCCAGGTCCGAGAAGCATCTATGACGGCAAGCAGTTGATCCTCATCAAAGCTGATCAAATCACTTTTAGCAATGGCGACCCCTGGAAATGCCTCAGTTGCGGTGTGCCAACAGACCATGCTCAACAGTTGTGGCCTGAGAGGGACTATCCTCATGGCTTCCGAAGTGGAACAAAGACAATCTGGAGACACAATATCGTAGACTGCGGGGACGAGCAATTGCGCAGCGATATGTGCACGGCAGAGTACCCACACGTCTATTCTATATACTGGCCAGGAAACCATAGTACTCCAAGAGAGATGCGCCTCCGTCCCGATGATACGCACGTCGGCTGAAGTTCCTTCATCATAGGTGGTCAGTTTGCGTAGGTTGGGAACAAAGAGGTAGGCACGGCCAGCTAACGGTACATCATTGGGCTCCATTGGATTAAATGGCACAACACTTGTCTAAAAAGGGATTTCAAATGATCAATGCCTTGCAGCGCGACACAATGATATCCTTCAGCGCTTGAACCTTTTGCTGCTTCGGATGATCTAGTGGTGTGGTGTGAAGTTGGCGTTGCCCGCAGGATCAATGGTGAAAGGGTTTTCGACGAGCTCCACTTGCTCCTGCCTCAGAAAGACCGGTCTCTCGACCCACACGTGATCCTTCCGCTGGATATAGTAGCCAATGAACCATTTGAGCTGGTCCATTCCGTGCTTGACATACTCGCTCGTCGATTTTTCGAAGACTTGATCGAGCTGCTCCAGAGTGAGACCTTTGGTCTCGGGCACGAACAGAAGGATCATCCACCAGCCGATGAGACACCAAACGGCGTACCAAGCAAATGCGCCAGAAGGCCCCATACCCTCCTTTCCGCTCATAGCCGGCCATGTGAAGGAAACTATGAAGTTGAAAGCCCAATTGATGGCTGTAACAATACCCATGCCATAGTCGCGATTGTAAAGAGGCATGGCTTCTGACGAATACACGAATGGTACTGGCCCTTCGCCTGGCGAGTATGCAATCCCGAAGAGATACATTCCGATGATCGCCAGTACTCGTCGTGCTGCACCATCTTCGAAAGCGAACGCTATGACCATGATCCCTTGGAAAAGGGCCATGAAGGGAAACGTGAACAGGAGCAAGTTTCGACGACCAAAGGTGTCAATGGTCCAGATGGCCGGTATGGCAAAGACGAAATTGATGATGCCAAAGCCCATAGATAGCAGGAGCGCATCGTTCGGGCTCCATCCTGCGTTGTCACGCATAATCTTGGACGAGTAGTAAGCCGTGACCTTTTTTCCATGTTAGCTGGAACGCATGTAGATCTAAAGGTTGAACACACATTGACGCCACACATCTGTTGAAGAAACATAGTAATGACAGATGCGGTGAGGGCGCGACGACACCGACCCAGCTCGAAGAGCTCCCAGAAGCGCCTTTTTTCATGCATGATCTGGTCTTCTTCCGCGAGCAGATGATCCATGAGAAATAAGTCTCGCGCGGCTTGTACCTTGCTGTTGCGGAGGCTTCTCAATGCTAGAAATGCCTTCTCGTATAGATCTGGTGCCTTGACAGGATCGGTCAATCTAGCTCTCTGGATGAGTACACGTGGAGACTCCGGAAGGGTATAGATGTAAGCTACGACCACTAGTGGTAAGATCATCTGCAAAAGTCAGCAGCTGGCGTTGTAAAGCGTGTGTTGTACTTACCGGACTACCCACCATGAGCCTCCAGTTCAAGCTGCATGATGAGGAAAGGAGCGTTCTTTGGAAAGAGGTCCCGGAACAATCACCATGTACGCGATTGTTTGAGGGGCCATAATCCCTGCACGACGCCGTAGCGTTGATACACATGTCCTGAGTGATGTTGCCCACACCAGCCAAGGCGACACCGGACAGGTAGCCACACATGATACCAAAGGCTGTCCACATCTGCCACATCATGACCAATGCACCACGGATGTTTTCGGGAGCGGCTTCAGCGGCGTAGATTGGGATTGTAGCGCTCTTGGGCCCGATTCCAAATCCAAGGGCAAATCTGGCCAAGAAGAGATGCCACCATTTTTGTGAGAAAGCCTGCAGTAGACAAGTGACTGAACTGATCAGGCAAGTTGCGAAAATGACGCCGCGGCGGTCGAGGTACTTGTTGAGTGGATAGTTGAGGCAGCAAGCTAGTGCGCAGCAAAGGTACGGCGCACCATTGACAAGGCCAAGAAGGTTATCGTTGTGCAATCCAAGTGCTTCTCGGAAGTAGATCTGTGCTCCGTTGACGGCTGTCTGGTCCCTATGAGTCGTTAGGGTTGATCCGAGATTCGAAAGGGAGGAGGTACATGCCATCCTTGAACAGCAGCACCTAAAGAGCAGCAGACAACCAGCGCATACAGCCGTCTGGGCTGCTTAAAGCGATCTAAGAATCGGGTGCTGTGCTCAAGATGGAGCGCTCGTCGTTCGTTGATGTCGAGCTCCAAATTATCCTTTCTTTCTTCATCGAATGCACTCTTCGACTGTGCCAGCAGAGCTCCTTTCAGGAACAGCCTTTCATGTTCTTCGAGGCCAGAGCGCTGGATGAACCCTGCGACATGTTCTGTCAATTGGTTTTGTGTCCATCCTGCAAAGGGTCTGCGAAGTCGTCGATCGGTCATGGTAGCAGGTCCAGAACGAGGATAGAGGATTTGACCATCGTATGCGACCAGGCAGGGCGTCTGCCGGTATATAGGGGCTGCTGACAGGCCTCATTTAGAAAGATACATATCCGGGAAGGGCTGAGCAAAGCAGGCTGACCCAAGACTCATGAGCGAACAGGCAAAGAAGGCAAACGAGGCAGACGACCGCATGTGTGCCTGGTGCGACAGGGAAAAGCATGCGGTGGAATGTCATGGATCAGTGCGGCATCTTGGCAACGAATTCTGCTCTGTGTAACACTCGTCTTACCTCACAAATTCGAGCTTTGGTCCTTCAGGACTGCGCAGAGTGGCTGTGATATTCTCAGCAGCCCCACTTTCAGTGCGCCGCTGATGCTGGCTGCACAACGGTGACAGCAGTCTATGCGTAAGGCGGCATGGGAAGCTCATCCTCACCATGCAAGCTGCACGCACTTCATCTGAATAGGGTGGCAGGCCGTGCATGTATAGGGTTGGCGGAGACGAGTCTGGAGAACCTGGGGTGCCGTGTGGTGGGTGGGGGCTGCGGCGACCCACTGGTCAATGCGCAGGCAGCCATCCCGTCGCCCCTGCCGCCACCCTGCGCGGAGGACACAAGCAGGTCGTTGCTCCTCATCACTGCCTGTCATGTTCACAACCTTCCTTACCCTCCGCTCTTTTGAGCCTTGTGTACCATCCCTCCCTGCTGCAATGCTACCACTACGCGGGCAGTTGCAGCATGGCAGAATCCACCTCTGAGGTTGAAAGATCTCTCAGATCTCTCAATCGAATGTTGCCCAGGCGTCCATTCAGCCATGTTGACGAGGAAACCATTGCGGCGATTCAGGTGCGGCTGCGCGAGATTGAATCTGCAGAGCCACGTACGCTGCAAACCCCTCCAGCAGAGCAGCACGCCTGGGGCGACAGTCCCCGGATATACACATTCTTACGCTGCCTCACTTGCACCCACGACCAAGCGGTGGCACTGATACGTAAAACCAGGATCAGCGACTACTCCATACCCGTTGGATCTGGGGTGCGAAGGCAACTGACTGTTCCGGTCGACGAGGATACATTCGAGGACATACAGACGATCTTCCTGTCTGAACGCTCTCTGATGAAAGCTGAGACTCTCACCGGAGCACAGCCTGAACATCGGCGCCTCGAGCAAGGGAAGCTGTTTCTCGAAGATATCGAAGAGTTGGGCCGCGGCAGCTCGGCCAAAGTGCAGCGTGTTCGTCATCGCGTCTCCAAGCAAGAGTTTGCATGCAAGCGCATCGAGCGCGGTGTCGCAAGAATGCAAGCAGAGAATCTCAATGCTTTTGTTCGGGAATTGAGAGCACTTCGCCGTCTTAATCATCAGCATATCGTCCGGCTCATTGCTAGCTATTCAGACGAGACGACGCACTCTCTCATCTTACTTCCTGTGGCCAGTGAGACTTTGGAGTCTCTGCTTCGTAGAATGTCATCAAACTTACTTCGTGGCAAGGACCCAGCCAGCGAGATGTTTGCGATCAACTCACAAATTGAATTCACTATCGTGCGTCACGCCTTCGGATGCTTACTGTCGACGTTGGTCTACCTACAAGACCACAATATACGTCATAAAGATATCAAGCCGCTGAACGTGCTCATCAGCAACGAGGGTCGCATCTGTTTGTGCGACTTCGGCATATCTCTCGACTATTCGACCACCAAAGAAGCTACAACGGAGGGAAAACTGACTGGTTTCACCCCTGGGTATTGCGCCCCAGAGATCGGGAGTGGCGAACCACGTAACACTCTTTCAGAAGTCTGGTCACTTGGACGTGTCTTCTTTGACATGATAGCAGTACTCAGGGGTCGACCTATCCATCACGCAAAAGCTTTCATTGGGTTGGACACTGAGAAGATGCCGAGCTTGATTGGGAAATACCTTGTGGGCCTTTTCAACGAGCACAATGATCAATGCGATGACATTCTCATTGAGCATGCACTCCATATGGTAAGGTTGACCCATTTGCAACTCATACATTAGACGCTGACTCTATACAGACAGCCTACGACAAATCAGACCGACCGAAAGCCGATGCACTGCTAGGATTGACACCTTTCAACAGCGAATACCACTCATACCGACATTCATATATTGGAGAGTGTTGCGGCCGTCCAGTTCCGGACGGGGTTCCGAAGCGGAAAGAGCCCCCACTTGCCACACCACAGGAGTTCATTGATCCCGACAGCAACCATATACTCATTCACGCAAGGCAGTCTACCACGATTGATGGCACCAGTCACAACAGGCTCCACAGCCCTTTCTCCACTATTGACCCTATGCCTATCAGCGAGCTCGAGGGCGATGGACCGATTCGACGGGCCTCTAGTCAGGTGTCTCCCATTGAGATGCCCAGTCAAGGCGGCGGTTCATCCGACAGGCGTTCAACAGGTACTTACGATGGAGCGATGCTCGCATTACCACCAAGGAGCGGTGATCGATGCGGAAGTACTGATAGCCGATCCCCTTCATCACAGCTTCAGCAATCGTCTGATTCTATCATGGTGCGGTCATCTCTTTCTTCCAGCCCCCCTGATGGGCCCTCTATAGGCCCAACGGGCCTTCCGATCGGTTGTCTATGCATGGCACGACCTTCAGAGATGGGGTCGACTGGGTCATGTGTACTGGATATCCCACTGGTCTCGACTAGCAAGATAACGCCACAAGACACCATGCATATCGACACTGAGTGCACGTCTCTGAACAACACATTACGTTTATTCGAGGGCTTCCTTCAGGGGGATGCCACTACATCGGGGATCTGGAACAAAACACGTCGACTGGTGATTAGCGATAAGCCAGACCGCACTGACGTGCGAATCTGCAAATCGATGTGGTTGCCTCTTGCTGACCTACAGTATACTTGCTATGGCACAGAAGTGGTTCTCCGCTGGTCTGACTGCAATCAAAAGAGAAAAACACGACTAGGGGACTCGAATTTGACGTTCTCTCGAATCTATACACCATCAGCACCGAACAACGAGGTTCATATTACTTTTCGGGACAACGTAGCAGTTCAGAGATTCATATATTGCATTACACATGCAGACCTGGATACAGCTATCCTATGGCGAAGAATTGGTACACCTTCCACACAAGAACTTCGCGTGTTCAAGGCCCAACAAAAGCCGACGCACTATGTCCTTCATGTTTCAAAGCCCAAAGGGCATGAGATAGCATCGAAGATGTTCATTCAAGAGGCGAACCCTGTTTTCGATATCTGGTCACATCCTTCGCCCGTGGCCGCTGGTTGCGGATTGTCAATACGATTCTGCGGAGAAGTATCGACCCCAAATTACCTTTCAAGCGTCATCGACAAGCCAAGCGACGACGAGAGCGCAATAGGACGCTGCGCGCGGTCGACGCTGGTGTTCGATACATACACCTTGACTTTCCCTCCGAACCCGGAGACAGGGGCCTTCAAGTTGTCGACTGGTGTGTCTTCAGATCTATCGAGTTTGTACAAGTCACTGACAATCACTAGAATTCATCGAGATACTCTCCTTCATGACAGGCTGGACCATACGGTTCTTTGCATCCGGCGTCAAGGTGACAGGGTCAGGCATACTCAGCAGGGATTACGGCGAATCAGATGTGATTATCTGGCAATGCAATCAAGACAGCCAGAACGGATCTATAAAGGATTCGGTCCTCGCCTTCCGCCACACCGGCTCAAGGACGGATTACGTGTGGAGGTCTGGAATCAGTCAGTCAAACTCACTTCTCTATTGCTCAGTCACTGACTGTGAAACTCAGTAACATCGAAATCGCGTGCCGCGTACACGTGGCCAGCAGCCAAAACCACAATCTTCAGACTGTCGTCCGGCGACCTCCTTCACGCACACGACATGACGACCACGATGGAGGCAGACCTCCCTCAGAACAAGCGCACCGATGCCCCGCAATCCAACCGCCGGCGTTCTTCTGGCAAGCTCAAAAAGGACCACGAAGACAACACATTGAAGTTCCATTTCGCAAATTACGGCGACTACTCAAGGTTCTTCGCGTGCTTCAACGAGCTCCTGGAGACCGCCAAGGCAGGCGCGCGAGCAAGGACAAGGACAAGGTTTGACTCGTACTTATCAGACGAGTCGCGGTCTACCGATTCCCGCGTAGACTCGATGCATCGAGGTCTGTATTTGTAGCGCGAGTGCGCTGGGAGCGCAAGTTATTCAGTAGGCGTTCGATACCCGGAGGATACATGTAATCATTCGTCTAGACCTCTGTCCGAATTCGCACAGTTGCCGTACTCCCAAAGTCGCCATACGGGCACATTGCTACTGCATCGTTGTGTGATATATCACCAAACAGCCAGGCTGTGCTCATACCCGCCTTGTCACCGCATAAATCCCCCACACGCCAGACCCTCCCGCGATACCCACAGTGACGGTACAGCAGCACTCTGCACATCACCGTATGCATCTCCAACCACCAGCCCCGGGAACGGAAAGCAGTACACGGATCACGGCAGTAGAATACGACATAGACCGCCATGACGGTGTCCCTCGCTTTTAGACACCGAGCTATTGCGTTGGCGTAGCGCATTTGCTTTCCTCCACCGGCTTCTCTGATTGCACGGCAAGTATCGAATGCGTATGCAGTCGTGCAGCAAAAAGATCAGATGCATGGGTTACTGCAAGCACGACATGGTGCGGCGAGCTCGTGGGTTGAAACAGGAGGATTGGGCGTCTCCGGGTAGTTGAGGGTCGAAGGTGTAGTTGGTGTCTTTGTGTCAGTTCTGATTTGAGGTATCTCCAGGCGCTGCGCAGCGGCTATATTAGTGCTTTGCAGAAGCTATAGCACCCTCTTGTGTAGGAGGCTAAGGGCTAGCTGCCCAGATAGTCGTCGAGACACGTCCTCGTTCTCAATCTATGCAGCACAGCGTCAATCTAAACAGACAACGTGCAGATAAACGTACTTCATTACACCTCAACACCATGCTCCTCACACCTATGTGGTATATCATCTAATCATGCAGATACCCATACACGCAGCTTTTCGCGAACCAACCAAAACCCCGCACTCCTTCATCTGCGCACCAAATCGACGTCCTACCTCGGCCCAGGCGTCCTCCCCACCTCTGGACTCCCCACCGCGCTCCCTCTCCTGCGATCACCCAGCTCCATCAATTTGACAGGCTGCATGCCCAGCTTCTTGCGGAAGATGCGTGACACCAGCGCTTGCACGGCGCGCTGGACATCGCTCGCCATCTCGGTGCCCAGCAGGCCCACGACAAGCGGCGCAAACACCTGCGTGAGGCGATCGAACTCGGCGTCGGGAAAGCCCGCGTAGCCGTCGAGCACGCTGACGACGACCGGGCGCCAGGTAACGATGTTGCGCTGTTGAGTTTCCTCGTCGAGGTCGATGTAGCTCTTGACGAGATCCTCGCAGAGGGGGATAAGCGCGTTTTCCGTCTCGGCTCTGCTGGCTGCCCGGTCGTCGCTCGTGTCGTGGTACATGCGGAACAGAATCCCGACGTAGACGCTTGCGGAGCCGGATTCCTGCTTGAGCAGATTCGGCGGCTGCTTCATGAAGCCCTCCCTGAACAGCCTGCCCCGCAGCTCTCTGTCCGCGTTGAAGCGCTTCGCGAAGTGGTATGATTTCTTCAGCACTGCCATCAGGCGCAGCAGCTCGTGACTCGGGATGTGCGAGTACACGAGCTCGTTGCCGAAGAGTTCTTGCACGGTCTCGATCATGAGGAGTTGCAGCACGCATTTGGTGATAATTTGGTTGAAGAAGCGGCGGCGCGCGGCGGTGACGACGACGGGGGGTTGTTGCGGGTTGTCGTCGGGGCGGTAGTCTTCTAAATCACTTGTCTGGCGCGTTGGTACGTCGCCGGTGGTGGGTTCGATGACGAGGGACGGCCGGGTGGGCGCGTCGAGGCCGTTAATGCCGAGGCCGGAAGGACTTGTGGACTCGGCGGGAGGGGTGTCGAGAGTGATGTTTGCGGACTCGGCGATGGAGCGGGTGTCGTCCGAGAGCGTGCGTGTACCGTTTAGAGGTGTCGAGGCCGAGCCGGATGTTGCGGCGGAGAAGAGCGCGGAGGCTTCGGTGCGGTGGAAGAGGTCGACGAAGGCTTTGACGATGAGGGACCAGTGGTCTGCGGTGAATTTTTGCACGTTTTGGAGGATGAGTTGTTGTAGGCAGTTGCTGCCGATGCGGGCGAGGGTGTCGTTCTCTTGGCAGATGCAGAGGGCGAGGAGGTCGAGGAAGCGGTCGAGCATGTACTCCAGGGAGTCGAAGAAGTGCGTGAAGAGCTTGATCATGTTGCGCAGGGCTTGGATCATGGTAGTTGAGAGCCACACTGACAGCTCTTCGTGATTCAGAACCTTGGTCATCTCAGACTTGGACTTGAGGACCATGAAGATGGGATACAGCAGCTGTCGCCACAGCATGTCCCAGAAATCGCGAGGGAAATTGCTTCCGTAGCTGATGAGTGTGTCGAACAGGTAGCTTAAAGCTCTCGAGCGCACTTCGAGATCCTCGCCGGTCATCAGAACGTCGTGGAAAGCAAAGAGTACGGGGAACCAGAACTGCTCTTCTTGGGTTTGGCGAGTCGGCTGCTTGGGTATCGAAGAGCCCTTCTCGGATTCTTTCAAGTAGCCAGCGCGAGCAGATAACGAGCACTCGGGTGTCCGCAGCATCTTTGGTACTGACGACTTAAGCAGCTCAATCGCTTGCAGTGACTTTTTCTGGAACTTGTAGTTCTTCGAAAACTCAGTCAAGCAAACGATGAGGTCGGCGAATGCACCTTGTGAGATGACGACACCAAAGCGTGTGTTGTATACTTGTGTAACGTTCTCGAACGCAAGGTTGACAATACCCTCTGCAGACCTCGTTAGTAACTGGAAAGAGAATCCGATGTATCACAAACTTACCATACGGCTCCCTGGCTGCGACGGTGAAGACGCCGAACATAGTCTTCCAGCCAGATCGGATGTTCTCACCACGAGCCTGGATCATTTGTATCAAGCAGCGCAAGACCATGTCCTTCACAGACACGACGCTAGCGTTGTTGATGATGTGCTCGAAAGGCTTCAGGAAGTCCTTCTGAAACTTGAAACCAGGCAGCTCCTCGATCTCCATGAACTTCATCGACAGCTGGCGCAGCGAGTTCAGCGCAAAGTATACGACATTGGTGTTCGTGTGACACCCGACATCGTTGAAATGCGCACCGAGTACTTGCCAGATGTTGGTCCACTCGAAACGCACACGGGTCATGTTGTATCCACTGATCTCGACCAACTTCTGCAAGCTGTAAGTACGTGGCGACTCGCTCTGGCCTGACGACTGGATCTCCTGCCAGCTGACCTGTACGAGGGCCTTGACAAAATCAACGATCGCCTCACCGGACAAGTTCGCACTGTTGGTGAAGATGCGGTCGACACCCCTGACAATGTCTGTCGAGCGACTTTCCTCCGCCACATCTGCTGAGAAGTGTATGCTGTTAACGTGTGATTGTCGCCGGCGGTTGCCAGGAACGTTGAGATTCTTCTTGTTCTGCGATCCAGTATTCGACTTCAGGACGTCTGGCACAGCACGCTCGTCGATACCAGCTGAAATGAGCTGGAAGCGGTCCAATTGCGAGACGCAGGTGAGGATCTCGCGCCAAGACTCTCTGAGCAGGTTGCCTTCTGTGTGGGCAACCTCGATCAGCGTCTTGAGCGCCTCCATGTTCTTTGCCTTCATCTCGCTCAGATTGTAGAGGTTGGTGAAGCGCGCAAGGAAGGACACAAACGCTTGACGTGCGTCCTCCAAGTCGAAGAGGCAAGATATGCGGATGGCTAACTTGATACCCTCGATGCAGAGGCGAACAATCTCGATGTTGTGATCCTGAGCCTGACCAGACAAAGCCATCAAGAACGGCATCCAAGTGACCTCGAACATGGGACCAACGTGTTTTGACGATGAGGCGGGGATGTACTTCGATACCGGCATAGCAGTTGCCGTCCTTCGCTGAGCACGAAGAAGCTGCTTGTATAACTGCTCAGTCTTGTTGGCCATGGCCTCGGAAGCTTGTGCAATGGCTTCTCTCTGGAGATCCCGGGCACCACCGGTCAGCGCTTGACCGATGCTGGCAAGGCCAAGACCTCCAGCAGGCTGTGGCGCAATGAGGCCTTTGTCTGCTGCAGCTTCCTGCTCGGTGTTGAGAACAATCTCGTTGACCGCAATCTCATCGTAAATCCCACGGAGGTAGTCCTCGGGCAGATCTGCGTTGTCGTTGATGCCACGGTTATTCTTGATAAAGTCTTCTGGCGTCATGCGCGGTCCCTTCATCTTCTTGCTGTGCTGGTCGACGTTCAACATGATGACCGAGTACGACAGGACGTAGGCGGTGTCAGCGTTGGCAAACGCATTTGGATTGCCGGTCATGTATCTTTCGGCGAACTTCAGCATGAAACGATCGATCTTTTGCGCTTCACCTGGCAGACGGAAGCTCTGAAGGAAGCGACGCAATGCATCAACGAATCGAGTCTTGGTGAAGTCCATCAAGTCGACGAAAGCATGCATGATGGCAATGTTCTCGGCATCAGCTTCTCCGAGGAACTCTCCAAGCGCACCCTTGTCAATGCGATCGTTGTCAAGGAAGAACCGAGCAATGTCTTCTGGAGCATCGGATGAGATGAATCCATCCTTGATCAGGACCTTCAAACCCTTCTTAGGCTTGTAATTGAACGCCCGCACTGCATTTGTCATCGCAGTCTTCCTCTGCTTCGCCTTCTCGAGCGAGCTATAGTCGTCTTCTGCAAGCGGCGTCACTGTGCCTGAGTCGGGACCGCCTATTGCTGGTGAGTCGGTGAGAGTCCGCGCATCTATTGAGACCCTCAGATCGTCTAGTGATAATCTTGAGTCTTGAGGTTGTGCTTTCGTGTTCTCAGGCAGCGACTGTTCCGCCCATCGGACGAGCGACCGGAGGATCTCTACGAGCGCCTCGAGCGACTCTTGCTTCATGGCGTACTCCTCCGGGTACGCGCCGTTCACGTCGTTGGCTGAGTTCATTGACACTGTTGTGAGGGAGGGTGGTAATGTGCCTCGAGTCTGCCAGTCCATCTGTCTTGAGCGCTTTTCTCGGTGTTCCTGATATGCTTGCTGTTGCATGGGCGTGATGGTCACTGGATTGCTGGAGATCTTGGACAGATGTTCGACCACGCGCTGGTACATGTTGTCGAGCGCAGTTCGGTCGCAATCGTAGTTCAGGTATACCTCGACCAATGCTCGTGGATCTGCAGCGAAACGACCGAATATTGTCAGAACGTATTGTTTCTGGAAAGCAGGGGCTGCGCGCTTGTCGAGTGTGGCCAGATAGATTTCCTTGAGGAACACCTCGACCTCCTTCTTGAGCATGACACGCAGATACTTCAGCATTTGCCAGAAGATCTCAGCTGCAACCTCGAATACCGGCTTGACGGAGCTGGCACCATTGCGACTCAGACTGAGACACAGGTACTGCTTGATAGCTTGCACGAAGCTGGTGGGTTCATCACCACTTCCACTTCGGATAGTGGCGTATGGCGAAACAAACACGGCGATGTTGTTGTGGAGGATGGTGTGGACCATGTGCAGCGAGAGGAGCTTCGACCTCATGCCCTGTGATCGCACGTCCTGGGCGTGGTCGACCGAGAGACCCTTGGTGCTCAAGCGGCACATGGCGCGGAAGACGAGGTAGGCGTCCTTGACGAAGATCTCATCTTCCTCCTCTTCATCGGTGCCAGTCTGTGGGGTGGAGGTGTCGGCACCAGACACATGCCGCGAGCTTGGCTTCCCTTTTATGCGTGTAACCAAGGTCGGGGCGTTGTCGTGTATCCGGTCGTCGATTTCGTTCATGCTGTTCTCGAAGCTTTGCAGTGTAATCTTCGGCCCGGTGTGCTTCTCGACAGCCTTGTCGCTGGGCTCCTCCGTCTCGCCATCTTGTCCAGCTTCGTCCTCGCCAGCGACACCTGACCCGTCGATGTCCGGAGACGCCTCGCCGTCCTGTTCCAGGCTCTCGTCAGACTGGTCCTTTTCATTTAGTGAGGCACGCGACAGGTTGACACGGGCTTCCTTCACTGCCAGGCGGGCCTTGACCCGCTCGAAGACGGTGCCGACCATCTGCGTCAGGGCGCCCTGTGCGACCTGCTGGTTCGCGCTCGACTTGGACAGCAGGAAGATGTTGTAGGTCAGGCGCACGGCCTTGAGCAGACCGGCGCCGTGCACGACGATCTTGTCGTTCAGGATGGCGGCCAGCAGCGACTTGACGATCTGCAGCTGGACGTCGGGATGTGTGGCCTCGCCCTGGAAGCAGTCGCATATTGTGTCGATGGCGCGCTCGATGAGGGGCGCGCCCTCGGTGCCTTCGGGTTGCGGCTCGGAGGGGACGGAGAAGTACGAGTAGCTGATCAGCTTGCCGATGCAGTCGAGGGCGGTGATGGAGACGGGCACGTTGGGCACCTCGGAGGCCAGCTGCAGCGGCTCGAACAGCAGCTCCGGGTTGATGCGCGCCGGGTCGCCCTCGCGCTTGATGGCGGCGAGGGCGGCATTGGTGGCATCGCCGAGCTTCTTGTTCTTGCGGGCGTCTTTCGAGGCGGCGATTGTGTCGAGGGCGGTGCCGACGAAGACGAGCGAGCTGCGGGTCGAGGGCCGTGTCGCGGTGGTGGCTGCGGTCGCGGCGGTCGACTGCGAGTCTGTCCGCGGGCGCGAGGCTTCATGGGGGATGCGCTGGTCGAACATCTGCTCCGACGAGCGCGGCGTGTCTGCGCCATGGGGGACGTTCAGCGTGGGCGTGGGCGGCGGCTGGTCTGCCGGGTCTGTCGGGTCTGTCGTGTCTGCCTCTGGCTGTGGTTGCGCTGGTGCCGCTGTGTCCGGGGCCGGCATGTCCTGCGCAGTGTCCTCTCCATTGCGTGTGCCGTCTTCTGCTGGGGGCTCTGCAGGCGGCGAATTGATGTGCGGCGTCCCCTCCTGTGCCATGTTCTCCCCCGCTTCCGCGTCGGCCGGGGTGTCGTCGTGGTGGGTGTCGGCCATGGTGGTGCCTGGGTGCTGCGTATGCGCGGTCGGATATTGTGGGAATCGCAGCTCTCGTGTACTGACTCTCTCTCTGCTTCAGGGGCCGACTCTTGTGCCCTCAACCATGCTGAACTGGCTGAAGTCCTCCCAACCGGATCGTGCCTGCACGCAATTTTATTATTCGTGCTGTCGAATGCCTCCCGTACTCGAGATGACAAGTTGCCCTTGCTGCTCAGGCTGACGTTGCACCCTGGCAAAGCTCCGAGCACACGCGCGCCGATGCGCCTAACCCTTCGCAGCCCAGCGCCCGGGACTTCTTCTCTTCGTCCGATAGACACATTTTGTTGGGCTGAGCCTCTCAACCATCACCGCCGACCTCTGCATCACCACCGCGCCGCCGTGTGCCTCTGAACCCCCTCGCCCGCCCGTCGCATCTCCCCGTCCGACGGTCTTCTCGCTCACCCACGCGCCCTGTGCAGATTCTGAGCGCAACCCGGCATCCCGACACAATGCCTGCCACCACCATCCTGTCCCGCGCCGGCGCTCAATTGAGCTCGCGGGGGCCAATTGCCCTGCGCGGTGCCTTCCAGACGTATGTCAAAGCAGCGGAAGCTGCCTGGGAGCTCGCGGGATAGCTTGCTCCCGCAGCGGACGCTCTCTGTGCCAGGACCCGTGCACTAACAACACAACCGCAGACGCACTCCCGCTCTCTCGGCCCTCGCCCGCTTCTATGCCTGTGAGCTCCCTACTCTCCACCGGAAAAATGTACACGAGTACTGACAGCGCCCAGCCTACCCCTCGCACACGGTCGTCAGCATGCCCGCGCTGTCGCCCACCATGACGGCCGGCAACATTGGCACCTGGCAGAAGAAGGTCGGCGACTCGATAGCCCCCGGCGACGTCCTCGTCGAGATCGAGACAGACAAGGCGCAGATGGACTTTGAGTTCCAGGAGGAGGGCACCATCGCCAAGATCCTCCGCGACGCCGGCGAGAAGGACGTCGCAGTCGGCTCGGTAAGACACCCGCGAACCCAAGCGCCGTCGTGAACTGACTGGTACAGCCCATCGCCGTCATGGTCGAGGAGGGCGCCGACGTCTCCGCCTTCGAGAACTTCTCCATCGAGGACGCCGGCGGCGACAAGAAGGCCGACAAGCCGTCCAAGGAGGGCAACGCCGCCGAGGCCAGCGAGCCCGCCGACACCGCTGGCTCCAAGACTGCACCCCCTAAGCAGGAGGAGTCCGCCCCCGTCTCCCAGGAGTCTGACAGCACCGGCGCCCGCCTCGAGACCGCTCTGCAGCGCGCCCCCGGCGTCTCGCCCGCCGCCAAGAAGCTCGCGCTCGAGAAGGGCATCGCCCTCAAGGGCCTCAAGGGCACCGGCCGCGGCGGCGTCATCACCCGCGAGGACGTCGAGAAGGCCACGCCCGCTGCCGCCGCCCCTGCCGCCGCCGGCCAGCCCGCCGCCGCCACATACGAGGACATCGAGGCCTCGAGCATGCGCAAGGTCATTGCCTCGCGCCTGACCGAGTCGATGCAGCAGAACCCCCACTACTTCGTCGCCTCCAGCATCTCCGTCTCCAAGCTGCTCAAGCTGCGTGAGGCCCTCAACGCCTCCTCCGAGGGCGCCTACAAGCTATCCGTCAACGACCTGCTCGTCAAGGCCCTCGCCGTCGCCGCCCGCAAGGTCCCCGCCGCCAACTCCTCGTGGCGCGAGATCGACGGCAAGGTCATCATCCGCCAGCACAACGTCGTCGACGTCAGCGTCGCCGTCTCGACCCCCGTCGGCCTCATGACCCCCATCGTCAAGAACGTCAACGGCCTCGGCCTCCAGGCCATCTCCAGCCAGATCAAGGACCTCGGCAAGCGCGCCCGCGACGGCAAGCTCAAGCCCGAGGAGTACCAGGGCGGCTCCATCACCATCTCCAACATGGGCATGAACGCCGCCGTCGAGCGCTTCACCGCCGTCATCAACCCGCCCCAGGCCTGCATCGTCGCCATCGGCACAACGAAGAAGGTCGCTGTCCCTGGCGAGTCCGAGGACGGCACACCGAGCGTCGAGTGGGACGACCAGATTGTCATCACCGGCTCGTTCGACCACAAGGTCGTGGACGGCGCCGTTGGCGGCGAATTTATGAAGGAGCTGAAGAAGGCCATCGAGAACCCTCTCGAGCTTCTGTTGTAGATGAGACGGTAATCAGGGGGACATGTGTTAGTTTATGACGTTCCTGACGGCGAGGAAGGGTCTTGTACAGATAGGCAAATCTTTTCTTCACCGGATATCTAGTTGCATAGGATGAAGCATTTTCTTGTTCACAACCTGCCTGTTTTGATCTGAGCACTAACATCATCACAACCTGTTCCTACGCCATTCACGCATCACAGCAGCCACGCGGATATATCCACTCACACCGAAGCGCGTTTGTCTCACTAGCGCCGCATACCGACGCACTAACTATTGAGGCTCAAAACAAATTCATAGTCTGTGCGCCGCTGCTGTGGATCCCCACCTCCGATTCTTCCCGGCGTAATCTTGGGACGGTCTGCATCCATGGATCCAACAGCGTGACCGTGGAGTCGGCAATGAGAAGGAACGAGCGTGGAAGCAGCGGAAAAGAACAATGCATTATCACCAACCGACGAAGCCTTTTTGCCGTATAGTAGAGAGAAGACGCCAGACCATGCTGTGAACGCCTATGCGTAACCTCGCTTCATCATACATTCCACCGTCCATCCGACGCGTTGCCAAGTGCCCGTCTACTGGATGTCGAATACCGGCTTCAGCTTCTTGATCAGCTCCCACTCGTCGCGGCTGACGTCGCTCCGGAAGTAGTCCTTGAGCGTGTCGATGCTCTTTCTGCTGATCGCCGAGTACAGCGTGTCGTCCTCCTCGAGGTGCCGGCCGTACATGGGCTGGTTGGTGCCTTCGATCTTGATGGCGACGGACGGCGAGCCGCGTTTGCAGACTTGGATCTGCTTGTGGTCGCGCTCGATGGATGTGCTGGGGTGTGTTAGCAGGATGAATTAACAGGGGATAATGAGGGGAGACGCACACTCTGCCCAGCTGGATGATTTCCTTGACGCCAGTTGCGGGGTTCTTCTTCACCGCGCAGATCGGCGTTGTGATCTTCAGGTTGCCCTCGACAACATCGACACCAATGACGATGGGGCCTGTCTTGTTGAAGACGGCGACAGGGCGCAGGACGCAGGGGAAGACAGCAAGCATCTTGCTCTCCTCCTTGCGCTGCTCCTCGAGCTGCTTCATGTGTGCTGTGAACTTGTCGAAGAGGTGGTAAATGATGTCGGCTTCGAAGATCTTGACGCCGATCTCTTCGGCGTAGGCTTTGGCTTCTTTGTCCACCTTTACGTCGAAACACAGCATGACTGCGAATTCTTTCGCCTTTTCTAACATGACACCGGCGCGCAGCACGTCCTTGCGGTACACAGGGCCGATGGAGATGGTGGAGACGGGGATCTTGGAGACGCGCAGGAACTCGAGGAGGGCTTCGAGGGAACCCAGGGTCGAGGCCTGGACGGATACACCGCGACCGGACTTGGAGACGTTGCTGAGCAGGTGCTCGAGGTCGCCCATGACTTCATCCATGAGGTCCTCCTCATCATCGTCGGGGCCGACGACAAGCAGACGCGAACCGGCGATGGCGTTGTCGAGACCATCGGCGGCGATCTTGATACCCATCGCGGCCTTGACCTCCTTGTTGTGCACGTACTGCGACTTGACACGCAGCTCCTTCATCTCAGCGGGTGTCAGGAGCGCACGTATGTTTGTCACAATCGGCTCGGGGTTACCGCACACCACTATCCGGTCGCCTTCGTGAAGAACACCGTTAGACAAGATGACGTCGATCGTTGTGCCAAGACCCTCAATAACCTTGACCTCAAGGACAGTACACTCGACCTCGGAGAGGTACATCAGGTTGTTGGTGAGGCGGCTCTGAGTGAGGCTGACGATGAGCTTGATCATGTCGGGGATACCCTCACCGGTGTGCGCCGAAGTTGGGCACACCGAGACGTACTTGGCCATGTTCTTGTTCTTGAAGTGCAGCTCAGAGTTGAAACCCTGCTCAGCCAGCTGAGTGCGGACAAAGGACCAGCGCTCCTCAAACTCGGCCTGGACAGACTGCTTCTGGAGATTGAAAGAATCCTCGAAGCCGTTGTTGTCGATCTTCTTCCAGCCGAAGAGACGATCGATCTTGTTGAGAGCGACAATGAAGGGCGTTTTCCTGCCACGGAGGAGCTTCATCGACTCGATTGTCTGAGGCTCGAGACCGTGCATGATATCGATGACCAAGATGGCGATGTTACACAGCGACGAACCACGCGATCGCAGGTTGGTGAAAGACTCGTGACCAGGTGTGTCGATAACCAGGAGACCGGGGACGTTGAACTTGAAGCTCTTGTCCCTGTTGACGACGGCGACCTTCTTCTCGAGAGCCTCGACGGGGAAGTAAGTGGCACCAATCTGCTGAGTGATACCTCCAGCTTCGCCCTCCTGGACGTTGGTCTGACGAATCTTGTCGAGCAGCTTTGTCTTACCGGTATCGACGTGACCGAGAATACAGCAAATCGGCGATCGCAGGTTGTCTTTGGATCTTTGGGCCAGGGCAGCCTCATGGGCTTCCTTTCGTCGTTGAGCGGCGGCCTCCTTGCGAGCGGCTTCTGCCCTTTGTGTAGCAGTACCCTGCTCATCCTCGCTAGAGTCGTCTTCGCTGTCGTCCTCGGAGTCGTCATCTGAATCCTCCTCAGACTCGGAGTCAGCGCCTGTCGCGGCGGGCTTCGCAACCGCCTTGTCTGCTGGCTCAGGAGCGGCCTCCGCGGCCTTCGCTGCCGCAGCCTTAGCAACCTTGGCCTTCTTATCTGCCTCGTCGTCTGAATCGGCGTCCCAACTGTCCTTGACACCGTCCATCTCGTCAGCCTGAGCTTCCCAATCTTCGAGCTCGGACTCGTCGCCCTTCTTGCCCTCGGCATCTGCCTTGGCCTTCTCGGCCTCTGCAGCAGCTTTGGCGGCCTGCTCTTCAGCTAACTTCATTTCTGCCAGCTTCTTCGCAGCCTCCTCAGCTTCACGAGCCTCCCGCTCCTTCTGCTCCTGCTGCTGCTGCTTTCTCTTCTTGCGGTCATCGTACTTGGGCTTCTTAGGCGCCTCAGGTTCGCCCTCGAGCGCTGCGACCTTGGCACCGCTCTCGAGCATCTGCTTCAAGCGCAGATCGGCCTTGGCCTTGGCCTCCTTCTGCGCCTTGGTCAGGTATTTGCCCTCCTTCTTCAACTGCTCGATCTTCTCCTTCTCACGCTGCTTCTTAGCGGCTTTGGCTTCCTCTTTGCGCTTTTGTTCCTCAGCAGCGAGCTTTTCCTCCTCCTCGGCGCGGGCCTTGTCCTCGGCCTCAAGACGAGCCTGCTCCTCCTGCTGTTTTCGGAGCGCCTCTTGCTGCTTTTGAAGAGCTGCAAGAGCAGCGGGGACCTTCTTCTTCTTGCCACCGGCAGCGGGCGCGGCGGTTTCGGTTGTAGGCGCAGCGACTTCGACGGGTTTCGCCTCGGCGGCTTTGGCTTCAGGCTTCGCAGGACCGGATACCTTCTTCTTCGCAGCCTGGAGATCATGTCAGTCTCTCGAAAGAACCCTGGAGCCTTAGTCTGAACGCACCATCTCCTTCTTGCGCTGCTTCTCCTTCTCTTTCTTCTCCTTCTCCTTCTCGGCCTTGGTCTTCATGCGCGGCGCCTCGGCCGGCGGTGTCTCTGGCGCAGCGGGTTCGTCCTGCTTTGCAGCTCCACTCTTCTTGTTCTTCTTGCCGTAGTTTCCAGCAAAGACGTCGTCGTCGTCGTCGTCGAAGTTGGCCTCCTGGGGCGCCTTGTCCGCGAAGTCGTCGCCGCCGTTGGCAGCCGGCGGGTCTTCACCCTCGACGTCAGGGTTGGCGCCCTTCTTGTTCTTCTTCTTGCCGCGCCTCTGGAGGGCAGCCATCAGGCCGCCGCCCATGTCCTCCTCAGCGCCAGCTTCCTCGGCAGCTTTGGCCTCTTGGGCGAGCGCATCGTTCTCGGTGGTGACAGTCTCACCGAGCTCGGCCTCCCAGTCGTCGTCCTGCTGCTTCTTCTTTCCCTTCTTAGGCGCCATTGCGTCGGTCGAGCGTGTCGCGTGTGGAAAAGTGGTCGCTCGTGCGTGCTATGTAGGCTGCCGACGGGAGCGGTTCCTGTGGCGGGGTTGACAAGATCAGGTTCGAATTCACGAAAGCTGCGGACGGGCTTGAAGTGGGCCCTGGAGACTAGCTAGCCTCTTTGAAAGATCCCGTGAGTCAAAACTAAGCCAACGAAGGCCTGGATCTAGCAAATAAGTGACGGGAAATTGAAGCGTGAGGCAAACGCACACTGGTGATCGAAATTCGTCTGCTGCTCCGATTGTTCACTTTCGCGCTAATTGGCGGGGTGACGTCTGTGCGACGGGCTGTGGCGTCGAGGCATCAACATCGACCGTCTCAACTACATAGTCTCAAACTTGAACTCCTTCAAGGTCAGACAGAAGATTCACCTGCTGCTGAATTAGCGTTTGAAAACACCAGACCTCCCTTTAAATCCGCTTCGGGCCATGCAGCTGGACGCATACAGGCATCGGTCAAATCAGAGGAAGTACATTCTAAACCATCCGCGAGGCGCAGGTATATGTATGCTATGATTCAGTCAACGCATTCCCAGGTCTGGGAATCATGGCGCTGTCGATGCGTCACGTCCAGAATGGGGAGATCAAGCACAGAACGCTGACGTGACAATCATCCCGAAGCTTGGTACGTGAATGCTATGATTGAATCCTGACCTTTGAGTCAATACCCCTGGGTCGGATGCGTGCGCACGCCCGAGCGTTCGGCCACATTCATCCTTCGTCCCAACTATGGCGCAGCTGAGAATTAGGGTTGGAGAGAGCTATACCCCTGTTGTGGGCGGACTGCTCTCAGGAGTTGAGATGATGCTCAGAATTGACAGACGTCAGGCGTTGAAACGGTGTAGAAGGCACTCAGGTTTGCTTGAAATACTTGCAAGAATGGACATTACCTGAAATAGGAGCACTACTATACTCACAAAACCCTTGTCGCACATTAAACGACGACCTCGCCTGCGGGGCTGTCTACCGATCTGGTGTATCGATCGAGTGAAAGCCCATCCTGGAGGTTCTCGTTCGTTACTTCCACGACATACAAGAGAGCGGAGGATAGGTGAAAGTAATTTTCAGAACCTCACTCTTCATAAATTCCTCGCTCCTCTGCTCTCATCGCATAATCCACCTCCACTCAACGCACCCAAAAGGCTTCGAGAACGCGTGAACCCTGTTCATCATGTTCTGGGAACTGCTCATCGTACTTTCGCTGGTGCTCAACCTGTTCACTATTCTCAAACCACCGCCGGCATCAGAGTTGAAGTCACCGCCTGCACCCAGCTTGAAACCTCCGGCTGCGTTCAAGTCGAAACCACGGCATGCATTTGGATCAGAGACTCCGGCTGTACCCGGCTCGATAGCATCACGGATATCCAAGTCAAGATCATCGCTTGCACCGAGCTCCAAGTCGCCGTCTGCGTTCAGCTCGAGATCGTCACGTGTACCCAGCTCAAAACCGCCGCCTGCGAACAGCCCAGAAACACCGCCCGTTCAAACCTTCAAGACAGATTCGGGTCTGAAGCAATTTTCCACCAACAACCTCCAATTTTCTCCGGCATTGTACCTCGATCTTTCCTTGTCCGCGACCGAGATCGTCCGCGCAAAGACCGTACGCGAGGCACAGCTCCTTGATATCGCAGAGAGCCGTCACTTGGGCATACGAGGCTCTCCAATCAACCACATTCCCGCCGAGCTGCACATAATCATTGCCAACTTTCTGGAAGGAGTCGACTTGCTTAGCTATGCGTACTGCAGCAAGAGAACCGCCTTCCTCAACGACAACCGACAGCCTCCTCGTGCCACGAAGGGTGCTTTCGCGGCTCGCCTGCGCCGCGATCGAGACCGCCGGACTCTAACATTCAAGGGTCTCGGTGACGGTACGTACAATTGGTGCGGCTCTCATCGTGTCTTCCATCACAATTCGTTGTTCTCCCTTCAGCAGCTCCAGCCTAATATCTCCGAGGATACACGAGTATGTTTGGCGACGAAGGGGCGATTTCGCGTCTGCGAGCATAGGAGTTTCAACGCGCATGAGCTTCGATGTGAGATTCCATTTTCAAGAACAGAGAAGAGGCTACTGTGCGACCGACATGGAAACGTCGAAGCAGGCATTCAAGGCTCTATATTCAGTAAGGACGCGAATGGGGATTACAGAACAGCCGTTTACAACGCTCAGCACGTCACCGTCGAAACCCCCTTCTTCTTCGCGATCACGGAAGAGCAAGTCCAGGCGAGCTTCTCACAGTTGGACATCCACATCTGTCCGCATCTGAGAACGACAGCCGAATCCATCTGTAAGCGTCTATTTGAGTTGCGAAGGAGCGGGCCCAAAAAGCGTCCTGCTGGGGTCTTCGCCGACATCAGGGAAGCATGCGCGGTGCGTTCAGCCTGCGAGACATGCGGCGCTTCATTCACACTATCACGACTCGAGGGGGGCAGCCACTTGCTGCTCAACGTGAGTCGCGCGATTCGCAACTTGCTAGATTTTGAACTTCAAGAGCGGGACAACATCGATCTGCTAGTCAACTTTGAGGATTGCGGTCAAGTTTGCTGTGGATTCGTGGCACAAGCAGATGCTTCCCTGCCTAACGACTTTTGGCGGAAAAGAAGAATGGGTTGCGCAATGTGTCGGGAAGCTGAACGTTCAATTAGCATACTTATCGGAACAGTGTATCAAGACTGTGGAATGTTGAATGTGGAGGAAACCCGAAGATCAAATTGAGTGACGAGAGACTAGTTTCACGATGTAGCGGTTCCGAAATGTAGACAAAAGATGGTACCGTGTCAAGAGAGCTTATTTGAGTCAAGTCAGTATTGCGTCCTCCGTCTCTTTTTCTGCTTATCTTACTCTAATACTCCGCGCTAAGTTAGTATCAGTCATCTCGGTGTCCCCAGAACTGGCCGTCGAAATCTTTCAGCACTGTCTGCCAGTGTTGCGGGCTGAGTTTCCCTGAATCCAGAGGGCCATCGCTGTCCGAGGCCCCACATTCGAACACCGTTCGGCGCATCTGAGTTCTGCAGGGCACATGTGCGACATCATGGCGTTGCCGGGATGACAAGTACATTTAGACAGACATGATGCGATATCGAAGCTGACAATTGTTCGAGCGGGGTCGAGGATGACGTAACAGGGTAAACATGCTGCTGATAACGGTGAGATCTGCTCGGCGAAGGAAAGCACAAAGCAAACTTTATCGCATGCTCTATCCCTTTCAGAGATTCAGTCTTAATCCTCATGATGGAATCCACGGAGAAGCCCTACCTTGACCGCGTCTTCGCCGCCAGCAGCACAGAAGAATCCCGGCGGCTGTACGACGAATGGGCCGCAACTTACGATTCAGACATGCAGAAGCATGACTTTAGAGCACCTCGTCTAGTTTCCGAAGGAGTCGCCAGAGGGCTAAAGCTGAACCACCTGCATCGCGACCCAGACAAGGTGCTCAAAGGCCTCCGAATCCTGGACGCAGGCTGCGGAACTGGTACTGTCGGCAACGAGCTGGCAAAGATGGGCGCCGAAGACATTGACGGCCTCGACATCAGCGAAGGCATGTTGGAGGTTGCACGCAAGAGTGGTGCTTATTCGGATCTCAGGATCGCTGATCTGACAAAGAAGCTGGAGTTTGATGATGGCGAGTACGATGCGCTTACCTGTTGCGGGACGTTCACACATGGACACCTTGGACCGGAGCCCCTTGCAGAGTTCGTGCGAATCGTGAAGAGCGGCGGTGTTGTGGTTGCGACGGTGCTCGATAGTCACTGGGTCGAGAAGGGATTCGAGGCTCAAGCCAAACGGCTAGAAGAGGCTGGCGCATGTGCCATCGTCGAAAACAAAGTTCATCAGTACCGCAAAGATGCAGGAGGCGGACGTATTGTGATTCTCAGGAGTATCTGAAAGGCCAAAATAGATCGAGATCGTCAATTGCACGCGCTGGTGCTTGTTGGGTTCCCAGAACGCCGGCGCTGATGTAGCTCGCCAGCACGAGAACGTCCGTGCAGTATCGACCTGGTCGTTGCCTTTCCTCGATGGAGTTTCTTGAAAGCGCGTTGTGCAGACGCGCTCTTTGTGAGGACGAGATGATAAGGATCGCGCTGCGGCACCTGCATTGTGCACCCATTCTCGGCTAGCGCAATGTCCTAATCCAACATCAAACCTCGATGCCTTTCAGCTCCCATCTCATTTTGAGACTCGATACGGTGCGAATGTTCTCGAGAACATTTCAAACGCTTTAGTGAGGCATACATGCCACCTGGGTTGTAAGCAGCGCGCCCTTTCCCCACACTGAAGCCACCAGGTTTCCTATGGAATCGACTGGAGACCCAACTCAGGTGGTAAATCGTCAACAGATGCCGTCAAGAGACTTGACAGTGCTCATGCTCTTCTAGCTCGTATCGACGGAGTGGTGTCTGATGGAGTGAAACAAATAAGGTGAACAGCGCCCAGAGAACGGCCCCTGGGGTGAGGGTATGTGCCCTCGGGGCCACGTCGCTTTCCTCTTTTGCGGACTCCCAGTTGCAATCAACTCTACCTACTCTCTTCCGGGTGCAATACTGGGGTCCGCGCTGTACTGCTGCACTCGATTGTTGTCGCGTGTATCTTTGTCGATGTGGGTGTCGCAATCGCTTGCCAAATTATACAACCCCCCCACCCCCCCGGTTCCTGCATTGCCTGTGAGTGTCCATCCATCTTTTTGAAGCATATTCTTGCCTCTTCCTTTATGGTTTTCCTCCTCTCCATATCTTTACTTTCTACTGCGACCGTCGTCCATCTTCGTCTCCAGCTGGCAATTCTCATGGAGTAACGGCCATTTCTGGCCGTACAGTATGACCGACTTTGCAACGTGATATTAGGTGCACACAGTTGTTATGGGAACATTGCATTTGCCGTCGCAATCAGTCGTTTGCTTGTCACATTATCCTTCCCGTTATATCTTCGTCGACTGGCATAGGTTCTGCCTCTTCCTCACACCCCGCCTTCCCTCCTTCAAGCTCTCGGTCATCGACGTCTTCCTTGCTCTTGAATTTCCTCAGCCGTTTGCTTCCTACTCTGTCATGTGTCGCCGTTTGGCTCCATGACTTCTCATCGGCGACAGTCATAGTCCATTGCACCCCTGCTTTTCGCTACCTCTCGTCTCGCCTGTATGCTCCACACCCTCGCCAGGCCAAGGTCGACATATCCCAGGCGGATATCCAAGATATCTCATGTATCCCTTCGATGTTCCACTCGCTCGTCGTTCAAAGAGTCATGGTGCCCGTGCACGCTGATGGATGTTCGGTATGTCGGCGGTGTCTCTGCGCGCGCAAGGAGCTCGATCGAAGCCTCGGGATAGGCATTGGAGGCGCACGAGATGCGGACAGCGGACGCTGTGATATTCGGAGGCGCGTCGACATTTCGTATGCGCTATCGATGCAAACGCAGAAGACCGGCGCCTGGCGTTCAACTCGCATGCCCTGTGTCGGTGGATACGATAAGCTGTGCAGACCTTAGGTAGTCAGCGTGACGACAGGCGAATGGTCGAGGTAGGTCTGCATAACAGGAAATCTTGTGATCCTCACCAGGCGCAACTTACTAGATTCGAGATGTATCAGGCTCGGGCGTGCTTCTCGAACGCGCTGGAGGGTCGACACGTCCGTGTGCGCATGTAGTGGGCAGCCTCAATAGTATCGACTTGCTCCCCAACAACGAGCCCCCCAACGTCCATCAACCATGAGAGCATAGATGTCCGCAAGGTACCCGACGATGTACCCGAGCGCGAGAGTAGACTGCGATACTGGCTCGTCAGCACCGACGGCAGGCAGCTGTTCAGCGAATGGAACAAGTTCTCCATGCTCTGCCCTGACTACTTGGCCATGGCCCCACTCGATGTCCAGGAAACGATGGAAGGTCTACATGCAGCACCAGCGACCATTCAGGCCCGCACGTTGCTGTTCACTTTCAGCACAGCAGTCATGACCAACCCCGGCAAGAACAAGCGGCTGCAAGAGTCTGAGGGTGAGCACTTCGGAAAGAGAGCGAGACCCAACCCCAGCACAACTCAGAGCAACAAGTCGAGAGGTATCTTCAGGAAGTCGACGTTGTCAGCGGTCGGAAAGAGGTTCGCTGGTCACGCTATCGTCTCAGCGCTTGGACGAAGATCCAGAACGTCCCTCTGTCCGATCTGCCAGATGTAGCGTTTGGTGACGACGAGCACGAGCTTGAATCACATTGCACTTCAGCAGCTGCCGACATTAGGCTGTGCAAGTGGCCCGTGAGTAGTGAGGAGCGCCTTACAGTAAGTCCAAGTCCTGGTCGACGCGCGATTACTTACTGACCAGAACTACAGTACTTTGCAGACCACTCGTACTGGCGCGAAGTGGCCAGGCGCTCTTTCACAAAGAAGGATTGGACCCCAACTCAGCAGTCACGGTATATCGTAAGTGCTCAAGGTCATCGGATGTCAGAGATCTGTATTAATGAGCGACAGCTGTGGTCGCGTGGTATTAGACGCCAGAAGGCCCTGGAGCGAACGAAGCTACAGCACCGGCTGAACGAGGCGAAGTACATGGCATTCAACGTGCACCCAACAACGACGGTAGGTAGCATGGAGCACGTCTCCTCCGAGAGCGGTGTCGCCAACATGGTGCCATACGATGTCTCCGTCGTCGATCTCGCTGAGGGTGTCCGTCACCACCCCACAGGCAAGGGCGCACAACTGCTGACGAGGGTCATCGAATATGCTCTTGCCAATGGAAATCCATACGAAAAGCGCCTGAAGCTTAGTGAGGTGCCAGCCTATGCTGCAGCTCACGGCATCACGGTTCCGGTGGTTGACCGAATGGGTCCAATCGCAGCGGTGGAAGACCAGCATGCTCTAAACAGGTGCAAGGCCACCATCAGGGATTGGTTCGAAAAGCACACGTATGCAGAGTAGGCGTTATGAAGATGTTCGTCATCGTGAAGCGTTCATCATTGTTCATAAGACCCTAAACTATCTTCAGGAACGTAGCTGTGGAATGTGTGGAACAGCGTACAAGGCACAATGTTCAAGTCTCACGTTATTCCTTGCCCTCCATATCAAAACATCTTCGCGACCTTATTGCGCAATCAGATTTAATTCACGATCTTGTACCAGATGATGACGGGCTCAGACTCATTTGCGAGACGAGGTCGAGAAGCACATATCTGCGCGCAGCAGTTAACCAAATAGCAACACCGCAGCCACGATGCAGTTCTCGCAGCCGCTAAATTGACCTTCGCTATGTTACACTGAATCAGACTTGCGGATCTGCAAGCGTCCTCATTTTCAGGACATCCAAGTTCTTGCAGTGACGTCAAGCTTGAGCGCGGGGATGCCCGCCTGTACCGGCCGCGATGCCGCGTGTGTCAGATAACTGCGCTACACTGTACATCCACGCGTGGCCTTGCGAAATCGGTTTTTCACGACCTCTTGTAAGATATCTACGGGTCTGCTCGCAGATTGGTGGTGCTTCCAAAACGAACAAGCTCGAGCTTGCGGGCTCTTCATCACCTTGCAATATCACGAATTCGCGCCGTTCAGATATCTCTATATATGCAGTGCGGGAACGACTCAGCTCCTGTGGCTTCATTTGTACGTAGGCAGTCTCCCTGGATTACCGGTGGTAGTCCTTTCTGCGCTCATGAGTGTATACTTTTTGGGCGGAAACCAAAGGTCAAATCTCCGTTCAGTGTAGTCGTAAGGGAGTTAAGGCAATACCAATGCCCAAATACAAGTGGTACTGCTTTCTTTTGGGTGAAAGGAAATCTCACCCTGTTCGTGTTCAACAATGCTCCGTCATGATCTTTAAGTGTCTTCTGCAATGACGGTACCTCTTATTCATAGATGAGTCGAAGGTGGGGTCCAAGTTGCCTTCTTTGATTTAAGGTGCTCGGAAACGAGCTATGCTGGGGATCATGGGTGCCATTGAGAAGGCGGTGAAGAAGTCTTGGAGAAGCTGAAGCTGAACTTCGTATCTGCTGACACGGATTCGCTGCCACCAAAGATGAGCGGTGATGATTTAAACATGCCAGAGACATTTCATTGTATTCACAATTGTACTGAGAGCATGTCGGAGTATCGGCCCTGTTCCACACACATGATGATGGTGAGTAACGGTCCAGACTAACCTGCACAGGCGCCAGGCCGAAGTGCATATTTTGTATGCTCAGTGCAGTCCCAGAGAGTAACTAGTCGATATCCACAATAAGCAAGGCCATTCGCTAAAAAACGCTAGGAGATGGCCGGTTGGCATGTACGATGATGTCCGCTTACAAGAGCTCATAGGGTGAGTAGGAAAGGGAGAAAACCTTCACTGTGATCACGAATATAACTCACATCACAAGGAAGACGCGGCGTACCATATTGCTGTGAGGTGTGTATCATTGCTATTATATGAGCATCTTGGGAAGTCTGTGCCGGGGCCCGGAGGTCTCGCATTGACCTTCATGTGGGTTAAGATTGTATCCCTCAATTCCTCGTACCGTCAAGGGGTGTGTTAACCAACGATCCATGTACTCCAACTCCTACAAAGCGCCTGCGAGGAAACCAATACCAGCCCCAAGGCTAATAACAACCCAGCCAACGCCCATAGCGCCAGGCGACATCTCCATCCTTCCTGCTGAGCCGGTCATGTTCATACCTGCCATTGCCGTACCAGTAGCGGTGGTCATGCTCATACCGCTCATTCCACTCATGCCGCTCATCTTGCTCGTGGCCTTGCCATTCGACATGGTCATGGAGGCGCCCATCGACATGCCGCTCATGCCGGAAGCCATGGAAGAGCCGCTGGCTGCTGCAGCAGCTGCAGCAGTGGGCTCATTGTCCCACATCATTGTGACGACCTTAGCGCCGGATGCTGTGGAAGTCGCTGATGGCTTTGATGTCATGCCAGACTGTGCGAGGGCCAGGGGAGCGGAAGCCAAGACGGCAGCGGCGAAGATGTTGGAGCGCATTTTGAATGGTTCGTTGATGATTCTGATGATTAAAGAAATGTATATGGTCGTAAAATTCGTAAGGAGTGTAGTGAGTCCGGCTCGAGAACGTAAGTGGCAGAGGCCTGGGGTATCGAAAGGAAGTTGGATGGTGTGCTCAATCGCGAAAGGCGGTGCTCTTGCACTTAAATCAGTACATCAGATATGCGACACGCAATGCGCTGACCCATGACCGTCAGGTCGCAGATCTTGTTACGCCAAGGTGTCGGGAGGCGAGAGTTCCACTGCGGCATGATATCGTGCTCAACCGCTCCAGCCACTGCCATAAGGCGGTGCTCAAGCGACTGAACGTATGCTGCAAACACTGCAGCGGTTTTGTTCGATGATTGTTGCGAGAGCGTTTCGTCGTGGGTTTCGGCAAGGATATTGTTCAGGATTGCCGCTAGGATGGAGGCGGGAAGGCGCGTCCAGGCGAAACATTGGCGCCATGCTTGTTCAAACCTCAGGCTTCGCTCTTTCTCATCACTCGTAGGTGTACACTCATCAAGCACGACGTGTAGACATGCAGATTGCTTCTAAGTGATCTGAAAACCGTAGGAATGTGATCTTTCAGTATGCCGACAAGGCATTCTGGGGTCATGGATGCGTGCTCGACGCAAGACAGATCCACTGCTGTTCGCGCATTGTCTGCCTCTGGATACCACAGCAGGCTGCTGATGTGCAGACATGCACCTTTACCTGACCTTGTCCGACAGAAGTTTGAACCGCAGGCTCCGCAAGCTTAGTCGTCCTCCGCCAGCAGCTCGAGCAGCTCATCAGACGCCCACTCGCGCTGCGTCCGCACACGCTCGATATGCGCCATGTGTTCTGGGCTTTCAGTCCACTCCAGCGCCTCTGGAGACTCCCGCGAAAACAGCACGCGCTGCTCGAACGCCCATCTCAAGTTCTCCGCCCAGCCACTGATGTCCCATGCATGTGGTAGTTCGATCCGCTCGAGATGGCGGTACGGCGGCGTGCGGCGAGGGCCTCCGAAGGTGTACGCACTATAAGGGTCGTCTTCGCCGGCGAAGCCTTCAGCTTCCAATACTTGCGCAATGGTATCCGATAGAGGAGGGTGTGCGACGCTCTGCGTCGGCGGTGGTGCGTATTCGGCCTGAAAGTTGGTCAGCAAGATTGCAGGTCCGACCTCACATGGCCGCTACAGTCGCACTCACCAGTCCTCGTTGATATGGCGTACCAGTTCCACTATGAGAAGCGACCGAACCCATGTCCTCTTCTTCGACTGCGATTTTCGCTGTCGCCCTCTCCTCTCTTGCAGTAACGCGCTGTAACAGCGGGCTTTGTCCTGGCGATATCGTTTGCGATCTTCCTTCGGCGGTTGACTTCCTCGGGCCGCTGGTTCGTCTTCTTACTTGCGTCAGGCTGCTGACCATTCCGACACTTGCAGGCGGCGGCGCTGGCCTGGGTGTGGGCGGCGGCGCCTTTCTGTCCTCCCAGCGTCTAAATACAGCGCCATCAGTATTTGGATCTCGCACCTTGGCTGGCCCCCCAAGCAAGTCTAGCAACTCTTCATAATCCTTGGGGTACATCCAGCCGTCCTCAGCATTCTGCACGCAGTACCGTACCATTCCCGTCAAGTCCAACGCGTCATCACCTTCTGGCATCATTCTCACATTCCGGGCAAGACTTCTGAAGGAGACGTTCCCTGCTGCGCCGCTAACAGATACTGTCCGGAGCTTGCCCACGTCCAGTCTGTTCGCATCCCAGGCGCTCCTTTGGCTGTCATGCCAGAGGTCATGTTTCGTGATGGTCCAATCCGTAAATCCCGCCTTGTGCATTGTCCTGTACATGGTCTCTCCGCAACAATTTGTACTCCATTCGGCCTCGAAGTTGCGGAAGGTGTTGATCATGGCATGGATGGTCTTGCGCGTACCGCCGTTCGAGACCATGCGGTAGATGACGTCGGCGCTGTTCATACTGTTCGGGAGAAAAGCGAGGATCTCGGAGACTGTCATGTTCGCTTTATGGGGGAACGGTATAGTGTTCGAAGGCGCGGTGTTACCGAAAGTAGGCTTTACTGAGTAGGTTCTGCGCTTCACTTCCGCCATGTCGAGCAGTACAATGGCTATAAGAGATGGGAGAGGGGGATTGTGTTCTCGTGGAGACGTTGGACAAGCAGGAGCTTGCTGTTGCCGCCGGCTCACTTCCAGTGAAAGGAACTCTGGTCATGTTTGCTGCGGCCGCCGACTCTGAGGGAATTTTCAGGCGCAAGCCGGTCGCTACGCCATGCTGCTACGTCGCGTTACGCTATGACAACAATGGATGGCCGGTAACGTCCGTGCGGTGCGGCTCCCTCTATCGAGCTGCTCCTCGCGCCAATCTCTTCCCACACGGTTCAATCCCTTTTCTGCGTTTCTTTCAGATCTGTAGCATCGCCTTTTGCACAGTATTTGAGTACGGCAACAACTATCGATCTTTTGGTATTTGGGTTTTGGAGTGAAGTGGAGACGCGCAGGTATGGCTCACCTTAGGATTCCTTCCCTTCACCGCGCAACGCGCGCTCGTTGCTTTCACGTACTGATGTTCCGAAAGCCCAGGCAGTCAGAATGGCGGCAATTGCGAAGAACAACGCCTTCGGGACGGGCAGTCCAAGTTGGAACTTGTCATTTCCAGACGGCAATCTCACAGCTGCAGAGATCCTTGCGTACCTCCCACATTGGCTCAAATCAGTGGACGTGATTCTCAGGCTCGTCGAACATGGCGGCAGGTCTGTCATCATCACCTACTTGCTCAACAAGCATCGGGTTATGCCGAGTAAGGACTTCCAACCGAACTCCACGACAGTCATGGTGCAGTATGCTATGCGCCGCAGCGCTGGCAGAGAGAACTGGTCAATCGGGACGCGTCACCGATACCCAAACGACCGTACCTACGACGAGAACAGTATCTTTGTGGGCGACTTCAGGCCGCCGCGATTGACTCACCCTAAGAGCGCGTCCACCAAGCACAAGTCGAAGAAGGAGCACTTGGCTCGCAATTGCGAAGCTGACCCGGTGCCTTTCAAGGATCTTGCCCTACACGTCAAGGAGCACCCTTCTGGCGACGATGCATTGGATCTGACCCGCTGCGTCCTCTACGCTCTCAAGAATCCAAAGGAGACGTGGTTGTTCCCCACCGACTTCGTTGCCCTGGTGAAGCACATCGGCGGTCCGGCTCCCGTCACTCACTCTCACCTGGACAGGCAACTCTTCGGGCGTTACGATCACCTCTACGGTGCACACGACCCTGCACGCCCACCTTCCAACTGGAACAGGACAAAAGGCAAGCGCAAGCGCAAGTCTGAGGACACCGAGGCTGAGACCGACCCCACGAATGACAGCGAGGTCAACATCTCTGTGAAGAGTGACACCGACGTCGAGGTCAAGATCGAGCCCGACACCGAGTTCAAGACCAAGAGCGAAAAGAACCGCAAGAAGGCCGTCAAGAGTATTCTCGTGCCTAGGAAGCGGGTCATTCGCCAGGCCCGCAGCAGCGCAATGGCGTGTACCAACGGTCAGATCGACGGTAGCCACGACGATAACGCAAAGAGGAGGAGCAGCCGCAGGGTGAAAAAAGAAGTCGTCTACATCGAGAAAGACGAGGATGCCACAGTAAGTCTAGTCCTTGCACCGCTTCATGTCTTTGAGCGCGCTGACACTCCCATTCCAGGACAATGGTTCATTCGAGGCAGGTTACGCCACGCCCCGCAAGAAGCGCCGAGTTTCCCGCATCCCACCTACGCCGAAGGACGAAGAGAGCGACTTCGAAGCCACAGAAGAGCCCGACTCTGAGGATGACGTTCTGCCTGCCATCGACGATGCCGCCGACGAAGACTTCGGTACCCCCACCGCTGCACGTGACCGACGCCTCGCTTCTCGCAAGGCGCGCCAGAACATCCAAGAGCAGTCTCCGGTCGTCATTATGGAGCAGTTCCGCGCTGCCCAGGCCGCCGCCCAGCCTGCCCATATGCCTGCCCATATGCCTGCCCATATGCCTGCCCATATGCCTGCCCATATGCCTGCCCACGAGACCTTCAGGGACTATGATCCTCAGATGATGGCTGCAGCCCGCACTTGGGAGTTCCGCAAGCCCTTGTACATCCCCGCTCCTCCCTTCTCAAGGGATCGCCTAGTCATCGATGCGTATACTCTGCCCCTCTACGCACAGGACGGCTGCCGCAACGAGGACGAGATGTGGGCTTCTGCGCTGTCATTCTACCGTTTCGGCGGTCCGCGCCGCCACGCACCATTCCGCGAGCTGTATCGTCTTACGGAGCCGTACGAGTGGGACACTAGTGACTGGGCCGAGAACGTTCGCTGGGCCAAGGAGCAGTACCTGTACTTCGGTGTCAAGACCTGGACTGAGTACGACTCCCACCTTGACTATATCCGGCAGATCAGGATGCAGACGCTGTGGGTCAGCGAGCAGGCTGTCCAGGCCGGCGTTTGGTAGAACTCAGCATGCACGCGCAAGGATTTGGATCCTGCAGCCAGGAGGTACTCAGGTATCGCGTCAACACCTCAATAACATCGCTCAAAGGTCTCATCATAGCAGGAAAGAAGTGTTACAAACGTACGGTGGTCAGCAGCCTGGAGTCATTTACGAGGTCGTGTCTCGCACAGTATGGATGAAGGGAAATGCACTCAATTCGACGGGCATATAACATGACGCTACGGCATGCTCAGAGCTCGGATGCAATCAATACAATATAAATCAAACTGGTCCTTTCAATGCCGTGTCCCATCTTACTGTGTTAGAAACGCACATCTGTCCGGCTATCTAAGTGCGTAAATCTCCAAGGCGATGAGGGGCTGTAGGCGCTGCAAGACGGAGAGAGTTATTGATCGAAGCCTTCCGCGCTTCGTGCCTTATACGGCGAGACCTCATGCCAGGCTCTAGTGCAAAATCAGACTCGGACCACGAATTCCTTTCGAATTCTTGTCGGTAGAATAGCTCAGAGGTATCGACAGGCTGAATATCGTCGTAGCCCGAAAGGGGTTTGTCCATGGTGTTCTCGAGACTCGACCTTTTGGGAAGAGGTATGTCAGCCTCCTCAAGTGCTCGCTTCAAGCCGACGCAGGGAGCGGGCAATGCGGCAGGTCTAAGATCTTCGCGCATGATCTCTGAAGGAGCGACGTATTTCTTAGGAGGCTGAGTGCCTTCAGAGAACCAAGAAGGCACCTCGCCGTATTGATGCCAGATATCCACCTTTTCCTCGATGCTTAGCTCTTCGGGAGGTGGCATATCATCTAGAACCTCCTCGAGCGCACTTCTAGAACGCTTGACGCCGCAACGAGGAGCGAACCGGAGGACAGTCTGGGAACCTCCAAGAACGTCTGTGAGGGGGGCAGCTTGCTGCTCGGAAGGCTGGGTCTCTCTATCCCGTCCGAGTGCCGGCGGCCAGCTGCTACTTTCGTCGATGTAGATGACTCCGTCCTCCTCTTCCTCGACCCAGATAGCAGCTGGAGGGCTATGACTACCTCCAGGCTTGGTGATGGGCCCGTAATCAGACTCGTACTCGAACTCCCCATCTTCCTCATTAGCGAGATTGAAGTCAGACGCGGGCTCATTCTTAGCCCTGCGACTACCTCCGGCCTCGTTGACTCTGGCTCTGGCCTTGGCCATGCGCTCCCTGTTGTCGTACCCTGGCGCAGCGGCTGTAGGATGGCCGTTCGCCCATGTGTAGACATTCTTGCCGTGCAGTTTGCACTGAGGGTAGGTCGGCTTGCGCCCCTGACGACCTATGGTCCGAGCCTTGAGCTCATCCTGTTGATATATTAACTTTGCAACGATTGTTTTCTTAAAGATAGACCTACAGTCGAGATGACTCCGTCAGGATATAGACATGGCTGAATAGGAACAGTACGGCAAAGCTTATTGTTGTAATTTCTCGGCTTTGTGGTCCTCATTGTAGATGTTCTGAAATTTCACAATGTTTGTGAAAGTGTGTTATGAGCGTTGTGCTTTGTTAGGGTCTTCGATGCGATGAGAGCAGAAGCACACATAAGAAGACCTTTCTACTTTGCGAATAAAATCCGCATACCCTGAGCAGTTTTTCCAACATCTCTTCTATATTCTTGCCGGTCCCACGATATCTAATTTGTAAGCGCAGCCACTGCTGCCCACGAATTCTGCTCATCGTGGTACTACTGCATAAATCAAGAGTGTCTGTACCACATGGCTATAGGGGTTGACTTGGTGTTGAACCAAAGTTCGGGGACAATCCAGGGAATCGGTACGTGACCTGGTAGGTCAGACCCTCCCAGAACCCTATTCCGCCTTGGTACTCAGGTACTTTGAACCAGCACACCAGATACTTTATTCGAACCACCTGCATCGGGTAAGTGCGGAAGCATGCATCCATGGAGAGCTCTGAAGGTATTGAGGAGACACGGGCACGCCAGGGCCGTGCCGCTTTCCGTACTGCGAGACTTATTTCATAACAGCTTGGTGTGCACAGCAGGATGTCTTGTACCAAGGTTCAGTTTCACGAACTGTCCTCGCCCGTCGTTCGCAACTTTCAGCCGTGGGCAATTCCAACACACCAGAACAAGGTAAGTTGTTGCTGTATCGTGACTACGGCTATCATGTCTCAACTCCGGGACGTCATTCTGACCCACGCACCTTGTCAGCAAAACGTAAGGGCCTCCAGGGCTCTGCATAGACGTAGCAATCTGGGCCGCGTTCGCGACTCTGATGCGGGATTACATGTTGCGGGCTTGGTCTTATAAAATCATTTTTGTCTATTGCACCAAGATGCGACTTGCGTAAAATGCCTTGAATTCTTCCAGATAGCCTCATAATGGCAGGAGCCATGAGACTTCGATGGAATTTGAGGTACGCACTGCTCAAGATAGACTCGTTTTTGGTATACAACGAAAAGCACATAGTGTGCCTTCTGGTACGCCCCACCATGTACCGTAGTTGATGTCCAGGGGGTCTATGAAGCAGACATATGCGACCTTCCCTCATCGTCACTCTCGTTCGTTGCAAACCGTAGTTGGAGCTTTGCACGGCTATTCGCAACAACCCAGCGCGGATCAAGTGCATAGACACTTTCCCCTTCGATTTCCGTCCGATCTTCGCAAACATATTACAATCGACACAAACACAAAACGTTCACCATGCCACCTTGCAAATGCACCCTTCGCCGGCCTGAAGAGCCCTGGTCACAGGTAAGCTCAGCTAGATATGAATTTGATCAAGCATCAAAACTGAAGCTGTATTACAGTGGCCCTGGATCGCCGCCTACCAGCAAAAGGAAAAGAAAGAAGGGGCAGGTCGACGTTCACTCTATCCAAAGTGCGACAAACATGGCAATCCCTTGCACAAGTTCACAGATGGATCAAACACTGTTCCTTCGGAGCTCAAACCGAAGTACAAGTCCCGCAAGCCGAAAGCTAATTTCGAAGATACTGAGCAAATTCCTCTGCCAACTCTGCTCAGCAAACGCGGGGCTGGAGGTCTTGAAGCCACTGCTCCTAAGAGGCAGAGATACGGCTCCAACAGTACCTATCCAAAGGCTAAATATCAGCCTGGAGGTTCTCAGCTTCCATTCTGCATGCAGGTGAGGGCTGGGGGTGAGGCCAAGTCGCAACGTCAGCCGCAGCCTGGAGATAGTCAAGCTCTTAAGCTCCAGAGCAAAGACTACGTTGCCGACCAGCTTGCCACTACCCTGAACATACTCGAAGATGCGGGCGCGAGAAGAGACGGTTACCTGTGGAAAAGAGTACAAAAGACATATCTGTCTCATCACCTGCAGAAGAAGTTGGAACGAGTCAGGGCCAGTATTGAGTGCTGAGTGCCCCCAGGGCATTTTGAGTGACGTTGTGTGAAGTGTCTGTTATATTGTAAGCCAACATACTGGAATTAAACGCTCCATCAATACCTAATTTTACGAAAAGATTTTGAATACCTCCACGTTTCATCGAAAGGATCGTATCCCGCAATGACGACGCTAGAATGTCTGCGTGCATATACTGCTCCCTCAAGTGCTTTTTCAACTGCACGACTACCTCCAGGCCCCTTAGTTCTTCTTCTCAACCTCCTCCTTCGCCATCACCACAACGTGCTCTAGATCTTTCATCTCCCAGGAGTTCTCCCAATGCTTCTTAGCATATTGAATAGCGAGACCCATATCGCTAGTTGGCTCCGCTGGCATCTGTTGGTTGGCAAGCAAACCCAGGAGGTATTCGTTTGCATGTTCGCCCCGTGCGAGCGGGAAGTACTCCAGGTACTCTTTGTAGTGGCGGTAGTTCGCGCTTGGGTCTTTCTTCAGCTCGGCCTTACGCTTGGCGTCCTTCTTGCGCTCCAGATGTTGTTCTTGTTCAATGCGAACACGCTCGGCGATCTCATTGCGGCGCCTGGCCTCGGTAAGGGCGCATTGTGCGAGCTTGACTGGAGGTCGAGTTGCGCGAATGCCTCCAAGCTGAGGTTTCCAAACACCTCCAAGCGGGGATGTGCGCACAAAGACTCGAGCGTTCTGCTGCGGTTGCTGATGAAACTGTCGAATGCTTCCAGGCTGGGCATGCTGACTACCTCCAGGTTGAGGCTTGCTCCAGAAGTTATAGAAGCGCTGTTGCTGCTGATGTTGTAGTTGCTGCCGATACCGCATAAGGGCGTCATGCTGCTGCTGAGCAAAGCTGGAGTCAAACATCCGATCCGGTAGAGCAGAGTTGCTGGACTGCATGAAGTTGTTCGTATTAAACGCCATGTCGTTGTTCATTGTGTGTTGTAGAAGACCTTGTGCCGGAAAGCAGGAAGCGATTGCGCTCGATAAGTACTTGTTGCTTTGCTCTGCAGCAGTATCCTGTCGAGTCAGGCGAGACTGGGTCAGGCAAAGATGGTGGTTCGGCTATCTACCGTTTGCAACCGACGAATCGAAGGTGAAGTTAGGTCCCATGGCCACTTCTATCGTGACCCTTATGAACGGTGAGCTGATGCAAAGCTGATGTTAAGAGTGAGAGTCCAAGGGCTGCTGGGTACCTCAGAGACGCCCTTTGTCAAAAGTTAGCAAGCACATCACCGTTCGTGTTTGCGGTGCTACTACCTGCTACTCACGCGCCTGATAAGCGCAAAGCATCACGTATCTGCTGAGAATCAGCGGTGTGAGCCTAAAGTCTAGCCACGCTCGTCCATCTTGCGTTGCATTCGGTGTATCTATTGACTACGGGTTGTTGGAAATCAGCAAACTTTGAATTGGCCCATACTCGTATCCAGCATCATGTCCAACCTAAAACATATCCTGTGGCCTGTACACGTATCGTTGTTCTGCATTTTATCACACATGCGATGCTTATATCGCGTTCATGAAGGCTGTGGCCTCGAAGTCGTCACGCGCCTCGGCTCGCCTGAGCCTCCTCCTCTTCGTGCTTCTCACGCTGGTTGTTGACAGCGGTGAGGTTGATAGTACCGCCTGTGTGCCCAAGGAGACCGGAGCGCTCAGCCAGCGGCGAAGGGGGTCCCGAGGACTCATCTTCACTAGTGTCGCCCTCGGACGGAGCATCACGGTCTGGCGAAGCTGGGTGCTGAGGAACTTTGCCGTTCTGAAGATCGATTGCGAGTTGGAAGACGTTTGACATAGTGTATGGTGCGTCATTCTCGATGCAGTACTTCACGCACTCGGTGAAGACTCCCGCTTCTTCTCCTTCGGGGTGCTTCTTGAGAGCCACAGCCAGGGCCCGAACATCGTAGTCGACAGTCGCCTTCTCGTCGGCGCGGATCAAGTCCGTGGCTTTGGGGTCTTCGGCGGTAGCAAAGACAGCGCGGTACTCTGCCTCCCAGTCAGGGCCGTACAACTTCTCACCCAGCTTGATAGCCGTGGTACACTTGACCGATGCCGTATTGCGCAAGTAGGGTGGGTCGACATCCCGGTGATTGTTCAAACATTGGACAATCGACGCAGGACCCCAACCGCGGGCGTAGAGGCGCAGGGAGACAACGGGTTTTGACAAGCTGTTGAAGAAGTAGACCACGATCTCGGTGTCGGTGAGAGGAACCATGGGCAGTTGGACGCTCTGAGGCGGCATCGATTTGTTCAGATTATGGATCGCGCGCTTGTTGATAGAAGTGGTGGTCTTCTTGTAGGAGTCTGGAGGGCCGATCTTGCTCGGTGTGTACGGCGTCCGTGGTGTAGCTGGGAATGAGGAGACCATGGCTGATGGAGGCGCTTGTAGAGCCTGGAGGCAGTTAGTACAATTTTGTGACAGGATAGAAAGGTAATTTACTGAAGCCATCGGAGTGGGAATGCCAACGCCAGCGGCCGATGCAGCGGGGTTGTCAGGAATCTGGAGCTGGAGCTTCTTGCGGTACTTCGTGCGACCGTGTATGGTAGTGCCTTCTCCGTTGAAAGCCTTTGCGACCGGACGCTTCGCAGAGATCCTCGTGGCTGGCTTCACGTCGCCTTGTGCAGGAGTCGTGTCGACGGAGTCGCCACCGAGGGGTCCTTCAGGATTGGGCGTAGCACCAAGAGCTGCACCAACACCTAAGATTGAGGCAGGCAAGGTCTGGCCAGACGCGTCATGCTGCTCGATTTGACCGACTCTCGCATCCAAATCAGTCAGCCTTGCATATAGCTGAGAGTTCAAATTAAACAGCTCATGAACAACGCCTCTCTGCGCTTGAACTGTGCAATGTTAGCAAGTCGAAGCCTGGAGGTATTCAAGGTACTGACCCTCACTCTGGAGATCATGGAGCACTCTAATGGGCATCATCACCAACTGCTGCTGCTCTACTTCATGTCAGCTGTAGTCTGCATATGGTGCGGACGAAATGCAAGACATACCTGGGACGCCGGCGTAGGCGCCAAAACCGTTGAAGCTCATCTCTTGACCTCCGTCCAAGCCGTGGTCGTCTCCAAAACCAAAGCCGTCCATTGTTGCGACGCGTTGGGTGTGCCTCGTACACGCAGGAAGAGGGCACTGATCGATCGGAAATCGAATCGAGTGCGGTCTGAAATACTTCGCCAAAGTGTCGAATGTTGTGGTGAGAGTAGGTGTTTGTTTTGGCGCCGAAACCGGACGAGATGAAAGCCACGATGCTGCAGGTAATCTCTGAGCACCACGACGACCGCTCGCGTGGCGGCGCTCAACAAGTTCGTCATGCTGTGGCTGCACCTCACGATACTTGGCGGGCGCGGGTGCGGCGGCAACACCAATGCCCTCGTTGATAGGCTCAGTCTTGATCTTCGCTGGAGAGGACTGCAATTTTGCGTCCTGGTAGACTCGTAGAGGCAGAGGTCGCGGCGTGTACTTCGGTCGAGTGCGTGCACTGTCGTCGTCCCTCTTCTGGTGAGCTGATGAGGTTGCGAACAGCGTGGCTATCGCCCCTCGGGACCTCGCTGAGGCAGACAAGATCGGTCGCTCCGGGCCATCCTCACTTTTGATCTTGGGTTTCGCCATCGTGACCTCCAGCAGCTTATATGGCACAACAGTAGAGGTAGGATGGAAGAGACGGAGCCTTCGTCTGAAAATATTTCTGAGTAGGTACACCCGTCTGTGCGCCTCGCCATGGTGACATCGCGCGACCGGTGAGGTGAAGTTGCCTGGTGGGCAATGCAACGTTGCCGGGGTGCGAACAGTCGTGGGGGCAGCTTGAGGTTCACCTTCAACGGTCAAAGAAAGTGCGGGGGCACATGCAAATGCATTTGCAGGTGCAGGTACGATGATGAGGGTCAGAGCCGCTTATGCTCTTCCTATAGTAGGAGGAAGTCACAACCCGCCCCGCTCACATGCACTGTGGTAAGAGAAGAAAGATCAATAAGCATACACCAAATGAGATAATGCAGACACCGCCAGTGTCCGCTCAGGAAATCGAAATGCCTGTCATCATATGCCAACAAGAAAGGCTCAGACCTTGAGAAACGGCGCAGAAAGTGACAGAACGAAACCCCACACTCACCTCTCCGCAGCAGTAGAAGCTCGTCAACGGCAAGAGCAACACTTGCTCACACCAACTTACCAGGATTGTGACCTGTGTGCAGACCCTTTGTGTCTCACCCAGCCTTTGTCGAGATGCCTGACAGCCATATCTACAACATCACGCATGCTAGTCCGCCAACGATAAGCGATTTGGGTATCTGGACCCTGAGTTCCTTCCTCGCCCAGCTGCCAATCTCAGCTGCGACGAGCGAGTCGATGCCCAGGTCAAGCAGGCTCTTCGTCTCATCGAAGTTGTCCATCTGGAGCAAGACGCCGAGCTTGCGCGCTAGCGCGTCTGTTACAAGAGCACGAATGTCGTCCAGGGGTGTTGCTGGCGCAGCAAGCTGTTTGCTCAGCTGGCGTTGGTGTGCAGGCTTGAACTCGGCAATCGCTCTGGGTTCTGTGATGAGATGTGCGAGCATTGAGTCCCTCGTCCAGCTACACTGCTCCAGCATGTCTGGCTCCAACTGATAATGCTCATTGTGCTCAAAGCTTTGAAGTAGTTGGGAGTTAAGATGAGGTGAGCACCGCATGCGATGGCTACCATCGACTCACGACGTCGCAGAGGAGCTACTGCAAGATGTACAGCCATCAAGCTTGATGAGCATGCCGTGTCCATGGAGATCGATGGACCTCTAAGTCAAGAGTGTACGAGATGCGGTTCGCAGCCATGCTTCGAGCGGTGCCTGTGGTCAGGATTTGACCACAAGAGGCACCGACATCGTGATTCGCGTTATCGTAGTCCTCGTTCGCCACCGATCCCACAAACACACCCACATCGGTTCACTGTAAATCCTCGAGGCGAAGTCCAGAAGAATCGATGGCCTCGTAGACATTCTCAAGTGTCGAT
Organism: Didymella glomerata; assembly: GCA_030271015.1. NCBI lineage: Eukaryota > Fungi > Ascomycota > Dothideomycetes > Pleosporales > Didymellaceae > Didymella > Didymella glomerata. Next base: position 416,470 of record JAJOHN010000008.1, read on the forward strand.
GTTGAGGGTCGAGATTCTCAGCTTCTGCAGGGGAGAGTTTGAAGAAATCAGGATCGAATTCGCGTATGTTTTCGTCGAGAAAGTAGGCTTTGTGCGTCTTGATCGATCCGTGCAGCCCGTCTGCTCGACAGACACCCTTCAAGTGGAATCGATCGCGTAGGGTGTCTTTAAGCAAATCTCGAGGTTTCTTCAGGAGTTGCCAAAGCTTCGACGGACTTGATGCACCCCGAGGAAGACGGCATGCTGAGCCAATGATGGCGATTGGTTCTTGTGGGTTGTCCTTGTCCATCGAGCCCAGACTCAGAGCAGTGGGGAAGTTGAGCAAAGATTTGAGAAGCTAAGGATCTGCGATTGAGCAAGGTGCAATTCTGATAAGTTCGAGGCTTCACCTATGGAGGATATGTGCCCAGTGGCTGCGATTAATACCTTCTGACGTAGATACAGACCTGTGAAGCTGATAAAGGGTGACATAGCCACACCCGTGGAGGACATTACCAGAGTGCTTGGAGCACGATGTAGCATTTGATGCCATGCCGCCATATGAGCGGTGTAACATCGTCCATGAACCCAAACGAGCTCCAGTTAGCGGCGCGCCCTACTGGTCAGTTGTTCGTCGCATTCACGAGACGTCAATGGCGCTGGTTCTTCACGCGTTTGCAGCGCGCGCCACGAGGATATGGCGAGCAATAATATCTATCAAGAGTACGCCCAACATCGGCGTTGGTAAGTTTTGGTGCTCGGATGAGGATGCTTCGCGGGCAACTGTGGCCTGGACTATCGAATTTGGATGTGTGAGTGATGATGTGAAGCCTGGCGTGGACGCGTCGAGCTCAAAGGGCAGTCGCACTAGTCTGGAACGGACCATCGCAGCTTCCTCCACGACTCGATCAACAACTTTCTTCCTCCTCACCCGTCTTCGCAGTAACCTCTGTTCGTTTTCAAGTATCTCACAAAGCTATCAGATTTCGTTTAAGCTATCGAGATGAATTTGCTCCAGAAGGCTATCAATCAGCCTCTCGCGTCTCGATATGCCGAGGCATTTGCACAGGCTAAACTCCGCATATCCGTGTCTCGGTGATAAGGTGACGCAGCTCAAGCACGACATCACAGCTCCCTGCTACCCTCGACTGCTGTCACATTTGAATACTCGAACAGCTGTTCCAAAGCCAAGATCTCAGTCCACATTATCGTTGCACGCCCCAAATCAGACACGATCCCTGCGACGAGAGCTATCGTCCACAATGCCCACCAACATCCTCATAGTGGGCGCTGGCGCAATCGGCGCCTTCTATGCCTCACGCCTCGCCCTCGTCCCTGGGCTCTCCGTCTCAGTAATCTGCCGCTCGAATTTCAAGGCTGTAAAGGAGAGTGGTTTCAAGGTCACCTCACCGCAATACGGCGACTACACCTTCACACCCGCCAACACATTTGCGAATCCCGACGAAGCACGCGCAAGCAAGACACACTGGGACTACATCGTCGTCTCCACCAAGGCCCTCCCAGACGTCAGCGACGACTCCGCCATCCTCGAAGGCCTGGTCAGCACCAACACCGCCATCGTCCTAATCCAAAACGGCCTGGGTGTCGAAGCCCCTTACGCGCAGCGCTTCCCATCCGCTGTAATCTGCTCCGCGGTCACGATCGCAACCTGCGCGCAACCTTCCCACGGACACATCAAGCACAATCGATGGACAAGGATAAACAGCGGGCCCTACCTGCCGCACCTCGACACCAGCGCCCCGCGGCCCAGCGACGCAACCGCCGTGGACAAGAACGGCGCCTTCATCGCTGCCCTAGTCGAAGGCGGGATCAAGGACGCCAGCGCGTACTCGCACGCTAAATTGCAACTCGTCCGCTGGCACAAAATCGCCATAAACGCATCCTTCAACCCAACCTCAGTGCTCACGCTCGGCAGCACGAATGCGTCGCTGGCTAGCGATCCAGAGACACAGCGGCACATCAAAGGCGTGATGGAAGAGATCCTCGCCACCGCGCCGAAGATCCTGGGCCAGCCGATGCCGAGCGATTTCGCGACGGCGGATGCGATCATACGGAGTACGCAGCGCAACACGAGCGGCAGCAAGCCGAGCATGGCGATGGATTGGGAGCAGGGGAAGCGCATGGAGATTGAGGTTATCCTGGGGAATCCGATCAGGATTGCGAGGGAGCGGGGGTTGGAGATGCCGCGGTTGCAGACGTTATACGCGTTGGTGCGCATGGCGCAGGAGGTGCGGGAGAAGGCGAAGCAGGGGAGCGAGCAGAGCAAGGCGAAGCTGTAGTGCTGGTCACATATGACGCGATGAACATACCATGAGAGTGACACAACGATCGTTGAGGCCTCCCGTTCTCCTTGTTATCGACCGCAAATTACACGTCGTCGAAGGACGTTCTGGACATCAGTATTCGCAAACGAAAGGACGGAGACATGGAAGACATCCAGCTTGGGCCTTGTGTAATGAAGAGATCCAAACTGCCCAATACGGAAGCTTCCAAACACGGGCATCACGGAGGTGTGATAGCCCATGGGCTGCTCGAGCGGGTACAAGGGGGAGTTTACAATCGAGTCAACGGCAGGGTGGATCGTCACAGTCTGTCACGATACCCGAGCGCTGATAGTGATGTGTGTGAACATTTCATTCTATGCCAAATGGGTATCAAACTCGTCATCACGTGTACATCCAGCACGCCGCAACCGCCACCACCACGCTCAGCTGAAATGATCCCCGTGATCGCTCTCGCCCATGCGATGCCCCGCGACCCTGCCCTGCGCCAACCGCCAGCGCCACCTGCGCTCTGCCTCAGCCTTCTCTCGTTCTTCTCTCTGTTTCTTCTTCCGCTCGTATACGGCGCGGACAGTGCGTTTCGTGCGCTCTGCGCCCTCGGCGTAATTCGTGCGCGCCAGCTCGACCACGCTGTCGATCTGCTCGGGGGTGTAGACGAAGTTCCACGTCGACATGAAGTCGCTCGTTTTCGGGTCGACGCCGGGCACCTTCGGGTTGGCGAGGAAGGGGTAGTAGACGACGGTGATGCCGGAGTGGTCGTGCATCAGCTCCCAGTCTTCTTCGACTTGTTTGCTGACGGGCTTATCGTCGTGGGAGACGTCGCTGACGCGTTCTTCGGTGGTGCCGACCCAGATATTGCAGTATCCGAGGTCTTTGTGTTGTTTCTTGTTGTCTTTGTCTTGCTGCTTGGCCTGCTCCATCTTCTCATTGGCTTCGGCTTCGCTGTTGGCTTGCGCTTCGTCGAGATCGTGCTGGATCTCTTCGACCGATTCGTCGGCAGGCGGCCACCCGGCGGCGACAGGCCAGCCCTTGATACCGCGCTGACGAGCGTATCCGTCTGCGACTTTGAGCCAGTTGTCTGTTCTTACGTCGGCCGACGCGTCGAAAGCGACCAGGATATCGACGTCGCGGCCGGGCCGCAGGAGCGGGTAGATGGGCAGGTTGTTGCTCATACCGGCGTCCATGAACTGGAAGTTCTGGTGCGTGAAGATGCTCTCGGGACAGCTCGGGGGAAGCAGTTCGCGCATGCCGAGGGCGAAGTTGGGGATGCTGGCCGGGTCGATGGGGTGGACTTTGACGAGGTCGCTATCGCGCTCGGAGATCATGGCGTCGATTGCTGCGAAGCCTGCGAGTCCGCGCAGGAAGGGGCCGACTTCTTTGTAGTAGTGGGAGAGGGTTGCGCAGAAGGCGGAGCCCCAGATGCCCATAAGCATGGGGACGCGCACTTCTGGGAGGGCGAGCCCGTTCTCGCGCCATACTGTGCGGCCGTTGTCGAACTTGCGGCCCATGGCCCAGGTCGGGATGCCGGCGGAGAGCTCCTCGCACCAGAGTTCGTAGGGAGTGAATTCAAACCACTGAAACCAGGCTTCCTTTTGTGCCTTCGCCTCCGCCGCCACGGGGTCCTTTGTGTCGATCTGCTCGGCGCGCGGTATCTCGTGGCGGACGGCGGTGTAGATGGGCAGAGGCTGCGAGCCGTCGTCGGTGAAGCGGCGCTGGTTGGAGACCTTGAAGTCGTAGGCGCTGACGGACAGCTCGCCCTTCGGCACAAGCAGGCGCGCGGCGAGGAGTGCGCCGTAGATGTCGACGATGCCGAAGTCGGCGTCCGGCACGCCCTTGGCCTTCTCGACCAGCCCAGAGAGCAGGTACTTGTTGGTAGGGGCGCTGACCAGCAGCTCGAGGGCGTCGGGTGGGAAGGCGATGTGGACGCCGAGGCGGTTCTTCAGGTGTCGGATGAGCTTGGAGTGGCTGCGCTGGGTGATGTCGGAGTAGTAGAGCGTCTGCAGCCAGCAGCTCCCGCTGACGCCGGCCGTGTAGGTGACGCAGTCGAAGAGGCCGTGCTCCTTGGCTGAGAGGTACGACGAGGTGCCGGCGACGAGAGCGCGCAGACCTCCGCCGGACCCGCACATGGCGATGACAGGCACATCGTCGGGGTGGATCTTGCCCTCGGGGATGTCGAGGTAGCGCGCGAGGGCTGCCTTGGTGAAGTGCGCGCGCTTCTCGCGGAACGACAGCTCCTCCTCGCACAGCTGATCCGACACGCGCACCGAGGCGTCCCAGATGATCTCGGGGTTGGTCTCCGGGTCGTTCGCCTCGTACCAGATCTCCTCGGCCAGCGAGCCGGGCGCCATGGACAGCTCGTTCTGCAGCTTCTTGATGAAGCCCGGCAGCACCTTGACCCAGTGCGGGATCACGTAGTCGAGGATCGAGTCGCCGATGTACGTCGCTGACGACGTCGGGCTCGCGAAGCTGGTGGTGATGGTCTGCCACGCCGACGTCACGTTGCCGGCCTTCTCCTCCAGCGCGCTGTATCCCTTCGCGACTCGGGTCTGCGGCGGGGCGTCCTGCTCGCCTGGCTTGTCCTCGTCTTGGTCGTTCTTCTCGGGCTCGGGGCTCTTCGCGGCGGCATGGGAGCTGTTGCGCGACTGCGAGCGCGATACGGCCGGGCTCCACGACGACCAGGCCGACGGCGCATCGGCCTGGATGGGACGGGTGTGGTGGGCAGACAGGTAGTAGCCGGCGCCGACGGTCGTGAGGAGCAGCGGCGGGCCATAGCGGAGGCCGTAGGTAGAGGCGCTGGGTCGGGTGCTGGTGCTGGCCGTCGTGTGCAGTCTGCGGGCAGTCAGCGCATGCGCTTCTCACAATGCCATGGCGATCACTCACTTGCGACGCGTCCCCCGCAGCCAGAGCTGGCCGAGGTCGCGCCCGTAGCCAAAGCGCGCCATCGGGAGGGAATGGGGTCCAAAAGGAGTGTCTGTGTGGTGAACTGCACAGGAACCGTCTACAACATGCCCAATTGGCCTCCAGCTATGCGTTCAACATGACGGAGCCACAACCTGGCTATCTGCTGAGCGGTCCAATCTTCCAACATTTCGGCAGGTTTGCAGATCGTGACTGCCCGCATACGTCAGCCGCTAACGCCCCAACATGTGCAAATGCAGGAACCACCTCGGGAACGGCCTCGGATCTCGCCGCCAGCATCGTCATTCATCTCAACGGTCATCGTGAACGCTCCTGGGGATGGGGCTGGAGTCACGCAGCTACTGCAGGTACCGCGCACGTCTCGACCGGCAGCCCGGCTCGACAGTGCTTGTCCCATGCGCGATCAGCCCTCACCGTGCCGTCATCCGTAGCGCCGAAGCAGACGACCCCACACCAGAGCATCCTCAAAGTGCAAGCTGGAGCCCTGGAGCAAACTTGACGCAATGTACATTGGTTGCTTGCTGCAGGTGCTGCATGGAAGCAAACATTCGGATCTTTTGCTCTCACAATTAACCCTCGCAGTATGCTTACATTGCAGGTACCCAGTCTTGGAGACTATCAACCTACCAGATCGGTGTTCTGGCTTTTGTTATACATTTTTGGGTCTTGTCTTCTTGTCTTTGTATCAAGTGGGTGGTCCTCACTCTCACCTTTGCTCAGTCACCTCTTGCCGTACGCTTGCGTTTGCCTTCACCTTACCGCACTCCTGCTGCCGCCCTGACAACCTGCTTCTTGCGTTGCCTCTTAACTTCCCAATCCCCAACCTTCTCAATACACCCATCTCCCCTTACTTCGTCAGCTCCGAACCCGTAACTGGGAGGTAGACGCGCAATTCCACCATCAACACTACATTCAGCACAAGACGGCAACATGTCGAAACGACCTCTGTCAGCGCCGCCTACGGTGACAATACCCGACGAATGCCTTGACTTTGAGGCCTGGAAGGCCAAGCCTGTCGACTCTGGAGATCCAGCCTCCGTTTACGACCCAAGCACTGAGGATCTCCCAGATCACGTTTGGTATTCCCTCGACGACCAGATGCTTCACCAGAAACTCGTACAGATGTGCGACGACTTGGGACGGCCTGTCTTCGATTGCAACGTAGACGATCCTGAGATCACCGAGCTCATCAGGGCGCTGGGTCGAGCGAAGAAGATTCCCCGAGCCAAGAAGGTCAATATCGCGGTCGTAGGAACCCAGGGCGTTGGCAAGAGCTCGACAATCAATGCACTTCTCAACCGAGACCTCGTCGACGCGTCGGCGAGCTCGAGTGCGTGCACAGCATTTGCAACTATCATCGAATACAAGGATGGAGCCGCGGACGATACAGATCTGAGCGACCTTAAAGTGACCTTCCTGGAGCTCCATGAGATCCGCGACTTCGTCGAAGAGCAAATCAAACGATACGCCGATGTGTACGCACCTGACGAAGAAGAGGCCGAGGACGAGGGCAAGGACGCGAACAACACCCAAGAAGTAGTCACTGAGGAATACGACTCTGACCCTGACGTATCAGACAGCGACTTCAGCGATTCCAGCGAGAACCCTGTAGCCAACAAAAAGAAACGCAAGAAAGTTTCCAAAGCAGTGCAGGCGGGCGCCGATACAGCCGAACAGTTTTTCAGGATCATCTTCAACGCTCACCGAGACCAGACCAAAGAAGCCGAGCTACAGGAATGGCTCAACAAGCCGGATCTTGAGGACGGCAGCTTCTTGGAACACTGCGTGAAAGTTGCGAGCGAGCATCTCGCCCAAGTCCAAGCTGAGGAACAAGGCAACGTCGAGTACAAGGATGTCAACGACGCGCAACTGCAAGATGTAAGGGACTACGCGACCAAGATGTGGGCGCTCGTCAAAGCAGTCACAATCTCAACTGGGTCTGTCTTGCTCCGCAACGGTGTTCGCTTCATGGATCTACCAGGTATGTGGCTGATAATGAGATGTTTCGGGCCATCGTACTGATTCAGAGCCGGCTATGGCGATCTGAACCAGACCCGGTCAGCTGTCGTCAACGAGTATCGCCGCAAAGCCAATTTCGAGATGATCGTAGCGAAGAGCGACCGTTATCTATCGAAGACTGATGAGGATCGGTTCCTCCACCGCGCTATCCGATATCACGGAGCGAAGAACGTGTTCCTGGTCCTGAATAAAGCCGATGTGAGTCAACGTGTCCACAAAGGCCGCCACCACACTAATACTTTCAGTCTTGTTTGGAGACGCCTCAATCCCAAGTACTTCGCATGTCAAAGAACGAAGTGGAAGAGCCTTTCGTGACAATCAACAAATGTCTGTCTACCGGCAGAGTGCCAAAGGGTGAAGACAAAGATGCTGTTCTGAAGTACCGACGATACTTGATCAAGGAAGCCCAGATGGCCGCTGGTCGACGCGAGTGCGACAAGATTCGCCACAAGATGCAAAAGAAGGGGGTGGAAGTCTTCGCTCTGTCTTCAGCACGATACTTCGATTGGCTGGACCCTTCGCCTATCGAGGAACACCCATTCGATGTGGAAGGCACAGGCATATCCGCGCTTCGACGCTCTCTGCTCATGTTGCCTGCGGAAGCCAACTATGAGAACCTTCGATACCATATTCGGGAAACTGTCGCGGATGTCGAAGACAAGGTATCTCGACTACTAATGAAGTTCAACAACGACGTCGATATCACCAATATGCGTCGTCATCTGTCGGACTATCTTCCCACTCTTGAGACAAACCTCAGAAGCCTGGCGACTACGGTTCCAGACGGCCTAGCCACCGAAGCCTGGACTGGCGCCGTGAAAAGCGAAATCGCAATAGGTATGGAGAAGCATCTGATGTCGTACACTCCAGTCGACAAGGTAGCATATCAGACTTTTTGGCTTCTGCTCCGCAACAACGGCTTTGCCACACACGGCGTTCAAAAGAATAAGAACTTGAACGATGAGCTACTGCAGACGTACAAGGACACGATCAAGAAATGGCGATACAAAACGACGCCAAAGGGAAGGACTGTCTCTACTCAACTCAACGCGCCAATCCAAGCAACACTCGGCGAGATCAGCCAGCGTCTCAAGGAGGCGTCCAGTGACCCAGAACTCAAGCGACTGGTAGGTGAAGCCCTCGAGAAGCTCATCCGACGCACTGAGCAAGTCAAAGTTAGTCTCCAGGAGCAGCTCAACGCCGCAGTAATGGAGAACTACAGGTACTTCACTACAGAGGACGATATCAAGTGCCCCATTGCTCGGGAGTTAAAGACCGCATACGCCCGCATCAACGTCATCCGCATGGACGAACGACCCAAGCACCGGAGAGGCATCTACAGGCAACAGCGCGCAGAGTTGATAAACACCGTCACCGATGAGAATGACGGGAAGCCCAATCTTGTTGATGCAATCTCCGCCCAAGTCAAGATTCGGCAGTGCGAGTTGTGGCAAGCCGTCGGGGAGGAGTTCATTGCTGGTGCCCTCGAGCACTTCGAGGAGTTTGTTCAGGCCCTTGCTGAGCTGCTTGAAAACGAGACGTACATGCTGGAGGCGCACAGGCTCATTCGCAAGCAGCTCGCGCAGCAGCTTGTGGGATTCAGTAAGAATCTCCGGTCGGTCATGGATCAGTTTACTGAGTCGGACTCCCAGCGGGCTGCGAAGAGGGCACGCACGGTCAAGATCAAGCAAGAGTCTGAAATGCTTTCTGACTGAACACGCCGATGCGGTATATGCTTTGTGACGCGAGCAGGATATTGGATACTCATGCCGCAGGAACCTGGTTCGTTTTCATCTCTCTTACCAGGTAAGGTCTCTATTGAACACTTCGCATCCTGCAGGCCGTCCCGTTCAATTCCTACTTGGCATCGTTTCTATCAAGGCCGCGCATCTCTGATAGATTTAGCGAACTTACCTGGTCACTCTTTCCAAGGCTGCTACTGTACAGCATCAGACTGACCACCGGCCACATCGGCTCTCACCTCTTGATTTTGTAATCACCCTATGTTCCCTCTCACTCGATACCACTTATCAGCACAGGCGGTTTCATCAACCAACAAACTTCTGCCAACCAACGCTTCAGTAACTCGATCATTGTACCGTTCCTTACCCAACACTCACTCCAGAATCACCACTCCCGCCAGGAAGCTCCGCTTATCTTGTCATGTCAAGGTAGAGTCCGGCCCCATCGCGCCGTCTTGATCTATGCTAATAGACATGAGCAAACCGCCAGTATGTTCTGACTTAAGAAGCACCGAGGAACTAATCACGTTCGCGGAGTTCAAGCTTCGACATGGTGACGTGCTACAAACTGGGCAGCGCGCTCCTTACAATCCTACGCTCGAGACGCTTCCGTACGACCCGTGGTACTCACTCCCTCACGACAAGATTGAGAACGGCATCCGCCAGCTATGTACGACACTACTCAATCTTACGCGCATCCACTACAAAGGCGACACAGAGATTGCGAATCTCAATGCCGCTCTCAAATCCGCCCAGATCAGCCCGCGTGGTCAGTCATTCTATGTTGCCTTTCTCGGCGATCAAGGTATAGGGAAGAGCTCGCTGATAAACGCCATCTTCAACCGCGACCTGGTGAACGTCTCTTCTTCGTCATCGGCTTGCACAGCATTCTCGACGATTATCGCGTACAAGGGTGGTGCCGCTGATGACGCTGGTGAGAGCGATGTTCGCATACAATATCTCAGCGAGGAAGAGATACGCAACCACGTAGAAGAGCAATGTCGCCGCTACAGATTCGCATTCCCTCGAAATGTCACAGAAGCACAAGAGTCTCTGATCCCGTCCGAGGAGCCCATTGGCCCTAGCGAGATCGGTGTGAACGAAGATGAGGAGCTGGAAATGGATGAAGCAGAGAGACAGCACGTCATGGATAGCGGCGATACTGCTAGACACTTCTTCGACATAATCTGCGGTACTCTCAATGATAGCAAGCGAAAGAAGTGGCTGGACCGCGCTCTTGAACAGGACGACATTGAGACCGAAACCTTTTACTCTACCTGCATCGAACACGCTGGGCAGCAGCTCAACGGCATCAACGCCGTCGGTGGATTCACCCAACATGATGCAGTCCCTGACGAACAACTAGAAGATGTTCGGAAGGAAGCCGAGAAATTATGGCCCTTGGTCAAATCCTTACACATCTTGACTGGTCACCCGCTACTCAAGAACAACATATGTGTGCTCGATCTCCCAGGTAAAACATACTAATGAATCATCACAAGGCCTTCTCTAACCGCAACAGGTTACGGAGACAACAACCACATGCGCACAGCACTCATTGACAAGTTCCGTGATATGGCGCATTTCGAGATTGTCGTTGCTCCGGTTGAGCGATTCGTATCCAATGTCCAGCAGAATCATTACCTCTCACGCTCTGTTCGTCGTCTTGGTGCCGAGCGTACATTACTTGTAGCTAACAAGTCCGATGTAAGTAACTCTATCTCTCCAACGATCCCGCTGACTTCATCCTAAGCAACTCCTGCATGATTGGATCGATTTCGTCAGGCGAGCAACAGAAGAGCCTATACTGTCGCTGCAGCGATCAAAGAGAAGGGCACAAGAGATTGTCAAGAGGGCTCAGGCAGGACAAGGCACTGAAGCTGACCGACTCGCAGCTAAGCCGTACAACGACTATGTCGCCAAATGTGGCAGGTTCTCCAGGATTGAACATGAAGAAAATATCCTCAAGGAGGCGTTGGGAACAAAACGCGTCGACGTGCTTCTCGTATCCGCAAGACAGTACAGTCTATGCATGGACACTGTGCAGGACGAGGAGCTGCCAAAGATCACACCAGAAGCCACCGGCATACCTGCGCTGCGACGCTACCTCCTCAGCCTGCCAGCACAGACGAACTACCGCACGCTCAAACGCCATGTCTTCGACACACTACCCGACATTGCTAAGCAGATCGACCGCATCTTGACAAAATTTGATGAGGATGTTGTCTACGCAGCGATGCGCAAGGATCTCGTGGAGCAATTGCCCGAGCTTCGAGAAGCCCTAGGGAATCTCTCTCACGACGAGCCTCAGAGCCGTGTGGTCAGGCCTTGGGACCGAATCACGCATGAAGTCGGGATCCAAAAACACCTCGACTCCTTCACATGTCGACTGCGACATGGCATCGTGTACTACTCCACGCTTCTCAAAATGCTGAAAGAGAACGGCATCCCTGTCAACGGTGTTGCGCTAGGCAGAAACCTCAACGAAGAAATCCTTGGTGCCTTCCGGCGATTCATCGACATATGGCAACAGAACACGTCGAACGAGATCGATCGTCTCGCAGCCGCTCTCAATGCACCAGTCCAGAACCTGTTGGTCCGTCTTCAAGCGCATCTTAACAACAATACCATTGAGCCAGAGCTCCGAACAAGAGCCATCGATGCGCTCACCACCGCAACGAACCGGATAAGAGACGCATACGATGCGCTGAAAGCCGCACTCCGGACGAGACTACACGAGATCCACATCCTCTTCACCACCGAAGTCAACACAATGTGCCCCATCGCCCTGGCAATGAAGCCCATTTACCTAGACGCCCTCGGCCAGCGCGGCGGAGTAGGCGCATACAAACGGATCCGCGAGCAGCTCAGCAGACGCCTGGTCTGGGGCGATGGCGGGCTCGAAGGGCTTCCCTCCATCATGGCAGACACCATCGCCAGCGCTCAGCAGAAAGTCTGGGAAGAATGCTGCGGCATGTATGTTGGGGAGGCCATGGCGCAGCTTGAGGGCTTCAAGCGCATCACCGATGAGCTGCTCGATACGCAGGGCTTCTGTAAAGCTGAGCATCGCAGCTTGAGAGATGGGCTGAGGCCGATGCTGCCGGGGTTTGTAAGGAGTCTGGAGGAGGTGAAGAGGGAATTTCCTAATATTGAGACGGCGGATAATTCTGCGGTGGTGAAGCGTAAGAGGGTCGATGATGAGGATTCGGCGATCCAGATTGAGTAGGTGTCGAGAGGACTTGCCGGGGACAGAGCATTGCAAATATTGCTCTTCAGACAGGATCTCTGTTAAACGCTATAACAAGGTGCGTGATGGCCGGGGCTGAAGCAGGGCAATGTCTACACAGCCAGTGACGCCAGCCATCAAGAGAGAATCGAACCCTTGAGCTTCGGCGGCTTGTTATCGTTTATTCTTGCTTGGGCATTCATGGATAGATGTACTCTCTTGCATGAGAATCTTTGCCAATCAGGAAAGAAGCAAATCATGGACGTAATGGAGTGCAACGCTTTCGTCCTTTGGCAGCCTACTGCGTCGTGATTCTGGCTCCCACTCGTACAGCCATGTGGTGTGATTGATAGCGCCAATCAGCCTGTAGCCGTCAAGTTCATCATCGAGAGGGAGACCCGAGCCTTTGTTGGGGACGCAGTCAGACGTCATGCTGAGTCGACTGCACAGGAAGAGGGGGGAGAGGTGGAAGACGGCGAGGAGGAGAAGGGTGGTTGACTATGGACGAATTGTTTGCTGTCATATTTGATGGGTACATCGCTGGCAGAGCCGTTATGCTCCGCTGGACATGGTTGCGCGGAGGGAAGAGATGACATGGTCTTGCATGATTAGCAAACTTTTGAAAAGCGGCCAACTACCGATACTTGAAACCTCCAAAGGCTCAAACAAACTACGCATGTCCCCTTTCCTTCTGATCGTGTGTTGGTATTTTGCGGTTTGCACAGGTTCAACATGGCAATTCCTCACCAGAAACACTGCGATGCTGACAGCTCGGCGGCTTTACTAGTTAACGCCACACCCAGCAGCGTACCATTCAATGAAGAGAGGCATCAAAGTGAATCCAGGTAGCATACCTCCAATACTTCTGACTATGAAACGCGATGTTGAGGTGTGAGAGGTAGAGTGTGTGTCTTTGAAGGATGAGTGGTCGAGGGATGGTGCCTTGCACGGTGCGCCTCATGTCGACCCTGGCTCGTCATAGCTTCATCCTCCGGCAGCTCTCCGCAAGCATCCCCACGCCAGCCATCCTCCGTACCTAATCTACATAATCCCGGCTTGAGCCTCTTCACGCCATAATTTGTACTTCTTGTTCTTTGTATATGTTGCCACATTTATAGACCACCACTTTTGACCCCCGCGGTCACGTCGGGCTCCACGGTCGCTCCTACCTGCCACGATCCCCAGTACGCGTACCTGAGGCAGGCGCGCCCTCACATACCACCTCCCCCACATTTTCATAGGCAGGTACCCTGTAGCTACGATGGTGGGCCCGCGCAAACCTCCGGCGCTGGCCGAAGAGAGCGCTGAAGTCGAGGTGCTCTTCGCCAACATGGACAAGATGAAGACCCTCACGAAGAAGATCCAGGCTTCTGTCAATCGACTCGATGCCAGTGGGAAAGCTGTTCAAGAGGCGATCGGCCCAATCTACGGCAACACACAGAAGCTGCAGATTGCGACAAGCAACATCGACAAGATCACCGAGGCAATTGAGCGTCTCCGGGCACCCAGAGACCAGAGCGAACGCGAGGAGAGGATTATTAGGGCCGGGTATGTACACTAATTGACACCTAAAGAACGAAGCTGACATACTGCAGGCCCGGACGAGGCGACCTCCGCGACTACATCGCATCTCTCGACCGTACCACAATGGCACTCGCCGACCTAAAGCGCACGAATCTTCGATCGAACGAACAAGCAATCGCGCAATTAAACGGCCTTCTGAAGCTCGGGAATAAGCAACTGGAGGATGTGTTCCGAAGTATACTGGAAGACTGCTCAAGGACGAAGCTCCAGGCTCTCGAATTCGTTGCGAAGAACGAGCCATTCCCACTCCTACCTGGGGATAAGCTCTCGACCCTACGCGGCATCAACAACCATATCTCCCAAGCTGTTGCTTCCACGTCACAAGCGGACCTTTCGACAACACCAACGCAGAGGAAGTACGCAGACATTCGGGGTGCTCATTTAGAAAGTTCTCTAGGCAGTCTGGCTCAGGCCTCGGTCGCTACGGCCAGGAAGGTACAGCCCGATGCGCTGTACAAGAAGGGCCAGAACGGTATTGGCACATACATCCAAGCAATTGAGGGCATCTTTGTCGCCGAATACGATAACATCACCAACGTCTTCGCGCGGGGTGAATGGATGCCAGTCTGCGAAGCCACTTGCCAACCTTCGCTGGCAGAGTTCAACCGGACATTACGCGAGCTCAACGGCCACATCCAGAAAAACCTGCTCACCGACTGCTTCTTGGGGTACGAGATTTGCGGCTTCGTACGCTCACTTTCCATGAACCTTCAGGAGTCCACTGGCACGCTCAAGAACCAAATCTACGATTGCGTCAAGCCCATTCGCGAGACGTCGAAGACTTCGTTGAGTAAGCTGATCGAAGACACAAGAGTGCGCACCCAGACGCTCGTTGCTCTGCCGATGGATGGAGCTGCTGTACCAATCACAACGGAGACTATGCGCCGCCTGCAGGAGATGCCCAACTACTTGGAACCTCTTTCCTCGATACTGGCATCACTCGGCGATGGCGGCTGGAACAACCCTTCAGCTAACACATCATCGACAACTCTCGATGTCAGCCCCGATGTGGTCAAGCTGTTTGCGTCGTACGCATCTGACACAATCGACACCTTGATCCAGAACCTCATGAACAAGTCGAAAATGCTGTTGAAGACCAAGACCTTGCAGGGAATTTTCCTAGCGAACAACATAGCGATTGTCACTCGAGTCATCCGCAATTCCGAGCTTGGGCCGCTCATGGAGAGCTATGCAGGTAAACTTCAAGAATGGCGCAAGAGGAGCTCAGCCATGTATCTCGAAGCTTGGCGAGAGCCTTCGGGACATCTGCTCGATGTTCAGTATACAAATCGCTCCAAGGATCGACCGCACTCCGGAGGTGGGGCAGCCGACTCCGCAGCCATCGTCAAGGGTCTTGGGTCGAAAGACAAGGACGCAATCAAAGAGAAGTTCAAAAGCTTCAACTTGATCTTCGAGGAACTTGTCGCCAAGCACAAGACCTATGCCATGGAGGCTGAAGTGCGCTCGGCATTATCGAAGGAAGTACAGAATATCATCGAGCCACTGTACAACCGCTTCTACGACAAGTACCGCGAGATCGATAAGGGCAAGGGCAAGTATGTCAAGTACGACAAAACGGAGCTCAACAAGGCGCTCTCAAGTTTCTCTTGACGTATTGTCTTTGGCGTTGGATTGGACTTTTCGCACAATACCCTGCGTTTGCATTTGTTTCATATTAAGCTGAGGTGTGCCATTATATACAAGGTCATGCAGGTGACGGAAGTTGAATATACAATATTGGGACCTAAGATAGCGCATTACCCTGAGCCACGTTGGAGAAGGACATAGTAGGCTAGAAATAAAGGAAACAGCACGCCGCGGAGGCAGCACACTATATACGCACTACATCTGCTCCTTTGAGTGCAATGCTATGTGGAAGCACGACCCTGACCGCGCCGATCACTGGGATGTAATTTCCAAATTCGCGATACTGTGCACGTGACAGCTTCCTTTCCGAGCGCTGTGGTGCGCGACTGCCACTCGAAGCTGCACGACAACACAGAAATCGTTCCACCTCGACGCGCAAGCTGTCAATTGCACTCTGCAGCAGTCCGGCAACACCTACAACGCGCACTCTACCGATTCCACTTTTCTTCACCTCTGTACCAACCGTAACTCGCGGAGCGGGGAATTTGGCTTAGCGCGTCGAGCGTTGTTCTCCAATCCCTGCGAGGTACGCTTCGCTGGTGGAAAGGGGTCTGGTCAAGCCTGCCTCCTTCAACGTCGCAGCATCCACGCACCCACGCTGTCCTCGCTCGCAGTCACCTGCAGCCTCTCAATTTCATTGCTCACAGAGCATCGCTTCATCCGAAAGCATAGCTAACGTCAACCGGTACGCCACCTTGTCCTACCTCTCCCTGTTTCACTTTATTTCTCCGGGGTTTGGCTTGCGTCGCGTCTCCATATTGTTTGGCAGCAACCACGGGCAGCCGTCCACGCATTGGAGACATTCTGCTGATCTCGCATCGCCCAACAGACGCCTCTCACTTCACGCCGTCCTCACTGCGACCGCAGCTCCACCGCCGCTATGGGTAAGGAACGCCCCATCCCTCGCATCTCGCGACAAAGACGCCTGCTCGAGCTGCAAGCTCCCTACGGCCTCAGGCATATATGCTGCAGCAGAAGGGAGCGTGCAGCGAACCCAATGCGGCTCTGACGCCGGTTGATGTTGCTGTCCCTAACGGCCACGACCACCCTCCTTCCTGGAAACAGGGGCTAACCATATACACAGAATCCAACGGCGCCGTATCGCCCGCCCCTCCTTCGCGTGCGTCCCCATCACCACCGACAACCGCGGACGGTCCGTCTGTTGAAGATCGCAAATCGTCCATAGCTAACATACAAGCAGCGCTACCCCAGACCATCACAGCGAAGAATCCCAAGCTCGCAGCACAGATGGCGCAGGACCTGAACATTGTGCGCAGGAAGCTCACAGGCTATGTCGGATTCGCAAACCTGCCCAACCAGTGGCACCGAAAGAGTGTGCGCAAGGGCTTCAACTTCAACGTCATGGTCGTTGGTACGTCTGCACCGAATCAAGGAGCCACCAGCGGCGCACTAATGGGACGACAGGTGAATCTGGCCTCGGAAAGTCGACCCTCGTGAACACCCTGTTCAACACCTCCCTGTACCCGCCCAAGGAGCGCAAGCCCCCGAGCATCGACATTTCTAAGACTGTTTCGATACAGTCTATCAGCGCCGACATCGAGGAGAACGGCGTCCGTCTCCGCCTGACTGTTGTCGATACACCCGGTTTCGGCGACTTTATCAACAATGACGAGTCATGGGACCCTATCGTTAAGAACATTGAGGCACGATTCGACGCCTACTTGGATGCCGAGAACAAGGTCAACCGCATGAACATCGTTGACAATCGCATCCACGCCGTTGTGTACTTCATCCAGCCCACTGGACACTCGCTCAAGCCCCTCGATGTCGAGGTCATGAAGAAGCTGCACACCAAGGTCAACCTGATCCCGGTCGTTGCCAAGGCCGATACAGTATCTGACGACGAGATCGACAACTTCAAGAGGAGGGTAAGTGTTTGCTTCGAGAACAAGAGTGATTCTATACTGACAATGGCTAGATCCTTGCAGACATCAAGCACCACGGTATCCAGATCTTCGAAGGGCCACGCTACGAGCTTGACGACGAGGAGACAATTGCCGAGAACCAGGAGATCATGGCCAAGGTTCCCTTCGCCGTTGTCGGTTCCAACGAGGAGGTCGTCACCGCTGATGGCCGCAAGGTTCGTGGTCGTGCCATGCCTTGGGGTGTTGTCGAGGTCGACAACGAGGAGCACTGCGACTTCGTCAAGCTGCGACAGATGCTCATCCGTACTCACATGGAGGAGCTCAAGGAGAACACCAACAACACACTCTACGAGAACTACCGTTCCGAGAAGCTCACAGCTATGGGCGTCCAGCAAGATTCGAGCGTGTTCAAGGAGGTCAACCCTGCGGTCAAGCAGGAGGAGGAGCGCTCGCTGCACGAGCAGAAGCTCCAGAAGATGGAGATGGAGATGAAGATGGTCTTCCAGCAGAAGGTCAACGAGAAGGAGAGCAAACTGCGCCAGAGCGAAGAAGAGCTTTACGCCCGTCACAAGGAGATGAAGGACCAGCTCGACCGACAACGAGCGGAGCTCGAGGAGAAGAAGGCGCGCATCGAATCCGGACGGCCGCTGGAAGAGAAGGGCAAGAGGAAGGGTTTCTCCCTCCGTTAAGCCGGGGTCCTTGGTGTCAGTACGTCTTGACGTCTTGCCCGACTTATACCCTCCACTTTCTTCTCTCCTCCCTCTTACAGACTTGTTTAATATGATGCCGCTTGACGATACCACTGGGTGTTATCGACAGACGACTAATACACGGCGGTGCAGTTTTGGCGAGAAAAGGCAGCGGTGTCGTCTCTTGGTCCAGATATCCCCGGCTGTTGATTGATACCAACATCATTGCGCTCCTTCCGGTTCCCTTGTGTTCCTTCGACTCTTTATTATTTAGTACACGGGGCAGTTGTTCTCGGGGCGAAGTGAGGGAGCGACAGGATACTTCTTTTCATGTATTCTACAACCATCGTAGCGAGAATTTCCTTTGTGGGTAGCGAAACGGCTTCTTTCAACATGTGATCACTGACTGCTCATCATTACGAAAGGTCACTCAGCCCTCCAAGCTTCACATGTTCGCCTTGCCCTGCACCTGCGACGATCGTCAGGGTGCGGCAGGCGTGGAGGGGCGCTATCAGGCTCGTGCGCACCAGCCAAAGCTGGAAGTAGCAGCACGAAGGCATTTCGTCATCACCCCAAAGCCCACGACCTGGTTTAACGTGCCCGCCTGGAAGCTACAAAAGTTGATCACCCATTCCTCCTCATACAACAACATCCTCGCCCATATTACTTGCCTCTTTCGACTGTTGAACTCGAGTCCGGGTTCTGTCACCACTTCGGTAAGTTGCACTCGTTGGGTTACGCACAGGGAGCGAGCGTCATAAGCAGCAGCGGGCCCCGAGCGCCGAACAGACAGCGCCAGCCTCCGCTTCTTGCCAGATTGCACTCGACCCCTCCGCAATACCCTCAACCGCACTGTACAAGCTCGAGTACCATTGGTCCTGCGCCTTGTACATAGCAATCCTTATCCTGAGCTTCGCTGACCCTACAAGCTGCACATTACGTAGCCCACACGACACAGTCGAAATCTCACAATGGCCCCTCCTCCGCCCGCCAACCTTCCTCTGGGCCAGCGCCTAGCTGCCCTTGCGCAGACCCTCCAGTTCGCCTGGTTCGCCGGCCACGTTACTCTGCTGCTGGCGTCGCTGAGATACGCTCTTTCCTACATTACCTTCAACTACAACTCTAAGTGGGCAGCCTTTGCGTACCGCACAGGCTTCCTTTCCGCTTGCGTAACGTATGGCATTGTTGTCTACAAGGCATACCGCGCCCGCATGAGGGCCGGCAAGCAGGGTGGTGTCATGGCTCTGGCCACCGACGAGAACGTTCAGTACCTGAGTAAGTGTTTGCAGCAATTGGAGCTCCTCGCAGCTTTGTAGCACCAGCTAACAACAATCCAGTCATGGCTCTTGTCTGGCTGTTCATGCGCCAGATCCCTCTGGCCCTGCTGCCCTTCACGGTCTACTCCATCTTCCACGTTGCTACCTACGTGCGCTCCAACTTGATCCCCACTATCAAGCCTCAGCCTACTGCTTCGGCGCCTGGCGCCAAGCCTGCCTCTTCGGCTTTCGCTGAGACCATTGGCAAGTTCGTGAAGGAGTACTACGATGCTAGCATGACCCTGGTCGCACTTCTCGAGATCGCTCTCTGGTTCCGCGTGATTGGCTCTGCTATCATCTTCCAGAGGGGTTCTTGGATCCTGCTCACCGTCTACACTGTCTTCTTCCGCGCCCGCTACGCTCAGAGCAGCTTTGTTCAGGAGGCCATTAACTCCGTTACCGCCCGCATTGACGCTCAGCTCGCCAACCAGAGCTCCCCCCCTGCTGCTCGCCAGGGCTGGGCAACCTTCAAGAACATCGCGCGCCAGGCTGCTGATGCGACCGACATCCGCAAGTACGTCGGCGCCCAGCAGGGTGCTCCCAAGAAGGCCCAGTAAGCGCTTCACAAGGCGTGCGACAACGACCTGCCTTCGACGACTCGCGGCGCTAAGAGCTCGTTGGGGGTCCGAGGTATGACAAGTTATGACGTATGAGTTATACGGTCGCGACAAAATAGAGAGATGAGAGCTGGAGCAGACACCGAGCGAGCGTGTTCCGTGGATATGTTGAAAAGAAAGCAGTCCTCTGCGCATGGCGAGCACGACTGAGCGAAGCTGAAGTCGGTTTGGTCTGCATTGTTTTTCGCGTGCAACCAGGATATACCTCTGAGCATTTCCGTAGCTGTAGAGTGGCGTTGATTGCAATTGAATATGTTATTTCTGTCATCTGATGTTTCACAGCAGTAAAGAAGCAAGCCTGCAAGACCATGCGTCCAGCCGCGCCCACGTTCCACATGTTCGCCAGCCCATGCAAGTGCGGCTGTGGAGGAGCTGTGCAGGCTGACGGTTTTCAGCTCGCTCTCGCTGTTGCTGCAGCGCCCATGGCGTTTCTCAGGCTATCAATCTGCCCACTCGGCACTTGCACTTTGGCATGCTGATGCGAACTACGGTGTTTACGTTCGCGCTATGCTAGGGTCTATTGCCGCGCTGAAGCCTGAGGCATGCGCGCATGTGAGGCCTTTCGGCTATTCCTCGCTAGCTCCCACACATCGCGTTTACTTGCGCGTTTGGGCTCGAATCGATGTCTTGCAGCGCCCAACTCGAAGCACCTAACGGTGATGAGTAGCATGGATAGGTTTGCAGACGGCGTCGATGATGTGAGAGGCGCAAGTCAGAAAGCGTTGATCGAGCCCGTCGTGAGTTTGCCGTGAGCTTGTTGTAAGCTTGCAGATTCCACGGCTGGCTAGAAGAGACGCACGTCAGAAACTTTGGTCCCCTTCAAGCTTGCAGCGGAACTTCACAGCTTGTAGCGAGCCTACAGACCCGCGGACTTGCACGCTCGTGGGCTGGAAGCGTCGGCCGCAAGATGCCTGTTTGGCGATATGCAGGGCTCGACAAGGCTCTGCAGTGGTTTGATGATGATCGCATCGTTACAAGATCTCCGATGCTCACAGGTTCCCAGTCACAAAGAATGCTTGTGGAATTTGATATGTGGCCCTGATCGAGTCTGGCTAGAAAACTCTAACATATGCAGGGCTGTCAGCCTTGTAACTTCTGACTGCGATCATCGCAGTTGGATCAGACCTTCGTTGCGTGATCGAGATGCTCAACAGAAGAATCGAAACATTGTGGAGAATGTGGGTGGAACGACTGGAGTGGAGCTCCTCTGCCTTGATGTGAGCATGCCTCTTGCCGACTTGCAGATGCAATGCAAATCCGTGTGGGTTTGGACGAGGTCCAGACGACAGCCCCCGTGGAGGACCAACATCCCATTTCTGCTTCCACGTTTTGCTTCCACGTTGTTCGAGAGGCGAAGTCATGACACGAAGCTGCAGGCTCCAATACACCATGCATCACAATGCAGGATCTCGGATGTCGAAATCAATGTTTAACGGCATGCTCGGTGCGCATTTGCCGTTCCTGGATCCACTGCACGTTTATAGAACGCCCCTGTCAGCACGCACACCCAAGCGACTCGCTCTCACGGCGTTGCACACGATTCTGTCCCATCGTCGTGTTTTCGTGCTGCCTTGAGCTAGCGCGATGGGTCTGTCAATATGGGCCAGCGCATCTCACATGCATCTGAAGGATCTCGGAGCATTGAAGCGAAGCACGATCCTTCACTATGAATCCTACGACAGGTTGCGAGAGTTCTCATGAATCGCCGAGCACCCGGAAACGCCTCACCCATGCTGCATTTGAGGAATGGCGCGAGAATGTGCGTGTGGATATCGTCAACTTGAGGGTTAGCAGGCGGGTACGTAGCCTTTGGCGGCTTGGTGTGGAGGTGTGTGCTTGAGAAAGAGGAGCGTACGGATGTACGACACGCCCGAGCTCCCGTATACGCACTGGTTCCGCGCTTCACAGACGCCGCTGCGCCGCCGCGCGGATGCAGACGAGTTGACGTGAATTGGCGGTGAGTGCGTTGGAGACTCGAAGCTGTTCGCTGGTTGCTATGCTCGGAGGGCTCGGGTGGACGGTGCGGTAAGTGCGTGCGTGGCGTGATGATATTGACGGACATGCACAACGGCTGCTTCGTGATGTGAAACATTCCTCCTCCGTATTTACAGTGGATGTGGTACAGATGCGTGCGTACACGAGCAGCCGTTTGGCGGACATTGTCATCGACATCTTGAAGACCCTTCAGCCACCGACGGACGGGACGGGCGGCCTTAGGCGAAGCTTTCATGCAATTAATCAAAACCTTGTCCGATATCCGTACAGCAGCAGGTTGGAATGCAGATCTGGGGAACCATCAAGTTAGATAGATTGGTATTGCGTCGTTGTGTATGAGATCGCGCCATGGTAAGAACATTCCTATGCGGGGTGCTGCACCTCTGGCTACCGGGAGAGGAAGGTCCAATGCAGTTCATCCACCACACTTGACTGACGGGCTCTGCCGACTCGCAAACTCCTGGGCATCCACAATTGCGTACCGCACGCTGACGGTGCGCCTGCCGCCCGAACATTTCAATTTTCGCTTGCATGGCCCCCTACTGCACTGCCTAGCGCGCTAGGTGTTCAGGTAGGGCTTGGTGTTGCGGCAGGGAGACCGCTACGGATTAAGGAGCTACACCGAGCTAGTGAGCGCACCGTCAGCCGCTTCACCGTTTCGAATACTGTCGTCTTTTTGGGACAGCAGTATATAGTGCTGTGGGTGCCCTCGTTGTCAGGCCTTTTATTCTGCTCCCTTCGACGACTGTTCTCAAGCCACCGCGACGTTTCGATCCTTCAATTTACATCTCGACAAACGAAACACTGGAATGATTATTCGGGCAACACCACATCAACCATTGCTGTACAAGAAGACCTGAATTCGCAAACATCAAAACAAATCACGAACACCACGACCACTCTCATTCTCAAAATGGAACTCTCGCCAGCTTTCTCGATTACTAGCGACATGACCGATGAAGAGTTGGACCTGTACTTTGCATCCTGCGGCTCGCTTTCCAACTTGCCGACCCCTCCTCCAGCAAAGGAGCACACGACCATCGAGAAGCCAGCACTAGCTACGTCAGACTTGCATGATTTTGCTCCTGAACTACAAGGTAAGTTTCCAACAATTCAACATCGCACAATTACACGTGCAACATTTCCAGTTCGAAGACAAGTTTGTTGTTGGTCTTGGACAAGTGGGACTTGTTCGGCTGAGCGACGTTCCCCTGCATGCTAGCACGGCCCAGCTCGGCGCGACGTCATCTCCTTTTCTTCTCAAACCCACATTCCACGGTGTTCCTGTCGATCGATGAATTTCCCTGTCAATGCTTGCCCTACTCGCCACACTCATTATTGGACACGAATACTGACTACTATCTTTAGCTCAAGCGACCCATCTCGCCAACCTCGTACCGTTGACTGCCTCCACAATTCGACCTTCTGTGCCTGGCATCCGCGGGTTTCTCGAACGATCATGCCTGCCAGACGAGGTAGTTGCCTTTGCTGCCTGCATCCTTGATGGCCTTTCATGCCGTTTCGTTGCTACGTGGCGCGAAACCCTGCTGCCGTCCAACTATGCCAGGGACCTCCAATATTTCATGGAGATTGACACATGTCATCGTGTCTTCGTCAGCCCAGACGTTGTTGTCCTTGCTGCCTTGTCTTTAGCACATGGTTTCTTCAGCGACACTCGTCGTTCAGCCCACTACTGGGCAGTAGGCATGAGTCGCAACCAGTTTACCGTCCAGGAGCTCGAAGCTACCAAGCGTTCAATCCTTCATGACATGGATTACGGTCTCTGCCGCATTACCGAGGGCATGATGGAGAGCATGCTACGAGACATGCAACAAACCAAACCAGCAAGTCTGGCCAGCGAATGCGGCACCATTAGGGCTGGCCGCCGTCGAAACTTTTCCATTGATCTGTCAGGCACAGCAATCTGGAAAAATGGCGTGCAAACACCAGAACCTAGCCCCTAGGTCCGGCCGTGGTGTCTTTCATTCTTGTACCGCGTTCTTCGTCTTTAGCGTTGGCTTCGCTTCTCCTGCAGCGCTTACGATACCCACATTGTTCCAGCATATTTCGTCACTCAGCACTTCAGCGGCATCAGCATTCAGGAGTTTACGGGCGCCTTTGAGCTCCAATGGTCGAGGCACTTGCCTCATTTGTTGCATTATTTGCACGATACCCTCTGTACCCGGTAGTCCACTGTCATGGCACCGTCCAGCATCTTGTAGCGCAGCATCGCACAATCAGACATTTTACATCGTACTTTATAACTTACGTGTCTTACCAGCTCGCTCTCCGTGACTTGACCGTGTGCACAAGGCTGACATAAGGCACATGAATCGGATCAACCAGCTCCCGCCAAGAGCCGCACAGCACATACCGAGCTTTCCTCCGTGTGCAGCGCCCACCGACGTCAACGTTCCAACCCCACCATCACACCACCGACTTCTGGCCATGCCAAAGTCACCGCCTCCATCGTGTATGAAACGCTTAGCGCACTCTCGTATCCTCAGGATGCCACAAGTGCATTGGATCAGCTCTCAGTCGAGTTAGCCAGCCGCTTGGAACTTACAGTCTTGACTTTTATGGTTGGCGTGAGGTCTGGCTACCCCACTAAGCTCCATACCCCATGCGGTTCACCCAACCGCGTGCATCAAGCTGCAGCTCAACAGCTGTAGAGCTGTTGCTAGCTGTCAGCCTCGATCGCTTCCCCGCGTTCGATGAAAGGCGTCAGTATCTCCTGATGTTAATTGACCTGTGATCGCGCCTCGCTCCTGCTCTCTGCGTGTCCTGGGCTCTCGTTCCTGCGGCGTAAACACCCGTTGCTATATTGTTCCCTGATTGTAAACAATCGCAACCGCGCGAGCACACAGGCCTGCTAAGCTTAGATACTCGTCCCTAAGCTTCCGGCCCTTCCTCAACATACCTCTCCTCCATCCTCTTTGCCACAATTCGTCCTTCAACCCCTCCCTCTCCTGTGCGACACCGACACTCACTTAGCAACTCGCCTTTCTCTGCCATTGACATCCTCAAGATGGCGACTGCTAACCCTTCGCCTCGCGAGCGCCGTCCTTCGACAAGCGCCCCGCTGGCTGATCTCCAGGGTCCCGTTGGGCCCGCGAACTTCACTCGCCCAAAGCACAAGAGGACAGTCACCGGTTTCGGCCCCGGCGAGATCAAGGCTGTCGAGAACAGCATCCCGGAGCCCCAGCGTGAGGCATGGAGGAAATTCGTATGTTGGACCGCTGAGTACCCTGATTGCGGGGTAGCTCCATACAATGTGGGGTACTGATAAGACTACAGATGCCCAAGCCGTTCTCCACACCGGACGAGTTTAACAAGGAGGCCGTCCGACACATCGAGACTACACTCGCACGCTCGCTGTTCAACTGCGATGAAGGGGCTGCGTACGGTGGAACTGCCCTGGCGTTCAGGGATCGTCTGGTCTTGGACTGGAACAAGACACAGCAGAGCCAGACATTTGCTGATCAGAAGCGCGTATACTGTAAGTCGCCTTGTGATTGAAATTCGTTTCGGCGACTGACGCTTGCAGACTTGTCACTTGAGTTCTTGATGGGACGCGCTTTGGACAATGCTATGCTCAACGTTGAGTCGAAGGACATTGCTGCCAGTGAGCGCTTAGACTTTAGATGACAGCTATTGAATTCGCTGACATAATTGCAGAGGGTCTCGCAGAACTTGGCTTCCGCATGGAAGATGTCGTTTCGCAGGAGCACGACGCTGCTCTTGGTAACGGTGGTCTTGGCCGTCTCGCCGCTTGTTTCCTCGACTCGATGGCCTCAATGAACATCCCTGCGTGGGGCTACGGTCTCCGTTACAGATACGGTATCTTCAAGCAGGAGATTGTGGACGGATATCAGGTTGAGGTCCCAGACTACTGGCTTGACTTCAACCCTTGGGAATTCCAGAGACACGATATCGCAGTCGACATCCAGTTCTACGGTCATGTAAACCGCTGGCAAGATGATGATGGCAAACAGCAGTCGTCCTGGGAGGGCGGCGAGATCGTCCAGGCTGTGGCATATGATGTGCCAGTTCCTGGCTACAAGACTGGCACATGCAATAACCTGCGTCTGTGGGGCAGCAAGGCTGCCAGCGGCGAATTCGACTTCCAGAAGTTCAACTCCGGCGAGTACGAGAGCTCTGTAGCGGACCAGCAGCGCGCTGAAACGATCTCTGCTGTCTTGTACCCCAACGACAATCTTGAGCGTGGAAAGGAGCTCCGTCTCAAGCAGCAGTACTTCTGGTGCGCTGCCTCGCTATACGACATCGTGCGCCGCTTCAAGAAGAGCAAGCGCGCTTGGAAAGAGTTCCCCAACCAGGTTGCTATCCAGCTCAACGATACTCACCCAACTCTGGCGATTCCCGAGCTCCAGCGAATCTTGGTCGATATTGAGGGTCTGGACTGGGACGATGCATGGAACAGTAAGCTCTTTGTAGATACTAGGTTGATTATGGAACTAACGTTTCGCAGTTGTACAGAAGACTTTCGGCTACACCAACCACACTGTGCTTCCCGAGGCGCTTGAGAAGTGGTCCGTTCCTCTCATGCAGCACCTCCTTCCCCGTCACCTTGTAAGTTTTCCCTCGAGATTTGCCCGAGCACAACAACTGACAGAGATTAAGCAAATCATCTTTGACATCAACTTGAACTTCCTCCAGTTCGTCGAGCGCAACTTCCCCGGCGATCGCGAGCTGCTCGGACGTGTTTCGATCATTGAGGAATCTCAGCCTAAGATGGTTCGCATGGCTTTCCTCGCCTTGATTGGGTCCCACAAGGTCAACGGCGTGGCTGAGCTACATTCCGACCTGATCAAGACCACTATCTTCAAGGACTTTGTCAAGATCTACGGACCTGACAAGTTCACGAACGTGACAAACGGTATCACACCACGCAGATGGCTGCACCAGGCCAACCCCAAGCTCTCCAAGCTTATTGCATCCAAGCTTGGGGGTCACGATTTCTTGAAGGACCTGACTTTGCTGCACAAGCTAGAGGCTTTCGTCGATGACAAGGAGTTTAGGAAGGAGTTCCGCGACATTAAATATGAGAACAAGGTAACACAGCACCCTGGAAGTATTCGGAGTATTGGCTAACACGACTAGGTCCGTCTCGCCCAGCACATCGCGGAACACAATGGTGTCAAGGTCAACCCGGCGGCGCTCTTCGATGTTCAGGTCAAGCGCATCCACGAATACAAGCGCCAGCAGATGAACATCTTCGGTGTCATCCATCGCTACCTCCAGATCAAGGCCATGTCGCCTGAGGCGAGGAAGAAGCTGGCTCCGCGTGTCTCTATATTCGGTGGAAAGGCTGCGCCAGGGTACTGGATGGCGAAGACAGTTATCCACCTCATCAACAAGGTCGGGGAGGTTGTCAACAACGACAAGGACATTGGTGATCTGCTCAAGGTCATCTTCCTCGAGGACTACAACGTCAGCAAAGCCGAGATCATCATTCCTGCCAGCGATATCAGCGAGCACATCTCCACTGCTGGTACCGAGGCCAGTGGTACAAGTAACATGAAGTTCTGTCTCAATGGTGGTCTCATCATTGGTACCTGCGATGGTGCGAACATCGAGATCACCCGCGAGATTGGTGAGGAGAACATCTTCCTCTTCGGCAATCTCTCAGAAGATGTGGAAGATCTACGTCACGCACACTTGTACAAGCACTACGAGCTTGAGCCTCAGCTTGCAAATGTCTTTGACCACATCCACAAGGGCACGTTCGGTGATGCAGAGCGCTTCTCGGCATTGCTAAATGGCATCGTCGACCACGGCGACTACTACCTTGTATCCGACGACTTTGATTCGTACGTCAAGACCCAGGAGGCGATCGATGAGAGCTACAAGAACACCGAGGAATGGACAACCAAGACCATTCTGACTGTTGCCCGCATGGGCTTCTTCACCAGTGACAGGTGTATCGACGAGTATGCGGAGAGCATCTGGAATGTGGAGCCGCTCGTCCCCAAGGAGGAGCCTGCGCCGTAAATACAGTAATGGAGTAGTGTCGAGCATCGAGCGAGATAGTATCGCCTAATGATGTATAGATGGCTCAAGTAGATTCGTGGACTCGTAGACGGCTTTGTATCCCCTACAGCAACAGTATCCAATTTTGAGCATGGACTCGCATCGTCAGCTTGACTGCAAATGAATTCTTGATGCTTGCTCATTGAGGCAGGAGCTCTTGTCTTGAGCATCGAAGGTAGGGATGATGAGCGGCGTGTAGCCAATCAACGCTTGGACCCTGTGAAACGCGTAACGTCAACGGCAATCTGGCAGCTAGAGCTGCAGCAAGCTCACGACACAGCCAGCTCCAAACACATCCAGCATGGCAAACAGAGGCTATGATGTTGTTGTCGACGTCGACCAAGAGGTAAGTCAACCCTCGAACGGACGCGATATTCCCAGCTAAGCATCTCCAGGGCGACCTAGGCCACACCGACCTGCAAGAGGACCTCGAATTCCACAGCTCCAGTATGCGTCCCCACGCACCCGTCCAGCCCATCTAATACTCTCCAGACTTCGAAACCACACCCTCGCGCGGCGCAAAAATCCAGCCCGACTCCTCTTCCTTCCTCCCGCAGCCCGCAACCGCCGCCTCCTCCGGCTCGCGCAAGCACCTCCTGTGGACACTCTCCTTCTACGCGCAAGCCTTCGACGTCGACACGAACGAAGTATTTCGCCGCTGCACCGCTACTATATACCCGCGCGCCAACTTCCTCGATGTGCTTGAGGGCAACCCCGATCTCTACGGGCCGGTGTGGATCGCGACGACCGTAGTGGTGATCTTGTTCCTCACAGGCACGATCAACCAGTACCTCGCGCACCAGGGCAAGGACCACTTCGCGTACGACTTTAAGTTGTTGAGTGGTGCGGCGGGACTGGTGTATGGGTACACAGCGTTCGTACCCGTGGGGCTTTGGGGCGTGCTGAAGTGGTATGGGAGTGAGAGCGCGAATCTACTCGAGTGCGCGTGTCTTTATGGGTATGCGAACTTGGTGTGGATTGTTGTTGCGCTTGTGAGCTGGAGTCCGATTTCGAGTAAGTCTCATACCATTATAGTGACCATTGTGCTATGCTGATCATTGCTAGTCCTTAACTACACTTTCGTCGCCCTCGGCCTGGCGTTCTCCGCGACCTTCCTTCTCAGGAACTTGTACCCTGTGCTCTCGACCACCGAGAACAAGACGAGCAAGATCCTGCTCGTTGTCGTTCTGGCGCTGCACGCTGGCTTTGCGATCGCGATTAAGGTGCTTTTCTTTGCTGCGACGAGCCCCGTGGGGCCGAATAAGGGAGACGACAAGAAGACGGACCCAGCGAGGATGCTGTTTTAGGCATAGAGCTCATGGCAGGAGGATAAACATTGGGAAGCACGCATGTCTGATGTGTGTATGATCGCATGCATTAAGACACATTATGGCGTTAAAAGCGATATACTTAGTGGTCGGCTACTACGTCAATTTGAAACATGCGAAGACCGCAAGCCATTTCTTACAAAAGATGCCGTTTTTGTCTTCTACCCATGCCCTGAACTGGCAACATCCTATGCCTCGAGAGAAAGAATATAAGAATTGTACAACCCAGCTCCAGGCTGTGACGGTTAGCTACTGCTCTGCTAAGGCTCACCCACTTCGGATGCTCAAGTGAACTCAATATCTTGCCGCCACCCAAATAGGACCTTCAGGAGTTTCAATTTCAAGCTCCCCCTCTCTGAAATCCCAGTTAGTCCTGTGCCTCATAGGTGAGGGGACTTGAGGGTCTCCTGGCAGAGATTCGTCTTCCGTAACAGGCCAAGCGAGTTCAGTCATCTGCCTCTTCGACCGAGATTCCTGAGGAGACCCAGTCTCGGCTTTGCGCTGGCTGATTTGTGGTATTGGAGGAGCGTGCTGAGGTTCTCCGGCCTCTGTCTCTGCCGCTTCGGATGTAGTAGAGGATTGAGAGAGGGGCGGAGTTGGTCTTCTATTCCAAGCACCTGCTGATACCTCTCTGAGCTCAGGCGAATTCTGTTGAAGCAAGTTTCGCTCAGGCAATCTTCGCTCAGGCGAGTCTTCGCCAGAGGGGTTGTCGTCAGGTGTATCCCAGTCAGTCGCGTCCGAGTCTTCGAACGCTGCCATGTCCTCAGGAACAGGCCAGTCTGAGGAGGTTTTTGCCGGAGCAGGCTCACGGGTGTGACGTGAAGAAGCCTTACTCTTGCTCCGAGGGTCTACGGGGATGCTCCGTACCGGACCCTGATCTCCGACTGCTGCGAGACGAGTGCAATCTGCTGAATATGACGCAAATACTCCCTTCAGCGGCATATTGTCTGGGTGTGAAGGGAAAGTCGACAAGTGCTGTTTGGACTTGGCCTGTTCAAGGAGTTCGTTGACCTCCAGTGCCAGTTCCATGTTGATAGATCTGAGACGCTGCTCCTCTAGATGCAAACAGATATCACTAAGCGCCGGAAGAACAACTGACGGCTTCTTAGGATTAAGGAGTTTTGCCGTCTTATACTTTAGAAGCTGGAGCTTTGTCTCCAATGTTTTCCTCTGGGCGACCAGGTTCTCTAGGGTGGTGAACTCGCGCATCGAATCCATTTTGGGTCGGAACGCACGTTGCTGGAGAGTGCCTTCTGCATACAGACGATCGTGCTCGCCTTGGATTGCACGTCCGGCTTTCCTGAGATCGACGGGCGGCAGAGCGTACCAGATTTCGACAGTCTTCCATGAGACGTTGTTGACGATGTGAACCTCATTAGGGTCTCTCAGGAGCGAAGGCGCGAAGATCAGTCCGATCTCGGTGCCCTTCTGTGACTTTTGTGCTTTTGGCACACAAGGCGCGTTCTTATGGGCTATGTTTGGTGGCGGACTGCGATGTTTGCGTCGTGGTGGCTGATCGCGAGCTTGACATGGTGACGGATTACGAGCTTGACGGGGTGATGGACTGCGACATATACGTCGAGGGTTACGAGGCGAAGGAGGTGAGCGTGATAACGTACTGATCCAGTCGTCCGAATACGAGCTATGTCGCCACCACATAGGTGGTGTAGGCGAACGTGGCGGATCTGGACGTGGCTGATCAATGGGGAGTGAAGGGAACGCTGCTGGGGCGAGCTCGAGCGTGGATTCTGTGCAATTCCTGAAGGTGCTGTCCGTATGGTGTTGAGCCCACTCTGGATCCATCTTGAACGATCTGGGATGTGATCAGCATGAGTTCGGTATGTACTAACGAATCTCTTTCGGCCTTAAGCCTCTGATAGAAGGCGTATGCAGGATGAACAGCACTCACGGAGCCATGTTGTAGGTCACAGATTCCCGGAACTCTCGGAGGCGGTTGATGATTATCTGCTTGTCGCCTGTCTCTCGTGACTGGATGATGTTCTTGGAGGCTCCAATGAGTTTGCTGTGTCTGCTTCGCTCGGCTGAACGCTCAGGGGTCCTGATGGAGGTTACAGGTGAGCCATGCCTGGAGAGTCGGAGAGCAAATAATGAAACTGAGCCTGACAATGTGGTAGAGTAAAGAGTACTAGGATTCTCGTTTGCTCTAAGTCTTATTTTCCGTATGAAAATAATGGTGTGCGCGAACCCTGGCCGTGTTGAGCGGTGGACACTACGTCCGTGGTTGGCAAGCTTGAGTCGTCGCGGCCGTCTCCTGCCTGCTCAAGGACTTCTTGGTGCCCCCTTCCCATTGACGTTGAAAGAAACCCCACCCGTGAGAGTGGAAGCTTGAAACATTGGGGGTTGTTCAGAGGTCGTCTGCACATCTGCAATGAGATCGTAGCTCTAGAAGCTACATGAACCTTTTCGTTAGAGCCAGTACTTTCCCGCTGAACGAAAGCTCGATCCGCGAACCAACAGGTACTGCGAATAATGCCGAGTGGTTCGCCTAAAGATGAAAATGATGTCGAAGATGGCTTCGTGAGCACTCATTTCACGGAACACTATTGGCCCTCAGGCCCGACTTCTTGTTGAATAACAGCGGGTTCGAACCACTTGTGAGTCCCGCCATATTTCACGCGAATGCTGACTACAGCGCACCCATTGTTGCTGCCTTGTTGGATCCTTGTCAGTCGAGAACAGCCAGGACCTATGCTGCCCATGAAACAGGACGGCTTGCGAGCAGCAGATGAGGGCGTAGTAGGTAGGCGTGATGTGAGCGGTGAGAGGTCCGACGAATAATTCGAGGCAAGCGATATTTAATGGGAGCGGACCCTTGGTTATCACGTGTAATCTACTCAACTCTAGAGGCCTCAGGCTGGAGCGAAAGGATCTTCTATGACGCCAGCATAGACGTGATAACAAAGTCAAAAGAGGAGGCGTATGCATTGAACAATGTGGTTTATCAAGTGCATCGGCACGACTGACTGCAGTCGCACTCGACTTAAGTAACGTTGCTCTTACGCAACGTCTGAGGCCCGCCGTGCCTCTGAATATGTCTTGTGAAAGAAACGCCAATAGCCATGCAGGGTATCATGTAAAGTAAGAACGCCGTCGTATGAGAGATCGCTGGACTTTGGATGGCAACCAGACGCCTCTCAAGAGCCCTGAAAGGGAGTGTAGTCGCGACCCTGAAACCGGAGAGCATCAGAGGAGTCCGGACCATCTTCCATTTCCATGTCTTCATCGTCGCGCGTGTCCTCGATGGAGCGCTTGGATCGTGCGGCCGAAGGTGTTGGACACTGGAAGGTACTTTGACGGAACCCGTTGGACATGTTGTTCGCTTGGTGCTGTTGCGCGTTGAAGCTAGAAACCGAGCGCGCAGCTTGTAGGATGTCCCAATATGCTCGCAGCATGTTCTTGATATTGTCGTCGAAGTTGACGCAGAAGCGCTGGGCTTGGCAGACTTGCATTGCTTTGATGTAGTCAAAGTCGTCGAGGATCTCCATAAGGTAGGCAGCTACCACGGCAGCGGACTTCTCGTTGCCGGACTCACAGAAGACCAGTACCTTGCCAATAACGGGCTGACCCGTTTGCTGTACTGACGTTTGGCGAATCGTTGCAACATGCTCGTTGATCGTTCTTGTGGCGTCGCCGAACCGTTTGATCAACGCGTTGTAGCTCTCGGCTTCGATCGTGGCCACTGCAAGACCAGCGTCACGCGCAGCTTGCAGGGCACCACTCATGCTGCCGTCGCGAGAACGAATTGCAAAAACCATGGAGATCCCTTCACGCGCGAAAAAGACCTTATCCTTTGATGCGACCATTGGGCCCAGGTACAACCATGGGAGGATCATCTGTGCTTGCCGGCGCCGTTCGTATGCCCACTCAATCAAAGTGTTCTTCTGAACGATATCCTCCAGAGCCATCTCTCTGAGGAAGCTTATATCAAGTCCTCCGGACCCGTTCCCGACCACGAGGCCAGGCATATCGGTAGCCAGCGTTGGAGGTGGTACGACCACTCGTGGCGGCGTAGGTAGGCGGTACGAGTACTGGTTCTCTTTGCGCATAGCCATGCCGAGTGAGCTGCGCATCGGCGACTCTCCTTCGGTGGTCGTCATGACGGTTGTGGCGGTTGGTGGCTGTCCAAGGTAGAGGCAAGCAGCCCGCGATGCGGGGGATACTTTAGTAGCGCGATGACGCGCTATCACGGGACCGACGCGCTCGCCGACGAAGCAGTACCGTACAATATCGAGGGCCTCAGGGTTCGTAGATTGAGCAATTGTAGTGGGAGAAAGGTCGGTCTTGCCCTCTGTGGCAGCTTTCGGGAAGGCGCGGTCAAGCCCTTAGGCAACCGTGGCGCAATGGCCGTCTGGAGTGGGGTCCTGACAGAGTCTGAACTGCGCAACATGAGGGCGCATTTCATGATGAGCCGCGACGATAACTCATCTTCAGGGCGGGATCTGCACGTCGCAAAGGAGACCTGCGGGAGATGTGTGCTCTTGCATGCGTGATGTCGAACCCCTTCATCGTTCATTGGGCAACTAGCCGCATGTGGAATCGTTATTGAGCACTGCTTGCTGCGTCTTCGCCATGTGCAGCTCTTCTCGAAGATCGGGTCACTTACCAACGCAACGTCAATCTATCCTGCTCGGATCCCTCGCGTCGTACATGGCCATGCAGGGCATTGTCGCACGTGGGGACGGATTTGCCTCGAACTATTGATGCTGTACTCCAACTCTATCCCACCTGCCCTCCTTGGCGAACCATCTTCTACCAACCACTCCTCTGCAGAAGGCTATCGACCAACCTTTTCACCCACCTCAACGGTAAGCACTTGTACACACGTGAACACCATCGTGATAGCGGCGCCGGCTTGTAAGGTCTCTTCTAGCCGCGCGGAACATCGCTGAGGGCAGCACCTTTCAGATCAGCGTGGCAGACCTACTCTACGAGAAGTCATCACACCGCAAGTAAGACTATCGGCAGACATCATCCGCGATAGTGTGTATCACCACAAGCTTAGGGCGAAGCGCAATCAATTGGACACGGCGAGATCAGGCAAACCGCGGGTCGACGACCCTTTGTTCCGCTGTGATGGAAAGGAGTCGCAGTGGAGCGCACGGATCCCAAGGATGCAGATCCACAGGTTCACCAGGTGATTACAGTGGCAGCACAAATCCTCACGATGCACTGCCGACACGAGGCTGATGTTTCCTGGCCTACAGGAACGTTGCGACTCGACCACTAGTCTTCTCAGCCGGTGCTGTGTTGCAACTACGTGATGTTGTACGATTGTTCAGCCGCCGCGTTCCCCAGTCACAAAGCTAACGACGACGATCCAAATACTGCAGCACATGACTTTATTGCGGTGAAGACGTCCACAACTCCTTCATGCTTCCACAAAAGGTTCTCCGAGCGCAGATGCGACTATTTTTACACAGCCTGCCGGACACGAGGCTGTCGCGCGCAATCAGTTGCGGGAACCTGGTAGGGGAGATTTTTGATGGGTCCAAAAGGAGGCTGGCGGCATTTCAAAACCTTCGTATCGTGAGCCCTGTGGCCCCTGCCCCCGCCTGGGAAATTGTGAATTCCCATGCTGCTGACGCAAGGCCCCAGAAGTGACCTGCACCCAGCACAAGCCACGAGCCTGATGCGGTCTGGTGCACCGGTCTAAAAAGCTTATCACTTTCCTGCTTGGCCAAGCGCCTCCTCTGCCAATACGACGTTGCAACTTTAACCCCGGTTTCCATCAGTCCTGGTCCGTGAACTGGCGTCGACAGTCGTGTACAGTTAGGACAGGTGATCCTGCTCCTATCATCTCTGCAAGATGACACCGCCCGCAGCAAAGCAAGATAAAAGAGTGATGGCCGCCTGGGTTGGAAACTTCAGCAGCGATCCCAACCTCCTGCCGACACTCGTTTACACCCACACTCGCTGATCACAACAACCTCGGAACCTTTTCTATACCTAATCCTAGATCTCTTGGCTTCACATATACCAATACCATGCACTTCTCGACTATTACAGCCCTGTCGGCTGCGACACTCGTGTCGGGCGCCGCCCTGAAGAGACAACATCTCGAAGATGCGTCCAACTCTATTCCGTCAACGCAGCTTCTGCCGGCGCTGCCTCTTGAGGTATTCGCAAAGACCGCCGGACACATGTTGACTCTCGAGGAAGCTCTTGCCGGATTGAACATCACCGACAAGATGCACGAGATTGGTGACAAGATTGGAGACGGGCTTAAAGATGGCCTTCATGGTCTTGAAGGCTTTCTCAATCCCGACACGGCCGACACCGCTTCGACGAACGAGGAGGAAGCCAAGTTCAGCACAATGAGCGTAAACGCGGCTGCCGCCACATGTTCCAATATCCGTACCCGCACAGAGTGGGACTCCACGTCGACAGCGGAGCGCCAGAACTTCGTCGATTCTTTGAAGTGCCTGATGACCAAGCCCCCGTCTGGCCAGTTCCCAGCCTCCAAGTCCCGCTACGAGGACTTCACTGCTCTGCATCAGACCCTCACACCCAGGGTTCACGGCAACTCGAAGTTCTTGCTCTGGCATAGGTACCTTCTGTGGACATGGGAACAAGAGCTTCGTGACAAGTGCGGCCTCACCGGAACCCTGCCGTGGTTCGATGAGACTAAGTACGCTGGCAAGTTCGGCCAGTCTTCCATCTTTTCAAGCCAGTGGTTTGGTGGCTTTGGTCTCGGCGGCGCTTGCGTGACTGATGGCGTAAGTACCCTACGTTTCACCGCACTCTGAGCAAGAAACTGACTTCTGTTGAAGCAATTCGCCAACCTCGCCATTAGCGTCGGTCCTGGCTCAGGCAACCAGCCTCACTGCCTCGCCCGTAACGGTGACGATGCTAAAACCATCAACACCGGCAAGTCGATGGTTGATGCCTGCAACTCGCGCGAGACTTTTGCCGATATGGCTGGCTGCGCTGAGGGTGCTGCTCACGCGTGGGGCCACAACGGTGTTGGTGCTGTTATGCAGGATGTCTACGCTGCGCCTGCCGACCCTGTAAGTCATCAAACGCTCATCTCCCAACGCTCATCTAACATCTTCAAGGTCTTTTGGCTCCACCACGGTTTCATTGACCGCAACTTCCGCATCTGGCAGAACCAGAACTCTGCTGTCCGCACCACCACCGTTGACGGCACAGATATTGACGGCAACGCGCTGACGCTCGACACCACTATCAACGTCTACAGCTTCAGGCCCGATGTCAAGATCAGGGATGTCCTTGACACTACAGGCCAGACCTTGTGCTACAAGTACAACTACTAGATCGCGCGTGCTTCCTGTTCCGGATCATAGATACCCTTAACTGTTCATAGCCCTTTTGATGTGGCAACCAATCTTACTGTTCGACAGCCACTTACTTCTTTCTCATTTTCGTGACGCGAATTCTTGATGGCGAAACTTATCGTGCAGCCCCGCAAGTCGAAGTAAGGTTGTTCCAAGCGCGATATAGTCAGCGAGAGGCGGGGCTGCGTGCGGGTCGAATTCCCAACCACCGGCTCTTCCGAACATCGGTCTGCCCAAGCTCTCTCAGACCGCACACGCGTCACAAACGCTCGTCCGATCGTGTTGACCATGCAGCTAATCGAAAGTGATATCGAGAGTGCAGATGGAATGCTGGTCGATGGCACGGTGAAGACTCTATGACACAGACTGCTTGCGGCGGTCGACATTTCCGGGTCCTCCCGCGAGCCTTCCGCGTTCACACGCTTCGCATCAGCAAGACGACCATACGCACATAACCCGCGACTTCATAAGTCGCCGGTCTTTGCGTGTAAGGCGACATCCAGAGATGCAAACGCTTCACACCTAGCCGCAGAATCGCTCCTGCACAATGTCTGACTTACCAACGCTTGTCTTCACGCCTGGTGCCTGGCATCGACCCACATGCTACACGAAGGTCATGAAAGCTTTACTAGAGCAACATAACATCAGATGCACATCGTTC
The DNA here is from genome assembly GCA_030271015.1 of Didymella glomerata. Classification (NCBI taxonomy): domain Eukaryota; kingdom Fungi; phylum Ascomycota; class Dothideomycetes; order Pleosporales; family Didymellaceae; genus Didymella; species Didymella glomerata. The sequence goes on from JAJOHN010000008.1 coordinate 453,748, forward strand.
CCTCTCCTCTCCACAAGCGGTGATCCCAATGCAACGTTTAGAGACGACCTCAATGCTGCCCGCGCAGCCATCTCCAGCGAGACCGGCCAGGGTTGCGACGTCGTCCTCATCGCGCACTCCTACGGCGGCATGGTAGCCAACAGTGCAATCCGCGACTTCACTTCCTCTCAACCCGGTCAAGGACGCATCATCGGCCTCGTCCTCATAGCCTCCGGCTTCACCCTCACAGGCCTGTCCTTCATGGATCCGCTCTTCCACATCCCGCCCCCAATCTGGCGGGTCAACAGAGCCACTGGCTTCGCTGACATCGTCACACCTCCCGCACAGCTGTTCTACCATGATCTGCCTGCCGACGAGGCGAAAGAATGGGTGGCACAGCTCACACCACAGAGTCTGAAGGCCCTGTTCGAAGACGGTGAGCATTCGTATGCAGGCTGGTTGGATGTACCGGTATGGTATATTGGGACGATGGAAGATCAGGAGTTGCCAGTGGTGATGCAGCGAGCTCATGTGGGGATGGCGAGGGCGATGGGGGCGAGTGTTGTGCATAGGGAGTTGAGAAGTAGTCATTCGCCATTTCTGAGTCAGCCTGATAAGACTGTGCGGCTGCTGTTGGAGGCTACAAGAGCTTTCACGGGCAAAGTCGTGGGTGCTGATGACTTGCAATGTTGCGAGGGCAGCAAAGAGATACTGACGCCAGCAGTCAAGATGGGGCAACCTTCTACTTGGCTAGAGTATGAGGCATCGGTAGCCGCCGGCCATATCATTGGGCGATACATCTTGTTGTTCTACAGTTTTCGAGGGCTTTGGCATTGTGCGATGGCAGTGAGGGCGAAAGCACAGTGAGCAAGACATGATGTTTATCAAAATCTGATCTTATAGTAACAGAAGTATCCTCCACATACGACCATAGGACGTTGAAAACAAGGCTTCCCGTTCGCTCAGCCCTATTTAAGCAACGTACCGGCGGATTAGTAGTTAGGTGGGTGACCACTAGCGAATACCCGCTGTTGTATGTTTTTGCTATCTTTTTGCCTGTACCCGAACATCAATGTTAATGACGACGGACAGCAGAGACAATTTGGAGCTTCGTCACAACTTTGTCTTTCAGTCATGGAGGTATCCAATTCATCATCGAGCGCGCAGAGTCGGCTTACGGCGATGCAGCTTGTCTTCCAGTTGACACTTAGGCAGCCAAAATCTGCGTCGTGGCATTCGTGAAAGAATGTGATCTTCCGAGTCACGATTCAGAACTCGGAGCAATTCAGCTATGCTTAGCCGCAAGTTTTGCAGCATAGTCTGTGGTAAGTATACTGATTCATGTAAGTAGGTGCTGTCTCTACACACATGTCTTATTCTTTCCTATATTGTAGCCATCATGTTCCTCACTCCTGTTGCCAGTATTCAACGTGGGGGCCGTATCTTGCAATGCTTATTCGTCGTCGTAGCATGTACAACAGTTAGTCGCGCCCTTGTTAGGATTCTTACCGCACTTGCCGCACTTGGCCTCGACGATCGGGGTCTCGGGGGCTCGGAAGGACACTGGAGCTGTCAGTATGAAGTTGAAAAGAAAGTAAGAGGACAGCAAATACTTATAGGAGTCTTGGTGGAGTTGTAGTTGCTGATCGGAAACTCTTGAGTGAGCTATAGTGGTTCAATGCTGTTGGTAGACTATTGCCTGCAGAAGCCCGGAACTTATATAGGCTCTGGAAATGTGTGAAGCATCATCGACGCTGGGCTGATCCAGTCACAGCTGCTCGAGTGTGGTCATGCGAGCTAGTATGGTGATTCTAATGGTATCGCGATGTCTGTGACAATGTTGGAGATCGCGGATATAGTCGCACCACTGTGATCTTCGAAGTTCATGACTCTGGACATGTTTGTTTTTTGACATTGACATGATTGTTCTGGTGGCATACATGCAGACACGCACAGATTGATGTAACACCCGCGAAGGCAACCACAAACGACGACACAGCCAATAAGATGTATGCCACGAAGTGACGTGCATATAAAGAGCAGGCGCTAGGCCGCATCGTTAACTTTCAGACACCGTTACCTTCACCCCTTCACATCACCCTCCTCATCGCCAAAATGGACTCAGAGAGTCTCCGTGCAAGAGAACTTGTGCCTGACGATACAGTTCTCGCTGCGATCTTCGCGACTTCACAGCCTTCTTCGATCGAGATACTCGCCAACAACTGGGACGTGTGTACATTTCGCGCAAAACTCGAGAACGACTCCCACCCCACCTTTCCTGATGATCTCGTCGTGCGGCTTGAAACAGCGGTCGGTAACCTGAAGGTCGTGACCGCGCTCCAGAATGTCGCTGCGCTCGAGATTTCAGAACTTGTACCCAAGGTTTACGCAGTCGGCAAAACTGTCACACGGAGCGGCAAGAACATCGAATTGACGGTGATTCAATACGTCGCCGACACCGAGGTTCTGGACTCTATATGACCTGATCTGCCCGACATTCAGAAACGTAGACTGGTGTCTGCAGTCGCTGATGCTGTCAAGAGATTGCAGGAGGTGCGCTTCGAAGATCCTCGTGTCCAGCAGCTACTTCAACAGACACCGTTCCTGGACGACACCTACGAGAGGGCTATCGGAGGTCCAAGAGACGGTTACTCTCAGGATCTGTACGATTTCCTCACAAAACTCGTGGCCAGACATCAGAAGAGAGTCGACGCTATCTCTACGATCGAGAGAATCGCCGATGGTGCTAGTATCAAGTCAGCGCAAGATCCCAATCTCGAGTTCGCCTTCACTCAACAAGACCTCGCCACTATATCGAAGACCACCGCCTTGTCGCACAACGACCTCGAGCCCCGCAACATCCTCGTCAGACGCATCCTATCGAGCGACGCTGCATCAGAGCCTCAATACGAACTCGCCGCGATCATCGACTGGGAGACGGCAGGTTTCATGCCCTTCACTTTCGAGTTTGGTTGGAAAGACGAAGGACTGGGAGCCTCATCGATCTACTGGGACCGGTACAAAATGTTCAAGCAAGAGACGTGTGACCTCATACCCGGCGACGAGTGTTCCCAAAGACTACTAAGGGCTCTTCATTTCGTGGTCGAAGCCAAACGAGAGTCCATGAAGAGGAACGCCAATGCAGAGATCTGCAGACGGTGGAGAGCTCAGGAGGGTACTGAATGGGCGGAAGATGTGGGTGGCTCCATTCTGGACGGTTGGGATGTGAGGCATCCGAGCAAGTTCTCGAAGGAAGGGCGAACGAGGAGCTGGAGCTGCAGGTGCTTCGGGACTTCGGTATGGTTGAAGGACGGGACTATTACAAGTAATCATCTGGCCTGTCGTCAAGCCTGTATGTCAGCGGTGAGTACCTCCTGGGTGGACTTGACGTATGCATTCGGCGCGGCTCAGTGCGTTGTTCCCACGTGTCTCCATTACAAGCAATCAATACTGATACCTCGCATCACGGCTACTTACTGATCATGCAGATGATGTTAGGCGTCCATGTGACCAGAAACGATCCAATTAGTATCGCGACGCGTGAGTACTCCTCCTTGTCCGGCTCAATGACCGCCTTCGTAGTTCTTCTTCTTCTGTATCGTAACCATCAATCTCCTCATATGTCAGCGCGGGTTGTCTCTCGATGATTTGCTGCGCTCTGCTCGAGGGTTGCTCCACTGGATCCACCTGCTGCGCTACTGGGTGGTCATCTTCAGTTGCTGTTCCAATGACCTCATGTCCGCCGCCATCGAGTTCAATGCGCTCGGTCTCGGTACCGGCGATCTCAACATCTAGTCCAGAAGAAGTCTGAGCCTCACTTGTGTTACCATGTACTTGAGGTATTGGCTCCGGCTGTTCTGGTGCGCCGTGGAACGTGTCAGTATCTGTCTCGGAGCCTCTAACCCCTGTAAAATCGACCTCGGATCGATATTCGACACCATCCTCCATTCGACTGAGAGGTCTTTGAAGCGGCCCGACTTCATCCTCTGTGAGCTTGATCTCAGTTTGATCTTCGATGTGTTTCTCCAAACGGCTGATAGGGCGTTGAAACAGGCCGACCTCATCCTCCTCATCCTCTGATATCCCTTCAATCACCTCTGTTTCGATATCCGGGTCTGCAATCTCTGCCATCACGACTTCAGGGAACTTGTTGATGTCTTTTGTAAGGTCTAAGGTCCACCAAACAGGCTTCTTGGAAACCAATGGTGATCCATCTGCGTTCTCATGTCAGGCTGAAGTCTGACACGCACCGTGGCCCTGAAATTAAATCTGCACTTACGTTTCGCGCGTGGATCATCGATATCTTCAATGTGCTCAATCAGATGTGCAGCATCGAGAGTTCCAATGGCATTTTGTGCCTTCTTGTTGTTTGCAAGTAACGCAAAATCGATGACACGTACGTCAGGGTCTTGCATAGGTCCCGCCGGTCCCTGAAGATCTTCAGCGCGTACGCACGGATCGTGGCCTCCAAGCCCATCTAAGAATCTCTGATCCTCAGGGCGTTTGAAGTCGTCAGCGTCCAACATTACCTTGAAGTCCTCATGAGGGTCTGTCTCTGAGGCAATGGGAAGCTCGATCCATAGTGAGCCTCTACTGACCACATTGCGCACCCGGCCTTGTCCAACATGGGTAGGCTCAACCCAGTGTGACGAAGCACGCGACGAAAGCTGACGCAGTACCTGCCAATAATTGCTGATGACTACGCTTGAAGATTAGCATATAGCTGGCAAGGATTGCAGATTCCCAAGAAACCGACTATCAGGGTCCGCTGAGCCTCGGCGTCCATCCATGTCATTGATATCTTCTCGCCAACTGCGGTCGTCGGGCTTGTCGATATTGTCCTGTGTCCACGGTTCTTGGAGAGATCGTACGCGTTTGACCCGCTGAAGAGACCGAAATTTCCATGGAGGGTTGTGCCGTTTCCAAACCTCCTCTGGAACACAGATCAGTCATTCATCGTCTTTGCAACTCCGAGAAAGCGGCGAAGAGTAAACGTACCGCTGATGTAGGTACCGGTTCGAGAGTTGTATCGTGGGTGTGTAGTTGTAGACTTGCTCAGTGTGGAGAGATTCATTGGCTCGGGCGCATTTTTGCGTATTTCTCCCGGGAGAAGGTTCATACGTAACGGTACTTTCAGCTTCGCTTTGGGTGGACGCAAGTGATCCATTTCGGGTGGCTTCAATGGTGAAGTTGGCTGCCCAAACATCGCTCTGTCAAGAGTCGGCACTGAGGTCGCCCTATGTTTCACTCTGAGGAATTGAGCATTTTGCGGTTTAAAAGATCGAGGCAACGTTCGTGTGAGCCTTTCGCCGAACTGAAGTGGGTCTCCGCCTTCGTCGCCAGTCTTTGTTCCGTCCAGAATGCTGGACACAGTCAGCAGGTCGAAGGTCCTGCTCACATAAGATCACTCACTGTCGCTTGGGTATCTGTCGCCCTCCAGGCGTGCATTGAGGTCGTGTCTGGGTTGGCGGAGGCTTTGGAGGCAAGGGGTTGACTGTGAAGCGCTCCGGAAAGTACGCACGTTCCAGAGTTCGCAGTCGCTCATACCGCTCCACCAGACCTGTCTCTTCGCTGTCCTCGATCACATCCTCCACGAGATCGTTCGGTATATCATCCATCAATGCGTTCCGCCTCGTAGGCTTAGGACCTCCATTGGCCATATTCTGGAACTCGAGAGTTGTATGCGCTATGGTCCAGTCCAAGAAATCGCGCATGAGATCATAATAGTCTCTTTCAAGATTCGTCCGGAGATCTGCAACCTGTTCGAGATACTTAATCTCTTCTGCAATGTCCGATTCGGACTGTGTAGATTGCCCCTCTCGCAAGTCCTCGAGACGCTCCTCGGTTAGGCAAAATACTCTCCTTTCGCGCCACATGTATTTCAGAAAATAGTATGTGTTGCTGTAAAGGCGAGTTCGACGTGGTCGGTCTGACATATCCCAACTCCGAGGTATGATGTAACTTCTCGAGTCTTTGTACTTGACATTTGCATACACTTCTATCATGAGCTCCTCGGTGTGATGCAACTCTTTAATGACAGAGCCTTCCAGCCAGCTTTCAAGGCCTCCAGGCGACACATACTCCGCCCAGTTGTTCGGTGGCTCGTGTATTGACCAATAGCTCTCAGCGCGTTTGCGATCTTCTTCTGCGTCCGCCCATTCGTCCACGGCGACCTTTAGGTTCGTCGCTCGAGCTTGTGCCAATTTCTCCTCGAGATCGAGACGAATAACACGTGCTCGGTCGATGCGGTCGTGATCTTCGCGTGCGCGCTGTCTTTCCTCCCATTCGCACGTCATCTCCAGGGGCAACATCGGCAAAGCGTCCAACAACAGCAGGTTCAGGCGCTCGTTTATCGCGAAGATTTCTGTGTCGTCAATGCCAGGCTCATGTGGTGTCGAAGAAGAGTTGTCATTGATGGGACCACCCGCTGCGCGCAGTGGCGGAATCTGCGGCGGAATCTGCGACACAATGGCGTTTGCATCCTGAACGCTAAGCGACCGTTTGCGAAGAGGGTGAAGTGGTACCTCAGTGTCAATGCCGGCAACCACTTGGTCATTGGTGTGCGTCGCTTGGGGCAGCTTGAACTTTTCGAGCCATTTCCGTAGATCGGCGATAGTCTGATCGGCGCCCTCTCTGGTTTGCCCTACATGAGTCTCGTACAGTGCAAAGATCGAGGCCTCAGTTCCAAATTGTGTCCGGGCATCCGTATCCACTGCTTGAAGTGGTGCAATAGGTAGTCCTGCTGTCGATGCAATATCCGCTGCTGCTTGTGACGCGAAAATTGTTCCGACCGCTTCGTTGTGTATTGCATTGGCCATCGTTTTGAAGTCCACACTGGAATCTTGCCTGGGCTGCCGCACTTCTCGGTTGCTCAGTAGATCGGGTATGGCTGTTTCGTACCCGTCATAGCTATAGAGATCGTCGTTCGAGTCGTGTTCGCTATCCATGGCGCCCTTACAAATCCGGTAATGATCGACAGTAAGAATAAGAACGAAAGTGTCGGCAGTAGAATGTATGGTGGTAGTAAGTGGCCTGTAGAGATGGTGGGTGAAGGCTGTTAGTGTTGACAAGCGTGCAGTACGACAGCTGAAGTTGCGGCTTTGGCGGGTCAGCACTTGCCAATGTAGTCGACAACAGTGCAAGGAAGAACGTAGGAGACGCAACCAAGGGAAGCAGCCTAGCCCGAAGATTCACAAGTTGGCAAGCATTGTTCTGGTGCCAACAGCTTTGTGTAGATAACCCTACGAGAAGTGTCGTAACGGCCGTGCGCACCTGTGACAACCTTAGGCTTGCGCAGAACCTCCGAGCAACTGCGTCGAGACTAGACTGCAATGACTGCATATGAGAAAAGCCTGGAGGTAGTTAGAGCATCACCACCACAGAGGCCCGGAAAGCATGTGCTTGCAGCCGGGTCCCTGTCCATTCGTTGCTTGTCGATATGGACTGCAAGAGAAAAATAACAATACAAAGTCGTGAGCGCGTGGACACAACGATTGCATAACAGGGAGGGGCGCAATTCCTCGAACGGCCGTGCAAGATGACTACATCGTAGCTCCAGCAGCGGTCTCGCCGCCAACATCTAGGATGGCGCCTTCTTCCACATTCTTTGGCTTCACAAGCTTGATGCTGACCTCTGGATCCTGACTGTAGACTCTAAGGCCTAGGACACACACCGCATTCCAGGGTTTGGGTTTGTCGTCAACGGGTGAGCGAGCGCGTGAACCGGTCTCCTGTGGTGGCTCCTCTCCGTAATAGCTGCGAGGCGCGTTGCGGTACATGTGAGGAGGAAGACGCCGTCCGCGCGAAACTGCTCTTGATGAGGCACGACTGCGGTTGTCGGGGCCCTCGTCAAGAGTATGCTCGGCCTCGTCGTCATCGCCGTCGTCCACCTTGAATTCTGCTGTCTTAGAGACCAGGTCAGCCTCAGACAAGGCGCTCGCTGGCTGTGAATTTTGCGCTCCTGATGTGACGTCTGTGGCCGCTTCCGCGACACTACTGTTGGCAGCGACTTCGGCAGGCTTGCTGACCTCATCCCCTGCAACACTAGTAGCATCCCTAGTCTCCGGCGGACCAGCTTTGCTGTCGACAGCTCCAGGCCCGATTGCCTCAGACTTGTTCCCAAGTCGCTGCTTCTCTTTCTTCCAGGCCTCATACTCTGCCTTCTCGTCTTTCTTCCAGGCTTCAAAATCTGCCTTGTCCCTCTCGGCAGCTTCCTTCTGTCTCTTTTTTTGGTTTGCCGCTTCTTTCTGCTTTGTCTCTTTGCGCTTCTTTTCTTCTTTAGAAAGTTCCATGACACCTTTGGCATTCGCAACATCATAAGCCAGGCCGATTTGTCACAATTTCTGAGGGTTCCGCTCGGCAACTTTCGTAACCACCTCATGCACGTCCGGACTGTCCGCTTCACGCCTCGCTACCAGCTTCGGTACAACCTCGTACAATCCGGGCTCAACGTCAACCTCAGCTGAAATGCTACGATTGCCAAACCAGGCGCCACGAGCCCGCACGATGTAGTCGCCTTCCTCTGTATCCTTCTCCTATAGAATGAAGTGTAGATCGAAGTCATACTTGCCCTCCAGGCCGCGGAAGTACCGACCGTCGAGCTATCAGGGTAAGCTTCGTGCTCCAACAGCCTTCAATGCGGCGGATTGAAGGGCAGTCACCCCTTCAGGGCTACGTACCTGACAGAGCTGGAAGACTGTTAGTCCTTTCTTCTTGATCTCGACAGAGAACTTCGTGTTCATAAATCCGGTAACCCATCCAACAGCTACATTAGTCCACTGCTGCACAACTGTCCAGGTGTGGTCGAACAGTCTTGTGCGATCGAGTAGGTCGAAGCGCTTGAGCAGATCTTCGTACGACATCCAGAAGAGACCATCATCACCAAACTTGTGACCAAGCTTTTGCATCCAGTACGGACCCCACTCGGCCGAACCATCTGACCAGGGACCAGTCCACTCGCCCATCGCGGCATTTGCGCGTTTGCCCCAGGGGTTTCTGAGCTGCGTTAGTGAAAACGCCGGCTCCGGAAAGCTGTCGCGTACCTAATGAGCACCAGCCTATGTTTTGTCTTGCCGTCCTCGCTCTCTTCTTCAACGGCCTTGATGACGGAATAGGCATGACTGAAGGCTAAACCTCGTCTTGCATCAGAGTCATCGCCATATGCTCCTGGAGATGATGCTGAAAACAAGAAGTCTTTATTGACTTCAGTAAGCTCTTTCCACAGTCGCTCCTTGCTAAGGATGCGGTCTGTTAGGATCTTACTGGTTACACCGCCAGTGAGATCTTCCACAGCTTCACCTGAGATGCCACCACTGATGGCATTGTAGTCGCCATGCACCTTTGCGTAGGCCTTCTCGAGGAGGGGCAGCCAAGTTTCGTTCTCGTGAGCGCAGAAAGCGAAGTACAGAGCCTCCGACCCAGTCTGGTGACTCTTCTTGTACCTTGTCTCCTTGATGCCAGTGGGGTCGTATGTGTCTCCTCGTTCATCAAAGTCAGGCTTTGCGAGGAAGAGGTTGTCGTCGACTACCGTCCAGATCCATTCGCCGTCCCTGTAGAAGACGAAGCCGTATACGCCGCATTCTTCGTCTCGCCCGACACACACCTTCTGGATCAGATATGGATTGCTACAGATTGTTACAACTGCTGCGATAAACCAACAATCGCCATTAGCATCCTGCACTACATCGCTACTTGAAAAGCCGTCGACCTCGAACTTTGGAGCATCGAAAACCCAATCAATGCGATGGCACGATTGCGGACCTTGATCTGTAAAGTTCGTTTGACTATTGAGGAGGACGTCGGCGGTTTGCTTTAGTTGGAAGGGCGCTGCGTCCGGGCAGAGCACCTCAGCCTGCATGAGTGTGCGCAAAGCAGACCCTAAACGCCCAGGGCTAACAGCTCCTGCTGCTGAAGGGGGGTCAAAATCTCTGTACCATCGCATCAATCCCTCAAGACAGTTCGTTGGCTGATCCGTGATGTCGAAGTCAGGATCTGTAAATTTCGCATTCGTTCGCCGGCATTCCCGCATGATTCGTTTGACACGAGCTCGACATTCTTGGGCTGCAGCTTCGTAGAACTCCGCAGCATTTTGGCCTTTGATCACGCCTGATTTCCGTGGCGGGGGAAGTAGGTTGGCATACAATGATGGGGGGAAGACCTTGGTGACCCTGCTTGGCTTCTTTGTGATCAAGGTATTCCAGAACTCATTGATGACATCCTGAGGTGCATTGCTGGTCCCATTGCTGTCACCGGTTACGGAACTCATACTGACTACGAGTCTCACATTAGATGCCAATGCAAAGAGCCACAACAGCACTTACTAGCGGTCCTGCTGGAGGTTGGGCAATGCTACCTTCAATTCGTGTGCAATGTTGTGGAGCTGCAGAAACACGACTCTACGAGCAAAGCTGCTTTCAAGTACATTGTCGTTTATAACGATGCAGGTAAGATCTGGGGGCTAAAACCTTGATTGGTCGTCTCAACATCATGCGGCTGAGCTCTTACCTCTGTGACGACCAGCCCACCACCAGTGCTGACAGAGGCGTTGAGCGATTGGGAATCGGCATGCTTGCCTGGCAGGTTGATAAGCAGTAGGTGCATGCACCGGCGAATGAAGACCATGAAAACATTGATTGCAGTCGAGATGAAAGACGCGTCGACTTTGCGTGCAAAGCACGCGTTGAAATTCTGGACGTTGGACGCGCCTGGCTATTTCGCACCAGTCCGTGCGCAAATGCGGGGTGGCTGGAGAGGGTAAGCTCAGGGCCTCAGGCGAAATTCTCGCTGCATGAAGAGCAGCACGAGTGCGATTTACGCCAAGGAGCTGAGCCTGTGTTTTCTCTTACTGTTGTTTTGATCTAGATTTATCGCTTAATTGAGGCATCCAATTACGTTTCATTTCTCCAGCCCCCAGCACAGGAACGCTGGACCCGTGAATCGTGAAACCTCAGTTCGATCATGCATCTGCAGGATACATAATCCTACCGGCTTACGACGGCAAATTTCGAATCATACGGCCCGCTCTTCACTGCGTCCCATCCCATTGTCATTGTCTTTGCCGCTCAATGTAGCCTCGTGCATAGAAGGATTCTGCAGTGGATTGACTCTGTACGACCCGCAAGCTAGCGCACCACTACGTACACATCGCTATAAGCAAAGTATAGTGTGACGCGTCCAAGTAGACGGAAGGATGTTGATGCAGGATTGCGGCGCAGGCTTTACTGATCGCCGAATTGCTATCGGGGTCAGTGCGCAAACCGAGACGGATCTCGTTTACCGGCACCATCTTGGAGCACGGAGGCCTATCGCCAGGGATATCTGTTAAGTAGCAGATCGAGTCAGACACAGAGGTCCAAGGGGCTCGACGTGTGGTGTGACGTGCCTCGGCTGGAACATTGATTACACCATAGACGGGTCTGCGATGATATGGAACTTCTCTCTATTCAGCTGCCAAGATGGGCCCGCTTGACGCGTGAAATGACCATCCTCGCAATAGAGGCGAGCTATATTCGAGAGGCTACCGTTGATAATCGGGGTATAGTATGTGAAGGGTACCAGATGAGGTAGAGATATGTAAGAGAGAAACATTAGGCCAAGGATTCGAGCCGTCCCGGAGTCTAGAAAAGGAGGACTTGGACAAAATAATACAAGAAGAAGATCCGTCCAGTAATGCTCAGACCGAAAACCCATGCATGAGAACAAACAGAAAGAAACCCAAGTGACCGTCAAGCCGTCGCGGGACGTCCATGTCTAGACTGAAACAATTCAGTAGACGCCCTTTGCTTTTGTACAGTCGCAAATAACGCCTGGTAAGAACAGAGACCAGCCATTTCGAGATTGCCGCCCTTGTATCAAAGGGCCGCCCGATGTTGATCCGCCGAAACGCCGTGCTAAATCGATAGAGCCGACATAAAGATGTTGTCGTCCGAGTGAGGAAGGAGTCGAAAAAAGAAATTTTGTCGAATGACGTGAAATGCGACGTGAGTCGCCGATGGGAATGCGAACCGGGTGTGATCGATCCAGGTTCTCGGTTCAGATCCTAGTTGGCCGATCCCCCTGCACGAGCGCTTGTTGGTCTGCGTCCACCGAGTCAGCAACACGAACTTGCATCTGTCAAAGAATCGGTCTATGAAACGTCGCTTTCGTCTCTCCCTGTCTCTCACGTCTTTGCAGCCTTGCAATGGCGAGATGAAAGAGCCATAGGCAAAGGAAACCAACTCGTAACGTACCTATGCTTTGGAGGCACATGGTCGGCAAGTCTTCAGCTTGCAGTTTGCACATTCGTAAATGAGAGAGTGCGGCCCCGAATGGCACATGTTGCAGTTCCAGACGACGACGGTCGTATCAGACTTGACGACCTTGAAGGCGTGTTGGCAGTTTACTGTGGCAGCCATTGTGATGTGTTGGGGTCCAATTGAGCGAGTGTCGTGTGTAGAGAAGCGAGGATGAAGCTGCGATGACTTAGCAATTGCAATTGGGCGGGAAAGAGACCCATATGTACTCAAGAGATGCGGAGGATTTACCCGAGCGCTTTGGGAAGGAGGAGCGTTTGAGATGGGCGTGGGATGGCCGAGGGTGTTCAAGGGTCCTGTTAGTCGTGGCTGTGGAAAAGCAAGCAAATGCTGCAGAGGGAACAGAACTAGATGAGGATTGCGCTGATGAAGAGAACACTGCTTGTTGCTAAGCTGAGGACGCTAATTGCGCGGATCTGGGTCCGTCTTATACTGATCCCAAGATATGAGCAAACCATGTTGGAACTAAGTTCGAGCTTGCCAGATCTGATACCATGTCCACCATATTGCGGTAGTGTACGACAAGACGAAGCGTGCAGCCGTCTTGCGGTCTCTCTGCCCGGGACCGTGACGCTCGAAAGCGGATGGCTCTGAGACGAATAGAGGGATAGGTACACCAGATGTTGCACGACAAGGCCGAATGAGAGGTGCCTCTCCAACTCCTCCAATATGAGGCTCTTGAAGGGAACGGCGTGGTGGAGCTGGTCAAACGCGGGCTGGCTGTTCCGCAGCCGCGGGCATGGTAGCATCTGTAGGTTGCGAACCCTTGTCCAGGGCGCATCGCGATGTGAAAGCTCCGAGATGATTCGAGGCGTAGCGCTGCCGAATCTATGTGTCACACAAACCGTGCTGCATGCGTCCTGTCGCGAATGAAGGCTCTTGCTGCGACTTCCCAGATAGAGCAACGGGGGCTCTGTCTCTTGCTGATTCGGGCCCTGCACTTGCCCGAAGGAGCTACAGTCAATAAGGCTTAGTTCGAGATTAGCGTGGACTGGGGTCGGCAATTTTAGGTTTACGGCCACTGCTTTTTCTGTCGCCCTTTCCCATCACGTCGTCAGACGCGAATCCTTTCTTCCTCACCGTGCCTCCAGGCTCTTGCAAAAAAGCAATAACGCGTCAATTGCACCATCAAGTGCTTGTGCTAGAGGAAAGTGGATCCTGCCAGGGAATTCGCTGTAGAGGCGGTCAGTTACTTCGTACACAAAGTTGCCGGAAACGTCGTCATGCATACGCCTCCAACCACCGTTCCTTCTCCACCTTTCTGCCTGTCTTCTTTGCTTCTTCCTGAAACCTTCCCTGGCCGGGATATCGGTCGCTCGTCGAACGGGTCTCCCAGAGAGGCCATCAATTCGCTGGAGGCAGCGGCGTGCACTGGGCGTGGCTTGGTACCCGTGCTGTTGTAAGATCTTTACTGTGTACTTGTGGTCGCACAGTAGTGTACGACAGAATCCCTGTCGCGCAGTCCCTTTCCATTCTGTAGGTCTTCCAGTTCCTGTCGCCTATGTCTCTATTTGGAAGACCCGCAGCTAATGCTGCAGATGAGAGAATTCGCTGCGGCCGTCTGCATGCCAGGTCCCCTATACCTGGTTCAGCTGCTCGGCGAATGGTGTCACGCAGCCTCATCTCAAAAAACGCCTTTGGCGTTGTGCAGTAGCGCCGAGGATCTGCCCTGAGCAGATCAAGCAGACCAGCCTGTAGCCTCCGCGTGGTCTAGCAAGACGCACCCTGCTACCAAACGGGTAAGCCTGCCTGAACCACCACTCAGGAGGCTGGCGGGAGATCCACTGCCTGTTCTTTTGGCAGTTTTGCCTCTCGATCGATTTCCTGACTCAACGGCCCACCCTGCGACCGTCCTGTTGAAGCGAGAAACGAAGAACGAATGAACAGAGTTGCGTCCAACAGGGTACGTGCAGACAAAAGCCACTCGGCTGCCTTAGACAGGCTATCACAGATCCCTCGAACCGGGTAGCAGGAGAAGCTCGGGCTATCCATGATTCTCGAGGAATGCGAGGATTCTACAGCAGCCGCCTGTTCGGTGGCCGGTCGATGCGCCTCCGTACCTCAGAAATCAGCCTACATGGACGAGCCTCAACGCATGAGTTCGCTGTCTTCCAGATGCCACGATCAGCTCTGAAGCATGATGCTCTGTTCCAGCGTAAACACACCATCAGCTTCCAGCCTGCGACAACACCTCAAGTCGCGCGCTCCACGAGCACATTGGTCTCGCACATGAGTGGGACCCGGATCATCGACTCAGTACCATGTCTGCTGCTGAGTACTGATCGCATCTGTGGCTACGTTATCATGGCAAGCATCTTGTATAGGACTACCTCGAGGGTCTTTTCACAGATTTTCGCTTCATCTTCTCCTGTTACACGGGATCGTTGTGAACCTGGCGCTCGGTTCCACCAATGCGAGATCAGTATCACCGTCAAAACTGTCGTGTGATTTCGGCGTTCGTGGCGCTACCCCAGACGGATTCAAGTGCGTCATCTCCTGGACGTTGGCCCGCCAAACCCTGTAAATTTGGAAGTCCGGATGGACTGCCAAGATTTTACATGTCTTTCCCCCACGCGACACATCAAGGTCTGTGCCGCTCACAGGAAGCTCCTATTGAAGTACCACTTGCTAGCAGGGGGTGACTCGAATGCAACAACCCTAGGCCACCGCCATCGACCTGTTACCTGGTTTGCGGGACCAAGTTCATGGCAGTCAGACACTGTTGCATCACCTCCTATCCCATTGACCATGCGGCCTTCGAAGTGCATGCGTCGTATGGCAGGCGCAGCCGTCTCGGATCCGACTGCACACTGCTTCACTTTGACCCTCTCATCTTGGACGCTGCCCGTCTTGTGAACCACATCAATCTGAAGCTAGAAAATCATGACTCAGCCGATGATTGATAGGGTTCGACGCAGACGACGCTCGTACTCGACCACTCTCGCCTGAACAGATGCAGGTCTGCATAGTAGCGCGTCCAACGAGGCACTGCTTCCGAGCTGCACACCTGGTGCACTTCCATCACCTCAAACCGGGTAGTCGGGAAAACACTGACCAGGGCCTGACCTGGTCATTGGTTGGCTGGCTTACCCAAATCATCGTCGTACGTGCCGTTTCCTGTCACTTTTCTTATGACAGCCTCCGGCGCGGCGTCACAGCTGAGTGCCATTCTGGGATGGGCCTCTCGGACAAAGCCGCACTACCGCGCATTGGTAGACGGGAGTCCCACTAGCCGCGGCCGTTCATGCATTCCGCTTTACGGATCAATGTGTCTCTCTGCTAGCCTTACAAGCGCAGCCTTGCAAGCTGACGGTGTACGCTACAATAGAGATTGGGGCAGACAGACATGGACCGCAGCCTCTCAATCTGCTTTGCGCGGCTTTAAGCAGTCGTCAAAGGTCACACATGGAGGATGAGGACCCTGTCAGAAGATGCGGCCAGTCCATCGCAGCGCACCACGAGACCGTTCCATTATTTGCCTCTATTATACCTGGCGCAACGCACGCAATGCTATCACGCTATTGTGTTGGAAACCCATCACATCTCTAACACTAGTTCGATTCCCTTCTGTTCAAGGATAGAGATATCTTCTATCCATTGGCGTAGCGCTTCTCAGAACTCCAGTCATGGTAAGGAAGAGCTGCTGCTGCGGCACGGATGTAACAATCGGTCACTCTCCTCTTTCACATATCGATAAGTCCCTCGCGGTCGAGACGAAAGGATATAGTGGCCGCGGCAAGGGTGGATCTACGTTACAGTCTGCGATGGTACCTTGCAGCTCCCGTGACCAGTGGCAATGCTGCACATGAAGACGGACATTCATGACGTCGGTGAGTACCTCGCACATCACAAGTGAGCTCGCAAGGTACCAGCCTACAATGTGCGTAGTGGCCAATCGGTAGGTCTCCAGTCTGGTCAAGAACGTTACTTCAGTCGCGTCGAACAGGAAATCGACTATGGCACCAGGTAGGCGGTGAGCATGTGTAACGGTACCCGTGGCTGGGACCCCTGCTACTAGATCCCCACTCATACTTACAAATTGCCTACTTGAAAGAGCAGCCGCAGGTACAGCGACGATCATACCGACTGCAGCTAGGATGCTGCTGTTCCTGGAGTTGATCACAGCCACTGAGACATAGGTCGCCGACTGATTTCTATCCGCCAACGTCCTGGGTATTCTGCGCAACTATGTTACTGGTCTTCGCATCTTCCTGCGATCACTCTGCTTTCCAACCACAAAGCCCCAAATTACCTTTCAATTGGTCTCCTCGTCAATTGACACGACTTCTTGACAATGTCATGAGTCATTTGCGCTTTTGTTCTGTCATCGCAAACTTGGGAGCTATAGACTGGTGGCGCGCTACTTCGCTGTAACATAGCAGTCAACGTCGAAGTGGATTCTCACAAAGCTGACAAGAGCGAAGGTGGGTCAATCTGCCTGACTCTTTCAAATCTTTCCATGAGGCCTATCCAAAGGTCGAAACATGTAGCTCACTAGAGCTGCAATGTTCAGGCTCTCACGTTGCAGGAAGGACCGGCCATAATACTACATGGAAGGCGGCCTCCAGAGCTACTGCCGCATCGTAGCTAGTGTACAACTGACCTCTGAGTACTTCCTCTAGATCCTAATACTCTACTCTTATGGCCAGCTTCCTTTGTAACGCGAAAGCCAGGTATGTTGTGAACCGCGGGGACAAGGACGGTGGGACACTTTGCACGCACGAAGGCGCAGCGTGCTTTGGTGCTCCGCCATGACTGGCCAGAGTCTGCTATGTTTTGGTCGCGTGCCAACACACCAGTGCCTGTAGAACGCTTGGTTGACGCGGACATTTGCATAGGAACGACCCAATTGCGGGAGAGCTAGCACCTTGACATTCGTTCTGTATGTGTATCGAGGTTCTCAGACATCACGTACCCTTCATCGTATTGATCCACGCTGCCCTGCATTTCCTGACTCGCCTGGTTGATCCTTCTGTTTTCGGCCGCGCCTACCCCGCCAAGCCTCCGAGCGCCGACACGCCGACGATTTGCTGCGATGACGGGAAAATTCACGAAGCCTCAAAGGTCAACTCTGCGCTTCGACCACTATAACGACGTTATTTTACTCGGTCCTCCCACGATGCGCGGCGCGATCGTCTTTGGTGGGTCGTCGCACCCCAAGCTGGTCGACGGTGTGTGCGACCGCTTGGGCATGAAGCCCGGCTCTGCGACGCTGGGCAAGTTCAAGAATGGAGAGACGTCTGTCACGATCCGTATGGCTTAAGTACTGGTCTGCTGCGTCTCTCGCGTTCTAATTGCTGGCAGACACCTCAATTCGTAACAAAGATGTCTTCATCATTCAGAGCGGCAGCGAGAAGTGCGTATGTCTGCCACCCAACTCTTGCACATGCTAATTTGATGCAGAATTAACGACTCAGTCATGGAGCTCTTGATTATGATTTCTGCATGTAAAGGTGGCTCTGCGAAGTCTGTCACAGGTACTGAGCTTCTTATCGGTCTATCAATCACCCTGCCAGACACTGACAGCATGTAGCGGTTATGCCATACTTCCCTTACTCGCGCCAGTCGAAAAAGAAGCAGCACCGTGGTGCTATTACAGCTCGTATGGTCGCAAACCTCCTTCACATCGCTGGTGTCAACCACGTAATCACCGTCGACCTCCACGCTTCTCAGATGCAAGGCTTCTTCAAATGCCCTGTCGACAACCTCGTCGCCGAACCCCTCCTTGCGCGCTGGGTGCGCATGAACGTCCCAGACTGGAGAGAGGCCGTCGTAGTCAGCAAGAACCCTGGTGGAACCAAGCGAGTAACATCGCTGGCAGATGCCATGAAGCTGAGCTTCGGTATCGTCACAACGGACAGGCGCCGCGCAGGTGGAAGCCGACCATGGAATGAGAGTGCCATGTTCGAGCAGCTGAGGCTTGACGGGCCTTCAGATTCACGGGAGGTGGTAGAGGCTGCGCTTGATGCAGATGCAGAGCTTACACCCATCAGCAAGATCTCATTCGATCCCAAGTCAGAAGTCGGCAAGCCAAAGGCCAGGACACAACGTACACTCTCAAACCCTCTGTCACGACGAGCAAACGGCGTTGCTGGCGAGCATCCTCTGTCGAAGTCTATGCGCGCAAGCTCAATCGTTGAGCCAGAAGTGCCTCTGGAGCCGGTCCGAACCGAGGCTTCAAACAAGTCTGAGGAGGCAGACGGCGAACAGAGCGAACACGAAGACGGCGCTGAAGGCGAGGAAGAAGAATACACCGATGAGGTATGATCATGTCACTCAACCTCGAAAGCGGTACTGACACAGACAGCGTGCACGGAACGTCATTCACGGACGCCTCGTACAAGGTCACATCGTCGACGACACACATCCCTCGCCGGCCATGTCCGCTACATCACATACTACCTCCTGGCGGAATCGACCTCCCTCCGAAGGCGAGAATGAAGACGTCCCACCGCACATGATGAACTCGTTCATGTCAACAACTTCATCGAGGAGAGACAATTTGGACAACGAACATGGCCACGCTCTCGGCGGTACCTACGATGCAGCAGCCTCATCAGAGGACGAGGAGGAAGACCTTCAGAACCCAGAGATCGAGACCATGGTCACACTTGTTGGAAACGTCAAGGACAGGCCCGTCTTCATCGTCGACGACATGATGGACAAGTCAGCATCTTGGATCGCTGCGGCCGAGACTGTCGTCAAGCGTGGTGGTGCGACCAAGGTCTACTGTATGGCAACCCACGGTCTATTCGGTGGTGACTGCCTTGAGGAGATGAACAACTGCGAGTGCATCGAGAAGATCATCATCACCAATGCCTTCCCGATCCCGGAGCACAAGAGAGAGCAAGCTGGCGACAAGCTTGTCATCTTGAATGTCGACAACCTGCTTGCCGAGTCCATTCGAAGAAATCACCATGGAGAGAGCATGTCGCAGCTGTTCATGCACTATGACTAGGAGTATGAAAGTGCACAAGGCAGTATCAAGAAGAGGATCGAAAGTATGGCGTTGGGCAAAGGGTGGGCGTGCACAGGGTGTGCATTGAGCGATGACCCAAGAGGCTAGTTACGCAGTCCATGTAAGTGCAGAGTAAGGACATACTGACACATACGACACAATGATACCAATCGTGTCCTCTCTCCAACCAGATTCTGTGGCTCTTCCCCCCACGATTTGTATAGTCCAGGCTCATCGCGTCTCTTCCTTCTCGTTCAGATTGCTGGCTTGCCTTCCATCTCTCTGCATAGCCCTAGGCACGGCTTTGCGCTGTACGTTCCTGCCCATGGCAGAATCTTGTGGTTTAAGAGCGCTTCAACCAGCCGCTGATCAGACTTGACGGGTCAGAGCACCAATCTGGACACAGACTATGGCGCCGCTTGACGGAACTCTCCAGGCTCCGTATATCTAGTGCTGCTATAATATAACAGCAGGCAGTAAAGGTGACGCAGCTGCTTGGTCGCGCATTAAGCTCGACGTGCCTGAAGGCGTGTCATTCCATTACGCGCCGTTGAAGGATCGGATCCTTGTAGCACCCTGTAAATGTTCCGACTAGAACACCGCGCATCACCGTCTCCATCCCGCAAGGTTTGACTTTGGCTTCCGCATCGACGTCGGGGTCAGACTGCGATGTAAGAGTTGCGCACAGTATCTTCGACGCGCAGAGACCTCGTGACGGCTCTAAACAAGCGCCAGTTGATCGAAATTACATGACCGCGTGGCGCTTCTCACCGGCGTGCACGGCCTTCTCAAAGGAAATGGCAGTATACAGAAGGGGAATGCCAACCTGTTTCTCATAGCAAAAGGACGCCATAGCTGTGAGATCCACGTGGAGGCGTGCCGTCACGCCAGGCGCCGTCGACGGGAGTTTCTCCTATACGTTAGCATCTTGGCAGTGCAGCGAAAGGGAAGCGAGTCTGCCGTGAGCACGTTATCATCGTCACAAGGGTGACTGCGCCGCAGCGAGCTCAGCCTTAAACTCCAGGCTCCCAATGCATGCAAGAGACGTCGCTAAGACCATGCCCTGCATCACTGTGCCACCGTGCGTGGGCGGCCCACACAGAGATCCGAGCACGCATTGATTAATTGTTGGAGCAACGGTGTGGTCCAATGGTTTTTTGCCTCAGCCCCGGAAGGATTATTGATCGACGAAGGACCTCAACCAAGAGGGACTCGATATGCTTCGATGTGATAACCACAGCAGCACTGTGAGTCACCGTTGTACAAGCGGTAGCTGTAAGAGATTCTTACTCTGGCTTTATGCCTTTTCCTCATCAGATCAGGCTATGAGACCCAATAAGCTTACCGTCATTTCAAGCATCCTTCACTTTACAGCTGTATGCTAGGCCAAATCAGGCCTAGGAGTACGGTCCTCGGCTGGGGAAGCTCAAACCCGTCGGCCCGAATCGAAGAAGCGAGGCAAAGGGATGCGTGAAGTAATCCGTTCTACGTCTTAAGGCGCCCCATCCTCAGCTGTGAATCATCTTGGTGAAGGGCACGGATGATAGGCATCTTCAATCGGCCATGAGCAGCACTGCCTCGCCCTTTCTCTCCTGTATGCTTGCCACCCGTATCGAGTAACCTACCTGCTGCACAGGCCGCATGGTTCCAGGGGATAGAGGGCGAGAAAGTGACAGAGCACATCGTAGAATGTGAGACAGTTTTCGGCAGCTGGATCAGCTTCCGCGCTCATCTCTTGCGGCCTCCCTGCGTCGGACTCGTACTAGATGGGGTAATTCAAATTATGCAGCGCCGTTACTGGCTCTCAACGGACGCCGCAATGTTTGAGAAAAGCAAAGTCTCTGATATGTTCTCGAAGGTGCCTGGGAGAGTATATAGCAGGGACTCCGCGTACCGAGATGCTGTTGTCCGTCTTATTAAAACCATCCCAGATTTCCTCAAGCACCTAGACAGATCTCAGTCTCCTTCCTTACAAAGTTCCCATCCTTGCAGCATGGACAATCCGTGGTATCCCGAAAGCCGACTTCAAAACGGCCACGCTATGGTCAAGATCATTGCGACCATCGTTCAAACCGCTGAGTCGATTTTCCGGATGTACAGACAGACATTCGCCGTCCCTGTCGAGCAGAACCGGTCAGTGTTCAATCTTGGGCGATGTGAACATAGTCACTAACAAAGAATAGATCGGGAGAAGCTTGATCGTTGCAGTATTGCGCTGTCCCATAGCGAGTCAAACCCTTGGTCCACTTTATCTTTCTTGTAGATGTAGCCCAGCCTCACAATGCGTGGCTGGGCATATATGGTTGATTTCATTCGCAACAATTAAACACACCCCAGCCGGCATAAACTCTTTGGCGAACTTCTATTATCTGAAAAACTACAAAAGTCTCCAGCCATGCGCCAGCCTCTGTGCCACTAAGACGAATTTTCTCATAAGAACTATTAATCCATCGCAAATGTGACGTCCAGTATTCATCAAATTAGATCATTAACCATCATACCATGTGCTGAACGTGCCAGTACACCGAGGTACGCATGCAATGTTTTTTCACCCACCGATGACTTTGCTCTTGGGTTTTTAACACTGTGCTAGGTGAATTTACACAACTTGCAGTGTATTCTTCCTGAAAACACTTTTCTCCTGTGTTCATTTACCTAAATGCTGTGTTAATTTATCTGATTTGCAGTCTTTTTTTGTTTTTACTTTGGTACCCCATTGCTACCTCGCAAGTCAGCACAGATGAATAGACAGCTCTTTCGTCCTCCCTGAGAACAGCCTCGACTTGATTGTCCTGTACCGATGGATATAAGGTACACGCCACCATTGCTGCAGGAAATAGACCGAACACGTTTTTGTTCTCGTTTGTCGGTGAAGTGCTTGCACGGCCCATACAGGCCTATGCATTCAGGTAACATCAGTGTCTACTGTCTAGGCCCTTGCACTGCCGGGCTCCATAGAGATCCGTCAAGGAATATGCTCATCCGCATTGCCACACGCTGGTGATAGGTATGTGTTACCCTGCCGATTCTGCGCTAAAGCTATCACAGCCAGTGAAGGCGTATACTATGGCAACTTGTGGTCCCGAAAACATCTTGGCGATGATGCAAAATGTAGAATCGATCTAATGATCTGCATGGTTGCTGCATTGTTTTTCGCTTTCGTCACCCTGTTCTGCAAAATGTTGCGTCAGGGCCAGAGCACCCCTTCTACGTTCTGGGGGGTCACACCGTTGCTTCCGCAATGCCGCTGCAGAGATATCACGTCCGAGTATAGTAGTGGTGAACCCGCACACGTTTCTGTCACATTCGCGTGTCTTCCGTTCCATCACTTATCAGGTCATACACCCTGGTCCCGAGGCCCGAGCAACCCCTGTCATAACCAACGGGGAAAGGAGACAGGCGCAGCATTGTCTAGGCACCCATCCTATCGACGATGTAGGTTACATCGTACCGGATCAGAAGAACGATTCTAAGCATCCAAGCCTTACCAGGACTGACTCGTCATTTCTTCGCGGGCGCACAGCATCGCCCTGACAGACGCGACGGCCGAATCAACGCCCGAGCTGACCAAATCCTCCCTCTTGAGATGTTTTGGAAGACAAGATTGGCTGGTTATCTTCTATCTCCCAGTGCCGGGCCACTGGCCATGTGTAACAAGCAGTGAGAGGCGGATGTATCGCGTTTGACAGACGTGCGCGCTTCTTTTTCGTCCCACGTTGTCCAACCCGACTTTACCAAGGTCAGCGGACGACCTTGATACATCAAGAGCGCCTATACACTAGTTCATCAATGATATAACCACCACCAGTGAGCTCACTTCTTTGCGGCGGCGGGCCAGTCACCTTTCATCTTCTGTCGCGCGATTTCAACTTCCGTTCCAAATTTTTCCATCCCCACACCGCACTCTCCCATCGATATAGTTATTCCCTTTCGACACTATGCTTTCACGCCTGAACTTGGAGATGTGGTGGCACAATGGACAGATAATCACGACTGTGTTCATTAGTCTGATGACATTCGTTGGGGTTGTGTTCACCATCTTGCAGTGGCACGACGCTCACAACCAAAGCAAAAGCCAGGTCAGTACGCGCGTCTCTACCTATGATGTCCTATCTGGCCTCTTTCAATGTAGTGATTTCGAACTGCGACCGGACTGAGACTACCGTGTGTACTTCCGTTGCGGCGAAGGCATCCACGTGCCCGAACGACAAACAAACTACGACTATACAATATCGGGTATCCATCATTTGTAGATGGCAGATTCAATGCATATGATGATTAGGAAGAGTTAGACACCTTGATTGATCATGTCACGTTAGACGTCGATCGCCACAGGCGGTACTCTGTTACAGGTATTCGCCTATCTCAGCACTCACCAGTCGCAAGCTATCAGTAGGGAATGGCGTACGAGTAGTGGATATATATTCTACCGGGGGGTGACGTGAGAACTCAGCTGATGGAGAAGTGCGGTTGAGGATATATGGTCATGCATATGGCTGTGCAATATCGTGACTTGGTTCTCCGGCGTTCAATCCGTTCTCCAGGCATTCTTTTCCTTCTCCGCTACCTCAGCATCGAAGAACACTCCATTGTCTTTCTGCTCTCCATCCGTCTCCTCGTTATAACTCGCTACCCTCTTATGCCCGGAGCTTGTACTCGGAGTATATAGTGTCGATCCGTCCACACTTGTACCCTTGTCCCGTTGAAATTCTTCGGCTCTCTTCAGATCACCGGGTAGCGGACCTGCGCTGGGCGGTGGTGATGAGACAGGTGTCTGGTTTGCGGACGTACTACGGTTGCCCCAGCCTTTGCGCTTTTCGCTAGCCCATGAGCCCCAGGATGAGAAATAGGCACCGGCGCTGGCGCGTGCGTTGGTTAGATCGGGGGCTTGTGTTTTCCCTGTGCCCTTGTCAGTATCGTTGCAAGACGTCCGAAAGTCTTGACTTACACTTATTTGCGGGCTCCGGGACCTTGCCTGTGGCCTCTTGCTCGCGCCGCAACTTTTCGGCAGCGGCCCTCTGCTCTTCTTGTCGCTCTCGTTGGGCTTTACGCATGGCCTCGATGTCTGCCCAAAGCTTATTGTAGGCTGTCGAGACCTTTGCTTGGCCGGCAGCAACTCGTTCACCAATGACTTCTCTCGACTTCTCGAGTCGTTCGTCAAGGTGTAGCTCTGCTACTTGCCTATACGCCACGCGAGTATCAGCACACAGAAACCCATGGTCACGATCTGGAAGGTAGTGTTGGAGAACAGACTGGAACGCTTAGTCGCGCGTTATGACGGGAAGGGATGGAAACACGTGACTTACGCTGCCAGGCGTCTTTGAACGTCTTCGACCGAGAGACCTCCGGAGCAAGGATGCTTAGGGTCAACAATATCGAACAGGTGTGAGTCGGTGAACTTGTTCCATATCCGGAAGTTTTCGGTTTGCATCCATGCATGTACCCAGTCGTTTGAGAACTCGCTTGCTGGATCCCCGTGTACCTCAGGCATGAGAGGCTCGTGGCTTGGGTTCTTTTCCATGTAAAGCTTGTACTTGACAGAGCTTAGCATTGCAAGAAGGTATTCCTCGAACTGCATGCGGATAAACTCCTCACTACCAGCGTAGCCATGATCCTTAGGCCGGGCTGGGTTTGACTCGTCCCATGAGTCGTTAACAGTTTGGGTCAGGAAGTCTATCCAACGACGATCTGGTGTTGACAGTATCGATGCCTGGCGGAGTGATGACGAGGTTGTGTTCACAGTGTGGTCATCGAGGTTGATGAGAATGTCGCTATAGCGATCCTTCTGTTGCAGTAACAGCGAGTTTGTTGACCCAACGATGTAAGATTTGGTGTCCGCGTCAGCAAGCATGTCAAGTTGCTGAAGCGGTGTGTAAGGACCGAAAAGCGAGCCTTTCCCAAACAGTTGTAGTGGAAGACCCATGTACGCAAGTACTGGGTCGAGTCAGCAGATAGGCTGGTGAATCGAAGTAGAATACTGACATGATGAACGCTCAGACGTTTTGAGACTCGTGGGCATCACGATCTTCTCCTCCGCCGAGTTGAATTTGGGATCTGCAGAGTCCTGAAGGTGGCGCATAAGGCCGGGTATCAATGAAATAAGAGCAAATTGCATCATGCATAAACGCTCGCAATGAGAGCCGAAGAAAAGAACCAGTGGGCCTGTCAGCATTGCTCCAACCAAATTCGGCAGATTGCAGAAGCTTGTGCGTATAGCACGGTAGACTGGACGTACCTTGCGCTGAAGTAGGGCGCATTTGAAGAGGACGAGAGTCTGCCACTTGAACTCGTGGATAAGCTCGCGCAACGATATGCCGAAGTAGTGCTCGGCCTGCCCTTCTTGATTTTCCAGCAGCCTCGGGAGACTCTCCTGGAATCTCTGTAGTATCTCAACATCCGTAAAATCCCTACGCAGAAATCAGCGGGAAGCTCTTGTGGTCGTGGCCTTTGCCTGTACGTGGACATTCCACGTCAGACTTCGCGTACCTTTGCGCGAACCAAGCCGCTGTTACCACGCCAAGTTGTGCTTTGATTGCGCCAAAATGCTGTGGGCTGTCCGTAATGACCACCACCGCTTTCTGCACTGTGCTCCTTGTAACGTCGGCGGGTCGATCGATCAATTCGGTCGCTGGTAGTTGCCGTGTACACGAGATACCGAAGAGGCTGGTCGCAGCATGCGTGGGTGTGGCTGAGCGTCGAAGCGTGAAGTAAGAATAGTCTTCTGTAGAGCTGCGTGATGTCAGTCGGCTGTTTGTGTAACAATTGAGAGCATGTGAACGCCGGATGGGAGCATGAAGCTGA
The DNA here is from genome assembly GCA_030271015.1 of Didymella glomerata. Lineage (NCBI taxonomy): Eukaryota > Fungi > Ascomycota > Dothideomycetes > Pleosporales > Didymellaceae > Didymella > Didymella glomerata. Next base: position 479,776 of record JAJOHN010000008.1, read on the forward strand.
AGATGTCGTTGTTGTATGATATGTGCTATAGGTACTCACGCATGCGCACCGTCACTCAGAGCCATGAAGGGCAACAGCGGCCAGTCATGGTCGACTGCTGGGTCGTCGCCATTCTCGAGACCAATCCAAGCCTCAACTTCTGGACCCCTCGCGTGGTGGAAGTCGATAATGCAGACAAGCGGCGCAAGCACAGTCGAAGAGGTCAAGGTCGCCATATCGCCGTCATTCGGATGATTCGAGAGCTGGATACTGTCGAGTGGTAGCCATGCGCCAGGCTCGCGTCCTCCAAAAGTGCGGGACGCGGAGGTGTTGGCGGTGACGATGGATCATCAGCCCTACTGGACTAGACCGCATAGAGCCGCCTCGGCAAGCCATGAGGCGTGACGGCCCGTAGATCATGCCAATTCACCGCACGTCGGTGGTCCGCTATACAAGTACGAACGTCTGGGTGTACTAGGTGTTGTGGATGCTGTCATTGGAGGCCAGAAATGTTTCCAAAGCGACAACTGGGTACCCTAGCCTCCTGCCAGCCAAGGACCCAGGGTATCGTAGGTAAACGCAGTCATCAGCCACATCAAGAAGGTGCCAATGATGGATGGGGCATCTCGAGTCGTAAGTTGTTCTTCTATTCTTCAGGACCGAACATAAGAGGAGGAAGGACTTCGAGCCTGAGCAATGCCTGCCTGCTGCTGCCCGTCACTTCACCATGATCAATCGCTCATCCTATCACCACGCCTGTATATCAAACTGGATCCAAGAACACCGATCACTTCCCCTTCTACCGCGCTTGTAACTGCAAGAACCCCGGGAATGAAGAATATTAGGAGAAAGGACAACGATCCGCCAGTGCAAGGCAGGTCGCGACACCAATTTTGAAGGAAGCAAGCTTCTTCTCAAAGAAGTGGATCATGCCATACAAGCACAGCGTTGGTTCCGCGTTCGAGTCTCTTGGGTATCTCAGCTGCCGTTCTGCTCCTCCTGTGCAGCGGCATCGACGTTGTGGTAATCGAGGATTTCGGAGTACCTTAACTTGTCAATGATCGAGCTTCGAGCCAGAATGTTACAATCACTTACATCATGATCTTCCATGTGTCAACAGGGAGGTCCGCGTCGTTAAACGACCAATCGAACTTCTCCTCTGCACTCGGCTCATCGGTAGGGTCGTGGTAGGGGGCGAGGTATGGGTGAGCAAGGGCTTCTGTGGCCTTCACACGTTTCCTTGGGTCGAAGACCAGCATGCTCTCGAGCAGGTCAATGGCTGCAGATAGTCAGTACCGTTTCAGAACGATTGAGGTAGAGCGACTGACCCTCTGCTTCGGCATTCCTGAACTTGTTGGCCAAAGGCTGGCGCTCGCGCTTGGGCAGGGACTGTACGAATCGCAGTGTCTGACTAAAGTTAGTGGACAGATCATGAGCTGTGGCGGGGTGGACTCACGTTCTCACTGCAGATAGTCTGGATAACATCGTCCGGAGGCGTGCCCAACAATTCTGTGATGATGGAAAACTGGTTGACGTGGTCCTTTCCTGGGAACAAAGGCTTGCCTTCGAGCATCTCCGCAAAGATGCAGCCTGCACTCCAGATGTCGACCTCAACATCGTATTTTTGCCATGTAAGCATGATCTCCGGGGCGCGGTAGTAGCGGGTGGAAACGTAGCCGGTCATCTGAGGATCTTGTATACGGGCCAAGCCGAAATCGCAGATCTTGAGATCACAGTTCTCGTTGACGAGAATGTTGCTGGGCTTCAAGTCTCGGTGGACGACACCAGCAGAGTGAACATATTTCAATCCACGCTGTCCACGTTAGTTGGAGACCCTGCATGTTGGATATTCGCCACTTACCAGAATCTGGTAAAGGAAGTATTGAATGAACTGCTTCTCCAGCGGCCTGGAGGTGAGGAGACGGTGGAGATCGGTTCCGAGGAGCTCAGTGACGAAGTATCTGAGAAGTTAGCAAATACTTCGGCAGGAAGTGCATATGTAACGTACATGTCCTCCAATGGGGAGATGAAGATATCGCTCAAACTGATAATCTGGTGTTTCGTCAGGTCCCGTTGAACGTGCACTGCGGGGTATGATCCGTACGTTCTCGTGCCTCAGGTGTTTGAGCAGCTTCAATTCGCGGTAGGTGCGCTTCGAGAGAACCGGAGTGCTGAAAGGCTTCATGATCTTCTTGATCGCCACGGCCTGGCTGGTGAGCTGGTCCTTCGCCGAGCTGCGTTTTCAATAAGCATGTGAAACCGTTCCTAGCGGCATTCAAACGTACCAGACGAGACCGAAGGCTCCCATGCCCACAGGTTGCAGATCAGTGTATCTGTATGTTGTCAACTATGCGCTCCCACGCAATGTGGGGTAGACGCCGCACCTGCTTGTGATCTCGAACGTCGTGCCGAAGATCTGGGCGCGCACAAATTCAGCCATGGTGAATTGCAGTCGTGTGAATTCTGCGACAGGCGCAAGGAGGAGGGATTTCGGAAAGGCGAGGGTGGTGTTGCTGTGGTTGGGGTGTAGCGTCTAGCAGGTTTGCAGTGCAGACGAGACCAAGACAGGGCTGCGTTCGTCTACTGGATCGGTGGGGTCTTCCGCGGAGCTCTTCAACTGAGCTGGCTGCACGACTGAGAGAGTTTACGCCTGCAGATATAGGTGCAAAGTCTGCAGAAGATCTATTTAGCACTGCTCAGTGTGTCGCAAACTGGACGTAGCAAGGAACGCGCTCGGTGGGGAGAAACAGAGCGGCCGAGATGGGCGTCACAGGACGGCGCGGGTCAGGATCGAGACTCGACGAGTGACAGAGTAGCGGGATGGTGATCACTGCCGGGTCAGGGGAAAGACGTACTTTAAGTAAACACTTGCGGAGGACAGAGGAACGAGGGGCAGAGAACAACGCGGTGTGCAGGCTATTCACGCGGCTGGCTGCCCTGGCAGGTGTGTGCACCGACAGGTATCGGGACTAGAGAGAGGCTACGTCATCATCGTCAATTCTGAAATTCCCATCATGGAAGACAGCGCCCAATCTGCGGCAGCGTGATCTATGACTTGCAGCCATGCCTGCACCGCCAACTCACGACTTGCAGTGATGATGCAGTTCTATTCTCACCCTCTGATACGACCCTCGTTACGGGCTGCAGCTGGCTCTTGTTCCTTTCAGGTCCCTCCCCCACCTCGTTATTGCCTTCCGTTTCCATAAATCATGATCTCGATCGGGTGCTTAGCGCACCTCACAACCACCAAGCTTGTTGCTTTCCATCGACGGGCCTTCTGCGGTGAACAGCTTTTCAAAGTTGACGCGTCTTGCTTGTTGACTTTGCAACACGCGCAGATCACGAAAATACCTAGCGACTCAAAGCACTTCAGCATGCCATGTCTTTGTCCTCAAGCAAAGGGTTGGAAAAGTGCTCCCGGAGGTGCCGAAATCGACGCTATACTTGCACTGGGCCAATGCCGCGACTATCGAGGACCTATCGTTGGGAACCTACTGGCACACGGCGAGCTGGAACAAGGCAGGCAGGCCTTCAGTAAACAGTACCTCCAGAGCGAAAACACCATCGGCTTCACCAAAAGCAACTGCTGCAATGAAGGATGGTCAATGTTAACAATGTACAAGCACCCCATGCGCAATCTTTAGTTTTCGATCACGATGGAGGGCCAACCAAAGCCAAATGACTCAACAGCAACACTCACTAAAATCGACTGCGCAAAACTGCAACAAGACCAAGTACGACATATGTACGTGCCATTCCAGCCATGACTGTAGCACCCTGCAGTCAAGCCTCCAACTCCCTGACGGCAGGTCAAGAATGAAGACTGACACAGTCTCCTTTCATCAGCATGCGACTCCCACGCACCCACGATCCAAAGGAAGCTCGCAGGTCTATACAGCGACCTCGAAATCTCGGCAGACCTGCAACTGTAGTTGCATCGTTCTCCTTATCAAACTGCTCACGGCGTGCAGGCCTTGGCCGCGAGCAATTGATGCACCGATGCATATGCACAACTTCGACGAGGAATTATCAAGCCGAAGGCGCACTTTACCCCCGGCTTGCTTGCGACCGATCAGTCGACCTTGTCGTGGTTTGCATTGCTGACAGCCTGGGAACTGAGTCGCAAACAACAGCATCACAAGATCACCATGCGTCGTGCACCCACACACATCACGCATATGATCGTCAGACAGATTTGACGATACGATGGCAGAGGCTGCTCTGTGTGCGCATTTGGAAACGGCTCGTGTCATGTGTTGCAAGAGCGTTGCTGCTACGAGCCTCGTGTCGAGCAATGTTGCCCTGAACGGCCGTGCAGGGTCGCGGGAGTTCGGAGATCAACAACGTGGCAAGACAGTGACAGATCTGGGGCTGCACATGGAGATTTGAAAGTTTGACCGTAATTTGTGCCTGCCGTGTAGCGCACTAAGGTGGGTATCACGAGGAGGTAAGTTTGAATGGCGTGCAGATGTCAAGCGCTGCAGGCTCCGATAGGTGGAAGCGCGTCCTCTACGTGAGAAGGGAGATCTTCAGTGAGTGGGTATCTGCTAGATGCCAGAGCATAAATTGTCCGTCTGCTGCAGGACAGAGGCTCCAGGGGTCAGACACCTTCGTACAAGCTGTAACCAGACAACGGAGTTTGGCGCTGTAGGATCGAGTCTTCCGTGATGATGGCTCCCTTGGAACACGATTGGGAGGCAGGGTGTTTGAGATTGTCGAGGCCCTGTTTGGTGAAGCTGTTGTGGTCCTTTAATTAGATGCACCTAGACTCGGCATTAGCTCGACACACCATCCAAGAACATCAACAGGTGCTCGCTGCAGAGCACCGAAGGGCCTCCCGAGTCTCGTCCTGGCCGCGTCGAGATAATGATCTGAGTTATGCCGGGCACTAGCCGGGTTCACGCTACCCTGAGGGCGTGCAAAGCAAAGAGGCTCAAATCACTCGTCGAGCTGAGGGCGGCTAGCAGCGTGCCGCGGTGCTTGGATGCCGCCCATGTGGATTGTCTGCACGCAACGCCCAGTACCCAGCACTTGGGGAAGGCACAGTCGCGCCTATCGCAGCGGACCAGGGTGCGTCCTGAAGAGACGGTGGAAGGACAGTGAATTTACGCGCTCGAAACGCGAAAGGCAATGAAAGGCAGCTCTACAGCGGGTCTTTAATCCGAAAGTCATCTCTCGCGCTCAGAGTGGTCTGCCAATAGCATAGCAGCGGCAGCCGAAAGTAAGCCACGCCCATCGTCTGCACATGGACGAGCGCATCATCAGCTCCGCTGGCCCAACGCACCCGTCCTCGTTGATTGAAACACCCGCCGCCTACCTCCGCGCTGCTGCCTCTATTGCAATAGCCATTTACTACTATTGCTGGCTCGTGCCGCTCTCCCGCCGATTGCTTGTCGATGCACGGCTGCCAGATTCGCTGGAGTGCTAGAGAGTTAAAGTGCTAGAGCAATTGACCTGGGGCTTAGCTCAACGCCTGCAGTGAGGGAGCTTGTAGCCGCGCAGCATCGCTCGCTCCGCCCATCCCCTCGACGACAGCACCGCTCTTGCACGACCCGCGCAGTGGAGCCCATCTCCGCAGGCAGCTCTCGCCCTCGCAGCCATCCGCAGGCTCTGTGGCCGCCCATTCACGCGCCTGTCCTCGGCCGTCTCTGCGCGCCTTGATCTTCCCGCTCCGTTCGACGAACAAGGCGCCTTCCCGCACGGGCTCCTTCCCCAGCGCGAGCTGCACGACGACACCAACAACGCTTTCGACGCCCGCCTCACACCTCCGCCCGCACCGCCTGCACCGCCTGCACCGCCTGCACGCCCGCCTCCCTCGCCAGCTGCTGCACCCTCTCTGGCGCCCTCCTCTGCGCCTGCACCCGCTGCTCGCCCCTCTGCACGCCTGCGCTGTTGTCCGGACCGCCCCGACGGAAGCATTCAAGACCCCCGAGCCCCGTCGCCGCCTGCTACACCGATTCCAGCACTGAGACGCTGTCTCGCCGCCGGAGCAACGCCTGAAGCCGACTCCCTTGCGACGACGCGCTGGGCCTAGTGCTGCCCCATTGTACCCTCTCGACCTCCCCCGTCATCCTGCGGCGGCCAGCCGCTACGACCACCAGACACGATGGGCATCTGCATGAGCTCCAGCCCTGAGGATGGCGAGCAGAAGAAGCGCAGCCAGGCCATTGACCGCAAGCTCGAGGAGGACTCGCGCCGGCTGCGGCGGGAATGCAAGATCCTGCTGCTGGGTACGCACCTGAGCGCCTGCGCCTGCACACGAGAGGGAAGGCTAACACGCACACAGGCTCTGGTGAAAGCGGCAAATCGACCATTGTCAAGCAGATGAAGATCATTCACCAAAATGGTTACACACAAGAGGAGCTCGCCATGTACCGTCTGACGATATACAAAAACGTCATCGACTGCGCGAAAGCCCTCATTGGCGCCATGCGGCAGTTCGAGATCGAGCCAGAGATACCGGGCAACGACGAGTACTGCAACTACCTTGTTGAGTACACTGTCGACCCAGACCCAGAGAAACCGCTGGACGTGCGAGTCGGCCAGGCCATCACCTCGTTATGGCGTGATGGCTGTATAGGAAAAGTGCTCGAGCATTCAAGCGAATTCTACCTGATGGACTCGGCGCCATAGTACGTTTGGTCTACATCGCCGCTCACGCTACGTTACTAACGCTGCCAGCTTCTTCGAGGAAGTCGAACGGATATCAGACCCCAACTACATCCCCATCGAGTCTGACGTCCTGCGAGCGCGAACAAAGACCACTGGTATCTACGAGACAAGATTTACAATGGGCCAATTGAGCATCCAGTATGTGACCCCTTGCGGGTACTGAGGCAGTTCGGCTAACTTGAAACAGCATGTTCGACGTGGGAGGGCAAAGAAGCGAGCGCAAGAAATGGATACACTGTTTCGAGAACGTCACATCGATCATTTTCTGCGTTGCACTCAGCGAATACGATCAAGTGTTGTTGGAAGAGAGCTCACAGGTACGGGCACTAATTGACTCGCTGATTCAGCCACTGACTCGTAGACCAGAACCGCATGATGGAAAGTTTAGTTCTCTTCGACTCGGTTGTAAACAGCCGATGGTTTATGCGAACATCCATCATCCTGTTCCTCAACAAGGTCGATCTGTTCAAGGCAAAACTTGCAAGGTCACCATTGGGCAACTATTTTCCTGACTACTCAGGAGGTAACGACGTCAATCGTGCTGCGAAATACCTCCTCTGGCGGTTCAACCAAGTAAACCGCGCGCACCTCAACTTATATCCTCAGTAAGTCATACATACACGTCATCGCACTTGACTGTTACTGATCTGGTCAGCCTCACACAAGCCACCGATACCTCCAACATCCGACTCGTCTTCGCTGCCGTCAAGGAAACAATACTGCAGAACGCCTTGAAAGACTCTGGTATATTATAGCGCCGTCTTACCACGCCTTCCACCGTTTCTGGCGCCACACCTCGACCGCTGTGCATACTGCGCCCTCTTACTATATAATATACGAGACCCCTTTACGATCACCGCTCCGATCGCGCCATGCCCGAAACCCATCATTCTCAGTTCGGCCACGACATCAGGATTTGGAGATATCATTGCCTCTAGCCATTTACAAGAGCGCAGCAGCATTGGAGTTTACCGGCGTTTGAAGATTCCCTGGGGATTTGTTGACTGTTTACTTTGACACGCGACCGCGTATATTATTACCCCAGCCCTTGTTATGTTGGAGTTGGACTGTCTGTCATACCAAGCTTTCCCATCTTGCTCGCTGTCTGTTCGCCAGTCAGCCAGCCTTGTTATCGTTTGCTGTTTCAGTTCCAGTCGTGTTCCCTTTGTTCTGTTCAACAACCAAGTATGGAAGCAAAAGTTGGGTATCGGGGACTTCAGGTATCGGCCCCGTATATCAGGATTGGATCTAGGAAACCCCCAGGGAGGACTTGTACGGTATAGTCTTTCTTTATCGTTCACACACGCACGTCACACATGCTTTTCGAAACTACCTTTCTGTCATATGACGAGCGTTCTGGCCATGTTAAAGAGAGCGCCAAAGAGCGGATTCTACCATCTATCACCTACGTAATCAATCGACAGCATGACGAATCAAGTACATCACTTCAAACGAGTCCTCAGCGTGTCGCCATATCCATCATGTTCATTGCTTGTCCAGCTATGAACGTTTTCGATAGTTCAGTCTACCAACATCCTCCACTTCAACCCTTCAAACATGGGTATCTGCTGCTAATTCTCATGTAGCCACCAACACGATCGCGTCACCTCCTTTCCGTTTGAGTACCGTCCTCCTCTCCATTCAGTCATGTCTAGCGCATCACAGCGACGCTACATACTCTGAGCTCAAGACCTCCGCACGGTTACTGCCTTTCCAACGATCAAAGGCATTTACATGGCTTTGTTAAGCTCGAGCGTCTCCCAAGCGATTCGGACGTTTTCCTGTATTAAGACGTACATGGCCTTGTGGTATCCCAGCGACTCTCGAGCAATCTGGACGCTCTCTTGGGTCATGACGCACACCGCCTCGTTGTACCTGAGCGACTCTCGAGTCATTTGATTGCTCTCCTGAGCCATTTGATTGCTCTCCTTTGTCATCGCCCTCTGTTCCATCAAAAATCCTATACTCCCGATGCCTATGACGGTGGTCACGATAACGTTGGAAATAGTCATGACCGAATTAACGTCTGACATATCTGATGAAGATCGACGCGTGTGAAGAGTGGTGGTTTGCTGGAAACGTGTGAAGTTGCTGTGTGCTCAAACCGTTCGCGGACTGAATCTAAAGTATAATTATCCAAACCTCTGTGCCTAACCACCGCGAAGTAGATGTTGTGTATTGCATCGCAGATAAGCTGCTTTTTGTACTGCAGTATGAGTCGTTTCCCTCGCCTAACCCCGACAGGGTTAAAGACGCGACGCGTCGCATCGCGTCGACGCGACAAGGCTGTGGGATTCTCGAAGCTTCCATCACTCAATGCGCTGTCCCTTCCGCTGAACCTGTGTGTAACAAACTCGCTATGCAGGCTTCTATTTTGTGGGTCCTTCAGACAACGCATACAAAGTGGTGTTGTGGTACTAATGTTGTATCCTGGCACTTACGAAATCATTAGGTACGTCGCCAGGCGAGGAAGGTTTGCAAGGCTGAAAGCAGTACATCGAACGTTGTGATGAGGCCAACGATGATCGTAATGAAAGTATCGCCGTCAGGCTGCCACACGATTCCCGGACTGGGACCGAGGGGGATCCTGGAGGCCAGACAAGCCATGAGGCTTGTAGTAAGATGGTCGAGCTAAGTGCACCCTGGTGATTGGGAACAAGATGGAACGCTGCAACAAGAAGACAAGAAGTTGTGTTGACAAGACGGACGGCGCAAAGGGAAGACTTCTGTATCGTGAATTGTAACCAAACCATTTCGTAGCTAGAGTGCATCGCTTTTAAGGCTTGAGTTAAAGACAAATGGTGCATCGTTGGTATGTACAAGTCAGGGATCTGAATTTATCGAGCTATGTCTACCGATAACTGCAGGCGATACTGTTGTGCACCTTGCCCGATTCTGCTGTTGCACGCCTACACGGCGGCCTTTGCAGTGTAAACACAGCAGTAGTTTAGAGCGACCTCATTGGACGGCGACCCTCACGATGACAGGATATGCACTCTTTAGAACCAATACGCAGTAATCCAGACTGCCGGGTCGTGATGTGCTATGAGTGAAGCAGTCCAATCTTGGCGCAGTGAGAGCTCTAACTACATTGACCACGCGATACAGCCTTTGAAAGCGGAATGATTGGATGCCAAAGCTCGGTAAATGTGTTGTGCAAAGTCGGCAGCTAAGGAGCGGATGTGATGCAGAGAATGTGCAACATGTCACTTCCCGATGAGTGCAGTCTTCGGAAGCGGCATGGACGTTTCGGAGAGATGTGACGAGGTCTTTCCTCGCATAGGTAAGCACATATCTGCGAAAGCTCTTGGGTTTCTTTATGACAGGGAGGATATGGTAGTAACGCGACACACTCGTAACCTTGCCAGAACCTGACCCACGAGATGGATTCATTTGTCCTCCAACTCTTGTAATAGCAAATAGACCCAATCTGAAACCAACGTATCAATGCACTCTTACTATTGCAGGGCAAGCATATCCTTCCGACAGACGGTCCTGTTGGCTACAGCCTTGCTTGTAACAACGTGGATTTCCTTTGCTGGGGACGCAGCAGGCTATGAAGGCTGAGACAGCAACAACATTCGATTACGAGATCGCAAGGAGCCGTGCAGAGGGACATGACATGAACAGAGAGTGAGCTTAGAAGGTGTGGAGGTATTCGTCTGTATTACTGAGCCAAAGTGGTGGCCGGGAGGTGGGCAATGGCCTCCATCCATGTACAAATACAACCCATACTAGGGCAACGTCCATCTAACACGGCAGTAGATCCCAATCCGCTCACATGAGCCTGGATGTATCCAGAATGCCAAATCAAGCGTACTGATACTTGGCGACGGGCATGAAGACAACCTTCGCCTTGGCGCCGCTCTTGCTGATAGAGGCCTTGAGATCGTCGACAAAGGACGCCTGTGGACCAGCGTTGGGTTCGTTGATGAGGTCACCAAACTCGTCGCGGTAGTGAGTGATGCGGCGGTGAACAGTGTCGTACATCCAGTCGCCGTAAAAGATCTGGCGGGTGTCGAGGTCGTCGCAGAAGAACGAGAGTTCATTGAAGCGCTTGGCGCCAGCCCAACCGGGAATCTGCTCGCCGGCGTCGAGCTTGCGGCAGGTGATAGTCTTGAGGTTTGGCAGTTGCTTCAGAAGAGTGGTGAGCATGCCACAATACTCGCCCGTGATGACGAAGTCGCCGTTGGTAACGACGTCTTCAGCATGGGAAGCGTTGATTTCATGCATGATCTGGATGTCCTTGTTGCGTAGTTTGAGGTTGCCCCAAATCTGCAGGTCTTCCCACGCCCAGTCATAACCGTACTCGTGTTCCTTGAGACCTTCAGCCAGCAGTGTGATGTTGTGAACGTGGCCTGCGACCGTGGTGTCCTGAAGAACTGTGAGAAAAGCCTTCATGCAGGCGAGCCTGGGATATACAGTGGCCTTGCTAATGCGCTTGCCCTGTATGTGCTTCGAAGCTGCGTTGAGGCGGCGACTAACGAGCTGAAAGTTAAGGAAGTCTTTCGGTTTGTCGATGTACGCTGCAATCTCGCTGACAAGCTCGTCTGGGAGGTACGGCAGTAGCTGATGGCCGTTGAGTCAGCCATAATTTTACCTTTAGAATGATGGGGAAAACACTGAAAACACTTGCTCGAAGCAAACGACTCACGAAGGCTGGCGGCCTTTGCGATAAAGGGAAGCTTACCCAGGTTGGATCTGCCGTGATGTCCAGCATCTTGGCTTGTGGTGTATTAGTCTTCGGTGATGCTGACATTAGTCGCGATTAGTGTTGTTAACGCTGTGCTTGTAGTTTCTGTCGTGTTTCGCTCAGTCGTTGCCCAAGTGCAAGAAGGTCAAAGGAGTGTTGTCAAAAAGGAGGGTGTGGAGGCGGAGGTGTCGTGGGCAGACTCGAGGTGACGACGAGTTTTGATTATCTGCAAAAGAGCGGGTGGGCTTGGCGCGCAGGCAGCAAATAGCAGCGCAGACGGTGGCGCCGGTGAGGTGAAGATGGATTGGAAGTGGCTGGTCACATGCTGCGTTGCAAAAGACATAGTGTCGAGGCTCGGTCGTTGTGGCCTTCACCTGACAAAGACGAACGGTTGAGAAAGCGAGAAGAGACTCAGTGCAGCAGGTTGAATGGGCATCTAGGCGTTTTGCAGCGTGGAGAACGTGGTCAGTTCAAGTGGGATCGCAGCTGAGATCGTGCCTGTTGGGTGTAGTAACATTGTGGTTGCCCTAGGAGAAAAGTCTGGTTCGGCACCATCTTCAATGATTCGCACTTGCGTAGTCTCTAGTCGTCAGCATCGTCGCTGTAGAGATGGGAAATACCGCCCTGAGCGGCCGATTCCAGCAGATAGGGTCAATTTGGGCTTCCAACTCCAAAGAGCCATATCGTCGCGGACAGCGATAGGTGAGAAACGTCAAAGAATTGTTGCACTAAGACCCGGTGCGCCTGTCCTTCCATGCCGCCACGATCGTGATGCGGACAGCGGGCATTTCCGGATTCGATGGCAGGCAAAAGCTGTTGTTCGAGCGCGAGGCAGGTATTATGATGGATGGATTGCAGCTGACGTTCCAACAACCTAGAGGCGGTTGTGACGCTAAATTGGACCTAGGGCACGTGGGGGAGGCGTGAAGGCAGTGACGACTACCTGGACCGCGCTCATCTGTCCACGTATTGCTGAACTTCCAAGAGAGCCTTCAATCTGAGCGAACATGCAGTCCGCCATGGAGGTGTTCGCTCAACGGCTGCTTCACCGGAAGAGCGCGGCGCTAAGATAAAGTAGACCCACATGGCTTCCTTCTCTTGCAGCAAAACACCACCTGGGCATTGCGAAGCTCACTACGACCACACGTCTTAGCAACATTTGCTGCAAGTATCCGTGTAACGCCCACTCAGTATGCGTGACTTCAGCCAACACTGCAATGGGGTGGGTGCGGTAGACGTGCCCATTCGCTCTGTATTGCCGTGAGACCAACAGGTCCACGCCATAGAGAGCTTCAGCAGATGGAACCTTGTTAGCCTGAATAGGGATACTTACTCGACAGCTGCGCCGAACCCATGCGTTCATCTGCACGCGAAGCTATAAGCAGCAGGTGCTCGGTCGTCGAGTCATGCCATCAGCTCTTGCAGACCTTCACATGGATGTCTCCGCAGCTATTATGCTACCCTCGAGTCGAGTAGACAATCAAAGATCCCCGTGACACTACGAGACGCTTCCCTTCATTAACATACCGAAAGCTTCGACTGCTCGCCACCTCGATGCGGCCAGTCAAACAAATGCGGCCTGAGGTTGAGACAAGGCGAGTATGATTTACAGCCAAGAGATTGTGTTGTTGTCGCCAATTCGAAGTCGAGGGATGCGAAAGTTGCCGTTGGACTCAGTGCGAGAAGGCATCGACCATGGCAGTCTTGGACAAGTGTTTGTCGACGCGTGCATGCCATAGCTTGTCAATCAACTGCCACTGCTGCTGCCAGTCGTACGCTGCGCAATACAGCGTTGTCGAGATGAAACACAATCGTCAGCGATGAGATGCGATCGGAGAGCCGAGGCTCGCAGCTTTCGCCGACTTTTGGCTGCAGTCTCGCCCGTCCGCTCGTCCATTCCTCTTCAATCACACCATGGCACCATCGTAGATTTGCTCATCTTATGCCACAGGCTATCTTCGGCTTACACTTTCATGTGCACGCTCGCACCAGATTGCGAGCGGCTCCGCGCCTACGGCCAAAATGAAACCCCGCAATGGCGACGCACGCGCCTTCACCGCCGGCTAGCTCGCTGAAGAGCTGCAGGCCAAAACAAAAGTTGCTCACATGAGCCTCTGGTCGTGGGCTTCGCAAGCAAGGAGGCTTATGCACGTTGAAGGATCGTCAAGATTAGGACCTTGCTGGAGCCTATCGCAGGAGGCCATCATCAGTGTGCAGCTTGCACGTCGTGTCCTTGCGACGCGTACGACGGTTTCGTCGAAACACCCCACGACCACAGAGCTGTCTCGTTGAACGAACGTGGAAGTTTTACGAACATTGGCCCGCTTTCAACGCTTCTGGCGCGCGCCGAGTGACTGTGTCTGATGACGAAAGTTGTCAACAAGGTGGGGTCTTGAAGATTTACGCTCCAATTTTATCCCGGATTTCTATATGTAAGCCGGACGAGTCTTTCGCTGAAGCATGTTGTTAGAAATTTGAGCCTCGGGATCAGTTACCTGCCTGCCCGAAACCTTGTTGTGCATCTTCACCACTTTCTTAGGCCGAACCCTGATTCATAACCAAAAGCGCGCCTCCCCGTCTGTGCCCCTGCTCTAGACTCGTCGTCAGCTTCCTGTCAACTCCTCGCAGTGTATCACCAGTCTCCACTCTGCCGCGCCAAACTTCCCCGCCAAGCGGTTGATCTTCCACCAGAGACTCAAAACATTGAAACCACAAGCAGCTATCCCAAACCGTTCTGGAACCCCTTATCGCTTCCCAGCCTCCGCCAGCCTAAAACGCGGAGATCGCAATTCGTACCTCTCGTACAGCTCTGCCAAGGTCGATCGAACCAAGCAGTGCCTCAGACCGTACAAGAACCCACAGCTAAGAGCTTCGAAGTACCTCTTCAGACACTAGCCGCTACGCAAGTACGACTAGCAGCTTGCGCATTCGATTAAGCACATTGCTGCCAAGTCTTGCCGCGCCCCATCTCCTGCATACTGTCCGCCCTCCACACCGGAAGATCCCCTATAGCCCGGACCACTAGGATCGCCAATACACAGAGAGCTCATAGCCAAGAACTCGAGCACGGAAGCAACTGCGACGTCCCGCGCTGCATCCCCAGGCTGCACATTGTTTGAGGAAACTTGTACCTTCATGCAAGGCTAGCCGCTCCACTATCCCCCTCGCTACACAATTCGACTAGGACACAAGGCACTGTATAAAGTCACCGGAGATTTGCCCCAAGATACCAGATCATCACAATCCATCCAACCAGTCACAATAGCCCATTCTACCACGCACTAGCCCACATTTCCTCGAGCACCTGCGGAACCTGCGGAACCTTGGCAATCACAACCCACATCAACCCACTCACCCCCACCCATACATAAAAGCGCCGGTCGCCTTGCTCTTTCACAGCAGACCACCTCACTTCCATTCAACTTCCCAACCATAATCAACAACACCCACCCATAACTTCACCAACCAACACCGTGGCGCAATGTCTACTTCTAGCCAATACCACATCCCGTTCCCCAAGAACTTTCTCTCTCTCAACACGCCCCTCAAGCGCGCTGGCGATGTCCCTTCCAGCACCATCAGCAACAACGAGCTTTCCAGTGCCGCCGTCGCTCAGCTGCCCGAGCAGCCTGCTCACGGGTTTCTTTCCAACCGCTCCGTCGGCATGCCGCGACACCAGTCCATCTCCTCAGTCACATCGGCTTCCACCGCCACAGACTCTGTTGGTGGCTCGCCACCTAGTCTACCCGCAAAGGATGCCCGCTCACCAAGCGTTGGCGAGGCGACTTTCACTCCTCTGGCGCTTAACTCCCGCCATGCGCCGCTCCCTCCGAGTAGCCACCGCGCGATTGAGGAGAGGGGCGTGAAGAGCTGGTTCCTTACCAACAGGCGCTAGGCGCGTGCGCAGCACGAGCTTGAAGCTTGGAGAACCTCAAAGTGCGCAGCACGAGGCAACAGAGAGATGCATCAATTTGCCTGGCGGAACAGACAAGTGGACACGGGCGTTATGACTTACGATACCTTTCTTTGATCAAAAAGCCATGCGCGGCACAAAACCCAGACTACACACGGCCTTGGGACGGCGTTTGGTTGCACATTACGGTCTCAGTACGATAGCATACATTCGACTACAATGGAACTTGATACTCAAAATTACTTCTGCGGCTGCTTGTGATTTATTGCCCACGCGTCATTGCTGCGTGATTTGCGAATTCGCCTTGCTGACCCTTGTGAGAAAACCCTGAATAATCAGGGCGTCATGCCACACAAACTTGCTTCCACCTGTCACAGGCGCACACAGCAATCCCCGCTGACCCGGTGCACACCAGGATCTCACGATGGGTCGTCGGAAGCACCTCCGAAGGTGCAGCAGGGCTGCCCGAGCCTTCCCGTTGCTATTACGAGAGTACCCGAAAAGCTTGTTAATGTGGGCTCCCGCGCCTTATGCACCCCAGATTCGCCTTACCGGTCGCTACCGTTACCATTCTGAGACGTTTAGCCGATTCAAAGTGTGCTGGTGTTGGTGCTGGTGATGGATGCGTGTAGGTTTGATGGAAGGAGAGGTGCACGTGACATCACCGTGTATGAGGACAATGCGGCAGCGGCAGGTCTCTGCCCACACCTGCGTCATCAAGTTGCAGCTGATCCATCTATTGACAGGCCGTGGGTTGCTCCACACGCACACAAGGAAAAATGCTGCTCGATGCGAGCATCACCCGAGCATCCTCCATATCAACCGAATTATCGCCGTCTGTGAGATCGCACGGCAATACCTGACATAGGAACACTGATGCTCGGACGTATACTGCCTGCACTCGCAGCAGCTAATACTGAGAACGTGATACTCATAGTCCTCCTCCGACCACCAGGGTCCCCAATTCGATATACTGTCTTGAGCCGCTGCTTCATGCTCCAACGCCACATCTGCTTGCTCTACAAGACTAGTTCGAGAAGAATACGATGCTATTCACTGTTCGAATTGACTGATCAAGTAGTACTATGGAGCATACGCGGATTTGAGCAGCTTCATTAAGTGTGAGAATATTGACGGCCGAGGCTTCGTCGCGGTGAGCGAAGCATCAGCACTACTAGCAATTTGCGATATGGCCTGCAACAGTACTGTCATAGCTCAAAGGGAGAGACCATCGAGCTGACGAGTGACTTTGCAGATTTTTAGCAAATTCCGAGTGTACCAATGTAAACCATGATATCCACACCACCACACGCTGCTCACGGCTTCCCTGCTGACTGATTCTTCAACTCGTCCTCCCACCTCTGAATAAAGCTACTCGTAAGATGAAACATCTCCGCCGTCCAAGGACTCTCGGGGTCCTCCATATGCTTGAGCTTGTACCCTTTATTCGCAAACACAGTCGCGGGCTGCCACTCCTCGATCCTCGCATGGCTAATAGCAGCAATGCGGTACGCTTTAGCGTAGTAGTCTGCGAGGCCTTCTTCTTCCACGAGTGAGGCGAGCTGCGAGCTCGCCTGCGCGTTCTTCCGCGCTTGCCGCCGCGCGGACTTCGACTTGGGCACGTCGAGGCTCAACTGAGGTTCGAAGTCTGTGAAGGCTTTGCTGATCTCGACGCGGCGCGCGTCGCTGGCAAGCTTGGTGACGGTTGCTGCAGCGCAGGCGGTGCAGGTGCATTTGAAGCCGTAGCGATCGAGGCGCTTTTGTCGCTCCTCGTGTGTGGAGAGGAGACCGATGTAGGAGACGAAGAACTCTTCGCCTTTCTTGATCGGCCTGCTGGCGTAGACAACTCTCTTGTTGAGCTTCTTGCTCCAGTAGTAGCTTGTGTTTGGCCGGCAGGAGTGGTTGATTCTGGCGATCTTTGGGAATAAACCGATTTGCTCGTCGGTATTGTAGGCGTTGGTTCTGAAGATGATGCCCAGCTTGTCCATGGTCGCTTCTTCGTGGGCGGTTGCGTGGTATGTCAAGGACATTACTTCATCTTGTGCCTCTGAAGAGAGTGCTTCGAACTCCTTCCGAACGAGCTCGGTGATCTGCGCCATGGGGTAGCCGGTGCCCTTGACGTAGTCTGGTGGATTGATCTTCAGTATTGGTACCTCTCGCATGACAATGTCACCGACGTCCAGATCGTGCAGCGCAAAGACACCCAGTCCTTTACCCTCGCTCGGCTCGACCACGTAGACGTCTGCAGGTCCATGACAACTGTATTCGCTAGAATCCCATGATGGCAGACCGGATATGTGTGGTATTGAAGGTATGGGAAGTCTGCATGTGCTGTGCGCGAATGCGCTTGCTGTGAGTACCAGATGGATGGAGGTTCGTGTGAAATACATCGCGTCGTTGGAGTTGCAGGAGAGAGATTGAAATCTCATGTTGGCTACATTAGGCTTCTTGTACAGTTCATTCGGTTGATACTTGCAATTGTGTGAAACGCGTTTCAGGCTGTTGCTGTCGCAGCGTCCCCCATCGCGCAGCTTGATGCCTCAGACACAGGCAAGGCTGATACTCGAGCCTCATCACTACGATCAAGTGCCAGATGTTGTAGTACTTCTCTGGGCGTGAGCGTGGACGTGATGAGTGGTAACATGGAGTTGAGCCGCCCTCATGTCGCTGAACCAAGCCGAACATGCCCACACAATGGGATGTAGTCTCCAGAACACCCGTCAATCTGTAGAAACCACCTAGACTGCCCTTGAGTGCCTCGATGGATTCTGGGATCGTAATGGCTACGTCCAGTTGCTGCGGCGACTTGAGACGGCCAAAAGAGGGTGTCTTATCCTTATCGTCAGCCGCGGAAAGAAGCCGCAAATGCCGATGCCGCTCATGTTCCCGAAGTTGCGTCCCGTTGCACCAGACACGCTCTCCATCTGAAGCTTTCCCCGCGTTATGGTGGGGCAAGCTCGCAGGGCGTGGGATAAAATGGGCAGCTTTAATAGCTGTGCCTGCCTTGCGCTCGTGTGCAGGCGGAGTGAAGCCAGTGCCAGCTTCAACGAACTACACCGATTGACACAGCAACCGTGAGAGCTTAGAACAGGCAACATGGTGTGAGTACCGCGTACACGGTTGGTTGTGCATCCTCCCGTTGACAATTCACCAGATACACAGCATCATTTGCCTTCTTCGAGGCTCTGTGGGAGGCTGGCGTTAGGAACGTCTTCGTCAACCTGGGCTCCGACCATCCCTCCATCATCGAGGCCATTGTCAAGGGCCAGAACGAGAAGAAGGGCGAATTTCCCAAGATCGTAACATGTCCGAACGAGGTAGGCAGCTTGCATGGCCGTGGGAAATGAGCATCTCAGACTGACGCCGACAGATGGTTGCACTCTCCATGGCAGACGGCTACGCACGATTCACCGGCAAGCCCCAATGCGTCATCATCCACGTCGACGTCGGTACACAAGGCCTCGGAGCCGCTGTCCACAATGCCTCGTGCGGAAGAGCGCCGGTACTCATCTTCGCCGGCCTATCTCCATACACGATTGAGGGTGAGATGCGCGGAAGCAGGACCGAATACATCCACTGGATACAGGACGTGCCAGACCAGAAGCAGATCGTGGCTCAGTACTGCCGATACACAGGGGAGATCAAGACGGGCAAGAACGTTAAGCAGATCGTCAACCGCGCACTGTCGTTCGCTATGAGCGATCCCAAGGGCCCGGTCTACCTGTACGGTGCGCGCGAGCCAATGGAGGAGGACCTTACACCGTATCAGTTGAACCTCGACTACTGGCGGCCTGTGGAACCATCAGCTCTCCCTCCGAGTGGAGTCAAGAACATCGCAGAAGCCTTGGTCAACGCGCAGGAGCCGCTTGTCATCGCTGGGTACACAGGTCGCAATCACGATGCCGTGCAAGAGCTGGTCCGCCTGGCAGACAACGTCAAGGGCCTGCGGGTGCTCGATACCGGAGGCAGCGACATGTGTTTCCCCGCGAATCACCCAGCATGGCTTGGTCTCCGCTACGGCAACGACCCCAGCATCAAGACAGCGGATGTCATCCTGGTCATCGACTGCGATGTGCCTTGGATCAACACACAATGCCACCCGAAAGATACAGCCAAGATCTTCCACGTCGACGTCGATCCTCTGAAGCAGCAGATGCCAGTCTTCTACCTCAACGCCATCCAAAGATATCGCGCCGACTCCTACACCTCATTCTCTCAGTTGAACGAGTATCTTGAAACGAAGCTCAAGGACAAGCTGTCCAGCGAACTCTTTACATCTCGCTGGTCAGCTCTTCAAGAGTCGCACAAAAAGAAACTCGAAACCATTGCCAACGAAGCAAAAGTCGATGAGCAGGGCCATTTCGCGACACCATATCTGTGCCAGCAGCTTAAAGCCCTGTGCCCGAACGACACTATTTGGGCCATTGAGGCCGTGACACAGACCGGTTTCGTAGCCGACCAGATCCAAGCCACATTGCCCGGGTCGTGGATCAACTGCGGCGGCGGCGGGCTAGGCTGGTCAGGCGGCGGCGCCCTAGGCATCAAGCTCGCTACCGATACTGAAGGCAAGAAGCAATTCGTTTGTCAGATCGTT
Organism: Didymella glomerata; assembly: GCA_030271015.1. Taxonomy (NCBI): domain Eukaryota; kingdom Fungi; phylum Ascomycota; class Dothideomycetes; order Pleosporales; family Didymellaceae; genus Didymella; species Didymella glomerata. The sequence goes on from JAJOHN010000008.1 coordinate 499,627, forward strand.
GGCGACGGGACATATCTTTTCTCGGTGCCAGGGTCAGTGTATTGGATAAGCCAGCGCTACAAGATCCCAATCCTGACCATTGTGCTGAACAACAAGGGCTGGAATGCGCCGAGGAGGTCGATGTTGCTTGTGCACCCCGACGGTGAGGGGAGCAAGGTCAGCAACGAGGAGTTGAACATCAGCTTCGCGCCTACGCCTGATTACTCTGGAATTGCGAAGGCGGCGTCTGGCGGAGAGATCTGGGCGGGTCATGCGAGTACGGCGGAGGAGCTGGGGAAGCTGTTACCGGAGGCGATCAAGAGTGTGCTTGAGGGCAAGTCCGCAGTGTTGGATGCCCATCTGGAGGGGCCGGAGGGCAAGTATGGGGGCGGCAAGGGCAGATTAGGCTAAACGATAACGAGGCGAAGTTACTGTCTCATAAAAGAATGCCAGTGTGAATATAAAAATACGCGTGTCTGTTAGTACGCGTCTTGAAGAGCTCCGTGTTTCACTCCAGCAGATTGTAGGCTAGAAAGACCTCGACAAAAGACGTTGACTGCCTCCCATCAGTCAATGGGTCCAGCTTTGCGCATCTAATCTACTGTTGCAGTCACCTGCCCTCTCGAACGGTCATCGTTTAATGCCAGTAAAGGCAAAGGCTGACTTCACTCAGAATACGTATGGTCTTTCGAGCATATACGAGGGAGTACTACGATGAAGCAGTGCAGGAGCCAAGCAGCGTTTGAAAGGCTTGATGCTGGTACAGCGATGGAAGATGCCAGGAAAGACGGCTCGTCACCCTTCGTTCATTTGCCTCTATCCAAGTACTCCTTCAACGGCCTCAGCACGTAAATATCCCTCACGCTCCTCAGTTCATCCGCATACACGTACAGCGCCACAAACCCCACAACCACAAGACCTAGCAACACAACCATCATGACAACATACTCAAGCATCTTCAGCCACGTTTGCTCCAGACCCTTCCGCATCGCCACATCTTCTTTCAACCTCGGATACGCCCTGTCCTCTGGCTGCTCCACACCTAAAAACCCACATACCTCCCTCCACCCCACGTCATCCTCGGCATCAATCTCTAACAACCTCTCCCTCGGCACCATCTCCCTAACACACTCATTATGCCGCTCATACGCCTGCCTTGTCTCAGGCCCATTGAAATGGCATCCATTGTGCGTCAAAAACAGCGCGTGAAGCAGTCTTATAAGCGGCGCCAGCTCAGTAAGTCCCACGATCCGACACACCTGAAACAAGCGCCACGTCAAGAGCACCCAGATGCTGTCCTGCATGCTCTTCTGCCAGGCCTCGTAGCGGCGCGTGGTCAGGATCACTTTCGCGTCTGGATACGCCGCGATGAGTGCAGGGGCGAACATGCAGCCTGGCAAGTCGGCGATGGCGTCGTGGGAGGACAGGATGGAGGTGATGGGGACGGGAAGCGCAGGGCTGGAGACTGCTGAGTGCCAGGCCTGAATGTGGGAGGGGTTTGTGGCGAGGTGACGCATGGTGTAGGGGTTGTAGCCCAGCGTGCGTAGGGCGCTGGTTAGGGAGGTGGTGTTTGTGCGGGGGAGACCGAGGACCAGGACGCGCATGGGCGCCTGGCGTCCGGGTACAGATTCGAGAGGAGGGAATTTGTCGCTCATGGTGTTGGGTATCTGGACTTCTCCTGGCCTGAAGTCTGCTCGCAGCTTTCGAGGAAGTGGCTCAGTCTTGGTTGTTATAAGTCATGTGCATTAGGCTAATGTGTCGGTAGTAGGGTCTTCAATGGGAGAAGAATTGGAAGGAGGTTGTTGTATTTCATGTACTGCTGAGTGGTACCCTGTGTCCTCAAGACTGAACTACTCAGAAGACGGTGCGAACAGGTTACTCTAAGACATGGTCTGAAGATCATGCGTCTGGGGTTGCGGTTGTAAAGACCACCTAGCCTCGACCGGGTAAATGCATGCAGATCACCTTCTTCATGGGTACCGCATACCGACTAGGCTTCAGTGGAGCTGAGCCGCAATGACCCAGGATTAAGCTACCATACAATTGAACAATATTCGAAATCTGCATCGACGAGCGATTGTCGTGCGGTGATCAAGTAGCAATTGCCCTGCGCAAGTCGCGTTCTAACCGAAAGTGGGGCCGCGCTAAAGAGGCATACCACGTCATACCTTGAGCATCATTGTGTCTTTCCTCAGGCCTTGAGATTGTTCATGTGCAATTCAATTCTAGTCACTACGTTCGATCTTCAAGCATGACACCGAAGGGTAACGACGATAATGGCTCCTTCCCCTGGCATCTCGGCGTATACGATGCTCACTGTCATCCCACGGATGTCATGTCCAACGTCCCTAAAATCCAGGACATGAAAGCGCGCTGCCTGACCGTCATGGCAACACGAGGAGAAGACCAGGACCTTGTTCTCCGCACCGCCTCCCAACACGGCATCAAGTCCACGGACCCAGACAACTGGTCAAAGGAAGAATGCATAGTCCCCTGCTTTGGATGGCATCCATGGTTCTCGCACCAAATGTACATTTCCGACGACGATCCAGGGGATCACTCGAAACTCACCGGCGAAGCAAAAGTGAAACACTACCAGAAGGTCCTACAACCCTCGAGACCAGAACCGAGCAAGGAGGACGTCCGCATCTTCAATGCTCTGCCGGATCCTACACCGTTCTCGGTCTTCCTGGCTCAGACGCGGAAGTACCTTGAAGAGCACCCGTACGCACTCGTCGGCGAGGTCGGTCTGGACCGTAGCTTTCGTATCCCAGAAGCATGGGTCCCCGATCTGTGGGCGACGCGCAACTCCACCTTGACGCCCGGGGGCCGAGAGGGGCGGCGTCTGACGCCGTTCCGATGCCAGCCCGCGCACCAGAAAGCGATCTTGAGAAAGCAGTTACAGTTAGCAGCGGAGATGAATCGAGCCGTCAGTGTGCATGGGGTGCAGGCGCACGGCCTTGTGTACGAGGCACTGCACGAGCTGTGGAAGGGGCACGAGAAGGAAGTGTTGAGTAAGCGGGAGAAGAAGAAGCGCGGGAAAGACGACGCGACTGTCGAGGCTGAGATCGACAAGGCTACAAAAGATGAGAGCAGTACTGGTCCAAAGCCGTACCCGCCGAGGATCTGTCTGCATTCGTACTCTGGGAGTGCGAGTAACTTCAAGCAGTACCTCAATCCTGCGATCCCGATTCGCATCTTTGCGAGCTTCAGTACAGCGATCAACCTGGGCGATGCGCTGGATGACGAGACGCCGGCGGAGTTCGAAGAGATGATCAAGACGGTGCCGGATGAGATGCTGCTTGTCGAGAGCGATCTGCATACTGCGGGCGATGAGATGGATCGGAGACTGGAGGATATCATTAGGAGGATATGCAAGATCAAGGAGTGGGGGTTAGAGGAAGGTGTCACGATACTGGGCAGAAACTGGAAGGCTTTCGTATTCGGTGAAGCATGATAGTAGTGAACCAAACATCGCGCTACCAGAAGATCTGACACCTGCTGCCACTTCGTCCGCAGCGGGTTCCGTTGCCTTGTTCTGCGCAACAGTCGCCGAAGTGAGCCCACTTGAGTTGTCGTTAAGTACTGCAGTAACCCACGAAGGGAGATGACAATCCACCACATCAGCATCAGGCATGTTTGACTGTAAGAGGGAAGGAGAAGAGACTGTTGTGAGATAAATAGGAGGTACGAGAGATAGCCAGATAGCATGTAGAGATATATAAGCAGATGTGTAGGTGTATCCCAGAGATGAAGAGACAACAGAGGGGAGTAGACAAGGCATTTTGAGCCTAAGAACCAAGAAAAACCGCATAAAATTTATTCAAGGAAAGACTTTTGAGTCCTTACAAAGGACTGGTAAGATATAGGGGTATGCAGTCCGTGAAAAAGCAAGTGAAGAGAAAACAACCCCTAATCCCAAACTCCCTTCCATGCTGCGGACCTTCCCGGGTCCTAGAAAAGACTTCCTTAAACTCCCTATTTTGTCTATCCTCTGCGCCTTAAACACTACTTAAGGCAGAGCCTTAGTAGTCACCCTATTACGCAATAATCAGCAAACGCATAGCACTAGTACGCTGTTAATGCTCTCTTATCTCCAACGCCTAAGTTGCTGTCTAATAGCTAGTGCCTGTCTGTAGGACGCAGCGTATTTAGAACACTAGACATGCCCTCCACATCGACAGTTCTCTCGCAAGCAGCGGGGTGTGGATGAAGTAGACATACGCGGCTTGTCAACGGCATTCTCGAATGAGGTATCTGCGCGCTGAATCTGGGTGTTGGCTTGATGTTGTCGGGGCGGCGCTGCTGTGGAGGCATCGCTTGTATGCTCGTCTTCTGCGAGGCAGTCTGGCGGCATAGCGCGCCGCTTGCGTCGGTGTCTGGCATGTGTGGTGATTTCTATTGCAAGTAGACTCTCGCTTAATGCGCGCTCTGGTGTCTCCTCGTCTGAGATCTCTAGCACGGTGGTACGGCGTCTTTTGCTGGGGCGGGGTAATGCAGTGTTGATGTTGACTCTTCCTTGGGCGTTCTGAGGCGTAGACATCTCTAGGCTAGTGTTGCGCACTTCTGTGCGTGTAAGTAAAGGTAGCAGATGTTAGAATTCTAAAATACCTTTGTTGTGTCTGCTACTGCTTGCCTTGATCTGCATATTGCTTACGCTGTGTAGACTGCTGGGCATCGCTGCAGAATTAATACGATCAAGCTTCGCGGTTGCGGCTTGGAAATCTTCTGTCAAGGCAGGCTCAGAGCGCTTCTTGTCGGGCTTACGGCGAGAGCTTGTCGATCGTTCGTCAGGAATCATGGTGCAGTCAGTAAGGAGTGGTGGAGAGCTGGTCTTTTGATATGAGATCGACAAATAGTCTGGTGTCTGGGCAACAGCAAAGGGAAGGGAGGGTTGAAGCTTGCTGGGGTTCAAAACAGAGGGGTGAGCTACCCGAGCAGAGCCAGTGAGTGAAGGGTGCACGAAAACCGAGAGGTGAGAGCGACGTTGATTGATAGGTGAGAGAAATCTTGGGTATTTTTGAGAAGGTCGAAAGCAACGTGAGCGCGAGAAAAGCAAACGTAGTGACAAACTAGGTGAAGAAGCGCAAAGCCTGAAAGAATATTTCTGCATCCGAACTGAGAAGGGCAGCGCCGTGACTCATTACCTCAGAAACTGCAGTCCCAGGCACCAATGACCCCTCTGCTACCTAGACATCGGGCTCGAAAGGATGTCGGAGTTGTACGAGTACTCCGGCTCCATGTCAATTGTCAGATCCGTTCCGTCATCCGTCATATCGATTTCAACCTCTTCGCTTTCAGAGTAAGTGTCAGAGTCCTCCAGTAGGACTTCTTCGTCCGGAACGATGAAACTTCGATCGTAGCTGGTTTCTCGCATGCCCCGATTGATGTTTCCAGCGCCTTTACCAGTGACACTCTTCGCGCCATGGCCCTTGCTGAAGTCGGCTGCACGCCTTGGCGTTGTAGGATACGTTGGTATCTTGGTGCGGGACTTGGTCGGTGTGCTCGGTGGACGACGAACGCTACATGATGGGCTTTGGAGTCTCGTGGAAGTAGTACCGGACGATCTTGTTGCATTCGTAGAACTCTTTGTAGGCTTCGTAGTGGACTTCTCTACAGACTTCTTCGGTCGCGCTTGACTGTTCCTTCTGTGCCTGCCAGCCTCCGCCAGGGGCTCTACTGGGGCATCGTTGTCATATATGAAACCAGGATCGTCAAAATCGATCTTGATATAGGTATCATCCTCGACTTCTGTCTGCATATCGTTGGGTTCAGTGGTCGACACAGTTGCGGCTCGCGCTGGAGGTAGTGGTCTCTGTGTCCTAGGTTTAGCAAACGACCTCTGGCTCTGGCGAATCACGTCTTGCTTTGCCTCTTCAAAGCGTCCTTTCCTTTCCATCAAGAGGCGGTACAGGTCCGCCACGGGTAGTTCAGGCGCTACAACCATTAGGTCCGCGGTCTTTTGTCTCAGATTGAAGTCTGTGACATCCGCGAGGGTAAGCTCGATGCCGTCATCCGCGTACGACGATGTTGGAGAGGGTGGTGCACCGATGAGACATGGTTGGAGGCGGAGATTGGGCATGTTTGGTTTGAACCGATTATGTGAAGACCCCTGGCGAGGGCTTGCAGTCTCGGTGTGCGCTCTTCGAGGTCGCTGCTCAGTTAGGGAGCTGGGTATGTTGCGCACGTTCACTGGAGTTGAGGGCTCACTGAAGAGAATCAGTGCCCGTGTTGTTTCACTGGGGCAGAACTTACACAGATACAGAGACGAACCTCTCTTCGTACACTTTGGGATCGTGGTTCCGTGCGGGATGGAGTGGCAGCGCGAACGATGTCGAGGTCTGCGCTCGTTTAGGCCGTGGCATCAGGGAATGGAACGGGAATGATGGTGGAAGAGGGACGTGTGGACGACTGACCCTGCTCGCGGTGTCTTTCATGAGATTCAAAGATCGATGGACGGCAGTGGCGGGCATACTGTAAGCACTGCTGGAGTTAGCTTTGTACTTGAGCAGGTTTGAGGCACAGTGCGTCATACCGAATGGCTGCGCTCGCGGCTGTCTCTATTGACTCCATAGGATCACTCTCTTCATCGCTGTCGATTGTAATGGGCAAGTGCTTGTGCGCACCGGGCCGAGTGCCAGGACCGAGGGGCTTTGGCTGCTTGATCTTGTCTCTCCTCTTCTCCTTCTGATCTCTTTTCTTCTTCGTAGCCACGGCAGGGATTGGAGTCGTAGAAACACATCGGGACTGCGGCTTGGGCGTCTTGTTTCTCTTCTCCTTCGCCGTCAGAGGTGCAGTCTTGGAGCGCCGAGAGGCGGGGCTGGCAAGACCCATCGCGTTGTTGTGGGAAGCGTCACTGCGAGGCTTCTTGGACTTCGTCAGGTTCTGGAGAGATGGTGACTGACGAGGAGCAGGTAGGGATGTTTTTGGTGGGAGACTGATGTGATCGTGAGATGGTTTCGATCGATGCTTCTTGTGCTTCTTCGGCTTCTTGTGCTTCTTCGGCTTCTTGTGCTTCTTCGGCTTCTTGTGCTTCTTCGGCTTCTTGTGCTTCTTCGACTTCTCGGACTTGCTGGACTTGCTGGGCTTCTTGGACGTGTTAAGTTCACGGGATGGTGGTCGTTGGCGAAAGGCCAATTGGATTGTGACCAGTTGGATTGTCTTCGTTCTCGCGGGAAGTTCTCCGGCGATGCTTCTTGTCCTTCCTCGACTTCTTGGACTTCTTGGAGTCGTGAGCCCTCCTGCTGGACTTGCTCGGTCCAACTGGCTCAGGGGATGGCGCTTGTTGACGAGGTACCAACCGAGTTGTCGTTGACGGAGTGTTTCTTCTGCGCGAGGTCCCAGAGCGAGCTCCTCGCGCGTCAAGACTTCGGAGCGTGGCGGGCGTGGCGGACCTGGTAGACGGGGAGCTTTACCTGTCTCCTCGATATGACGGCAGTGATTGCTGAGGCTGAGTGGCAATTGTGTGGGCCACAGAGCCATACTTGTGAAGGCGGCATGAGGTGTGGGGATGCTCAGGTGAAGGCGAGGAGCAAACGATCAACAACAAACGGTGGCAAGCCTAGCCGAGCGCGCCAGGCCTCGTGGTAACAAGTGCTAATCGGAGTCGACTTCATGGACTTACTGTACTGCGAGGACATGATCTCTAGACATCGCGGACCATCTAAAGAGATGAGGCGGTATGGAGCAATTGGTGTCCACGAAGGCGCTGATGGCACCTCGAGGCATCAGCAAACCCAGACATACAACACCATTGTCTGCTCAGCACATCAGCAGAGCTCATGTATCTGGACTCGACAACCTCTGCTCTCACGAAGATGGTGGTGTCGAGGCACGAGGGTGCAGCCAATCATGATGCACTGCACTGCACTACCACCCGCCACACGTCATCCCCAGCCGTTCCCAGGTTCCAAGCTCAGCTCAGCGGTTCGCGCCGTTCTCGTGCGGCATGTCAGGCTGGTGACAGCGCGTCCCTTGCATGTCTCCGCGCCTCTCGTCCACCTGTCTTACTCCTCTGCCTCCCTCTCGCCCATGAGCGCCTTTCTTGTCACCACCGCGCCGCATGGGATGGCACGACGCGCTCGTCTACTATCGTGATTTTGCATACAGCACCCCACGGCTGCGAATGGCGAACGGCAACATAGGCCATGTGCCCGCGCAAACCTTTGCTGAGTATGTAGCCTCCGATCCTTTTCTTGAGCGCGATGGCCATGGCGACGATGGCGACAGCGACAGCGATGGCGGCGCACCGGGGCAGTCCCTGTCGGAAGTGGATGACAGCAGCGTCGCGCCGGATGCGGTCGACCACGACGCTCCTCGCCCGCGCTGTCTCGCAGTGCGGCCGGCGCTGGCGCATCGCCTCTACTCCCACCGCCTGCATGTGCGCGCAAAGGCTAAACTGCAACGCGACAGGCTGCTATCGGGCCCCATGATCGACATGTACGTGGGCGACGCGCGCCGCCGCTGGACGCTGCACCGCAGCCTGCTCTGCCACCACTCGGAGACGCTCGAGGCCGAGCTCGAGGGGACGGGCAAGGGCGACAGGAAGGATGCGCTGGAGCTGCCCGAGCACGATCCGGCCGGCTTCGAGCTGCTCGTCAAGTGGCTGTACCAGGGCAAGCTCGACGACGTCTCCGACCTGCCCGATGCGACGCAGAAGTACGAGTACGCGGTCCACTGCCACGCCCTGTATTTACTATGTGACCGCTTCGACATGCCGCAGCTGAAGAACGTCGCCATGGACCAGTTCCGCAAGGGCCTCAACGAGTCCGAGCTGGTGCCCGACGCCGACGAGCTGGACGACATCTACCGCAGGAGCCCCGTCGGCTCGCCCTTCCGCCGCCTGATGGTCAAGATCGCCGCGCGCCAGATCATGGACCCCGACAGCGAGCGCGACACGGAGACGTACCGCCCGTGCTTTGCAGGCAACCCCGACTTCGCCATCGAGCTGGTCAACGCCATCCGCGCCGGCACCGGCGGCATGCTGCTCGACGATCCGACCGAGAAGGGCAACGAGTGCGAGTACCACGACCACGAGGACGGGCCGCACTGCAACGTCAAGGGCAAGGCCAAGGCCAAGGGCAAGCAGGGTGAGTAGCCCGACTCCGCCGCCGCCCTGTCTCGTAGTAACACTAATCAGCGCGCAAGGCCAAAGCCCGCCCCGACCCGCCCTCCGCCAAATCCCCTCCAGCCTCCACAAACTCAGACCCGCCGAGCCGCCCTCACCGCCTGCCTCCAAGCCCGCCTCTCCAGCAACCTCCCCCGCCAGCAGCCCGCCCACCTCGCCCCGGAAGCTCCGCCGCCGCTCCTCTACTCCGTCGCCTCACATGCCCGGCGACGAGCACCGCGGGGACCTCCACCGAGCCGGCCGTCGCCAGTCGTCCGCCCAGTCCGGAAGCGACGAAGGACTGGGAAAAGCTCAAGCGGCAGATCACTCCAGAGGAGCCAAAGCCACCTCCAGCCCGCGACGCGCCCCGCCAAAGCTCAGACGCCGCGTCTCCCCGTCCGCCGAGTGAGGTGGAGGAAGGCGTGGTGACAAACGGCACGTCGCCACTGTCACCACCGCGGCGGGGAATTTGGGAGTGGGCGCGTGCCGGCACCGGGCGGTTGAATATCATCGGGCGGCTGCCACATCCAGAATGGAAGAGCCCGGGCGCAGCGAGCTCAACGTCAACAGCAGAAGGCGTGGTCGTCAACGGCGCGCACGCGCACGGAAAGACGACCGAGTCGCACGACGACTTCTCCCTGCCCTCGGCGACCGCCACAGAACCCGATAACATCGAGCGCCAGCACACAGCCGCAGCAGCCAAGATCGAGGGCCTGGGCATTTCGCCTTTCACCCCGCTGCTGGCGCCCACCGATTTCTCGCAGACAGCGGGCAGTTCAGACGACCTGATCGCCAATGCGTCAGAAACGACTGGCAGCCCGTCGCCGCTGATCACAAAGCACGCATCGTGGACCAACGGCAACGACACCACACCCACACCCTCGAAACCCACATCCCCAACCACACCCGACACGCCCACGCCCCCGCAGCAACGCAGGAGCGATTCGATCATGGATATTCCACAACAACGAGACATTTCGAGAGACTCGGTGTCCAAGTCTCTACAGGACAATATCAAGGCACTTACGCCGGGGTCAGCGTCTACACAGAAAGAGTCAGACACACGGGAGATACCCAGAAAGTCGGACACAGAGACGGACGACACACCCTCGTCTTCTTCGCAGGGCCAGTCAGAGCTGCAGGTGAAGAAAGCAAACGGCAGCGCGAATTCCAGTCAGCGCCGCGTTCCTACGTACAAGATTGCACTTGCGCCGGGCATGTTTTCGCCCGCGATGAGGAATGCGTCGAGGAGTGCTTCGGCGGCGAGCGCGTCGGCACACTAATGTTCCGTATATGAGACATGTACATGTTTGTTGATACCCTTGATGTACACGAAGCACGGCGCGACGATGTGTACACTTGAAAATAATCAAATGTTTTTACTTTACTACACATATACTCGCAACTCATCTGCACGCTCGTCTCGTCTTCCCGCCTCAGCGCCTCCCCCTCTCCTCATCACCCGGATTCGGGCTCGCAACAGTCCCCCGCTTGACCCGCCTAAAACACCCAAACTCGCCCCTCCTGCCCTCGCGCAACCTCTTCAGCCCGACGCGAAGCCCCCCGAGCTCGTCCTGCAGCCTCGTCCGCGCCGCGTTATCCGTCTTCTGGTCAAGTACCTGGTAGATGTCCGTCTGCGTCTGGCTCGCTTTATCCGTGGTGCAGCTCGCGAGCGTCTGGGAGATGAACTCCACGTCCAGGGTGGCCTGCATGAGCTGCGGGAGCGAGATGGAGGGTAGTCTGGGCGAGGAGAAGGTGCGGATGAGCGAGGTGGCGGTGGATTCGAACAGGCTCTTGAGGATGCGCGAGGTGAGTGTGCTGCCGGGCGATGTTGTCGACGTCACCGAGTGCACCGTGACGAGGTGCAGTAGTACCGTTGAGACGTAGGGGGACGGGTCGAGGTCTGAGACGCGCCCGCGTGCTGCGCCACTGGCCCACTGAGGCGAGAAGATGCCGGATTCGATCCAGTTGTGGATCGCCAGCGCGTGCGGTTTGGTGTAGGACGCGAAGAGCTGGGTGTCGAGTTGCGATAGGACGTCTCGGATCCGCGTTGTTTCGTCGGTGAGCTGCACGCTGAAGAGGGTTTCGAAGAGCGAGAGGAGTTGGGGCGCGATTAGGGCCTGGAAGTAGGACATGTTGGAGAGCGTGAGGAGGAGGCGCGTTGGCTGGGGGTGTGTCAGTGGATATCAGTGGGTTGAGGGGCGGTGCTAACCTTGTTGTTGGCGTCGACTTTACCCCAGGAATCTGTCGTGTCTTCGTCGTTGTCGATGGTCAGGTCGTCGCCTTTTGTTTGGAACGAGGAGCCGAGTGCGCCCCGGCCCATTTCTGCGCATTCTACCATCCCGCTCAGTGTGCGGTATAGGCTGGTTACGAACTGGCTTCTAAGCATCTGTAACAGCTTGTTGCTGGGGGGTACGACCACGTCGACGGATGTCTTGCTTGACGCCTCGACGTACATGATCTTCTGCAGATGATTAAGCAGGAAGGACTGTACTGCTAGGAAGCGCTGCGGCAGATTCGTAGTGTCTTTGCGGTCGGCGTTGCGCGTCCAGTCTTCAAGCACCTTGAGCTTCTCTGCATCGGCGTTCCACGCAGCGCAGATGGCGGATATGCAGCGCTCGCGAACGCCGCCAACGAGCAGGCGCAGCGCTTCGTCTAGGCGCGAGCTTGATCCAGTCGCTGGCAGACGTAGAGACGCAAGCTCGTTCGCAGCCGTGCCAATCAGGATGAGTGATTTGGATAGGTAGTGCGAGCCAGAAAGGGCGTTTGCGTGAGGTGGCCAGAAAGCGTACTTCTCCCATGTCTCACCGCGGCTGGGTGACGGCGGGGGCACATTATTGGGATCGAACTTGAACCTCGAGCCAGCGGTTGGGCTCAACGCCGCGGTCAGAGGAGTCCTTGGAGTCGTCGGTGTCGGTGTAGTGGGCAGCGGCGAGAACAGCGCGGACACGTCCTCGATTGGAGGATCTGAGAAGAAAGAGTAGAGATGCTCACGGATTATGTTAATCAGCTCCGTCGTCCCCTGCTCCAGCTCGATTTTGTTTTGATCCGTCAGCTTGTGATGCACCGAAGACTGGTTCTGATAGCCAGTTGGCATGCTGCGCTGAGCTCGGCCATTCATAAACGACTGTGCGATATCCCAGTACTCGATCAGCTCGCCCAGCAGACCGCCCTTGGTAGAGAGTAGCGTTGTCATCGAAGCATGTACATGTTCCCAGAATTCGATCACCTTCGGTGCGTCCAGCTTGGAGGGCTCAGCTGTCGCGTTGGCGTTGATAGGAACCGCACGTAGGTGCTTCTGCACTGATCTCAGGGTCGGCTTCTCGCCGTTGGCCAGATGACGACGCAAGATCTCGATCTCGATGCGCGAACGCTCGCACAGAATGGTGAGGCGAGACTTGAGGTGCTCGTAACGTGACAACAGCCAGATCCAGATAGGGTTGTCCTCAACGCCCAGCTCAAGCATGATCGAGATCAGACTCATGTACTCGTCGGACTTTGTATCGTCCGTCCCAGTCTGATGCTTCATGAAGTGTGTCGACGCCAGCCTTTTCCAGGCATCCCTCTTGAATTGCTCGATCTGGCGCTCAACGTCGGCCCACATGCGCGCCGTGACGATGATCTGATGTATTTGCGCATCGGTGAGGGCCATTTTCGAGTAGTTCGCCTGCTCTACGATGTATCTTGCATCCTCGGTGTACTTCCGCGCGCGCTTGTATTCCTCGATGATTGTCTCGTGGTCCTTCCTGCGAATGGCGTCCTGGATGGTCGACCCCACCTCGAACAGCCCGCGGTTGCTCTCCACCGATTCGAGGATAGCTTTCAGCGTCTCCTCCTTGTCGCGGCCTCCCAGCGCAGGTCCCCAGACTTCCTCGGCCTTGACAGCGACTTCTGTGAGAGGCACCTTGATGCCGTGGACGCCGTATTCGCTCTCCTTGACCAGCGCATTCTTCTTTTTTTCGTTCGTGACGGGTGGCTGCGAGATGCTGAGCTTTCTGCCAGAGAAGCTCGTGCGACTGGCGCCTCTTGCATGTGTTGGTCGCGGCGGCTCCGAGTCCTTGCCCTGCTCGCGCATCTCATTGTAGACCCGGTCGATGGTTGCCTTTGCGCCGACGAAGCGCTCAAAGTTGGTCTCGACGAGGACCTTGAGGGAGGCAGATTTCTGCTCGATCGACCGCGAGAGGAAGTCGAGACCTTGCAGGAGCGTGTCGGTGGAGGCATCGCTGTGCACCTGCGACAGGAAGAGGGACGGCGAGAAGGTGGTCGAGCTGAGGAGGAAGCGGTTTCCTGCATACCATGTCAGCAATCGCTCTCCGCATAGAGTCTTGAACACACGCACGCAGCTTGATGTCGTCCTCGACGGCCAGATTGCGCGCCCGCAGGACCTGGACGACACTCGGGTACATGCCCAACGGGTCCTGCTCGTCCTTCTGCACCAGCGTCTCCACGCCATCTTTGGACCTTTCGGCGCCCGGGACCTGCCGCGAGAACCTCGATCTATCCTCCAGCACTGAGTAGCGCGACCGCGACCGGCGCACTGCCTGCACTGTTACTGTGGGCTGCTCGTCCTCGGAAAGCTCCCCCTCATCCGCCACGTCCTTGTCTGCCGGCCATTCTGTGGGGTAGAGCGTCGTGAGGTTGTATTTGTTGAGGAGCTCAGTCTCGATGGAGTTCATGGCGGCATCAAGGTACAGCAACGAGCGTGGTTGCCTTGCATATGTCGACTGCGGTGTGAGCACCAGTTGTCGCGATGACAGCTGGTCTCGCCGCCAATCAGAGCTCAGACGCTAGCGCGATAGCTTGGGCTGCTTTCATGTAGTGTCTTGAGACCGTAATAGAGCACACCAACCATGAACAAATCTAAGGTATTCGTCGCAGCCGAATCATGTCAATGTCTGCATGGCTCCATGGTCTGGGATCTCGTCCTTCTAGCGGGTGTAGAGCGTTCTCGGACCAATGCAAGCATGAGCACCTCAACACCACGCCGTAGCGGTCTCAGAACATCTATGAATGACTTCACGCCGACATCTGTAGCTCAAGTCTCTCCAGTATTCCGACGATGCGCTCAGTCCTGATGTCCTGGCATTACGCCGACTCCCTGGAGCGCCTGTAAGCTCCTATTTTCTCTCACTTCAGTCAGAGCGAGGTAATGCAGCTGCATACAAGCACGCAAAGAACCCTCACGACCACCTCTACTACAGGAATCTGAAGCGGCAGCTCACCGCACCTGGCTGTAGCTCCATAGTAAGGTGTATATCAAGGGTGCTATCCTTTCCTCGTCCGTCTTCCAACCTTTCAACTACCCTCAACACTTCAGATAACACAAGGACCTTACCACTATCTTTCTACTCTACGAGACTTGAGATCGATCAACATATCAGCACAGCAACAGCCAACCTCAGAGCCGGACCGGGCTCGTATACAAGGCACCGACCGCATACCTGCCTTCAAGCCCAAGAGCGGTGACGTGCTCTACTATGGCTGGCTCAACAACGGCAAGATGTACGGATCTCCGCCGTTTTTTTTTCTGAACAGACTAACATGGTCCAGTAAAATCCCCACTGACAAAGACTACATCAGCCATCGCGAGCCGGAGCTCCCGAAAAAGTTCTATCGTGTGGGCTTCGAGCGTAACGCTACTCTATCGAGCTTCGTCGGCAAGGACAACCTCCAAACACATCCAGACATCAAACACCTGAGGCTGCACGCAGGTAACGCTTTCCAGAACATGGGCGAGTTCAATCCTACCAAGGATCTGAACGCCTATCGGCTTTGGAGGCAGACACGAGCTAAGAGGACCATCAAGCCCACGGGCTACGTCTCGGTTTTCAACGAGCTCAGTCAGCGCGTCCATGAACTACTATGTGATCATCGCTAACACGTCACAGAGACTGCGAGGGATTACGCCTTGTGGCGCGCCTCCAAATTCCGTCAGCGTGGAAGGCGTATATACGTCGCCGAGATCGAAGCCAATCACCTTGTACCAGTCATTGTCAAGGGCCCTCTGAGGTTCTCAGAGAGTACATTCATCGAAGATTCGCTGGAAATTACCAACACCAAGATTCGAGACCTCGCTGCCGAGATTCCAGCCTGGATCCCCGCGACCTCCATTCCAGAGGATGGATTGCCTTTACCAGTCGACAAGTACATTTCAGACGGCGGTGAGATGTGGTTGTCGATCTCCGAGCTTAAGAATTCTAACTTAGGCTTCGAGTGCGATTCCAAGCATGACAACGAGTGGTTCTCTTGCGGACCCATCAAGATGTCTCAGATCTTGGATGTCTTGCCTTTCGACGGCTACACCGTCCATCGCGAGAGCGAGTTGACCCCCGATGACAACATCATCATCAGCAAGAGGAGCACCATTCGCTACAAGTGGAGCTGGGACCAGCGCAAGTGGATCCCCAAAGCCAACCGCTAGGGGACGCAGAGACAATAAGTTAATCAACCATGATTCAGCTGCACTGCCAGCGACCCCTTCTCCGTCCAAGACAGTCAAGTCTGGTCTCTGGCAGAATAGACTACCCGACGACTTCGGAGCTTCCTGACCTCAACTGCTTCGGATGCATCGGTCCAGACAGCATTGATTTGGTTACATCGATATCTTCCCATGCCTTTTCCTAGCATCCATCCTCGGCGTTTACCTTGCCATCCCGGTCTCCCCATTGTTTCAGTCATTCTACCATCACAGTCAGCCCATCGTCTCAGCCTTTCTTACTGTCCCAGTCCCAGCTCTAACGATGCTCCGGCAGTCTCTCTCACGATGTCACTTTGCTTGCTTACCTGCTTCACATCTCACATTCCTGTCGCCGTGATCAAGACTCGGATCTTCAACATTCAGTCAGATCGGTGACATGACTCCGAGTACTGAGCATGGGCAGCCTTATGCTGTCTTTTCAATATTGTCCCCTTTTGAACTCTTCCAGAAGAGCTTTCACTCCTATATAGTCATCTATCAATGGACATCCCCTTTCGCCGTCCATATGTGTCTTCGTGACTTACGCTACCAGCAAAGCTACGGTGCTCACAATCGCAGGTTACAGTCCGCAACTTCAATCGAGAAGGCCTTTTTGCCGGATACGTCCTTCCCATACATGGCCTCGAAGATGCACACTTGAATGCCTGCCAGCAATATGTACACGACACCATGCACTCCATCATACATGTCGAAACACATCTTCAACAAGATGTTAACAACAAACCCACACATCACACGCTAATACAACGACTGTCATCACAATGAGCAACTGCACCGGCTCCGAACGAGTAAGTAGTAAGGGTGGAGGCGGAGCCTGGAAGAACCCACCGAAGTGGTACTGCGGCTTCAAGAATGATGGCAGGGACGACGCTTGCTCTGCGTGCACTCTTCTGCGCAAAACTGGCTCAAATGGGAGCTCAAGAGGCCTGACATGAGTTACCGGGGGTCTCTGTAAGATACCTGATATTCTAGCTCAGTAACACTCGTGTTAGAAAGTACGTTTTGTTAAGACCTGGGTCGACAAAGCAAGGCTACTGGAATAGGACTGTGTTACACGCAAGAAGAACATTCGAGAAGACCATGAGTAAGATGTCGAGGTCTGCATGCTGATGATCGAACATACTTGCCTCGAGCCGAGGGTGCGATGGGTGAAACACTAGCGGCCTAGGTCGCAGTGGTGGTTCGCTCCTTCCCGCGCCGCGCAAACCTTCCTGCCTAATTCCTCACGCTTACACGCACTCGCACTCGCATTCGACGTACGCAAACATATGAACGTTCTCACTTCCATCGCTACAACAGCCGCAGACATGAGTTTACTCTGGTGCACTTCGTCATTCGCTTCGATATACGCGTCGCATTCCAAGCAATCCTTGTGGTGGTCCATCATCACAATGAGCAGCTGAAGTTCATTGCTCAAGCAACCCACTGACTTCCGCGACGCTCGCCGATCGTGCCCCGCCCGTCTGCGAACGCCCTGAACTCAGTCCTCACGCTTTCCCGATGTAACTTGCATGCATGTTCTGACCAGCATCGGAGATTTCTCCTTGACCTACCCGCTCAGCCTTCACGCTTCTGGTGGATCTTCGCTGCAGGGCGATCTCCGGTTAGCAGGCGCCAGCTGCAGAGTGAGCCGAGATTCACCCATCGAGGTTCGAGAACGATTCAAGTGCAAAGCTGATTGACCAAAGCACAGGAATACGAGACTGGTGCGGCTAGTGCTAAGCTTGTAGCAGTTGTTCGCTCGCCAGACTTCCCCGAACACACGATGAACAGAAATCCAGGTCCCTTTCCCAGGAGCTTTGCCACACTTGATGCTCCATCGATTGCCACAGTACGCGACAAGGTTCACCAACACGACAAAGAATCCATTTTCCGATGCCCCATCCTGCGACGCTTGACTCAGATGTGGCTTGTACCCTCGATGGCGCAAGACGTGCCTGCCACTGACACGCTCTGGCGAGGTGATAGCAGTGCTTGATTCGCTAGTAAAGCCGTTGAACGTGGATGTCCGTTGCTACCAAACTCAGGTTGACAGCTCCCCCGACAAGGTTCGAGAGAAAGTTCAAAGCTTCAAAACCCGAAAGTCGCAGATCCTGCACATCAAAACGACGATGCCCGCTGTGCACTCTTCCAGCGGCGCACCTCACTTTACCGCAAGGAACGAACAATAAGATGGGCGTGCGTTCGCTGGTTGCCGTGCTCCTATGCTCATTGGCGCTCTTCAGTGGTCAAATCCGAGCACAACGACTGGAGTCGAGAGAACTTACCATAGTTGACATTCCGGTGTGCGGTGTAGGTACAAAACAGCGATTCAGCGGGTAATTGACTGACAATCCTGCAGCTGCGATGCCTCTTCGTTGTGCTTCCTCCGAGTGGATGCACAGCGACCGACATCGATTGTATCTGCGCGAGCGACTCACTCGAACACGAGCTCGCGGCATGTCTGCTGGAAAACTGCACGATGCAGGATTCTTTGGGTATGTCTACCTTATAAACTCGAGAACTTGACAAAGACTGACGGGTGTCCAAGACACGTCGCGCGTACAACGCGATTTATGTAATCTTTCAGACGAGTCCAAGACAGGTGAGGTGATCTTGTACACAAGTATAGTATACTCCATCGCCTTTCTGTCCGTCGCGCTGAGGATCACGGGAAAAGCTGTGTCTAAACGGCTGGCTTGGGACGATGCCATGGTAGTTGCCGCGCTCCTCTTGACCGCCATACCACTCGGCTGCGTTCTCGATATGGCTTTGAAGGGGTTTGGCGAGCATCTTTGGAACCTCGGAGATGGCAACTTGCTGCCCATTCTACGATATTGTGAGTGCCTCCAATCTGAGCCCTTGGATGTAGCACTCATCAGACGCAGTGTACATCTCGTGGTCGACTTACGTTATTGTACTGTGTATGATCAAGATCTCACTGGTTTTGTTCTACCTTGAGATCTTCAAGACGCGAAAGTTTCAGATCACGGCGTACGTCTTCCTAGGATACTTGGTCGTCAACAGCCTGGTGATTTTCTTCATTGCCATCTTCGCCTGCAGCCCTGTCTCCTCGTTCTGGAACCGCGACATTAAGGGCAAATGTATCGACATACAAGGAGCGGCGTATGCCAACTCGGCATCTGCCATTGTACAGGATATTGTTCTCTTGATTCTGCCCCTGGTCTTCATACGCAACCTGCAAATGAAGCGCTACCGCAAAATCGCCGTCGGTTTCATGTTCGTCATCGGTACCTTTGGTTGTATTGCCACTATTATGCGACTGCCCTCCCTCAGTACGTTCAAGATCTCGATCGATCCTTCCTGGGACTACGTACCAATCACAGTATGGACCGAACTGGAACTCGCAGCCGGTTTTCTTTGCGTATCTCTACCGTCCATCCGGATGCTTTTGGTGAGGATATTGCCGGAAACCGTCAAAGAGCTCCTCTCCAACATCACGCATCCGTCACGGAGCAGGACCAGCAAGAGAAATAATACGCCACAACAAGCGACGCCACCCGAGCAGCGGAAACGGAGCAAGCCAAAGTCGTGGGTGGACATCTCTGCGCATAGCACGAATATCTCGACTGAGAGCTCAGGGAGAGGACTGGAGCCACTTACACTGGGTTCTGGCGTCCGCGGTAGTTTCATGGGCGCGTTTTGGACTCGCAGCTCCGCGCAGCCCACTCAACTCTCTCAATCGCGAACCGGCCTCCGACGCTTGGAATCTGCGATGAGCAACTACAGCGAGGAGGGCGCGGCAGTGACGAGGTCTCCATATCAGGAACAGAGGACCAACAGCACTTTCGAGCATGTCCAAATGTCGAGCGTGTCAACGAAGGCATATAGACATGCAAGCGCGTCAGAAGAGCAGATCACGGCACTCCCTCAAATTGGTTTTGCGGCGGAAGGGTCATCCTCGGATATCGATCTGACGAGGGAGCAACCGACAACCGTAGCGCCGTGGCAGCGGCATAAGGAAGACATGGTTTGAAGCTGTCTACCCTCCGGCCTATATACCAATTACACCATTCTCAGGTTCTCAAACTGTAGCGCAACTTTCTCTCGGTGTTGGAGTCGCTTGATGTATCACAGCCTTATCCAAACTGCACTGCTACAACACTCAGACCATCCGACAACGACTATTCCTCCACTCAAGCCGAAGAACTTGGAGAGCAAGTCTCCACATCTCGAAGCCATCCGAATTAACAGCCTCATCAGCAATAGCGCCGAACAGCCGCAATGACGTCGCGTGGGACGCCTGATTGGACACAGCCTCATCCTCCTATCAGAGTACTTATAGTCCAATCCTACAGCATCCTAGTAGCAGCCCTCATCGCAGACGACAAAGACGCATCCATATGGCCGACCAACTAACCCCCGTCCCGTCCCCAGGCTTTCTCCTGATCCCGGGCTTTACCGCCCTCGAGCCCTCGACCTTCATCACCAAAGAGCGCGACACGTGGAAATGGAAGGCGTGCTCGTACACCGTCTCGCGCGCCACAATTGATGGAAAACCAGGGGAACCTTATCTCGACATCGTCGGACTGAGCCGCAAGGAAGTGGTTTTCAAGACCACTGCTTCCCAGGACGGCCGCGAGATTATGCGCATCTTGAAAGAGAATAGGTTGTTGAAGGCGCCGGTGTATCGTGGTGTAAGTCCGACGGGCGAGGAACTGTGGAGATTGGAAGCGAAGAGTGGGCTGGTGAGGGAGAAGTGGAGTGAGTGCTATCATAACCATCACTATCTATCGTTTCTTGCTAACGTGTCGCGGATCTGACGGTCCACGATAAGTCGCTGTCTGGGCATAACATAGAGATCGCGAAGATTGATACGTTGAGTGCAAAGAAGGGGGTCTTGCTGGATGTGAACCCGGTGGTGGCGATGGGACAACAGGGCTTTTGGAGCCATACGCATCGAGAGGATGTTGTGCATGTGGCACCTGGGATGGACGTTGTGCTTGCGCTGGCTGTGAATTGGATCAAGATTGATCAGGAGCATGATGCTGCAGGCGCTTCCGGGGGCGGATAGACCACGGCGAGTGTATCAGCGTGTAGCATTCAGTGTGAGTCAGCAACCCAGGCATCCGCTTGCCTCCTGTATCCACACCGTGGCAATGTCCACACAGGAGTCTCTGAATCGTACCCTACAAGTCATTGTGAGAGCCGGATAGGCCTTTGGTGTATGACTCGTCGTGGTGGCTGCAGCCATTGTTTCGCAGCCTCATCAAGATAATCCGATATGAGATCGGAGATGTACGTCCCAGCATCGCGTACCTGCCATAGATCTTTTGCGTAACGCAGAAGCTCCGTATAATACGCGAGGATCACAAGGGCTTCTGGTCGCATGTCTCGTAGTAGCTTCGCAAACTGAGGCTCAAGTAACATTGTCCAGGTGCACACCATGTGGTACCGGTTCTCTTCCTCGCCTTCGGCCGTTGCTGCGTCGAGTCCGACTTGTAAGTAGTGCAATGCGATACGGCACGCCTCTTTTTCTGCATCGTCGAGCCCGCTCGAGGCTTCTACCATCTCTCTCGCAAGATCACAGTGCTGGCCTCTTGGCTCTCGTGACGTAAAAGCCTGGCTAAGCGATAGCACTGGCTCGATTTCGGACTGCATGAGCATCGGCCATGCTGTCTTTGCAATAGTGTAGATACCTCGATGCGTCTCGATACACCCGACGTAGTGCTGGATGAAAGCGCTGAGACCTTCAGCAGGGCGCATGGCTAAGGCATCGGCTAGGGTATGGTGGCCTAGGATAGATGCGAAGAGCACGATGTTAACGCAGTTGGACTGGTCGACTCCTGATGAGGCGTACGTGGCGTTAAAAAGGGATATGGCTTTGGTTTGTAACGCTACGGCTTGGTGCTCATAGAAGGCAGAGCGCTCCGGGTGGATGTAGGCTAGGTGGCGAGATGAGAAGGCGAGCAGTTGGTGCATCAGCACTGGTAATTTGAGACTGTTGGTCAGTGCAAGCATCAGACTGGATGGGTGGTACGATTCGATGCCGAAGGCGATGTTGAACATGTCTTTCGAGAGACTGAGATGGATCAGGAGTTCCATGTGGTCGAGGTTGACGTCGCCTTCGCTGCCGGGACTTGCAGCGTTAACTTGCAAAGGGCTGATGTACAGCGGTGAATGTTCGATTGAGAGAGGTTTTGACGAGGATGAACATTGCTGATTGACTTGAGGTCGAGCTGAGTCCGTTGCAGTTTTGGCACGTGTGTTCACGCTAGTCCATTGAAAGCTACATGTACGCTGTGAATTCACGCAGAGCCTGCACTCAGGACGGGACTCGTCGCACTGGCAATAATTGAAGTTTGATCGAAACTTGGGATGTGTCCTGGCTTACCTTCACGTGTCTTTGCCGACTAGTGCAGTGTCAGTGAAATTCCAGGAGAAAGACAAGAGCCGTCCACGGACCATTGTACGCATCCAGCTCGTGACTTTTTGTGGCTGCGTCGTAGCATAGTAACACGCGTATTGCAATGATGCTGGAAAATCAGGGAGAGGCAGCAACGCAGCTAGAAGCAGTGCCCTCCTGGTGTTAGCGCTGATCATCTTGCTGACGTAACACGCGTATTGGGCGCCTAACCTGTACAGATCAGTCAAGGCCAAGGACAAAAGCTTCTTGGGGTTTGTTTCCTTTTGGGAGCCCTTGCGAATCTAGAAGAGCGTGGGGCTACGAGTCTTCCAGTGGTGTCGTCCTTGAGATGGATATATGTTGTTGTGGTCCACGCTCCAATACAATTCTTTGCACATTGCCCGAAACACTTACTCGACAATCTCACACCTGGTGCATATACACGAATAACCATGCCCTCCCTGGAGAAGTACCTTGGTGAGGTCTACCTCTGGAAGTATGTGCCCAATCTTGCGGCTGCCGTCGCATTCACGATACTGTTCCTTTTCTTGACCATGGTGCATGGCTGGGTGATGTGGCGAGCAAGACTTTGGTTTTGTCTGCCCTTCTTTATTGGCGGGATATGTGAGTCGCATTTGAGCACCAAGCAAGTAACAGATCGCTGACAAAGATTTGCATAGTCGAAGTCGTTGGTTATATCGCTCGCGCCATCGCGTATAATTTGACCGGAAACATGGGCCCCTTCGTCGTCCAAGCAGTGTTCTTGTTGTTGCCGCCCGTTCTGTTTGCTGCAACGCTGTACATGGTTTATGCTCGGGTCGTCCGGTCTGTCCAAGGAGAACGCTTTTCGATGATTACTCCACGCTGGACGACACGGATCTTTGTTATCGGCGATTGGCTATGCCTAAACATACAGTCTGGCGTTTCAGAGCGCATTTAAAGCATACAAAAGGTTCAAGCCATCTGCCCTGGCAGTCATGCTTGGGGATGTTGTACGCAACATCCCTGTTGATCCAAGTGCGAAACATCTTCCGTATGGTCGAGTATGCGATGGGCTCGGGTGGCTATCTGTTCCGCAATGAGTGGCCGACATACATTTTCGACGGGGGTTTGATGCTCGTAGTCATGATTTGTTACCTCGTTTGGTATCCAAAGCAGTTTCAAGCGGGAGGAGACGGTTCTATAGAGCTTGCTGACAGCCCGTTAACTGTAGCGACATAGTCACCCACACGTCAGCAAGATCATTGTGAAGGAGGTGTGCGACAGTGATCATGCCTAGAAACAAGGGACGGGCTTGCGCGAGGTGGAAATGGCAAATTTCAAGGTTAATCGTTGGCGGAAGGAATGGTAATGATTCGAGCGACCTTTTGCCGCTCTATCGCATTGACAATGTGCTTACTTGGCTTCTTTCAGCTTCTGCAGCAGCTCCTTCATGCTTCCCGCATAAATATCAAACTTTCCGAAAATCTCTGTGACTGGGTCGTGCTCTTCAAAATCCAGATATGCTGTCTTGAAACCGGCCGCTCTTGCAGCAATCAGATCCCACGCATGCGCGGCGATAAACCACCTCTTGCCATCGCCCTTGTCACCCAAGCCTTGCTTCGTCAAGTGATCTTGCGCACGCTCATAAACCTTGACATCCGGTTTGGCGATCTTGAGATCGTCGCATGAAAGTAAATGAGCCTCGTCAAGCTCAATATTGGCGTTGTGATAGTATGCGAGTGAGGTCTCCACGCCCCCATTCGTCACACCGTAAACGTCCCACCCTGCCTCTCTTAGACCATCAAAACACTCCTTCAACCCCTCGCGAGGACCCATGCTCTTGAACGCCTTCATGATGAAAGCAACGTCATCATCGCTGACAGCGTCTGCTGGCAGATCGACAATCAGGCAGGCGCGCTTGAATGTCAGCTTGAGGACTTCGGCAATCGGCTTGTAACATCCAGCAAGAGAGACGTATGTAAAGTCTCGTTGGGCGGCATAGAACCAGACGAAAAACAGCGTCTTTGGGTCGCTCTTTGCGGTTGAGAGCTTATCGCCCAGGCGGTCGTGAATCGCTTGTATCGGCACTTCGAACTCGAAGCAGGTCCCGATCACGTCGAAAGATGCTGACAGTGTCATGTTGGGTTGATTGATGACCAGGTCGACGTTCTGAATGTGGAAGCTGATGCAGGAGAGTACATGCTCGGGTACATGGATGGTAAGCCAATCGTAATGCGGGGGTGACGGTGATTGACGTCACAGGGTCTAGACCCTCTTACACCTCGGTCACTCGTCAATCCACAATTTCTGGACCCCTTAGATTCCATCCAGATTCTACACAGGTTCATCAAACCCAGAGCGTGTCGACTAGGAAAATGGGCACCCCTGCACGCACGTGCTCCCGTAGAGCGCTGACGCTGGCCTGAAGGTGGGACTAAACTCTATACCGAGCTTAGTTTACCTTTCTCTGGCATAGTCTATCTTTCGGCATCAACAAAGATCATCTGAAGGATTTGCTCGATCACTCAGTCCTCATCTTTGTCTTGGTATTGTCAAGATGCCATCTGTAGGCAACTTGATCTACTACAGCGCCGTGGTCGCCTGGGCTGCTGGGGTATACCAA
The DNA here is from genome assembly GCA_030271015.1 of Didymella glomerata. Taxonomy (NCBI): domain Eukaryota; kingdom Fungi; phylum Ascomycota; class Dothideomycetes; order Pleosporales; family Didymellaceae; genus Didymella; species Didymella glomerata. The sequence continues at coordinate 524,141 of JAJOHN010000008.1, forward strand.
TTCCTTATCAAGGACCTGCTTACCGTCAGTCTCGGCATAGGACGCGTTATCCAATCTATCGAAGAATTCCCCTATTCATGTCAGCGCATCGAGCATCCGCAGTTAGAGGCCTGCGAAGACCTCTGGCTCGATGAACAAGAAAGAACCATCTATGCAGCCTGCGCAGGCACCCGGAGCAGATTAGCTTGGAGTCCCGCGATCGGGCACCTCGATGTATCTGGCCGCAGATCTACAGGAGCGGAATTTATCGCGTTGGACATCGACTCCTTTGGTACCAATGGCTTCTTTTCTCACCGCACCATTGTGCCTAAGGGCTCCTACGGTGCACGAGGCGATGCAATCCTTGACACCGTCGGCTTTACAGGCGAAATCATCGACGACTCTACCATCCACTTCTACTTCACCAATGTGGCGCCTTACCACGGGACCTTCTTCGATGCTAAGGAACTGGGCGCGAATGCCACTTTGGAAGTTTTCGAGTTCAAGCGTGGCAACGACGAGATGAGGCACCTCCGCACCATCCACTCGCCCGCTATCTGGACGCCCAACCGTCCTGCTGCGATTGGTGGGGGCGCTTTCCTTGTGACAAACGACCACGGCGTCAAGGTCGGCTGGAAGACGGAACTTGAGTCTATCATCGGCGGCGGCACAGTAGCGTACTGCTCTTACACCGGAGAGTGCCATACCGCGTCCGATCCCGTCGGTTTTGACATCAGGAAGAACCTCAAGTTTCCCAACGGCCTTGCCAAGGGTGACGATGGCTTGTTCTACGTACCTAGTTCCGCAGATGGGACGGTGAAGGTATTTGCGCTGCAGCCGAATCAGACGCTGACGCAGCTGCACACGATACGTGTTGGAATGCCTATGGACAACATCACACCGGATGCAAAGGGCGATCTGTGGGTTCCTGGGTTCCCGGATGCCAGGCAGACATTCAAGGGACTGGCCAACCCGTATGATGAAATCTCACCCGCAACTGTGTTCAAGATCAGCAAGCTCAAGAGCGAGGGTACTGACGGAAAGCTGGAGTATGAGGTGAAGAAAGTGCTGGAGGACAAGGAGTCGAAGGTCATCAATGGAGCGACGACAGTTGTGCACGATGTCAAAACTGGGAGGCTGTTCCTTGGCGCAGCGGCTGCACCGTATATTGTTGTCTGCGAGCCGCGCAAGTGAGGATCTTTCAAAATGCTAGAACTTGATATATGTCAGCGATCGCTCGATATAGCAATGTACCAATGAGGTCTTGTGCGAGGGTATAACAGCCTTTAATCGGGCCATTAGAGTCTTTTGGGTACTTTGTACTGATTGCGGAGATTCCAGTCAGGAAAAGCATGACAGACGATCGCGGAAAGCCTTTAGTAGCTTCTTGATCCACCTGGCTAAGTGTCATATGTGTCTAGATCATGCATGTAAGGTCTCATGAGCAATGTCGATAGTCGCATCTGCCTTACTGGCTGAAGCCGAATGAGACACTGGTGATTCAGATCTAGCCGCTCGAGATCAGCCTTGCTATCAACAGAGTCCGCATCCAGATGGAGGCAGTGGGCATCGAGCCGACGCAAAGCAACGATGTACTGCAACGATAGTTCTTGAAACAAGAGCGCGGGGGTTTGACATCAATCGGGCGGAGTGGTCGAAAACGCGTCGTGGAGAGGTCAGGGAAGGCGCCGCGGAAAGACACATCACGCTAGCTATACCAGGAATAGACTATTCACAAGACATGCAGGAAGGCAACATTCTGCAGCCTTTCGAACGGCTGAGGAGTCCTCTTAGCCTGAAGCTGCTCTGATTACCTACTATGTTTGATCTCGAGAGCTTGTGGAAGTGCTTGCACCCTCGGCAGATATTCATCTAGTCTCATCACAGTATTTGATCAAGCTGACGCAAGAACATCAAACATATCATCATGTTTCATAATAGGTATGTCATTCTTGTACTACGCGCACTACTGACTTACCGTACTGTAGGATGATTTTCAGTCATCAAGCCTCCTCGCTTCCAGAGTTGCAGAGTCGCAGCGCGCTCCACATCGTAAGCTTCGATCGATTTGGCTGCTTTACACTTTCGATAGCAGTGACATAGTCCAATGACAAGGGCGAAGATTGCCACACCGCACAGAACAGTAAGGCAGATAAGGATTGTTCGATTAGATATGCTGAGAGGCTTGTCGTCCGGCGGCATGTTGAAAGAGCACGCGACTATATAGTTGAAGACAGCGATTCAGGTCCAGGCCTAGGCAAGAAAGGAATGGAAACAGTGGTGCATGTAGAAACGGAAATACTTGCATTGTCTACAAAGAAGAGGTGTACGGGCATTGTACGGCAGTTGATGATTCGCAACATTGTGATCCAGCAATGTTGGCGATCCGCACCTCATGGCAGCCCAGCTGCTCTGATTCAACTAAGACGCCTATGCCATGTCACCCTCGCGATCTTCTGGGCTCCGTGAAGATACTCGCTGCATCTTCCGCATGTTCCATGTCGAAGGGCGAATGGTCAATACACAGGCGCCCGCTGCGACAACGACTACCACTGTGAGGGCGATAGTGAGGGAGGTGATTGGATCCATGAGATCGGTATCGGTGATGGATGTGGATGTGGCGTGGAATATGACTTGTCGGTGGAGATGTCGCCTTCTGTCCTCAATGAGGATAACGGACTCTGTTATTGGGGTTTTGTGACTACAAATAGAAGTTGCGAACAAGCATCGTATGGAAGAGTTTGTTCTGAGCAAATATCTCTCCATTGTCTTGACGTGCAAAGTACGGACTTCGCTGGCAAACACGACCTAATGATCTGGAACAGAGAAGTGAGCATACGAGCGATGGATGGTGGGTCCGACAGTGACCGTTGGCGCAGCACGATCTCTGCGGATGAATTGCGGCGAGAGGAAAGGCCGAGGCGCTGTGTGCTGCGGTCGTGGCCGTCTGAACTTGAGGATGAACCACACAACGACGGCTAGAAGCAACACCAAGGAAAAAGAGAATGCCGGTGGCGATGTATGCTACTGTCTCGTGGTAGGCCTGTTCATCCCAAGGTTAGAGAGTCATTGTGGAGAAGAGCGCTTCCAGCACGAAGCACTGTGTAGACGGAGGGCATTGAGATTATTCCGACGATCTGGAGCCAAGACCATGTAGAAGCCCTGAGACTTCAAAACTGATCCGACTCGCAAGCGCAAGTTGAAGCCGGGCTTCTTCATAATGGTGTACGTGCAAATACGATTGGTGACTTCGAATGTCATTGAAACGGACGTCAGTTGCTGTGACCTAAGCGTACAGTCATTCTCCTGATTCCCTCACAGGTGCCATCATACTCGAAGCTACGCTTGTGATGCTGCTGCCACTTCCACTCAATCTTCGACTATGCCGCTTCAGCGGGTCGGACGCAGTGCTGGTCGGACGTCCGCTGTTTGCGGGAGGTGTGGGAAAGTATTCGCCGTTGTCGTATCCGTTTGCAAGGACTCGATTGGGCGTCCTGGCCCTACTCTGTACTGGGCTCATTCGAAATGCCTCAGGGCTCCAGCTCCAACGTTGGTTGGGACTTTGCCCGCCTGTGTGCCGCCGCTCATGCCGTCGGCCGGTCGGTGCAGCTGGCAGTTGCAGCCTGGAGTTGATGCCCATCCACAACGCCTCTTCGTCCTCATTGCCAGTATCCCTCCAGCCGCCCACGCCCTCGTAATCACGTGTGAGTCCCCCTTCACCAAGTAGGCCTGTGAAGGACCCACTCTTTGATCCAAGACGGGAAGTCGGTACGTTCGTATCTTGTGACGACCCGGTGCTGACGCTAGTTCGTCGATTGCGGCTGCGAGGTGGAGACGATCGTTCGGGAGACGGGGGCTGAAGCCGCTGGGCAACAGGCTTCGCCGGTATTGGAGACAGCCAAGCACCGAAGAGTGCAGTGCCGAGTTGTGCGTAGACCACGAAGCCACGGAAGGCTAGTAATGAGAGGGCGATGGATGTGGTGACCACTGCAAAGATGGCCATTGGGATGGACACCATAACGATGACGAATGGAGCAACCGCATATAGCGGATTCCATGGGTTGAGCTCGATGCTCACCTTTCCCAGACGAAACAACATCGTGGGTAGTGTCAGTGCTTTGGCCGCCGTGAGGGCGTTAAAAGAACGATGGGTAGGTGCTGATATGTGGCATGTGAGAATGCGGAGATGCCAAGCCTGTCAACCAGAGCGCGTCTTTCGGCAGACGAAGTCAACGATCCACCTCTCTTGGGTACTGCGGGCTCCACTCCTATTCGATTGCGGCGCTTAGGCTCGGCGCTGATGGCCGGTATGTTGGTTTTGATGGGTGTTGCTTTGGGGCTTTATGCAACGCGTCTCATTCCACGCTTTCCAGGCGACATGCCAATGCCGAGCACGATGGCACCGAGAGAGGTTCCTTTGAAAATGCTTTCGTATTGCTCAACCTTGAGACGAGTGGAGTAGGGCTGGCGCCTGATGCGCATAAAGGTCGCTCCTGTCACAAGAAGCCAGGTGCCAAACAGAGCCTCGTAGCGGTACTTCTCGTACGCTTGTTCAAGCTGCGGGCTGACCATTGTGAATGGGTAGGGAGATCAGAATAGATATGAGGGACAAAGTGCGTGCAAATGCACCAAACCGATGACAACAGGCGGGGATAGACAGAGGGATGGGGTGAGCGTCGAAAGAGCGGTAGGCATCGTGACCGTCATGACGTCGAATTTTCGCGGCGACATCCGCGTCAGCGCCTACGCCTTTGCCACACCACCCGCACCACCAAGATGCACTTGACTGTTCTAGACATCCCGACGATATTGTTTCTCGCGTTTTCGCTTCCTTCTCCGCTTCCCCACGTCCGCGCAGTGTCTCCAGTCGTTTCTTGCGCGTTGTCTCATGTTGCGCACACATCCTGCTGTCTTTTCACACTCACAAACAAACAAGTCTCTTTGAGCATCCACAGTGTAGACAGGTAAAAGGTATGATCCAGGCGCGATTGTTCCGGAATATCAAGATGTGGTCACTGCACATCGCGTTACATTCAACTAGAGCATCATATCACCATGCCACCACACGACCTGTCTCGAATCATTGCTCGCAGCCTCACCAACGAGACAACCACCGGTATGGCCTCGATGGAATAGGCCGCTGCATTGAACGAACCACCACCCACGGGCCCAGGTCTTGTTACCCCCCTCATTGTCGTGCCCATTGTTGTTGTTACTGTTACCGTGCTCATTATCGCCGCTGTTCTAGTCAGCAAGGGCTGCTTCTCTAACGTAGCTGGTAAGGTCGACTTCTGCCGCAGCAACGATGCAGAGATGCTGCGAATTTGGCCTGGTCAAAAGACATACACCGTAGAGTCATCGGCGACCAAGAAGCCAGAGCGTACCATCGTGCAGCGACACCTAGAGATGCTGCGCGCATGGCAGAAGCCCACGATCCAAGCGCAGCCTCCGTTGCCACTTTACCTAGGTAGACCAGAAACGACCCGACACCCTTGTCGACCAACTGGCATGACCTTCGACGAGTGGGAGAAAGGCTACCGTAACCTACGGCCCAGAGGCCCAGCATATTGGAAGAAGTATGGTGAAGAGATGGAAGCGCGTAAGCCATGGTGGCAGAAGACCCAGGACAAATTGCGCAAGTGTCTCTTGAACAGCTGGTGAGACCCCTGTGTGGCCTGCCATACCTGGACATCCCCTCTATAAGACCAATCAATCCGTTACCACATGTGATGTGTGAGTGCAAGATTGTAGTGACAAACACCTCACAAATCAGGCACAACGGTACCGGCAGCCACGAACACCCGAACGACCTCGCACTACACTCTAAGATGGCGCGGAATGCGGATGCGTAAGGCCATGTCAAAGCTTTATGGAGTGCAGCATCATGCAGCTGACGACATTGTTGCGTTCGAGCTCACTACAACAGCCTCTTGCGCTCCTACACAGCACACTTTGTCACGTCAAGAGCGGCCACTGACACGTCTACTCACAGTTTTACAGACTTTCGGCATTTCTCCCCTCTGTTGCAATGTCGGGCGATGTTCGGGGGGTCCTGGATGCGACGATGCAATTGGCTCAGAACACTTGTTTCAATCTTGTCGCATCACCAAGATAGTACGCCGCGCACCAAGCATGGATACCAGATAACCCTGCGCATATCATCCGCTGTGTTTCAGTCGTCTCGTTTCGTTCTTTGTTCATGCCTGTACTTTTCGTGTGTTTGAGCGACCCATTGGTCGATCCCATGTTTCCTATTCCACCTAGCACTCTTTGAGGTGCCACGCAATAAGCGCTTCCTATATTCCCCTTGTGCAATAACTTACTGATTGTAGAGACCGAAGCCCAGGTAAGGAAGGTCGTTGGCCGCAGGTCCCCAGCTGGGACTCACTCTTTTGCACAGTCGTATACTGACATGACGCTTAGCATGTTTCGCACTGTAGGCTTCGGGCACACGCCACCTTGACTCCCGTCGCTCGGAATATAGTATCGATTCGGCGTCCGGTCGCAGGTACACGTCTCTAACCACGACTCCCTGGACATGCTGTCGCCGTGGCAGGCCACAGGCACCTCACTCTCACCACTTCCCTTCATGTATTAACGACCATTTGAGATACCCTATTACGACTTACATAATGTTTGCTGCTGGAAAGCCGGTCTGGTACCTACCACTTGTGGCCTTTGCGATTGCCTCACTTCTCTTCACATTCGCACGACTCGCATACGATCGATACATTTTCGCTCAAAGCTTGCACTCGGATCCCGAGGACCTCACAACCTTCTTGTCGGCAGAGACGATCACTGCGCTCAAGAACGATGCGCGATTACACTATGCTTTGCTCAGCCTTACCGAAACAATCGCACACACGTCGAGTGACCTTGGACAGACATGGGGCCTTACTAGTGTACAAGGATTCGGTCATGCGCTGACCGAGAACATTGCGGAGCTTCGCAAGAGACATGATGTCCAAAGTCAGAAGCGTGGTTTACTGGACGATCTGGGTCAAGCCGCTAAGGGTCTGCTGGGTGGAGCGGGACAGAATACCACTGGAGGATTGGGCGGGATACTAGGGGATTTCGGCAATGCTCTGACAGAAGGCCTCGCGACTCCAGCGTTGTTTCTAGGTATTGGTGTTGGGTACGTCGTCTGTATCCATGTTCTGACGCGACTAACACAAACAGTGTGGGCGCCTCTACCGGCCTGAACATTACCGACATGACCACCGCCGAAGCGCAGGCATCGAAGGTCGCGAGTGCTTTCAACGCTTCCGCTACTGGTCTCAATCTGGCTGCGCAAAACCTTGGAAGTGGTCTAGCAGGCCAAATTGCGCCTTCCCTTGGTCAGTCCGGTCTGACGAACCTTCCCATTGGTCCAGCTGCATTTGCTCTAGCATCAGGAATTGGCAACTCGACTGCGAAAGCTCTTAAACTGACAGAGCGAGACTTCCTGCCGTCCAACGATTCTGGCATCGTGGCAATAGCTGGTAACCTGGGGCTTGGTATCAGTACGCCAATTGTGTCAAACATCGACCTCCAGGCAGTGATGAAGAGCGCCGGAGGAAATGATCTTGCCGCTGCCTTCACACAGCAACTACCCCAGATTGCGGCAGCTGCGGGCAATGGTCTTGGGGAAGGAGCAAGGATAGGCCTGAAACTTGGACAGCCAAGTCAAGCCGCCAGTGCAGTGAGGAAGAGGCAGACAACTACGGATCCGTTGCAAGGAGTTGATGTTCCGGGAACTGTCAACCAATTCACAAAGGGCTTTAGCCAGTCTCTACTCACCGGCGTCGATGTCGCAACCCTCTCGAGCAGCTTGAACCTCACCGGAAATCTGGGAGACATAATGGATCCAGCAACGATTCCGGCACTTGCCGCTGGCGCTGGCTCGGGCATCGGTATGGGATTGGCGATCGGCTTGCAATTCAAGGACGCGAACGCCATGGGTCTCATCGCGCAAAACGGCAACACCAGCAGCGACAACGCGCAGACTGCCATGGCAGCCGAGTCCTTTACGCAGAATCTGGTCTCAAACTTCCTTCTCAACAGCACGATACTACAAGATGTTGGCAGAACGCTTTCGAACAATACGCCAGCGCTGCTCGAGAATCTTGACGTAGCTAAGGTCGCGGAAGGCTTTGCTCGAGGCACCATCGAAGGTGTTGCGACTGCCCTGTCGTCAATCGGCGGTCTCCAGAATCTTCTGAGCGGCAACTTCTCCAACGGCGCACTGATGAACGTGCCTGTGTTGGGTGCAACGAAATTCAACGACTCGATCAACGGATCCGCCGTTGGGTTTGCGCGTGGCTTCATGGGAGAAGGGACGATCTTAATCGGCGACGTCCTCAAGAAAATGAGCCAAAACGCAAACGAGACAGCACCACCTCCGTCCAAAAAGCGCGACTTAGAAGTGCCAGCGGAAGCAGCAGGAATTGGTAGGTGTACAGTCTGAATAATTGTGGTACTTAGCTAACAGTGCTTAGTCCCATACAATGCACTTTCGGTCCGTCAAGCGCCAGACACTGCTAGCGTGCCAGGCGCTTTCCCTCTAGCTATCAATGAAGCCACACTCATGGCTGGTGGTCAGACTGCTATCAACGCGCTGACGTGTCAAGGCATTGGAGGAATCGCCTCTGTTGCTCTAGGCGCAATGACTGCCAACAAAGCCAAGATGAGCATGAAAGACATGATGAGCGTCCCACTCGATCCTCTAGTAGCGGCTTCATTGCCCCAGGGTCCTGTTGAGTTTACCTCAGAAGGTAATACATTTCGTATAGTGCTCAAAGATGCTGAAGTATCGATCAATGGGCTTCCGGTGGTTCGATTCGGCATCATCACAGCACTGCACAGTAAGCGAACCACGGCCTAAGCTCTCGGCGCATGTACTGACGCTTTCCAGTCTTATTCATCATGCTAGGATTCCTGCTCACTTTACCACTCTACCTCATCCTGGGTGTCGTGTGGCGTCTTTCGGTCTTGGCCGGGTATCCTGTCAACGAAGACAAGAGCAAGAAATGGAGAATAGGTCTACTGATAACCTTTGGCGTATCGGCGGTGGTTGGTATCGTCCTTGGTATGGCCGGCATGGGTGATTCTCGGCACTTTAGGGACGGGCATGGAGTAAGACTATTCTTGACATCTTGACCACCTCCAGACTGACAATTGCAGGTCTTCGGTCTCATTGCCCTCATATTGGTGTTCCCTACTGTTGGCTTCACCATCGTTCGCCTTCGATCCGAGGCCCTCTATCCTGCGCCAGCCGCCTTCTCCGGCATCAAAGCCCCTTTTGCGCTCTTCAAGTCTCCTGATCAGCGCATCTATCTCATCAGTGCTATCCTCATCCAGCTGGTGTTTGCCTTGGGCCAGATCGCATTCATCAACGGCTTCTCTACGCTGAGATCGATATCGCTCTGTGTTGTGGACGCCGTACTCACCTCAAACTCTGTTGCAGGCCTTATGGGCGTTCTCCTGATGGTCCAGATTACTGCTGCAGGGATGGTTGGCATCCGCACATGGCTCGAGCAGCACATTGCCAAACGTGAGAAAGCTGGCGTGCAGCGCATAAACATAGTCGAAGCCGGGGCAAAAACACGTAGAGACTCCATCGCGACGTTTGGTTTCGGGGCTACCCGCTCCACAGCGCCGCCGCCACTCGATCTCGATCGGCCGTCACTTGTACAGCGCAATACTGAAGAACTCAAGGGTTTCTCAGACGAGAAGATCAGTACTCCATTCAACGTACGCAAAGAAGGCGTGACAGGCTCGACTGCCTTCGAAGGACCCCGCCAGATCAGTCGACAGCCGTCTACTGACTTGCGGGAGAACCCTTTTCTCTCGCCAGCTGAACAACGAGACCTAGACGAGCGAGTGTACCCCAAGACGGCAGAGTATCAGTACAAATACAAATCCGCTGTAGACGACGCAACAGACTACTATAGCGTTCCAGTCGGCTACCGGCCCCAGCGCGCCGAGATCATTTCCGGCCGACCTTCTTCAGACCTCATAGATCCTATGAACTCGCCCCTGCCACCAGGGCTGCGCGATGCTCAACAGAGCTACATCGCACCAGCTCCGAAGACTCAGGGTGTAACGACGGCGGATTTGTTCCCACCGCCACCACCACCGCCAATGGATTCGCAGATGCAGCTCACGGCTAAGAGTGCGTCGAGCAGTTATTCGAGACCGTTCAATGAGGGACGAAGGCCGAGCGCTGATGGGTTGAGGGGATTTGGGACCGGACTAGGGGATATGGCGAGGACGAAGCGGTATAGTTAGACTATCGAACACTAGCATAATCCACAACATCCCATTCATCACGTATATGAGAAGAGACATGCTTGTCCCAGGGCAGTCCATTTCTTTTTTCGATCGCCCTCCTTGATAGTTGTTCATAGCAGCGCTCCTTCTTATCGCGCCACAACCTGGAATATCACGATGAGACAACCTTCATATAAGCACACCGAAGCGGCACCGAAGTAAATGGATCTTCAGAACTAAGTTCAGCACTGGAACTCTTCACACTTTGCCATGGTGAACGACACGCTCCCGCATAGTCCCATAACGGCAGCTCCCACACCCCAGAACACTAAGTCTTTGGACTTGCGCTGGTGGGCAATTCCCGTAACGGGCAATATCAGTCTCCTCATATCTGATATCTGTGCTGACTTCCTTTTGCACTTTGAACACAACGAGACTCCAATGGAAACATGGCGTCGCTGGCGCATGCGAAAGTGCCAGGCGTCTGGGGACTACGATGTGTAAAATACTACGCAACTTTGGGTGAACTGACGTTCCTGTATCGCTCGATTTGCAGTGTACAAGACAGGATCTAGGTGATCGAAACGATGGATGATGATGAAAAAACTGTTTTTAACTTTGTAGAAATATCCGCTCGTCCTTTTGCACGCGAGACAGCGACATGAGGCTCATATCGCAGCATCCCCGCCATTGTGCACGGACAAATTCTCTGGTCGTGCACGCACAAGGTGCGAGACCGCACTGACTATGCTAGGTTCTTTCCCCATCAGTCATGTCTCCACTGTTTTCTTACCTTTGTTTACAAGCAACCTCAGCCCTCGTGTCTCCGACCAAGACGCAACGTCGTAGTATCATCCATAGAGATTGAAACAGCAGACTTTGAGAAACCACTGCAATGCAGGCCTTTACACCTACCTCTGCATCTCCAACCCACTACTCAAAAGAAGCAATCGGCTTCCTCGTCGCTGGGAGCATTCTCGCACTAATAATATGCATAGCTAGGGCGTACATCCACCACAAAGGCGGACCCAAAGAGATGCTACGAGCCCATCGCGAAAGCCGTAAAGCCCAACGCGAAGCTTGCGACATCGAGATGACGCAAGCCGAAAGCCATGCGAAGCTCGCTGCAATACATGAGAACCAATTGCAACAGCGTAGAGCGCAAAACAAAAAATTGGAAGAAGAAAAAGAAGTGCAAGAAGCAGCGCAAGAACTCATCAATGCTGTGATGATAGCGAATGGACTGGTGGGCTCGGTTGTCACGCTGCCGCAACGTGTAGACTTTGGAGAGAATTGTCACAAGGACTTTGATGGAGAGCTTCATGCGCCGGGCATGAAGCAGATGCATGTTCAGCACGGTAAGGTTGTGAGAAAGGACTCGATGGATCTGTCGGTTGAGCCGGTGATTGATCCAATGTCGTTCATGGTGGGTCGTGGAAAGCATGTGGCAGTGCTGTATCGTTGATAGTGATTGTCTCATAAGTTCAAGAGTACCAAGTAGCATTTCCTTTCATTCAAGAATAGTAGAATGTAATTCGAACTATTATCAGCGTTATTGCCTTGCACGAACAGCTCCCTGCGGACACGCACTGGAAGATATATAGGTTTGATAACCAGAATGAATGAAAAGCGGGCAGCCCTGCAGACCTGATCATGTTCAATAAGTATGCTCCCATGAAGATCTCATTTAGGTCTCATTTGACAATCATATGGAATCTTTGACTGCCTCCCCTGAAGCATCGGATAAGGGGTCTACTTTGAGGCCGCATCCTGGTCGACCACGGCCTCAGACAAGGAGAATTTCTGCCATGCACCTGTCCGTTCCATTATGTGAAGCCCCTGAATGACCCAGCCTTGCGGCGAATGCAACTGTGCGCGTGCACCCTGAGGGGCAAGAACCCGTAGTGTGCCGTGGCGCTGACAAGAGCACGAGCGGTTGTGCCTTCTTCTAAGCTGCCGCAAAAGCACCTTTGTTGGCGTTGACCCAGTCGGTTAGCGTCATTGGATCCCTCTCTGCGTATTTAGAGACGTTCTTGGAAACTTCAGCGTGATCTGGGTAAGCGTTGTGCCCCTCATTGCTCTTCCTCATTCCTTCCGTGATGGTCTTGATAACCGGAGGAGGCATGCCTTGCTTGGTTTGCTTCTCGTAGAACTGATCCTCATTGAGCTCTTGGATTTTGATATTGCGACCTAATGTTTGACCGATGATCTCCATTGCTTCACTCTGAGTGTAGAGCTGCGGACCGCAGAGAGGTATGATCTGTTGGTGCTGTGACCTAAATCGTGGCTCGCTGAGTACAGCACCACAGACAGTGCCGATGTCTGTTGGCGAGATGTAGTCGAAGTTAATGTTAGGGTACAAGAGCTCAACCTTGCCCTGACGAATACCATCCGTGTACCAGAACAAGTTACTGGTGAAGTACATCGGGCGCACGGCTGTACTGGCGAGTCCTGACTCTTTCAACGCAACCTCCGTCTTCGCATGGGCGGCCTCAATGAAACGCTCCATGTTCTTCTCATCTTCTGCTGGACCCTTGACGGTAAAAGAAGAGAGAACCACCACGTGTTGTATGCCAGCGGCTTTCAGCGTTTCGAAGGTGCCGCGCATGCTGTCTTTGCTCTCAAAAACCGTGTACACGAAGGCTGATGTTGCACCAGATTGCTCTACTGCTTCCTTGAGTGTACCTGGCTTCATCAGGTCCGCTTGTACTTTCGTGTAGCGCTTTGACTCCAGGTCGGATGCGCTCAAGCCTTTGATCGTCTTCTTAGGGTCACGCATGGCCAGCCAAACATGAGCACCGCGCCTGTGAGCTTCGATGGCGGCTGCGCAGCCAACGGCTCCCGCGGGGCCGAAAACGAGGACAGTCTGATCTGAGGAGGGCATATTGTAGGTACAGAATTTGATGTCGTGTCCTTCAAGATTGGAGAAAGATGCGGTGAAGCCACCGTTCCGAATAAAGAGGTACTTAAGCTGCGCAAGACCTCCAGGCACCGCTGAGTGAGACCTACTGGTTAGTACCTATAGCACATTAAGAACACCACTCCATCTCGGTTCCCCGATGTGCCGAGAAGCCGCATCTCGGACGCCAAGATATGTAATCTCGTACACGTAGTACTCTGATCTTCAGCGAAGTGCTGCAGATGAAACGTGTGCCAATATTGTTGTAAAGCTCAGTCGTTGGCGCTATTGGAGTTGGTAGGACCTCAGAGGCATGACGTCATGACTTTCGGCACAGCATCTAGGCGTGCCGCTATCTGGCTGAAAATAGGGCATTGAGACTGTACTTGGAATAGAAGCGTTGCTCACACTGCGGTCGCTGTGTGGTATGGAGAGAGGAGCAACCACCCCACGAAAGGTGCGGGCTCGGGGTCGGGGCGCACGTGTTGTTGAATCTCTACCGTGACGCATGGACACTTAATCCGACAACAATCCGCTATCTGGGGCACGACGCAGCTCCTGATGTCGACAAAAGTCGCATTCACTAACTGTCACGCTTCCCGGCTGCTCGACCAACGCGCTGCCGTGCTGATGACGCATCCAGCCTACCTGCCCAAGGATAGCATTGTAATTTTTGACAGCATGCCCGGGTCGTGGGAAGATCGCTCTTAGATCTCCATGCACATGACAATGGGAGCTCTGTACTCAATCGATTGGTTTGGTACAGCCCAGCTTATTGCAGCTCAACTCCCGTCCTCTGCACGGCAATACCGTGTCAACGACGGCCACAATATCAGACGATGACATGCATGCCACGGCTGAATGAGCTCCTGACAGTCTTCAAAACCAGTCAACACAACTGTATCTCTGGCTTCCAATGTATGGAGGTCTAGCAGTGAACCCGGTACCGCTACCCGATCAGCAAGATGCAATCCTCAACATGAAGAGAAGGAATAAGCTGGTGGCGAGCCGACCGGAACGACAGTAGAAACCGTCTCTCCTTGCAGAATCAATGTACTTTTGCGGGTACAACTCTTCAGTAGAAGGGCCATATAGGGTGGAAGGAAAGCAATAGGCGCAGTCAATCGTGCACTGGCAATGCTGATCTCGCGAATCGAATTGCCCGCGACACTTTGATGGCTAGAACTACGCGCAATGATCGACTGTACGTATGCATGGCTGATTCTCTAGTGTCAGCACACGCCATGTTCAGGACGCCAGTCGAAGTGCTTGAACTTACTTGCGACTACGGCTACGTTGAGCCCAACCTGAGCGTACAATGCATTGCCATGTACTTGCGTTGTGAGCGCTTGGTCCAGTTGTATAAATCCTTCGACCCGCACAACACTCGGCTCAGCGAAGACTGCGGCGTGATCGTGCAAGAGCATTGGTACTATCTCACTGAGATCGTAGACGACTTGAGAGATGTTGACCTTCTATCCCGCGTCACGGAGGAGATCTTCGCCACAACATGGAAATACTCGCGCTCTGTGATCCCACAGTACACCATTTGGACTCGCTACGTCCCATTCATACGCATCATCATTATCGGCACTATCGTTGAGTTTTGAGGGGAACTTGTCAATGTTGTCGACATTAACGACATCTTGGGAAACGACCTGCAATACGTTCTAGACACTCTGGTTGAAGGCACCCCAGGCCAGTATGTTGCATTTTCCAACCGACAGTCGTCTGTCCCAGCTTGCTAACTCTCGCCTACAGATGGCTCATGAGTTCCGCTCCTTTTTGCTTGTATCATCACATAAGTCACGCCAGACGGACAGTGGGTTGTTCAATCGCTATATCGTCGCACTTTCACGGGGATCTCACCAGTACTTCTGCATGCGCGACACCAACGCTCTTGCCCGTCTCACCATCGCCGCTGCCCTAGCTTGCAGCGATCTGAATAACTTCTGGCTCACCGACGATCAGTTCGACAACGTGCTGAGATAGGCAACACCATGTGCGATGCAATTGGATTCTGGAAGCATCGTGCTGAGGGCGAGACGAACAACCTCCGCGCTTACGTTCCAGACGATGAGCGCGTCAAAGCCTATCAAAGATGTCGTGAGGCGATTTGGGCTCTCGATATCGAATGGTCTGCGAGTCCAGTTATGAAGGTGGTCACCAACTTCCTTTGTTTATTTGGAGGCCCCTGGATGAAAATTGCACTGCAGTGTTCAAACTCTTGATATCTACGCACTCTTCAACTCCTGCATCCTATCAGTCAGCATCTCCCACCCCTTGCTATCCTCCCAAACATCCTTCCCCTTGCCCATCACGCTTCTGATCGCACTCCTCGCCTTGAACTTCCAGTCCTTTGCCACCAACTCTCCACTCCCGGCAGCTAAGCCTTCCGTCCTCTCCCTCGGTCCCAGCGTCTCATACGCGTCAACAAGGTCCACCGTCTGCTGAGCAACAGCATTCCACACCTTCTCTTCCTGGTCCTCCCACTTAGGCTGCGATGTCACAGCGCGCCACGCCTTCTCGTGAGCCTCGAGCGCCGAGCTGGGCCGTCCGCTATGCATGTACAGCGTGGCAAGCACGGCCCAGAGCTTCGGGCTGAATGTGATGAGCGGCTTGATATGTTTCTCCACCAACTCGTTGGCCAGGCGCGGCAGTCCGGGGGCACTGAGGTCGAGACCCTTGTCCGGCTTCGTCTGCACGAGGTGCTTGATGAGCAAGTCGAGGATCTCGTCGTCGACGCACTTTTCGCCATCTGTCTCGCCGCGGAGCTCGCAGATGCGGCGCTGCGCGGAGACGATGTCAGAGTAGCTGGGCGGGTTCGTAGAGGCCGCGACCATCAGCACGTTGGACCAGATGCGGTAGTTGTCGTGCTTGAGTGTTGCGGCGCGCTTGAAGGCTTTGAGCGCGTCAGTGCGCGGGTGCGATGTGACCTTGCCTTCAACCGTCTCTTCTTCTGGTGTTCGGATCTTAGGGCGCAGGTGCAGGAGCGATGCTGCGAGGTTGGACCATGCTTCCGCGTCCTGCTCGTCGAGTTGTACGCAGCGGCTGAAGGCTTCGACGGCGTTCTTGAACTGTTCGAGTTCGAGGTAGGCGCAGCCAAGGGCGAACCATGCAGGGTGGTTGAGTGCGTTGCATTTGATGGCAAGTTGGTATGCTTCTGCCGCCTTCTCGTAGTCGCGCTGAACAATGTAGCGCTGACCAAGAGAGCGTTGAGCACGAGCGTAACGCTTGCCGGAGACTTCCCACGCCTTCTCGTACATAGCCAGATCGCTGTCAAGATCACCAAGAATGCAGTAGTATCGTGGTGCCTCGGCCGGTGGTGGGTCGCGAGGTGCCCCTTCCCACGTTTCTGCATCAAGGTCTACGGTGGCATCATCGCCAGAGGTAGCGTGGAACAGTTGTCTTCGGATCATCCTCCGAGCATGCCCTTCCTTATCCGTTGCTGCGTAGCAAAGCGCCGCTTCGGCCCACATCTCCAATCGCTCGTAAATGTCAAGCGCGGATCTGAGACCACCAATGTGCACCCATCTCGCGGCAAGCTCAGCCTCAAGCTCCCATCTCGATGGCGAACACAGCGCATATATGTAGCGCAGGCGGTCTTCAACCGGCGCAGACTCGCCCTCCTTTGCTCCAGGCAAGAAAGCGGTCACTTTCTCGCCAGTCTCGGCATCCGATGTTGCTTCGCCAGAGGTCTCAGCAATGACCTGGTCCACAAGCGCCTGGAGTTGCAGAAGACCGCGCTCCATAGTCCTGGTCTTGTAGCCCTCAATCCTGCTTCGGACAAGCAGTGCATGTGTGTAGACCTGCCAGTTTGAGCTACCACCCTCGAGTACGCGCTCGGCATAAGGAATTGTCTGCTCTCTTGTGATACCATCTGCTGGGTTGGTGTTCTTGATGCTCTCAGCCAGCGAGAGCAAGATGACTGAATCCAGAGGCTCGAGAAGCGGCTGATTCGCAGGGTCCAGCTCAGCAAGGCTAGGTGGGAGCTTCGACTCGTCCTTGATATCCATTGACGCCACCTTCTCCGTGAACTGGATTGTCTCATGAAGTGTGTCGTCGTTTAGCTCCAGAGCTTTCGGTCCCGATGCCTCCGCAGCTGCAGTTTTCGAATCTGTTCCTGCGCTTTGGGCCAAGACAAGCAGCTGGCTGGTGTCCTTCTGCTGGAACTTCGTCCTTTTACCCATCAAACCGGTCAACGCAAATTCAAACTTGCGCTCCACGGTCGCTTGGTCCAGGTCAGCCTTCGCCTGCTTGTCCAACCCATGGTGTGTGTGTACCGCTGCCCGCTCGAGGAGGAAGTTCGAGTGGAGGTCTGGAATCCTGTCATCATTTCCAGCATCTTTGACAAGCTTCTCGACATCTTTGAGATCGTCATAGATGATAGTTTGCAAGCTTGGCGCAGGCTCACTAAGCAGCCTTTGGTACGTAAAGCTCACTCTCAAACGCGCCCATACCGAGAGCTGAATGAACTTCTGGAAGACCGGGTTGATCAAGATGGTGTCTGCAAGGCATAGGAGCTCGATGTTTGGTGTAAGTTTGTACGCTGCGATACCATCGAGGCTCAGAGACGCGATCAGGTCTTGTCGGATCTTGCGGACAGCGGTAGCATCACCAGATACATCCTGGGTGAACAGTACATCGGAAGGTTTGTACGAGAGCGGCGGCCCAGTAACGGTCGATTGTACGAATGCATTCAGCGATGCTACTGCAACCGCCCAGAGCAGATGTACTCGGTGTTGTAAGGTTTCCTTGATTGGTGTTCCCTCCTCTTCTGTTCTGAATGGAAAGAGCAGTCCTAATCGGTGGAAGACGTAGTCGCTCCAGAGTGTGAAAGTCTCTCTCTTTACGTCCTTGGTGGCATCGTTGTCCCGGTGTCCTAGTAGAATCTGAACCTCCGGTAGCTGACTAAGCGTGAGAAGGTCTGCAGTCTCTGTCGCTTTGAGTACATCCTGGAGAACGGCGGCAAGCTCGTCCGGCAGTGTTGTGCGGAAGAACTGCAACAAAACGTCTCCCATTTCGGCCTCTTATCGATTGTGAAGTGTTGTTGCGGGGTGTTCTCGAAATTTGTTCGAAGATGCCCAACTGACTCGGTGGAGAATGTTGCAGTTAGCGCCGACACTAGGCTTGCAATTCGATGAACCCTTGAAATTCAGCCCTACGAGACAGCACACATCGAAAGCCGCCCTTCTGAAAAGCTCTCGGAGGCTATCGCAACTCCGAATAGGAGGCACGACCATATGAGGCCAAGGATCTAGAATCATAGGTCCTGATGCTTGCAGTCGCCACAGATAGCATTTCAAGAGAAGTAGAAGGATATCATTATGCAAAGAGCTCAGTACTATGTCCTGGCTGGGAATATGTATCACTGTCTAACCAACTGACAGATCCATGCTCAGTCGGAGTCGCTGCTAGACGACGAAGAGCTGCTGCCTCTACGGCTGCGGCTCCTATGCTTGTGCTTCTTGTGACCATGGCCATGCGAGCCGTCTGCGTACAGACCGCTCACACCGGCTGAAGATCCAGCGTACGACGAACCGTGGTGAGACGAGCCGTGGTGGGAGCTGTGACTGCTGTGTTTCTTGTGCTTCTTATGCTTCTTCTTCTCATCCTTGCTGAGGTGATTGTTAGCATCGAGGCCTGAAAACTCTGGATGTTGAAGATACGTACTGGTCGCTCAGCATGTTCGCGCCGACCGCACCTACGATCAGTCCACCGATGGTACCCAGCGCTCCGCCACCCATCTTGTTGCCAAGGAAGGCACCACCAGCACCTCCAATGAGTGTGGAGCCTAGACCGCGCTCGCCATCTGCAGGGCCTCCTGGGGCGCCAGGTTGACCGTATTGGCCTGGTTGCTGAACATAGCCTTGCTGGTGTTGCTGGTCGCCGTAGCCGTGCTGTTGCTGCCCGTATTGCTGATTCGGGTCGTGGTACTGCTGGTGCTGCGCCGGTGGTGGGTAGGGGGAGTGGCTGCGGTTGGCATCGTAGCCCTGATCGTACTGGCTCTGGCCCTGAGGAGCGCCGTGGCCGTGCTGCTGAGGAGCCTGGCCATACTGGTCATGTGTCGGAGGGGGGTACTGGCTCTGTGTGCTTGTTAGCAGCCGCGCATGGCGTCGTAGATTGAGCGCATTTCGTGCGCGTTTGCACTTACCTGTTGCTGAGGGTAGGGGCTATGGCCTTGGCCGTATTGATCGTGTTGAGGCTGACCATAGGCCGGCGCTGAAGGGTACTGGTGCTGTTGGTCGTAGCCGCCGTAGCCTTGCTGTTGCTGGTGTGCGCCATCGTAGCCGTGGCCTTGGCCGCCGTAGTAGTCGTTGCTGGACATAGCGGTTGTACGTGGTAGTAGGGATAGGTTGTAGGTATTTCCAGGCAAGAAGGGAGCTCAGCTGCTTATGTCTGTAGCGGGGAAGGGGCGGCAAGACACGCGGGTGGTTGGTTGGGCGTTTGAAGGATCACACGCGCCTCCAAATGCGACCACGCCAACTTCGGGCAGTGAAGGTGCGGCCATTCCGGGAAGTGCTGACATGGATGCCATGGCGGCTGAGCTGAGCGCAATCTGGTGGAGTGGGGACGAGAGATGATCAGGGAGAGTGCGAGTGAGGGGCTGAAGTTGTGGCGGTGCTACCAAGGAACTGTTGCGATTGGCCCGGCAGTTTGGGTGAGGGTGTCTTCACCGCAACATTGGCGAAGTAGAATGCGCAGATCTCACGTTATTGAGTGCGCGTGAACTGCGGTTCCCTTGTGGCTACGTCATGGGACTAAGTTTCCGGTGACTACTGGCCGTCACTCAACCACGAAAAACTCACTGTGTACAACACTCCTACCGAACATGCATCGTGGCGGTGCCATTAGTACAAACAGCCTGACATCGATACTTTATTGGCCATACGTGGTCTTTCGCGGAAGAGCTGGATGGAGACCGATGAAGATCAGGGGCATGGCTTGCGCGCTTTTGGGAGGAGACCATTACTACGATGGACGCCTTCGAAGTCTCTGAGATCGCCTCTCACGATACGAATTATGATCCCCGAACACCTGATACGTCCTCAGCTTAGGAGAGCAAATGTGTATTTCGCGAACTTGCATCATGGGCTTCCCGCAGTGAGAAGGCCTATGAGAAGCAGCCAAAGTTGCGACCACAGAACATTTTCATGCAATATATTTTCGTAGAAAACGTCTCTATTGTCACATACGACCATAGGACGTTGAAAACAAGGCTTCCCGTTCGCTCAGCCCTATTTAAGCAACGTACCGGCGGATTAGTAGTTAGGTGGGTGACCACTAGCGAATACCCGCTGTTGTATGTTTTTTGAACTTTCTACTCGGCGACGTTGCATGGAAACAGGACACGCAAGTACATCTTGGAAATTTCAACACGAGTATCGCCGTTTATTGTCCATCAGTTAAGTGTTGCGGGTAGCTACACTTTTTGATCATTAACCTTTTCGAGCTCTTCTTCGAACTGGCACACAGCTCTGGCATCTCCGTTGCCACCACACATCGGACACTGAGTGCAGCGCAAACTTGAGCTCAGCAGGTTCTTTTGCGTCCAAATGCGCCTTCTTGCGGCTCGGGCCTCCAAAACCATAGCCCCGTGATGCGGTGGATGTGCGTGCCAACAGCGAAACTCTACCTTCCTTTGCAAATAAACGCTCAGCAGACAAAACGCACTCTTCGACCCAATTCCATGATACTGCAGCACCTCCTTCGTTGCCTCCTCATGACTGTAGTCAAGCAGGAAGTCCAGATCCCACACTCCATTACGCGTCTTGACATCCTCCAGCAGCTGTGTAAGCATCTTCGCCTTCCGGTTCTCCATACCGCCAGGCCGCAACGCGTCCTGCAGCTTCTCTATCCCGCCGTCAGAATGGCCTGATAGGCGAACGTCGAGCCGTAGACGGTAGCCATGCTCTCCATCACGCGTTGCGCGTTGGATCAAGACGTTACTTGGCTCAGTCCGGCGACGACGAGGGTGTCCGTAACATGCGAGTAGGCTTGCAAAGGGTCGGATGTTTCTGCGAAATTTGCGCGGACGGTGTCGCCGTGCATCTTCTCGAGGATGGCGTGTGCTGTTCGACATTGGCCCTATGTTGGGCTTGCGAAGTTGGGGAAAGGCGAGGTACTGGCGTGCTTGGACCAGGCTTTGTATTTTACGTCTTCGGTTCTAGTTCTCTTCACAAGTGAGTCTGGGTTCGACTTGGGCCTTGACTTGGCTGTCGACTCAGTAGAATTGCCAAGTTCTGTCTTGGTCTGTGTATTTGCTCTGCATGGTCTTAGGATTGCCGTTTTAGGAAGCTTTGTGATGCCGTTCTTCGTAGTCTTGGCTACGGCTAAACGGATGGATCTAATCATTATGATAGCAGTGCATTGTTGCTGATGATTTGATAGCTCACTTATCTATATGATATCTGAGGAGAAGCTGGAGTCCGAGAGCTGCGAAATCACCCGGAATCATGTTTACGTGGCACGACCGGACCCTTGGAAACACCGTCGACCCAGGCAGCAACTACCTCACTGTCCACGTCGTAACTAACCATCGACATCGTAGACCTCGCAGCGTCTTAATATTCACCCGAACCTTCGATCTAGGTGAGTACATCACGGATTGAGGCTGCGGGAGAATCGAATTCGTGCATTAGCGCGACGCGTCCCGCCGGCTTGTCGTCATTCGCATCTCCTAGCGCGATTCTACGCTCTTGGTTCAAAGTTATTGGGGAAGCCTTCCATTTTCTTTTCTTCTCTTCATGCCCCGATGCATTCTCAAGTGCAACCACTACGTTCCTCTATGGTTTTGGTGGAGTATCAATCACATGATGCTGCGCGTCGTTAGTGGTATAAGTAGTGAATCTGATCTGACGTTTGCCAACCATCAATCAACTTTCCTCTCATCCTGCCATCAGCAACCATCTTGCAACATGAGCTCATCGCAGTTTCCTCTTCGCCAATCTGGCATCTTCCGCAGCCTCCCTTCTTTCGACTCCTCCCTCAAAGACTTGAAAGCGCTGGTACTCGGCGCGACTGGAATCTCAGGCTTCCATACCATCAGAGCACTGCTGGACACTCCCGATCGATGGTCGAAAGTATACGCACTCTCACGTAGCCCGCTGTCTGAAAAGCTACTGTCGTTCCTACCGCAAGAGCAGCGCTCGCGGATTCAGCATATTTCCGTAGACATGAACTCTTCCGCCGAAGATATCGCTCAAGCCCTCCGCGAAGCCGAGGTCAAGGCCGACTACGTCTTCTACTATGCATACCTGGCGCCCAAGAGCGGCAAATCGGCAATGGATCCCGAAACAGCGGAAGAGCTCGTAGAAGCAAATGTGCCGCCCTTCAAGAACTTTCTGGGCGCTCTGCCGATCGCAGGCATCAAGCCAAAACGTATCCTTTTACAGACTGGCGGGAAGAATTACGGTGTGCACATCGGTCGCGTGAGAACGTCTATCGTCGAGTCAGACCCCCAGCCTCGGCATCTATCGCCCAATTTCTACTACCCCCAGGAAGATGCTCTTCGAAAGTTCTGCGAAGAGCACCCGGAGACGAACTGGAACATTGTTCGCCCATTCGCAATCATCGGTGCGACCGAGCACGCCTCCATGAACACCTTCATGAGCTTTGGCATCTATGCAGCCGTACAGGCACAGAAGGGCGAGCCGCTTAGATTTGGTGCCGACTTCACGTCCTGGCAGTTTGAAGCTGCGCATTCGAGTGCGAGGTTGACCGGGTACTTAAGCGAATGGGCGGTCCTGGAGGAGCAGTGCGCCAATCAAGCCTTCAATGCTCAGGACGGCGGCCTTCTTAGCTGGGACCGTTTCTTCCACGAGCTGGCGCGTTGGTATGGTGTGAAAGAGGTGCAGGGTCCGGAACTCGATGAGAGCAAGTTGAAAACAACGCTACTAGCTGGTGGAAAGGATTCGCCTCTTGGTTATGGTCCGCCCACACAGCTTCGCCACAGTTTCACACTTGCAGACTGGGCGTCTGATGCATCGGCAAGGAAAGCATGGGAGGAGGTCATGAACATGTCTAGTGGGAAGCTGACGGAAAACCCATGGGATGGTGATCTCAAGGACTTCTTCATGGGAGACTTTGCTTATCTCCCGTTCGGTACTCAGTCGATGAACAAAGCCAGGCGTTACGGCTTCTGCGGGTTCGTGGACACACTTGAGAGTATTTTCGAGATGTTCCAGGAGATGGAGAAGCTAGGAACGCTACCGCCGATGGTGGTTGATGCTGCTCGGCCTCTGATCTGAGCGCGCTAGTGAGGCCAGGATCTGAGGGGATGCCTGTGTGATTGTGAACAATGTCATGGGTTCGGCAAACGAAGCTTGGTGGTCTCGGGACTATGTTTTTTGATTCATCGCTTTGTCTCAACGTGCTCTACCCATTTGTCTGTAAAGAGCAGTTGTCTTACTTGCCTGCGCCCCAAATTAGCGTTGGTGCCTGGTGCTTTGACCATGTTGGTGGCCTTGCGGTTGAATTTTGATAAACTCCTGAGCCCAAGAGGTTCAGAATCAGGAACCCAAAGCAAATTGTCTCGATCTGAAAGCCTGTCAATATCAAGCGACCTACTACTTTTCACTTTCAGTTCATTCATTTGCATTCACCTGATTGTCATGGGTGCCAGCCAGTCCCAGCCACACGCGATGTCGCCAGAGCCGTATGTGAGTCCAGAGGAACGGTCGCAAGCTCAAGCTGAGGCAAGTTAAATGTGTTCCAGATTGATCGATGGTGTGCTGATGTGAAGCAGATGCGGGCTAAACAGCAGGCTGCTTTGGACAAGCGGTTCGCGAACCAACAAAGGAAGCCATCACCATCGAGGACCGGCGACACACCACAGGAGACCAGCAAGCCAAAGAAGATGAGTGCATTGGAGCAGATGAGTCGAGAAAATGTCGGATGGCGGAACGCGGACGCCAATCATGATTTGAGGAGCTGGAACTGAGAGGGATCCTCGAGCTGATGACCATTCGAACGTGTGACAGCGACGTGCAATGCCACCAACATAGGATGCCGCAGCGCGCAACGGAGATTCGACGCGTACTTAAGGCGGCTTTGCAGCGTGGAGGTTCATGTTCGATAAGGCAGGGGAAAACGGAGGGTTGATGGAGAACCCCATGTCCGTGTCTAGGTGCTGGCGAGGCCTCGGTAGCCCGTGATCAACCTGTCCTTAACATCGGACAGTCGAGGTCATGTACAAATCGAAAGGTTTTGGGTTTGACTATAACAAGGAAACCAATCAATTAACGACACTTCTAAACGAAAACGAGGCCGTTCTGTGATCGTCCGGAGGCAGGCCCGTCTCTGGCTAGCGCGGCTGACTAACCCCTGGCGCTTTCCGCAGCGCCGCAATGTCGAGCATTCCTTCTACATCTCCACAGCAAACCGTATGTATCGTGTGCAAATGGGCGCTAAAGATGACAGAAGCAGAGAATCGCGTCGCAAAGCGCAAATCTCACACCAAGTCGCGTAGAGGCTGTTTCAGTTGCAAGACGCGTCATACCAAGGTATGTCTGCAATAACCCTGGCCAATCGGAGAGGCCTGAAAGTGCTCCTTCACATGTTGCAAGTATTGCCGAGTCGCATCGAAGAAGAGAGTAAGACCTTAGCAAAATCACTTCATGCTAATCCTGCGCTCAGTGCAATGAGGTTCGTCCGCGATGCGGGAACTGTGTCAGACTGTACATCAATTGCAACTGGCCAGTCATCCAAAATCAGTACTCGGCATCTTCCCCACAGTCGAACGGGAGCAATCACCTCTCACCCATGGTAGGTGACCAACAGGCTGCTCATAGCCCTGCCAATTCTGATCCAAGCGACGCCGAGCTGTCCTTACCCGATCTTCGACTGATGCATCACTGGATGTCGAAGTGCTATTCATCTCTACGTCCCTACCAGATCTCCTTCAAGGAAGATAACATCTGGCGCGACGAATGTACGGAGATCGCTTTCCAATTCCCGCCTCTTCTTCATGGCTATCTGGCTCTTTCCGCCGTACACAAGGCACTCACTACGCCCGGCTCAGATCGACCAGGTCTGCTCTTGCAGGCCGACTCGCACATCTCCCGGTGCCTGGCCATCTACCGGAAGCACCTCGAGGCGCCCAACGTCGAACGAGCTATTCCCATGTTCATGACTTCCACAATGTTGTTTACGTACAATCTTGGCTCGGCACAATTGGAGAGACCCGAAGATCCAATTGACGGTATACATCATTGTTTCCGCTTACTTGCCGGTATCAAGATGGTCGTTATGCCGTTCTGGCTGCAGATCAAAGATACTAGTGTATTCTCGCACCTTGTCGACTTGGCTGAAGGTGACGATACCGAGTCCCTTGATCTAAAGAGCAAAGACGATTCGACTCCTGAGATCCTAGCCTTGAACGAGGTGACTGGGCATCTGCTCAATGCGAAAGATAGAGAAGCATGTGTCGCCGAGATCGACCAACTCCACAAGACCTCCGTACGTCTACGACATGTCTCTGCGCGCAGTGATGAGTACTCCCTTATCCTTGGCTGGGCTGCCCAACTGCAAGAGCATTTCATGCTCCTAGTAGCAGCGCACAATCCAGTCGCTTGTATCATCGTCGCTTACTTCGCCGCGCTCCTTGCCCAAGCTCGGCCTGTCTGGTGGGTTGGTCATTGGCCGCAATGGCTCTTGGTAGCTTGCGAACAGCTGCTTGCCGCAACACCTGAGCTGCTGAAGTGGTTGGAATGGCCTCGACGCATATTGAGCTCGAAATCTTGGAGCGTAGTCTCTACACCGGTCTCCGTCGATAATCCTAGCACTGGACCTTGATCAGGTATCTCATACCGGTCATGCACTCAAGCCATCAAACTTGAGCATTTCATGCTCATTGCCCTAGCAACTTCTGGTGCACTGTTCAACAAGAATTGGGAGGAGCACTTTGAAGGTCCTGCAAGGTCTTTGTCAATTGATTGGCCGCGTATGGATACGTCATGCGAGACGGCCAGCCGGTTGCCTATAACTTCGTTCAATCTCCGGAAGCGTGAGCCTGGTAGTGACATGGCTTACCTTGGTACATCGGACTCTGGGATCTGTTCGTACAAGAGGTGTATTCTGAACGCCAAAACGGGTCGCCGTTGCGAGAAGTTCGCCGGTATTAGCCTCAATGCATCATCCTCGGGGCAGTGCATGACGCCAGAAGACGTGTGGGAGGGAGCGCCTACCTTTTCAAATGTACAAACAATCCTTGTGGGTGGGGCTGCCAAGGCAGAGCTGCATATACGCTTTACGATGAGCAGATTCCACCAATGACAGGTCACCATGTCTCACTTGTCTTCCCTCTAGCGCGCGAAAGAGGACGCGGAAAGCGGCAATGTAGGCTATACGTTATACGCTCTCCAGATTTTCGGCGAAGAAGTGACCATGTCTGTTATAAGGCAGCGGCATCGCCCTACCCTCTCAGATGGCCAGCGATACCACGCGACTGCTCGTCCTACCATTCACACAATCCCAGAGGCTCTCACAGCTATCAGGTCCTATCACAGTCAACATGGCCGAAAACAAGCCTCGCCCGGCGCTCGATGACCCAGATGCCTATGTTCTGTACAGATATCATCCCTCTCAGGTTGCCGCGATAATCTTCGTTGTATTGTTCGGTCTCACGACAATCCTCCATCTGTTCCAGCTCATTAGGAAGAGGACATGGTACTTCATTCCCCTGGTAATTGGTGGTGCTTGTACGTATTGCGCTTCAGTTAGGTCTCACACAGGTGCTAACTTTCACGTGCAGTCGAGACCGTCGGTTTCATAGGACGATACCTCTCGCACAACGACATATGGGCTCTCGGCCCCTTCATCATGCAGTCACTCCTGATTCTCGTCGCTCCTGCGTTGTTCGCGGCTTCTATCTACATCATACTTGGGCGTGTCATACTCATGGTGGACGGTGAGCGCTACTCGCTTATTCGCCAGAAGTGGCTCACAAAGACGTTCGTCGCTGGAGATGTTTTGAGTTTCATGATGCAGGGTTCTGGTAAGATTGGCACGCAAACTGGTCAATCTGTGAGCTAAAATTCGTCGCAGGCGGAGGTATCATGGCCATGGGCACTCTCAACTCCATGGAGCTTGGCGAAAAGATCATCATCGGGGGTCTATTCGTGCAGCTCATCTTCTTCACCTTGTTCGTTGTCGTCGCTGCGGACTTCCACCGCCGCTTGATCAAAGATGTCGCTATCGAGAAGCGCTACACACCCGCTGCGCTCTTCCGCAAAGGCCGCAACGATCGTTTCGCTGCAATCACCCCGCTCACTGCCGTGCTTTCTCGCAACGCTGTTCATGAGCTACCCTGGAAACGCCATCTATACGTCCTGTACGGTACCAGCGCGCTCATCCTCGTTCGGAGCATCTTCCGGATCATCGAGTACATCCAGGGCAACGCCGGATATCTGCTCAGTAAGGAGGTGTTCCTCTACGTCTTCGATGCTGCTCTCATGTTCCTCGTCATGGTCCTCTTCAACTGGATTCATCCAAGTCAAGTCACCGACTTGTACCAGAAGCGCAAATCCGCCCATGGCACGGTAGAGCTACAGCAAACCCGTGACGAGTATTTGGGCCACAAGAACAGTGACATCAGTCATGGTAAGCCTGAGACAAGAGTTGGGACATTCGTTTGAAAAGTGAGGTGACGTGATCCGGAGCAGAACCTAAGAGGTGGTCACGCAACCCAAGGACGCAGATCGTGCAAGGAGTATGGACTCCGTCACGGCATATCCCTGCATAGAATTCGACTGTTCTCAGCACAACTATGCGTAACATCATCACGGGCACGAAGCAGCCTTCTGAAGTGCTGCAACGCAAACTACTGATGATGAGTTCCTACCCGGCTATCTCGAGCGTCACGTGCAACCTTGGTTTGTAGACTTTAGCACTGCAGATTCGAGCATGGTACGCAGATTGTAATTCCGAGGAGATAACATGTCGCTCATGGAATCTAGATAGTCTGCAAAGAACTTTTGCGAGGCCGAACTTGATCCAGGTGCATCGGCTCAACATTGAAGGAATCGGAAAGACTTGAATGAACGCTGCCTTATTGATTAATTAAAGCATGACCAGTCCTGGAGCATTGCATTCAATGTGACGTGACCTTCCCAACTTTACAGCATGTTTAAGGTTCACAGTAGCCTACAGACAGTTGTAATCAATAATACCCCGCAGCAAAAAGGGACAAATCTCTGGGTCTAGAGAGGTATTCAACTCCAACAGCTCAGTCCACATATTGTAGGTTTTGCACCGAGCTACAACAGAAGAGGCCACCGCGGAGTATATATGAATATCCACATACCGGCAGACTTTGGTGAGCGTATCGACGACGATGGACATATTATAGCCCCAACATCGGTCATGGCTGTATTAGACAGATCAGCTGTGAAGGCTTGTTGAGTGTGCGTGGATCGCAGATGGCATTATTTTGGAGACCTCCAATTTGGAATCGCGCGTATATGTCAGTCAGGATCTGAATTCTGGAACAGATACATTTGAGCACAAAGTCTGGTGGGTGGCCCACGATAGCTTTCGAGATACTTGTCTTAGAGGTTCCTTGCAGAATGACCTAAGGATATGACAGCGATAGGTACTGACGTCTGATGACAAAAGAACGTTGTTCACATGGACACCTGAAAGGTGAGCAACCCTGAAGGTAAAACTCCGTACAATAATGCTACGTAGGCCCTCTTCCGAGTCTCTGTCATACTTATGATGACACATTTGGCTCTGCGGGCCGATTAGAAGTCCTTCCTGATATTGGCTTTTCCTGCGGCTCCGCATATCAAGTTGCTGAGCCGCATGTGCAGGAAGCCATATCTTGCTGCTACACTTATGCCTTTCATGATGTTTGTCCGTGGCGATCGACAGGGATGCGGCCATGATATATTGGGCACTACGGTTATCTCCGTGGAGCTTGACCGCCCAGCGGTAGAAGAACATACCCCCGCGATGCATTTCCTCGTACCATGAGTGTTCGTCAGACCTTCCATGGCGTTCTCTAAGTGCGGTGCCATGACTGGTAGAAGGCATCCATTCGCGCCTAATAGCCCCGCCGTGCGACCAAAGAAGTCTTCCGTCTGTAAGATCTGCTGCTCATTGACTCGAGAGGGCGGAGTCTTGTCGAAAAAGCCATAGTCGACGTTGATATATGGACCCTTGAATACGGGGGAATGATACGCAGCCCTGTCGCAGATCTCGAGATTCGGAACGGACGCCATATGCGTGAAAGAGTGCATATGCGCGTCGTAAGCGGCTGAACCTTGACATTGCCCTGTCCGTCATCTTGCAGGCTGATCAAACGGCAAGCTGCACGACCTTGGGAATGGCACCGAGATTTGACCTGCCGATCAGACTCCCTGATGCCTACGTCTCGATGAGGTCGTTAATCACAATGCCAGCGTAGATGATGTAGGTACAATTCGACATTGTTGACTCCGCATTACTGAAAGCTGTGATCGACAACGATCGAAAGTGTTGTGGGCCAGCGTGCGCTGCCAAAGATCGAGCCTGTGATGCCACAGTCTGACAGCGTAGTGTCGGCGATAAGGTTGTTGCGCATTGCTACTTCCTCGAAACTGACATGGACGAAAGTGCACTTAGCATCCAGATGTTGCAGAACGAATTGTTACGAAACGTGCATTTCGTAAAGCTGCAGTTCGAAATCGATACCTTCCCCCACGTCGATGGCACAATTGTCGCAGGTTGAATCTGCCTGTATATACTACCTAGCCGCAAAGCAGGGTAGATTAGTCTATTTTGCTCCGCGACAACAATAAAGCAGTTGGTCGAACCCAGATTCCAATGGCAAAGTGCCACGAGAGCAACGGTGTAGGCATCAACACGACCGACGGCCGTCATGAACAAGCTCACACGCGTTAGCATATCATGCGCACAGCCTTGAACGGCTTACCATAGATATGGCGTCTCAGAGTCGATTTAGCACATGCCATTCGTATTCCGGTGGTCGTCGCGCGGAGAGATTATAGCGGGCAGGCCCTCGGTAGGGCAGCCGTCAAAGATCCGCGCACACTCTCGCAGGACTTCGTCCCAAATCTGACTCCAGTCCCATACTTCCCAAGACCAAAAATATAAACTGGTGAATACCACCAACGAATCTTCTCCCTAGATCGTTGAAACAAAATTCTTGAGGTCTGGGCGACCCCGCATACATTTGAGCCAAAGTAGCATCCCTATGGCAACATGGTAAAACAGGTCGGTCTCGGCCTTCAGTTTCATTGTCAAGGGCTTGTTGATGGTACTTTCGAAAGGCTCTGCGACCCAACTGGTCTCCGCGGAAGAGGGCTTGTGTATCTTTATGTACTCAAGCCATTCCAGGATGGACACTCTTTGGGAATGAAGACCATCTGCGTTTGAGAGAGCCAGACCGTTCGAGTCTTTCTTGGCTATCGGTACCTCATATTGGATGGTATCGGTGTGCTCTCCAGCCGCGCCTATTGGCGCATCCCGCCTCGTCAATTTCCCGTCCATGTCACAGACAGTCGTTCCGCGGGGGCAGAGGGATACAGCCCTGTTCGTAGACTAAGCTGATTGGTCGTGGAATAGTTTTACACGCCCTGGTTCATTGGTCAGAATTTTGGAGGGGTACGAACAAGTTCCATGCATGATCAGGGCGCTCGCCTCTGCTGCAATCTTCTTGCTGTCAAAGCCCGCTAGGTTGAAGGCAGCCTGCCGATATTGCGTAAGGGCTCGGCCAGGCGTTACTGTGTCCACATCTATCCTCGAAGAGGACAAATCGGTATACCAAGGTGACAGATCACCCGTTACCCGTGAAGCAGACGCTGTGATTTCTCCGGTGGCGCGCGAAAGTGGTTGCGTGTGAGGAGCACCGGTTCTTCGAGCTGTAGGTACTCGTGATGGTGGGTAGCGGCGCAGCGTGGTTTTGTGGCGCTGAGCTGGCTTGAGCTGCGCGCAGGTGAGTCGTGCTGTGAAACCCAGCGGTGCTCTACGCGATGGGCTGAGGTATGCTTGCAGATGATTTGGGAGCCAGTGGAAGACTCGAGACGAGGGTGTTGTTGTCTGGTGCCCTAGGCTGAGATTGCCAGATTCCAGATGAAAAAGAAGACCCGTCTGAGAACCGTGGAACCAGCCTTGTGTGAGCCACGAAACCTCAAAATACTACGACTCGGGTTGGACCAAAGCATACATCAGTGTTTGCATGCCGGGAGGTCTGATCTTTTGAAGAAAAGCTTCTAATGTTCAGTACTAGAAGCAAATAGCGATTGCTCGATTTCGCTACGCAGGATATTTCCCAAACTCCGAAACGCTTCAATGTGAAAAGACGAACCTCTATATACATTGTCCGACTAGGGCTGCCGTATCATCGTCCTTTCTCGTTGTCCTCGAAACTGATCAATACCGTTGCCCGCATGTGTACCGCCGGACCTCGTTGGGTCTGAATTTCTGGCTCTGGCTGGACCACAGTCCAGCTGCATAAATAGCCAGTTGAGTGGTATGGCAGCATGAGGGCGAGCAGTCGCTGCTGCCATGGGATGTAGGATTTGCCGCAGGAGGAGTGTCCTTTTGACAAGACATTCATTCATCTTCTGGTGATGACACTTTGCCGGTCGAGCTTGGACCAGAGTAGGGACTGCTTGAGAACGGTGAAGGCAGAGGGTTCCGCGCACCTCCTCCATTCGCCAGTCGATCCGCTTCGCGCTGTACGTAGGTCTTCAGGCGAGTATCAGGACAACCCGAGTGCTGCCCAACAAGCTCCATCAGCCCTCGCATATCATTCTTCAGCAAATCGACCTCAGCCTTGAGGATCTTGTTCTGTCTCTCCACGTGTCGGGCCGTCTCGACAAGCTCTTCCTGCTGCCTCTTCTGTTTGCTCCTGCACTTACTCGCAGCCTTGCGGTTCTTCTCAAGGTATATAGCTCGCGCAGACCCGGGCTCTGCGTACTCGGAACCGCGTCTTCGTCCTACTTGTGTGTGAGATATCGTCGGTGACTGTGATCCAAAGTTTGACTGCAGGCTGTCGCAGCGACCTTTCGTCGATAGCGGATCGTTCTCGTTGGCGAAAGAAGCGAACGTCGAGGATGCGTTTTGGTGCATGTGTCCGTCGAATGACATCTTGATGTCAGAGCCAGGCGACGCGTTGTCAACATCGAAGTGTGTGTTCATAGGCGAGACAGTCGTAGGGTCGAAGTGGCTGCTTTCTGTCCACGTCGCAGGTGACGACTGCAAGCCTGCTGTGGACACCCCAGGTGTGCCATGTATGTGGGACTGTGGATTGAAGTCGTTGAAAGATTCGAGTGAGGATTTGTTGTAGAATGCGTTTTCGTTCAACGTTGGCTGTTGGAAGCTAGGTTGAAGAGGATAATTTCGCTCCGAGGATCGCGCATTGGGCACGGGGAACCCTTTGTAGGCTACGGGGTCTTCCTGTGAAGCCGGCCAACGATCTCCTGCGTTGAACATCGACGAATTCTTCGACATTGGGTCGAACTCAAATTCGAAAGATGAAGTATGAGCGCCCAGGGATTGCAATCCCAGCACTGACGTAGACATGGGTGAGGTGTTGAGTGACGGAAGGTTTGGGAGGGAGGTGGGGTAGGCGTGTTCTTGTAAACTGTGTTTGATTTGCCCTCTTTTGAACCAATTGGTATTCTTACTTTCCGCGGACGAAGTAGCCTGGAACCACTAAGGGAAGCGCGCCCTAACATGACTGCTTGTTCCGCCTAAGACTGGACACGCAGAATTCTCGAGCATTTCCGGTTGGCCGCTGATCATGATGCAACGGCACAGATAGTACGCAAGCAACGCTTCTCACATTCATAGCGGAAAGTCGGCCAGGTCGCAGCAAACCGGAGCAAGGGTATGTGATTCTAGCAATGGCCCATGCGCCCGGGATACTAAGACTTTGCGATTGGGGCGGATCTCTCTGCCATCGCAGGACATATGCATGGCTAGCAAGGAGCCGCTGACCGTTTGCGATCATTCAGGCATAGAGTTCGAGGAAGCGTAGCCTGCAGATCATCCGAATGAAGGCCACCGTCGGCCAACCTGACCGCGCATGAGACTTACGTGGGTCCTGTGGAGCCTGGCAGCGAGTCGCCCTACCGGTCAAGGTTCCCGGAGCCAATTGAAACGCAGCTCACGCCCAGGCGTGGGGTTCCTCAACTCGCCAGGCTCAAGGCGACGGCTGTAACAAGTAAGTGCATTCCCTCCGGGCTGGCTTCCGCGGGACGGGAAAAGGAAACGATGTTGCTGGCCTCGTGGTGAGCGGCGCTAGACGTTGCAGGCGGACAGCTTCGTTTCCTTGAAGAGCTTCGGATTGGCCACGGCGGTCGCCTCCAGCTGCTGTTGGTCGTCGTTGGTATGATGTCTGTGGTAGGAACATACAGCCGAGAGGAGTTCAGCATTGGGTGCGAGCTCAACGTTCCTTCCCGAGCGAGCGCACTACGATAAACTTGGCTCGGCCCTAGCCACCGTTGTGAACCAAACATCGGACCAACTCTTGTACACCCAGGCACCGGTAGCGCTATTGCCCATCTCTATTCGTGATGGAGCGTCAAGGCCTTCGAAGAATGGCCTTCGAAGAAAAACCCCATCAAATGTTTCCCTCCGAAACTGGTGGCGATTAATGTGGCCTGAAAACGGGACAGAGGCAGCGCCAATCCGGCTGCCAGCCCAGCCTATGGCAAGTGAGCTGGAGAGATCACTGGGCGGCATGTCCGGACGTTTGCATTCCTCTGAAGGCTGCAAACGCGTCTTTAGGCTTGGTTCTCGTACTGTGCCTTACGAAACAGCGTCGTTTACGGAGCTTTACCTAGCTTTCTACGTCATTTTCAATGGGACTCTCCGCAATTCTCGAACACGTGCAAACAAAACAGACCTAGCGTACGAAACCCACGCCGAAGCCTTTTCAGGCGTCGAATTTGACAAGAAACAGCCGCACGACTTGAGTGACAGCGGAGTCTTACTCTACAGGCCGACCGTGATGCGGGCCGTACAGCCAAGACGCCGTCAGCTTCGTTTCGCAAGGCGTCTTTACGCGAGTTCCTGGCGGCCTTTCCAAGTGCTGAGATCTTTCAGTCGGCAATCACTTTTCAGCTGAGATTGCGAGGCTTCTAGCGGTTTGTCGCATTCGCCATGTCGAGGCGTTGGTAGCTATGCGGGTGCCCCGCATTAGCGACCCGCAGTCTTGTGAAGGTTACCTCAGCCAATAGCAGGGCCGACAGGGGCTTGGAATTTCTTCCTCCTCTGGATTGCGCTCTCATACGAGCCAACCATCCCGTGGTTGCCTGTTCGGCATGGTCGCGGCAAGTGGCCGCTGCCTTCAATATCGCTCCGTGCTGTCTGCTGATCGGCACATTCGACTCAGGCCTGGACTTACAGGCGCTGCGAGCCATCGATAGCAGAGAATGGAGAACGACAATTCACGGATCCATAGTCGCGACTGTTGCCGTGTAACGAAAACGTTCCATGATAACTTCGGGAGGATTTCCTATCCAGAATGCTCGACCCTTGCAATTGATAGCCACGAGCTTGCAGAACGCGCCATGCCCAATATCGATGCAATGGCATTCAACATCCTTTGGAGGCAGCTCAAGATATCGACTTTGAGATCAAGACAACTGATGCGGAAACCAAAAAGCTCAATGGTTTCTTCCAAGAGCACCAATCGTTTACATCGAGGTATCACGTGTGTTCGCGAGGTCCTTCATATTCTTGCCAACAACATAGTATTACATCTCACGCAAACGGAGAGCACAATGCTGTCCAGAAGCTTCGTTCATTCAAGTCATCGCCATTCAGTCTCGATTATTCGTATCTGCTGTCGGTTGTTTCCTCCGTGTTAGCACAGAGTCTCTGTTATGGCTTCGACAGGCTGTAAGATAGGGCCATTGAGGTCCACGACCACCAGCACCACTCTTGTGGTAGTAGCACAATGCTGGATATCTCGTCCGCACCAATCAAACAACACGAAGCTTCGCAGAAGACCGCCTCTGCTAGGTTTCCTCTGCACCATTCCGCCGCGGGGTCTGCTCGGCAAATTGCTCCGGTAGCATCGCCTAAACTCAACCTCGCTGTAATATCAGATCCACAATGTAGAAAGCCGTATGGAAGAAAACGGTCACTGCTTCGATTTTGATGTTTTGCCATCTTAAATTGAAGCAAGAGCACCACAAGCACACGACGGCCTAAAAGGGACTCGCTCATACACTCGGAAAGAACCCTCTATGGCGCGACTCTCAAGCGTGGGACATCGTGTGGTCCCATCTCCTGAGCTTGTTCAGAGTGGATGCTTTCAAATCGCGACGCTCCCCTGTCAACTTGGGAATGGGCCGCATGCAACACTGGGTCTTAGGTAACACGCTGACGAGCCAGGGGTGCGGATGTGAGAATCCTTCGCCAGGCAAGGTATCGACAGTTCACCTGCCAATCTGACTCGTGCGACGGGAACGAGGTGTCAAAGGATGAACCGTCGCTATTGCGGGCAGCTCGCCCTGAGCAGCCGGCAGTGACACAGACACCGCACCACAACGTAGAATTAAATGGTCCATTTCCTCGTGAGAGATAATGAGGAACTCACTGCGATGCTACGTAGTGGCAATTTTCACAGGACACTGGCAAACTCTCGATGAAGAGAATGTGGTCCTTGTGCTCCTCCAGATCTATCAAGGCTGACTGTCGTGCCTACCGATCGCTGGGCTATTGTCGGCCATCGCCCCAAATCGACCGCAACGCATCCTTCTCAATCGCTGCCGACGTACCCTTTGGCAAAGCACGTATGTGACATGCATGCGGGTGACGCTCGATATGGACAGAACCCTTCAGATATCCACAAACGCCCGGTGGGTAAGTGGCGATCGACTGACCGTGGACCCTGGGCAAGGTACGTGTCTGAAGGCGTAGTCGGAGGACTGAGCTCCTTACCTTCCGGAAACTGGCCCACCAATGGATACGGTATATTGACGGTCAAATAGGGCGGTAGGGCATGGCGTAGGCCCGAGTGTAGGCCCACTTTGATGATGCGTTTGCTGACACATGTTTTGAGTACTTGACATGTGTAGAGTTGTTGTAACATGCACTTTCGACAATGCCATATTCCAGCGTTCTACACTTACTCCTTCAAGCAGGTTCGGCTTTGAGAATGAGACAAGATCAAGCTTATTCGGTCATATTCAGAGACGCGTCACCGTTCGAATGGTCTGGATGCCCATTTGGGATAGTCGCTCGCACACCCACCGCGTACGCCTGGAGGGTTTACCTTACTTCGAGCACACCTGAAGTATTCGTGAACATCGCGCTTCACGTGTCACACGTTGATTAGGTCTCTCCATACTGACTGTCATGTCAGTAATGCTCACAAATACTCCGTGTGTTTGACACCATAGTCACTACGCTTATCATCGCTCAACCCGTGCCATCTAGATGCTCGGATACCTCTGCCGCCGCCAGGTGCACCCCACAAATGCGACTTAACGCCTCAGCCGTTATGCTTGTGGTATATACGCTAGCGAAAATGGAATCTTAACAGTGACCTGTTGCCAAACTGGACAAGACGCGCCTCCCTGTCTGGCTATCCACGCTCACCTCTATTGGCTTGAGCTATGCGAACATCTTAGTTAGTGCCAGGACACACCATGTGCGTGCCCGAATAACACGGTCTCGAAACCCGCGAATTGCATGGAGAGCAGACCAAGACAGGGCGTAATTACACAATCGCTCTTGCGGGCCAACTCAGTATGCAGCTTGGCTACGTCTACGACTCCAATCCCCTGTCAGCTCAATAATCCGCGGTTCCTCTTTCTGGAGAATCCTTCCAGACAGCGTTGTACCCAGCAATGATCAACTTTCGAGAAGACATGACCTGCTGCTCAAGTGCCGGTGACACGTGCATAAGGCTCCACATACATGCATTAATTTGAGGCTGCCAGTGGAGCTACTCAAAGTCCAAACAAGCTGCGAAGACCGAACGAACGCCACCAACGACATCGAACTCTCTAATGTGGTCAACGTTACTTCCATAGTATTATGCCTGACTCGATCTGGAAGACCGTAAGGATCCGGCTAGATCGTACAATTCTCTCTTTTCGTTCAAGGCACCGGCACTACCAACAGCTCATTTCTTCCAGACTAGGCCCAACAGGCTTAGGAAGGCGTCTGGCCCGTTAATCGCCTGTCGTTCTTTCTTACGCGCCACGAGACGTGTCACCGTCTCCTTTACCGGGACCTTAGGTGCTTCCTCTTTCTCTTCTAGAGCAATCTGAATATCCTCTTCAAGCTCTTGTTTCCCAGTGTTTGGCGTGTTTGCGGCATACAATACCGCTCTGCCCTGTGGCTCGGATGCTGATGCCAACATAAGCAAGCTTGGCTGAACATTCCCAGGGTTCTCGTCCACGTGAACATGCTTTGGTATCTGGTGCCATGGTTGAGGTGCGGTACGGACCGAGGTCTCTGAACTCAAAGACGTTAGCTCTTTTTGGATGTCTCCCTTTGCGAAATTCTCGACTGGATCGCAAAGCGTCTGAGTTGTAGCATCCGCAAAGAGCCTCTTCATTCCGTGATCAGTATGGCTGCGCTGAGCTTCGTTGTCGTGGTATTTCCGCTGTCGAAGGGGTCCTTGGGGCATAGGGTAGTTCTGGGGTACGGCAGCTTTGGCTCCCCATGACTCCAACAGTACCTCAACGCTGTAGAGGTTCTTCGTTTTAGTGGAAGTTGCAACGTCTTTCAGCTCCCGTTGGATGATGTCTGTCAACCCTCCTGTTGCCTTGAAACTCCACACACCAAGATTAGTATCTCGAACGAGCTCCAGCTTGGGCCGAATCGTATGTCGAATAATGGCCTGTTGCAGCTGAGTTGAGAATGAAGTTGTAACCAGAGGGCGCAGAACTAGTTCCATTCTGAACGACTCTCCTGTTCGTTTTACAGTCCCGGCAAACGGCCGGTATGCTCGTTGTATCTCTTTGCGGATCTTTTGGACATTCTGGTCAATACCTCCATCTTTTTGAGAAGTCTGGAGGCGCTCTCGGACCTGGAAGGCTACGACGTGCTTTTGTGGTGACGGTGTCAGCGGTGTGTCAGGGCGACCGCCTCCTCGTTGCGATTCTTCCAATTCAATAGAAATGACAGACATAGCTTCACTTGATTGTTGGTCTGAAGCTGACATTGTGTAGTGACTACACCCAATGTCGAGGGCCTAGCTGCTTGCCTTGGGTTTGGTGTTCACAAGACTCTGCGCAAAACGTCTAGCTGTCGTCTAGCCAGATGTCAGCGGAAATGTACTTGGATGACCGTTCAGTCAGGTTCTACCGCTATCTGCATCTCTAGCGCTGCTTCCGCTTCAGCTCGCTCGTCGTGCACTCGTGTCAGGAAAGCCTCTAGACCAAGTGTAGCTCGGTCGCGCTTGTTGTTGCAGCGCGCAAAATCCAACAAGGACTTCAGTGTGCTCTTCTTTTCATGAGTTGAGCTGGTCCCTACGTCAACTCCGCCGCTTAGAGCCTGCCTTGCGACTACAATCGTTTCCTCGTTGTACAGCACGACCGCGGTGCTCTGGGACAGCACTGGCGAGATTTGAATCTCCAACGAGGAGCGATAGCGCGACATAGCTAGAGAGCGCTCGCTGTGCGGTGTAGGTCGAGCGATCGAAGGCAACAATGGTGGCAACGAGAGGGATGCGGCCATTGTGGGGTAAGCTCGAGGTGAAGGTGAAAAGAGAAAGAGCGAGCACATTCGTCTGCACCCTCTCGACGAGAGACTTTAGAATCAAGCTCCTGAAAGCGTCTGGTGGCGACAGGTATCGGACGTGGGAGAATTTGACATTGACAGTGATCGAAGGAATGAATTGAGAAGGAACGACTGGCCGTACTTTCCTCCGCGCCTTTGAGTACTTATCGTCGAGAGGGCAGGATGTGGGTAAGGTTTCTGACCTCCCGACTTAAGGTAACGCAGCTTGTGCGCAACGCACTCTCGACAGAGTTACTGGAGCCTCAATTTCCAGCTCTTCATCATCTGCGATTGATGCGTAAGCGCACATTTGCACCCGCTCAGTTTGTCTCAACCCCACGTACACAACACCAGCCCCAGAGGAGCGTTGGCCGAGCACAAATCTCAAACACATTCCTCTACCACAGCCATTTCCTGGAAGTCGTCATCGCAGATTTTGCACCTCAACACTGCACCCCACACCCCCAAATGAGCTAGCCAGGCTCCAGCTTCTCCGCACACAATACCTGCGCACCCCCTCACCTCACCCAAGATCTCAACATACGCAAAGCATGTCGATAGGCTGGCTTACAACACCAAGTCCCTCTACTCACCCAGTGTCGCACAAAGACGCATACAGACCCCGATCAGATGCACATGCACAATGAGCTCGGGTGTTGCCGCCAAGCCACACAATAAAACGGTGAACCGCCGAGAAGCCGAAACAAAGGAGGAAACAAGGACTGCTGCAAGATCCTGCAGGCAGCGGGGCACACGACCCGCATCGGTCAGGCGTTATCCAGTGAGAGTGGTCGCTGGAGATGTTGCCCAGGCCGTTCATGAACGGTGGCGAGCGGAACGCATGCGGCACGCCCGTGGTTACGCGCCCGCACATCCTTGCCTTGTGACGCGTGGTGATGCGGGGTCGGTACATGCTGGACAACGAGGAGAGGTCGTCCTGTATGGTGTTGACTGTGATGAAGAGGGGCAAGGTTGAGAGGAGAGAATGAAGAGAGTGGTGCTGTACAGGATGTGACCGAGTAGCGGCGAGGAAAGAAGTCCGGTTGCTCCGTGGGGTGGACGTAGACAGCTTGGGATGACTGACATGCAGATACTCTGGGCTTATTCTGTCGATGTATGCGAGGTTGTATGTGATTGTGACCCCATGGTGTATTCGTCTAGATACAAAGGTACAGTACGGCTGTAGCTGACCTTGCAGTCTACCGGTGGTGAGTAAGTCTGCTTGCTCTGCATATCTTGTTCCTACCACACGCTTCTTCCTCGTGATCTTTGTCAAACCGTGCCAGTTTTGCTATTCCGTCTTGGAGCCATAAAGGTACGCCGTGACGTGAACGTGAGCCGGTACACAGAATCTCCTTCTTACATCATCTCGATCCATCCTCATAATGCCTTCTTGATACAGTGACCCCTTCGACGCCTTCAATGGATACAGCGGCAAGCGCTGGCGACGCAAGCCTAAGAATGAGCGGCTGGAACACGATTTTCAGAAAGAGCGGAAGCGCGCTGAACAGCTTCTCTACGTGTTTGACTTCTGGGAAAAAGACGTCAAGCTGGTATTGGCCAAGTGCAACAAGCGGTACGAGGAGGTCAAGTACACGCACAATGCTGATGACAGATTCAAGAAGACGGTCTGGCTTAACGACACACTCGGCGAGTTCGATAACCAGATGAGGGAGTGTGGACTCCACGTTGCTCCAAAGGGAAGTTATTGGAAGAAGCGTCGGTACTGATCAGCCGTCGCGGGCAGGGCTCAGCGTATCGCTTGTAGGTGACGGTACCCATGGAGTCTGGAGATTTGGCCTCACTGGGTCTGTTCCGACACAGTGTGATCCGTAGCTGTAGTAGATAGAGATTGCTCCCAACCACTCTTTTCATTCTTCAGCCTGCATCCTTCTCGATCTTAGATCTGTTCTTGGAGCCCGGCGGGCGGCCGATTCTTCCCTTGATCTTAGCCGGCACTGGCGCTGGTGGTGGTGCTGAAGGTTTGACAAACGTGGATTTGTTCATTGCGCCCGGTGGACGGCCACGTATCAGAGTTGACTCAGGCGGTCCCTGTGGAACATCGATCTGACCGCCGAGAGGTGATGGGTCCGGATGAAGGGTGAGCAGCCGCGTCCTTGACGGCGGGGAAGGTCTTGGCCTGAAGCCTTCGCCTTCGATCATGCGAATCATCTCCAGCGTTTTCTGATCCAGGGTGTCTCTCTCCGGAAAGATTGGTGAGCCCATCCATGTCAACTGTACATCCTTTCGTGTGCCCGTACTCGCAAATTTGGACGTACGTTTCTTGCGCTGAGGCGACTCTTCTTCTTCTCCCAACAATTCGGACTCAGCAAGCAGAACCCGCGGCGTATGTCTCAATGACACGCCAACGCCTTCTAGACCTCGATCGGACGCGGCTTTGTTCCACACAAACTGCTGAATGAGACCATGCCTGGATACCATGGCAAAGCCCATCGGCCACGGGCTTCGTGCCATAGCGTCCAGCGTGCCCTTTGTAGCCTTCAGCGTCGTCACCAGCAGCCCAAGAACAGGCTTGCCTTTCCAATTCGGCGGTATTCCCCGGAATGATCCTTCGAGCTCTCGAATATGACTTGGACCGACGGAGATTTTGCGTGCCTTGCACTGGATGATGACAGGTAATGGCTCACTGACGGGTGCCAGAACCCAGTGTCCAATCAAGTCAATGCCAGCATCATTCTTCGAGCCGACTCTGAGCAGCGAGAAGCCCAGCCGCATCAGGGATAGCGCGGTCGTGTACTCATAGTGGGTGCCAATGTAGAAGGTCGACAAAGGAGCCAGTTTCGTGCGGTTTGCGTATTCGATGAAAGTTGGTAGAGAGTTGTGACCTTTATGACCATTCCTGACGATCAGCTTCGGAA
Source organism: Didymella glomerata (assembly GCA_030271015.1). Lineage (NCBI taxonomy): Eukaryota > Fungi > Ascomycota > Dothideomycetes > Pleosporales > Didymellaceae > Didymella > Didymella glomerata. The sequence goes on from JAJOHN010000008.1 coordinate 565,844, forward strand.
TGTCGACTGGCGCGGCATTCCCGGCGGACGTGGTCGCGATTCGGCGGGGGACGAGACTTTGCGGAGCTGTTCGGGGGTGCCAGGGAAGGAGCGCTGCGTGTCTGAGCCATGCTACGCGCAGGAAAGGTCGCATTACGGGTGCGCTCGAAGAACTGCAAGATGACAATGCATATCTGCACGAGGCTTGGAAGGAAGGAGCGCGGGCGCATTCGAGTGCGTGAAGTGTGAGAAGTCAGAAAGTGACAAGTCGCGTGGGATTCACGCCAAGATCGACTAGCTCAGCCCTACGAACGCGTCCTCCCGTCGTGAACCTGACAGCGCCGCTGACCCCACAAACACAGACATCACGATTGCCACAGCCTAGCTACCCTCCGCGGCTGTTTATCTGGAAGCCGCGCGCAGAGATCACTGGCCACCCCAACCTTCAGACTTCACAATGGCCGATATCCTCACACAAATGCAGGACGAGGTGGACATGGTATGCGCACAGAGCCTCGTATGACGACATACTCGCTGACGCGTTCCAGCTCCTCAACATCATGAAGACACAGCTCCTCCAGATCCGCACACGAGCCCCACCGAGCGTCCCAGAAGGCCAGCAGAAGCTCAGCTCTTTCCAAGAAAAGGAGGCCGCAGACAAGTCCGAGAACGCAACCCAGAACCCCGCACAACCGACCCAGACAAGTATTCCTCCGCCGCCACTACCAACAAAAGAAGAGTTCAACGAGGACCTGAAAGATATGGCGAAGGACTTGGTCATCAAGAGCCAGCAGATCGAGCTGCTAATCGCGAATCTGCCCGGTGTGAACACAAGTGAGGTTGAGCAGGCGCAAAGAATGAAGGAGCTGGAGAAGGATCTAGAAGACTTGGAGGGTGAGAGGCTGCAGGCAGTCAAGGAGAAGGAGGCACTGCTCAAGATGGTCGAGGACAAGATTATGGGCGTTGGGAGGGCGCGGTGAGCATTAAGGGTCCAAAGGGATTACTACGAATCACTCCATAACACATCGGTGCTTGCTCTTTGTCTTCAAGCACAGGCGCTCTACCAATCTCGGAGGTCAAAGTCCCAGTGCCAATCTGGCGGCTCGCTCTTAAGGCTCCACATGCGCCAGAAGATGGTAGCTCTCTACGCATGTCCTTCTGCCACCTGTATAGGACACAACTGGACGCACGACGCGTCATGGAACACTTCACAATTCCCTGGAGTACTCTATCTCGAACCGCCAGGCTTCTAAGTGGTCTGCCCACGATGTCGATGGGACCCGCGAGGTTCTCTGGACGTAAGCATTGATTAACCCTCAGATATGAATGAAAAGAAAACAAATGCTCATTGGGTGTTCTGAACAGCATTGAACAGGCTCAGAGTGAGGGCTAAAACAATCTCGAGAGGTCTTACGAGAGGAAGAGGGAGATGAAGGTGAAGGCAGGAGCAAACTTCCTGGTGCTATTGCCTGATTGCACACATATTGTTCGCATCATATGCCAAACTCACAGCAGTTTCCATAGCCCATAAAATTGCTTTCGGGATTCACTCGAAGTCATCACTTCACTCAGCTTCATCTTCACTCTTCGTTTCACTCGACCCCGCTCTCCTCATATATAAACAACCCCATTTCCCGCCTTGTGATGTTTCCGCACCCTACAGTTGCAACCTCAAATCCTGCGAACATGTTCAAGCGACGCTCCGGCTCCAGATCTCCGAGCAAGCCCCCAGTGGCACCCACTCCCACGGTCGAAGAAGACTACAAGGCCAAACGCATCGCAACCGCCGCCAGGTTCGACAGCGTCCTCCAATGGACGTCCCTTCACGAAGGCAAAGCCGCCCATCTAGAGGATCTCGCAAAGACGACCCTTCGAGCCGGTGAAAGGTCCAACAAAGAGCTCGAGGATCACATTGTCTATTTCAAGGACACGATCGCGAAAGCGCAAGATGAATTCCACAAGGCTGCAAATGAGATGGAGGCATGGACACTGGACAAGCATAACGCTTTCGGCAAGGAAATCGAGGCACGTATTGGAGCGCACTTTGAGGAGTCGCGCAAGAAGCTGAGGACTATTAAGTACAGCGACTTTCTCCCGATTGTTGACTAGGGCTTGTGGTGAAGCTGCAAGATATACTGACTACCTCCCAGAAGGAGATGTTGGACAAGTTTCTTATCGAGATCATATGTGCAGGTCACTTGAGAGATCGGGAGCTGTCAAGCGCAAGCACTTCATTCAATGTATATCTTCAAGTCTTCTGGCCGCGTCCTCACTTCACCTGCTTCATTCTATGGCTGACCTCTCCTACCCCAGTCTCCGCGCACGCATGGAAGACAAGCGTCAACACATCCTCGGACATATCGAGAAGCACGATCGTGACCTCCATACGCTCGAACATGCGCTTGAGTGAAAGATAAGGGGCGACATTCAGATCTCTGCAGCTGTTCCGACCACAATCAACAGTAGAAAGAAGATATTCAAGGCCACGATAGACAAGTACAAAGATGCTGTTGACATATGGGAGAAGGCAGCGCTTCACAGGCGCGAGGGCAAGAGAAAGATGAAGATGTGTGAGAAGGTGGAGAGATTGTCGAATCGAGCTTGGGCGAAGCTGACGAGCATATCGTTCGAGGACATTTTGTAGAATGAGCGGTGAGTCTCAAGAGTGCCCGTAGTTCTTCCGGCTGTTCGAGTCGAATGCCCGATCGCAGATCAATGGAATCCACCACGGCTGCTCTAATTCAGCTCAATATAATACCCAATGCAGATGTATACAATGACCAGTGCGTCTAAACTCTTTACGGAAGTGGTGAGAAGAATGTCCTTCGCTTGGCTCAGCACATCGTTTGTCTTGTGTCTCCGAAGTTAACTTGACTTCGTCATATATTAGGAGGAAGGTTGTGTGGAAAACAGGACAGGAAGAGCTGAGGAAGATTGACAGCGAGATTGAAACTCTCGATCTGGAGATATTGAACGTGGAGGTGTCGCGCAGATAGGGTCTCAATCGTGTGGAGCTGGGTACTTGCAACTCAGGCAAGGGTTGTTCTGGGAGTTACTCTCGAAGTCTTGATCGGTATATTATTCGGAACTTGCCGCAGCCCAATATGCATTGCCAACTCGCGTCTCCAGGTGTGGTTGCGCCTTGCCGGCTGAAGAGGCCTCATGACTAGGACTGTTTGTGCAGCAAGCTTTCTACGAAGTCTTTGGAATATGACGTTCGTACCGTGATTCCTGGCAAACATCAGCGTTTCATCGCAACCTTGCAAACAGATCCACTATGGCCGAGAGCATAGAAGTCTCACCCATTGAACCCACTACTACCTATCTTGAGTGGCGCGCAAAGATCACCAGGAGATTGGCAGGCCACATGGCTGCACTGATCAACTACGAATAGAGCGAGAAAGGGGAGACCGGCGATCATGAGTACGCCCTCCGAAGGGAGGAGACCAAGATTGCGCGAGCTAAGTTACAGGGGGTCTCGAAGATGATATACGACCGGTCTAGTCTGACCGAGGAGTCAACGCGCTTGCTGCTTGCTGAGATCAATGAGGCACTGAAGGATGCCGAGAAGGAAGTTTCCCGCGTTGTGTGATGGATGTTGGAAGAAATGAAAGGCGCGAGGGCATGATAGAAGGACTCATATAAACAAACCTTGTTCGAGCAAGCTTGCCCACCGTGTATCATCGTGCCGCCCCATTCCACCTCCTGCAATTGCCGTAACTGGTAGAATCTCCCGTGAATGTGTAGTGATGACAGCCGCATATTGCACACAAGCAGAAGCCTCTAGTGTTTTCAGGCAGGAGGTATCCGAGTGGTGTGACGAGTACATATGATTGCTCTTCGTACCTGTCAATCGCACCTGATAGATCACATTGCTAGGGTTGTCGGTCAGTAGCTACTCGAACAAGATGGGCGTTGTATCCGCAGGTCCAGATCTAGCGTACATCGCATTATTTGATTCGATCATGGACGAAAAGATGTTCTCGTCTTCTTTCGAAGACCTTGCAGAGGCTTCCACAGATCCAGATCCTCCGTTTCAAGACGTCACATCGATCAAAGATAGTGAGCTCTATTCAGATCCGAATGAGCGTCTCCCATCGCCGCCTGTCATAGGGCCTCCGGCTCTCCTGGATGTTGCAGACGAAATTGGAAAGCACTGGTTAGCTACCATTGAGAAGACACAAAAATTAAGAAACCGTCTCATGCAAGAGAGGGCGAAGATTGATGCACTCACAAAGCAATTTCAAGCAGGGAAGTCCTCAGACAAAGCTTTGCACGACCGCATCGCCACCGGCGAGGCTTGGTTGAAGAGCATCCTTGACAACTTTAATAGAGCCATTCAAGACCACAAGATCGCCCAGGGCTCTCATGACAATAAGACCTTGCATGCCCTCGTAAGCCGTATCGAACAAAGGCAGCGAGCAGTGGAGGTCGCACTGCAGCAGGGATCCAGGCAGTGCGTTGACGACATAGGACAGGATGTAATTTCAGGAGTTACGGAGAAGGATAAGGAAGAAGAAGTGATGGAGCTGTTGCCAGAAGACGAATTGTTCAGGATGGAAGACGCGAACTTGGAGCTCCTTGAGCTCGACCTTCCGTTCTACACGCTGAGAGAATCTGTCGACGCTCGCCAAAATGCACCGCCCATTGGTATGTTTCCTGTCCCAAAACCTACGAAGAGGCAGAAGTAGCGTAAAGTTGCTCTGCAACAGCATTGTAAAGGTTTGGTTGATCGACCTCGCAGACTATGTCTGGAGGCGGGAGTGTACCATCAATAAAGTGTTGCTTCTCATACTTGGACGAACATTCAGACATCTGAAAGTGTGCGCAGTGCTGTGAACCTTATAACCGTTGATCGAAGCCTCACTGCGATCAGGGTGCCACATCTGTCGGAAATTCAAGTTTCTGGATGAGGACGAACCTTGGGCACCGATAAAAGACAAAGGATTTTGATCAGCCTTCACATTCTCGGGCTTTGGCGATGGAGAGATCCCAACTGGGAGGTGAAGAACGAAGCAATCCTTCGTTTATTTGCTCTCATCATAACTCCAGTCGACGGACAAGTTAGCAATTTTTGGTGAATCGGGCTGGCCTTTATCCACCATGGTTGGGAACTCGACGAGCGCCAACTTGTTGACAAGTTCCTCGAGCAGTTTCCGAAAAGAGGGACAACACTAGTGTAGCACAAGCAAACCTTGAGATATGCACAAATCGTGGAATTGAGTGTCTTTCATCATCTTGAGTATATGCCGCCAACTCGTGGTATCTTAGGTCCGTGATATCGTACAACATAATCCAACGTTTTTCTTGCGTCGCCCATACATCGCTCATTTGCGAGCCGATCCTGAAGCATCGTGACTTCATAGCTTGTCATCTTCTGGCTCTTCTCAGCACGCCCATCTGAAGACCTCCAGGCTGTCTAATGCTTCAACGTCTCCTTGGCCTTCTCATCCTTATGCCCATCAGCAACGCGCTCAGCCTCATCGTGAATCTTTTCCAAGATATCGTCCGGCAAGAGATCCTTCGCCCTCTGATCCGGGCTATCAGTCGTAGCCTTCTCCTGCTCGAGCTTCTTCTCCATAAGCTTCTCCTTGGCATCGATTGACTTCTCGACCTGCTCGACAGCACGCTCGATCTCGACTTCCATGTCTGGGAGGTCGAATTGCTCGGCAATCAGCTTGCCGTTCCAGCGCTGCAGGACCATGACGTCTTCGCTCTCGTTGTTGGTCTGTTGGTGCACGACGTTGGATACTTTGTCGGCGTCTTGTTCGGTCGGGCGAGGAGCGACGCGCGAGAGTTGGCGGGTTGGATACATCAATCCGGCGGTGTAGGCTTCGTCGAGAGCCCATGAGGAGACCGGCGTGGGTTGCTTGTGCTTGAGGAGGAACTCGAGGTACTTTGACCCAGTGAGTGCTGCAAGGGTTAGCGGCAGAGCTTTGCATATGGTGAGCTGAGTGTGGACTTACCCTTCCAATGCGACCAGGCGCGGTACAGCACGTAGAAGAACGGCAGGTTGGGGATGACAGGCACCAGCATGAAGGGCGCCGTGAAGGGCATGATGATGACGCTCCACATCAGCTTGTTGCGGTGCATGCCCTGTCGTTCTTGCGCCAGCTTGGTCAGGATCTCAGTGACCCTCTCCTGCTTGAGATAGCGCCCTGGGAACAGCAGCTCGTGCTTGGCCGTGCCGTCAACGATCTCCTTCTTGCGCCGGTCGGTCAAAGAGGGTAACGTCTTGAGACCCCATTCCTCGTACGGTATGCGCTTCAGCGCCTGGTTGCCGTAGAAGGTGACCTTCTTCTTCCAGTTACCTACTGCCTTTTCGTCTTTCTCCCAGGCGGCCCAAGTCTCATTGGCTTTGAGGGTGACCTTGTCGAGGATGGAGCGGTCCTTTGGGGCTTTCTCGTGCAGGCGCTCGGCGTATACCAGCGAGCGACGCGTCGAGATGGGCAGCAGGAAGAGGCGCATCGTGGACTGCCTGTTTGGGAAAGAGGTGGGTGAGGTCGTCGCAAGGAAGGCGCATTAGGTAAGCGCGCACTGTGGCGCAGGCGGTGATGCAGGTCTTAGACGAGAGCTTGGTGAGACATGTCTGTCCGACGCCGAGTCGCGTGGCACTTTTTGTGTGTGTACCTGAAAGCTGCCGCGGTTCGTGCAGAGGCGAATCGTGAAATTGCCTGGATAGCTGCAAGGCTGTGCTAGGGCGGCGATTGAAGCGATTACATCAGAGCGCGTCGAGCCAGCAGCCTGCCGTTCCCTGCACGACCCGGGCTGCCAGGGCGCCATCCCTGTTTTGAGTCGCAGGACCCGTAGATCAACGACAAGCAATCTCCTGCGACCAGCCGCACGCCCCCAAACGTTCGAAACGCTCGAATTCGCCCGTCACAGTCGCTGCGACCCCTCGTGACCTTCGCTGCTGCCCGCTGCGGCACCCTCACACCCTGCCTGCCATGCTGTCGCTGCTGCGCACGCTGACCTAGTTGCTGTTGCCACTCGCTGCCCCCGGACACAGCTGCCAAGCAGGCCAGAGCCCGCCAACTGTCGCTGACGCGCACCGCACGCTGCCCGACGTGTTTGCGGACGGACGCTGGGGCTGGAGGGAACGTCTAGTCAGGGACCCGCTTCGTGCGACAACCACGCCCCTCGAACCTTGACGCCCCAGACCTCACCATCAGGAATGGCCAGCAAGCCCACGGCCGAGCGCAGAAAGAGCGACCATGGCTCCAATGGCCCCACGGCGAGCAGCGGGCCCCGAGAGTCGCTCTCACTGCTGAGCCCCAACGACGCACTCACCACCACCGCCTCTCGTCAAAGCAGCAGCTCCACCACACCCGGCCGCTCCGGAGCCACCACAAGCAATTCGCTGCTGCCGTCGCCCATACCGCCGCCGACCGCCTCCTCGCAATCCTCACAGCACCGCCCCCATTCTAGAATCAGCGTCGTGTCCGGCACATCGCGCGACGAACACAGCGAGAGCGCCGCTGCTCGCAAGAGCCACAGCCAAAGCATCTCGAGCACACCGCGCACACTGGCGTCCTCCAAAGGCACCAGCTCGACTGCCGCGGACAACCGTGAGCGACAGCGTGCTGCCCGCTCATTGCCGCCATGGGTCCAGTCTGCCGACGAGGACGAGATAGCAGACGTCACGTCGCTGCTGCTACCCCGAACGCCCACCTCTATTCGCCCGGCCTCTCACAACTACATGCCGACGCCCAAGTCGAATGTGCCCGGCCGCAAATTCGACCATGCCCGCGAAGGCGCGCCAGTGACCCTCACCACTCCCTTTAACGAAAATGCCTCAAAGTGGAAACAGTTTGCTGCGGCCTCCAACTACGAGACACACGACCGTCCAATCTCGTCCAGGGGGCAGATCGTCGACGATGACTGGATGGCCGCCAATCTGCCAGATCTGGAGAAGCCATGGGAGCCTATTGACGAAGAAGAGAAAGAAGAGAAGATCAAGGGCTTCTGGATGTTCAGTCCTGCGAAGAGGAGGCGCAAGTGGGTAAGGTTCCACCGCACTATCATGAATCATCCTATGGTTCCGGCATTGATCCGATGTGTTGTGCTCGCCTTCTCCATATTGGCCCTGTCGTTGGCTGGCGCCATTTTCCGCAAGTCGGACTCAGCAGGCTGTGACAACAACTCGTCAACCTGGATGGCCATCATTGTCGATGTGGTAGCCGTCATCTACACTGTCTACATCACCTACGACGAGTACACATCGAAACCTCTCGGGCTGCGTTCGCCCAACGCGAAGATGTCTCTTATATTCTTGGACCTGGCATTCATCGTGTTCGAGTCTGCAAACCTCAGTCTGGCATTCCAGGCGCTGACGGATGAGAAGTGGGCGTGTAGGGACCCCAAAGAACCGCAAGCGTCCTACTGCCCGTACAATCGGCCGATCTGCGTACGACAAAAAGTACTGACCGCGACATTGCTCATTGCTCTGCTGGCGTGGCTAGCCACCTTTAGTATCAGTACTCTGAGGTGAGTCCTCTCATGCCCAACGCGCCAACGTGACGATGCTAACGTTGTGAAGGTTGATCCATCGTGTCGCTAGGTAGTACCAGCTGCACTCCTCCTTACGTTCCATTGCGCCATATATACTTGTACCATCACACAGATTTCCTTACTTTGACTGATACGTTCTTCTCTGCAGGCATGACGCATACAAGCCGATGCTCAGATACCGCCTCGCAAAGCGCGCTGGTACTTTTGTCCTCGCTCAGACTGACCGTTTCCGTTCCCGTTCCCGCGACTTTGCATCTGTATCTCCTTAGTTTTGATTTTGCATATGCATGGCGTTGGAGGCACACCATGATGTTGTTTCTTTGTTGTTCAGGCCAGGCCCGCCGTGGAGGTCGTCACGGTCGCGGAAGCCTAAGTGGATAATTGTAGCCGGTGTTGCAGACTTCAGCACACCTCAAATATAATGACATGACTAAGCGTCGTCATTCGCAGGCCGTCTCCAATCATAGTAAATAATCAAGATAAAGTCAAAAGAACAGCAAGATGATAATTGCATCTCGGTAGCAAACAGCTTGTGACCTCTCTAATACCGCCGGTTGCCTCTGAGCTCGCTCACCTAAAGCTCACTCTTTGCGCCCTCCAGCTTCTCCCTACTCCACAGCACCGGCCCGTCATCCCCATACAGCGGATCCTTCTCAAGCCACACCACACTCCCGACCGCCCTCGCCTTGCTCTCCTCCCCCTTCTCGCCGTAGCACATATCCCAACTACACCCCTTTGGATAACTTCCCAACATCTCAAATCCGCCCTCAGCATCCTTCAGCAACCGATGCGCCACACCCGCTGGCACAACAACTACATCCCCAACCCTGACTTCCTGCTCCACGCGCCCCGGATTCGCCTCGCCGCCGAACAGTAGCTTTGCGCGGCCCCGGATTATACATAGGATTTCGTGCGTGGTGCTGTGGTAGTGCGAGGTTGTGTACATTGTGTACCGCCATTGTGGGGAGATGTTGTTGCTGGGCAAGTGGGATTCTAGGGTGCTGGCGGCTGTGGAGGAGGGGAAGCAGGAGTGGTAGATGAGGAGAGGGTGCCTGTGAGGTGTGGTGTTAGGGAGGTGGGCGTGGGAGGGGATGTAGTGTGCTGAGACTTTGAGGGAGCTGAGGGGTGTGAGGGAGAGCTTTGGTGGCATCGTTGGTGTTGGTGTTGTTGATGGAGCTTCGAAGGTGTGTTGCTCTCCAGAGCTAGGTGGCGAATGATCGTGTTCAAAAAGAGTCGATGGACTTGGTTCTTGTGGATAACTCGTTTGGGGGATTCTGAAGTCCCGTTTGAAAGGTTTCGATAAGTTATCAGTATGCAGTGTCTAATGCAAGAACCGTGAAAAGCTTCATGCTGTCAGTAGATTCTGATCTGGATAGCCAGCATTGATCAATGACCCCGCAAGACGTCATAATGAAGAACCTCAGGTCGACATGTCCTACACTTCTGCCGAAGATGTTTCGAGCTGCGGAAATGGTATCATTCGTTTCCTGGTCTGCTCGCAGCTGGCTTGATACCTCGTAGATGACTCGTGGGTGATTGAAAGTTGAGCAGCGACGCAGAGTACAATGGAACCATGGTACCGAGATGACGCGAGATATGACCAGATCTCGTTAATCGAGCCCTCATAAATTCAACGTTACAGCTTGAAGCTTTAGAAACGCACCAAAAAGACGAAGAAAGACGATAGCAAAGGTGAGCACCCTCTTGATCTGGACCGAGTTACTCCCGCCCCACTTGCGGTGTGTAAGCGTTAGTGCAAGGCTGAAGTGAAGCCCATCAGCCAAGCTCGGTGTTGCCTGAACCATCGACGTAACTCACAAAACCTCGCCGCACCTTCTCACGACCGCGTCTTCACCACCGGCCTCCCTTCCTCCCACTGTCACCGCGCACTACCGCACAGTGAAAGGGTGTTGTGCGCTAGAACCGCCGCGAAGAAGGTACCTCCGCCTTATAATCGGCCGCCCGCATCGCGACCTTCGCCTCCGCACCTTGCGCCTACCCTACGCCCTTCCACCCACACAACCGCGACCCTGTCCTCTGGTAACGCACCAAAGCTCGCCTACAACCAACAACGCTCGAACAATCCCACCATTACCCACCGCGCAAGAAGACGCATACATACTGTGCCCCGCGCACGCGACGCTCATCATGGCTAGCACAATGCCACCCGTTCCCGCAAAGGACGATGTTAACGCTACGTAAGTATTGATCTTGTATTACCGTCTGAGTGCGAGCGCGGGATGCTGGAAGGCATCCAGACTGAGACCAATCGCTGGTAGGAGAAGGAAGAGCGGTGCTCTTAGATGCTGCCATCAGACTCTGAACTTACGACCACCTCCGGACTGGCGGTAGCTGCAATGAGGATCGCCGCTATTGTTAGAAGTAGCATCGACAATAGGATTAGATACTACGGACTATTTGCAGCACTGACTAGCTCCACAGATGGAAATACCTCGAAGCCGGCGTCGACAAGATCATGACCAACCTGCGAGGTGGCATGGACATGAAGACCTACATGGGTCTGTACACCGCTATCCACAACTTTTGCACAGCACAAAAGGCCGTCGCCGGGTCATCCTTCGCAGCGAACAACAATCGCGGCGGTGCCCACCTCCTCGGAGAGGACCTCTACCAGCACCTGATCGAATACCTCAAGGCACATCTGGCTGGTGTACAAGCGGAGTCGCGACAACACGTCGATGAGGCTCTCCTCACGTTCTACATCAAGGAATGGAATCGATACACAACCGCTGGCCAGTACAACAACCATCTGTTCCGGTACTTGAACCGTCACTGGGTCAAGCGTGAGATGGACGAGGGTAAGAAGCACATTTACGACATCTACACATTGCACCTGGTACGATGGAAAGAGGACATGTTCACCGGCACACAAGAGAGCGTCATGCGCTCTGTCCTGAAGCTCGTCGAGAAGCAGCGAAACGGCGAGACTATCGAGCAGTCGCACATCAAGTCGGTGGTCGATTCGTTCGTTTCGTTAGGCTTGGACGAAGCCGATAGCTCGAAGTCGACACTCGACGTGTACAAGGAGTTCTTCGAGAAGCCCTTCCTTGAGGCTACCGCGACCTACTACGACAACGAGTCGAAGCAGTTCTTGGCCGAGAACAGCGTGGTGGAGTACATGAAGAAGGCAGAGGCTCGCCTTGACGAAGAGAAGGACCGCGTGCCCCTATACCTGCTCAATGAGATTATGTCTCCGTTGATGCGTACCTGCGAGCAATCTCTGATCACAAACCACTCTCAGGCCCTGCGCGAAGAGTTTCAGATTCTGCTTGATAACGATAAGCAGGACGATCTCGGCCGCATGTACAAGCTTCTTGCTCGCATCCCTGAGGGTCTTGACCCTCTGCGCAACCGTTTCGAGACGCACGTCAGGAAGGCTGGCCTTCAGGCTGTCGAGAAGCTCGCGACCGACGGCGAGAGCCTGGAGCCTAAGGTCTACGTCGAGGCTCTTCTCGAAGTTCACACCAAGTACCAGGATCTCGTCAACAAAGCCTTTAACGGAGAGTCTGAGTTCGTGCGATCTTTGGACAACGCCTGTAGGGAGTTTGTCAACCGCAACAAGATCTGCAAGTCTGGCTCCAACAAGTCACCCGAGCTCCTTGCCAAGTACACCGACACTCTGCTCAAGCGTTCTGGTGCCAAGATGAGCGAGGAGGACGACATGGAGAAGCTGCTGATACAGATCATGACTGTGTTCAAGTACATTGAAGACAAGGACGTTTTCCAGAAGTTCTACTCGCGTATGCTTGCCAAGCGTCTTGTGCAGACCACATCCGCGTCCGACGATGCCGAGACTAGCATGATCTCCAAGCTCAAGGAGGCCTGCGGCTTTGAGTACACGAACAAGCTCCAGCGCATGTTCCAGGACATGCAGATCTCCAAGGATCTCAATGGCGCCTTCAAGGACTGGCAATCGGCCAATTTGGACGAGGCTGATCAGAAGGCCGGTGTCGATGCCAGCTACCACATCCTTGGTACTGGTTTTTGGCCGCTGCAGCCACCCACAACGCCCTTCACTGCTCCTCAACTGATCGTCCAGACCTACGAGCGATTCGCCCGCTTTTACAACAACAAGCACCAGGGTCGTAAGCTCACATGGCTGTGGCAGCTGTGCAAGGGTGAGGTCAAGGCCAACTACTGCAAGGTTGCTGGCTCCAAGGCTTCCCCCACGTTCCAAGTCTCGACCTACCAGATGGCCATCATGCTCCTGTTCAACGACAGCGACACCGTCAGCTACGACGACATCGCCGAAGCAACGAAGCTCAACAAGGAGACCCTCGACCCTAGTCTCAGTGTCTTCATCAAGGCCAAGGTCTTGCTCGCTCAGCCTGAGGGCGCTAAGCCTGAGTCAGGCACCGTCTACAAGCTCAACACTGGGTTCAAGACCAAGAAGGTCAAGATGAACCTGAACATTGGTATCAAGTCCGAGCAGAAGGCCGAAGCCGAAGATACTCACAAGACCATCGAGGAAGACCGAAAGCTGCTCATGCAGGTACGTACTCAGTTTGCTCACATAATCTAGAACATATGCTAACTTCACGTAGTCCGCCATCGTCCGTATCATGAAGTCTCGCAAGAAGATGAAGCACCAGCAGCTTGTCTCGGAGACCATCCAACAGATCAAGAACCGCTTTATGCCTCGCGTCCCCGACATCAAGAAGTGTATCGATATCCTTCTCGAGAAGGAGTACCTGGAGCGCCTGGAGGACGACGAGCTTGGCTACCTCGCATAAGTAGGGTGTGCAGCTTGTTGTTCCTCCGCTGCTTTGGCGGCATCGAGCGCGTTACACGTCTTGATAATGAGTAATGCATTTTCTTTCACGGCCGGCACTATCATCATTGCTCTTTGGCTGCATATACGGCGTTCGGGAGGTGGCAGCTATGCTTGGGCATTTGCGATAGGAAGGGTATTTGAGCGCGATTGGTGCGTACCCTCCCTCAGCCTCGCAATAGATGCCAGGGAACGGCTTAAAAGGCGTCTACAGACGATTAGTCTATGGAACAATGTTCATGTATTCTTGCAATCCTGGTGTTGTTCTCAAGTTGGTGTCTGCTGACAAACTTACCTGTAGGGTCATGCAGGGACATCACATGCATAATGCATATCATCGCCAGTTTATCTTCACAACACGAGATGTGTCAATGAAGGATCCTTCTGCATGTTCAGGCACAGTAAGCTTAGTCGAGCGACCGAGGGTTTCCCCGCATCGACCCCTCACCATAGCCGATACATGTTGCAAAGCAGGTATAAAGGCCAACACCGCCATGATCGAATATGTGGAACACATTACGAGGAAGGCGACCGAGTTCTATTGATCGACTAATATCACATCCTGATCCTAACCTTGTTCAACCATACCCCACCTAGGCGTCGTCTTCCCATCTGATCATCGATCATGCCAGGCCGCCTCGAAAACAAGATCGCCGTCGTCACCGGTGCCTCCTCAGGCATCGGCCGCGCCATATCCCTCGCCTTCGCCTCTCACGGCGCAACAGTAATCTGCTCCGATCTGCGCGAAGCAGCACGCATCCCTGGTCCCTCAGGTGATGCCGACTCGTCACAGCCCAGCACCGTGTCCGCCATAACATCATCCGGTGGGACCGCCATCTTCGTCAAATGCGACACCACATCCGCCGCCGACGTGGAAGCGCTCGTCAAGACCGCAGTCGACAAGTACGGACGCCTAGATATCATGGTCAACAACGCCGGAATCGCCATTGAGACAGGGACAGACCACGGCCCACGACCAGTCTGGGACTATGACGAATCCGCATTCGAGAAGACACTGGGTGTGAACGTGAAGGGCGTCTTCCTCGGTATCAAACACGCCTCCACAGTTATGAAAGATCAACAGCCCCATCCCTCCGGCGACCGCGGCTGGATCATCAACCTCGCCTCTGTCTTCGGTCTGGGCGGTGGTCCCAATTCAAGCGGGTACATAACGAGCAAGCACGCAGTGATGGGGTTGACGAAAGCGAGCGCCTGGGATTGTGCACCGCACCGCATCCATGTCAATGCGCTGTGTCCGGGGTACACGCAGACGGCGTTCACGGCGCCCATTTGGGAGAACAAAGAGGCCACGAAAGCGATTGAGGGGATGCATCCATTCAGAGGACTGGGCACGCCGGAAGATATTGCAAGGGCGGCGGTATTTTTGGCGAGTGAGGAGGCAAGTTGGATTACGGGGGTGGGGTTGCCGGTTGATGGGGGATATAGTAGTATGTAGAGCTGCACATCGACCAAAGAGGTTTGATACGAAGAGGTTTCGTGGAAAGAGAAACGCTATGCTTGCATTGCTGTATGCTGTGTCCCAGAACGCCAAAGATGCAGATACGCGGATCTATAGTCGCGCGTTCTCGAAACTTGTCCGTGTGCTGTCCATCCTTGTATCCTTGAAATTCCCGTTGCTTGGGGTCTTGATGAGCGCAGGTGGCGCAGTCTCTAAACCAAGATCAACAACCATCTTCTCCCAGCCAATCGCACACCGCGAAGCCAGCTCCTCAACTACGGCGTGATCCTTCCTCTCCATGGCGCGGTTGAACAGCTCGAAGCTGACCCAGCCGTCATAGCCGATCTCGTTGATGATTGCGTGAGCGACCTTCTTGACTGGCAGGTAGGCGCCGTATGATGTCTCGCCGTAGAATAGTCTGCAGTTCCTACTCCAACTCATACGACTCTTCTGTTCGGCGTTGTAGAATGCATGGCCTGGTCTCAGAGGCTCCCGTAACCTCTCGGCATCGACGATTTGGATGAAGAAGATTTTTTCGCGATGCGGTTTGATCTGCTCTACAAGCCTTTGTATTGATGCCGCAACAATGTCGTCTGCACCCTCGTTGCATCCAGTCTCTGATGTGGGGTCCGCGTATATCCTGCCAAGAATGTTGAAGCTGTCAAGACAGATGCCGAAGTTTGGTCGGTCGACCCTCTGGACGGTCTCCCAGCAGCGTTCCCACTTGTCGCAATATGTGCCCCAACATAAGCTCTCGTAAGCGAAGCGGATGACTGGTGTTTGTTGCAGACCCATATCTGCTATTTGTTGGAGGTCGGAGACGATAAGGTTGAGGTCTGACGAGATCTCTGATTCGGGCAGGAATGACGAGGGGACTTGGATCATGTCAGTGCCGAGGACATGTGCCAGCTCGAACCAGAGCTTCATCTCTTCTATCCTCTCGTCGTGCTTTTGTCGATCGAGAAGGCCCTCGTAGTGCATGAAAGGTTGTAGGCAAATGATCTCAATGCCTAATGAGTCGCACAGATCCCGCACGTACGCAGCTGCTGTCAGGAGATCTGACGGTGACTTCGATGGCGCAAGGTCGCAGAGGTCTTCGTAGAATAGCTCGATGCCCTGAAGGCCGTGTTTCGCTGCCATAGCCATCTTGTGCTCGAAACTGTGGCCGGCATAGCATCGGCCTAACGACATGGACGAAATACCCGGTCGGCAAACCATTGTGGATGATGTGAGTCTAGCGTGCAGCAAAGGTCAAGAAGAGTAGTGATGTGGAAGTCGTAGCCAGGTCTGAGGAGTGGACGTGGTATGAGCCGTAAGGGACTGGTGATGAGGCTGTTGCTACTTCGACGTCAGGAGAGTATACGCCTACGCTTTTGAGGCCGATGAGAAGGCTAAGTAAGACTCAGTTAGCAGCCTAGAGTTTACGCGGACGGCGCTCGATGAAATCCTCCTAATATCATCCTGGACTATGTATTGATAAGACCTCTCGAGTTAGCCATGGGTAGCCGCGTTGAGCCATGACGATGATTGGCCACCTGGAAGTGAGTTTAAGCGTGACGTTGACGTCGCGGCTGCGCCCAAACGGGCTAGATTGACGGAAAATCTTCGGCTGCAGGGAAATGACGCGTCGTGAATGTGGTCGCGCAGTATCAGCAGTACGAAGGTTGAGGTTTTATAAGCACTCGTGCTTGATGCTGAAGATTTGTGCAGGTGCGCATTCTCTTCGGAAATAGGTGTTCGATGGGTTGGAAGTGCTGTCTGCATTACGCACCGGGGCGTGAGTAGTCTAAGTTTCGTACGCGTCGCCATACTTCTCTAACAGTCCTCTCCTGACTCTGGCGTCCTGTCTCGGTAGCTGAGGGCCCGGCTGGTCTAGAGTTTGTCATGTCAGCAAACCTGACGAGGATCATTGATGGGTTGCTTACCGGATAGCGAGGTACAATCGGCTACCTAGCTTGACATCTGGTATCGGGCATGTAGCTTCGTCCGGGGGTGGGTTCGCAGTTGTCATCAACCCTCCTGCTTCAAGCAGAATGGCGACTCCGGCCGCAACGTCCCTGTGAATTGTTAGTGCTGACCTCTGAGTGCTTAGCAATTACTCACCATTCCCAACAGCCACCTTCCCACCAAATGTCGAAAGAGCCCATCGCGACATAAGCCAAATCTAATGTTGCGCTTCCTAGACTCCTGACACCATGCACCATACCGCCTCTACCCGACCTACTGCCCAGCTCAGCTGCCATGTTGACAAAACTTTCGATCTTACGGTGCATGTTGCCATCCGGGATATCCCGCCTGTCCTTGCCCCATTCACAGGAGAACACGCAGCCCGCCGGTGCCTTCTCTGGCATGGGTGCAATTGGATTGCGAACGAGTGGCAGCTGCTGGGTCTGGTTGAGGAAGGCGCCGCGGCCAGCGCACGAGGAGAAGAATTGGTTGATGAACGGAGCGTAGATGACTCCAACGAGAGGTTTGCTCTTGTGGATGAAGGCAATCGAGACACAAAACATTGGGAAGAGGTGAATGTAGTTGACGGTGCCGTCCAGCGGATCAACACACCATGTAGGGCTTTCATCGATGAGGTAGTCACGACTTGCGCCCTTCGAGTACGACTCTTCGCCCACAAATCTAATGCGTGTCAGTGTGAGCAACGGATTGCGGCATGCTGTACTGACTTGTGCGAAGGGTACTTCTTGGTGATCTCTGTTTTGATGAAAGCTTCGACATCTTCATCTGTCTCAGTGACCAGATCGACCGCATTCATCTTCTGCACATGCTCATCTTGCGCCTTGGTCCTAATGCCGCCATCCATCCTCAGTTGCGCAGCATCCTTCAACATCTGCCCCGCTCGCTTCCCAAGATCCACTGCGAACGCGTAAAGCTCATCGAGCTCTTCTCTCGAGAGATCAGACATCATGTGCTCGCAAAGGCGTGGGATGATAGATGACAGGTGCTCACTGATGATTCCATGTCGATGGATCGTGCTGATGACTCGGTTGCATTACCGTCTCAATCCGTCTTTTAGCGGCGGAGATATGTATGGTGCTAAGGAGATAAGGAGGCTGAAATTGGGGCAGGTGCGTTCAGACATGCAGCTGCAAATTCCCCTCCCCATCAATCACCCCGTGTACATTCCACAAGGGCACTCATAACCTCTCAGCCCGAAGCTCATTGTTCCTCAAAGCAATGATCCGGCTAAAAGAGGAAGATCACGTTGCTGTGTTCATCCGCTTCACCAAGTTCGATTTTCCCTAGTGTGGGGCCTGGCCAAACCAGCCTCTTGCGGAGGGGAAAAGACCTTTGCCGGAGCGGAACACTCTCCCGCCTGTCGAACATCGGGCTTTGCACAGCAATACTTACTCGCGCAGTGATCTTGCTAATGCAGGTAGTAGACGTCAACATCACACAGTCCTTCAACCCATTCGAAATCGTCGCAACCTGCTCTCAGTCCACATACGACATGGCCAAATCGATCCTTTTGATTAACGGTCCCAACCTCAATCTGCTGGGTACCCGTGAGCCTGCCATATATGGCTCTACTACGCTACCTCAAGTCGTCGAAGCCGCAGGGAAACAATGCAACGACAAGTCTATTACATTTGCGCATCTACAGTCCAACCACGAAGGTGTGATTGTGGACCGCATACACGAAGCTCGTGGAAACGTTGATGCCATCATCATCAATCCCGGAGCCTTCACACACACGAGCGTCGCGATCAGAGATGCGTTATCAGGTGTAGATATTCCGTTCATCGAAGTCCACATCAGCAATGTCCATGCGCGAGAAGCTTTCCGTCACCACAGCTACCTGAGCGACAAGGCAGTCGCGGTGATCTGCGGGTTGGGTATCTACGGGTACGAGGCTGCAATCGAATATGCATCAAGACATATCAAACCGAAAGAGAAGGCTTAGGTACAAACGAGAAAACAAAAAGCTAGCTTTATTGGAGCAATCAAATGAACATTTGGGACATCCTCCCGAATCATGGACGATTGGTGGCCCTGTATGGAAGCTGACTTCCCATTGCTTGTCACGTGATCAACGGATACACGCGTTGGCCGCATGATACCCGTCATCGAAGGCTTCTTGCTAGTGTATCCGCTTTCCAGATCCCCCAATATAGCCTTGTCACTCTCGTTGTCGTCTGTTTGCCTGGCGCTATGACCCGTCATTGCCTGAATGGTACTTCTTCTAGTGACCTGGTTACGATGTGTAGGCAGACGCCTCGAAACCCAGTATGATTAGTACATGTAAATCGTAGCTTAAATGAGCCTACTGGCAGATCTTCGGCGTGGGTTTCTTTCCCTCTTCGATCCAAGCCACAGTAGCTTCGCCGATAAGCCAACGAGGACTTAGTTGCCTGACTCCTTGACCGACCTTTTGGGGATACTTGCCATGAACATTGGGAAGATGATGCTCTAGCTCCAGTGACTGGTATCTATGCATCTTGCCGCCCTTACTAGAGCACTCCACCACAAATCCACATGGTTTTTGATGTTGATTAAGACTTCAAGGCAGAGCAGTATCCGCACTGAACGGACACCACAGCTTTGGAACAGCTTTATTGACCCCAGAACGCCTGTTCTCATGACACCAGGGCGATTGGATGCAACCGTACTTCAGGGATACAGTAGGCTGCCACTGGAGTGATCAACTGTGTTGCGGCACGGACCGTGGCGCGCAGGCAGCAGGCAACGACAGATAGGGTTGCCTGCGTGGCGCAATTCCCAGGAGTCTGTGGAACTACCTTTGCAGCTTGCGCCATTTCTTGTCCGTTAGCTGCACGTTTGAGAGGGCGAAAGTGGTACCATGAAGATCACAAGTTACACCTTCGATGTTCAGAGCAAGAGCATTAAAGTACATATTCCAAATTGTTGAATCGCTAAGTGTACGGTACCGCCAATGTAGTAAGAATAGGGGAATCTCAGTAGGTACGAAACGAAACAACGCCAGCCTCCGCTCGCCGAAAGAGTGCCACCGCCCTGGGTATGCAATGGGATCTAAGTATGCAGAGAACGGAAATGAGTAACGATGTTGGAAAGATACGAAATGGAAGCCGAAACAACGCTATCCCCCAGGCAACAGCCTGTCCTGAAGATAACCACCAAACGCCTCTATGATGCAATTCTTGTCCCTAGTCTGCTGCACAGCCGTCATGGGAGTGGATGCCTGCCAGCATCACATGGGCTGAGAGTTCGTACGCCGTGACCGTATGGATGCATGAGAGCCTGATAAGAGATGCTGTGAAGAAAAGGATAAGCCTTAGACGCCGTCTTCCGGGGTATCGTGTGTGATGCTGTCCAGGGCCTGGTCGATGATGTGGGAAAAGGCCTCGCCTCAAACTCCGTATAAATATCGAGAATCAAAACAAAAGATGACAGATCTGAGCGCATGTTCGAGGACAAAGATGTGCGATGTTTGCGCGTCGCACGAGGCAGTGTCGATGTGAAGTGGTGGTGTGGAGGATGCCGCATATGGTTAGCGCGTGGGGTGCGCATGATCGATGAGTGGATCAGCCGACACGCATGCCCACCCACCACTCACCGCTATGATGGTGACAAGGAGTGTATTGTGCCAAGTTCTTGACCCTCAACTTCTTACACCCTCGTAGTACGGTGACCGTATTGCTGGTAGGCGTCTTCCGCCGACATCTGGCTGATGTCGGGTGTACCATCTGATCGAAGCGCTTGCGAACCTGATGGGACACCGGGTACAGCGGGATTACTGAGGTACCCGTAGTCCCAAGATCCACGCCCTCCTTGTGTCAGGGTCGATGGGTACTGCGCCATATGATGAGCTCCCGGTGCCCATTGAGTCATGCTTTGTACTGAGGGCGTCCTCTGCGGGGTCGGCATGCCATGCCCTGATGACCCTTCAAGGCCTGCTGACATCTTGAAGTTGGGAGATAAGCTCGAGGACGTCATGCTGGGTGTGTAGGCAGCTGAGGCCATCGATGCAGAGACCGATCGTGGCGAGGTATTCCGATGCATACTCCCTGATGCATATGCAAGTCCGCTCGAGCCGTAAGACGACGTTGATGCGATAGGGAGCGATCCAGCACCAGCTGTTGAGGCGTAGCTTGCAGACTGGGAGTTATCAGTTCTGTGCCGTGTCAATAGTGGAGGGGCGACTTACATATTTGCTGATGATCTTCTTCAACGCGTGCGAAAGTATTTTCCACGGGAAAACCTTCACATCCTTCTCTATGTTGCGCGGCTTAGGCGCCGGGAAGCCCATAATGACCTTGAAAAATTCTTCGCTGTCTGCTTTGGCCTTCGAGACCGTAAGCGGCCGGAACCCCTCAAGGTTACGACGAATGCGATTCTTCTCTTCGACCGTGAAGCGCACATTCACCAGCTGTTCTAGGAGGTAGATGGTGTCTACGCTAGTGATGAAGTAGTCGTCCTTCTCTTCCCACCAAATACAGCTCACACAGATGCTTCTTGCTGGACGGGCTTCGGGTGCGACAGGGGCGAACGTTGCCGAGATCGTACTGCCTTGTTGAGAGCGTTCAAACTGTACAAGTCTTCTTTTTGCGTCAATCTCCTCTTGCGACCAGTCTTCGCTCATCTTGTCCAGATCACCCTCGATCTTCAGGACTGCCTTCGTCTGATACATAGAGTAAGGATTGAAAGGTTGACCGCTCGATGGCCCGCCGGCCTGTGAAAGCGAAGTCGCTCGGACGAGAGTAGGAGCTGGAAGGTTGGACGGTGATGGGAGAACCGAGAGACTGGCTGTCGCGGCTATTGATCCCGGACTGCGACTAGGCTGTGCAAAAGAGCTGTAATGACTGTACGATTGCAATCCAGGCGACATCTGTGGGGGTTTGAGGTCATTTTGATTCATGCTTGGGACTGCATAAAGGCCCTTCTGTGACAGTTGAGAAGAGTAAGTGCTGCTTCTGCTCATATCGTATGCTCCGGTCTGACCATATCCACCAGACAGCGATGACTGCGCTGGCAAGGGCGACAGCTGTGCAGCCGAATAGGCCCCAGACATCGAGCGCGGCTTTGCCTGGTAACGGTGCGTGTTCTGGCGCTTTGCGGCAATGGTGTCGAAATCTTCCTCATCTCCAAAGTCTGTGGAGTACTTGCGCTTCTTAGAGAAGTCGGCCGCGGACTGGTATGCGAGGTCGTGAGACATGTCGGTGAACGTGAATTTACCAGCGTCGGCCTGATAGCGAAGCTGGCCATCCTTTTCCATCTGTAGTCTCAGCATCATTGTTGGATTCCAGTCGTTCGTTAGCGGAAAAGGCGGAACTTCAACGCTCAGCACGTAGTTGTACCATTCATCATCGTAGGCAACCTTTTGCAGGTCTGCGATGCAGGCCTTCTTGCCAAACATGAGGATGAAAGTGAAGTTCTCTGCGGCGAGATCGTAATTCGTTCGGAGTTGCAGGCTGATGGTCGATCTAGCGGTGCCTTGCGCAGGCGTAACAAAGTGCGTTATTTCCGTTTCAGTAGATGTGTGAGGAGCGGGATGACGAGGTGCTGCATCGATAAATGAGGCAGCAGGAAGGAGATCGCCCGGGCCGCGTGACTCGTACGTCGAGCTAGGGATATAAGGCATGTCTGCGTTCGAGTGCTCATGGACTAGACGCGTGGATGTATCCGTGTATGGAGAGGGGAACGATGGCTGTGCAATACCAGGGTAGCTCGGGACCTGATTCGATCTTGTGGCTTCGGTGTCTAGTGGGGTGCGCGGTCAGTTAACCTTGCTAATACATCTCACGTGGCAACCAAAGGGTCCATCCGACCAAAATCATGGCAGCTGCCACACAAATACATCATATGAACGAAAACACACTTACCGTACACATATTGCTGGCTCTTGCCGTAGTCCGACATGGACAAGACACTTGTGCCCAAGGCAGAATGTATTCCTGGAAGGCTGCTTCTAAAGCCCTCACCACACTGTGCGAAGTATTGCTGATTGTCTGAGGTGACACTCCTCGAAAAGGGTGCACCAAAGCTATCAGACTAGCGAGTAAAGTCAGCATCGTCTTCGTTGGGGGCCAAGCTCAAGGCAGCGATAGATGCAGCCAGACTGCCAAAGGCAAGAAGGCAGACTCTGATGGAGGTAAGGCTTACCTGATAGCTAGGCTGAATAGTACAGGCCAGTTTGACGGTCTCCTAGAGCGTCTAGGAGGGAATACGGATGTACGTCTCGTGGTCTTTGGTGCCGTGATGATCTGCACCAGGGTATTCGTCCAAGTCTGGAGCTGCAAGACGCAGGTAGGCCAGCAACGAGAGCACGATAGAGACCTGCGACAGATTGTTACAACGAGCTGTCTGGTAGTCTCGCGCTTGTAATGACGAGACTGCAATTCGAAGACACTGGAAGTGGGCCTTGTGACCGACGGAACTGACGGAAGAAGGATATCCAGAGACAGAGGACCTAGATGTTTGGAAGGTCGATTCATCCGGGAATCAGGGGAACTTTGAATGTCGATGTCCTACACGATAAGTTCCGTTCTTCGCCTAGTCGGAACTTGGATCACAACAGATCTGACGTGCCGAAAGAGGGAAAGAGAAGCGTGCTGCTGGTAGCAGGCGAGACTTGATTCAGAGCAAATGCCAGGTCCTGAAATGACAGTAAGTTCCTGAGCATCGAATGTCGCATATGCGACCCGCATTTCGAATGTGACAGCCGTTGTGACTTACATAGCAAACAAAGAAGTCGAGACAGGCCGTGGGCTGGCCAATGTAGTAGAGGCCAGGCAGCCTTACCGTACAGGAGGGCAGACAAACAGCCGGATTATGAAGGCGCGATAGTGGAGTGGGCGATCGTTGATAGTGGCTAGTTGCAGTAGGCACGAGAGGCTACGAAGCAACCCAAGCCAACGGTAAGGGGTGAGATTGGTCAATGTAGAGGATGCAGGAGACGCGGTAATGCAAGGACGAGCGTGCACAGTGGGCTCTGGGGGTTCGGGATGACTCTTGGTGATTACCGGTCCCGCCAGCGCGGTAGCCTAGTTGACCAGCAAGTACTGGGGCACGCCCCTCTCGAACTGCTTGAGCTCTCGCCGGTGGGCACTACGTAGTGCAAGCTCCGTAGAGTGTAAACAATTAGGTCAG
Organism: Didymella glomerata; assembly: GCA_030271015.1. Classification (NCBI taxonomy): domain Eukaryota; kingdom Fungi; phylum Ascomycota; class Dothideomycetes; order Pleosporales; family Didymellaceae; genus Didymella; species Didymella glomerata. Next base: position 589,663 of record JAJOHN010000008.1, read on the forward strand.
TATACGGTCGTCTAGCTAGCGGCGACAGCGATGCTTTGTTGCGGGTCCCATGCACCGGAAGGGTTCTGGGGACGACGTAATGCTAATAGCTGAATAGTAAGCTGAGGATGAAGGTGACGTGTGACTGGTTGATATGGTCAGACAGCTGTGGCTGCGAGCGATGACTAGGCAAGACAGCTCCAGAATGCAGGCCCAGACGCAGGAGAGCTACGAGCCAAGGATCTTCTGAAGGCGGACGGTTCCTGAGTCGTGCAATGGGATTCTAAGACCTCTGCGATGGATGGGAGCGCGGATGTGGAGGACCGGGGCCAGTGCGTCGAAACACAATCCGTGAGGCGTTAATTGTGGAGAGATGGGTAATTGTGTAGGAAATGCAAACGGAGACCGCGACGGCGAGTAGCTGAGCAGTGCAGGCGAGGGAGATATGGATGAGATTGAACGGTGTGGGTGTGGGTGTCGACGGCGTTGTGTGAGCTGAGCATGAATATACGGCGATTGGGCAGCGCGGCAGAAGCCTCCATAATGATATACACAGCGATTTAGCTCAGACGGTACTCAGCAGCGTCTACACGGCCTCTACCAACGACATCCGTCAGGGCCTCCATGAGCCTCCAGCCCGGCGGGAGGTGCACGGTCAACCGGGCACTGGGTGGCCGCCGAGATGACGGAAGATGGGCTGCTCATGGCAGCCAATGCACGGCATTTGTGCGCAGCGCCCCATCTGAGCGCCCCGTCGATGGAAGAGCGGTGCAAAGGGAGGCTTCTGATGGAGTGTGGTGAGCAGCAACACGGGTCAAGCGAGCGATCGGGCTGCTATTCCTGGAGTGGCTTGCAGCTAACCTTAATGTTAGTCCCTGCCACGACCTGCGCATCGCCCAAAAGCCACGCCCACCAGCCTCCATTCAGGCACAGCGCAGTGCCCGCGACCGCTACGATGACGATGGCAACGAGCCAGCAAAGGGAGCCATGTTTGTCCTACGTGGGCGCGTTTCGGTTTCCTCGAGAGGCGACCATGTCATGGCATGAGCTCTCCCCTGCGCAGCACGCTCTTTCCCTCGCTCGCGCATTGCGCCTGCCACTTCACTGATGGACTGTTTGTATGTAACAGCCACATCGGCATGGCCATGAAAGAAGCAATGACGCGTGCCGGCAGGCGCGACGGGAGATGAGGCTGTCTCGTACAGCGCGGCGGCGCTCCCGCCGAAATGCCCGCAGCCGTCCATCCCATCTCCCCAGTCACCATGATTCAGAAAGCGTAGCCCTCCAAACGGCTGCGTTCCTTGCACGCTCAGACTCTGCCTTCCCAGCGGAGGGTTCGAAATAGTTGGCGACGGTATTCTTAGAACGCTGATGCCGTATCACTCAAGGCTCTTGCCCCGAACGGGGGTGTTGGCGGTTTGTCTGCGGCTGTGTTGCTCAGACGTCAGCCGCCCCACTCTCCAGAAGGAGTGCTATTAACACCTCAGCAGTCTTGCGCAATCCGCCATGATTCCCCTCTCAAGCAGAGCAGGGCCGGCAGAACACCATCACGTTGTTTACCCTTGCACTGCGGGCTGGCGCAAAAGCAAATGCCTGGTCTCCTGTGCGATGTGGGCCACTCGGACCGTTCGTTCACCACACAAAAGAAGACATGCAGCCCTGCCTCATGATGTACAAGGGACTGGAGCCGTCGCCGCATGGTGTTAATCTCCGCGACCAATAAATCGGCGGGACCCTCAGTGTTTGCACTCCGTCCCTGGCGTCAAGGCCAACTTCTGCTGCCGTCTCCGGCGTTTGCTGGTTCGTCGAGATGACAGAGTGAGCGCGATCTGGCTCATCTTCGCGGTCGCCGATCCAACGCAACATCAGACTGAACCTTGGAAGTTGCTCACAAGCCTGCAGCTCCACCGCCAGAAAGAGCAACTTACTCCAGTCTTGTTCGCACCATCGCAACGCAAGACGTTGCCGCTGGAGTGGTACCACTTCCAGCTTCTCTCTGGTCTAGCGGCATATCGCTCCTTCCAGCGCTTGTTCGAAACGAGACGAAAGCTGCCGTGACTACCCAAATAGGTTTGCCATACACGATACGCCGAAGGCCATCATTGTTAGTGGTGCGAGAAAGGGATTTTTCACTTTCTTTGTCCCGCTGGTGCTTCGCTTTGCAGATGATTCTTGACTTGGAGGCGCTCTGTTGCAGTGCTCAGGCCTTCCCCAGGGCCTGTTCACTACCGGGGTTCGCGATGTACGAGGATCCCGCACCATGCCGCCGGGCCGTGATTACCAGCATCTGAAACGTGCCTGACGGACACCGACTGCGTACAAACAGCTGAACCTCTGCAAGTACCCGTCAATCCTTCCAATATGGGGCCCTTCAGGCCAGTTGGCGTTGGCTTGACATAGAGACACCATAACGGGCTTTCCCACTCTCCCCCTTTGGTCGTGGGGCCAGCAGATCACCTGTGCGACCTCTACCAACGGACTTTGTGTCCACCATCATCTTGAGGCGCCGTGAGTGTTGATCTTGGTTCCACAGACCAGCGCAGTTCCTTTCGATCGTTACATCTGCTACTCCCAAAGAGGCTTTGTCCGCTTCAACTCACCACGAACCCACTGCACCAACGGGACCTCACCCCAACCTCGGCCAGCACTACTTGATCCCACGAAGCATATACATTATGCATCGTTGGTATGCAAGCATCGATATGAACCTCACGCCCATCGGTCTGCCTGTTAATATCGAGTGCTGCACCTAGCCATTTCTAGGCTTCCCGCAAGAGCGGTTCCTCCGGTCTCCCGCTTATGATCCTCGACCGCTGCATAGGGCCTTCTCAACCTTGAGCTCCCATCAGGATGGTGACGACTGGACCCCATCATCGCACATTCCAAGCTCGGTTGAGGCCGAGATAGTCGTGGCGGAAGTCGGCTTGCCACTAGTCCCTCAGAACCCGGTTACTGGGTGCTTCGTGCATTTTGTGCTACCACCTCTCACGTAGCCTTGTAGCACGCAAGGGTTGGATCCCAGATACCTGGGACGAGGTTGTTCGATGAGCCGGACAGTCCGTGTGGGGTAGAAGGATCGTTCTCTGCTCATGCAGCTCCACGGGTGACCTGCATGCGCAAGGTCAGTATCCGTTTTACTAGCAAGCCGTCACAAGCCAACTCATTGCTTCACGTCCGAGGAAATACGCTGACCGATGAAGCAGGTCACGATATAGCACAAAGCTTGGCTCCAAAGTGCGCTATCTTCCCGCCAGCTCATCGCCTCCCTCAATGCTCAATACGTGTCGACACAAGACACTTATTTCCTAATGACCGAGGTGCAACACCAACACCGGTTCTGTTTCACACAACGCTCCTTCTCCCTCGAGCAGCGGCTATCGTCGAGTGCAGAATCTCCTTGCATACGGCTGAAGTCGGCATGTGATGTCTCTGGTATCACAATACAACGCATCTTCTTTGCGACTGCACGTGATGGGTACCCCATACGGTAACCACAAGCATTCCTATGTAAGCCATTGACGGTGTCGGAAAGGCCGAGCGAGTACGAACTACAGTCTTCAACAAGCCTTTGACGGAAGAACGAAGGCGTTGTGTTCGAGCAAAGAATGCAATCTCAATAGATGTGGAAAGTGTGTTGGAGTAGCAAACACTGACCGCAATATCGAAGATCGAGCGCATCGTGCAGACGGAAGGCATGAACGCCACCAAATTGGGTGCAGTGGCAACACAACATTGACAGCAACAGAGGAGCATTGCAACCGTTCTTGTTCGAACGTGCGAATGACAAGAATTGGTTGGCGACCTTACGCGGCAATCGTTCATCGTATCAGTGCCCAACACCTCACCCCCAGTGCTACGAAATCGGGCAGGAAAACCTGTCATAGTCGAGACAGAGCCACTGTGTGGGAAATTATATGAGCGGCTTTCTACTTCACCTAAACTGATCCAACTCTGTGGTCGACATCTGTGTTTCAATATCAGCAAGGGCTTAAAACCAATACAGAGAAACCCTACTATTGCGACTAAGATATTACCTGCTGTCTAGGAAGGTAGAAAAGTGACTACTTTGAAGGTTTGGGTCAGAGTCTAAGCATGAGAAGATATGCGCATGAACCCCGGGCGGGCTCTCCATCTCGTCATTTTTGGTTTTTGCTTTTTTAGACCTGATTGTTCAGTTGTGGGCCATGGTACCTCAAGCTGCGCACTGGCACCAGGAACGACCTTCAAGGCATATTTTTTCACCGCTCATACACCCCTACCAGCTACAACTGCATCCACAGAGATGACCTCATTCAAAATGAACATTGACACGTGAGACAAGCTGTTGCTGCAGCGTATAAACAGCATTTCGTCGTCCGGATAATTCTCTCAGCTACACACGACACTGGAAGATACAGCTCCGTTAGTGCTGAGCCACAGGCCTTCCGTTTGGAGCGAGACATGGCAATGCGCCTTGCGGTATTCAAGCGGAAAGCGCCTGATGGCCAGCCTTGGTGCCATCGCCACTCAAAGCTGCACCCAAAGAAAGTATTTGCTGCGGCACAACTACCCGATGGCGTCTCCAACGATAAGCGTCAATGCATCGCGGCCAAGGGACGATTCCGCGCGTGCGAACACAACTGTCACCTGGCCAGCGAATTCCTCATTCTGGCCGAATGCAACTACGCCCGGATATGTGATCGCCACATCGATCCAGTGGAGCAGATCAGCGGTCCGCGCGCCTACTTGAAGTCCCAGAGAGGGGCTTTCGGCAACTACGCGGTGGTTTTCGGAAACGAAGTAGTCATCCAACCCGCTTCTATACAAGACGCCATCTCATCTGACGATATAGCAGCAGCGATGGCAAGAGCAAACGCTAACATATGCTCACACCTATCAACGAGCGCCATTGCTGCGGTCTCGAACCTACAGGAACAGCGACGGCATACCATGAAGACACAGGAAGACGATTGCTTTTCGCATACTGGAGACGCTGTCTCTGTCACAGCAAACTGCGAAGTCTGTAGGGCGAAGTTTACGTTGTGTCGAGGTGGCAAACGCGCAACAAGCAGTCTCATATTGGGGGTTCGAAGAACCATACGCGACATACGACAGGATAGCGAAGAGATACTGGTAAAATTCGACGAGTAAGACGACACAATAACTGGGCCCTTGAAAGCATCCTGCTCGTGGTCATCTCTTGGATCAGATTTTCCGACTAGGCGTTTGTGCCTAATCTGCATTTACCTACCAAGGTTCTTCTGGAAGATGTGGAGCTACTCAGTGGTTGTTTTGGGATGTATTGTAACCTCTCAATCTCTTCGTTATCTACAGATATATGACTGCAGTCGTGAGTTCCTCAACGTGGATAGCCACTCCAAAGTTTCCAAGTGACAGGTGCGAGGTCTCATCACCGTTCTCTCGTGTCCCTCCACAAGGTCATGGCGATGATGACGACGAGTAGAATCACCGTAACGATTGAGGCTGTGGAGTGTGAGTTTTGAAGTCTCGACGTGTTGAGGCGCTAGCGATTTCAGCTTTGAGTTGCGAGACCTTGTCGGACGTGAGCGCCCTACGTTGATGTTACAGAACCCAAACATTACAGATCGGGTTTTTATTTACATTTGAGCAGTACTAATTAGGGGGCTCCCTCTCTTCTCATCAAGGCCTCAAGAGTTCGATGAAGATTCGGCAGGTTCCTCCGCAGGTCCACGGACAGGAAAGAACGAACCAAACTTGCACACCCATAATTTCGGCTCGACACGTCCACCTCGGAGATCGCTATAGCAAACAAGGGAAGCTCTTCCGCCCAGATTTCCCCGAACATCCCGCAATTACATACTTCAGATAACGTATCACTCGGACTCAGCCATGCCATCCTAGTCAGAACCACTCTCCTACTTCATGGAGACCTTGCTAAATACCCCAGCTCCCAGCCCCGCTCACTCCGACCAGGGTCTCAGCTTCAGTAAGTTGGAAGGAATAACATCAGAAGCCCAGCTCTCCACCTCAGAGCCCATTCACGCCGACAATGTTCTTTTCATATCGAACATACTACACAGCTGCTACAAAGGACATTCACGACCACCAACTCAGACAAACCCGAAAATGGGGCTATTGGCAACGAAGCGTAGTAGTCAAAAGCTGCCAGAGGAAAAAGTGACTTCGAATTCTTCAAGGTCGGAAGTCACAACGATGGATCAGATGCTGCAGAAGCAGTCCGGAGAGGGCTTGAAGCCATCGAGCATGCATGCGACGCCTTGTCAGGTTACTTTCATATAGAAAGAACTCAAACGCCAGCGGCGTTCCAAGAAGAGGATGCAAAGAGAGAACCGAGGTTAGGAGGGGATCGAGGAGCGTGCAGATGCCGACATTCCTGTGGGAAGTTGCACAGAAGGTGGAATTCGGACAGGAAGGCAAGGAGGAATATGGGTGGCCGAGTATGAATAACTGTCAACATTGACTACAGCAGGAATACAAAATGAATCCATCCTCGATTGCCTAGTGAATGTATGCACACGTACTATAGCCCATCTCAATTCACCACCAGACCCTGCTTTTCCTTCTCAGCCTGGCCAAATTTCGAGCCGTGCATGTAACACACGCTGGAGATTCGATGTGTTTCTTCCACAGACGGGGACAAAGTGAGGCTTTACGCAGGGCTGCTGCTTCTGCGATAGGTTTTGATGCTTCATTCGACGAAAATTCAGGCTCGGTTGAACAAAGGCTCAGAGCCTTCCCACCATAGAGCTCCGAACGTAGATGTAAGGGAGACCAGCATGGTCTGATGATGCTTTCGGACAGATGAGAGTAGGTGTACGAGTAGTGCAGAAGTAGGCACATGGGTCTTCAAGTCGTGCCGATTATGATTCTACGTTGAACAAGAAGGGATGTGGGTGCTTGATCCGCACTGTTCTGCGTTGCTCTACCACTTCTATTTGTTCGCCCTGAGCGTGCGGCTCGAGATTGCAATCGATAGTCCACAAGAAGCTTCGGCCGTACCTGATCATGCCATTTGCGCGTGTACTACACACGTCAAGAACATATTGGGTGGTGGCTAGAGTATGCACGGGGAGACGGCTCAGCTGCCGCGTATGGCAAACAGACGGGTGCCAACCAGTACTTGGCATTTGTACACAGTGAACACCTCTGAGCTTGAAAGACAATCGCATACGTTGAGAGCGAACGGGTGGATTCACGCAGGCAATGGTTTGCGACGTCAAGCCGCTGGATCACGTGCGACATGGAGGGAAAAACTTCAAAGGGAGCTCATAAACTGAGAACTGGACTGAGACAGCCGAGCTGCTGATAAATGGAAGCAAATGAGTGTATTGAATCGAAGCTAGTTGATAGATCTCAATATCTGCGGCCCGCATGCGCCATGAACGGCCTTGGCGAAATGTGATAGTGTTCGCGCTCGAAAGCCTCAGCCCAAGGAACGGGAAATCCTGGACGAAAGCGACCGCTGGCTTGCGACCTTGGAGGACGCCTTGATGTGAACACAGGGCTGGTCGTGAAACATGGGTGAGGTGAGTGAGGTGGCGGAGAAAAGTACCAGGTTGATGGACACTCATCGTCTGAGTCGTAATCATCAGGATAGAGAGGGAGAGGCAATCCTTTACCGTACGGTCCTGGGTATCCTGGGTATCCAGCGAATCCATGATGACCACCGTGTGTGCTGAACGGTGGTCCAGGGACGTAAACCCCGTAGCCCAATCCATACGGGTGACCCGGCATGCCCATGTGCCCACCGTAAGATGGCCTGTATCCTCTTCTGATGGCCTGTTTGATAATGTCGTGTAACGCAACATCTCTGTTGAGGCGGTCGCGGTTCTCGCGAAGATTCTCAGCCCCACTCGCGTAAGGGTCGTCCTCCAGTTCGTGGCGGCAGCGGTGCATATTGGCGATGCTTCAACGGCTCATCTGGTGTCGACAGGGACTTTGTTCAACCTTGGCGACAATGCGCAGCCGTTGGATATCTCGGAGACTTGCAGTGCTAAGCGATTGTCGATGAGCTGGTGTTCGGACCAAGTCGTGGAGATTCTCGATGATTGCAAACGGATGAATGAGGTCCAAGAATGCGCGTCCTCTCACTGATTTATAGAGAATCTGCGCTTACTGCTGCAGCACATGCGAGCACCGCAGGTGTAGCCTCTGAGCGGGGCATCTCGCAGGTAAATCCGGTTGGATCGTATTCCCTCAGCAGTGCTACCTCTTTTGACGAGAGCAGAGTGGATGACGGAGATCTCGATGGGTTGTTGCGCCTGACTGCTGGTACGGGGCAAGTGATTGGCTCCCAACATGGCCTACAGGTCGCACGTTGCCTCCTTCATAGCAAACAACTCTGCAGATGTCAGCAAGAGAAGCAAACAAACCTCTGCTAATGTTTCGTGCTCGAAGCTCAACAGAAATTCGTGTCTTCCAGATGACCAAACTCAACCAGATGCAATTGACTGACAATCTGACAAGCAGAGCAGAAGGCGCTTCTCCGAATTTGAACGATGTTGTGTCTTGGTGTCCCTATATCACGTGGTGACATCACATTTTGGTAGCTACAAGCCACAAGCGGTGCCGTCCCGCTGCTGTTCCGTGGTAACGACGACCGTGCTGTTGGAAGACTGAGCATAATGCAGCGATACTTTGGTTACCCGTGGCGAGAATAGACCGATGTGCATCAGGCAAGACGCGTCGAAGGGCGATGCAAGGTCCTGCATAGCACCATTATTGGATGCATTCTATCGAGCGCTGCGGGCTTCCGAGTAGCGTTCCCTGGGTCGTCGAGAGCAAGCGAGCGGTCAGGATGGCAACCACACTCACAAGAAATATGCCAGGAGCAGTGCAAGTGAAGAGCGCACTGCGAAGAGAAAGGGTGGCGGTTCACTTTCAAAGTCTTCAACCACTCGGCGTCGCGTAAGACGCGTCGTTTGGCGTTGCGGAGGCTGGTCGTCATTGCTCAAAATTTAGTGTGGCAGTCACGTGTCTTTTCGGTCATTTCGCTGCAGGCAAAGGTATCCTCTCGTCTGTCGCCATCCCACGACTATCGCGCCCATTCGCCTGTACCACTACCCTCGAGTGCCACTCTCCTCCGCCCGTTAAACCCAAAACAGCTTCCGGCTTGACATCACCCTCGAACCTTCGCAACTGCCCCCAATCAGTTTGCCGCTCTCCACCACCACAAAACGAAAGGCCTCGACACACCATCGTACCTTCCGCAACCTCCACTACCACAATGGCACCTGCTTCTTTCGCTTCAGCAGCTGCAGGCAGTAACGCTGGCTCTGCACGAACAGACTCGAGCGGCGAATGGTAAGTGCGCCCCTCCTGCGTTTTGCACCATGCAGTCACATAGCATATCCTAGCTATACAGCTCCACGACATTGTCTTAGATCGCTACAAATATTCCATAACTCCCCACTGTCGCCGCCCGCTACACTCGCTTCGCCATGGGCGACTTTCCACGCGACGACCTGCGTGCTAATGCAAACCCCAGGGCTCGACGCACTAATGGTGCTACGCAAACATTCCGCCGGCCTTCACACGCGACCACGCCCTCTGGCTCTGCACCCGCCCCCGCCTCCCGAGATGCGCCTGCCCCTGCGACCGCGACAAATTCTGGAGTCTACGTACCGCCACACGCGCAACCGGGGCGTAGTGGTGGCTCAGGCGAGGGCCGCTACTCGCGCGAACAATTGATGCAGCTCTTCCAGTCTCAGCGCGAATCCAACGAAATCAAAGACGGGCTCTCACACCTGTATATGGGCTCTTGGGAACCTCACGCCACAAACGGTGCCTCAGGCGCGTCTTGGGGGCGCAAGGATGACCACGGAAGGGAGGCTCAGAGTGGGGTCGACCAATGTTGGGACAAGGACGGCAGCATACAGCCCCTGCACCTGACTGATTTCACAGAAGAGGAGAGAGAGGTAGAATGCGCCCTTCTTGCGTACTCCGACGCCCATGCTTACACTTGAGTTAGGTCTTCTCGTCTTCTGTCAATTCGCCGCTCAAACCACCGACGCAGAACACCAACAAGGATGGTAGTTCCAAGGAGCCCTCTTCCTTGCGCAAGACCTCGATTTCGCAGACGCCCGGTACTCCGTATGGCTTGTCGTCGCCCACCACCACGCGACCTGGCAACCGTCGCCGCGACACTGGCGATGCGTATCCCTTCCCTTCCTCACCTGCAACGTCGCGTTTCGCCCGTGAGGAGTCGAACACGGTCACTCCGCCGGCGTCTTTAATCCGTCGCCGAACCGGCATAGAGCCTGCTATTGGCGAAGAGACTGAGAAGGAGAAGGGCGCTGGCGAGACCACTGGTCCGTTCGGCAACCTGAAGCGCACGACCACTGCGCCGTTTAGTCCAGGCGGTACGTCTCCATGGGCTGCTTCTCAAGGAGGTGGATTCTCTGGCCCTATGGGAGCATTCGGAAGTTTTGGCGTTCCTCAGTCTGAGAAGAAGTCTGGATTGGGTAGTGCCCGCGGTGAAAGCAGGTTTAAAGGGTTGATGGCCAAAGCGAGTACCGAGGACTTCGATAAGGCTCCGAGAGAGAAGGCGTCTCTCAGCAACCTGGGCAATCTTGGCGAGGGTGACTCTGCGAAGCCGTCCTGGATGGAGGCGCGCTCCAACAGGCCCATGAGCAGCGACACTGACCCGTATCTCGACGACGATCATCCCACAGGCTCAGCTGCACTCCGGGGTGAAGACGTCAGTCCTCCGAGGCATGGCCTTGGTGGTTTTGGCACGCCACACAGACCTGAAGGAAGGGACGACGGCGGCTTAGCTTCCTTTGGCATGACTACCGACAACACCGGCTTCCGTGACATGTTTGGCAACTTCAGTCAGCAGACACCGCACCGTGGAGGGGAAAGAGGCAATGACCCAATGAGCCCAACGGACACAAACCCGTACAGGAGCCCCGACCATGCTCGCGAGCAGCAAGAGGAGGACTCGGACGGGTCGGATGTTCCGAATACGCACTACCCAGGCATGGGTAGCTTCCAGGTCGATTCGAACCTCCCCGGATTGCACAATGCTTTTGGTGGTCTCGGTGGTCTTGGAAGAGGGCCTGGAGCGTTTGAGGCTGCTGCTGGAGACCGTAGCCAGACATCTAGTGTTGGACCGGGACGTGCATTCCCTACCTTGCCCGGGTTGGGAGGTCTGCCAGGACTCGGAGGTTCCTCAGCTTGGTCTGCCGGTCCGCAAGCACTAGGTACGCCCTCTCGAGAGCGACCTTTCGGTTTCGACAGTGCTTTCGGAAATGTCGGCGAAGTGCAGTCGCCATCTCTTGCTGGGCTTGGAAACAGTTCTCTATTTGGAGGAGGCTCAGCGCTTGGCCATGGGTCGATTGGTCGGGCTAGCAAGCTGGGATCGCTCTTCCCAGCGTCGATGCAAGAGCAGATGCGGTCAAACGAGCAGCATGGCGAAGAAGGCTCCGCCCACGGTGATCGCAATCAGAGCATGACCGGAGCTTTTGGTAGATTTGGTGCTCAGGCTCCCGGCAGTGGCATCCCTAACCGTGACACTGACAGTCCTTTCCGTGCGAACCGTAACCTCTTCGATGATTTTTCTGGAGCCAGTAGCGACGACCATGGAGCTTTTGGTCAGGCCTCTGGTGCTCAATCTAACCTGGCAACTACATCTTTGTCCATGGCTGCGCTCAATCAGACCAGGACTGCGCAACCATCCACACCTGGCCTCGGATCTCCAGCTTCAAGCCAGCCGCCTCAGCCGCAGCAGCGTACTATGGTCATGCCTGATCGCATGAGGTGGATCTACCGCGACCCATCTGGTAATACTCAGGGTCCGTTCTCTGGACTCGAGATGCATGACTGGTACAAGGCCGGCTTTTTCTCCCCCGAGCTTCTGGTCAAGAAACAAGAAGAGCCCGATTACGAACCACTTGCGCAGCTCATTCGCCGCATCGGCAATTCTCGCGAGCCTTTCCTTGTTCCCCAGATTGGCATACCCCATGGACCGGCTACCGCTCAGCCTGGTAATAGCTGGGCTGGTGGTGCAGGTGCTGCTCCCGGCGCTCAGCCACCATTCGCAAACAGCTTTCCCAGCTTTGGTACTACCTTGACCGCGGAACAACAGAATGCTCTTGAGCGTAGAAAGCAAGAAGAGCAGTACCTTATGGCTAGGCAGAAAGAGCACTTGGCAGCACAGCAATCCGTGAACCTCAGGTCAGCTCAGCTGGGCGGTATCATGCCAAACCAGCTTCAGCACCACTCCAGTGCTCACAGCCTACACAGCCAGCCAAGCTTTGGCAGCATCACTTCGCCTGGTGGCTACCAACCCTCCCCTACCCAGGGACCAGGTGCCGGTGCACCCTCATCTGGTCTTATGGAGACTGCCTTCAGACCCGGCATGGTACCTGGCCTGGGTCCTATCGGTCCTGGTATGGAAATGATGGGCAACATGCGCGATGAAGAAGTTTCCGGTCTCATGGACCGTCTCAACCTTGGCCGTGGCGGACAGCCTGCTTTTGGTACTGCACCTGGATCATTCGCACCACAGCAACCCGAGGGTGCGTCACACGCGCAGAACGTCGTGGCTATGCTGAACGACCGGGCACGTCTGCAGCGTGAGCAGGCTGAGCATGATGCCATGCAGAGGCTCGGTCTGAACGATCAGCAGGCTGCCCAAGCTTCTGCCGATCGCTTGCAGCAGTTCAACGACTTGCGTGTGCAGACAGACCTCGATCAGTCGCGCCAGGCTCCTCCTCCAGAGGGCGTGATCGGAAAGCCTTCAGCCCAGACTGCGCAGGCACAGGAGCAAGAAGCTGACCCTCAGTCCTCCGAGCTCGAGGACGCCGAAGAGCAAGCACCTGAGGCAAACACCGAGTCACCGACTGCTACACAGGAGCCGCTTTCTTTGACGGAGCAGGTCCAGAAAGCCCAATCTGCTAAGCACTCTCCTCAGCCTCAGTCAGCTTGGAAGCCCGTTGAGCCCGCCCTGTATCCGTTCCCACCCGCACCTTCGCAATCTCCTCTGCCCGCTCCCGCTGCACAGAGGAAGGCTATCGTTCCCGGAGATCTGCACGCCGACTCCCGTGCTGCCACCCCTGCGGCCGATACGCCCAGCGCATCAATCGCACCATGGGCGAAGGAGCCTGCCGAAGCCTCAAGAGGCCCATCTCTGAGGGAGATCCAAGAAGCAGAAGCCAAGAAGGCTGCTGAACGTGAAGCTCTCGCTGCTGCCGCACGCCGTGAGGCTTTCGAGAAGGAGCTCTTAGCTCAGGCCCAATCGCCTGTCATTCAGCCTGGTCTTCCATCCAGCTCTACCTGGGCGAGCGGAGCTGGTGCTTCTCCGGCCACTCCGGCTCCCGCTAGTGGTGCCTCCGTGTGGGCCAAGCCTGCTGCCAGCAAGGCACCCGCACAGCCAACCCCTGCCTCCAAGAAGACTCTCGCGCAGATCCAGAAGGAGGAAGAACAGCGCAAGAACCGTGCTGCCGCCCAAGCTGCTGTGGCCGCTACTGCTGCCGGTGTGGTTCCAGTAGCCGCTGCGGGTGGAAAGCGTTACGCCGACCTGGCCAACAAACAGACTCCAGTCCTGCCCGCCGCTGCTCTCGCTGTCGGTGCTAGCCCCTGGACCACCGTAGGCGCGAGCGGCAAGGTCAAGGCTCCTGGTGGTCCCGCCAGTCCCGTGCCCACTGCTGTCCGCTCGACTAGCTCAACTGTTGTCCCCTCTATTCTTAAGAAGCCGACTGTTGCACGTACCACCACCCTTGGAGGCGCTTCGGGCAAGGCCAACGCCGAAGAGGAATTCCGCAAGTGGGCTGTGAACGAGCTTCGCTCGGATCTCAACAAGGGCATCAATGGTAAGACTCCCCTTTCAGGCAGCGATCGACCTTCTGCTAACAATTCACCAGCTGAGGACTTCGTTTCCTCCCTTCTGAGTTTCCCTGCCGACGCTGAGCTCATCACCGAGTCCGTCCACTCTGCCAGCAACACCCTCGACTCTCGCCACTTTGCCGAGGAGTTCCTCCGCCGCCGAAAGCTCGCAGACAAGGGCATTATCGACGACCGTAACACTTCCAGCCCCGCCGACAACAAGTCCGCAAGCAGTGGCTGGTCCGAGGTCGCCAAGAAGGGTGGCGCCAGCATCCAGCAACACCAACAGCAACAGCAGCCTGCTCTCGACTCTGGCGCGTTCAAGGTCGTCCCTAGCAAGAAGAAGGGCAAGAGGTAGAGCAGCCTGTCTTATGAGATTCTTCCAGAGGACATAGAGGATTGAGACATACTCAAGGATGTTGGGAAGTCGTTCGAGACGGTAAAATTTGACAAAGCATGGCGGCTACTACACGTTTCACAGATCAGCATTGAGTTACACGGTATGAAAGCACGCAACGCTCATCGAGCATTTGGAGATTGTCGTCGATGACAATCAAGGCGGATCATGGGCGTATGCAGTCAATGGAATGTGACATGTTGTAGTCCAATACACTTTTGTGAACATGTGAAATGAGCTTATCAGCACGACTCACTCGGCCAGTGATCACATCACAATAGTTGACACTACTACCGAGGCCTGTCGTTAAATGATATCATTGTATGCGTCAAAGTATCTCCGCCCATCCAAACGCCGCTAAACAAAAGGTATCTCAAACAAATGCATCATTTCTCCAACGCAATCAGCGTTACATGGTTCTCCAGAAGTAGTTGGTGTAGAAGTGCCGCGAGAACTTGGGGTCGATGTTGACGACGTGCACATCACCCTTTGCGGCATTCCGGATGACGGCTTTGTTGTACTGGCCGGTTGTTGGATCGGCTTCGACGTCGATGCCGAGGGTGCGGTAGAGTTTGAGCTTCAGTCTGCTTTTCTTCAGTATTGATTCTTATCGGGTATTGCGTTCGAAGGCCCCGTTGCTGCGAGTCGCTGCACTCGTGTGGTAACTCACATCGTAGCATCCTCACTCTCCGCCTTCTCCCTCTCCCCTCCCTCAACGCCTTCAGCTTCGAGATCTTGCGCGACTCCGCTAAGTCGCTCGCGCTCCTGCTGCAGTCTCTCGCCCTCGATCTCCAGATCACTCGCCTGCTTCGCGATCTTGAACTTCTCCGTATCCAGTCTCAGGATCTCTGCCGCGTGGTTCGTCGGGTTGTGCTGCGAGAGTGTGTGGCTGTGATTTGCGGAGAGCGTTTGGTGGGTGCGTGAGAGCTGGGATAGAGAGGACTGCAGCGATTGCAGATGTTGTGTGCGGAACTGTGAGAGTGTGGAGAGCGAGTCACTGATTCGGAGGAGCGAGGCGGTGTCGTTGGCGATTTTGAAGTGCGATGTGCATTGCGAGATCAGCTGCGTTTGTTAGTGTTTTGAAGGATTGAAGAGTTCTGGAGGCGTACGGCGGCGGGGTCTTCGTCGAGGAGCATTTTGACGGTATTGAATGAGTCGCGCGCGGATTTCTGATGTGTCCGAGGAGTATGTGAGGTTTCTTTGCAGTGGCCGTGATATGAGTGTTCTGATGTGTCGTGGTGTAGTGATGGTATCGGGCGCGGTTTGTTGTTGTGGCGGCCGTGCGCCCATGGCAACGGCTCGACCGCGGCTGCAGCTGCCGCCACACCTCAGCAGAGCCACGAGGCGACGTCACCGACCGTTTTCACGAGACATTCTTAGCTGTGCGCCTGTGCTGCTGACAATCTTCACACCTCATCGCAAAGAGCTCTACAACATCTCACACACCTCACCATGTCACCGTCGCTACCCTGTGAGTTACGCCCGCGCTGGCACTGCCCTCAGCAATCAGCTAACACGCGCCAGACGCCGCCGACGTCGAGTCGCCCCTCAAGCCCGACGAGCTCCAAGTCCTGCGTGCACAGTACGAGAAAGAAGGCGAATACGTCGGTCTGCAGACAAAGTTCAACTATGCCTGGGTACATACACCACCCGCGCACTCACCGAATCCTGGCTAACATGCGCAGGGCCTGATCAAATCCAACGACCGCCCCGACCAGCAAGAAGGTGTGCGCCTCCTCTCCGAAATCTTCCGCGGAAGCCGTGAGCGCCGTCGCGAATGTCTTTACTACCTTGCACTCGGAAACTACAAATTAGGCAACTATGCGGAGGCCAGGCGGTATAACGAGTTGCTGCTCGAGCTCGAGCCGGCGAACTTGCAGGCGGGGAGTCTCAAGGGGCTTATCGATGAGAAGGTTGCGAAGGAGGGGCTTGTTGGTGCCGCGATTGTGGGTGGAATTGCAGTCGCAGCGGGGTTGGTGGGCACATTCTTGTTGAAGAGTGGACGGAGGAGGTGAGCGACTGTAAGAGTTGAATCGTGATCTTGGACCAGTGCGACTTATCAAGCTTGGGCCGCTGGGAAGTTTGGAGATGCATACATATGCGGTATTCTATGTTGCACAGGCGTTGGTGGATTTGGTTATCATGAAGCCTGAGATTAAACAACTTGGTCGGTATCAGTAAATTCAGAAACCAAGAAGCGTTCTTTGCGCGTACTCCTCTCATAACTTTACAGGAGTGCTTGCCTTGGATTCAATATAGATTGCTCGCCCACGTTGGCGTCATACAGAGTTATGGTTTGATCGAAGCACATAGAACAGCAGGGAACCGTGAACAAGTGTACGAACACACCTAGAGTCAGAAGTCGCCAAACATAGAGTCAGAAACCAGCAAACAGAGTCTTTGATCAACTTCGAACAGCGACTGCAACATAATTCTCCCGTCCGACAACCCCACACTTTTTGTGCTCTTAGCTCCCACTTCAAAGTTGCCCGTCAGCTTGTACTGGTTCGCTGGACCCTGCGCCAAACGATCTCCAGACGGCAGCGACCGACGTCACAGGATCTCTAACCAGGAATTCGATCTTGCCGCAGCAGCGCAACATTTCCACTTCTGCACAACCTACGACCTAGAATCTCTTGCAGCACCGGCACATCTACCTCTACAACAGACTGCCAGCATTTGAACATTTCTGTGCTCGGCCATAGCAAGCCAGCCGGTGACTTCAGCGCGGGCTACCGAGCTATCGCCCGCGCATAGCTCGCGTCCTCCTGACGTTTCCTCGTGAGTCTGAATCCCTCCAAACCTGAGCTTGTCATACTGATCCGAACCCTAGCTGTTCAACTTCTCGGTCACAGTCAAACCTCGACTCCGAAGATATGTCGTCAAACCAGAATGCGCCCGCACCGGCGGGGAGTCAGAGGCCCGGACACCGCGATATGATGTTTTGCCACGAATGCGCCGACGAGTGGTATCGGGACGAGCGCGGCCTCACATGTCCAGAGTGCGGTTCAGACTTCACAGAGATTGTGAGTTGACCGCAAGGCTTCGCCTTCAACCTTACAGATGAGGCTGGATTGACGGACACACGCTTACATCGTCCAGATCGAAGACGACAATGATCCTCGGGACAGCAACATGTTTGGTCATGACGGCGATCAAGACGACGAGGATATGCCTGACCTCGAAGACGTCCCGCCACCACGTCTGAACCCCCACCAGAACCCATTCGCGAACGATGACCCAGAAGAAGCGGACATTAGCAACTTCAACTTTGTGCGGGTCGGACCTGGTAGATTCAATGTCCAAGCCACCATAACACGGTCGGTCTCACCACAGGGTCTCGCTGCTGCCAATGCTCCTGGCTCTATTGGCGGCTTCATGTCAATGCTAAACGGCCTGACACGAGCTGCTGTACAAGGGCAGGCGCCAGGCCAGGCTCAGCCTCGAGGACAGGGCGAAGGACTCTTCTCAGGAGCCGGTCAGTCTGCATACCAAGAGGCGCAGGGGCAAGGTCAGCCAGGCGTGCACTCCGGACGGTTCACCTACCATGGCGGAGCGCGACTGGCACCGCGTGAGGACGGACCGGGCATGCGAGTCGAACCTGTCGATGACATCTCGAAGTGAGTGGTGCCCATTGGAAAGAGCACAGTAGTCGCTAACAACCGATAGCGTCATGACTGGTTTGATGGCAGCGCTTGGAGCTCAGAACATGCCCCAGGGCGGAGATGGCAGCGGTCGTGGTGGGCCAGGTGGGGAGAACGTTCCTGCACCTTTCTTGAACCTCTTCCAATCGCTTGGCCTCATTCCTGGCGGGGGTCAGATGGGCGACTTCGTCTACTCGCAAGAAGGGCTCGACCGTATCGTTTCTCAGCTTATGGAGCAAACAACCACAAACAATGCTCCTCCGCCTGCTACACAAGCCGACATCGATGCACTACCCCGAAAGAAGGTCGATGAGAGCATGCTGGGACCTGAGCACACCGCTGAGTGCAGTATCTGCATGGACGAAGTGAACATCGGCGAAGAGGTCACCGAGCTGCCCTGCAAGCACTGGTTCCATCACACATGCGTCTCTGCATGGCTGCTCGAGCACGACACATGTCCTCACTGCCGAAAGGGCATTACCAAGGCGCCAGAAGGTGGAGCCAACGCTCAAGCCTCTGCCTCCAGCGCGCAAGCCAACGCAAGCACTCAGCCTTCAGCGTCACGATCGATGCCTGGCGCATTTGACGACGTATCTGGCACCGGCACATCATCAGATCCATATGTCGTCCCCACAGATACCGGATCTGCCGATGACCAGGCCACCGGGACTTCCACCGCTACGGATGCGGCTTCAGGTGGAGTCGGTGACCGGATACGCAGGGGTTGGTTCTCTGGCTCTCAATCCTGAGATCTATATTGCCCTTGATATTTGAGCTGACTTTGCGATCACACCCAGGTCGGCAGCGACTGCGTGAACGACATGAGCAACGCCGTGAAAGGCATCATCAACGTCGCGCCGCGCGACATCAAGTCCTGCTTGACAGAGTTGCAGCCTCTTATCCCGCATCTTCCCCAGAGATCTTCGTCCTGAGCCCGCGGTCAAGCACCCTGCTTCGAAGCATGATGCGGTCAACTGACAGCAGCAATTGGCGGGGCTCCGCGCATTAATAGTCTCCTCTGCATCTGGCGTACCGGTTGCCTTTGGCGTTCAAGTTCCCTTTGTCGTTGTGTAGATACACCCTTTCCCTTCCCTCAGAACACTGGATACAGCATGACGACGGCGTTACATTGTTTACATTTGGGCATTCATTGGGCGGCTCTCTGTAGAACCACGAATCGATTAAAATGAGCTTCCACATCTCATCATCTTCACACCAGGGTTCATGCTCGTCAGACACCTTACAGCGGTCAAATATTCCGGGACGTGACGTCGTGTGGAGTCGCGACGGCCTTCACCGCTGTCAGACACGCCGGTCTCTTGGCTACCAATTCGCCGACAAATTCTGTGCCTTCACATGTCAGGAGGGGTCACCGGGTCAACGAAAGTTTTTGTTGGCAAGTCAAAGGGCACAGACGCGATCGCCTAAGACGCGGTGTGCGCTGCGTGGATGCTGCGTGAAGCGTGAGCTACCGGCTAGCGCCCGAGCGAGCCCTGAAGACCTCCAGGCTGGCTCGGGATGTGACTGACAGCGCATCAACCAAATGCCGCGAGCCCTGCGTCCGGCACCCGAGCTCTGATTCATGCGCCTCGTCCAGCGATCTTGGGCGGGCTGTGGACTTGCGATACAACCCTGAAGGTTGATGTTTCGGGTTGCTTGAGGCAACCTCTCACGAAGGCGTTGAGTCGAGGGGGCCCAGTCTTAAGACGGTGTTCCTGCCGCGTGTTGGGCGACTTGCAGAAGTTACAGGACTCGACTCTATATGGCGCCACAGCAACTGGCGCGTACATGTTACGCGGTAACCGTGCTCAAGCTTGAGCTCCAACAGCTGTCGATATCGTGTCAACGCGCTGGCAAGTCGACACCGCAATGATGTGGCCCTCGATGGATGGCAGACAGTCAGACAACAGTGAATTGAAGCCAATTGACGATGATATAGAGACCGGCTCGCCTCATCGACACCACGGTTCTCGTTCTACTTTCCTCGGTGATAGTCCTGTGTTCTCACGCGACGTTGACGTGGTAGCACTACGTGCGCTGCTGTGATTGGACACAGGCCTCGATGTCTTCTGGCAGGGTTCCCGCTTCGACATATAGTGATCACTATAGAGAGCTGTCCACTACGTCCCAACGAAGAAGCACTGATCGCAGGCAGCAAGCTCAACACCACGATTGCCCATCGTCGGCGAGGATGCATGGTCGTTCAGCGTCTTCAGGCGTCGACGCTGCTGCTGCGGTGGTCGTCCGGACCCTTGCAAGGCGGTAAGAATCAAGTGGAGCCGCGCCTCGAGCACGACCCATCCTTCGCCTCGGACAGCCCTCACAACGGGATCTTGTGTGTTGTGCTTGCATTAATCGGCGTGTCGACTTTGCCCCATGTGAGGTGTGCAACGTGCAGAGCGTCTATTCAGCGCACCCTGACTGGGCAGGAGCTATCCTTGGTGCTGCGGCCTGCATACAAATACAAGCACGCTAACATGCACGCGTTGACCGTACATAAAGCTCCTGCTGGAGGACCAAAAGCGCCCCCGTCCGCTTGACAGAACCGGTAAAAATCTTTTCATAGGAGGAACAGGCTAGCAGGCTACTGGAGCCCGTGACATTGATAGCAGAACTGAATCATGCCTAGCTGGCGCTCGAGAGAAAGCTATGAGTGAGTGACCTTCCGTCATCCCGACTTTTTTTTCGTCTTCACCGCACCTTTGCATCTCACGCTTCACGCCGCCCTCACGCTTCGCTCTGGTAAGAGATAGCTCCCCGTCTGGCATCCACTGTCGACGCCAGAGTTTCACACCTACTGTTTTTCCCAACAATCCTATTGTTTGAACGTTCCTGCCCCTCGCTCCACACACCGCCATTGTTTACGGTGACATAACAGTGTGCTGACGTCCGCTTCAGTGCAACGGCCAAAGAGCAGAAGCAGATCCTCGCCGATATAGAATCAGGATCGTCCAAGTTTGGTCGAAAGCTTCATTCAGCTCGACCGCCCCAGGCACACAGAAACCAAAGTGGTTTGAGTCAAAAGAGCTCTCAAGATACTGTAGCTGCTGCAACTGAGCCAGCAGTAGAGCCACAGGACACAGGATCAAGAGGACGGAAATCGACGAATTCAACTCGTCCCGGACTACCCAAGCGCACTAGCAGTATGCGTAGGGCCTACAACTACTTCTTTGGCAGTGCCGGCGCGCCACCGACTTCACCTACAACTGCAGTCACCACAGCGGAAGCACACGCACCGGCACCCAGCAAGTCCAGGCCTACAACCGGTGACAATGGCATCGACACACCGCCCGAGACGCCGAGAGACGCCGTTTCTGGCGCAGACGCAGGTAAGCAATCTCTCTTTCACCTCGCCCCGCCTGCCCAATAACCTATTGTGCCAGGCTCGGGTCCGTTCTACCCTTTTTCTCTTCACGCTGCGCCGCTACATGTCCCGGCCTCCTCGCTAATCCGCCGCGTCAACACAGGTGCACAGCCTCCTTCACCCAACCCGAACGACTCGTACGACGTCCAGCTCGAAGCCCTGAAGAAGCAGCTCGCCCACGCCGAAGCACAGCTCGACGAAGCCCGCATTGTTGCCAACAAGCAGGACGAGCACGTCAAGACACTCGAGGAGGACCACAAGGAGCGCGAACGAGGCTTTGAAGAGCGTGAGACCACCCTCTTGCAGGACAAGAAGGATCTCGAGGAGCACATGGTCAGTGTCGTCGTGCAGCAGGTGCGCGAGGCTAAGACTAAGGAGCGCAACTCTGTTCGCGAGGAGTGCGAGACCGAGTTCATCAGCAAGATGGCTTCTGCCACTGCTGAGCACGAGGCTCGTGTCACCGAGCTCCAGAACGAGATCGACAGCCTGAAGAGCGAGATCGAGAAACTCAAGAGCAACATCGAAGACCTTCAAGGTAAGACAACCGAGTCGGCGCCCAAGGCCGAGCTCGAGGCGAAGGACAAGGAGATCCAGACTCTTTCGGAAGACAAGAGCACTGCTGAGCAGTCCCTTGTTAAGGCGACCGCTGAGCTTGAGCAGCTCACTTCCGACAAGAAGAGCGCCGATGAGGCCCTCGCGAAGGTCAACGCTGAGCTCGAGCAGCTCCGTGCCGACCAGGCCACTCTTATCCCCAGGACCGACCTCGATGCCAAGGACGAGACCATCGCCGCTCTCACTGCCGAGAAGGAGGCCAACGTCAAGAACGTTGAGCAGCTCCAGAGCGAAGTCGATTCGCTGAAGAAGCAGATCGAGGACGTTCAGGCCAAGCACACCGAGGCTACCGAGGCGCACAACAAGCTCTCCCAGGAGCACGAGGCTCGCGGCTTGAAGCTCTCCGAGCTTGAGTCATCCAACGCTTCCGCATCTGAGGAGCACACCGCCAAGGTCGCCGATCTGGAGAAGGCTCTTGCCGATGCGAAGGAGGAGCTGTCCAGCCGTACCTCTGACCTCGAGGCCGCTAAGGCGGAGCTTGCCAGCAAGTCCGAGGCCGCCGATAAGGCCAGCCAGGACGTCGCCGCTGTCACCGATTCGAGCAAGGCCGAGATCGAGAGCCTGAAGAAGCAGATTGGCGAGCTGGAGGAGAAGCTTGCTGCTGCGGATGCCTCCAAGGGCGACGCTGATGAGCTCTCCACCAAGATCTCCAAGCTGGAGGGTGACTTGAAGGAGGCTCAGGAGGCTCTTGCTACCAAGACATCTGAGCTTGAGAGCCAGATCGCTACACTCACCACCGAGAAGGACGGCGCTGCCGAAGCCGCTGAGAAGGCCAGGTCCAGCGTCGACACCCTTACCGCCCAGATCACTGATTTGGAGAAGGCTCTGAAGGACGCTCAGGACAGCCTTGCTGCCAAGGAGGAGGAGCTTTCAGCCGCCAAGGCTGATGCTTCCAAGGCCTCTGAGGCCTCTGCTGCCCGCGTTGCTGAGCTCGAAGAAGCTCTTGCTAAGGCAAAGAACGAGGCCGAGAGCGCTACTGGCTCTGCTGATGCTCATGTCACTGAGTTGGAGACATCCCTCAAGAAGGCACAGGACGACCTTGCCGCTAAGGAGCAGGAGCTTGAGAAGGCACAGAGCGAAGCGTCAACAGCGACTGAGACTTCCACCAAGAAGGTCTCTGAGCTCGAGGCATCGCTCAAGGAGGCCCAGGATAGCCTTGCCGCTAAGGAGAAGGAAATCGAGAGCGCCCGTGCTGAAGTCGGTGACGCCACCGAAGTTTCCTCAGCAAAGATTGCCGACCTCGACAAGCTTCTCAAAGAGGCCCAGGACAACTTGGCCAAGAAGGAGGCGGATCTGACTGCCGCTCAGGAGGAGGCTACCAAGAGCACTGAGAGCTCGTCGTCGAAGATCAGCGAGCTTGAGAGCTCATTGAAGAAGGCGACTGACGACCTCGCTGCCAAGGATGCTGAAGTTGCGGCTGCTAAGGAGAACGCAGAGAAAGCTACCGAGTCTTCTTCTTCCCAGGTTCAGGAGCTTGAGAAGAAGCTTGCGACTGCCGTTGCCGATCTCGAGAGCGAACAGTCGAAGAGCACCGCTGCTCAAGCCGATGCCGATAAGCTGAAGGAGACCACCAGCGCCCAGATCGCACAGCTTGAGAAGAGCCTCGAGGCTGCTAAGAAGGAGGCTGCTGACGCTACTGAGTCCGCCAAGGGCGAGACCACCGAGCTCTCCACCAAGATCGCCTCTCTCGAGAAGGAGCTTGCCGATGCCAAGCAGCAGGCCGAGCAGGTCGACACCCTCGAGGCTTCTTTGAAGAGCAAGGACGAGGATCTCTCTGCAGCCAAGGCATCTAGCAGCGAGTCTACTGAGAAGATTGCTGCTCTGGAGAAGGACCTCGCTGCCGCCAAGGAGTCCAGCAGCGAGTCTTCCGAGAAGGTCGCGTCTCTGGAGAAAGATCTCGCTGCCGCCAAAGAGCAGGCTGCTGAGGTCGAGACCCTGCAGGCTTCGCTCAAGAGCAAGGATGAGGAGCTCTCCAAGGCACAGGAAGCTGCGAAGACAGCAAGCAGCACCGCCGACGAGAAGGTTGCCGCCCTCGAGAAGGACCTCGCCGCTGCTAAGGAGCAGGCTGGTGAGGTTGACAGCCTCCAGACTTCACTCAAGAGCAAGGACGAGGAGTTGGCCAAGGTTCAAGAGGCGTTGGCTGCTCTCCAGAAGTCCAAGGACGATCTTGAGAGCGAGCTCAAGTCGGCTAAGGAGGACGGATCGAAGGCTTCTGAGCTCCAGAGCCAGCTCGAGAAGGTCACTGCTGACCACAGCTCTGCTTTGAAGGAGGCCGAGACCTCGCATGAGGCCACCAAGAAGGAGCTCGAGAGCGCAAAGGCTGCTCAAGATGACGCTACTAAGCAGCAGGCCGCTGACGCTGAAGGCCTCCAGGCTAGCCTTTCCACCGCTCAAGAGGAGGCTAAGGCTGCGAAGCTCGCACAGGAGAAGGCCGAGAAGTCCCTTGCTGACGAGCACAACGCTGCCACTGATGCACAGGCTAAGCTTGCTGCCCTCGAGAGCGAGGTTGCTGAGCACAAGGCTGTTGCCGAGAAGGCCGCATCGGAGAAGTCTACATTTGAGGAGCAGATCAAGGCGAACGATGCCAAGGTCGCTCAACTGGAGGCTTCCGTGGAGGCAGTCACCAAGGAGAAAGCCGAGAAGGACGCTCAGGTCTCTGAACTTGAGGCTAAGCTCGCCGAGTCCGAGAAGGCCGCCGAATCCGCTAAGGCCATTGAGGAGCTCAAGAAGGAGTCCGACACCAAGCTCATCGAGGCCACCAAGGCCCTCGAGCTCTCACAGCAAGAGACCAAGGCCGCTGAGGAGAAGGCAGCCGCCAGCACTCAGTCTGTCGACGAGGCCGTCGCCGCCCGCAAGGCTGAGGAGGAGAAGTCGGCAAAGTTTGAGGCTGAGCTTGCGACCCTCAAGGCTTCCAGCGAGGCCAGCACCACTGAGCTCGACACTCTGAAGAAGGATCTCGAGGCTGCCAAGGCGGACGTTGAGAAGGAGAAGACCGCACAGGAATCCCTCAAGTCGCTCAACAAGAGCGTCATGGAGAAGATCAAGGAGAAGGACGCCAAGATCAAGGAGCTCACCGCTGCCGCTGAGGCGCCCAAGGAGAACGGTGTCAAGGCTGAGACTGTTGCCGAGGCTTAGATGGCCGTCCTTTGAGGCTGATGCTTTTGGCCGCGGATGAGATTGTACAGATTGTCTTGTTTTTGCTTTGCGCTGTGTGGCATTATACCCCGTCCGGTTTCCGTCGTTGCGTACTCAGAGTGAGCGTAAGATCGTGCTGGTCGGATGTCTTGTTTTGGTTTTGATGGTTTTTTTGGTTGTTCATGACGAGACGGCATTTCGAAATGATAGCATGGCATGATGATGATTAGATGGTGTCGGAGATGAAATGCATTGGTATACATTCTTCCCTCATAACTTTGTCAAGCGTGACTGCTACCGCATCCAAGAGTTTTCCAGTAGTCATTTGGCATCACATGGGTTGCGACTGCCACAGTAGAACTTTGTTGAAGACCTCCTGGGCGCAGCAGAAACTTTGGGTGAGTGCACAACAGGTTTTGAAGCGCTGCGTTCTCACTCTAGCTACAAAAAAACTGGGACACCTTCATCAAACCCTAGACCTCTAGCAACGACCACTCCTAGATGTATAGATCTCAAAACTATCTTGCTTGTAGACACAGTCTCGAACACGGACCCAGGAGGCCCTCAGTAGGTTTGAGTGACACGTCGGTGTTCCATAGTGAAATGTCCGAACTTTTCTCTGAACGGGGTATCCTCAATGATCCGATGGTTGATAGATTTTGGCGCCTCAGGGTGCGTTATGCCAACCTTTATTCGGAAGGCAAAGTGATGGCGTACGAAGATCGGGCAAAATTTGAGGTGTATAATGGCTGCGTTATGAAGGTATCTGCCTCAGGCACCCATTTTTGCACGTGTTGCCCGGTTGTGTGGTTCATGTCCGGTGTCTGCATCAGACGTGCATGCACTGCCACTCTACGGGCGCTCCCGCATCAGCACGCGCTTACGCTTCGTTTGCCTTCTTTGCCTTCGCCTACCTGTTCCGTATCCTTGGGTTGCCGCGGAAATTGATGTTGAGGGTGGCAGGTCTCGTTCATGCAACGGTGAGGCTGAGATATGATGATGTTGCCCTGCTACGTTTTGCGCATGCTTTGCATCTGGCAGGCAGAGCAGTTGATGGACACATCCTGGCGCTTCTCGTCTGGGAGATGGAGAGGCCGCACAAAGACTTGTTATGAAGATGAGCTGTGGCGTCAGACGACGGTGACCGATTTGCAGGGTGTTCCTTGCTCCTAATTGCGCTCGGTCGTTCTCACCAGACTGGTGAGACGAAGGTGCATAGCCACGATGAAGGACCTCAGCTGAAAGCATTTAAGCAGAACACATGTCCGCTGCACGGTATATTTTTGGCTCATGATTACAGTTTCAGTCAGATCAATGATGATTTGTCTTGCGGACACATTTTCCATGGAACGCCGGGACATCGTAGTCCGAGAATGCTACGCTAATGCTGTAAGTCGAAGGTCGAAATGGTTGTGTCCAGAATGTAGTCCAATGTCGATGATGTGCAGGGTACACTGTGTACACCAAGTTGTTGCTCAGTTGCCCTGTGCCAGCCGCTGTCAATCTCTTGTCTAATCCTTCTCTTGCCAGACCAGCTAGCCCTCCACATTTCATCCTCTATGCCAATCAAGCAACATTTTTACTCGATGCGAATGAATACGCCTTGTGGCTAGGTCTCAGAGGACCGCAGTGCGCACGTGGGCTGCGAAAAGTCACGCATCACGGATGAGCATACCATTATCGTCGTTGACATCTGGCAATTTCTCCCTGAGTTTGGTCAGTCTTCTGTCACCGTGATCATAGTCGTGCGACTTACGTCTGAGAGTCTTCGTGGTGCGCTAACACAGTAAGAGTTCTGCATGTAATGTATGTCGTATTTCCCGGCGCCGAATTTTGCCCTCAGAAAAGCGGCCATCTTTTGCGTGTCTATGTTCCTTCCACACCTGGATATCGCGTTGTATTCAGGAAGGTCATCGCGAGACGGCTCGTACAACGAAAAGGTGTCGAATGATGTCAACCGTGCGTCAAGAGTAGCCATCGCTAATTCAGGAAGTCCCAAGGTATTGAGAGAGTGAGTGCTGGCTGATAACTCCGAAGATGTTGCCGCCGAGAACTTGATGATTGCTGCAGTTCAGTCAAGTCGATCTGGTGTATATATAAGAGTGCGTTGTTTGCCCCATGTCGCGGCTGTCCAGCTGCTGCGCCTTGCTGACCCAAAACCTCTGTGCGCGCGCGCGCCTGCATTTTGGACCCCACCAGTCACATTCAGCCCCAGCCCCAAAACACATTCAGCCCCCAATCCAAACTTTATTGACCGGTCTCGCATCTCCGGCATTCGCCTGCTTCCTGACAAGGCAAATGGTAAGCCACATCGATCGAAGCGACACGGGCTGTATGCACGACAACATTGGCCTGAGCTGTGCAATGTCTCCGCGGTTCAGCCTGGCTGGATGAGGTCCTTCGTTCTGGTCAGGCTGAACCTATACTTCAGTTCCATCTCTTAACCTCAATCACGACCATTGGTGTTTGTGTAGGCGCAACTATCTCAATGTTCGATCACAATGGAGCTCGATCAGGCAGATGAGTTTTTGAGTCATCCTCAGGTATCAACCGTCCATGCATCATCTTTGGGCAGCTTTGCACGCAACACGGACTCGACACCACGATCAGTCACCTACATCTTTGAAGGCGCGACTTCCGAGGAAACGCTCTTCCGGGTGCCAAGTGTCTCCGTTGAAGGCCCGCCACGTACTGTCGATGATGTGGACACCGAACTGTCACTGAGTGCAAGCTACATGCACAGCCCACTGCCAATTGTCGGCCGCGATACGGCGCCCTACCATACGGAGAACCGACGCGACTCGTTGACGGGGCTCAATGACAGTGCCATGACGGATTCGCCCTATGCGAGCCGTCTGTCTATAGACACGATACCTGGTGCTGAGTCTGATAGTGACTCAACAGCTGTATCAGCGTCTGCTCCGTATTACTCGCGAAGTCCAGGCCAGCAAGCTCCATGCTGCACAAGAGTGCAAGGCTCAGGAGAATATAGCCATAGCGATACTGTTGCCGGTGCGCGATCTGATGCCAAACCGGACTACGGAGATGCCTTTGTGCGTATAATCTAGCTCGAATTTGACGTACCACTGCTGACGTTGACTTCCAGCACTCGTCACCTGCTTCCACTAGGTCTTCTCATGTAGCAGGATGCCAAGGCTCAAGACCTTACACAGGTTCATTGGGGACATCCCTGGAGTTGCCCGAGGGCTCATCCAACGCTGTGTCGAGGGAGCCCAGCGTCATATCGGATGGGGGGACCCAGCAGCGATTCCGTCAGCGGAAGGTTAACGACGCCGACCCGGTCTTCTTTGATGACTATTCAGACAACGAGATCTCAGAAGGTTATGACTCCGATAGCGACACGAAGTACGAACTACAAGAACGAATTGTGGGCGCGTTCGCGAATACTATAAACTACCAAGGACAGGTCCATCAGTTCTTACCAGCGAATGAACTTTGTCGTCTTGTCAATCCCGAAACCGTTACCCAAGAGCTACAGAAGGACTTTTGCAACATCTATTCGGAAAAAAACAATCGAGAACTGGCCGAGGAGATCTGCCGCGAAAGAGAGGTCGAGTGCGATGGGAAAACAAAGATCACATCTTTTCGTCAAGTGTTCGCACTATTAGTCATCAGTGAGGCGGTCTCGTCTATACGCTTCTTCTTAGATGAAGAGGTCAGCGATGTCGATTTGCCTCTGGTCGCACCCACGGCTCGCAAGGTGAAGGGACTTTGCCGCAGGAATGCATCAGGCGATAGTTCGAACAAAATGCTCAGATGCTTCAAGGGATGGTCTCCAATCAAGTTGGGGAACTTCAGAGAGTACCAATGGAAGCTTCTGGCCCCATTCTTCGCCCAAGGTAAAGACGGAGACGTGAAGCACTACAAGTTGCACGGGCAACACATACTTCCCTTTCAAGAGATCGAGAACCTACCTCAAGAGATCTCTCAGAAAGTTGGCGGTTTTGGAAGAGTTGTCATGGTCCGGATACATGATCATCATCATGGCTTCGAGGATGCAAGATTAAGTGCAAGAGGTTTCGCCATCAAACAACAACTCCATGATGACGACTACAAAGTCTTCCGGACAGAGATCGATGTTCTAAAGAACTTCAGCGGAGATAGAGGACACAAGCACATTGTGTCTCTCCTGGCAACATTCGAGCAATTCAACAAACTTCACCTGATCTTTTACCGGGCGGAGGGTGACATGTTTGCCTACTGGAACGACACGGAGACCCGACCGGCCCCGACATGGACTAATGTCACATGGTTGGCTGAACAGTGCGCCGGTCTAGCTCACGGGTTGTTGAAGCTGCACAGACACTTGACGTTCACGAGACGTCGCAGCGGACTGCAAGACAGATCTGAACAGCACGATATCAGTACGTCATCATTTTGGTGTGATGTGATGGAGATATTCTTCGTAGAATGCGAAGGTCCTTCATATATAGTCTACTAACATGTAGCAGATGCCACTGGAGTCGATGAACTGCCGCCACGGTATCCGGGTGAGAAGCAGGTCAACTTTGCCGCACTTCCGTCGAGAGCGGAATATCGACCCCCTGCCCAGTCTTTCGACAGCGAAGAGAGCAACATTAGTAGCCCTACATGTTCGACATCCAATGAAGGACAAACTGGCGACCTCCACAGCGCCGATCATGCTCCTGATAAGAGCGACAGGAAACAATATGGACGTCATGGAGACATCAATCCCGGTAATATTCTCTGGTACGATGATACTGATGGCGTTCCTGGCGAGCTTACGGGCACCCTCAAGATTGCAGACTTCGGTCAGGCCGAGCTGAACACGCTAAAGAGTAGGACTAAGGAACGACATGTCGCAAATACCCTGACCTACCGTCCGCCTGAATGTGATCAAGGACAAGACCGCATAGCTCCGACTATCCGTCAAACCTACGACATGTGGTGCCTAGGTTGTGTGTACCTAGAGTTTCTGGCCTGGTTTCTTGGAGGGTCTTCCCTCTTGATGGAGTTCATTCAGTCGAGAATGACTCCTGATCTATTCCAAAACAACATGCGGACTGATGCATTCTTCCAGGCCATTCGAGTTCCTGGGGAAGATTCGTTTGAGTTCATGGTCAAGAGAGCTGTGCTTCGAGTGAGACACAATCAGTACCTCACTACCAACAATGGCTGACAATTCTGGTAGTTCATTGACCGCTTGCATAACCTGCCACAATGTACGGACTTTTGCCACGACCTTTTGATTGTCATACAACGCGACATGCTTGTGATACACTCAGAAGAGCGGAAGTCCTGCGAGGAGATTTGGGTCGAGTTGAACAAGATGTACCAACAATGCCGCATCGACAAGGACTATGCAGCCCGAGGCAATCCCTGGAATATCAGGCGTGAGTCTTTCTCGCGGCCAGTAGCACTCCCGTTCAAGGAAGAGACTACACCTACCTCGCCAGATGCTGCGAGTCCGAAATTCGCTTTCCCCGGTCCACCCCCACCACTTAGGCAACGCCGTGGCACAATTAGCGTCCTGAATCCCGCGGAGCGCATGCGGCTACTCCCGAGGCCCTTTCCTGAGGGACAAGGTTAGCTTGACGGCTCTTGTCTTTGACCCATAGCATTCGATTTTGCACTCGCCATATTCTTTGCACTTTATTGTTGACCCTGCTGGGAATTAGAATTTCGTAGTTTGGATTCGATCAGTTTCACGAGTGTCCTCAACAAACAGCCCAAATCAGAGGGCCTTTAACATCGCAGAGCGAAGTTGAGCAATGCCTTCATCCACTCCATACTGCGCCAAGCCAGTGCACTGGACGAGGCCGTTTTTGGTGATCGGCATTTCGAAGCGCGACATGAAACACCGATCGCGTCTCATAGAACGCGTGGGGTCCAAAAGCGTGGGGTCCCAGGCTTTGGAGCCTTGCAGGACAATGCGGGCTTCGAGTCGACATGCTGCAGTTGCTGATTATCACCGATGCGCTTCGTAAGAAGATCGTAGACACTCTGCCGATGATTCAAGTACGTTGTTACGGCTTTCTGAGGAGTGTCCCCCATCACATTGTTCCCGAGTCTTCTAGCCCTGCGAGAGGAACGTCCGCTAGTCGCTGCGGGTTGCATCCTCCTGGATGCAGCTGAGTATCGGTGGCGCACATACGCGCCGGACGTGGCACAAGTTGATTCGTGGGTCCTCACAGAACTCCATGTGGGATAGTGCGGCTCCATGGTTCTCAGCTGTCGTCAATTACCCCGCTGGCGTTCAAGAGTCGTGCAACGAATCGTGGTCACTATACACTCCTGTCGCACTTCTACGTGATCAGACCAGATACTACGGCAACCAAATTCCACGGTACAATTTGCTTCTCCATCTACGCCTTTAGGGAACCTCCAGTGTCATTGCATGGTGCAACTGTCCACCACTCCCCACAACAGCCATGGACTTCTCCGTCAGCACACTGAATGGAGAGGAAGAGGAAGACGATGAGGACGAAGAAGAGGAGGAGGAGGAGGAGCCCTTGGTGAACAGAATACTGCATTCATTTGTTATCAGCAACTTCCACGACCCAGATCGGGATTATCTACCGCAGGGTTGCCTCAGTAGCCTGTTGACCAGATCTTCCATTGCATCGGAGTTGCACCGGTTCGATGCCGAGCTTCGAGCAACGCCTGAGCCAAAGAAAAGCAAGATCTCGAAGATGAGTTGTGACACCAAATCACGCGAGGACCTTGCCGAATGGATAGCAGAGTACGCCCCTAGGATATTCGCTATCGTCCTCCAGTGCGAGTTAAACCCCGTGTCGCTAGTAATTGTCATGTCTTTCTTTCGGGACAAAAAGTTCAAAGACAAGAGTTTGCCACTGATAGAGTTGTCGCCCCCAGCAGATACGTTTCCGAAAGCACTTTGGAAGACGGATCTATGGACGTCGATCAAGCTTCACAACTTCCGCGAGAAGCAGTGGAAATGTTTGGTCCCCGTCTTCTCCGGTGATCAGTACACTCACAATCTTGAGTATGACAAGTACATATTTCCTTTTACGAAGGAGGATGAGAATCCCAAGATCGGAGCGTTTGGATTTGTTTACAAAGTCCGCGTACATGCCGATCACCAGAAATTGGCAAATATGAGCCTAGTACGTATCTCCAAGGCATAGGCACTGCTCGACTTAAACACATCCTTCCTTATGCAAGGCATTCGTCATTAGTCTGACGAGATCCAGGTTGCTATTAAAGAGATTCAGATCTCTCGTGGTAACGACAAGAGTGGCACAAACAAAGCCTGGGAGGACGAAGCAAGAGCATTGGCGGGCGTCAACCAACTCAATCATGCTCACATCATTCGATGTGTCGCTGCTATACGAAGAGGCGACAATCGATATTTCATGTTTCCGTGGGCAGATGGAGAGAGCTTGCGGGATTATTGGGACAAAGCGAAGTGGGAAGGTCCTACTAGACAGATGATACTGGATGCTATCCAGCAGCTCAGAGGTCTTGCAGACGCTCTTGTAAGCTTACACAACAACATCAAGGGGAACACAAGCCGCCACATCGAGGTTGATTCCGATGACGAAGAGAGTGCTAGCAACCCGAGCGTGCGAATCCGCAATGAAGACAACGAGATAACGAAGCATCGAGAGATTGCCAACGCCAAACACATACGTCATGGCGACCTGAAGCCCGAGAATATTCTGAGATTTGTTGGTCAAAGCACTGGTCTTGGCACGCTCAAAATTGCAGACATGGGCATAGCAAAGCAGCACATTGTCGCAACAAGAGATCGGAGCCATCTTACAAGCACAAGACACGGAACAATACGCTACGAAGCCCCTGAAACTGTGGATATCAGCTCTCCACGTTCTCGACTCTACGACATCTGGTCTATGGGATGCATAACGCTAGAATTCATTATCTGGATACTTTACGGTAACGATGAACTCGAAAACTTCTACGTCCAAGTCCAGGGTGGAGACAAACAACGACTATGCCAGTACTACGAGGTGCTGAATGTGGGACAAGCACAACGTGCTGAGATACATCCGGTCGTACTCAATTGGATGACACACATCGAGAAAAATGATCGAGAGTGCAGACGCGAGAAGTCTGCAATTCGCGATCTTCTGACACTTGTTCGAGAAAAGTTACTAGTGGTGCCCCTGCCGCCGAATAGGGCAAGTGATACAAGTGGAGGCCGGAGGTTCGCAGCACCTGAATTTGGCCAAACACTCACGCGATATAGGGCAAACGCTGTTCAGTTTCGGGATGCGCTCGATGAAATTATCGCAGAAGTGGCCAAGAATAACTACCTGCTGCTGGAAGGAGATCGAGAAAACATGCCTCTACCTAGGCTGCGGCCTAGCATCTCGTCCTCGTCCTCATCATCGACGAACACACAAACCAGAGAGAGAAACCAGCCACCAGATCTGCGTGGACTTCAGTTGCGCCCACCCACTGGCGTCCTTACTGGGCTACCAGGAACGCTTCGGCGACCTACGGACTACACATTGCCTCCAATGGAGGAATGGGACTTTTGTGTAGACAATCTGTTTGCTGAGTCCGTGCGAAGCCAGGTGGGCTCAAAAGCGATGATGCCCAGTCCACGGACGCAGTCCAAGCTCTGCAATCGTTGTCAAGCCCTGGATCTCTGGGGGGCAAGTTTCCAGTTTGAGGATACACTGACGGCACTACTCTTACGTGCAGAATTGTGCGACCTATGTGATCTCATAAGCAAGGTCTGCAACAAGAACAAGGTCATAAAGAATGACATATTGCAGATCGTCAGGAAACAGTCAAATCTGATGTTGACCGGAGATCCTTATCCGGTACTCAGCATTGTCAGAAGCCCTGGTAGGCCTCCCGATCTCCTGCCACCCTATCAAGAATGGCTTCATAAGATTGCATCTTGCCTTACTGTAAACGCAGTACACGGCTAACACGAAGACCTCCAGAGTCCAAACCGCCTCTTAGCATACAACTAGGCTTCCCGGAACTGCCGCACGCACAGAGCGACGCCTTTTACGCCGTTCTGAGACTTTGGCTGCAGAACTGTAACGAAGACGAAGCGCACAAGGGATGTATATCTCACATTTGCAACTCCCTTCCGACGAGACTCATAGACGTCGGTACCACGAAACTTCCAGTCTTGCGTCTGGTCGAAACAAAACAAGAGAGGCTGTCCAGTAGCGAATACACCGCCCTCTCGCATCCATGGGGGGATACGAGGACTTACGAGCCCTTCAGTACGCTGCGGAAAGATGCCAGCAGGAAGAAGCATGACATCGAACACTTCAAAACTGCCATTCCAGAAGACCAACTGCCTGCAACTTTCAAGGACGCAGTCGACTGTACCCGCAGACTCGGGGTCCAATATCTTTGGATCGACTCCATATGTATCATTCAGGGCCCAGGTGGCGATTTCAACGAGGAGGCGAAGAAGATGGAGGACGTATTCAGTGGGGCTTACTGCGTCCTTGCTGCTAGCAGAGCGAGCAGTCAGCGGGACGGATTTCTTGGTAGTCGACAACGACGTGACTATGTCACGTTCGCGAGAGGAGACGAAAAGCCCTTCTACATCTGCAAGACGATCGACAACTTCAGTAAAGATGTCATTGAAGGTGATCTAAACAAGCGTGGGTGGGTGCTGCAAGAAAGAGCACTTGCGCGACGAACGATATACTTTACCGCGACTCAAACCTATTTTGAGTGCGGGAAAGGTGTACGCTGTGAGACTTTGACAAGCATGAAGAAGTAAGTCAGCAGCCTCGAAGTCCTTTGAACGATAAAGAAGCTAACACATATGGTTCAGCAACATGGCTGACTTTCTAGGCGACCCAAATTTTCCAGAAAAAGCGATGCGGACTCATTCTCGGGCCCTCAAGATCTCATGGTTCCAGGAGCTGTACAAACAGTACTCTCGGCTCAACTTTACGAGATATGAGGACCGACCGCTTGCTATCGCGGGGCTCGAGAAGCGGCTTCAGAAAGCATTCAATACCAAGGGAGGTTACGGGATATTCGATGATGGCGACAAGACCGATCTGGGACTGTTTCACCGTAGCTTGCTGTGGCAACGGGGTGAAGAAGACACTGACGAGCCTTCATTGACCCCGATCGTCTTTCCTGCTGAGCGGAAGACGAACGTGCCGAGTTGGTCGTGGATGGCATACAAGGGAGGTATTAGCTACGTGGATCCTCCGTTCCAGTCAGCTGTGTGGGAGAAAGAGGACGTCGTGCCACCATGGACAAAGGCCGCAGATAAGAGCGCAGCGACATCGACATCGGGCATTTCAGTCGAATTGGTGGCGACCGTAAGGGACTTCAATACCGCTGGTTACAAGACTGGAGATCTCAAACTTGTCTACGATACAGACAAGACCAGAGGTGTCGATGGTTCGCGGGCGCGATGCGTTGTCATAGCCAGATCAATTGACGGGAAAACCGTGGCAGAGAAGAGGTTCTACGTGATGCTGATCATTGCAGCAGGGTCAAGAGACGGAAAGGAATTGCTGTATCAGCGTGCAGGCGCAGGCTACATGCTGGGAAGGTTCATCGGGCTCAGTAAACCGGGCATGCGAGCGAGGATTATCTGATCTGCATGCCATTTCGGTTTTCGTTGTGGGTGTGTACATACATGTGGTAGCGAAAAGTCAGCTCTTTCCTCCAACCCCGCACGCGTCGCTAGCGTGAAATGACGCGTCAACCAAGAACGCGTGATTCTAACACCTCCATAATTCCTTCCGTCTCATTGTCTGTACCTTACGAAAGCCGTGCTGCCACTTGCGTAACGTGGAACGTGGAACACGGTAAGTTGCCCATGCGTTGTGTCTCTACTTCTCTGCCAGGGGCTCGATCAAGCGCAGAGCCGAAAGTTTCTCCCGCGGCACAACAGCTCAATGTCACCTCACCCAGCCACCTTCCGTTCATCCTCCAGAATTCTTCATCATCGTCCCCATCATTTCCGCGATGCCAAGCTCACCTCTGTCGGCATTGACCCGAACATCTTGCTGGAACGAGCAGGTGGCACGATAAGCCAAGCAATGCGGCCTGCACTCAAGCATCGCGCTTTACCACAATAGGCATCTGTATAAGCGTTTCTCCATCTCTTGGACAGCATGTTTGCCATCGTTACGTACCATGGGTAAGTGAGAAGCGTGCAGCTTGTAAGACAGGAGATGCAGGTACGATGTAGAATTCCTTTTTAACCGTGTCGCTGCCGCGACCTTTCCTTTGCTTCCTTGTCTGCATCATTCTTTGTTTGATCGGACGGCCAGGGCATTGTTCGAAGCCTGCGTCAACGAACACACGCAGCGATGGCTCCTTCAGGTCGCTCGCCGACCTCAATGGTCGTGCTCGCAGCAGCAATGCTCGACACAGTATCTGCGTTCCCAGCGCATCTGAAGCCGAGGACAATGGCAGCTCCTTTTGCGCCAATTGACCCTCAGAACTGGGTCAATCCGGACAACATGACATGGGACGACTTTGTTGCGCCTCCTACCACGTCCTGGAGTGACCCTGCGCGCAAAGGCAGGGACCGCAATTTCAACATTGCTATGGTCACTGTTGACTACCCTGGTAAGCAGGAGATTGGTAACAACACTAAGATTGCAATTTACTAACAACGTCCGTAGACTCTCCCTTTGTTGTCACTTTGGCACCCAAGTCCGACATCTTTGGTAATCCCCAGCCACTCGCGGCGAATTTGAAGCGCGAGGATGTCCCAAAGTTCTACCACGATCTGCTGAACGTGCCAAACGACCTCAATGAGGGCCACACTCTCCACGAGTACTGGATGGGCGACTCCTTCGGCAAGTACGGTGTCGATTTGACCGTCTTCGGACCCTACCGCATGCCTGCGAAGAGCTATCAGTACGGTGTCGATGATGAGCAGGGTGGTTTCAACGAAGACGCTTGCCCCGAAGGCCCACCATGCTCGGTCGACCTTCGAACAGACGCGCTTGGCGCGTGGCGGAGGGACGTCGGCAATGCAACTGCTGACGCTTATGAGTTGGCCTTCATCTTGTCTGCCGGACAGGACGAGTCTTCGACTTGGCAGGAGTTCGGAGAGATGAAGTTCCTGAGCAAGGAGGACGTTCCTGAGGAGTTCGGACCGCCAGCGAACAGCTCTCTCCCCAACTACGCCAACACTCGCTATGTCGAGTGGACCTCGTGGGCTGCAGCTTCCACTATCTGGCCCAACGCGGGTGGGGGATCTTCTACCCAGGGCGAGTCGAGCGGTATGGCTACCTTTGCTCACGAGCTGTCCCATCTTCTCGGCATTGGCGACAACTACAACAACCCCTACAGTATTCCTCCCCGCCGTGCCTACACTGGACCTTTCAGCATGCTCGACCGCGGTTCCTTCAACGGTCCTGGCGGTCCTCACTCTCGCTGGCAGATCCCTCCCGTCCAAGGTGCATCGATGGGCTCTCTCCACACGATGCGCGACAAGCACCAGATTGGGCTCATTGATAACACTCCCGTTCTTCAGGTCTCTCGCTCTGGTCTCGCTACCTCCGGTGCTGTCGTCGCTGAGATCACCGCTCGCTCAGTCGACCCCGGCAACGGCCTGATGGGCCTGAATATCACGTTCGGCAGCTCCGGTGACCTCGCACCCAAGTGCAACATCTCTCTCGACGCACTCTGCGACGGCCGCGGCTACAACAACTACAATGTCGAAGTTGTCGATCGCATGGGCGCTGACTCTTTCTGCCCAGACTCTGGTGTCATGATCAGCAAGACCAAGAACAGCGACCGCACCCAGCCCTTCCAATGGGTCATCGACGCCAACCCTGAAGATGCGCACGTCGTTGACTTCTACCTCCCCAACGGCACAGCAAGGTACTGGAGTATTGGTGACTACCGCCAGCTTGTTGACGCGCTCTTCCATGCTGGCACGAACTCCGGTAGCGAGTATGAGCACGTCGACGAGGCGAACGGTCTGCATTTTTACGTACTCGACATCAACCGTGACGCATCTGGTGTCTTGAAGTACACCGTTGGTGTGCGCTCAACCAACGAGACTAGCACTGCTAAGCACGATGTCAAGCTTCGCCAGGGTACCGTCTCGGGTAACTCGTCGTCTGAGGGACTGTACTGCACATTCCAGCTCGACAACACTGGCAAGGCTGGCACGAACGCTACCAGCGTCCACCCTCAGGACTTGTCCGCGTACCTTGGCTCTGACATCTTCCGTTTGGACGCAAAGGTCGAGGGCAAGGGCTGGGAGATCGGTGTACCCAACGCTCTCGCTCACGCGAAGTTTGGCGAGAGCACGGAGGTCAAGGTTGCTGTGCGCAGCGGCTACGGTGCTGCGGACAAGGCTACGGTCAAGCTGACTGTAACGAGTGAGAGCAATCCCAAGGTCAAGGCGCAGAAGAGCTGTCAAGTGCAGGCTTAGGTAGACCTAGAAGCGTGACATCTGACACGGGTCCAAATGTGTTCAGTCCTTGAACATCTCATTCATCACGACTGTTCACCATGCCTTCTATTTTTGTGATGCATTATGGTGTTCGGACCTTTCCCCACTCTTCACACTTTTACGATCGAGCTACTGCAAGGCACACCTCGACCTTGCACACCCTGCATCACATGTCAAGAGCTCAACATCAATGACCCTTTTTTACTTATTGAAAGCTGACCTGGCAACACTCACTGGCTGTGTCCTTGAAAGTCTGGCACCTCTTCCCGTTGACGTGACGCTCTACATCTTCAATGCATCAACCCCTCCTCAAATCCTTCAGGCCTACTGCAAGCCTCCTATAGCATCAACAGACGGTGAGCCAAACAACTTCCTCTTCGCTCTTAGTCACGGTCTAGTGCATGCACGAGAAAGAGACTTTGTGGGGTGCGTTGACATGCCAGCAGATCCTGGTCCTCACCGCCAGAGCTAAGCGAGCGTTCCGGGCCGCGCATCATCTTATCACTCCCCGGACGGCAGTCCACAGCCCACACACGTCTCTCGTTACCCCTCACGCGACCTGGAGCTGTGCATTGGCGGGCGCAGAAGGAGAGGAGCAACGCCGATATTCGCACCGACGTGTAGGAAGTTACTGGCACGCGCAACTGCTGTGCGACTTTCACATGCAAGAGGCTGGGCTATAACATCACTACCCTTACTCTACCCACCAACGCTCAGCGGAGCGCACCACCATGCCGACCCTCGACCAGATCGTCAAGGGCGCACCGGCACCAAACACTTCAGTCAACGACGTCGCCGCCGCCGCCCATGCGAGCCCTCCACCGTACACCGCGTCCCTCACCCACCCACTCCCCCACGATGTCATCGACCTCAAGACCCCGCGCGTCCCGCTCAGCGACCCAACATCGCTGCTCCCCAGTTCGCCGCCACAAATCTACCTCAACCTACTCATCCTCGAAGCGAGTCTGCGCAGCCAATACCTCACCCTGCGCGCACGGCGGCGGCAGAACACATTCGTCCTGACCCTTCTCGGCGTATGGATAGCGTTCTTCTTCTACCTGCTGTGGCTGCGGCCGCGCGAAGACGGCAAGGGCATCGGCGGTTCGCAGTACTGGCTCGTCGATATGCTGCAGAAAGTCGGGTTCATCACGGGCGTTGTCACTGCGCTGCTGTTCTGGGCGACGGGGCAGTGGGAGCGCGGTGTGAGATGGCCGAGGCGCTGGATTGGCGTTGCGAATCGTGGGTTGCGCGGTATGAATGCCAAAATTGTGGTCATTCGCGGACCTTGGTGGCATGAGCTGGCTGAATGGGGCAGGTTTCTGTTGCCGTTTAGTGGTGGGCTGTGGGGTGGCGAGCAGGGCGGGAGTAGCTACCATTTCATCAACGTGGTGCAGGAGAAGAGTCACGCTCTTGATTCTGGACGTCCGAGACACAGGATCGTTGAGGATGGGAAGGAGTATGCCGAGGAAGACATTGCGCCGGGAGGAGACTACATCAAGCTCCTCCTGCTGCCCAAGCCGTTCACCCCCGACTTCAGACAAAACTGGGAGATGTACCGCACCGAGTACTGGGAGCGGGAGAACGAGCGTCGCTTCGAACTACGCAAGCGTGTCCGCGCCCGGCAGCGGGAGATCGCCCGCGAAGAAGGCGGGATATTCTGGTGGACTGGCTGGCGCGGGTGGAAGCGCGCCCGTGGATTCTCATCTCGCTCAGACGTCGAGAAGAGTGGTCATTCGCACAGTCACAGCCTCAGCGCGAGCAACTCCCACCGCAGACGCAGACCGAGCGTCCTCACACATGGAAGGGATGGAAGTCATTCACGCACCTCGAGCCGCAGCTCAACTCCCGGACCTGATGACGAACGACTACGACCGCTTGAAAGCAGGGAAAGGAGATGGAGTTCCAGTACCGCTGGATCTACACGGTCTACTTCGGCACCACGAGGGAAGACAATCACACAAGGCACTGCTGCGAGCGCGCGGCAGCCGCCCAGCAGACCGCATTTGCCTGGTAGTACAGGGAGCGGGAATCGGCCAGGCGCGAGAACGAGCATGCTCAGCAATGCATCGAGTCTGAGCGAGATGGAGGACGGGTACGAAGCCACAAATGAGAGCAAGCCGAGGCCGCAGGTGAGGAGGAAGGGGAGTCGGGAAAGTGGTAGTGGGAGTGGAAAAGAGGCTGCGAGTGCATAAGAAGTATTTGGGGAGACGTTTGGACAGCGATTTGATTGATGATACCACGTTCTACGCTTCATGAAAGGAAAAATCCTTAATTCATTCTCACATTGCTGTAGTATCAGATTAGCGAAACAAGCATAGCTCCATTAGTTCGTCGTTGTTAAAATACGAACAGAATCGAGCTTTATGGCTGCGGTATACCGTCCCGGTGTTTGGACATGCATAGATGTGAATCTCGGGTTCAGACGTATTTCATATCCAGCGGTCAAAGTCCGACTCATAAGATGCCGGTGCTTTTTCACCGAGTTGGGTATTGATGCAAATCGAGTACCTCTTGTTCCAGCCAGACGGAAACTGGAGATCTATCTCGTACCATGAGTATTGGTTGGAAGATTCATCAAGGCCGCATGAGCCGGCAAAACTTGTGAGCACAACCCTGTTTGCGGGTTAGGGCTAGTCGCTCCTCCCAAATCAGATATGCTTCCATGCTCCACCTGTACTTTCAATTTGAAACGACCCAAGATCTCATACCATGTCTCAAAGCCATCGAGGGACTGGTCTGATTCCTTCGTCGATGAACATAGATTCGGATGATGATCGAGGATGTCGGAGAATTTCATTGCTCACACTCGTGCCTATGATCTCGCCTGTACGGATACGCCTGAAGGTCTCCACAATCGTGGAGAGTGAGGCTCGATATCAGGAGAGGTGAATCTGTTCATTCATGCGGCCTGACACCGGCTACTCCCCATTCATGAACGGCGAGCCTATTAACCCATTCATTTCGCCATCATCTCGTTGATACATTTGACTATAACGATCTACTCTCGAAACCACCTATCATCAAACTCCCGAAACCGGTCCAGACCTCGCGGGCTGCTCTTCCTCTGGCTCAACGTCTTCGTTCCCAGCCCAACCTTCGACGCACTCCCTGGACTGCCCTCAAGCGTCGTCCCCTCCGAGTCAAAGCCTAATCGTAGCTCGTTGTCGCTAATGCAAAGTCCCTCCAGCAGTTCGGCCTGTGCCTTGAGCTTTCGATCACGCAGGTTGCCCATAATGACGAGGTAGATACCAAACAACAACCAGAAGAAAGCAACGAGACAGAAGACAACCAAGCCGATCCTTTCCTCGTATACCTCGTTCTTCGTCTTGTGTCTGGAGGGGTCAGGAGCCAAGAAGTTTGGCGCGCCGGATGGGATTGTGAAGTCGAGCTGGTCACTCAGGAGGACTGGAGTCAGGCGAGCGGAGGGGTTTGGTGGCATGGTGGGCCGGGCGAGGGCAGTTGCAGGCAGACATTGCGCTGGTTTGGGGGTTTCGACACAGCGAGATGGAGATGGTGAAAAGCGCTGGGTTGAGCCTCCCGGTAGCGACTACACTGTGAAGGTGACAGTATACTCGAACATGTCCCTGTGTTCTCATGCCTACCGCCAGTCCACAATGCAGTATTTTCAATTTTCACCAGTCTGCCTACCACTATATCACGGCTCGCTATCCATATCGTCTGTCATCCGATCAAGCACAAGTCGGAACAACTCGAGTCCACCGAATCTCTGGCAAGAAACAACATGGCATCTCTGGAACCCACAGTCATTACTTACCCGTTGTTCCGTACCGACATCTACACAGCTACAACTCGAGCTGGCTCGACTCTCACAACACTCGCGACCAAGGTGGTTCCCACTCCCACAATGACGACAGCAGCGACGGACTCCCCGGCTCTCTTGCAAACCTCGACTGGCATCCCACCTCTTCCCTTGGCCTTCGACTCTCCTCTAGCCACTGGCAAAGACCACACTCCTGCCGTCGCCATGATCACCCTTGTCATGGTCATCATCTCTGCTCTCTTTCTCTTCGTCGCGTTCTGCTACTTCATATTCCTGCGCTTCCGGGGGAAGTGCCCGCAGTGCCCGCAGTACGAGGACGAGCTGAAGAAGTGGAAGAATGGCTCCTTGAAGCCCATCACGCGCGAGATGGTGTACAACCGCCCGCATAACTGCGATCTGGAGAAGGGTGTTGACGTGTTCGATGAGAAGGACCCATTTGACGATCAGGTCAGCCCCTCCGACGCCCAAGCGAAGCAGTA
Source organism: Didymella glomerata (assembly GCA_030271015.1). NCBI lineage: Eukaryota > Fungi > Ascomycota > Dothideomycetes > Pleosporales > Didymellaceae > Didymella > Didymella glomerata. The sequence goes on from JAJOHN010000008.1 coordinate 632,253, forward strand.
CAAGGCTCTTCAGCGGGCACAGTCATTAGCGAGCCTCGAAGGCCGCGCTTCAGATCGAGTCCAAGAGAACAAGACGATAGGTGATCGAGCCTTACGACATCTCCGCAACTCACAGCTCCGAGCAGCAAAAGTCCAACGCGATAGCGGCTGGTCGAGCAACGTCGCCACGATCCACGAAGACGAGGAGCCGAAGGACCTCAAAAAGGAGAAGCCAGAACTCAAGCGCACCGCCCTAGAATTCGCTGTCGAGGAGCCGGTTCCTGCGCATCTCCCTCGACCGACAGCCCGTGACGAATCAACTCTCGTTAACGACCCTGCGCTTCCCGAACCGAACTTCAAAGGCACGTACGAGGAGTACGAACGCGATGTCCTGGCTGAGCGCCGGCGGCAGAAGGTTGCGCTGTCCATTGCTGGCTGGTACGATGTTGCTAATGATCCGAACGCTTCAGAGGCTAGACAGCAGCGGGCTTTGGCCATGGCGAGCGCGAAGATGGCTGAGATTGATAAGCATGAGGCACAGACGAAGGGGACAACAGCTGCGCCTCGTGATCGCGGGCAGTCGCGTTTTCAGGAACGGTTTAGCTTGGCGACGCAATCTTACCACGGGAGCATTTGATTGAGAGACTTTTGGTGCGATTCAAATATGTGTGATTGGCTCAGGTTCCTATACTAAGAGCAAACTGCCTGTTGTCAGCATGATATTTTTGGAACACTCTACCCAAAATCTCCTTTGTAGTAGTATTGTCATACCGATATCCTGTGGGAAGAAATGATATGTAAGTTGAAGGCCTCCTCACCTGCTAATACATTCCGCCCTCGTATGGCTTTCCGAGCCGAGCCCCTTCAGTTCGGCTTCTGCAATCCACATACAGGAGCCAGCCTTTCTCATGCCACATCCTCAAGTCGATCTCGTCGCTAGGCTCGAGTGTGACCGCGTTGATGCTGACGTAGTGATAGTCTTCCGCGATCTCCTTACCATCCACCATCTTGGTCCTCGTGGTACTCTTCGTCTTCAGCACTGACTGCAGTTCATCTTTCTCTTCAGTAGACTTAGTACCCGCCCACTTCTCGACATCCATGCCTGTCTGCTCCCACTTCGCAGCCACGCCAAAGACGCGAACGCCGCATTTCTTGCAGAAGTACCAGCCTTGCGTTCCGGAGAAAGCGCGATAGTCTCCGAGCTCATCGAGGTTGGTGGGTGAGGTGAGTATGAAGTCCTCTTCAGGGTCGATGGGTCGACAGTGGAAGAAACCCATCTTCTGACACGTTGAGCAGTTGCATTTGTACAGGCTGATCGACTTCGGGGTAAAGTCATGGGCTTTTTGGTCGTAGACTGGCGGAAACGTGAGCCGAATTTGGTACTGGACGAATCCACAATGGCACGATCCGGGATATCCCTTTGTTGTTGACATGATCGATTGTAGGTCTGGGATAAGCGGTGCGGCGAGAGCTTCTTGAACAGTTGGTGATGTTGCTAAATATTCTGAAGTCGCAATCTGGTCTCAAGATAAGAATAGGCAGCAGCCTCGCTTACGAAGCATGCAGAAGGTGCATTCGTGGGACGAATCAGCCCTCCCTTCAGCTCTTATTTATGGTCGCTATCGCGAGTGTAGGCGTCCAATTATCCCCGAGCCGTAGCAAAAGTCCCCGCTTCGGCGCCCAAGCCTATTGGTGTGTCAAGTCACTCTGCCCCAACTTCTCGGAGACTTCGCAGATATCAGGTTTGATGGCGAAAGTCTTCAATCCTCACAGTACGGTGAACTCGTCGTCGAGTTACCAATGGAGAAACGACTGCGCTTGGTTAATGGACGTCTGCTCCTCAGCGGCGCGCCAACAAGATATAGACATTGTTTTCCTGTCAGACTAGCAGCAGGGCGGTCTGCTGTTGCGCAGTCGTATGTTGTTCAGAACATGACCAGAAAAGACCGAGTGCTGCGGAAGGAGCTTCGGTGGTCCGGGAGCCAAGCGCACCGGCCTCTCCCAAAGAAGCAATCGCGGCTACGAATCCACAGAGTTTCTTTCCCTGCATCAACACTCCTATCGACATGGGTATCGGCAGCGGCCTCGCCGTGACACTCTCGTTTGTCAGCTGTATATGGCTGCCCGCTACTTTATTATGTTGCTTGCCATGGGTACAGAAGCGTGAGTGATCGCAGCTGCGCATACGAATGTAGTCACGTGCACTAACTAGACGACACTCAGAGATGCTCTACCTTCATTGGGTTACGATGTTCCCAGGAAGATGGCTTGACGAACCTGAAAGAGCTGGATTCATGAGTGAGTGCAAGATGCTCAATTTGGATTGATCATGGTCAACGCTCATGCGCCGCAGAAAACCAGGTCATGCCTTTCCGCATTGCAACAAAAGATGGTCACAGACTGTTCACGTGGCTCGTTGCACCACTCGGTGTATATGCCAGACATCTGAATGACTTTATACACGAGCGGTCCGATATCGAAGATGTCACCGACAAGCTTGCGTTCCGTCTGTTGCGAGATGATCCGGAGTCTCGGCTGCTGATTTACTTTCACGGCAACGCGGCAACGCTTGGGCAACAGAGACGCACCGAGGAGTACCGCTCATATGCCTCTGGTGCGTGCGAGAAGGTCTTTGTGTTGACGTTCGACTATCGTGGCTTTGGCAAGTCCAGTGGAGTGCCCTCAGAAGCCGGTCTCAGGAACGACGCAGAAGCTATCGTAGACTGGGCGTTGAATGTTGCAATGATCCCTCCTCAGCGCATTGTCCTCCTCGGTCACTCTCTAGGCACGGCGGTTGGAACGGCCGTGGCATTACAGTACGCTGAGCTTGGTATCGAATTTGCAGGCATCATCCTGTGCGCTGCCTTCACGAACGCTGGCAATGCATTCGCTTCATACTCCATCGGTGGCGTCATACCGGTGCTCGCTCCTGTCAAGCTGATCCCAGCTGTCCAAAACTGGTTCAGTCGGAAGATGCGGGACACATGGAGGACTGACGTGCGCTTAGCTGCACTTACCCGTAAGTTCGTGGAGAGCCGCTCGCTGTCGGAAATACGAGGCTGTTGCGCGTCAGAGACTATCGACTGCCGGATTGCAACTAACAACGTGAACGGCAGACAAGTACTCCAAACTGCGGCTAGTTTTCGTACACGCTGAGGACGACGGTACAATGCCTTGGAATCAGACCGAGGAGCTGTGCAGGTCGACACTCCGCGCTGCGACTGAACCAGGTGCTGATGACGATGCCTGGAGCGCGCCAACACCAAAGTACGAGGCGGTCGATCTAGGCGAGGCTGGTAAGCAGGAAATCTGGGAAACCCATACCACACGCATCGAAAAGCTCATAGCCAAGCATGGAGGTAAGCAACTCCCCGCCCGTTACAAAGAAGACCAAGAAGTTGGCGTGCTTGTAGCGCGCTTCGGCTTCTCGAGATCGCTTTTGGAGATCGTCGATGTCCCTGGCGATCATCCAGATGCCCTCGGACCACCAAAGAAACTTTGCCAAGGACTCAGCGCAATCCTTTGACCGCTTGACAATGCTCTAGATTGCGCTGAGTCTGCATCTTTTGTACTCGAAGACAAAGGATGCTGGTGTTCATGGATGGCATCGACACCGCCTCCGTAGGGGTTCACAGCGCACGAGCGCAATGACTTCACTCTGCGGCAGCCGGCACGGCATCTAACCGCAAGAGGCTAACAACATTCTTCTAGACCACAACCAGATGATGACATGGAGCCCAATCGCCCTTGCGATTCTCCAGACTTTCGGATTGACGGCTTCGACCACGCGCTTGTAGGGTCTTGGACCTAGATCTATTTGCGTAATTGTGCGATCACAGACCGACTCTTCCGCGCTCGTGAGGAACATCGTGGTGTTACACACAACGAGCAGCCTCAGCTATTTGTGTTCTCAGAGAGGCGGTGCCAGCATCTTGGAACGCAGACAGCCTCAGGCTCACGATGTGCAGCACAGCGGCAACGAGACGACGTCTGCAAAAGCAACGCATGATTAATGCGAAGTTGTGGGGCCAAGGGTCTTACGACGCTCGCTACTCCCAAGCGCTGGCGGCTTCCAAGATGTCTCGGTGGCCTTGTGCGTCACCTGCTTTTGGCCCTCTCATGACGTCCCAAAGCGGACGCACCGGATACAAAGCCCACCTGCGCGCTTCACTGCGGTCCGCATCCATGCCCTCGTGAATTTCACAGACCGCCTTTGTTCTCGGATTTGCTGTTCCAAGACCCGCTTTCAACGAATCCTCCAGTCGCTCGTGTTTCACCTGTCACTGCTTTCTCCACTTCAAGCCCGTTGCAGCCGCCGAACTCTCAATATCATATCGTCGCTGCCAGAACTTTTGCAACCTCTGAAATCCAATCTTCACAACATCATGCCTGCTATCGCCCACCTTGCACCTCGCTTTCTCGAAGGAGGAACTTCTGGAGGTGTCTCTGGAACCGCCATTGCCGTACTCGTCGTCGTCGGCATCATCCCTGTCATTGCACTCATCTGGGTGTGCATATGGCTTCTGTTCTTCTACAGCAACGGACGCAACTGCTGTTGCATGCGCCGCAAGACCGCCAAGTCTGAGCCTTCAACAGCCGAACAAGGTCTTTCCAGCGCGGAGGCCTTGAACGAGAAGAACGACTACACCATGCCTCAGCGACCAGTCTCTGCCTGGAGGACCGAGAGCGGATCTTCCACCGAACGACCAAGAGACAGCAGGGCCACTCTGAAGAAGCAACACCGCCCCAGGGAGAGCATGCAGAGCCAGTGGAGCAGCAACAGCACCATTGGCGTTGTCCAGGAACCCAAGCAGGTGGTGTGAAGGAGCACTTGACCACGGCACTCGATCATTGAGTGCTTATAGTACAATCACACTATCAATCCACAACCACACCAGCCAGCCTCACATGGCGCATCTTCTGCGACTCTCCTGAATCCCCAGTTGAACGCGTCGCCAGCGATGCACCGGCATTCAATTTCGGATCTGTAGGCATACACCGCCACACTGGAAGCCGATTTCCGAAATGAATACGAAGCCAGAGCATTGCTTCTCCTCCGAACAATCCATTTCACGGAATCGTCGGCAGCATCGTTCGTATGCACGCAGCAACCCAAATGACGCCAAGAGCTACATCCGCCGAGTCCGGCACATTCGCCAAGATCGACCACTACTCCGCCAAGGTAGTTATTCTTTGTTCACGATGGTAGCGTTGGTGTTGAAGTTGGCCGCCTCCGGGACCACGCGCTCCCCGCAGAGGCAGGAATGGAGATCTCGCCTCCACTGCTTTGGGTGACCGGGATCATAGAACCCCGGACCCAGTCTCGCTTCGCACGCTTTGAGGACCCAGACTTTGGTGTGCCGTTTGCGGATGAGGAATGCAACACGGTACCGCTTGAACAATTTCATGTTGGAGTCCTTCGTTGCGCGGAAAGAACAACATGCGAAATGATGGAGGCGCAGAGGAGCTGTATGATCGCCATGTGCGACAAGGTACAACGCTGAGGCGTCTGTGGTTTCGAGTGGCGCAGATCATCCATCGAGTGGACATGAGGCTCTGCCTCTGCTGCACGCCGCGTAACACGATCATGTAATGAATTAATGATTGATGACTATCCTTGACACGAGCCTGTTCATCGCGCTTGCCTTGTGAATGACTGCCTTGTGAATGTCTTCTTCGTGCCCTGGCTGCTCCTTCTTCGCGTGAGCCAAAATTACTCCACTAGTTGCTTGTCGAGAGTAGAAGGAACCAGTGGTCTTTGCCTATTGACAGTTGACCTGCGGTGTTGCAATTTGAATCGCCCATACTAATTCCCATCAACAGCGTTGTGGACATGTCGCTGCATCTCAACTCAACTGAGCAGTGCCCACCTCACCGCCCAATGAGCGGGGCTGATTGCACCACACCAGAATCATGGCGATCTGAGGCGCTCCCACGCGTTCACCGCATCTGCAATGTGGGGCAAGTCGTCCAAAACGCATCTGAGATTCACGGTCGAGAAGCCGATTAAAGGTCACCTGCACGATGTTGAGAGGAAGGTACGGCGCCGATAGGCAGGTGCCCTCAACGCGCCGGCGCTTCGAGTGCTTTGAATACGACTCCATGCCCCTCCATCTCTACCGTCACTGTAATCGCACTGTGATCTCGCTGTGACAATCCAGTACCACCGCCCGCGGACACTTCACAGTACATTTCAGCGTCGGGCAAGCGCAAAAAGCACGGCGAAGCGGCACGACTCCTCGTCCGACATCTTGAAGCTTAAGGCCGGACTGTTTTACGGCGGGCGCATAATCAGCGATTCGCCGCCCGTCGTCCGCATCGCTACGTCAGCACATACAAAAGTGTCGCGCAGCGCCTCCGAACGCGTCAAGGCGTTCGAGGTGTCTTGCATTACAATACCGCCACCATTTCCTCCGCAGCGACTTTATTAGCCCAGCTACGCATGCTGCGGCTGTATCTACGTTCACGACCTGCTGCCCGTGGCGCGTTACAGAAGACGGTCGGCTTTGGAGGCGCGAGTTATATCAGCCTGAGTTTGAGTACCCCGATTAAGATCGGCGAGAAGAGCAGTAGCACGATGGCTGCGCAGGACGAGCAGAGTGGGGAGCTGAGGACGAAGACGCAGCAGAGTCCGCTCGCGTCGCAGCGGCCTGATGGTCAGGCTCCGGGGAGGATCGCGAAGTGGTTCCCGCTGAGCGCGAGTGATGGACTCTCGCAATGGGTGAGTAGCATGAATCCACGAACCGCGAGGCTGTGTGAGCGCTGCTAATGCGTGACAGTGGGCCGGCCTGTCTCCCATGGCCACCGAACACCGCGTCATGTCCTTCATTCCCTACCTGCAGAGCCCCCCGACACATACACAGACCGGCGCAGCGTCAGCACCGACATCGACGTCCCCTTCGACAGCAGACCTCAACGCACCGCCCAAAACCTCCGAAGACCACGCTACGACCGACACGGCCACAGATCCGTACGGCCCGCGGAGATGGAACTCGCAAATGGTGGAGCTGAGCGGTAAAGGGCGCGCTTTGAACGAGTTCAGCGTCGAGCGACTAGGCGAGGAAGTCGACGAGAACCTTGTCATGCTGCACGGCTACGGCGCAGGACTGGGCTTCTTCTACCGCAACTTCGAGGGCTTGTCGCGGGCTGAGGGCTGGAAGGTGTACGCGTTGGATCTGCTCGGTATGGGCCGCAGCAGCCGCTCCACGTTCAAGATCCACGCCAAAGACAAGGACGGCAAGATTGCTGAGGCCGAGTCCTTCTTCATCGATGCACTGGAAGAGTGGCGCATCAAGCGTGGGCTGGAGAAGTTCACACTGCTCGGTCACAGTCTAGGGGGCTACCTCGCCGTTGCATACGCCCTGAAGTACCCAGGACACTTGAACAAGCTTATCCTCGCGAGTCCGGTCGGTATCCCAGAAGATCCATACGCTGTCAGCGAAGAGATGCCCGACCCTAACGACTCCACAATGGTCAACGAGTTCACCCAAGACGCAGCGTCGACGCGCAACGGCGTTCAGCCCTCCACCGCAGACAACAACAACTTCCTCAACCAGGCGAAGAAGAACGCCGAAAAGCCGAATCAGCCGCCCCGCCGCCGCATGCCCGGCTGGCTCACATACCTCTGGGAAGCCAACGTGCTGTCGCCATTCAGCTTCGTGCGCTGGAGCGGTCCGTTGGGCCCACGCCTCGTGTCTGGCTGGACGAGCAGACGCTTCTCACACCTGCCAGAAGACGAAGCACAAGCCCTGCACGACTACAGCTACGCACTCTTCCGCCAGCGCGGCAGTAGCGAGTACGCCCTCGGCTACCTGCTCGCACCCGGTGCGTTCGCGCGCTCACCACTCATCCGCCGCATCCATGGTGTAGGACGACAATGGATTGGCCCGCACGCCACGCCCAGCGTCGACGGCGACGCGCCGCCTCAACATCTTTCTGAATCACAGGGACAGCCGACGAGGGAGAGTGGGTACCCGGTTATCCTGATGTACGGCGAGAATGACTGGATGGATGTTGCAGGCGGGTATGCAGCGGAGCACAAGATCAAAGAGGAGCGAGAGCGTGTGCTGAAGGGCAAGAGCAGGGAGGAGCGCGAGAAGGACCAGGCGAAGGCCAAGGTTGTTATCATCAACAAAGCAGGGCACCATGTCTATCTTGATGGGTGGGAGCAGTTCAATCGCGTCATGCTAGAGGAGATGAAGGAGACGCGGGCAGTCGACAAGAAGGCCAAGGGAAGGTTATAGGATGGCCGGTTTTGGACGCGTAGATGGTGCATAGCGAGCGTTATTAGACTTGCTTGGCGTTTGTGAACAGTAGCGAATACATTCTTCTATAAAGGCAGGCGTGCCATACAACGATTTCAAAGATGTGGGTCCTTCAGTAAGCGCTTGCACATGCAGCTGCAAGGCTGCCTCGACTCGACTTTGGGCTGGAGGGGCTGTGCACGAGGACTTACACCTCTCGAGCTCCCCCGTCCTTCGACAACGTCTTTTCCACACCCAAGTTCACAATCTCGTACTCTTCGCCATCCCAACATCATGCCGGTCTCCGTAGGAGATGTCATAGCCGTCGGCAACCTGATCCGGGACCTATTTGGCGCCCTAGACGACTCTCGCGGTTCTGTGACAGACTACCGAGACTGCCAGCACGAGCTATATGCCCTACAGAAGTTATTGATGCAAGTCGAACACCTTGCCCGCGATGTCCGTCATGAACCGAGTGTACGAGCGACGTACGACTCCATGCTGGAGTGTGTTATCGTCTGCCGCGAAACTATAGACACTTTTGGAAAGGCTATCGAGCCTTATCGCAGACATTTTGAAGAGGGTAGTACCACGAACACTGCTAGTAGAGCTATTCGCAAGGTCCAGTGGTTCATGAATCGAAAGGACGATGCTATCAGATTTCGAACTAAGATCACGAGTCACAAAGGTCTATTGAATCTGTAAGATTGAACGAATCACTTGTCGCAGGCCCTTCGTTGACATAGAGCAGTACGATCAATGTATTGACGCAACGGCTATCGCCGATGTTGTCCCAACCGGCCACCAGCACTATGGAGCTTCTTACAAGGAACACAGACATACTCCTTGACGTCCACGCCAACACGAATATGACCAAAACGCTTTTGCAAGATCAAGCAGTCTTTATGTCAAGCGTGAACCGCCTTCACGAGGAATTGAGTCAACTCATCGTACAACGAGAGCGCCCTAGATACGACTTACAGCAATATCAACACCTAATCGAACAAGTCATGAGGACCTACAGCTCCGTGTATACATCACCGGTATGGGATTTCCCTTGGAGTACATCTCCGCGAATGTTCAACACCGATCGAGGGTGCACTGGCTTGTCTATGGTCCCTCTGCAAGCCGGTGATATCATCATACAGATGAACTTTTCGCCGTTTCCCTCGGTTCTACGGCCAATCCCTAGAAAAAGGAAAGGGATGTGTTGCTCGAAGTTCATTGGCTTTGTTTTTATCGCTGAATATCTGATCGCACCTGTGCGTGGACCAAAGGGTGGCTTCAATTTCAAAAGGGTTGATGCGGTCTCTTAGGGGCGCATATAGATTGCATGGTCTTGGAGCGCGTGTGGGGTCTAGAAATCAGCTGCGTACCGGAAATTAGCGTTAGGTTTATTAGACGCTTGCTGGAGATGAGCGGTTGCAAATGAAGCATAATTCACTTTCTTCTGCGTGACCTCTCCTTGGTAAGTCCAGTCCAGCTTTTTGGTTCGTGGACCCTTTCATGCACCCAACCATGATATTGTCATGTCCAGTCAAGTCACGAATATCGCCAGCAAAAATATAGTCACATTACTTCTGTTGTAATTCATCTTCCTTGCCGAACACACACACTTCTCGGCAATAGACACCTTACCAACCAACATGAACCTCGACGACATCGTAGCGATCCGCGCCGTCCGCACTGCGCATGGAATGCACATGCCAGAGCAGATTCACCCTATGAGCGAGCGCGAACACAACAAACAGCTTCCATCCAATAAGTCTGACGGCCATTGGCTAGCTGGCGATGTTGGGGAAGACGATGGAGACGAGCAACAGAATGACTTCGAGAACGAGACTAGCTCAAGGAAGGAGAACGTCAACGAGGGAGATGGAAGTGGAGCCATCAGAGGGTCAGACGACGACAATGAGATGAATGAAGACATTCTTGAGGTCCTCCGCGCTGCGCTATCGCCTCATCCTTTTCCAAAGACTTCCTCAACGTCGCCATCGCGCTTAGAATTGGAAGCCCTTTCTCTCCGCTCTTACAGCATCGTAGCCACCAATAACACCTACCGCGTCATCGGCCGCGGCACAGCCAGCACAATCTACTCCTCTCCCTCGTATCCCTCATCCGCACTCGAAATTGGCCGCGATGAGAAAGCGCTGTGGAACGACATCTGCATAGGCATAGAAGTCTACGACACCCTGAGTGCCTCCAGAGTAGTTTTGGGGAACCACTTCCACGACCTCACCATTCCGCTGGTGCCGGGCATACAGTTCTCGATTACACCAGCATACGTGTCGCAATGGTGGGCGAACAGCGCGTCGCAGTTCGGTCCTGAAGATCGAGAGAAGCACAACGGCAAGTTCGTGTTCGGGCTCGACCGCATACCGCCCGTGCCCTCAGCCGCTGCTGAAGCGCTACTTGATTCGTACTTTTCTGATTCGTCTGCGCATCAACTGCTGTTGCAGAACGAGGCGCACGCGTGTCTCATGCGTCCCTACCTTGGGCGTCGCCGTACCTCTCGAGAGAAACGCAATGGCGGAGAAACCCTTTGGAATTATCCGCTCTTTCTCGACCAACTGCTTTATATCGTCGGCATCGAGGGCGTAAAGCATATTGCGCGCGAACTGGCGGTTGGTCTCGCGGTACTGCATTGGGGTGCGCTGGTGGATGGCATGGACATCGAGTTCGTCTTTGGCGGCACATCCACATCATCTTCAGGTTTCGAGATGAAGCGGAGTCAGAGGGCGACGCAGCTGTGGCTTCTGAACTTCGACAGGGCGGCCAAGTTACAGCTTCGGCGGTTAGATGGTAAGGTATAGTTTGATGAGACAGAGAAATGTAGGAAGAAGGTCGCCGCGGTTACGGCGAACGATCCGTATTTCCCCACACCCAACGTACGTGGTCATGCCGGGCTGCAGCGTGATGAGGATTGTGGGTGTGTAGAGAGGATGATTTGGGAGGCGTTCGAGGAGACATACATCGCGGCATCACATATTCTGATCACCAGGAATGCGGAAATTATGAAGATGATGGATCCGAGTACAAGGGACAAGATATCTAAGGCATGGCCAAAAGAGCTCTTACGCATGTGGAAAGCTAGGGCAACGGAGATCGGCGAGGGAGAGGATGGGGAGTTTGTTGCATCTGGCTAAATTATGACTAGATAGATCAAGTCTCAAGCAAAGAAATGTGGCGCTCCGAATAAGATGATTACACATGGATTGGGAAACAGGGACTGATTGGTTAAGCAATCTTGTGTAACTCTCATTAACAGACGTCCCCTACATAGCACGACCCGCATTGTTTCCTTCTTCTTCCTTGCGCGATGGGTTATGTTCAGACACCACAGGTGTGGGCGGATGCATCACCAGTCCTGAGGGTCGACGAGCTCGATCGTGCCGCACCTGCGGGTCCTGGATCTCGAAAGTAGTGCCTTCCGCCGCTTTAACAACCGGACCTTTCGTCTTCGCAGTCCCTCGTGAAGCCAGGCTCGCTCGCAGTGACTGTAATCGTTCCAAGCTTCGTCGAGTGCGTCTGGACCGGCGCTGCAACCCCAGGTATTCGGCGCGCTCACATTTCTCCTTGAGAACAGCTTCCATGTCGACGGGAGCAGATTGGCTAGCTCTTGCGGCACGACGGCGAGCTCGCCAGTATGCAACCGCTAGTCCGATGATGAGGACAAGAGCTACAGCGCCAACGACGATGCCTGTGATCTTTGCGCCAAGATTGTGAGAAGCAAAGGTGGTAGGAGTGTCTGGTTGCGAAACATTCGGAGTTGGACCAGAGTTGGACTTTTTCGGCGTTGCCTCTGCAAGAGAAGAGATAGATGCGTCCGCAGAAGGAGTGTGGAACTCGAAAGCTTCTACGGTCATCTCTGGAACAGGGTCGACGATCTGCGTGGGACGAACCGGAACTATGAAATCTAATGGCTTTGTCTGCTGTATCAAAGACACGAGTGGAGTGTCAGTAGCAGGGTCTTGAGGAACAGTGGAGGTCACTGTAATATGAACAGGCTTTGCCGATGGCGGTAGTCTGGTACCGGCCGATAGCGATACTGAAGATAAGGTAGAGGCGGTCTTGAAAGCAACTGTCGAATGTGCAGGCGGTGGATCCATCGTGAAACTGGGTATATCCAGCGCTCCAGGCGCGGCAGTTGGCCAATTGAAGTTCGATAAACCCGTTTGAGACATAGTGCTTGAGGTGCACAAAGATTGTCTGAACGACTACAAGTTGAACAAGGAACTTCAGTGATGAGTGAGACATATGCTATGTCGGGACATCTAATGTTTCTATCTTACACAGTGTCATACTACACGAATGCACAATGTCTTGCCTACGTGTATCCAGTCTGGATAATGGTCGACATGGCAGCGGTCAATATATCAACACATGATAAGCGCGAGCCTCACCTGCTGCAATAAGATTCACGGATTTACGACGAGTCTTGTTTCGGTGAGATTGGGCAGTCACTGGGAGCTAGGAACACGAGGCGTATCAGAACGAAAGTTTTTATGAATCCTATAAGGCCTTTAAATTCCAGTTACTTAGTCTCCTTGAACACAGCGACCCAGTCAGCGTCTGGGTGACGAGGAATCTGGTACTGCGCTGGCTGTGGACGCTGAGTTTGTGCCATAGGAAGCGGTTGCGGCTGCATAGACACTGGCCGACGGTCGAAGTGGCGACCAGCACCAGCGAACGGTATGCCTGAATCCATAGACCCACCTCGAGCTGTGCCAATGTCTTTCTTTCGCCCACCACAGCACGCAAATGGGCGGCGACCATTGCGGTGTGCGACGACAGCCCAAATGGCAACTATGCAAAGTATGGCACCAACCACGCCGACTGCAGCAAGAACTGCAACAGTCCCGAATTTGTCGCGCGGCGCGTTGTATATGTCCTCTTCTTGCGCTTCGGTTGGCGCAGTCGCAGTCGGTATGTCTGTGTAGGAGTATGAGACAGAAGACACAACCGCAGACGGCTGTTCAGCAAAGGACAAAGCCGATACAGGAGGTGACCACTCCCCGTAGACTCGAGTAGACGAGCTTGGTGACCAATCCCATTCTTGACGCGGTGTCAAAGTTGCATGCGATGGCACTGCCGTTGCAGTAATTGTGGACATGCAAGGATGCTCCGAGGACACTGGTAGGGCAACAGTCATTGTGAGGCTGCCAGCAGCCAGTGCACAAGCGGTGGTGTGAGTGAAGCGCATAGTTATTGGTGAGTGGAAAGAGTGATGCAAGAGTCGGTCAGGAAAGAGCCAGTGTTTGGGGGAAAGTGGTGCTTTCCACGAATTTATGGAGTTGATTTCCCTGACGACACTGTTATTGAATGTCACATAGGCGCAATTAGCATTCACTCAACCGGAACATCGCTTTGGAACAGTATAGTGTAGAGCGAGCAACATACTACACACCGAAGCTAACCAGACGGACAACCGGGCTCGTCCGCCACCGCATCCACGCTGACCGCCACCGCACCTGCAACCCAGCCACCGATCATAGCCGGACATCACACCAAATGTCTCTACCTGCGTACTCTTTTCTTGAGAAGATGCGAAATCCCGTCAATCTGCGGCGTGGAGCGCAGTACACCGGAATTCCGGACGGAGTATCTATTCCTTCAATCGAACCCGAGGTAGTTGCATCGATCGAACCTGAGAGTCACCGGGAAGAGTCCGACAAAAGCGCACCTTCCACGTCTAGAAGCGGTCATGATGTAGGACCTACACCTCCCAACCTCGAAAGTCCTCAGTCGGCAGCCGATGAGGTGCGGAAGGATGAGGATCTGGTGCATAAGAGACCCCCGAATGCCGTCAATCTACGACATGGAGCACATTATGCCGGGCTTCAAGTGCCAAAACTCCGTGTTGCATCTGAGGGGGGCGAAACCGATCAGTCTCAGCAAGACGAGCCGAGGGTCGACAGCGCAACGAGCGAGGCTGCGCCTACAGCGACACCGGTCGCAGAAGTTCGAAACTCCATGCCCATCGACCCAGTCCAGGAGTGGTACAGAGGTTTTCAGATCGCAGAGTTCATCCGCTACACCAAAGACTGCCTCGCAGCCAGGCCTCCACGCCCCCTAACAACGTTTTATAACGTCACCACAATCGCCCATCCTTATCCAACACCAGCATGCTTGATGCTCCGGGAAGCGCATCACGCCGGTTTGGCCCAACTTGCCCGGAGCACGGATGCTACAGAAGTCTATACCGTCGGTGCACCTCCTCCTGCCACCCAGTTCAATGGTGGCTTCGGTCCACACTGGTGGGTGGGCAAGACCCCTGCTCAGGTGCTCGCAGGTCCCATGCCTGAGTACAGGGATGTCCGATATGCGCAAAAGAGGCTCGACAGGAGGACGAACCAGAAGCAGTACAGGAACAGACACTTAGACGACCAGCGAGGAAAGACTGTGGAAGGTGTTCGACGGCAGGAACTGGGTCTGCCTATGTGCGACGACGAGGATAGAGATGTGGAGATGTCTGACGCCTGAGATTAGACTGGTAGTAGCCGATATGCTGCCACTGGGTGTAATTGAATAACGAGAGATCCTTTCTCCAGGAAATCTCAGGTCGCTGTTAATAATCGCCTTAGATATAGCGGATGAAAAACACGTACCCTATCATGGAATGATTTGGATTAGACGATAATAATAGCTGCTATAGGACTCAACTGCAAAAGCAAGGGCAGGCATACCATTCAGACCTCTCTCGGCCCTCCATAACACATAATATCATATCCACATACGAACATAGCCAAGCAGCAACAGCACAAAAAGTACGACCGTCTATGTGTAGACTGACTCTGTGAACGAGTTGACCTGCAACCCGCGTTCTGCCAGATCCGCCTTCTCCATGAACTTCAGTTGCATCCAGACCAGATGCCCCTGAATGCGGTCCAACTCCGCCCTAATCTCCTTCACCGGACGCACCATATCGTACAAATGGCCCTGCTTGTGCTCCTTGTCGTTCTTCGGATTCGGTGTAAAGTTGTCGTAGTCCTCGAATGTGAGGATGTTGTCATCAGGATCTGCGTGGAAGAGCGTCCTGAACACCTCTGTGTTGGTGGTGGCGCGGTTGGTCCACTCTTCCCACAGCTTGTCCGAGAGTGGGTCTGCGACGAACTCTGCCTCCGGCCCCGGTTGCGGGTCGTTGGGGGAGTCCTCGCCTGGAGGCTGTGCGTTGGGGTCGTCCGAGGCTTCGAGAGCTTGTGCGGGCAGAAGACCCATGTGTTCACGCCAGAGGTTGGAACGCAAGTCATGCGCGAGACGGGCGGCCTTGTAGGGTTTGCCGTCCATCTGAGTGTCAATCTCATCCCTGTCCTGCAGGACGATCGCTAGCTCGGAGTCGTGCAGACCTAACTGCGAGCGATCGTTGATGTTGGAAGAGCCGCAGATGACGTATCTGTCGTCTACGATGCAGAGCTTGGCGTGAATGTAGAGTTCTTCCTGGAAGAAGTGCTTCTTCTCCTCCTCTGGGTCGCCTTCCCACTCTTCGTTGCTGGGCTTCTTGTCGTTGAGCATAGCATCATCAGCTATCGAGTCAGGGTCGATCACGCCGCCCTGGTCACCCTTTCCAACGTCAACTTCCTGGCCCATGAACTGGTTTCTGAGCTCCTTGGCCTTCGCTCTTGCCTCTTCACCGTCTTCGAGAGGTGCTTCCAATTCCTCAATTTCAGCCTGTTCGAGATCCATGTACGACGTCCCTGAGTCTTCCTCGCGCTTCTTAAGCGTAGGTGTGACATTGATGCGGTCGTATGATCGCAGGTTGAAGAAGAAGATGTGCTCGTTGGGATCGACGCCCTGCGCCTTGACTCGCTCGAAGATGCTGTCCTCACCACGGCAGATGCTCTTGAATTGGTAGTCCATGATCGCGCGAGTTCCGGCGGCAGCGTTGTCTCGTAGGTCGCCTGCGAAACCCGGAATAGCTGGAATGACGATGATAACTCGGAACTTGCGGCCTTCCTTTCCGGCGTTGACAACGGCCTCGACAATCGCAGCACCAATCTGGTTGTGGACAGGACTACTATCATCTTTCCGTGTGTTGGTGATGAAGAACTGGTTCTCGATGTATACGAAGTGCTTTGCGTTCCGGATAAGTTCGATGTATGCGTTCTGAATGCTGTGCTCTTCGGGTAAGATGCCCATACTCCAGTCGCAACTACTTCGAACCAGCTGAGCATGTACTGTACCACGGTTGTCAAGGTTCTTCTGCGAGAGTGGCGTCTTGGGGTGGTGTACGTAATCTCCGACTGGGAACTTGGGTCTCTGTACTCCGATCAAATCCTCGTCCTCGCCTTCTCGTCCTTCCATGGTGATCCAGTCATATCGCTCATCGCGCTTGTACTTGTCGCGCTTGACGAAGTTCCAGCGGAGGGCGAAGTGTTCGGCGATATCGTACACTGCCGGGCCAATGACGCCCATAGCGACATCGTGCCACGGCATGCGACCGTACTCGAGCTTGTTAAGCTTATTCGACTTCCAGTCTTCGACACCTTCGAAATCTAGGATGCGGTTGTTGTTAAAATCCTGACCTGGGAAGATCTGGTTCTGAATTCCAGAGGGATGCACATCCGCCAGCGGATGCTGCTTATTGTCCCATCGTCCGTAGCACAGATCCAAGCCTCCAATGAAAGCCATTGCGTAGTCAATCACGATAAACTTCTCGTGGTGCGCCCAGTAGAAGGTCATATCTGACGCGTTCTCGAAGACGTTGTGATCCGGATGTCTCATCACGTTGATGTTGCCGTACCCTGGCTCGCCTTCTTTGATAAGATTACTCAAAGCCTTCTTGGTGTGCTGACTGTTACATGTGAGTGCAGCAGAGACCTGGAAATGTCAGCCTGGCGCAAACATTGAGCCTGTCAAATGCATACCTCTTTATAAACCGAGACGTAGATCTTCACGCCAGCCTGCGCTCTGCGCTTGAGAACCTGATCCAATCGCCATTGCTGATTGTAGAAAGGAGGGCGCTTGAGGAACAATTCTGGTGATAACCACCAATCTGCGATATAGATCGTCTCTTGCGCCTTCTCCAATGCCTCGGCAACTGCCCAGAAGTAATCACGGCCATCAACATACCACTTCACCAAATTGCCTTCTCTTTCGGGCGCAAATGAATGGAATCGATGGTTCTCTCCGACTCTCGTGCGCTTCGCATCAGTAGCCTTCTCGTGATCCTCGTCGTGACGGTGGTTGGTGTTGAACAGGTTCTTGAACTTGCCCACTTTGTGGCTGACATGTACCGCCTTGATATGCGCATCTCTCAGCTTAGTATGCTCAAGCTTCTCCTGCAGATCCTGGAGTTTCTCGCTGGCCTTGTGGTTGAAAGGGTGGAAGAGCTTCTTCAGCCCCTTCTGCTTCCCCGCATCAGACATGTTTGAAGCGCACAAACGCTGCGGTGATAATCACGACGGGACGCGATGATTGAGGCGCGGAAAGAGGCTGAGGGGTGAGGCTTTGCAGTGGAGAAGCTCGCAGCGCAGGGACTGGTCTTGTACATTGGTGTAGCACTGTGCAAACCGGTATTCACTGCGGAGTCTTTGCAGCGATGCGTGAGCGGGAAAGAACGGATTACGTGCGCCAAGGAACTTTAGCCACACTCAGGCTGGCGCCGCGTCTAGGGCTGATCTACGAGATTCGCAATCGTTTCATGTGTCAATTGATCGCGCGCTGCCGCGTACACTTCTTGAGTCTCTCGCGCGTCCTGCAAGGTCCTCACGGGGGGCTCTCGTAGAGCGCGGTTCATGGGAGCAGAGAACGTCTCTAGATCTTCATCCCACTTCACTCGGATCCCGGCTCCGATCCTTGCGCGGCATCATCTTGTCGCTGCATGTGATTGGACTAGCGGGACGCCTCGACAATCTGAAGGGGCCAGAGCACGCGAGCTCTGCCTTGTTCGTCCACCCAAGCCTGATGGCTGCAAGAGGCAGTTGCATTGACAGATACGGCAAATGCTTCTGTGCATCACCGACACGTCAAAATTGGTCCCCAAGATTTATTGGAGGCTGTGAGTGCAACAGTCGATATCCAGGACCAAGCTTCGTCCGCCCGAAATAAGCTTTCTGCCAGATCTCCACCTGCGCACATCTCCCGGGTTGAGCCACCATGAGCCACGACGAGCCACAGGGTCTAGCTGTCGTGGGTGACTTCGATGGTCATTCATCAAATTCTGCCTGTGCAGATCACGCGTCGTATGGTATATGATGTGTGTAGGCTCTTTACAATGAATACAAGTACGCTGTTACGCACAATTACAACACAAGCAACTGCCTTCCCAGCCGAGGAAGACGCCCTGTTCGATCGTTGGCTCGCCAGCCGTCAGATTGCGTCCCTCGAAGTCACCGCCGTCGGTCAAAACCCACGATCAAACGCCTCAAACCACGACAGGCCACCCATCTCTCCACTCCAGATAGTTCCAGCCAAAGAAGAACTGGCCTGCCTCATAGCCAACGCTTGGTCTCACATAATGATAGTACATCATATCGCTCCCATCTTCCATCCTCATAACGCCCTGACCGCCTGGCGCATACACATCCCCATGACTCGCCAGTATTGTTGAGCCCCCGCTCTGTCTACAGTCCCTCCCGTTACGGTCAACATACGGCCCAGTAACCTTTTCAGCCCGACACACGGCAACCCTGTACTCATCCCCTGGTGGCGCGAGACCGCTCTGAGGTGTGTTGCAGCACAAGCCCACCGAGAAGAAGAGGGAATAGTGATTGTCGTTCTTGAAGGTGATGGCCCCTTCGACGACCGCGGCGGCTGCTGATGTGTTGGTGGCGATGGGATGAATCTCATCCACGCGGCCAAGAACGCCATCGAGGGCCATCAGATACTCGTGCGACGGCAAGGAGAACTGCTGGATTCCAGACCAGTAGGACCCAAACGTAAAGTACAAAGTGTCGCTGGGCGAGTCCTGGAAGACGTAAGGATCGATGAGGTTGTAGGTCGAGTGCAGGGGAAGGTTTAATGAGCCGTGGTTTGTCCAAGGCCCGGATAGTGATAAAGCGGTTGCCATGCCGATTTGAGAGGCCTGCGAGCCCATGGTGCTGACAGAGTAGTGCATGTAGTAATAGTTGCCAAATCTGGATATCGATGAAGCCTTGAATCATTAGCCATCGCACCCTTCTACTATCAAGGAACCTGAGTAGGGTACCCATATGTCTTGATTATCAGCGACACGGATCGTGGTGCCTTGAGGCAGTAGAGGGCTTTGGTATTTCCATGGACCCTTCATCGATGGTGCAGTAGCGACAGTAATGTTGCCGCTCGTTGAGAAGCGCCAGTATGTGCCGTCCTCATAGATGATGCTGGGATCGTGTATCCCGGAGTTGTTGCCATAACACGGGTTTGGGTCAGGGTAAAGCGAAGACGAAGAGTAAATAGTTGTGTCACCTTCGGGAAGTGGCGCAGTCAGACCGAACCGAAAGAGCAGAGGTAGGAAAGTTGCAAGGGTGGCTAGTGTTGAGATGCCCATGGCTGCAAGAAACGGGAAGACCTTGGAGTAAGATGAGTGTGGCGTATGTCTTGGATATGGTCGCTGCATAAGTGATGACGAAGAATGAAGAAAGCAAAGGCATCAAAGCTGTTGTAAAGATCTTATAACACGGATTTCGGAGAAGCAGGGCCACGCCGGTTCAATTGCTGTGCTCTTGCGAACGCTTGCGCAGTGTTGATGGACGCTGTGGTGGAGCAATAAGCTGTCGCCAAGGCGCGCAAACGATCGTGTTCTCGTAGTATGTGAAGTACTATAGCAGGGATCGGCTGTGAGTGGACATCTTGGAACCTGGCGGCACAGCTGGTAGCTTTCGATTGGCTGACGCTGGCCTGGCTGTGAATCCGACTCCGGCTCTAGATATAAGCCTCGCTGTTTGTTTCGAACCCTTCATTCAGTTATGGGGTACCAAAGTACTCTCGTGAGCATACAGTCAGCTGCGGTTCATCACAGTCTGGAAGGCCAACTCAGGTTGCAGGGCGGCGTGACTGAATTCAGACGGTTTCGCCGCACGTCGGAAAGAATGCGAATGTCACGCCGTGCAACGATATGGACTGCATCTCTGTCAGTATCATGCTTTGATAACCCTCAACTTCTCCCGAGGTGCTTGAGGTACGGCCGAGCACGGTCTATGCTCCAGCTGTAGGAAGTCGCATTCGGCCTGTGGATTCTCTGAGTCACACAGACATTTTCGAGGGTCGACAGCCGTTCTTGGGCTACACAAGAGCGCCATGTGCGATGTCGTAGATGGTGCCATGGATCGGACGTCGTGATGTGTTGTGCAAGAGCTGTGACGGATAGCTTACTGTAAGAAATAGAATAGTTGTGATCGTCGAGTCTTGTACAACGTGCGTTGGAGTACTTCGACGGTGGTGTTGTGGAGGGCTTGTTGTTCACATCTCGCGTGGTCAGGAGGACCCTCGGCTTTGATCGACAGAATGCAGCAGGTGCGGGTAGGGCGCAACGTGGCTGTGGTCACAACAGCAGTATTGTCATACGAACGCCTGTTCTGGCGCCATGCCGCCCCGTAGGTATCATCAGCCGCAAGAAGTAGGGAAGGCAAGTCAGAACCTGGTGTACTGATGTCAGTCTGCATCAGCGAGCACATGTCGTTGTCTCAATTTGGACTAAGAATAGTCTTTGGACGAAACATCTTGTTGATTGAGGTGTCCATGGCGCTGTGATTACTCGTGGCGCCATACGCTTATCATTCCTGACCTCTTCCCACGACTGTTAGGCTGTTCAGCTGGGAGCCTGGTAGCCATCAACGTCTGTGCTGTTGGTCCAGTCCTTGAAGTTCTCCACATTCTCCTTCGTTGTCTGCACCTTGTTGGTCATAGCCTTGAATGCGTCCGTGCCGACAGCGCAGCGGAGAGGAGGGTCCTTCATGACAGCCAAATCGTAGAAGACCTTTGCTGCCTTCGCCGGGTCACCAGCCTGGGTGTGATGCCTGTTCTGTGCATTCTTCTTTGGGTCGATGTGGTCGTAAGCGTCGCTCTTGACTTCGCCGAACTCCATACTGCGGCCTGACCAGTCGGTTCGGAAGCCTCCGGGCTCAATGCATGTAAGCTTGATGCCCCACTCAGGCTTCAGCTCCTTCGACAGTGCTTCTGTGAAGCCTTCTACTGCCCACTTGGATGCGCAGTAGATGGAGAACGAGGGAACACCTGTCTCATTAGCTTGCTGTCCCCAATCTACGACGGTCGATCTTACCAATCTGTCCTCCAATGGAGGTCACTTGCTGAATGACACCGCCCGTCTTCAGCTCCCGCATCGTCTCTAACGCCTTCCTTGTAACATCGATCAAACCGAAGAAGTTTATGTCCATTTGCTTCCTCAGCTGATCGTCAGAGAGTGTCTCGAAAGGCCCGCTCAATCCGTAGCCGGCATTGTTCACGACAACATCGACACGCTTGAACTTCTTGACCGCAGCTTCGAAGGCTTTGTCAATCGAGCTCTTGTCGGTGACATCGAGGTCCACCATGAGGGAATTGGTGTCGTTTGCGCCATCAAACTTCAGCTTCGAGCTGTTGCGGGCGGTTGCAACAGCATAGTCGCCATTCTTGAGGACGATCTTGACTAGCTCTTCTCCGAAGCCGGTCGAGGTACCAGTGATGAGGAAAACGCGGGGTGCCATGTTGTGTGATTGAGTTTGGGAACAGTTGTATTGATCTCGTATGGCGTCTGGTACACAGCAGCGGGGCTCTCTTTATGTCGTTCGTAACTAGGGTCCAGCCTACGTCAATAGCGGTCTTACATCAAGGGCTGTCGAGCTCGAAGTTGAAGCCACGCATACAGCAGCGTCTAGAGTACCATGTTAACCAATGACAGCCGATGGAAGTCACAAACCGCTACGCGCCGAGATCATGCAACCGAATTTGATAAGTGACGTCGGCGTTCGAGCAGCTAAATCCATTATCTCCGTCACCTGGAGCCTCATCTCCCCATGCATGCACGTCTTGATGCAGACCGCATGCACGAACAGCAGCATGCGTCCTCTGCGTTCCGCTCGCGTTGTGCTTGGTCAGAGATGCGGGCAAGAATGGCTCCAAAGAAGGTGCGGACATGGCGGCGCACGACACGAGAGGAGCGTCTTCATCCCAGGGAGATCGCCCGAGTTTTAGCAAGACTAGAGAGAGACACCAAGTAATATGACCTCGAACGTCGATGCGTGACATTGCGCGATTGCAGGAGTGGGAGACCCAGATGGACACTATGCCGGATGAGGGTGAACGATTGATCGGCTGAAAGCGGTTAGCTTGACGCGTTGGAAAATGGCAGGCGCGACTCTCGCGTTTGACGTTGCCCAGTGCGATGCCCCTCTCCGCCCTGTCAACAACGACTGTGCGTTTTTCGAGATACCCCATATTCACGGCTCGACGCTCTTGGAATTGCATTGCATAGTGATCGAGACCGTAACACCTGCGTTTCGCACCCACAGACAAATCAGCCGGCACCATGACCGAGGTGATCAGAGACGAGGAAGTGCGCAGGCGCATTCGTCTCGCACAGGAGTTTCTGGACCCAGGTACGCATCATGACTACCTCCAAGCTGCGCAAACGCTAACGACAACGCAGATGATGTCTCCCAGCGAAGGTACTGCGCCGCATAGAAGACCGTAAACAAAGCGGTGCTAACCGTCGCAGCTACCGTCCAGATATCTTGGTGATGCTGAACAGAGGCCAGAGGAGACTTACAGTGGGTCAGACATCAATCGCATACAGCAGCGTAGACTGACATCTTCTAGGTCAGCATTGACGAGATCCGAGCACACAACCGCGAGCTGGCCGACGGCCTCCTGAACCAGCCCTTCGACTTTGCAGAGGCTTTCGACCGCGCGCTGAAGAGTGTCGTCGAAGCCTTCACCG
Source organism: Didymella glomerata (assembly GCA_030271015.1). Classification (NCBI taxonomy): domain Eukaryota; kingdom Fungi; phylum Ascomycota; class Dothideomycetes; order Pleosporales; family Didymellaceae; genus Didymella; species Didymella glomerata. The sequence continues at coordinate 655,329 of JAJOHN010000008.1, forward strand.
ACCGCCCTAAGTACGAGTCTGGCCCTGATGTCGTATACTACTGTGCCTACATTGGCAGCTTCGGCGAATACTCCTGCAACCCGCGCACACTCGGCTCTAACCAGCTGAATCACATGGTCTCGTTGGAGGGCATCGTCACGAAGACATCGCTCGTTAGGCCTAAGGTAGTCAAGAGTGTGCACTACAACGAGAACAAGCAAAAGTTCCACTTCCGCGAGTACAGAGATCAGACAATGACTACAGGGGCGGCGAGCACAAGCGTATACCCTACAGAAGACGAGGAAGGCAATCCTGTAAGCATCTGCAGGCGCGAGACTTGCATACTGAACGCTAACAAGGCAGCTCGTCACTGAGTACGGCTACTGTATCTACAGAGATCACCAGACCATCTCCATCCAGGAGATGCCCGAACGCGCCCCTGCCGGTCAGCTGCCGCGCTCCGTCGACGTTATCCTCGACGACGACCTTGTCGACCGTGTCAAACCTGGAGACCGCATCCAGCTCGTCGGTATCTACCGCTCTCTGGGCAACCGCAACGCTGGCTCGGGCAGCTCGACCTTCCGCACGCTCATCCTCGCCAACAATGTCATCCTCCTCTCCTCGAAGTCCGGCGGAGGTATCGCGCAGGTCAGCATCACCGACACAGACATCCGCAACATCAACAAGGTCGCAAAGACAAAGCGCGTGTTTGACCTGCTCTCGCAGTCACTTGCGCCGTCGATCTACGGACACGACTACATCAAGAAGGCTATTCTGCTGTTGTTGCTGGGAGGACAGGAGAAGAACCTCGAGAACGGAACACATTTGAGGGGAGACATCAACATCCTCATGGTTGGTGACCCGTCGACAGCCAAATCGCAGTTGCTCCGCTTCGTCCTGAACACTGCACCTCTTGCCATCGCCACAACCGGTCGAGGTTCGTCTGGTGTCGGTCTGACAGCTGCCGTCACATCTGACAAGGAGACTGGCGAGCGTCGTCTGGAAGCTGGTGCCATGGTTCTGGCTGACCGTGGTGTTGTCTGTATCGACGAGTTTGACAAGATGTCTGATGTCGACCGAGTCGCCATCCACGAAGTCATGGAGCAGCAGACAGTGACCATCGCCAAAGCTGGTATCCACACCTCGCTCAACGCTCGCTGCAGTGTCATTGCCGCAGCCAACCCCATCTTCGGCCAGTACGACATCCACAAGGACCCGCACCGCAACATCGCCCTTCCCGACTCTCTCCTCTCCCGTTTCGATTTGCTCTTCGTTGTCACCGACGACATTGAGGATGCCCGCGACCGGATGATTTCAGAGCATGTTCTCCGTATGCACCGCTACCGCCAAGCAGGTACCGAGGAGGGCGCGCCTGTTCGTGAGGACGGTGCACAGCTGCTGGGCGTAGGGCTTGACCTCGAGGTTGACGCCAACCGTCCGACAGATGTGTACGAAAAATTCAACCCCATGCTTCACTCCGGAGTCACTGTCACCGTCGGCCGAGGAAGCAACAAGAACGTACTCAGCATACCTTTCATCAAGAAATACATCCAATACGCTAAGCGCGAGAAGCCAATTCTTACAAAGGGCGCCGCGGACCACATCGTTGCAGCATACTCAGCACTGCGCAACGATGAGCTTGACTCGGGTACCCGCCGCACTTCTCCCATCACAGCACGTACGCTCGAAACACTCATCCGTCTCTCGACAGCGCATGCCAAGTCTCGCCTGTCGAAGAGGGTGGAGCAGAAGGACGCAGAGATTGCCGAGCAAATTCTGCGCTTTGCGCTGTTCAAGGAAGTCGTCGAGGATGATCGCCGCAAGCGCAGGAGGACCGTTCGCGACCCTGATGCCATGTCCACCGATGAGGGCGAGTCTGATGACGACGAGGATGGCGATGAGCAGGAGACAATCGCCACACCACGCACTGGCGGTCCTTCCACACGCAGTCAACGCACAACGACCACACGCACACCAGCACCCGCTGACGACGACGAGGAGGAGGAAGATGATGAGCTCTACCGCGTCACTCCAAGAACACAACGCACAACAGGGCGCACTCAGTCCTCCCGAGCAGGGCCCTCATCACAGATCAGCGCGGCATCGTCACGTCCCGAATCACAGCTGCCAGCGACACAAGACGACTCGCAGGAGTCGCAAGACCTCACACCAGCGCGTCTGCAGGTCTTCCAAACCGCGCTCGGTCAGCTCATCGACAGCCCTCTCTTCGCCAACGATGCTGCCGACGTCGAGCCGCTGGTTGCTGCTGTCAACGCAAAGCTGGGCGGCGGAGCTGGAAGGCAGCCGTTCGATGCTGATGAGGCTGAGAAGGCGCTTGAGACGCTTAGTGAGCGGAACAAGATCATGTACTCTGGCGGGATTGTGTACAAGATCTAGACGGGTTACGTGTTGCATGAGAACGATATAGGTGTTGGATGGCGTTTGTATAGTGCCTACGTTGAGCAATGATACCATGATTCTGACCTGATAATCTCGAGTGCTTACTCAGTGCTCGCGGCTGAGAGCTGCCATCTGTATGTAGCCGTAGACACGTGCGGATCCGTCCGGTGCCTGACTTGATGCACTTGCTCTAGGACATCCACAAAGCCTGACTTTCTCACCCTGGAATGGTCGTGTTCAGCTTGGCAGCACTTTCTGTTGATGCTTTCCACAGTGCGGATCCGGTCAAAGTCAGCTGCCTCCAAGGGCTAAAGCTCACCACTGGTCTTGATGTCATTTCCTAGGGCTCCTGCGTGCCCACTGTTTCTGTACCCCTCACGGTGAAGTGGAGCTCGCGGCAGTGTTATCTTTCAACTCGGGAGTGTTGCCGTGACTCCTGATCTACTTTTGTGGCTGCAGCGCTCGTGAACTCTGTTGGAGGTCGGTGCTCGAATTCAGTGCAGTCAAAGTCATCCCGAACGATCTCCCTAACGATCTCCTCTCCGAGCTGATGTCGAGGGAAAACCGTGCTGCCGCGGGAGCGGATGATTGTCCGCCGGAAAACTGGGGGAAGGGCCTCGGGTGCCGGGAAGCCCCACGCCCATCTGGAGGCAAGCGCATCTTGACCATCGTCATAGCGTCAATTCCTCATTTCTCCGCACCTACCTCCTTCCTCAATGCCTGGCTGTGCGTCCGCCAGAACCGAGACCCAGCCAGTGAGCTCAGGAACAGCGTGCTAGGCGAGGTCTGAGATGAAACATAAGACAAGACGTGCTCCCGGAGGTCGCGCGAGAATATTGCGAATCGCCCAGAACACCCCAAACCACGTCGTGAGCTTTGACACGAAATCTCTTTCCCCGAGTCCGTACTTAACAAAAATCGAGACTTTAGTTCACCGACATCCGCTTTTGACTTGCGTATAAGTGCGAGACCTCCATTGCGCCTTTCTATAGCGATATATCCAAGCGACTTTGCATTGATACCCTAGCGACTATTCGACTTCCCTTGCAACATCCACGGCTACCATTGCGACATACCTACCGCCGCGACACAACACACCTTGCAACATGTCGTTGCTGTCCATGCAACCCTTCCGCTTCCTGGACCTGCCAGGTGAAATCCGCAACAACATCTACGACTTGCTGTTGTGCTCATGGGAGGATGGGCTCGAGCAAGATGGCAGAGGAGGAGCGGCCAAGCGATGTGCCGAGTACGACGCTACGGCTCTGCTGCGCACAAACCGGCAGATCCATGAGGAGGCGTTCGACTACATGATGAAGCGCAACCAGTTCGTGCGTGTCACCTGTCGAGGATTCGACGTCCACACACTGTTCCTGGGCGACGAGGTGATCCCAATCGTGTCCAGGGGTCACAGGGCGAAGCAGTTTGAGGGCTATATGATGCACCTTACGCTGTCAAAGCCCGCACTCTCGTCGGAGCGTCCCAACTTCGCCGAGCACGAGCTCATGATGCTGCGGTCTGACCTGCCCGTTCTCTGCCGCGAGCTCGACATCGAGAGCACAATGACCGGCGTCTACTCCACAGCCAACGAGCACCTCTCCATCTGCGCGACCGTCTCCTTCAACCCCACCCACGCCGAGATGTTCACACCAGCGATCCAGCAGCACCTCCTCGAGCCGATTGCTACACATCTCCGCGGCATTACAAATCTCAGCATTAGCGGTCCGGTCTCTACACAGATTGCTGAGGAGGTCAAGTCAGAAGTTGCACAACCGCGCTGGACAGACCCCAAAGCGACGCTCGAATCGATCCACACCGGTATGGATGTTGGCAAGCGCCAGTGGCAGAACAACGAGTACTACACCGCTGCTGAGTCTTGGGACTATGCAATGCGCACACTTGAACGAATGCGTCACAGCTCTTCTTGGCTTAGTCTTAAGGAATCCGGCGGCGAGGACTTCGTCAACGCGACCGCTGATCTGTACTTCACGTTGAACCTCCTGCGGGCAGCCTTCTTGCAAGTCGATATGGCTGGCGAGCACGCTTTCATCCGCCGGCTTGTGGAGCGCAACGGCGCGCGGAGTCTTGCCCACTTGAGGAAGTGCGAGACTGCATCCGCGCTGTTCGCGCAGCATGCTGGTGGCACTTGGGCGCCGAGTAACGAGCAGGTGTCCAAGATGCTGTACAGGCAGGCGAGGTGTTTGAGGCTGCTCAAGGCGAGCGATAACGTGGTCCGGGCTGTCACTTTGATCGAACAGGCGGCGGCACTGGCGCCGAACGATATGGCTATCCGTGATGAGAAGGATGCTATTGGCAACTGGCAGGCTGAAGTCGAGGATGCGCAGAGGCTGAGGCGGGAGGCTAAGGATGCTGAGCAGATCGACGCTCTGAAGCGAGCGAGTTGGTGGACGTCGATCCGCTCTGTGGTTTCCGAGTTGGCGTCGTGAGCTAGTGCAACCGTGATGTTTTGTTTAGCGATATGATACCCAAATCTACTGTTGACGTTTTCAGCCTTCGTTCAGCATCGATGCGCTGCAAAGCCATTCAATTAGCACGTCTCATGCCTTTAATGATTCTCTCCTCAATTGACATTCAGCACTGACTAATGACAGACGGCAGCATAAGAGACGATCATTGACATAGTGGACTACGGGCTACGTAACAATCTTGAACACTTCTCACCAATGACGAACCACCATCGCCTTCCACTGCTCTTGACAGCACCGGTAGGTACCTCCGTCAGACGAAATGTCTACAGCTTGAGTCCCTTGTGACCCTGCTTGAGGTGATCACGAAGCTTGTCGGCGCGGTAGAATGTCTTGTCGCAGTCGATGTCAGGGCACTTGTACCTAGGCTTGACGTGCTTCCTCATGTGGCGACGGTAGTCACCAGCACGTTGGAAGCTTCCGGGGCAACCATGAGGGCAACGGTGGACCTCATCATTGTTCAAAGCCTGAATGGTACCGTCGTCACCTATGATAGGGACGACCGGTACTGGGATTGCTTGTGGGGATATCGGGACGTAAGTGACAGGACCAAGTGACGCGCTGTGGCGAAGCTCCTGAGGTGCTGAAAAGCAGTGGTAGGTGTTTGGCATGAACGGCGGAAACTGCGTGAAGCCTGGCCAGTACTGCTGATAGCCACTGAAAGGAGCGGCGTTGAAGAAGGGCGTTCGATGATCATCTGGTCCAGGTTGGGGTTGGATGACATGACCAAGGCCGGGTCCACTAGGCTTGAAGCATGACCATTGGTCAAGCTGCCCAGTCACCTGAGAGTCACATGCTAGATGACTAAGTGGAGGACCTTTGGCCTCAGGCTCTGAGACAGAGTTCTCTTGACTGAAAAGGGGCAACAATGACCGGTGCCCTCCGCCCTGGCAATAAGGATCCGCCAGAAAGGCATAACTGCATGTTGTTAAAAAAAAAAAACTTACTCTTCTTCATTCGACACGAAATCAGTACAAACAGCTTCTTGTGATGCCGGAAAATTCGTGTCAAGTTCATCCAAGCTGGTCGCAAAAAGCTCACTCATGTTGGTGATGGGTGAAGTTTTTATCAGGAGTCTGATCACGTGCTTGTAGGTGCGAAGGGCGGCAGTGCACAACGTGTATCGGAGAAAGGTGAGAGCAGTGCGGCGCGTAACGAGGGTGAAAGGGCTGTCTAAGTATCCAGTCTGGTCCAGCGAACAGGCGCAGCGAGAACGCGCAGCATACAGGTGTTTATAGCGGGGTTGATGACTACTGACCAATTGCAGTACGTACATGCGCCCTTTCTCCTGCAGCATGTGGTCACGACTCTGATGCTCCTCCCTGATCGGAACAAGCGGAATAAGGCAGCAAAGTCATTGCCTGCTCAAGAGCTGGAGATCGTAGGGAAGGCTCATAAATGGTAACTACAATAGCTTTGACCGGGTCCCTCGATCAAAGACCAAAAAGTTTCCCACAGATGAACTATTTGATAGCCAATTCACCGTTTGTTCAGCGCGAGGATGGACGTCGCAGAGTTGTTTCAATGCAAAGACTGTCCCAAAAGATTCGATGCCAGGAACCGTTACAAGTAAGTGCGACACACATGCCTTCGGCCTCAAGGCTTTTGCTTACTTGTACCAAGTCAGCATCTCAAGACGCACACCAAACCGTACGCATGTCAATCATGTGCCAAGAACTTTGCTCTTCGGGCAGATCTCCACAGACATGTAAAGAGTCGCCATCGCGTAGGTCAAGCACGGTTCGAATGCAGAGTTGACAGTTGCACCTTTGCGGCCTCAAGAAAGGACAACCTTGCACAGCATCAGAAAACACACGACTCTGAAAACAACAAGAGCGATTCAAAGTCACGCCCAAATGCTATTGCATCTGGAAACCCACCAAAGAAGGGCTCGGCCCAAGAGGATGAGTCGGCGACTCCAATGAACTCTTCCAGCTTCATGCAAGCCACAAGCGCAGGAAGCGTCGTCTTCCTTGCCCATGCTTTGAGGGCAGGTATTGACGTCAACACGAGATCTCCTGACGGATTTACTGCACTGCATTGCGCTGCCAGAGCAGACCAGATTGATACTCTGCACTACTTGCTCTCTAGAGGTGCCGACCATAACTGTCTCAGTGGTAGCGGTGTCAGGTTGAAACAGACCCAGGCAATTCACCAAGCTGTTGAAGGCAATAGTCTGGCTTGTTTCGAGGCTCTCCTTCGACTCGAACCGCAGTTATCTCTTGCTTCAGAAGTTAACTTTGGAAACTTACTCTCCTGCATTGCACGCTCTGGAAACAATAACCTCGTCGACGCATTGATCGCACACAGTAACGCCGACTGGTACATGGACGATTGGTCCTCTTTTCTGGCGAAAGAAGCTGCGAAAGCTGGTCAAGTGTCGCTCATCGACCTGCTCTTGTCTGACCAGCGAGTAAGCGTAGTCACTACGCTTAACCGCGCACAACATTCGCCATTGTATCAAGCTGCAAAGAACGGACACGTCGATATTGTACGCTCTTTGCTCGCTGCACGACAGTTCCATGACGATCGAAGCAAGGCGTTCCTTAATGTCAAATCCCGCGCACTTCGTCGAGCTGCCAAAAAAGGACATGCAAAGGTCGTTACCGCTCTACTACACTCTGGAGGAAAGGCGGACTTGCTAGGCCGCCGTGCTTTACAGCATGCAGCTGCGAATGGGCATGTCAAAGCCGTAGAATTGCTCCTCTGCAGCTCTTTTGTTGATGCCAATAACGCATCGTCGGGCGGTGATACCCCCTTGCACCTTGCAGCACGATCGGGTCATCTGCCTGTTGTCCAATTGCTGGCGAGACATAATAGCGTCGATGTGCTTCGCAAGAACAATCATGGAGAGACGCCAATGCTTTCAGCTTTTTGGGAGTCACGACTTGATATTGTCCGGTTCTTGTCTCAGCACGATCCTGCGTTCGATCATCATGGCATCGACTTTGTCAAAGACTCCATCTCCCAGATGATTAAGCGGTTGCTGAACTGTGACATACTCGGCGTCAATGCTTGGGGTTCTCGAAAATCGCTGCTCCATCTAGCAGCTGGACTCGATGATGTTGAGCTTGTAGAGACCATATTGGACCACGGAGACTTCAATCTGGACCTCGAGACTCTCAACGCAACCGACTATGATGGAGCCACACCCCTTGAAATTGCAAGCGCGAAAGGTTGCTCTGCAATCGTGGACCTTCTCGCCGCTCATGGTGCGAACGACACGATCGTCAAGAGCAAGCAGAGAGCACATCAAGACGATAGACCCCCAAAAAGCAGAAGGGTTCAGTCATCAGACGACTCCGATTCTGACGAGGAATCCGAGATGGACGACTGAGTCCCACTGCGTTGCTATGGCACGGCGCATCAGACCTCTATCGTCCTTCTTGCCGTGTACCGTATCCCGACCACTTCCTCCTCCTACGTAGTGACTTGAACGTTACTAAATCCCTGTCTACGATCAAACTCCACCAAAATCGGTCCAGCTCTTCCTGTGGCGTTTGACGGTCGCCAGCCACGTGGTAGGCGGCAGCACAGAAAAAGCAAAGCAGGCAGATCGGCGGTATCGAAGGGCAGAGGGCAAGCTCAACAGATCCTTTGCCCCTCGAAGCGCCAATAGCATGAGGCGTAGGCCGCAAAGCTGCGGATCAGGCAGACAAGGCAAACTTGGCGCGTGCGTGATGAGCTGGCCTTGCATTACATTAGGGTGGAGCGTGGCGCAGTGTCGAGCACGCAAGGCTGAGGCTCTGCTTGCACTCCATTTCACAGGTCCTTATTTTTGGCAACGGAAGACGAAGAGATCTAGATTGATGCTGATGAAAGAGAGACGTTGGAAGATGGATAGGAAATGTGGATCAGAACGTAGACTAGGCTCAGAAGTGATTAGTCTGACGCTACGATCGCAACTTCACAGCATCAGGGGAAGCAAGGCGACACCGAACGCCATCAATTGTTGCTTAGCTACCTACTGCAAATGAAAACAAGTGAATCAACGCGAAAAGGACAGAAAACAATTTCGACCCCGATCAATACGACAACTGACCGACCCATCTCCAGCTGCGATAAACTCGCTTACTGACCGGTGACACCGCGCCTCTGACGGCGCTTGTTTCCGGGAGGAGGAGCGGCGATGCGGTGGCCCTGCTGCATGTGGTCGCGCAGCTTGTCGTGCCTGTAGAACTCCATGTCACAGCCGCGCTGCTTGCAGGAGAAGAAAGGTCCGTTGTGCTTCTTGAGGTGACGGCGACAATCACCTTTACGCTGGTAAGAGGCATTACAATCTGGCTCGGAGCAGATAAAGCGGCCATCACCGATTTCCAGTACGACTGCTTGCGACAAGATGCTCAAAGCCTGCTCTGCGACGATTGGGTCGACATTGAAGGCTACCCCAGCCACCTCAGTGCCTGTTGCCTGCACGCTGCCATGGCCGAGGTGGCAGGGGAGAGCTTGACCATGGCTGCCTGGTGCAGGGGCAGATGGAGGGACAGTGTAAGTGGCTGGAACTTGGCAGTGCTGGTTTGGGGCCAGGTCCAGGTCATCTTGGGCGCTAGTCCATGTCGGGTTGGTCGAGCACTCAATGGCTCCCACGTAGAAGGCATACCTGCATGATGTTAAAAAAAAAAACCTACCCATGAGAATATGTGCAGGGGCAAGGGCCTGCAGAGCAGCAGCTCCGCGCAGCTGCTTCGGAATGCTCTGCGAGGTATTGCGGGTGGTTCGTGTATTGAACAGGAACCATGTTGGAGTAGACGTCATGCTGATCGACTTCGGGAGAACATTCTGGAGCCGGAAGATGAGTGCTCTTGTTGAGGTGGGACATTGCGGTGGAGATAAAGGTGTGTTGAAGGGAGAGAAGAGACGGAGAGAAGAGACGGAGGGGACGAGACGAGGAGTCGAAGATGGTCTTAGGTGAAGCTAGCTGATGCAGCCTATCATGTAAGCTGGAAGCATGAGGCTGGGTGCCCCTTGCCCTTCGGCTATCGACCATTTTTCCTTCTTCCGATTTGATATATCTGGCACACAATCAATGGACTCACAACAGAGATAGGACCCATGGAGCTTTTTACATGCGCAGATTGCAGCAAGACACTTAAGACTCGGGGGGGATTGAAGTAAGCTGCCTTGAAATACTATTGCGCAGGACTAACAGGGCGGTAGTCGACATTCGAAAACTCACAGCAAGCCACACAAATGCGAAACATGTGACAAGGGCTTTGGACTTCGTGCTGATCTCAGTCGACACGTCAAGGCGCGCCACCGTTTGGGTAACGCAATATTCAACTGTGAGATTGCAAGCTGCGGATCGACATTCGCACGAAAAGACAATGTCAAGCGACACGTTCAGAGATATCACCCTGATCATCTGATACCTGGCCGCCAGGCAGACGATGACGTAGCCGGTCTGGGTACCAAAGAAGACGAAGACGCGTTACAAATCTCCACAAAGATCGAGCAAACACCATTGACGCAGCACTGGTGGCAGATGGCGGCCATTGGAAACGTCCCTGTTCTCGAACTCCTACTCAGATCTGGATGCGACATCGATATGGAAGCGGACGATGGGAACACAGCTTTGCACTGCGCCGCTCAAAACGGACAAACAACTGCCGTGAAATTCGTTCTCGAAAACGGAGCAAATGTCAACGCGGAAGATCTCAAGTCTCAGACACCTCTTCTCAGAGCAGCAATAAGTGGAAAGTCAGATGTAATCCTAATGTTACTACGAGCGGGCGGAACTGTTGCAAGATTCGAACGGATCGGTTACGGCAGGCCGACCCCAGGCTTTGCCGATTACATTGTCGCTACGGGAGATCCAGACTTGGTTCAGTCCATACTTGATATGGAGATGCCACAGCTGAGAATAGACCGCCAAGCAAGAGCAGCTGTACTCGTTGCAGCTGCAGCAAGGATTGGGCAGACTCCAATCCTGGAATCGCTCGCTTCGTCGGATCGGGCAGCATTCACACCGCTTCGAACTCGTTCGCCAATCTTTCCCGCTGTCGCGAATGGACACCTCGAAGCCGTTCGTATGATGATGGCTCTGACCGGTCTGTCCGAAGATTCAAAATCACTTCCCAGCCTAGTGTGTATAGCGGCTCGAAGGGGTCATCTGAATATTCTACGGCTACTGTTGGAATCGTTTCCATCTGCTCTCAATCGTCAGAATTACTCTAAGCAGTCTGCTCTACATTCAGCTGCATCGAAAAAGCGCCTGAGCTCAGTGCTGTACCTGCTGAGCTTCCCGGACATCGACGTCAACCAGAAGAAAGGGGGTTTCTCCAAAGGTCACACAGCGTTACATCTGGCCGCACTGTGTGGTGCCATTGATGTTGTGAGAGCTCTCATTGCTCACCCAGATATTGACTTGAACCGGATATCGATGCAGTATCCCAATACTGGTACCGCTTTACAGATGGCAGTTAAGGGAAGACACCTGGACGTGGTGCAAGCCTTGCTACTGTGCCCAGGAATCGACACGTCTCCGAAGTCCAAACAAGGTACCGCTCTGTTCCTCGCAGCGGAGTCAGGCTCCCTGGAGATAACTAGGGCGCTTCTAGAGCATGGCGCTAGAGATGACACAGCCATTTTCCCGACACTCTGGACAGGCCTCCATCTTGCGCGGTTGGTACTCCAGTACGATATGCAGCAACTCCCTTCAGACGCTGAGAACATAGTCCAGTCGCGGGCACAGCTCGCGGAGTTCCTGTTCCACGCGAAAGGATACCAGTACCATGAGGTATCGAAGAATGGGGTACATCTGATATCGCTGGCAGCCAAAGAGAACGACGCGGACCTCCTGCGGGTTCTACTCAATTTGGACTCCATAACACCGGGTGATCTCAATGAGAAGATGTACTGTCCTACGAATTACAGGCTGTGGACGAGAACATACCGTACACCACTCAACTACGCCAAAAGTCGTGGTTACACCGAGGTCGCGGATCTGTTGTCTGCTCACGGGGCAGTTGACGAGTTTAACGATCCTGGCGGGAGGATGGCGGCCGAGGAGAGGAAGGAGGCACTCAAGCTAGCAGCCAAAAACGACGAATCGACACAACCAGCCCAGGAACAGCCTCCACCGTTCGCAGCAAGCAGAGAGACACCGGAAGTTGCTTCGCGGGAGGAATACGACAGCGATTCCGAGCTCGAACAAGAGCCCTACTCGTACATTGACGAATACATCAGCCCGCACAGCAACGAGGACGAGTCAGAGAGGGAAAGCAAGAGACGACGACGAGAATGAGCAGGCTGGTGGCTGTGAATCACGTAGCACAAGAACGTACAATGCACACGAATTTCTTTCTCTGCCATTGACAAATCTTTCATTCCTCTATCTCTCCGTCTCTCCACTCCACCTACCGCCCAAAGCTGAACCACCCCTTCTTGGCCTTCGGCCTCTCCTCCTCCTTCTCCTTCTCCTTCTCCGGTTCAGGCTCTGGCTCCTTGGCCTGCTGCTTCCTCCCCGGGTACTCCACATAATTCCACGCAACGTCCAAGAACAGCGGCTTGACAGGCACCGGCTTGAGCTTCGGCGGCCAGGTGACCAGGTTCTTGAGATCGACAGAGCCAGAGGACGGGTACTCGTTCAGCCTCTCGACGACGGGCGCGGCGTTGGATAGACCGGCCTTGGAGGCGGTTTCCGAGTTGGCGGAGAGCTGGGACAGGGCGACGACGCCGCGGTAGTGCGAGGTGAGGTTCTCGAGGGTCGATTTTAGGGTCGAGGCTTGTTCGTCGGAGACGGCGAGTTTCGTGGCGTTCGAGATGGTGGTCGATGTCGAGTTTGGTGCAGAAGCCGCCTGACCGGACAGCGACAGCGCACGGCTGCAGAGCGCGAGGGCCTGCTTGGGGGCGGCGAGGAAAGCGTGCGAGTGTGACAGATTCAGACACTTCAGCGCCTGGAAGTAGGCGCGCTGGCTGTCGAGCTCGGCGATGAAACCGGTGTCGCGTGCTGCACCGCGGAGCTCCTTGATCGAGTCGATACTCTGCAGGATGGCATCGTACAGGGCAACACGTTCTCGTAGCCTGGCAAGCTTGCGTCCTGTTGGCTCTTCACGCTCTGCCCACTCCTTTCCATCCTTGCGCGGCCTCCTAGGCTTCTGCGGTGGGTTTGGTGCGAACGCAAGACCGTCATCGGTGCCAATGAGCACCCTGTTCCTGCCAATGCGCCATGAGATCAGGTCGTAGTTCACAGCCAGGTTGGTGACGCGCAGATCCTGCATGCGAGCATCTCCCTCATCAACACCCTCCTTCTCCAGCTCCTCAATCGCCCTCCTTGTCGCGTCGACGGCGTCCTGGCTGGCAATGAGAATGTCGTCGTAGGCGTTGGCGCGGTCTTTCGGCGACAAGGCGCTGGACTGGTCGAGGTTGCTGGACGCAGATTCGATCGAGACGAGGGCCTGGCCGATGGCAGCGTCGACGATGTTGGCAGTGCGGCCGCGCCAGGTGATCTGGGAGCCTGCAATTGTTAGTATCTTGACATTCATCTTCCACTCAATCACCTACTTGACGCCGTGGCCTCCTCCTCCTGCAGTGCTGAAGCATCGATCTGCTGCACTGCCTTCGAGAGCTGCTCATCCTTGGGGAAGTACTTCCTGGCAACAGCCGGCACACCAACAGTACGGGGAATGCGGTTCTGGTAGGCGGCGTAACGGATGCTAGGGTCAATGGTGCCGGTCAGGACGTCCTTGAAGAGGTCCTTCTTGGTGGCCTTGTGCAGCGCGCTGTACAAAACCCTGGCCGCGGCGAAGTTGGTCAAACACGCATCCCAACGCTGAGGCGAGGCACCCTTGGTCTTGACGCCCTCGGCCTGCTTCTCAAACTCCTGTGCACCAGCCAGAGCATACACGTATGCCTTAGCCTCAAGAGCGTCCGTCTCTGTTGCGCCACTGGCCGAGTCTGAAAGCAGCGTGACGACCTCCTTGGCGCTCTGAACGGCCTTGTGGAGTCGCGAGATGATGTGCTGGCGAGTCGAGCCGGTGATGTTCTTGTCGGCGTTGTCCTCGGAGTGGAGGGCCTTCATGGCCATTGCATGCGCCCATGCTCGTTCAGACGTGAGGAGGAGGATGTGAAGGAACCTTGGCTGTCAGCAAACACCCTCCGTCAATTCCAAGACTACCCACTCAATGTTCTTCGAGATATCCTCCGCCGTCACCGGGGCCTTTGCAGCATATTTGGTATTTTTGGGGGTCGCGCGACCGAGCTTCTTCTGCACGATACGCAGGCGGCGGGTCAATTGGGCGCGGTAGGTGCTGTAGTCGCCCAGGAGAAAGGCGGCCTCGCGGTACTCGACGACATATTTTGTGATGTCCATGGCGGCGTCGTGACCTGAAGCTCGAGTGTGGGGTAGCAAGCACACGCGGTGTCGTCGCGGGCAAACCTCGGGGCAGCAGAAGATCCCTGGACGGTCCAAAGTCGCCTGACATCGCGTTTCTAGAATTTGTCGAGATCATAGATAGACGACCGCACGCGCCATTGCCACCACGCCGCAGCGCACCCTCTCTTTTGATGTACATTACTCTCCTTCCTGCACAAATCTGCATTGCTGGCGTTTCTGTCTTGCTTAATCGGCCGTCGCTCGCCACCCCCGACCCTGCATATCTTGAGCATCGAGACAGCGCGCAGTCGCTGCACTACCGTCATTGGCACCGCATACTGCTCTAGCCCCCACCACTGCACCTTCTCCAGTACGACCCCAGGTGATGCTCGAGCGCGCTTCGTCATGCCTTGAATCCGGCGGCCGTCAGCTTTTTCGCGCCCCCAAGCCGGCTCTGCGCAGTCGCCGCAAGCTGCACTCGACCTTCTGGCACCACGGTGCAAGCGACCTGAGTCTGCCGCTATGGTGGGCTATCAACCCAGTATCCAATGGCGCTGAGCAGCCTACGCCGAGCAGCGACGGGGCGCCGCTGGACTTTCTGTACCCCGAGAAGACCCTCGCACTGCTGAGGAGACTCGCTGTCCGGGGTGACAGTGCACCAGATGCCAGACGACAGCAATTGCAACGCACGCCAGTTCGAGGCTATGCGACTCGACGTTTTGCCACGACTCTACATCTGGATCCCCAAGGGGAGATTGCGGAGCTGGGGACGGTGGATGCTGCGGAGGCGAAAGAGGCGAAGCGGGAGATGCATGAGCGGCTGATGGGATCGTCTGCGCAGGAGTCTTTGAGCGAACTGTTGCGCAGAAAGGAGCCAGGGAAGCAAGAGCTGGCGTGGCAGCTGTACAGCGCCCTCCCCGCAGCACCAAACCTCGACGTTGACATGGTCGTTTCGCTCCTCGAGTACCTCGCCGAAGACACCGAGCCCGCCATACCGACGCGTATCATGAAATTGTTCGAGACATTGCCCGACCCAGCTCGAACAGCAACATCGTTTCGAGCCGCTATCATTGCCAGTGTCGCCCTCCGACAGCTCGGAAATGCAATGAAGCTACACCGTTCTGCCGTCTTGAAGGGGCGCTTCGTCGAGCATGAGGAGCACACGCCTGATCTCGGAACAGATGTCCTGCTGCGTCGACTCGTGGCCGACGAGCAGTGGGAGCTTGCTATTCGTGCATTCTTCGAGTACGTCAACGAGAGTCGGTACAGCATAAACAAGCAAAGAACAACATACCGCATTCGATGGGGGCAGCACACGCTGCCGGAATTGTGGCATGACGCCGCCCAGCTTCCAGAGATCAAGGAGCATGTCCAGTCCCTTCTTGTGTATATTCGCGAACACAAAGATGAGCTCATGGAGGGCAAACCGAAGCAGAGGGAATACTTCATCGCTTTCGTCCAGAGTTTCCTTGCCAATGTCATGGATCGTGTTCTGAACGTGCGCAAGCCAAATGAGAACGAGATTTGGGACTGGTTCACCAAGCTGTTCGAGGACATCACAGCTCTCGGGATACCTCCAGATGCGAGCTATGACCACGCTATAAACACCATGATGCAAATGGATCGCTATCGTGCCTACACGAATCAGCGGAAAACCCCTCTCGAGCTTTACCGCCGATATCGACAGTGGTACCTTTACGAGCGCGTGGACCATCCCAAGTATCGATTCAGGACCTTGCCACCTCAGCTGCCCATGCTGTCAGGCGTCATCACCGCCCATGGAAACCACGACAGCTGGCATCGTGTGGCGGATGTGGTGCAAGACGTCCGCACTTTCTACCCTGGCAAACCGCTTCCTGTTCCGATCCTGCAGTCTTTGTTGATCATCTACGCTGATCATGGCGATGTCGAGACCGTAGACAAGTATCTCGCCGAATGGGAGAAGACCTACGAAATCACAGCTAAGCAGGCTCAATCTTTGATCTACGTTCAAGCCCGACGAGCCGATATCCGGGGTGCATTGGCAGCCTTTCGCCGCATCCGTTCAGAGCTTGGAATCACCCCGGATCTACAGATGTGGAACACCCTGCTCCTTACCTACGTTCGTGCGGACGACCTGGATGGTGCGCTCGAGACCTTCAACAACGCCCTGGATGCTGGCATGGTCTCTAATATACACACATTCGGTCCCATGCTCGACATGTGCGCCAATCGGGGTGATATCGAGGCCTTCGAGTCGCTGTATTCCAGGGCGAAGCAGATGGACATCCCACTAGACAGAGACGTCCGCGCTCGGTCCGGCTATGTCCAGGCCTTCCTCAATGCGGACGACGCGGACGCTGCAGAAGAGATTGCGCAGGGTATGCTGCAACAGTGGAAGGCTGGCATCCTCACTGGACATCCACTGACCCATACCTGGAACATCATGATCCAGTACTACGCTCTCAGAGGAGATGTGGCCAACGGTCGGAGATTATACAGGCAGATGGTCGACAACAAGATCCCTATGGATAACATAACGTTCGGCAGTCTGATGCGTGCTCTGGTCGAGATCAAGCAGACAAATGCAGCATACAGGATCCTTAGGAAGACCCTGCCAGCCAACAACCTGCGTGTCGAGGCTATCCACTACGCGATTGTCATGACGGGCTTCTTGAAGGAGAAACAGTATGACCTGGCACTGGAGGCCTACGAGCGCATGGTGGAGCGCAATGTCAACCAAACCATCAGTTCCCGCCAGGCCGCTATCAACACCGTTGGCATGTCTGAATTGGTCAGGCTGCTGCGCACGGGGAACACCGACCCTAAGCAGCAACTCAGATATGTCGAGAAACTCCTGCGCGACATGATGACAAGCGGCGACGTGGGACAAGACATTGCGCATCGCCAACCAACTCACAACCGCTTCTTCGACACGCAGGCGCAGTCTATCGTCCCAGCCTCCTACTACGGACTGCTCATTACGCTCTACAACACTCGAGGTGCATACGAAATCTGCAAGGAGCTCTTTGCTAAGGCGGAGAACAGCACGGATGCTGAGGCATTCGAAGCTCCCACGACATTCCTGACTGCGATCATGGAGGCCCACTACCGCGCCAAGGAGTGGGCCGAGGTGCAGAAGTGCTGGGACCTTGTCCGCCAGTCCTCGTCCAAGCTAGTCAAGACATTCCAACAGGTCATGAATCCTGCGCCGGCAGACGATGAAGGATCCACATCTCTGACAGACGGCATCGCGATCCAACGCTTCGAAGAATCTCGCATTGCCCTCAACCGCCGCCAGGTCATCGTCAAGGCAACACGCATCTACATCCGCTCGCTCATCAACCGCAAGAAGTCGACGAAAACCGAGCGCGCGCTGCTCGCGAAAGCGCAACACACCATCCGCGATCTCCTCGTCAACGGCTTCGTCATCGACAACTTCACGTGGAACGAGTTCGTCGTCGCACTGGCCCAAAACGGGCAGATCGTTGCCGCCTTCACCATCGCAGAAACCTACCTGATGCCGCGCTTCCCCGGCTGGCGCCACCTGCATCCGTACTACGTCCGCCAGGACCGCAAGGGCCACCAGTACATGGAGCTTCGGCACTACGACATCAAGCGCAACAGCGTGCTGCCGCGGTACAAGACGCTTGTTGTGCTGGCCAAGTCGCTGGCGATGGTTAAAGAGGATGAGAGGAACGGTGTGGGGTACGTGGAGAAGGAGACGAAGTGGGCGAGGGAGCTTCTGGAGGACAAGGCGCCCAGGGTGTGTAGGGCGGTGGAGACGATGCCGAATAAGCCGGATGATCCGATCCAGCAGAAGTACCTGCATGACTTTCTGTAGGTTTAGTGTATGATAGTGTATGTTGTGAAGTGTAGATATGGAAATGGCAGATGTTGGACAGTGGATATGAGTTCGAGGTGGATATTTCGACGAGCAGCGACGAAAGGAGGTGACGCTGTATCAAGATTCTGGAGCTCGATGTCACGCAACGTCCGGTATCGAGCGTGGAGACTGTACGTAAGACGGCAAGTCCACTCCGAAGTGTCAGCTTGAGCGGTTCCTCGACCTCGAATACGCATCTGAACAACGTCGAATGACCTCCCAGCACCTCACCAAGACAGAGGTCTCAAGACGCCGCTCTTATCAACCCTCCAATCGCTTTCCCCAGACCTCACGAACGCTACAATCTCTGCTATCGCGACATCCCCAGATTGCATCCCTCCCATCAGTGATTGGCCGGCTTGCGGACCTCGCACAGGCAAATGAACGCGCGTGGCGTTCTGCCGTTGTGGGGCTAGCGTATCGTTTGCCCCTGAGGCTACTGGCGCTGAGGCGAGACAGGGCTGGAGGCTCAGCGGGTAGCGAGCGAACACAACAGTTCACGTTCTCTGAACCGGCGCTTGGAGTTCTGGAGATGCCGTGCATAGAGGGATGGCGCAAGACCGTTGGAAGCGCGTAGACGCGTGATGCTACGAGCCTCCATACGATGCTCTCATGGTTACTGAGGGAGTGTTTGTTGCAGCATGTTTACTGTTCTCACGGCTGCAGATCACGCTCGTACCACTCACAGAAACAAAGCTCTCCCGCTCGAAGCGGACTGGGCGCTGAGGTCATGCAGGTCACCAATTAGCAGAAATTAAGATGGGTGGGTATCGATAGACGGCATGCTAGGGGTGGATAGCCTTGCGCTGGCGGATAAGGGGCAGGCGCAAGGTCAAGGCTAGATGGGTGAGTGTGGTACAGGTAATTACTCCGGAACGGTGCTCGTGGTGCTGGACAGTTCGTCGACCTAGACTTGTAGTTCGTACCTCGCTGGCTTGTACACTCGCTCGTTCTCGTCTTTCTGAGGCATACACTCTTTTGACGCTTTTGTTTTGATACTCGCTCTCTACGGTCTTACCCCAGTCGCTCACTACGCGTTGTTTGCGCAGCACATTCCGAATCATCCATCGATTGAGAAGCGCACGCGTTTCTCCTAATACTTCATCACGGCTTCCGCACTGGCTACCTCGATCCTCCCCCGGCCTCAGGCCCACGACACGTTCCGCCGACCGTCGATACTACAGGCCTTCGATCTGCCCTCGATCAGGACGACTTCCCCGCCGGCGTTCGACCGCAAGACACTCCCCTCGATCAGCCCGGAGCTGGTTGGGCGCGACATATCACGGCCGTCGTCGAGCAGCTCGACCGTGGCGTCGTTTTCACACCAGCCGCTGCAACGGCAGGGCAGCAATGCGTCGTTGCAGCTGCCCGCGCTTTCGACTCTTGCTTCGCTAGCATCGACCAGCCCCGCACACGAGCACGACAGTGACACAAGAAGAGACTCGTCGATGAAGATGCCGTCTCCACCAAGGTACGGGCGCACAGCCAGTGAGCGCTGGGCGAAGAGCTGCGGTTGTGGTTCAACCCGCCAGGCGTGGTCCAGGGCTTATCGCAAAGCTTGGCATTTGCACCTCATTTTCGTCGCCCACTGACACGTCGCCCAGCAAACCCTCCAATGGCCTCAGCATGACCTACGCGACCGCCGCGCCCGCTACTGCTGGCGGACAGGGCAACTCGCCGGTACGTTTCTCCCCGTGTGTTGTGTGTCGCACAGCGTGCCGCTGCCCGCAAGAAATCTTGCTCTTATCCTTATCGTTGCAATCGATAGCACTGCATCATCGCTCGTCACGGCTCGATTGTGTCTACGGTCACTGACATGAACCCAGCCTGTCTGCCAGAACTGCACCACGAGCACGACGCCGCTCTGGCGCCGCGATGAGTCCGGCGCCGTGCTGTGCAACGCCTGCGGGCTGTTCTTGAAGCTGCACGGCCGCCCGCGTCCAATCTCGCTCAAGACGGATGTCATCAAGAGCCGCAACCGCGTCAAGGCGGGCGGGCCAGGGCGCAAGAAGGTGAGCACATCCACATCCTGTGTACGGGCGCGCTGACTGACCAGGGCGAGGGAATCAACGGCCTCGCTGCCGCCCACCCCGACGCCGACGGCCAGCTTGGGCTCGCCCAGCACCGCCGCGCATCTGGCAAGATCTCGTCCGGCCTCTCCGACCGCTCGCAGTCGCCCATCTCACGCACCGGCACGCCCAACTTCGCCCACCCCTCCAACATCGCGCCCCAGCACATGTTCGAGCAGGCGCTGAACGGCGATGTCGTCTTTCAACCCTCCATGCACGGCTTCGGCATCCCCCGCCAGCCATCGCCCGGCTCGACCTCGTCGATGAACGGCTCGCACCTCGAACCGCCGCTCTCGTACGACTCGCTCGCCGCGCAGAACACGGCGCTGAAGACGCGCGTCTCCGAGATGGAGCTCATCAACGACCTCTTCCGCAACCGCGTCAGCGAGCTCGAGACCAGCGAGAGCCAGGCCCGCGCAACCGAGCAGGCGCTGAGAGCCGAGCTCGAAGCCACACAGCAGCGCGAGCAGGCCCTGAAGCGGCGCATTGAGGAGATCGAGGAAGAGAGCCCGCGGCACAAGAAGATGAAGATGAGCGACCTGGTCGACGAGAGCCGCGCCGGATCGCCAATCAGCTCGATGGTGGAGTAGCATCCGCCGGGTGCTGTGAATCTGGACCTACCCTGATCTACTGCGGCGCTGCGCTGCTGCTTTGGCGGCTGCACCCCTCACCTCTAATATCCCTCACGACAAAATCCTCGACGACCCTTTAATGTCTGAATACCACTTCTTTTCTCCCCTGTCCGCTCGCGGAATTCTGTATGTAGTAATGCTTTGAGATGATACCAGGGTATGGCGATGGCTGCATGGTGCGGATGGAGATGGGCAACGGGCTGGGAATCAAAAGTTTGCTTGGGATGGAACGGGTTAGGATGAATGAATTGATGAGATGACACGAACTGTGTTCAGTGGTGTGCTTGTGAGTGAATCCGCCCTCAAGTCGTTATCACCCAATTTCTTTTTCTGCGTCTTCGTACAAGCAGAACCCGTTGAATCCATCTTTGATAGACAACTCCTGGTTCTCCATTGGTCACGGCGTGGAACTCCAGAAGTCAGTCAGGCCACGTCTCGTAACATTGCAGGACTTTAGTTGGCTACAAGTGCTCCTCCGCCCGCTTCTCCAGTGCAAGGTCTTGGATCGAACGTTAAAAGACTAGAAAAGTCGGGAATTCCTAGGGAAATCGGAGACAGTTAGAGGCAGTCTGCAGACGTCTTGCAACCCAACAGCTCCTCTGCTGGCTACAATGACGTCTCTGTATGCTCAGCTGATGCGATGTCCCCATATGTTCTTGGAATTCTACAAAGATCGAAATCTGATCAGTCACCGACACATTCTCAAAAACGGGAGACAGTCGAAGGCCGTTTGCATACTTCTTGCAGCATGATACAGCCTCTGGAGGCTATATGTCCTTCTGGCACTTCTGGGTCTGACATCGATCACTTTCTTTCCCGGCTCGATTTTCTGATTCTGTCAAAGTGAGCCTTGATATCAACACCCTCCCAGAGAAACGGGAGGCAGTCAGCGGCTGTCTGGAGGCCTCTCGCACGTCGATACATCCTCAGGCGGCTACAACGTGCGCCCGTCGCTGTCGATGTCATTCGAGTCACGAAAGCTGATCTCCATAAGTGTTCGGTTCAGTTTCGACCACTTTGGGCCAGTCCTTTGCAGCCGTACTGCATATAGATCAGGCGGAATGTTTCCTTGTTGACTGCCCCTGCGCCCTGGCGAGGGATCGGAGGAGTTGTTAAGATCGCGGCGTACAGTTTTGGATCACTCCAAGTCTCCATGGTATTTCGTTCCCGTCATACGACTTCGGCGTATTCTTTGCGAGGTCCTGCTATTTCGTGCTCGCCCACGGCCCTGGTTCTGGTCGGTCGTTCTCGCATCGTCCGAGTCTTCGTCGTCGCCACTGGAACCGTGCAGAGCATCATGTTGTCTTCGGAGTTCGTACGTTCGTGTCTTGATTGCATCCCGATTGGAGCCTGCGGCAACACCGAGTCTCTGGTCACCGTTCGGGCCGCTGCGCTGGAGCCTGGAGGTACTCACTCTACGCAAGACGAACATCCGATTGTTTTCGGGACACTTGAATCATACGCCGCGGTTCTAAGCCACACGGCAATACCGACGACGTGGCTGGAGAGATCCATTGTTGCGATGGGAGCACCGATTTTCTATTCTGGCCTCTGTCGAGACTCCAACATAGAAGTCTTATCGGCCGGTCGACACAAAATCATCTCGGGTTTATCATTCCGACCGATCGCCTCGATGCCGTTCTCGTCTATGTCGTCCGGTACTGCTCTCATCGCCGTTTGGTGGATACAACGCTGATCTCGTCGTCGTCTGTGGTCCCGCTTCGTTTTCCCCGAACTCTCGCTCATGTCATGCTTCGGCTTCAGCTCATCCCCCAGGCCAACACTCCGGTGTCTCGCACACCTTGATGCCGCGACAGCACAGTTTCTGGAACCCCCCTCCCTCTCCCGCCCCCTCCACCACCCTCGACCCACACTCTCCTATGTTCTCAGTCGCAGGCAGACTGATCAGCCTTGGTCAATGTCAAAAATGTCGCCTTCAAAGTCATGGAGCCGAGATGTTGCTCCCTCGTCACACTGTTCTCCCCATATCACCGCCCGACTGTCCATGGGTTTCTTGTTTTGGCCTGATACGATGTCCGCGATCCCGACGCGCCACGACGCGATGCCATACTCCGACCCGACGCGATACGACACTCGAGAAGGGAAGCCACCCACGAGCTCCTGCCGCCATAACCCCTGTCTCGCGCGTGGTTTCGCCAAACTCGGCCTCCCAGCTGCCAATTCGGCCCCCAAAATCGAGAATTCAGCCCGCGGAACCAAACTCAGCAGCCACTCAGATGCCACCCAGCGTTCAGTGCCGGACTCGACGGCTGAGATGTACCTGGTTGGCCGCTGAGCCGGCAAATACACGTGCGCCTGGATTTTGAGGCAGTCACACACTCGTCGTCGCTGTCGTCACCGTCGTATCATCGCCGTCGTAACACTCATATATCGATCGCTCACAGTTATACCACAGGCTTGCATTCGTATCTAGTATCTAAAAGTCCCTATCCCACCTACCGATCCAGTCATTCATGATCTTCTCGGATTCCGTCTTCTGCACCGCTAACGTCTCCTTGAACTCCTTCTTCCGCGCCGCCAACTGCACCTCGCAATCCTGCTTCTTTGCGACCAACTGCGCCTCGAAGTCGTTCTTCTGCGCCTTCAACTGCCTCTCGAAATCCGTCCTTTGTGTGTCCAATCTCGTCTGCAAATCGTCGCGCTCGCACGCCAGACCATCGTGCTCGCTCCTCAACTTGTCGTTCTCCTCCGTCACCCCATCGCACTTCTTTCTCAGCTCATCGCGCTCTATAATCAACCTCTCCGTGTTCTTCTCTAGCTTCTGCTTGCTCGCCTTCACTTTCTTGTTCTTCTCCTTCGTCTTCTTCAGCTTCGTCTTCAACTTCTGCAGTTCACCCTCGTTCTCGCCGGCTTCAAGTTCCATCTTCTCCAAGCTAGCCTTCAGAGTGGCAATTTCTTCAAGAAGCTCTTGAGGCGCCTGGTGATCGGAGGTTGGCATGACGATAGGTGAGGTCGAGAGGGTGGTAGGAAATGATGAAAATTCGGCCACATCATGAAGAACTCGTAGCCTACAGAGCTTTTGCTACGATTCAGATGATCCACAATCCAAGTTTGGCTGCCTCTCCATTTCTTGAAGATGCTGTGTTTCGGCAATGGGAACAAAATAGCCTTCCTACACATCTAGAATCAGCAAGTTATATCCCATCGACCAGACGGCAATCCTGCTGGTCGGAGAGTCGTGACTGGCTGGACTGACCAAGATCGCACTGAAGAAGCTGGCTGAGGCGTACCTGGAGAACGGAAGAAGATTCCCGCATCACTCCCCTGGCCAAAGCAACAAGTCCAGCTACACCACCCACTATGCCGTCTGGGGCGTCGCACAAATGAAGGCCATGCACGATCCGGCGTGAAAGTTCAATCGCGCGAAAGTTGCTGGTAAAGAGGAAAAAGGTTTGTTGGCGCTCGAGCTGTTCAAATACCTGACGGCAGCAGGCTAGCGTGCACGTGGGCAGCGTTCACCTCACCTTCATCACGTCAAGCACTCATCAAGCTCGAACTTGCTGGCTCTAACATCGCTGTAGCCAGAGAAAACCAACCTGAACAGCAATAGGTAAGTTAGAGCCCTGGATGTTTGCATTCGCGGCTGGCTTCCACTTTCTCTAGTTGAACATATGTAATTGAGGTTCGCGACAACTGGAGGCAAACAGGCAGGCCTCTAGCTCCTCAAGGGGATACAATAGACTAGAGCATTGGCAGGCAGCTATCAAGTCTTTGATGATCTTCTCTGTGCTCTCAATATTGTTGTCATTGTTGACAAGCTCCCGGTTCTTCTCGACAAGCGGTGCATGTTTGTTCATCAACTGCTGGACAAGAGTCTGCAGAAAGTCAGCGTGCATCGCGATCGCAGGATTGGCTAGGAAAAGTTCATATGCGGCCTTGAGCTGCTTGTTAGCGAGCTGGTTGGATGCTGACATAGTAAGTGAGGATGAGGGATCAGTTAGACCGTGCTGTAGAAACAACCCAGAGTTTGTACGGTAGGTTCCAGTAAACAATGTTAAGCCAGAGCATGTAGAAGAGGAGAGAACAGGTTAAGTATTCCCGAACTATTGCTTGTGTCAGTAGCAAGCAATGTACTTTTGTCTGAACGCAGACTAACTAGCCCAAGGCATGTATGATTATCTTAGTCCTCGTGTTAGTTGGTAGTCGTATCTCCGCCTTACGGATTTAGGTCTTGTGTTATTATATCATCCAGTGCTATGCCATGCCAGCTGTTCAAACGCCGCGCTAATGCTCCGTACACTACCATTCATACCTGGTCGCCTTCACAACCACTGATCCTCATCTTCGGCAACATCCATGTCTGCATCCGCTGCAGCTCCGACCGGTTCATCCGTGGCAGCACCCTCCTGCTTGATTTCGGCTGTCGCCGACTCGACATCACTACCGTGACCTCCAGCATCTCCATCTGCAGCCTTGGCACCGCCGAAAGCATCGTTGGGCACCCACTCCATCTCCAACTTGCCGACATCTGGGATCTGGTATGCGGTATCGATGAACTAGAGTGGTCAGCAAGTAGTTGCACAAGTGGACTAGTCACGTACTGCTTCAGCTTGATACCGCTCATCGAAGTTGATGACCACGGTATTGGGGTTCTCTGGATGTTGCTCGGTGCTGACAATGTCGGGCACGTTCTGCAATGTTAGCTTTGTATTCCTTATTGTGGTTGTGACGCCACTTACGAAAAGATGCTGCCTGAGGGCTTCGTCCTTCCTGCTGCCAGGCTCAACATCCTTGATAGCGATCCTCCTAGGTCGGTTGTCGAGCCTCTTCACGCCTGTTCTAGCGCCAGCGAACGCCCCACGTCCACGATAGCCACCTCTAGAGCCTCTTGCCCTTGGTGCAAAGCCACCCCCGCGGTACGCACCTCTGTACCCACCACGACTGCTGCCTCGCCATGACTCGGCCACGGCGTCTTGCTGAGCAAACAGATTCTCGGCTTCTGCCTGCAGTGTGGCCAGATCTTGAGAAAAGTCTTCCTCCACACCACCATTCCCTTCTCCGGACACCTTGGCAAGCTCGCGCCTGATGCGCAGGATCTCAGCGTTGGTCTCTTGCAGCTTACGGTCGACCTCTTCGGCCTTGGCTGCTGCCTCCTCCTCCTTCTTCCGTCGCTCTTCGAACGCCTTCTGGGCCTCGGCCTGGCGGCGTTCGATCTCTTCTGGATCCAACATCTCTGTGTCGCCGTAGCTACCTTCCTCTCCGCCGTCGTAGTGATGCTGAGGCAGGCCCTGATCGACGTCAGATCTTTTCCAATACACCTTGACGAAGCGATTGTCGAAGACGGCTTTTGGACTGTTGTAGGCGGCGTTCGCAGCATCATGGGTCTCGTACTTGACGACGGCCAGGCGCTTGTAGGCTTGGAGCCGAACATCGACGATGGTGCCGAACTTGCCGAAGAAGTCTCGCACGTCTTCCTCCTTCAAGTTCTCCTCCGGAATTCGCTGCACAACAATTGTAGTGTTGGTACGATCGCGAGTTGGTCCGGTAAGCGAGAATGAAGCGCGGACACGACCGTCGTTTGGCCGTCCGTTGCGAGTTCTATTGCCCTGGGGGTAGCTGGTTTGCCCTCCCTCCAGAGCCTGCCCGGGCTGGTCTGGATCGTACTCCAGATCGTGTCGGTATGGGCAGGTACTCCCGGCTGCGCAGAAGCCCTTCGTGTCGTAGTCTGCACACCTGATGTTGCTCGCTTCTGCATTGAAGGCTGGCATCGGCGGCATGCCGGGCAGGTTGATCCCGAAAGCTGCTGCCATGGCAAGGAAGGCCATGGGATTCGTAGGATCGAATGGAGGCACATCGCCCATGGACGGATTGAACGGCGGCATGTTTGGCATAGGCGCAAACACAGGTGCTCGTGCGTTCAGCCCTCCAGCACGGCCACTCTTCCCTCTGCGAGCTGTCTGCTTGAAAGGTCTGTCGTTGCCAGAGCGGGCGAGAGCGTCCCTCGACTGGCTTGTGTCTCGCTCATCCTGCTTGCGCTTCCGTGCCCTTTGGCCGTCTTGTTGTACGTGTGCGCCAGTAGGGCGATCGGGCAAGCGGTGACCGTTGGAAGCTCGACTGGCTGCTGGACCTTTCGGCGCATGGAGAGGAGCGGCGTTGAATGCATTCGCAGGGTTTGGGAGGTATTCGGAGGTCGATGTGCCGACTATCGAAGGAATCGGCGCTGGCGCCTCGGTCTTGTTCGTTCGCGGAGCATAGCTCTTGCTCTTCAGTGTGCGGATGACTTCATCGACGAAGTTCGCAGTGTCTGGAGAGGTCAGCTGTAGTACTGATGCAGCGGCACCAATGCGCAATACCTACTATCCTGCAAGAAGTCCGAGAGACTATCTAGACAGTTGCGCCTGATGTTGGCATCTGTGTCTTTCGTCGTGACAAGCGCAACCACATAGTCAGCAAGCACCTCCGCATCGGCGTCAGAGCTGTACATCGGTCAGCTCAATATTAAGCACTCTGAGCTTGAGCCTACATTGTCTCGAGCTTGGGAAGCACCCAGCGTTTGAATACTTCAGAGTCTGCTTCTGGCAGCAACATGGTCGCGGGCTGTTCTTCACACACGTGGCATGCGTTTTATTCTTGTCAGTCGCGATTGTAAGCTCACGGCGCGGAGCACCAATTCGGCGCGTACTTTTAGCGCGACAGCAACGTCAGAGCTTGCCCGCGTTCACATGACCCCACGTTCACTCGCAAGTATTCGACCGTATTGATCAGCTATAGATTGGTGAGGTCACAGCCAAAGTTGTATGTGCAATCTAGTTCGATTCTTGCAAACTACACTACACGCTGAACGGCAAGGAAAAGGGTCATCATCCGTAGCTTGGTCCAAAGCCCAAGAACCCGACTAAATCAATGGGCAAACTGCCCGGACCGACATTTATCTAGCTCTGGTGCTCCAATAGAAGGACCATGCGTGTCATACAGCGACCAGCGGCCTCGAACAGGCCCACGACTGTCGAACTCGACGAGGTCGAAACGAAAGGAAATCTAACACTTTTGATATCCTTCGCTTACAACTTGTCGTAGTAGTTGTTGACGTCAGGTACCTCAACCTTGATACCCTTACGCTTACGCATCTCAGCAACGATCTTACCGGGCATGGTGGTGGTGTCAAGCGGCGAGCCACCCTGGAGGATCTGCCAGTGGTCGAAGACCAACTGGGGGAAGGCCTGACCAGCAGTGTTGGAGCGGAGATCGGCGGTGAAACCGAAAGACTCGTTGACGGGCAGGTAAGCCTTGATGTTGAAGAGGGGAGTACCGACACGCTGGTTCTCCTCGAAGACGTGACCTCTCCTGCGGGTAAGGACACCGTAGATACCACCCATAGCCTGCTCGGGAACCTGGATCTCGACGAGGTAAACGGGCTCCTGGAGAGCGGGCTCGGCGAGAAGAGTAGCAGCGTACAGGACACGGCGAGCGGTGGGGATGATCTGACCTCCACCACGGTGAATAGCATCAGCGTGGAGAGTGACATCCATGATGTTGAAGCGGACGGAACGCATGGGCTCCTCAGCAACGGGACCCTCCTTGGTGGCCCACTGGAAACCGGAGACGACCGAGTCCTTGATTTCGTTGAGGTACTGGACGGCCTTGGTCTGGTCGACAAGCAAGTTGGCACCGGTGGTGTCGGGACCGAAGCACCAAATCTTACGGGCATCGGTGACATCCCAGCCGTGCTCGTCGGCGAGGATACGGGCACGGGCCTTGAAATCGTCACGGGGACCGATCTTGCCAGCCTCGATGGCCTGGGAGACCTCCTCGTCGAGGGGCTCAGCAGTGACGTAGAGACGGTTGTGCTTGTTGGGCGACTTGGACAGAGCAGTCATGCTCGACTTGCCGGCGACGGTCTCACGGTACTGAACGACGGGGTCGGAGATACGGAGAGGGACACCAGCGTGGTCCTCCTCGAGATCCTTCAAGCAAATCTCCAAGTGGAGCTCACCGGCACCGGCAACGACGTGCTCACCGGAGTCGGAGATGTAAGTCAGGACACAGGGGTCGGACTTGGAGAGACGCTTGAGACCCTCGACAAGCTTGGGAAGATCCTGGGCGTTCTTGACCTCGACGGAACGCTGAACGACGGGGGAAACGGAGAACTTCATAACCTTGAGGTTGTGGGCAGTCTCGTTGGTGGTGAGGGTACCAGACTTGAGCAAGAACTGGTCGACACCGACAAGACCAAGAATGTTACCAGCAGGAACATCGTCGATGGGCTCGACGAAACGACCCATCATGAGGATGGTACGCTGGATGGCCTTGATGAAGAGGTCCTCCTTCTTGCCAGGGACGTAGTTGGGACCCTGGATGCGGACCTTCAGACCGGAGCGGACGGTACCGGCGAAGACACGACCGAAGGCGTAGAAACGACCCTTGTCGGAGGTAGGAACCATCTTGGAGACGTACAACATGAGGGGACCCTTGGCGTCGCAGTCGCGGATAGCGATGGCGTTGACGTCGTCGTGGGGACCCTCGTACAGAGTCTCCATACGGTACTTCTGGGCAACAGCGGGAGAAGGAAGGTGGAGAATCATCATCTCGAGGAGAGCGTCGGCAGCGGGAAGGAACTTGCGCATGACGACCTTGAGGAGCTGCTTGCCCTCGAGGTCCTTCTCGTCAGAGGTGAGCTTGATCTCAAGCTTCTCAAGGAGAGTGGGGATCTCGTCGGTCTTGAAGTTCATGACCGCGTTGAAGATGCGGAAGATGGGGTCCAAGATGAACTGGTTGAAAGCACGCTCAAGGGGCTTACCCTCGTGTGTGCCAACCTTGGTCCACTTCTTGGTCTTGGGGTTGAAGTAAGAGTCACCCCACAGGCGCTCGCACATCTTGTTCTTGTCGACACCGAACTTCTTGGCGTAACGGGTAGCGAACTGGCGGACGGTGAAGGCCCATCCGTGCAGACCGGAACCGAAAGCAATGGTACCCTTCTCAGGGTAGACCTGGACGTCACCAAGGGACTTGTCGAAGTAGGTGGCGATGACGACGTTGACGGACTCGATGACACGAGAGAAGTTCTGGTACAGGTCCTCCTTGGAGACCTGGAGCTCGAGGAGAGCACGGTCGACCTTGTTGACGACAACGACGGGCTTGATGCGCTCACCGAGAGCCTGGCGAAGGACAGTCTCGGTCTGGACGCACACACCTTCGATGGTGTCGACGACGACAAGGGCACCGTCAGTGACACGGAGAGCAGCAGTGACCTCGGAAGAGAAGTCAACGTGACCGGGCGAGTCGATCAAGTTGATCAAGAACTCGTTCTTCTCGGTCTTCTGGGGGATGTCCTTGAGGTCCTCGGGGTCGTTGAGCTCGGCGAACAGAGAGATGGCGGTGGACTTGATGGTGACACCACGCTCCTGCTCGTCTGCACGGGTATCGGTGAAACGGGCGGAACCGGCGTTGGCGGCCGAGATGATACCAGCACGCTGGACAAGCGAGTCGGTGAGGGTGGACTTTCCGTGGTCGACTGTGGCGGGGTAGGTCAGCGATCAGTCCTTGCATTGCGCGACGGCGAGGGTGCTGCTTACCGTGGGCAATGACGGACATGTTACGGATGTTCGCCGGGTTGTCCATGAGGGCACGGAGCTGGAAGCGCTGTCAGTATCCTGCATTGCTGGTGTACACTCGAATATCGTCGAATGATGCGGGGCATGTGTGCGCGCAACATACCTCCTCGGTGGTGAAGCTGCAACCATGTTAGCATCTTGTCTATCATTTTTTGCACACTCGTTCAAGACACCGAGATCTCGAACGGCGGCAGTGGCGTGGTGTTACTTACTTGACCATTTTGGCGGTGTTGTTGCTGTCTTCTCTTACGAAAATTCAACGGTGTAGCAGACGAATACCCCGCGCGGGAGGTTTCGGTTCTCGAAGGGTTGCAGGAGATGTCTCTGGCGAATGGACCAGGACACGGGGCGCTCTCTGCAATATAGAGGCTTTGACGTTGGCGTGCGTTGCAACGAGAAAAGAAAGTGGGCGGGTGCTGCAAAGCTTTATGAAGTGGGCGGGGCAAGCACTGCTTGCGCTAACTTTCGCGAGTGGAAGGCGCTTTCCACTTTGAGCCCCGCAATTTCTCTCCAATCGCCGTCAACGTAACCGCGCATTCTCGACAGCGGCGGGCAGCCGCCCTTTTCTGCGCCATGTTGGGTGTACGGAGGATAGAGGTGTCCGTCGCAGCGATGCCTTTATAAAGTGCTCTGCCCTTATGATTCCTCTATCATCTGTCCCCGACTTTGCATCTGTGGTAGAAATGATCCTGGAACCAGCCTACACACAACGGCCCAATCCTTGATTGGGTATCGATGCGGAGGCACGATCTTCGATATGCTCATGCTACGAGTTTCAGCATCTCGGCGGTAGTCACGGAAGGGCACCATTTCGGGAGTTGCAGTATTGGGCGGAGTCTGCGTTCTGTCACCGATTCACTGTCTTGCGCCTGCGGGCAGCTCTGTGAGTGTTCATGTTGCCTCAAGTGCGGTGCGAGCGGTCTGACTGGGTGTGGAGCCTTGAACGATGTGTGAGAGTTTGATGAAGGTCACATGCACCGCCAGACCAGCAATCATATTGCCGTCATCCATCTCCACTAGATCCGCTTTTCGTTTCAACATTGGCTTGGTAGTGGTGAAGGTACAAACACGTAACCGCCTATGCATTTTGACCTCAGTGAGTGTATTAGTGAGACCAAGCTCAATTATTTTTCTATTCACAAAAAAGCCCTATGTACAATCAGATCCAAAGTCAAACGGCATGCAGCAGCATCATTAAGCCTCGCGTATCAACCACAGGCCTCTAAGCCAACCAGCGCTTGGCCAGACCCTGAGCCGCCTTTGCATCGTCGGGGTTGTTGAGGGCCAGCGCAGCGAGGATGCTCGCAACATCATCCTGTCTCTTCTGGATTGCGCCCTTGGCCGCCTCGGCGTCCTCAGGGTTGTTCTCAGCCAACGCGGCGAGAATGGACGCAACGTCGTCCTGCTGGGGCTCGCGCTTGGTGGGAGCGGTCTTGCCGGCGGTACCCTGGCGCGCCGCAGCAGCGTCATCAGGGTTGTTGGCCTCGAGGGCGGCGAGGATAGAGTCAATGTCGCTCTGCGACTGGCGCTTAGTGACTGCGGACTTGCCGGCGGTACCCTGGCGTGCCGCGGCAGCATCATCGGGGTTGTTGGCCTCGAGGGCGGCCAGGATGGAGTCAAGGTCGTCTTGAGGCTCCGGGGCGCGAGCTCGGAGCTTGACGTTCATGACTGCTGCGGCAGCTTCGGCGTCTTCGGGGTTGTTCTCACGGAGAGCCTCAAGAATGGAGGCGACGTCATTCTGGGGGTTGCGCTTGGCTATGAAGTGTTAACAGGTGTGACTACAGTGTAGTTGGCCTCACGCACCAGAAGAAGCAAAAACAGCGCTGGAGAAAGCCGCGGCAGCAACGAAAGTAGTGAACCTCATGTTGACAGATCGGATGTATATGATATAATATAGGGATAGACAGAAAGGAGCGTGACCGGCACAAAGATTACAAGATAGTACGAATGATGGAGAAACTGCCTCAATCACTCTCAAGATGCTGGCGATATATACGCTTCCCGCATAGTCGCCGGACTGCTAAGCTTTGCTGCAACGAAAGTCGAAGCTTGGTATCAGGGCCTAACACAGTATCAGCATGCTGCGACAGTCTTTGCAGCGAGCGCGAGGCTCAGATCGGCCGGGCAGCACATCTCCCGTTGCAGACATGGATAGGTGCTGTCGTTTGGTTTCCGGATAGCTTTGGTTTGGAATGCTCTTGTTGTGCTTGTTTCGGGAGCAACCTCACCATAGCTCGAAACCAAATCTGAAACATCGCAGCTTCGATGAGCACACAACAACGAAGCTCCATATAGCGATCAGATCATCACCGCGTGTACATACACACGGAGAACCCAGTCGCAATGCATTTGTGGGTGCTACGTCTCTCCTGGTCTCAGCCGAGGTATACGGAGCCGCCCGTGATCTAGGTCGCAGTGTTCTGTAATGTGCCTTCTGTCTCTATGCGCTATGGATCTTGCTTCATACTCGACAGGCATCTCGCTTCGATCGACTGCGAGGGTGGTAGTGCGCTCGCTGTATCGGAAGAGGGTGCGCTGGGGGCTGTGCCGATCACGGTATGCGGCATCGTTGAGAACCACGCTGTTGCGGAGGGTAAATGGAGCGAGTAATATGCTGGAGTTGCATCAGCAATTATGGTCGAGCCGAAACAGTTGTACGTACCATTGCGGAAACACTACATGGTCTTGCTGGAAGTGTGGATTGGCATGGTGAGTATGTCGTGCTGTCACAAACGTAGATGAACGTCTCCGTACTACTTATGTTCAAAAAGAGAAACGCATTGGTTGTGCAACCGTGAACATGACAGTCATTGAGTGCGATGCGTATCTGGGGGTGTAAGACTCTCATGCGGGTTGTTCAATGGAAGCTGCGTGGGGCTGGTGGAGCTCTGGTAAAGCTGCAGAGTGACCGTTGACATTTGTGCGCATGCCGCGGAGGTGCTTGAGAGTGCGACGAGGCATTGAGATAAGCGAGCCATCGTCTGAGACGTTGCGTTGGGCGGTGGAGATCTTCCTTATCGACGTGCTGTCGAGCTGAGGTTGAACAAGCTTGGCGGGTAGCGGTTCGCCAAATCGCATCAGCAACGGAGCTTCGAGCATCCATTGCGGCCCGCAAACCATCAGGGTCACGTCAAAGAGGTTCGGCACGCGTTTTGAAGGATCCATTGAGTTCATTGAGATGGGTATTAGCTCTCCGCACGCGTCACAGCCCCTGCTAGAGCTTCCGCAATGTAGCCTCGGTGTGGAGGAAAAGTTCGTTCAGTGGTAGCTTGCTCTTCAGATTGCTCGTCTAAAGTACATGTTTTACACAATCTGACCGGGCACTAGAGGTAGAAAGGAGGTCGTCCCTATGCACACACCCATCCACGAAAATTTCCATCCAGCGACCCAGACCGTTGACCCGATGTCAACATAGCCCACTCTGATGCACATATCTATGCGACGTAGAGGAGCAAGAAGGACATCATGAGGGCGAAGAGACCAGTAGCCTCAGCGAAGGCGAAACCGAGAACGGCGTACTGGAAGAGCTGACCCCTGAGGGAAGGGTTGCGGGCAACACCCTGGATGAGACCACCGAAAACTGTGCCGATACCGACACCAGCACCGGCAAGACCGATGGTAGCGAGACCAGCACCCTGGATCTTGGCGGCAGCGACCATGGCGGCAGCGGTGGACTCGGCGACGATGCCACGCTTCTGGATGACGTTGCGGGCGGCGTTGTTGCGGAAAGCGGAGCGGGCAGCAACGAGGCTGTTCTGGGGGCGGGCTGCAGGATAGATGTCAATGGCTGTCTGATGGAGCTCAATGGCTTCAATTGATGGATTGATGCAATGCCTGCGGGTGCAG
This sequence comes from Didymella glomerata, assembly GCA_030271015.1. Taxonomy (NCBI): domain Eukaryota; kingdom Fungi; phylum Ascomycota; class Dothideomycetes; order Pleosporales; family Didymellaceae; genus Didymella; species Didymella glomerata. The sequence continues at coordinate 689,491 of JAJOHN010000008.1, forward strand.
ACGGTTGCGATCAGGCTCGCGACATACCAGCGGTGGTGAGGCTGCGGCTGGCCACGCGGGCAGCACCGAAAGAACGAGCGATGGCAACCATGGTGATGGTGTTGGTCGTTGAGTGGAGATGAATTTGATGAGGAGGTGGATGGTGATGGGAGGAAGCTTTGGTTGCGACTCGCTCGCAATGTTGGGTTTTCGCTCGCCAAGGCCAAAGCTATGGCCCTTCGTCCCGTGACCTGGGGCTCTCCAATGATGGTCCCCTACGCACGGTCATGTACCCGATCCGGATGGAGTGAATGTCGGTTCCGTCAATGGTTATCACAGCATTGTGTTGAGTGCGTCCGCTGTACAAGTTGTCAAAACGCTGTGGACGTCTCATTCTATGCATGGGATCTAATGTCGTTTCCCACGTGACTAGGAGCTGTTGCTCCCAATTCCTCCCGAGATCGCCTCGCCAACAATCTTATCACTTGGTCAACGCGGTTGCGGGCCAGTGCTTCTTTCTCACTATCAACTTGCTGCAATTACTCCATTAGTAGCGCTGTGCAGCGTTGCCAATGGCTGCATTTCAGCGATGTTTACCCCTTGGCTTGTGTGCCTCCGGGCAGCTCCAGCCCCACAACACCGACTTCTCCACACTTTGTAGCACACCATGATGGATACAACGAAGCAACGTCCACGCCGATATCTTTGATCGCCTCCACGAAGCTCAATTGGCTTTCTCTTGGCTTTGCAGAAGAGCATAGTCACGCTGTTGACATCCTTGCCTGGTGCAATTTTGATGTTCGTGCGCCAAAGGTTTGCCTTAGTTGCTTCTGGTGTATTCACAGGAGTATGAACCACTTTGTCTTTACTGAACACATCTCCATCAATTACTTTCAGCTATTTACATGATGCTTCGACATTTTGGCAAGCCCGAGTACTCAGGTGTGGTAGTTGCGCAGTGCCCAAGTCACTCTGCAAACTCTAACATCACCTGTGGGCACTCGTAGGTTCTACGCCGCCTTCTCTGGTCGCTCTATTAATACATCGATGCATGCAACCTATTGGCGGCTCTTATGTTCAACTGTGGACTTTTACATATCTATGCCTTGGTACTTGGCGGCTTACGTTGGCATGTCAGCACAGCCGCCATCATATTTCTGCTTGAGCACCTCCACCTATCCAAGCCAGCTCAACAAGCAATGGGCGCTCAACCATCTTCACCAAAGCCAGGCGCTACCATCCAAGTGATTGGTGGAGGGCTTCCGCGTACAGGGACCGCCTCCCTCAGCCAGGCTCTGAGCATCCTCCTCAACGGACCCGTCTACCACGGCGGCACCCAAGTCACCCTTGGTCCACCCTCACATATCAAATCTTGGATAGACGTGCTGGCCCATTGGCCTTCTCGCTCGACCTCCGACGCGGCCATCGTCGATATACACCTCAAAAGCCGTCTAGACGGGTATGCAGCGGTGACAGATTCGCCCTGCAACGGCCTCATTTCTGAACTACTTGCGATTTATCCCAAGGCCATCGTGATATGCACAGTCCGCGATCCCGACGCGTGGGTGGAGAGCATGGCCACCGTCGCTAATGCCGCAACCCTCTGGTTCTTGCGCTTCGTGCTTTTCTGGCTGTCGGGTATGCGACACTTCCCTACTTACATCGACCTGTTGCGGAAGCAGTGGGTTGAGCTGTACGGGATGCCTGAGCCAGCGACGAGAAAGCATTGGGAGAGGCATGTGGAGTACTTGAAGCATGTTGTACCCGAGGATAGACTGGTCTTCCTTGATGTGAAGGAGGGATGGCAACCGTTGTGTAAGGTGCTGGGAAAGGACGTGCCGGACATGCAATTTCCGAGGATCAACGATGGCCGAGCAATCGAGAATCTGACAAGGAGATTCATTGTCAAAGGGCTTGTGAATTGGGGAATTGCAATCTTGACCGTTGCAGTTGGTGTGGGGAGCGTTTGGTATGCGAAGATGTAGCTAGTACCTTGCGTGCAACACAATGGCATCGTTCGTTGCGTCGCCAGGAGACTAGCCTTCTATATGTCTATTGATGAACTATTGTATCGGTGGCATTGTTACTTCCAGGTCAACTTCGTAACGCCTTCTATTTGTGTATTGATGAACCATTACATCGGTGGCGTTTTTGCTAGATCAGCTCCTTTACTCGGATGCTGGAAAGCTCAAGGCGGGCTTATTTGACAACATGTATATAGCCGAGGGGTTGGTCGGGCGACCGACGGGCCAATACGGGCCTTCAACAACATTTCTGGTGCTGACGGTCTCGCGAAAGATGTCGTCGACACCCCACCGCGAGTGAAGGATTCCACCAAGATCGTCGATGCTGTAGCCTCCGAGTTCGGCTTGCTGTTGAGAGGTCAGACGAGTACTCTCGATGGGTAGAATCCAATAGTTGTTGTCCCAGTCGCTATTGGGAACTTGTTGCGACTTCTCCTATTGCTCGTTAGTATGCGAGTCGGACGCCACATACACGATTGACTTACATATTCCCATTGATCCTTAATCAGTCTGAATAACCCCGTATAGTTCTTAGGAAACGCCATGAGTCCATCATCTTGATGCGTGACTCGGACCGAAATACGCTCGCGGTCATGTAACAGTTCGTAAATCGTGTTCCGGATTGACTGCAAGAAGTTGGTGAAAGATGCTTTTGCGTTTGTTTTTGCAACTTGGTCCTCCCCAGGCGTGTGGAGATCTGTCATGATGATAACCTCAATATTCATCTCATGTGAAGTCTTTAGAAACCTAGTTCGAAACGCCTCCAAAGTGTCCACCGCAGCTCGTAGCTGGGATTCGTCTTCGAAAGAGTAATTCGTGTGGAAACACCCGGGGTCTCGCTTGAGTGTGCAACAATGAGGCTTGAAATGCTCAAACTTCATTCGTATTTGTAGGTCTCGCACATGGTCGAATGGGACAAATTCCGAAGGCGCTGAGCCGGCTGGAATGGGGGTGCACAGCTCGTCCAAACCACCTTCGACATTGCACACAGAAAAGCTGTTGCTTTCGTAGTATATCTTCAGCAGCTCAAGAACTATATCCTGGCTCATGTAGCTCGGGTCGAAGATGTGACTGCTCGGCAAAACGAGGTCTTCTTCCGGGTAGATGTCATGGTCAATTCTGGTCTTTCCATCTGCAAGCTCGGTCTTAAGGTCGCCATCCCTGGGACAAAACTGGGTGTCAGAGTACTCCATTTCCTTTCCTTCCAAAGGCTCGTACTTTCGGAAGTGGTAGTATGGTCCAATTGGTATTCGTCGATCCTCGAGACAAAGGTAAGCATACACAGAGTTCCGCAACTCCTTAGGTAGTTTGTTGTACATGGATCTGCTCAGCTCGAGGCACTCTGATTGTGCTTTCATGGTAGCTGCATCAATGCTGAAAAAGTCAGTATATCTCCGGCCCATGGTACGAATCGCACATACCGTTGCACTGTCTGAGGTGCAATCGTTGGTTTAGCATCTACGACGCCTGGTCCCTCAACAACGACCAGACTAGTCATTTTCAATAAATTCTCAAGTGCTCAGAATGTCCGGAGGTAGTCCGCGATATCTCGAGAGCTATGTGTAGCCCGATAAGTGTTCTGAGGGCTACACTAGATTAGTTCGAACGCTGCAGACTCGGGAAGACTCCAAGTGGTTGCGGACCGTTTGTGGAAGGCAAAACTTAGTGCAAGCGTCTGATTGGCTGCACCACGACGCGTCGCGACTACCTAACTCCGCGTGAGGTCATGGTGTCTTTCTGCCTGCAGACGTACACGATGGGTTGACATGGCCACAATCAAGCCCATTGAGGGGCGCTCAGTCCACCAGATTCAGTCAGGTCAGGTCATCGTTGATCTGCAGTCTGTCTGCAAAGAGCTTGTCGAGAACAGCATTGATGCAGGCGCCACCTCTGTGGGTATGCGTTTGCGCTGTTACACCGAGATTGATTGATGGCAGATTTGCTGACCTGTGACGCAGAGGTCCGCTTCAAGAACAATGGCCTCGACGCCATCGAGGTGCAAGACAACGGTGGCGGCATCGCACCAGCCGACTATGACACGATTGCGCTCAAGCATTACACCTCGAAGCTGTCCACGTACGACGACCTCTCCTCTCTGAAAACGTTCGGATTCCGCGGTGAGGCCCTGTCGTCGTTATGCGCCCTCTCCAAATTCCGTATCGTCACAGCCCGAGCAAGCGATGGACCGAAAGGTACCAAGCTCGACTTCGAACAGTCAGGGAAGCTGAAGGGCACTTCAGTGGTAGCCGCAAAGCAGGGCACAACAGTAGTGGTTGAGACACTCTTCTACAATCTGCCCGTACGACGCAAGGAGCTAGAGAAGAACATCAAGAGGGAGTACAATAAAGTCTTGGCTCTCTTGAACGCATACGCATGCATCAGCGTTGGCGTTAAGTTCTCGGTCACCAACCTGATGCCGAAGGGAAAGAAAACAACCGCCTTCGCCACGAATGGGAACCCTAGCACTAGAGGCAACATCTCGAACGTTTATGGAGCAAAGACGATTGCTGCACTCATTCCTCTCGATCTCGACTTTGAGATGAACCCGTCCAATCAACCAGGCGCCATACAGACTGCGAAGAGTTGGAGCACGCAGAACGATCCAGGTTCTCGAAAAGTCAGAATTGTTGGACACATTTCACGTCCAGTCATTGGAGAGGGACGGCAGACGCCAGATCGGCAGATGTTCTTCGTCAATTCGCGGCCATGCAACTTGCCTCAAGTAGCAAAGGCGTTCAACGAAGTCTACAAGTCGTACAATATCACGCAATCACCTTTCATCTTTGCAGATATTCAGCTGGATACCGAGGCGTACGACGTCAACGTCAGTCCAGACAAGCGGACGATTATGTTGCACGACCAGACCGTACTTCTCGAGAGCATCAAGGAGTCTTTGGCTGAGCTGTTCGCCGGTCATGATCAAAGTGTCCCACAAGCGCAGCTTTTGAGCAAGCAACAGACCACTTTCAAGCCACCTTCAATGCAGTCTCGTGGAAGCACGCTATCTTTCGCAGGCGATGAAGCTAGTGTGGCAGATGGCGCAACTGGAGCAAAATCCGACACAAGAACCAGAGCCAGTATGCCTGCGCCTACCCTTCCAGATGGTGCTCTTCCAGGCTTCGTCAAGGCCAGTCTGATCGAGACTTTCGCAGAGCGTGATGCACAAGATCGGGTAGTCAAACGGCCACTCAGACGTCGAAGAAGCAGTTCTCCGGAAAGCAACAACCTTATTGAGGAGAGGATTTTTCACCCGAACACCAGGCGGCAAAGTGCAACAATGGAGCCTGTTGGTGCTCCGAGTGCGTCGCGATCGAGATCCCAATCCCCACTCTTCGAACCTGAGCAGCCAATATCGCCCTCACATACATATGCTGAACCGCCGCCGAAAGACGTACAGGACTTCAATGCTCGCATAGCGTCCATCCATGCTCGGCAAGTTGAGCGTGAGCGATCGCCAAGATCCCCAGGTCCCACTCCTGCGGGCGCTGAGGACGAGGAATCCATCCCAGCGATCAAGCAGACACCACATAAAGCATTGTCTCAAAGTAGCATACAAAATGCTTTCGACCGCATGCGCCCTATGCGAACTCCACTCCAGCAAGCGACGATCACTATTGGCGATATGACGACGACGACCACTATAGGAAGTGGCAGTCAGTCTAGATCTGCTAAGCGTGCAAGGATTCACACGCCAAAATTCTCCTTGACGGGAACACCCCTCAACCAGAACCCCAAAGTGTCGTTGTTCTCAAAAGGCATCCGTGGGTTTGCAGCACCTGGCACGCAAGCAGAGGTCAGTGACGTGGACGAGGACGAGGAACAGGACAGCAGCATGCCAACAGCAGATCGGACACCTTCCCGACATGCCCGGGCAACATCAAAGGCCTTCGAGGAGCCTCGTACTGACGAGATACTGGAGTCCTCGAGCGCACCGCCTCGTGAACCCGTTGAAGTACCACCTGATGAGGATGCGCTGATGCCTGACGCCGAACAAGCGGATGGCTCTGACGGAGAGTACGTTGACGAAGAGACGAAGAAGGCTCGTGAGGATGCCAGGATAGCGCGTCTCATTGCCGAGGCTGAAGAAGCGGCTGCTCGCCCAACAGAGGTCAATCTCAAGCGGGCGAACAAGCTGTTCAAGATACCTCACAGTAAACACTCGACATGCCATCTGGAACGCGTCATAGAGACCGAGGTAAAGTCGATAGCGCGTCACCTCGATAACATCCAGACAAGTCTTGAAGAAGCAAACGCGAAGCTCACCGCAGGATTAGTCCTGCCTACTAGTACACAGTTGAACAAGGAGGATCCAGAGGAGCGACTCAGCCTTACCGTGACGAAGGCAGACTTCAACGAGATGCAGATAATCGGACAGTTCAACCTGGGCTTCATCATTGCAATCAGGCCTCCTACGACAACGTCGCCGACCTCCGACCTTTTCATTATCGACCAGCACGCCTCAGATGAAAAGTACAATTTCGAGCGTCTCTCAGCCACTACCGTGCTTGTCTCTCAGCGACTCGTGCATCCGCATCCTCTCGAGCTCACCGCTGTTGAAGAGGAGATCATTCTCGCCAACGAACACTCGTTAACTGCCAATGGCTTCGTGATTGAAATGGACACATCAGACGAGGAGCGCCGCGCCAAACTCACCAGCCTGCCAATGTCGAAGGAAGTCACCTTCACACCAACGGATCTCGAGGAGCTGCTAGCACTTGTCATGGACAATCCACCGTCCTCTTCGACTTCGACATCTCCTCACATCCCAAGACCTAGCAAGGTGCGGAAGCTGTTGGCTAGTCGCGCATGCAGAAGCTCTGTGATGATTGGCAAGACACTGCAGAATGCCCAAATGGAGAATATCGTAAGACACATGGGTAGCATGGACAAGCCGTGGAGCTGTCCGCATGGGCGGCCGACGATGAGGCACTTGTACGGGCTAGAGAAGTGGCAGGGGTGGAGTGAAGGAGACGGTGTGGTTGGCGCTGACGTGCGGGGTGAGAAAGCGGACTGGGCAGGCTTCTTAAACAAGCATAGAGTCCGTTGAGGGCTGACGGAGTCTAAGCTGCATTCTTAGCGGAACCTCGATCTAGCCATGACATATAGATCACTGTACATAGATTCGAAACATCTGCATGCTCGTACGAGGGGCGTACTCACTTTACGCGTATAGATCACAACGGTGCACCAATAGCAATCTGCTCTGTACGGTCAGTACTCAGCTAGTGAAATGCGGCGAGTTCAAAGTGCCGTACAACGTGTTGGGCACGTATGATCATTTGGCGACTCTCCCATTAGTGGAGGAGATGTGACACGCTGGAGTGACACGATAAACGTGCAATTTACCATCAGTCAGCGAAGATGCCTGCAGCCAATCACGAACTGGACGTGCCTGAAAACCGAGGCGAGGGTCGGAGTGGGACATTGCCGCGATCATCATCGTTCACGTCAAGATTTTATTTGAGCCTCACGTTGAATACAAATTATCTGGCGAACATTCTCGGCCACAATGATGCTTGCATGTCTGCGACGCTGCAACGCATGACTGCACTCACAGTGCGACGGCTGCACGCCGCACGCATGCATGGCCGGTCAACGCCTTTTCCGGGATCCGTGGAAGAGCAGACTTCGGCGACTAAACCACACTAGGCGTAGATTGGCGACAGGGCTGCAAAAACGCCCCTTTGAGCAGTAATGAAGGGACCAGGTTGTGCCGCCAAGGAGGCAATTAAAGACTGGAGGGACCCTCGAGTGTGTTGACAGTATCGGTTCTGGTCCTCACGCCTCCGACCACCTCAAGTACCCGTCGCCTCCCACGGAATTGTTGCACAGCGCATAGCACCGCTCTGCGATAACAATTATGGCGCTCAACGCGAGTTTCGTCTCGCCCACGGCCGACGCGAAGGTCGCCCATATGATCACTCAGTTCGACACCGCCGGTCTGCTCTCGACAATCTTCAATGGCCTCACGTTCTGGAAGGCAGCGCTTGCGCTGCTGGTTGGTGCCGTCCTCTACGACCAGTGTAAGTGTGGGCGCAACGCGGTGCAGAATAAAATCCTGACGGCGACGCAGTCATGTACATCTGGCAGAAGGGCTCCATCGTTGGCCCTGCCATGAAGACGCCATTCATGGGACCGTTCCTTGATTCGGTCAACCCCAGCTTCACAAAATACCACGCAAAATGGTCGTCCGGCGCGCTCAGCTGCGTCTCTGTTTTCCACAAGTACGCCTCCAACCCTCGATGCGCCGCCACGCGGTGGTCGTGTGCCCTCAATGCGCGCATGCTGACAATTGCTTCTCAGGTTCGTCGTTATCGCTTCGACCCGTGACATGGCCCGCAAGATCTTCAACTCGCCCAACTTTGTCAAGCCCTGCGTCGTCGATGCCGCCTACAAGCTCCTCCGCCCCGAGAACTGGGTCTTCCTCGACGGCAAGGCCCACGTCGACTACCGCAAGGGTCTCAACGGTCTGTTCACCCGCCAGGCGCTCGAGCAGTACCTGCCCGGCCAGGAGGAGATCTACAACGAATACTACAAGCGCTTCGTCGAGCTCTCCCAGGTCAAGAACAAGGGCGAGCACATTCCGTTCATGCAGGAGTTCCGTCTCTTGATCACTGCTATCAGCTGCAGGACCTTCGTCGGTCACTACTGCTCGGAGGAGGCTGTCAAGAAGATCGCCGACGACTACTACCTCATCACTGCTGCGCTCGAGCTTGTCAACTTCCCCATCATCCTGCCCTTCACCAAGAGCTGGTATGGCAAGAAGTGCGCCGATATGGTCCTGGACGAGTTCTCCAAGTGTGCCGCTAAGGCCAAGGTCCGCATGCAAGCTGGCGGCAAGAAGGAATGCATTCTCGACTTCTGGGTCGCCCACATGATCGAGTCGGAGAACTACCGTAAGGCGGTCGAGAAGGGCGAGAACCCCGAGAAGCCTGCCATGGTTATTCGTTGGTTCAGCGATCTTGAGATCTCCATGACCATCTTCACCTTCCTCTTCGCCTCCCAGGACGCCACTTCGTCCGCTGCTACATGGCTTTTCCAGATCATGGCCGACCGCCCGGAATACCTTGAGAAGGTTCGTCAAGAGAACATCGAGGCCCGCAACGGTGACATTCACGCCCCGATCTCGCTTGACAACCTTGAGAAGCTGCCCTGGACTCGTGCAGTCGTCAAGGAGACTCTCCGTTACCGCCCTCCCGTAATCATGGTCCCTTACCTCGCGAAGAAGGACTTCCCGGTCACTCCCGAATACACCGTTCCCAAGGGCTCCATGGTCATTCCCACCACCTACATGGCCCTGCACGACGCTGAGGCCTACCCCAACCCCGACTCGTACGAGCCCGAGCGATGGATCACCGGTGACGCGGATCAGCAGACCAAGAACTGGCTCGTGTTCGGTACCGGGCCACACTACTGCCTGGGTCAGACATACGCACAGGCTAACCTGATGCTCATGATCGGCAAGGCCAGTATGATGCTTGACTGGGACCACAAGGTCACCGACCTGAGTGAGGAGATCAAGGTGTTCGCCACCATCTTCCCTATGGTAAGTCAGACTGGTCGACATACACAGCCACAGCATACTAACGTATATCAGGACGACTGCCTCCTTACATTCAAGAAGCGAACAGCAGCATAGACACAACGTCTGTTCGTGATGCGCAACTTTAGCGATTCTCTGCATTTGCATTCGGCGCAACTTCTTGGTTCATTCTGGCCGGACGAACGTCTCTTCGTTCCAGCCCCCTCTAGATGTAATGATTGTACAGCCCGCCAGCTCTCGAAGAGTTGCAGGGGATTTTGAGATGATATAGGGTTTACGGTACGGAGCTACGAATACGCGTAATGCACGCAGGAATGGTAGAGGCTAGGGGACGAGGTGGTAATGGCAGGGGCAATAGATGATATGAAGCAAAAGTTTCAACGTTCAGATAAGCTATTTGGAGTCTTACTACGTGGCTTGCTCACCAGGTTTCACTGGCTGACTGGCGCTTTCATGTGCAAGTGAGCTCATCATGCCAAGCATGTGAGCTTCGAGCTATGACGGAAACTTGGGACGCGTCTACCCGTCGCTGCACTTTGAATCCACACCACACCACGCCCAATATAACATTTCTACCGCGCAGGGTTCGCACGCATCATTCTCGCGACTGTATTGTTGCTATTCGCTGAATCATACGAGACTCGTCGAAGACACGACTTCCCCGCCTGGGACCCTACTCGCAGCGCCTACCGAACATACGCAGGCGGGACTACCACACAGACTCCTCGTCCCCATCCTCACTCCCGTCCGACTCGAGCATGGCGCCGTCCGCCACCCCTTCAGAGCAAGGCTCTGCGCGAATCGGGCCACATCCCTCATACATCGAGATTGCGAAGCCCTACATCTTGCAATCGCGCATTCAATCATGCCTGTCGTCTATTCAGATGTCTGACGCCAAGGAAGACGCAGTGCGGCTACAAGGCGTCTCCTGGATCGACGCAGTACGACGGGCCCTCTCGCTGCCAATTCGCACCTTCAACACCGCCGTCATCTACTACCACAAATTCAGACTGTTGCACGCCGACAACGAGTACAATTGGGCCGATGCAAGCGCTGCCGCGCTATTCACAGCATGCAAGATTGAAGACACGCTCAAGAAGAGCCGAGAAATCTTATGCGCTAGCTGGAACCTGAAGGTTGGGCCTGGGGAGGCGCTGAGCAGCGACGATCCCAGATTCGATATACATTCCAAGCAGATCATTGGGCTGGAAAGGCTCATGCTGGAGAGCGCGGGATTCGACTTCAGGAATCGGTACCCGCAGAAGCTTATGGTCAAACTTGCGAGGGCGGCCAAGTTCGATCAGCATAACGAGGGCAAGACAGCTTGGAATCTGAGCGTGGATCTTTACAGGACGTTTGCGCCGCTCAAGCAGAATACGCCGACGCTGGCGATTGCGTGCGTGGAGCTCGCGGCGCGCCTGCATGAGAGAGATCCTGAGGCGCTGGTGGACAGAGGCGTATGCAGGTACTCGAAATGGGGGACAAGTCGAGTGGAGGTCATGGGTAAGTATCAGTTGTTATCACTCCCACATATTTGTAGCATGCTGACTGGCGGAAGAAACACTACTTGATCTCCTCGAGCTTTACACTCACAACCGCTCCGCTACCTCGGTCGGCCCTCTCTATCCTCTCGAGACCTTCATCAACATCCGCATAACCCTCAATACGGAAGCCTCGAAGCTCACTCTGCCGCGCTTCACATCATATGCCTCGGAGACGCCATCGACAACTACATCACCCGCCACACCTGCAGCTGTGAACGGTCTGAAAGCCCGCAACGGCGTCGACACGACAAGCCCGAACACGCCTGCCACACCAGGCACCATCTCGCCCAGTCAGCCAGATGCCAACGCAATTGGTGTTCGGGGACAGAACGGCACAGTCAGGTTCATGCTAGATGCCGCACGTGCCCGGGACGAGCGGGCAGAGGTGGAGAAATACTACAAAGTCGAGGAAGAAGAGTACGAGGTGGAAGTCCCCAACGACAAGGCTGAAGACCCGGACAGAGACAGAAGGAGGGTGCGTTGAGTATGCTACTGGATTTCGCGCTGAACTTTGAATTTGGATACTGCATTATGAAGTTGTTGCACTGCTCTTGCAGGAACTAAGCGTCTCTCACAGGACAAGAAAGAGAAGAGCAGAAAGGGCTACTGGCAGACGTTCAGGGAGCGCAAGCATGCCCATGCTGTGCCAACTAGCAAGAGCGGCGACGACAGCACCACACCCGCGGAGGAACCGCGAAGCCAATTGTCGGCCAGCTCAACACCAGTAGCCCTTACAGCACCATTCGTAAGCGAAGGCGATCTGAACTGGTCACACATCCGCCCCGGCTGTCGCGAGCTTGTGACATCCTCTGCTTCCCCAACAGCAAACAGCGCGAATACCTCCACGAAGGCACGAGACCCCAGCGCCGACAGCGCTGGCCTTGGGGCACTCCAAGTCAATGCCCAGCGTCGCGAGCTCATAGTATCCTCTGCCAGTCCTCAGAAGATAAACGGAGAGGTGAGACGGCAAGCAAAAGCTAGGCAGAAGAAAGCAAGCGTAGAAAAAGGTGCGCGGCGAGACGATCCGGACTATACACTGGGCAGTCACACGCATTGAGTAACATCAGCTCGGAGCCACGACCTGGTCATGATCCCGGCCCCGTCGCCGGGCTAAAATCAAGCATACCCGGACTTTCATGTTGCGGAAACTGCCATATACAAGCTCCAGATTCCCAGAACCACGGGAGGTTGTCAGTGTCTGTCTGTGCATGGGTTGCATAGTCAGATGCTCTATTGGCTACAATGATTTTGTTACTATGTCCAACTTTTCTGCAGTGCCATTCCAAGGGCGCTTGGAAGCATTCCGGATACAGTCCAGCCCCTGTAGAAGGACCACTCGAAAAGTCTATAGCAACAGCTTCCTTGCGCAACCTTACGGGCATCACTACTTATCGTGAGCGTCTCGCAGCTTCTCGAAATGCGCTCTAATCTCCTCTCCTAACCTGCCTTCCACATCTGCCAATATCGTACACACCAGACTGTAGTTGTTACACAAGAACCTCTCCTTCTTCCTCGCGTCGCTGACCGCCCTGCTGAACTTGTTGAGATACGCCTCATATTCACTTCTCAGCCTGCCAACAGACACACTAACAGGCTCGTCGTCGCCAGCTTCAGATGACAGCGCGAGTATGCCGTGCAGCAGGTTGGCGAACCGTTGCGTAAGCGGAGTGGGTGCGGTAGTGTTTGTATTTGCCGAGTTTCCACCAAGCAATGCTGCGCCCGTGCTTGGTCTGTTCGGCAAGGACGCGGTCAACTTCTGCAATGAGGTACAGTGCAAGTCGAGAATCTGCTGGAAGCGTGGCCACAGCAGCATATTGGTAGCGTTGATGTAGCCATCGAGCGATGGCATCTTCCTTCTTTGCAGCTCGAACGCAAAGTGCTGATTTAGACGGACGCAAAGAAGTATGCCGAGCGTGTCTGTTGTAGTCTCAACGAGCTGCTTCGTCAACGTCTGGCTCATCGCCAATGTAGGCTCGAAGATCGCACTGAAGGTTCGTGAGATCGCGTGGAAGTTCTGCGATGGTGCGAAATAGGTCGAGAGGAAGGTGTACTCGAACGAAGCATTGTCGACCAACGCAAGATTGAAACTCCGGAACGGCACTTCAACGTAGTGCGACGACTTCTCCTCTTCCGCAACATGTGACGTAAGGGCATTAGTGGATGACCCTTTCAGTGCGTCTCGACGCCGCCCGAGCAAGAAAGCATCGTAAGCGGCCGGCGCGTTACGTGACTGCCCAAGCAACGTGCCTCCGCGCTTCGCATTGGGATCTTCGCCTAGGACGTCGTACTTGTCTAAAGCATGAATCTTGAGCTTCTCCAGGGATGTTCGGTACCGTGTGAAGTGGTTGAGGTAGTACCAGCGCATCGTGTAGATGTACGCCTGGCTTATCTGTTGTGCCAGCTCCAATTGATGTCTCGCCAGAAACGCGTACAGATCCTTGTACTTCAAGAAGGCTTGCTGCTGTATAATCTGCGCATTGATCGATGGTGAGCGAATGGCTTTGATCTGCGCAACAATGTAATCTCGTATCCTTTCGACGGCGCGGTTGGTAAGGTTGTCGAGGAGTGGTTTAATGTCAGATAGAGCACCCAGATCTGGTTGCTCCTTGACTTTAGCGTTGACGATCTTCGACCGTTTCTCGATCTCCCCGAGTGCGCGGACGAAGCCTTCATCAACTGGACCCTCCGCAATCTTACGCACAACTGCTGGCGATATGCTGATATCCTCGACAGCAGGGCCCAGCAGCTTCTCCACAGTCTTTCGGTTCTCGAGCTTGGTGTTCAGAGCGATCGAGCGGTTCTGCAGAGATTCTATCTCAGCGGAGACAGCCTCCAGATCGGCTTGGAAGTTTGTAAGGTACGTTTCCACAGACTTCAACACTTCGTCACACGCTATGATCGACTTGTGCAGGTCTTCGAACTTGTCTTTCTCCTTGTCGTCTGCAGGCACAATGAGCGCAGGACAAAGGGACTGAAGACAAACACGTACATTCGTCGACTGATTGTGCGCTATATGTATGTACAGACGTGCTCTGCCGCTGCTCAGGACCATCTGCCTCTGCGAAGTCCTGCAGGCTGAGCTCTCCAAAGTCGATATCCGCGTCCACCTCTTCTGGCTTACGCAGCACAGTTTGGCCGTTGCTGTTCGAGCCGAGTGGCTTCCTCGGCGGCCCTCCCATTATGTTCGCCAGCACGTGCACTGGATCTGGGACATTGGGAGGAATGCCCCCAGTCACACGACGACGCAGAGGTGCGCCATTTGGTCCACGAGCCGTCGAAGGTAAGCTCACATTCGAAGCTCCGGGCGATACCAGCGACAATGACGATGTTCGAGGCTGCAGGCCCGGTCTCATGGGCAAAGGGCCCGGCCCTGGATAACCCCTTCGAGGAGCTGGCGAGTATGAGTCATGGCGTGGAGGAGGCGTGCCCGCGGGCGTCGAGTACTGCGAAAGTCTGTCTAGTCCCCACATAATGATTCACGTCTATTCAAGGGCGCATCGTGGTTGATGAAACTAAGGGAGCTGGTAACTGACGCGTTGCTGGCCTTGTCGGCGTCAACAAAATCCGCTCCGAATCGAGTGGGCCTCGCAGGCACGGGCCTTCCGAGTCAAGAGGGGCAAAGGCTTGAAATCGAAAAAGGCCCTCGCCTGCTCGAAGTCTTCTTCTTAAGTCTTCCAACCACCCCGCCCCCAGACACCCGACAAAACAACAGCTTCTTCCTCACCCGTCGCAACCTACTCTCATTCATCACCATGGCCGACGACGCGCAGGTACGTTCTTCACGGCGCCTGCATGTGGCCTTACCCCACCTTTTCGGCTCGCCGCTGCCCTCTGCGCAGGCTTCACGATGCCCACAATGCGCCCTCCCGAGACAACGCTGACTTCAATGTGTAGCATGAGCACACCTTCGAGAGCGCCGATGCCGGTGCCTCCACCACCTACCCCATGCAGTGCTCTGCTTTGAGGAAGAACGGCTTCGTCGTCATCAAGAACCGCCCTTGCAAGATCGTCGAGATGACCACCTCCAAGACCGGCAAGCACGGTCACGCCAAGGTCCACTTGGTCGCCATCGACATCTTCACCTCCAAGAAGCTTGAAGAGCTCTGCCCTTCCACCCACAACATGGATGTCCCCAACGTCCGCCGCCAGGAGTACCTCCTCGTAAGTGCCAGAATGGCTTTTGTGTGAGTGAGAACGCCATGGCTCACAATTCATCACAGGTCGACGTTTCTGAGGATGGCTTCCTTTCCCTCATGTCCGACGACGGCTCCACCAAGGACGACGTCAAGGTTCCCGATGGTGAGGTTGGTGACAAGATCAACAAGCTCTTCACCGAGGACGGCAAGGACACCAGTACGTCAAAATCCATCTTGAAAAATCTCGAACTTCTACTAACTAGAAATCAGGCGTCATTGTTCTCACCGCCATGGGCGAGGAGGCCGCTATTGACGCCAAGGAGGCTCCCAAATAAATGAGCGTTGGATACATCGACTGTCGGCAGAGGGCCAGTCGCGGAGTTTTGACAGGCTCCGACCGAAAATCAGATTGTTCGAGACTGGTAACGGTCTTGAGCAAAGCTGCAGCTTCTGCGCTTACTTTGGATTCCTCAGTGCGATTCCCTGCGCTGATGGTTCCCAATGCTTGTGGTTCTTCGGACGGATTTTGGGGTCTTGCATTGCCATGTGTGGGAAACTATTTACGAATCTGTTTCCCTTTCTAGATATATCCCTTACGACAAACGAAATAAAAGGTGATGATGTTACGGCAAATGCCTGCTTTTCAATTGGCGAACTTAGTGAATGTGGAAATTCTCGCGCTAGTGGGCGAACATCGACTTGGGCAACATCGACCTTTACCAAACATGCAAATATCACCACATACCACTACCTCCCAAATCTCCGAGTAGAGAATCGCAGACTGCACAACGCTCCAAAGCCGACTTACTTGCGACACAAATCTCAAGATCAGTGGAACGGCGGCGCTGCAGCCTGCGCCGGACCATCGTCGCGCGTGCTGTCATTGGCTGAAAGTATATGGGTCCTGCTACCACTCTTTACAATCAAACTCGACAAGCGCTCACTTAACAGAATATTGCGCCCTCTTCTGCGAGTCACTGTAAAGCACTGACTCATGGACTCCCGACTGGAAAGAGGGCCTGTCTGTGGCGTCGAGAACTGTCGATCACGCTTGTATGAGGAAGGCGAAGATGGCTTTCGCTACTGCCAGAACGGGCATCAGCAATTTGTGAGCATTCCCTCGGAGTCAATGAGCACAACTAATTGACGGTCTACAGGGCCTGGTGCGCGCTGCAGACGATGATGACGACTTCACGCTTGCGACCACAACCAGAACGCGCAAGAAGAAAGACACAGATGACCAAGTCAAGGTAGCTAAGCGTGAGTCTTATGAACCATGTCCCAAAGGTCGGCATCATACTCATGATATGACTCAGACTTCAGTGGACGACAAGGTCTCGATCTGTACCTCAAGAGCCTGCAACTCATCTTGCGACACCAGCTGTGGTACGTGATCAAGGAGAAGGGACTCCCAGAAGAACTGGAATTGATCACTCTGGATCTATGGGCCCTTCGAATTGCCCAGTTTGGCGACAGAATTGCCAGCGACAGTCGCACCGACTCACAGCCCCAGTCACAGGTCTTCAGTACTCTGGAAACCGACGAGGAGGAGACTGATGATGCGAGAGGCACGTTCCGAACACCCAAAGGGCGAGACAAGAAGCTCAGCAGTGTACCAAATCTGCTTGATGCTCTAGCATTATGTTACCTGGGTATGCTGACACTGAGGTTGCCTGTCACGCCCGGGGACATCTATCATTGGGTGACGGAAGAGAAGATGGCATATAGAGGAGCGATCAAGCTGTTACCTCTGCCGATGCGAGATCGACTGCCACCCTCCTACCATGCGACTCTGAACCCAAATGCACTCTTGAAGTACAAGCGGTTCTATGCGGTAGTCACAGATCTACAAGTGAGCTTTGCAAACGATTACAAGATCATATGGCCGCCACTCAACCATCGTCTCCTGATCTTCCGGTATCTAAAGGCGCTGGCTCTGCCTCTCGAGGTCTATGACTACACACTGCGGCTTAGCAAGCTTCTCGGCTATGATTTTGCCTTGCACCAGAGCGGCAACAAGAGGCTTGGTGTCAGGCACCTACCTGAGGCACAGCTAGCCGGCTGCCTTATCGTCTGCGTCCGGCTATTATACCCATTCGACAGCGAAAAGCGGAATCCACGCTTAGCTTCTGAGCCTGCATCTGCGATCATGAATTGGGCACGCTGGTTTGAGCAGGTGCAAGACACAAAGTCCGGATCAGAAGGTGGCAACGACCGCTTCACGATCGAGAAGCTGACAAAGCTGGAAGAGAAGGATGCCTTCGACATGGCGCCTGAGCAACTCGATCAATACCTCGACTTCTACGCCGACACATTCCTTGATGATGCGGAAGTTCAGCGAACGAAAGACACGGACGATTTCCGCAATGCGATCTACAATATGTTCCCGATCGAAGGTGGTCCCACTGCAGTAGGTCCAAGTGCAAACGAAGTGCCAGAGAAGGGCGACTTAGCGACGGTCAGAGCAGTACACAGCACCATGCAAGCTAGGTTGGCAATACCGGACGATGAAGTCGGTACAGGCGTTCTGAGGCCTGGACAATCGTATCAGGTCTACAAGCGAGAACAGGATCTGTCAGAGCCCGCGAAGGCATTCTATGAACGTGTTGCAAAGCTGGCCGGGTTGTCGGTGGATATGGTCATGCTGGCTGTCTTCTCCACAGAAGCGAGGATCGAGAAGTGTCGGAGGAAGCAGAGAAGGGCAGCGAATTCTGGACTGGATGAACGATGAGAAGTCTCGCACCGATATTCACGCAGCGATGGAGCACCAGCACGCTTGTACTTGTATTCAGCTCTGGTCGTAGTGATGTTCGTCATTGTTCAATGTGAGCTATTGTAGTCATCAGAGAAGACAGTCATGTTGTAGTAGTTTGTGTAGACCTGACTGTAGCTTTCAGATGTTTCGTGATGGTGGAAGCTGTTTGCGCCCCTATACAGAACGTCATCAGCCAGTCGCGTGGGGACTTGTCACCGAGACCCTCGATCTTCAACAGCCTTCCACTGACGCCGATCTGTCGCTGTACCATTGATCAACGCGCTGGCTGATCAAGTCGAATATTCTTTCTAAGTTACCTCCAGATCGGCTGAGAGTGATGTTGGGTGCAGCCGTTTGATGTTCACGAGGAAAGTGGCGACCCTGCCTCTTCGGGCCCTAGCGCCGGTAGCTTCGCTTACGGAAGGTGCCCGCGCACTCACTTGCGCCTTCGCCCTCACGATTTTAACCTCGTCTTTGACTTGCTACTAACCCCCAGCATACACGTCGAAGGTTCACCATGCAGATCTTCGTCAAGACCCGTACGCTGCCCTCTCGAAGCCAGGCGCATGTCGCTCGTACTAATTGATTGCAGTGACGGGCAAGACCATCACCCTTGAGGTCGAGTCCTCTGACACCATCGGTACGCACACCCTCTGAGCCGCCACGCCACGCAAACACACCGCGCACGCAACAACACACGACGCATCGCTGGAATCATGGGTGGCGTGGGAAAATTGAAGGGCGGCGCTGACTTTGGACAGACAATGTCAAGTCCAAGATCCAGGACAAGGAGGGCATTCCCCCGGACCAGCAGCGCTTGATCTTCGCCGGCAAGCAGCTCGAGGACGGCCGCACCCTCTCCGACTACAACATCCAGAAGGAGTCGACTCTCCACCTGGTCCTCCGCCTCCGTGGTGGTATCATCGAGCCCTCCCTCAAGGCCCTGGCTTCCAAGTACAACTGCGACAAGATGATCTGCCGCAAGTGCTACGCCCGCCTGCCCCCGAGGGCTGTCAACTGCGTACGTCCCTCGATCTCCGTCATGCCGACGTGACACTACATCGCATGGCGATACAGTTCGCAGAACAAATAACTAACGCCCCACAGCGCAAGAAGAAGTGCGGTCACACCAACCAGCTCCGCCCCAAGAAGAAGCTCAAGTAAACTATTCGCATTACGGCGTTTGGAGGATCATGGGGTCGGTGGAACGAATGCGACGAATGCATGCGACGGACACGCGCGGACTGAAAATACCGTGCTGTTCGCTTTTATCACACGGCTAAGGAGCATGATGATGGGATTGGGGCTTGTAGAGTGAATACGATTCTACCTTTCCTAAGCGCACACTACTGTCCCTAGGTTTCGAGCTGGGAATACCATGAAGCAATCACCACCACCTCAGGTCTTTGGGTTCTTTGTGCGTGTCGTCACGTGAGGCTGTGGGTTGCTGTCGATCTGACGTCAGAGTCCTGATATTTCTCGTCTATCCTGTCTGATACGTGCATGGATCAGATCTGTGTTCATGCACATAGTGAGGCTCTCATTCGCAAATAACGGTCAGATCCGACAGCGAAATCAGCGTAGTCGTCAGAGGGTCTATCCGTATGGAAAAGATGCATCAGTAGATACTGACTATGTCCTGATACTCTGGAAAGCGTGCGACTCTTCCTGCAATACAACAATGAGGCTACATCTGGTGGTTCCAGAATCTCTCGCCATCACCCAACCACGCACGTCACCGCACTGCCCAGCAAAAATAAAGCAATCAACTCGCATTCGAACTACCAACAAGCGCTGAACGTTACGCAGCTCACCGGTCCCCCCAAATGACTTTTCCGCCGTAGACCACCTCCTTATAACTCATCCAAACATTCCAGCCTGCACATGGAGGTCGCCCTCCGCACACGCTCTCTACCCAAACCGAGCCGCACGACCCGCGTCGAAGAATGGAAGATCTTGCTCCGCGTCGAAGAAAGCGAAAAGGGAAGTGAAGCATCCTGCATGTCATTAGTTGTTGCAATGGGTCGATGTTGTAGAAGCCTGCTCACCAAAGATGTACGTGCTCGATCCAACAGAAACTGTAGTTGACCCAATTATACAATTTGGTAGATGGTGGTACATGAAAGCAGAAAACAGAAAATCGAGAGCTGACACCAGGCAAGAGAAATGGTATCGTGAACGCCTCGCTATGCATGAAGATCGGAACATCGTGGGGTTGTGAAAGTATTTGCGGACTGTGGATCGTACGGTCGGGGGATGTGAAGAAGTGCCGGGCTCAGACGCGAGGCTTCTTCCAGTAGTATTGCTGTGGGCAGTTAGTATGAAGTTTCGTAAGAGGTGTGTTACGAGGTAGGTCATACCTTGTGAGTCTTCCTGACGGAGCGGAGACCGGTGCTGCGCATGCCGGCGGTGATGGTCTCGCGCCTCATCTGGTCGGGGTCCATCTCGGGAACGTAGTAGTATTCACTCTCGAGTGGCTTGCCGGCGGCGTCCTTGCCAATGCGCGGGATCTCTCCAACGCAAGAGGTCTGCTCTAGGATCTTCCTCAGCTCGGACTGCGACAGTTCAGGCAAAGGTGTAATGGAGCCAGTGCGCTCTCCGGCGTCCTCGACGCTCTTGGGCTTGCTGGCACAAGCCTTGAGCTCAGAAGGCAGGTTGCTGTGGATCGTCGAGAGAGGGTGCGAGTGGACGCGCGAGTAAGCCAGCTGGTTGATGACGTGGTTCTTGATGGGCGACTCCTTGTAGCGGACAGCCTCAACAGATGAGCGTTTCGACGGCGATGCCAACGGCTTGCGAGGAGGTCGTGGGGTGTTACCGAGGCCAGGTGTGGCAGTCGAGAACGACTCGAGCCCGCTGAGGATGTTCTGACCAAAAGGACCGAAAGAGTGAACGACGGGATCATTCTCCTCGTCATTGTCAGAGTAGTCATCCTCACCGAAGGACGACGTAAAGCTGGCCTTGGGATCCTCGTCCTTTGCAGCAGCCTCCTGGCTTGAGCCGATGGGCGAGACTGTAGGACGAATGAACGTCTTCTCTGTGTCCAGAAGTGTCGAGCCCTCATCTTGTGCATCAGCATCCTCGAACACCTGAACACTGCCAGTGGGGGCATTTGGACCAAGTGCCTCGAAGTTTGGCTGACGCATTGGGCTCTGCGAGACAGGTGACCGAGGGATGACAGGAGGGCTAGAGTCGAAGGCACCCTGCGTGTTACGGCGTGTGGGTGTGGGCATGTCCTCTTCCTCAGACTCCCACGAGAACTTTGATGATATGGGGATGACGGGCCAAGCAATCACGACACGGGTGTCTTGAACATCCAACATGATCTCCGACTCTGGGTTCTCTGAGACGTACGTGTCTCCCTTCGCCAGCTCAAAGACCGCGCCGCCGCAGTGGATCTTTGCACCGTTCCATCCCAAGCACTCAACATCAATGTGGCCGCGGGGGTAGGTCGAGTCCGGCGCGTGGTACGCGGCCTGGACGTGAACGCGTGAGATGAGGCGGTTTGTAGACAGCTGGTAATCGGCCGAGTTGGACGACCGTCCCATACGCAGCAGCTCGCCATTCGCGGGCAGGTCGACGGTGGGCACCGCGCCGAGAGGGATCCGTTCTGAGAGGGCCGACACGGCGCGTTGCAGCACCGGCCTTACGTGACGCGGCGACGAGAAATTGAGGACGCCGGTCGACGAGGTGGGCACGGGGGTAGGGTAGTACTTGAGCTGCTTCGCGAACGAGGGTGAGTCCTCCTCGAACTTGCGTTTGGAGGAGCCCGGACGCGGGAATGGCGATGACGAGAAGCTGTCC
This sequence comes from Didymella glomerata, assembly GCA_030271015.1. NCBI lineage: Eukaryota > Fungi > Ascomycota > Dothideomycetes > Pleosporales > Didymellaceae > Didymella > Didymella glomerata. Next base: position 711,273 of record JAJOHN010000008.1, read on the forward strand.
TCGCCAAATGCGGGGAGCAGCGACGGCTTCTGCGAGTGCGAAGAGCCTGACAGCGACTTGGGCGTGGCCGCGGCGGGCAATTGCTGCGCCAGCTTGCTCGGGCTGGAGTCCATTCTGTCTGCTGCGGTGCTGGACACGCGAAGCACGCGGCGTGTCGTCGTCTATATGACCTGCGTGGACGTGTTCCGAGGGCGGCTAGCCGAGCGTGATGTCGGGAGCACTGCACGCGGTTGAAGGGGTGAGGGTTGAGAAGAGACTCGTGCAGGGCTAGAAGGAGGTCAGAGAGAAGCGGCCATCAGGTCAGACACGATTTTGAGGCACGTCGACGCGGTTCACGGGTGTGGAGACAAGAGAGGTCAGGTCTGGGTACATTAGCGCGTAGGATGAGCTTAGGCCGTGTGGTGAACCAGGAATTCACCCAGCACAACCGCCTCCCTCACAGAACCGTCAATGCTGGGTCTTATTGTGTTTTCCCTTGAGTGCTCTGTACTCTTTGGTTTTGCTCCAAACATCTGCTTTTTTCTGGCTCTTGACCGTTGCTCGCTCGCATTGTTCAGCGGTCTTCGGCGAGCACTACCCGTTCGTTCATAAGCTCGTGCACGAGCACAAGAAAACACGCCTATTACATCAGGTTCTCGCCCGGCTGCGTCTTGAACTTGATTTTCTCTCCGTGTACCAGCCCCTCTGTGCTGCATGTAATCGCTAATTCACCGCTGACAATTGGAAGCACTCTACGCGTCGGATGATCGTTCTCCACGTAGCAGCACACAAACGTCACCTTGGCCTAAATGTCACTGTGGTTTGAAGTTCTGAGACGCTCAATTTCCGAACGAATCCTCTGAATATCAATACGGAAGGCGAGGCTGTCGACGCGTGTTGCTGGCCGATCCAGGGCACCCTGCTGCTACGCAGGAAGCAAAGCAATCAAGCCGTCAGCACAGCGTGACACCTCACATCAGACGCACATAGTCAAGCCGTAGCATGCACGATTGCAATAGTCCGTAGTTTCGTGCACTCCAGTAAGCCAGCCTCTCGTCCGGCCTAAGTGGAACTGGCAAGACTAGACGCATGCAGAGCAAACGTCACGTATTGCAAAAAACTTCTCTGCATCGGGCCGCGAAGCTGAATACGGAGGATGCGCGCAAAACACGTATCTTGTCACATCAGTGGAGCTCTGAGGCAGACGCGACGGGCGATGTGAACGCGTCGAGAAACTTTGGTAAGGCTGGCGCACGGGGCCGCCATCGTTTCGGCTGAGTGCAGCAGACAAGCGTGTAAAACGCAGTCAGACGTCTGCGAGCTCTTTAGGCCATCTGAAAAACACAGCTAGTTCATGGAACATTGCATACTGTCAGTCTGAGGTTGACCTCGAGATGTCTTAAATTATCTCTTGAGGTCCGAGCTACCCCACATTTCGACGGTTCACGTGTTACAGGCATCTTCGCTGATACCCGTCTGTGATCCCAGTGTCTAGGAAGCGGGAGGAGTGAACATGCAGTGTCCTCCTCAATTCGTAGGAGAGCAGTGCTCGAAAACGAATGCATAGAACGACTGCTTGCACGCGAGCAGTGGAGCGTGTCGTGTGCTTGCGCGCTAAGAATCCCGACGCGCTGATTCGTCAGCTGTATCAACAGATGTAGTAGGTGCGACCATCCCCGCTCGGGTGGATCGCTGCTTCCTCGGGCTAGGTTTCTCCGGCCGCCGGCGCTGCGAAAAAGTTTGGGAAAGTGCAAGGGTCTGGTCGGTCGCGGCTGCCAAATTCGAAGATCGAACTTTTCCAAGACGATATACCGCAACAATGGCCAGGTCAAAGCAAGTCACAAAGAAGGCCGAGAAGAAGGCTGAGGCGCCTCTCACCACCAAGAAGCAAAATGAAACTCCATACCAGTTGGACCCGGCGCAAGTCGAACGGGCGGCGAATGCACTTGTTGCGCACATGAAGAAGCACAAGGAGGAGAAGGAGGCAGTCGGTACCAAGGACCTGATGGCTGACGAGGATGAGGCGGAGGAGAACGACCAGCCCATCTTCCTCAGTGTATCCACCAAGAAGCACGTCAGCAACAGCAACAGCCTCAAGCCTACAAAGATGTCAGTTTGCATGTTACAAATGCGCCGAACCTGTATACTGACAAATGCACAGTGCCCTGCCTCACCCCATCATTGCGAGCGACGCTAAGATTTGCATCTTCACCAAGGACCCCCAGCGCGCATACAAGGACCTCGTCGCCTCGGACGCATTCCCTGCCACTCTCCGCGAACGGGTCGGCCGCGTGATCGGCATCGAGAAGCTCAAGAAGAAGTTCAAGTCATTCGAGCAGAAGCGCGCTCTTCTCGCTGACTACGATGTCTTCATGGTCGACGACCGTGTCATCAAGATTGTCGCCGACTTCCTCGGCAAGATCTTCTACAGCAGCAAGGCGAAGCGCCCCATCCCGATCAAGCTGACTGCCGGCGCATTCGTTGACAAGACCGCAAAGAAGGACAAAGAGCCCCAAAACGTTGTCGGTACAGCACAGGGCGTTGCAAAGGAGATTGAGTCTGCGCTGAACTCGACATACCTCAGCATGAGCGCCTCTGCCAACACCTCGATCAAGATCGGCAACCTCTCCCAGTCCGCTGCACAGATCAAGGAGAACACCGAGGCTGTCATCGCCGCCATCATCCCTAAGCACATCGAGCAGGGATGGCGGAACGTTCGCAGCCTGCACATCAAGGGCCCCGCAACAAAGGCCCTGCCCATCTGGCTCGCAGACGAGCTGTGGGTCGACGACGCACAGGTGCTGGACGAGCCTTTCCAGAAGAAGAGCATTGGCGAGGGCAAGACCGCGCAAACCAAGCGCAAGTGGGAAGAGTGGGAGGAGGAGCTGCTCGACGAGGACGACTTCGCAGAGAAGAAGGCCAAGAGGGAGGCCAAGAAGGCGAAGAAGGCTGGGCCTGCGAAGAAGAGCTCGCTGAGCAAGGAGAAGAGGAAAGCCCTCAAGGAGGACGCGCTGTCGTCGGTACAGACACCGCTGATTGCATAGGCTGTGAGGTCACGAGTAATTGCATAGGATGGCGCATCGGCGTTAGGGAGCTCAAAAGATATGTTGCATGTTGGGCAGAATACCATTGCGAATCTAGAGATATCTTTCTGCATCCTTGCTACAAGCATGTGCCACAACACGTGCAATTCTCCCTGAACTCTTGCTGTCGTTTCTTTCGATGTCTTGGAGTGTGCTCTGCAGTTTTGAAGTTGTTTGGAGTTGCGTTGTTGTTGCAGTGATTTTTCATGTATGTAGGAATTCGTGGTTGAATGTACATCTTAGCAGCACCATCAGTATGGTGCATTCGACTCAAATCTTCCAAACCGTCCACATGCCACATATAAAATCCATACAACGTATACACCAAACCTCCAGAAACGACTCTTCCGAGCCTGCAGACAGGCGATGTACTTGACAGTGCTGTCTCTCTCCTCATGCTGGGTCTTCCAGCCTATTTTAGACATTGCAGCTGTCGTCTGCCTTCACAGACCAAGCAAGACAGTCTCAGGCTGAAAGTTGGCCCTTGAATATACAGTCTACCTCTACAGTCTAACATATATGAGGTTACAAGGCCCTGTGGGAACTCTGGCAAGCACGAACAGTAAGGCTGTCAACCTTGTGGCTGCGGACGTGCCTCGGCTGCAATTGGCCGCAGCGCGTCGCTGACGACATAGCTCCTGGCGCGCCTCCGTTGCGCCTTCACTGCGCCTCCAGGCAGCACAACTCTCCAACTCCACCACACATCAAGATGCTACGCTCACTATCGTTGCCAGCGCTGCTGCTCAGCGCCCAAGCACTCGCCTCTCCGTTCTCTAAACCTGACTCCGATCCCCTCCCCCTTCTCATCTGGCACGGCCTAGGCGACAACTACGCTGCCGACGGCCTTGCAGAAGTCGCTTCTCTCGCCGAAGAAGTCAATCCCGGGACATACACCTACATCGTTCGGCTCGACGAAGACGCGTCTTCCGACCGCACCGCAACCTTCCTCGGTAATGTGACCGAGCAAATCGCATCCGTCTGTGCCGCCATCCACGCCGACCCCATTCTATCCTCTGCGCCAGGCGTCAACGCGCTTGGATTCTCGCAGGGCGGGCAGTTCTTGAGAGGGTTGGTGGAGCGCTGCGGTGGTGAGGATGGCATCAAGGTCCGCAACCTGGTGACCTTTGGAAGCCAGCATAACGGTATTGCGAAGTACCAGCTGTGCAAGCCGACAGACTGGTTGTGCAAGGGGTACATTGGGCTGCTGAAAGCGAACACCTGGGGCGCGTGGGTGCAGGGCCATCTCGTTCCGGCGCAGTACTTCAAGGCTACGGATGAGGAGACTGGCGAGCCGACGGAGGAGTACTTGCTGAACAGCAATTTCATCGCGGATATTAACAACGAGCGCGTGCTCAAGAACGTCACGTACGCGAAGAATCTGGCGCAGTTGGACAACTTCGTCATGTACGTCTTCGAGAACGATACCACGGTTATTCCAAAGGAGACGGGCTGGTTTGCGTACACCAACGTGACGAGTGGAGATGTGGTCGAGTTGAGGGATAGGGAGATTTACAAGGAGGATTGGATTGGGTTGAAGAAGCTCGATAAGAAGGGCGGACTGCACTTCAAGACTACCCAGGGCGAGCATATGACGCTGGGAGACAAGGTGCTGAAGGAGGTGTTCAGCGAGTGGTTTGCGCCACCGAAGGAGAGCTGGAAGAAGGTTGTGCAGGATGTGGTGCAGGAGGTCATTGAGTTGTAATACTCCACCATAGTAAATTCGAGGTTTGTGTATGTTGTATACAGATGCGTATTGACAGGGAGTGCAAGATCGAACCCGCCGTAAGGAGGCATCTCATAAGGACAGGAACCTCGGATATTCCTCCTCAGTAAGTGCGGTCTCTGACGTGGTTACTTCCACTCCCTTCGAGTCTTTCGAGGCAGCCCGGCTGACTGCGCCAGAGTCCTTCTCTACCGCGTTCATCCACCTGGCCCACTGCTTTTCATCCTCATCCTCCGGCAAGGGCGTCTCCGTCGCTACACGCAGCTCCTCCTCCACGCTCTCTTCATCAATGACCACGCCCGTATCTTCCCATGGGATGACCGTCAGCACCGCGTTCTGCAACGCTTCGGTAGAATGTCCATCTTTCTCTCCCTCAACCCATGCAAGCAGCTTCCTCCCACAGTAGAAGTCCCTTCTCGAGACACGAAGAAAGTCAAACGTGTGCGTAGCCGAAGCCACTAGCTTCTCCCTCTGAAGCGCAGCAAAGTCCAGCGCCGCTATGCCCACTTTCTCATCCGGATTGCGGCGCTGCAGTGCCCTTGCTCTTGCATTCGCACCAGCCTGCGTCGTCTCCAGGACACAAAACGGCATCTGAAGAGCATGGCTACCTTCTGGGTAGAGCGCCTTGGTCGTGGTAAGCGAGCTCTGCAGATATCTCGAGACGAAGGTGAGCGCAAGGTTGAGATCCATGTTGAATGCGCTCGACGGAGGTTGTGCGAATCGAGTCAAGAAAGAGCCGTTGGGGTCGAGATCTGCCAAAGGATGCACGAGGAAACACTGTGTGGTTGAGTGCGTCTGTTTCGCAATGGTGAGGTCGCTCTCGACAATGTCTGTGAACATTGTGGTGAGGAGCTGGCGGACTGCGGATCTCAGGGGGTCTGAAAGGTCAGTGTTGTTCGACTTAAGAGGTTAGGAGATGCTTACCTGCTTGCTCGCTTGTGTTCGTTGCAGCGTTCGAGGGTTGAGGAGCTCTTTTCCGGCGTACTTCGAAAGTTCTCTTCTTCCTTCCGATGCGGCGAACTTTCTTGTAAATAGCCCTGAAACGCCTTCTAATAGCCTTCCTAGCGGCAGATTTGCGCTTCTTGCAATCTTCTTTGAGTCTTTTCCATCGCAAAGAAGCGAGGAGATTTTCGAGCCTTTTCTTCATGGTCTTGCGTTCCGCGACCTCGTTTTCCTCGAGAAGAAGCTCGATGTCGATGTTGTGATTACAGCAGTCGCATACCTCATGGCGAGGGCCGAAGACCTTCGTGAAAGAGGAAAACATGGTAAAGTTCCCAATATTCTTTGCTGGTTGAGATGTCTAGGTTAAGATGTCTAAGAAGACATACCGCGAGGTGTGTGCGTGTGAGCACATAATCCCCTCCCTGCGTACCAGAGTTCGACATGTCCCTGAGCCCAACAAGCAACCAGCCAACGCGGTCAACATGATTTACACGGTCGAATCTTGCAGTCATAGAGCCTTTCCTACCTACAATACATGCTGTCAAGGTCGCATCTCTTCCTGCGGTGTTGTAGGTGCCAGTGTTGGCTTCTTGATAGAGTCGAGGCCTTGAAAAGTGTTGTAGCCCCCAATTTGGTTCAGACGTGGCTCTGGTATGATAAGACATGGTTTAGAGGGATACATGTTGCGTGAAGTCGGGGTCGCTCAACTTCGGGCACTGAAGTCATTCGAGGGCTATGTACGACGCTTGCATATGTGACGGACCACAGACAGGGCCACAGGCGCGACGCAAACTCGTCAACCTCAAACGACTGACACATACGTATGTAGAAATGACTGGCGGCTCAAGAACTGGCCTGTAGGGGTCATCTGCAGCGATCATGCATGTCGCGCAGGCGTTAGATGCTACCGCTGCAGCAAATGCCGGGCTGATCCTCTTGTCCATACATAAACTGTCGAAACAGATTCCTTGAGCGTCGCTCAAAGCCTCGTATAGGGCGAACCTATCGCGAACGATGTCTTGTTGCGTTCGGTCTAAGTCGTAGGTTGCAACGTCACTGCCGTGCGGAGACGAACAGTAGCCTTCACCTGCCTCCTTCCACGCCCATTTGTTTTCAGCACCACTAGCGCCGACTCGAACTTCACCTGTCAGCAGCGCTGCATGTAAACGTCCGTTTCCTCAAGCGCACGCCGCTTCCTGTCAATTGACGCCAACACTCGTTTCCAGCTGCAGCTACCATCAATCTCCACTTCTTGATCACGTGGAAGCTTTCAAATACCGCACACCCACACAACATTCGAAGACCCACCAACATGAAGCTCACGATTTTGTCGCTCGCCTTAGCCCTCTGCGCTATCGCAACCGCCGTCCCAGCTACGCAGGCTGCGCCCGAGCTCACCATTCGCGACACTCCCGAGAGCACCATCGACTGCGGCTTCTGCACGGGCATGTTCGACTTCTGCGTCCGGGTGCACATTTCCATACTTTCGCTGCGCTGAAGCCATGACACTGACCATGATGCAGAACGGTCACACTCGAGGTCAAGAAGGCTGCAGGCAGACCTGCCGTGAGCACGTGTGCCACCGCACTCCTGAGGTAAGTCTGAAGCACTCCGAGATCTGTCCCAATACTTATGTATTTGCAGTGCAGAAAGTGCCACGGCGAGTTCTACAAGTGCCCAGAGAGGTCGCGCTACGTCAACTAGCCCCAGGTGGTGGCAGCAGCAGTTAGGATGTGAAGCGAGTTGGTTTGGAGGTATCCGGTGATACCGGTATACGAAGAACATGATTGGCATGGACATGGATGTTAATTTGACTCGATCTTGGTGTAGCCTTTGGTGGCATATGAATGCAGATCTAAGAGAAAGTCGATGCCCACTATCCATTCAGATCACAGTTTTTAAGGGTTAAGGCTGGAGTGATTCAGCAGCAGACATGTTGCCATCTGATGTCATCGGACTATGTTGTAGTCATCTTGTCGATGTTGCGGCTTCCTCCCCAACAGTCTGCACGCAGTGATGACCCCCCACCATTTGCAACCTCCTGCTCACTCAGCCTCTTTTTCTAAGCCCACACAATGTAAGCCTGGCGGTGTTGTGGGTGCCGGTACTATCTTTATGATGGATGAAAAGAAGGAAGGTGTGAAAGGGGGGATGCATATGTTTGCGTCCATCTGAAGGTAGAGAGTCGTGACATTCGAAAAAGATGGGCGCATGCTTGACACATGATATCTGAGCAAGCCAGTCTGGTTTCCATAGCCAGCGAATACTTCATAAGTAGGGATGGTTTGAGGACATCCTGATATCTATGTTCTTGAATACCTCAACTTCTGAGCTGGTCCTCTTTGCACAAGATGAATCTTCAACCTGAAAGCACGTCTGAAGTTACTATTGTCGAAGAGGAGGATACAATCCACAGAGGTCATGAACAAGATCGCGGAAGAGGGAGACATAGTTCAAGAGGCGAGAAAGGAGCACTTGACCGCCGGTGATGATTATAGGAAGTGGCTGGAAACCAAGCAAGTGGAGGTGAACGCGCAGATTGAAGCGGTGATAGAGAGGAAGCTTGAAGCTGCCGATGCCAAGTTAAAGACCCTGACGTATGAAAGTATTGTCGCAGATATGGGAGAAGACGAGTAACGTAGTAGAAGTGTAGCATGGACTCATGCGTCCAGAGCCTTCGATCTGCCACTTCAAACCCATAATTCGTAGAATTCAAAACGCCCACCGTAAATCAGACTTCAGATCTTTCCATATCCATGGATAGAGCCGGGTGGTGTAGATGCAGCCTGATTGTGCAGTGACCGCTGGCACTGTAATCCCTGGCTGACTGTCCACGATTCTTCCGAAGTTGACAGTGTTGTATACATAAAATGCAATGCCAGGCGCAATATATAAGATCGGATATGCTCCATAGCTAACTCTAGCCCGAAAAGACGAAAGGGTCTAATGGCTTCCGTTGGTCTCATGTGAGACGAAGGCATTCAAGATCGGGAATTGTGGGCTGCAGTCGAACGTAGGCAGGTATGGCAAGAGCTGTCTGATAAGCCCGAGCAATATTTCTTCTAGCTAGTCCATCACGGAGGATGGAAGCAGGCGAGGTAAGCAATATCGCCCTGCCAACAGACCGATCCCGAAGACCAAAGGAACAACAATCGGGGTAATGCCAACGTGCGTGTCAAACTTTGGACTGGTGGCTTTGATAGCATCGCTTTTGAAGCCTCTAGAGGTATCGGGGTCAGAGATGAGCACAACCTCCACATCCATGTTGAGAACAAGCGCGGATACTATATAAGGTGAGGCATTGTCGTGGCTGTCAGTAACGGTCTATTGTTCGTTCCGCACAACGTACTTCCACCTGATATCGAGGACCTGCAGTGCAGCAGACACCTTGTGACAGAAACTCCTAGGACAGACATACGGAACGCATGAAAATCGATGAACAGAACGATCCCGTCGTATTGCATAAATGCACGGTCGCTGGAGAATTTGCTGCTAACGATGACCGGAAGACTTGTCGAGATCCTCCAGGATTGGTTATCCGTCTTGTTGCGGCGGGTGACTAAGACGATCGTAGCCACCGCTTGCGTCAAGTAAGCCCACCGACCAGAGGGATCCTGGAAGGGAGCTTTCAGAGGCACTCTTATCTCTTGTCCCTTCCTCTTCGCTAACAGTGCGTTGTGTTTCGGCATAGATGCTAACAGCCTGACTGAACAGGCTCGATGTGTCCAGGAAACGACGGTTCATTGCTCACCATGGTGACTGAACAACTGCAGTGAGTGGTTATGAAATGATGCTTAGAACTTTCTATATAGGATAAAGAGCCGCAGCGAGGATGGCGCTCTCTTGCTGCTTGGTATGTTCAATACAGCCGTATGCTCCGCGCCTAGGACTAGCGTGCTGAAGTGGATGGCGACTTCTTTGTGGAAGATCTCAGAAACTGTGCGCGACTGCTTCTCGGCATTGCGTTGTCTGTGCCTTGCAAGGTCCGATTAGCAGAGACTAAACTGTGTCCTGTGGTATAGATAGGGTTGAATTTAAAAGAAGTAGTGAAATACCCGCGAGAGTGTGTGTGCAATATTGCTTGTAGCTATTGTTGTGTATTTACAGTACGGAATGATAGACCCGCCGTATGTAGGAAGGCGGTGCACTTATTCCCTGCTGCGCATAGCCACCATACTGCTGACGTGCAGATCAAGGTTCTCTTGGCCTTGGACTCAGCTGCGACCAGCCAGGCTGATACAAAGCAAGTTCTAACCGTTCAAATGAGAGACCAAGAGCCTGTGGCTGTTGCGTTGGAACATGGATGGCGCAGCGGTCAAGCATCCAAAACCTTCAACATCTCAGCCACGCTGGCGAATTTTTCCCGCTCTTTGCCCTTGGCCTTGCCACGCGCTCGTTCTGCCCCATCTATCCGCTTCCAATCAGCCCAGCTGAGCGGCCGAACGCCTTTGGCCTCTACTTCAGCCTTGAGGCCATCCCATCCCAAGTGCGTGCTCTTATCCACACCGTGCACCTCATTCAGGAATTTGGCGCCACTTATCCAGTCATGCGCAATGACGTCTGCAGATGTGAAAGCATCCTGCATCGTGCTGGCGATAACACCAGTGGGACCGCGCTTGACCCATCCTGCACAGTACAAGCCGGGAAGATGGCCAGCCGTCAGATTGCCAGGGCCAAGGTCGGGTGATATGACTCGCCCATGAATATCGTTTGGTATGATGCCCAGCCTCGAGTCAAAAGGCACGCCCAAGTCGGATAAGCCAGGTATGGCCGTAGACTTGTAGCCCACCGATCGAAATGCGAGCGAAGCTGGCACAGTGACATCCTCTTCTGTAGCACGCACACGTGCAGATGGATCAAGTGAGTCGGCGTCTGGCAAGAATTGCTGCTTTCTGAACGTCATTGACGCCAGGTGGTTCGACCCTTCCTCTGCATTTATTGAGGCAGGTGCTTTCAAGAAGTCGAGTTTCCATGATCGTTCGACCTCCTCTGGTGTAGCTGTGCTGCCTTTCAGCAGTACTTCGGCGGTGCGCTTCTGTACTCGAGGTAGCTTCTTGATTTCGGCGGGATAGAACGATCGATCGATGGGGTGGAAGGCGACGGAGGGTATCTTCATCAGCTCGCGAGCTTCTTTGACTGTGAAGGCAACCTGAGGAGCAGTCAGCGCGATTCCTTAGCCTTTGCTACATTATGCATACCTGAAGCGGTCCCCGTCGGCCCACCACTCTGACGTGCTTGATCTTACTCTCGGACAAGGTCTGGATGGCTTGCTCAGTGATGTCTGTCTTCCTCAGATGATCGGGGGGCGCAAGAAGTATGCGCGCAACATCCAACGCTACGTTTCCCTGCCCCACAACCACAGCATGTTCTCCATTCTGCAGGTCTGGTTGCAGGTTCTGAAATTGTGGCAATCCATTGTACCAGCCCACGAATGCTCTCGCCGAGAAGACGCCCTTTAGATCTTCTCCAGGTATGCCCAGTCGCCTGTCCTCATCCGCGCCGTACGAGAACAGCATAGCATCGTAGTGCGGCGTCATCTTGGACAGCTCGATATCGTGGCCTACACACACATTGCCAATGTAGCTGAAGCGCGGCGACTGCGCCACTTCCTCAAAGGTATCCTGGCAGTTCTTGACCTCTGGATGGTCTGGTGCTACGCCAAATCGCACAAGGCCGTAGGGTACAGGAAGCTGCTCGTACATGTCGATGACGGCATCTTGGACTTTGTGCAGGAGGCGATGTGCTGTGTAGAAGCCCGCAGGACCGGAGCCTATGATGGCTATGCGCAAGCCTTTTCTTGGGGGAACTGCGGTGCTATATGCATTGCGCTGAGTGGGTAGAAACTTCGTTGCCGGTTTCGACGTGGCTTTCAACACTCGTAATGAGTTCGTTGTGAAACTCCTGTAGCCGCGCGGCTGAACGGTACCATCTCTACGTGTGGTTCGAGTTGCTATGCGCTTGATGCAACTCGCGCAAACGTACGGCGATGATAGTATGCGTTTCGTGGTTATCATCTTGTATAGAGTTAGATGCAGTGGGCGATGTCACCAACCGAACATCCAAGGATGACTAAGAATCCGCCGAGCCTCGAGGTCAACTCTCATGCATGTCCTCGACTGATGTAGATACGATTCATCTGCATTGGCTATAAACCGGGTTGTGCTCCACTTCGATTCTGGTTTCGAGTCACCGCTATCTCAATTTGTAAAGCTGAGGTCGAGCCTCGGCCTGTTCGCGCGCAGAACGACCGACAGACATGGCACCCACCTGGACATGCACTCCACCAAGGCACGAGTATCGCCGACGCCCCACATGTTCTCGGAGAGCTAGAACTCAAAAGCGTTGAAGTAAGCTCAGCCAATGCAATAAACGCCCGTCCTACCCGCGAATCAGCACGTCATGCGCAATCCGGCACGCTATTGCGCGGGAAGTTCGCAGCCAACCGTTGTCCTAGCAACGAGGTATTTACTACATAGCTCCCCAGATCCTCGCGCAACCCATGCGTTCATCGCGAGCATTCCTTTGCTAAGCGACCGTTCCCACTTTCCCTTTCCAAAGGACGCGCAAGGGAAAGTCGCCATTCCTTGCTTGCCGGAGTCGCAATCATGGGCCGCTGGCAGCCCTATCTCTACTCGCCGGCGGAGAGGCAGTCGATGAACGATCCTCGGGACAACTTCAACCCCAAGGCTGTGACCATGGCCAGTCGCACGCCGCCGTCGCCGAAGAAGAAGCAGGATGGCCCCCTGGTGGACTTCAACAAGCACCCCGATAGCTACCTCGTCCTGCCATATGGAAAGACGGACGCCAAGCCTATGAGCGCAAGGACGAAGCTCTGGATCCAGATTGCGCGGTGGACTCAGCTGTTCTTCCGTGTGTGCAGTCTGCTGGGTGCCGTTGGACTGCTCCTGTGTGCTATCTTTATCAAGGGTGCTCAGGACACTGAGGGATGGATCATGAGGATTCCAGTATGTGATGGGTCTGCTTGAACATGTCGACCGAAGACACTGACCAGCTTAGCCCGGTGTCGATATCGTAGCATGCTTGTATGCCACATATCACCTCATTCGCAGTCCCAAGTCTCGCCCTCCTGCTAGCTCAGCCAGCTACCACTTCTTCGCCCTGGTCACCGACGCTGGCTTCATCCCCTTCTACGTCTACACTCTTCTCCTTTCGCGCCGAAATGCAGACATGGAAGCTGGGACTGCTGGACGTTGGAGAACGATGTTTCCTACCGACGGTGATACGGACAAGATACTCCTTACGACATGGCTTACTGCAATCACTGCAGCAGGGCTTCATCTGGTCTCGGCGTTCATCGACATGTATCTGATTGTCATCTTCAGGAAGATCACCAAGCTTCCACCTGACATGAACCCCTTAGAGGATAACCTGACTCGCAGGAAGTCGAAGCACAAGGCGAAGAACTCATCGATTTCCGCTATTACGCCCTTCCTTGACGACGACAAGCGGTTCAGTGCACAGAGCACAACTTCACTTGACAGGAATTCGCAGTCGGATCCATTGCTTTCGCATGACGTTCCTAGTCCCACCAAAACACAGATGTCGTTCATGCATACTCGTAACAACTCCGAAACAGCATACTCGCCGCACACTCCTCAGTCCGCTCGTCAGTCCAAGGAGCGCTTCTCGGTGTACTCGCAGCCCCAAACCGCTCGCCAATCTCGCACAAGCCTTGCGCACCGTGATGACTTCTACCGCCGGGACGACAATATTGACAATGAGACCTTGGCTCAGCGCAAATCTTTCCTTGCACAGCAAGCAAAGATGCAGCAGCACGACAGGAACAACTCTTCCGTTACATCCTCTTCTAAGCAGGAATTCTACACACCTCCCACGACTGCCCGCAGCGACAAGCGTGAGGCTGCCGGAGACATCGCCCTCCAAAGAATTAGTCGCGAAGATCTGCAGAACGATAACTGGTTCGTCCATCCTGAAGACGACGAGGAGCAGGGTAATGATAATCGTTACTTGGCTCCCAAGCAGTCTGCCTTTGGTCAGAAGAAGGGTTATGCCGCCGTTCGTGCATATGATGTATCAGACGTCGAAGATGAGATCGACCGACCGATGATCCCCCAGCCTCTGCGCATGAATCCGCCGACTCCTCAACCTACACCTCCTCCGATTCCCAACTTCGACAGCAAGAAGAACACGCCACCTCCCTCCGGACTTCAGCGTACACAGACAACGGCCTCGATCTCCACAGAAGCCACCTTCAACCGCTCCCACTCGCGCGGCAGCACACCGAAGTCGCGCTACTACGGCGACCTGAAGACTGCAACGGCTGGTGTCAGGAATGGTGGATCAGCTTCGAACTCACCTGCGACTTCGCCGAAGAAGGGTTCGTTCAAGAACCAGCCCAATCACCTTCCTAGTGCGACTGCACAGTACACCGTCAACAGCTCGCCTGTCAAGAACAACATGGCGCAAAATGCGCCATTCAGTCTCGACAAGAAGTCATACACTAGTGTGCGCAAGACTGGCGAATTCAATCACACGCCCGTGAAGGCGATCTCACCCCGTGTCGTGAGCAGATCTGGCATTGACTACGTCAACCCCTACGAGTTTGACGATTCGGACATTCCTACCCCAGGCCGCAGACGCGATGTCAGTGGAAAGATCGCAGAGGAGGGTCGCGGTGGAGCATGGAACAGCGATGGATTGACACAGCGCAAACCCAGCGGTGTTGGCTACGCTTTTTAGTCGCGCATATACCTCTGTTCGCAATTGGCGTTATGGAAATATCCTTGTGTGATTTGACGGGACGCAAATGTTTGGATACCTTGGAACTGCAGATACGGTGTTTGTACATGATATCAGGATTTACATAGCGCCTCAGCAGGCGAGACTTGACGGATGCATTGGTTGCTGGAATTCAAGCCTCGGCTCTCTCTAATCGACGACGTGACCTGGCTATGTGATACAAGACAGCGCAATGGCCTTCGAGTCTGTCAGAAAATGTCAGCAGGCAACATAACTCCATGTTAATCCTTCCAAGCCTTCTCGCGAATACGCGTTCACGCAAGCTGGTGCGTTCGAGCGCCCAAAACGGTGGTTGCCGTCTGCCTGAATCACTCAGAAATGCGAGTGTGGAGCACCGTTAATTGATTGCGTCTGTAATTCACGCACAAACAAGCCGGAGAACAACGCAAGACGAACGGATTTCCTGCTGGGCGCTCTGTCATGCAGCAGCCTGCATGAGGGGCCCATCACAGATGCTGCAAAACTTTTACAACCCGTCGCGGCGGCTGCATTGCGTGCGCTTAGCCATGCATCTGGTCAAATCAATCACTTGCTTGCGCGTGCACCCGTGGCTCGCCACCGCTAAGCACGCGCGTTTTCTGGGGCACTCGTGATCGCGCGGCATCACTCGATGTTGAGGACCATACTTCTCCTCGTCACCTGTACGCGACGCGCCGCTTGATCCTTCCCCTGACTACTCTGCGCGTTCTGTTTTTCCTGTCCTGCCTCACTGTTCAGTTGTTTGGGGCTCGGTCCTCTCTACTAGGGTGACGCGAACGGTTTCTTAACTCATCAGCACGCGCCGAAGCCGAGAACACGTCCGTGGACCAACCGTCCCAATCAATCACCCCGCCATCAGGGTATCTTGCCCTTGTCTGCGTACACTATCCAACTATTCCATTGTTTCTCTGTTGCTTCTTGGACCCGGATCAGTTGTATCTTGCGATATATCACGTTGGGACCTTACCCCGCCGCCACGATGCGTAAGTCTAAGTCGCGTCTCTAGCACGATCGCGATGAGCGTCCACTTACGCCATGCATCACAGAGACCGACACAGCCCACCCCGTAGACATAGCCACGCCGCATAAATTGGATGTGCCCGAATCGCAAGAGAGCGTAGAATCTACAGTCTCAAGCACTTTCTCTGCACCGGCTCTAGCATCGACCTCGAGTAACCTGTCCTCGGATCAAGATGTAGCTTCACCGTCTAAGCCCAGTGGCCAAGCACATCACAGTAGCCCTGTCCATGAGCCAATGCCAGCCTCACCAAGTCGAACCCATAGTCGTGTCGCGACAGTAGATGCACCTCGGATTGACGCAGCCGCTGCGAACGCGCCGCAAGCCGGTCACACAACAGCAACACCAATGCCCCGGAGGTCCCCGACCACCCAGGGCTTCAAGAGGAGTGCAGATGGATTAGTGAAGGGGGGTGGATCGTCTACAAGTCCAACGCAAAGGACCTTCGCGCACAAACGTAACAAGAGCATGGATACACATTCGAATACGCGCATTGGAGAGGTGCGTAAGAGTCGTTCAAGACACGTCCCCTACGCGGCTAACCGATATGCAGCTATCCGCCCAACTTAAAACGCGTCTCTCGTATGCAATGGTCAAAGTGCAGAATGGCTGGGAGAAGCAGTCCCTTGAGGAATTGGAAGAAGTCCACTCGCAGAAGGGGTCGCCCAACTCTGCACCTGGTGGCTCTCGAGCCGCATTTGACTCTCCGTCTACCACAGACTATCGTCGAAGATCAAGCGCCATCTCCGACAGCTCTGACTACATGATGATGTCTCCGGCTTCTGAGTCAACGCGGTCACATGCGGTCAACTCAGGTAAGTCTTGTGATCCCTCTTCGATGTGAAGGATCATCGTACTGACACCTGTTAGCATACTGGCAGTTCACCAATAAGCCAGCGATGAATGCTGCCGCTAACCTGATATCCATCACTGGCGGTCACGCGTCTGCTGCCGCTCCCGAGTTCGAGTCTGCAAGACGACGTCGATCGAGCACAACACATCCGCCACCATCAATGCTAGGATTAGCGCAAAGAAAGCACCATAGTGATGTGGGCGCCGGGCATCGTGCACCGACAACACCTCGGGCAGGCATCCTTCGCATGCCGAGCCAGCAAGCCGAGAAGGACGCTGTCGACACACTGTTGTTCATGAGCAGTCCAAAGAACTCGCAGCATTTTCCACATACAAGCCAAGCCGGTCAAAGCTCCCTGCGCGAAGGAGCTCCTCAACGACGCGTCATGTTCGAGGCGTATCCGCCTCAGGACCGACGAATGGTGTACCAACCACCAATGCCCACCTCAAGCCACTACACAACCGGACCGTATGCACCGCAGCCGGCGCGGTAGTCAGCAGTGAAGCTATCCTGCAACCACCTAGGACCTTTCAACACCCTCATCTCTATGGCTCGGCGAATGCATTGCATTGACGGCGTTGTGGTGTGGTAATACCCATTTGCTTGTTGCATCAAAGGCATATTCTTACTCGAACAAACCAGGATTACCGTGGAGGCTATCCCTTTTGCGCCTGTTGTCCCTCACAGGAGGCATATTGGCTACTTTTGAGCACTGCGTTGTCATTTACTAACAAGCTTCAGCGCCTATGGCCTGATTTGTGAATCAAGCGAGCATTTGTAGAAGTAACAACGACATCTTAACGACATAATGAAATTATACTTGACATCAAGATGCCTTTTGTGTGCTTGGAACAATCGAGCGTAGTGAGTCGTGTGATCAGACTGTCCAAAGATCTTTCCGATCCGCAATAATTGTCCGATCAATCGCCGATTCGTTCTCTGTTGTATACTTACAAAGCGTGTGATGCCTGACATGCAACATAGGAGTGCCACCACCTTAACGGTGACCTGAGCTTTTTGGCGACACGACTGCTTCGCCGAATCTACTCCGACCTTGCGCCTACGTAGCGAGCTGCAGATCCTCAACAAAGGGTACTCATAGCATGGCATACCCCAGAATCCTGGCTCGACTACGATCTGCGGCCTGGGGCTGAAGTATGTGTAGACCTTGATTGCAGCTTCCACTTGTCATCGAGTTCGTAGAGGGTTGTATGAGTGCCTTCTTCCTCAGATTATCTCGCAACTGCCATTTGAGGCCAAGACACCAAAGCCGTTGCCCAGACATCTCAAGAGCCTCAACTTGTTTTCCTCCCACGCAAGACCCAATTCAGACACCCATATCAGTCCCACTCCTTGATCGGTGTTCCTGCATGGCCGCTCTTACCGGGGTCGTGCGGGAGTGCGCTTATGAGGTCATCCTTGCTCCGTGGGTCGCATCGCTCAAATCAGCGTATCAGCCCACAGACGCTCCAGCTTCGCGTGCCCGCAGCCCCTTAGTCAGTTTGACGAAACATTTAAATACTCCAGAGTCCCACCTGCACTTCCCCATTGACTTTTCTGCCGTACATTCCTTCCCCAGACCGGCCAGTGACTTCCCTGCGTTCGAAACGCCTGACGTGTTGCTGAGCTCACAACTTTTTTGAGCCAGCTTGAGCCCGGACCACCACCGACCTCCGATCGAAACGAGCGATCGATAAGCCTCTTCGCCGACAAAAGCGAGGATGTCGGTTTCTGCGGCGCTGAAAGCTAGGGTCAGGAGACCCAGCTATTTGAAGAAGATTGCGAAGGCGGAGGATCTGATTCACCACTTCCCCAACGATGCGTACATTGGGTGGTCTGGCTTCACAGGTGTCGGTTACCCAAAGTGAGTGGAGCTCTTTTTGTTTCGGCGAGTTAATTTCGAAAGGATGCGGCAGTTCAATTGGAAGAGAAGGGATGTTTGCAGTTACTTTTGTGGAGATGTGACGTGGGTTGGTGTTGAGCGTATGCCGAGGGGGAACGGAAGTTCAAAGACTAGAAAGATTGCCGAGACATCTCCGACTCCACAACCTTGGGTCGAGAAACGCGAGGACTGGAGCCTGGCTTCAAGCATCGTATGTCTAGAGAGACTGACAATTCCTGCGCAGGAAGATACCGATTGCCCTTGCAGAGCATGTCGAGAAGAACAACCTTCAAGGCAAGCTCAAGTACAACTTATTCGTTGGTGCTTCGTCTGGCGCAGAGACTGAGAACCGATGGGCGAGAAACAACATGATCAACCGCCGTTCGCCGCATCAGGTCGGTAAGGATATTGCCAAGGGTATCAACAACGGCAACATCCATTTCTGGGATAAGCATCTGAGCATGTTCCCCGTGGATTTGATGTACGGGTTTTACACACTCGACAAGCCACAGAACCGCCTGGATGTCACCATTGTCGAGGCGTCTGCGATCACAGAAGATGGTGGCATTATTCCTGGTGCCTCAGTTGGTGCAACACCAGAGCTCGTCCAGATGGCCGACAAGATCATCATCGAGGTCAACACCGCGAGCCCTAGCTACGAGGGTCTTCACGACATCACAATGACCGATCTGCCGCCCAACCGGAAGCCGTACCTGGTCATGTCTCCTGAGGATCGTATTGGTACACCACACGTCCCCGTCGATCCCGAGAAGGTTATTGCCATCGTCGAGAGCGACTACGCCGATCAGACGCAGCCCAATGCCCCGGCGGACGAGACCTCGAAGGCCATTGCTGGTAACCTTATCGAATTCTTGGAGCACGAGGTCAGCAAAGGACGCCTTCCCAAGAATCTCCTTCCTCTCCAGTCTGGTATTGGCAACATCGCGAACGCGGTCATTGAGGGCCTTGCGACAGGAGGTGCCAACTTCAAGAACCTGAAGGTCTGGACCGAGGTTCTCCAGGACTCTTTTCTTGACCTGTTCGACTCTGGTAACCTTGACTTCGCTACCGCTACCTCAATCCGTTTCTCGCCCGATGGATTCCAGCGCTTCTACAATAAATGGGAGGAGTACTCCCCGAAGCTGTTGCTTCGCTCGCAACAGGTCTCAAACTCCCCTGAGATCATCCGCCGTCTCGGTGTCATTGGGTAGGCCTGCACATCTAGAAGAGTTTGGGGCTTCGTTAACAACTCCTAGTATGAACACCCCTGTAGAAGTCGACATCTACGCTCACGCCAACTCTACCTGCGTCATGGGCTCGCGCATCCTGAACGGTCTCGGTGGTTCAGCCGATTTCCTGCGCTCCGCCAAATACTCTATCATGCACACACCCTCCACCCGCCCCTCCAAGAACGATCCCACCGGAGTATCCTGCATTGTGCCCAAGGTCACTCACGTCGACCAGACCGAGCATGATCTCGACGTTGTCGTTACCGAGCAGGGTCTCGCCGACGTCCGCGGCATGTCTCCTCGCCAGCGTGCCAGGGTTATCATTGACAAGTGCGCTCACCCTGACTACAAGCCCATTCTCCAGGACTACTTCGACAAGGCCGAGTTTGAGTGCCTGAGGAAGGGATGGGGGCACCAGCCGCATCTGCTATGGAACGCATATGACATGCACAAGCACTTGAACGAGCACGGCACCATGAAGTTGCCCAAGTGGGACTACACAAGTGCTGAGGCCGGCATGCGCTAAGCTGTAGCCATAACAATGTACAAAGAGAATAAATAAGTCAACAGTTCACAAAGCTTGCAGTCCTTCCTTGCATCCCGTGTTGGAAAAGGATGGTTTATCGTGATGCTGGAGGTAGCTATCGCACTCTGCGTTTCAGAATCGATCACTAAAAAGACGAGTGATGACTCCACGCGTGCTCCTCATCGCCATCACGGATTGCTTCACGGATCGGCAAAAGCAAAAGCAAAAGCAAAAACAAAGCGACCGATGTGGGACTCGAACCCACAGCCTCAGCCTTAGGAGGGCTGCGCGCTACCATTGCGCCAACCGGCCGGGTCTCATGACGAATTATGAAGATGCGGAGCATAGCAGCACATATATTGCCCTCTACCACACAGTCTTGCGGTACCTTCACCTCCAATCGACAGCGCGGACGCGTTCGCTGCGATGAGTGGGGCATTCGTTGTTCGATTGCGCGCCGAACGCAACCGGCTGCGGGGTTCCATGGTATGCGGTGATGCCGATTGGTGTCGGTCTCTTCCAGCTCGTTCGTCGTCAGAGCGCATGAGATCGAACGCCGTGGTGATGCTGACAGCGTGCAATGTGCAAGCTTGGGAAAAGAGGGGAATGGCGATGAAGTTGCGTACAAGTTGCGTGGTGGTGAACGTGAGAGGCCACAGTTGCGACAGGAGGTTCACGCTAGCGCCGTCACGCGCTTGAGCCGCAACTTCCTTCCGTGCATCGCTCCTGCCTCTGCAATCTCGCTCAACATGACTGTCGTTTGTGCCCTCTGCACAAATGCTGTTGTTTTAAATTGATTGCGTTCTGCATAAATCGTGCTCAGCAGGTCGCTCCTGCGGTCCACGACGTCCGCCATGAGCGTGGCCGCTGTCAGGCCCGTCAGATCACGAATGCAATCAGGTCGTTTATGTATATCCGCGCTTGGTTCTGCTTGCCATCCCAGCTGCCTCATCTTCAAGTTTCTCTCGCGTTGAAAGCACGTACGCAACTTCTGCTTACGGTCATGCACTTCTTGTTAGTGTACCCGCTTGCTTTAGTCATTCTCTATACCATTGCGTTCTTCATGCGGTTGTTTCTGTCCTGGACTGTTGGTCCTACCGAACTGCCTGAGGATCAGCTTGAGGATCAGCCCGAGCCACAGCAACAGCAACAGCGCGAGAAAAGGTCCGAACAACTATCCAAGCCGCAGCCTGAGCAACAGCGTAAACCCCCCCCCCCCCCGCGACGTGAGAACGGCCGACCGCTTAACAGACGATTGTGGCTTTGATACGCAACGCTCACATCAATACCACGATGGTCTGTCATTTGTTGCTAGGACAGATGTCTTGCACAATCTTAGCAATCTATCTAGCTCGCTCTGTTCGTCCCTTGTTATTATGCCATGGGTTCGACCGGAAGTATCCCCCCTCTGGCTAAGGCAGACTCTTATGCGTGCGTAGGTCGTTTCTCGAAATAAAAGTGCTCAAGAATCTAGCGGGCTTTCATAATGTCGAAGACCGGCGACATTGTCCTCTATGTGCTCCTTGATGCTGCCATCCTACTCATTATCATATTCATGATCCTTCTTTTATTATTCGAAGCTCGCCGGACCAGAGTCTGTGAACTTCGGACTGCTCGAACGAGAGACGTTGAGAGCCGCACTCCACAATCTCTACCCGGTGAACAGTTCCCTACTGGTCGTCCAATCCACTCAGACATCCCACTTGTCCCACAACAGAGTGCTCGCGTAGTCACCAAAGCCCCAATTTCTCACAATCCGTATGACTCCAGATACACATATGCTTGCGATTGCTCTAATACCTAGATGGGCGATGGTGGAAGTTGCCCACACAGTTGATCTGTCTGACTGTCTGACTTATGAAGATTTGCTTCTGGAGATCCAAGTGGGACGGCTCGTGATTTCCAGCGTTCGAGTCGTTGCTCACAAATCTAAACTGAACAGAAGACACTAGTCAATGATTGAGAAAAGGAAAGACGCAATGGAAATGAATAGAGAGGTTTTTTATCTTGTTACCCAGAGCATATAAAGTTCGCGTGGTCGTCCTGCTACATGATAAGAACTCGCTCTGAATGTATCCCAACGCCACGTGTATATTTGCAGCTACCGACCGCGATGATGCCCGCAATGAATGTCATTGTTTTCACTCTCGTTCTGGAATAGCTGTAGGTGCTGCTTGTCATCAAACTGTGCTGTCAAATCGTCTACGACTGTGAAGTAGGCTTGCAGATATGCAACAACGAATACAGAAGCTAGCTGAGTTCAGACGTAAGCTACCCACCGTGTGCTTTCCATCAAGCTCAGCGATCTGCACTAGGCTGTTATAGTCCTAGGCCGTACACGACCTGATAGGACCTGGTGCGTCAGCAAGCTGGGTGAGAGAGGCTTAGAGTACTGTAGCTACGTTATACTGGAAAGGTTGCGAACGTTTGGCGCAAGCGACCACGTCGACCTGCGATCGTGGCTGATGTCGTTCGTCTGATTGTCGTCAGCATATATGCTAGATAGATCGCAACTCATCGCCCTTGTCTATTGATCAGTGATCTCGAACCTTATACAGCACCGTCGTTCATCCATCTACGTCCTTACCAAGAGCCATGTCAGAAGTCCAGCTAGTACATTCTGTGTTGGGCGGTGTAGCGCTATGGTGTTTAATCATACACATCCTAGCATGAATGAGATATGTACATACAAGACCGGCACGTCTCGGAAGCTACAATGCTAGGGAAGGGTACGGCGCAGCCTAGTCAGCCGCTTGAGATGGTGCTATTCACAACGCCTGCGGACCGTCCCGTGAATTCAGGTACTAGACATGCAGTAGTCTCGCCGGACTGCGTTGTTTGGCAGCTAGAGCAAGCGTTTATCACCACGCGCTCCCCTCTGCAGCTACGGCTGACTAGTAACACGTCGCTCTTTCTTAAGCAGATACTGTGCCCTCTTCACTTCTTTCGCAGCGCCAATATGACGACGTACTGGAGAACCCACAAGTTTGAAATCATCGCCTGGGTTATCGTAGGCGTCCTCTTGATTGTGTTTCTCGCCTGATCCTGCAATCCCCAGCGCAAGACCAGTATACAGCCAGCGACCCCCATTTTACGGCCTCGCCGGTATTCATAATGATCATGATGTGGAGCTCGCGCCGCTTCCACGTGCCTTCGTGTCTGCGCCCCTATATGAGAATCACGAGCGTGATCTTTGGATGTCAGATTACACAGATCTTGAGAAGCACGCTGATGGGCTTCACTATCCTAAGCATCTGGAGTCGGTAAGAGTCGCCGGTCGTGATAGCAGCCAAAGCTAGCATATGAATACGCTGCCATCATCTGCACCGTATCAATGTATTCCAGGATGCGTGACCGCGCTTTGTCACAAGCTGAGCGTGAAGACCTGCAGGACTGCGACCGTAGTCTTGAAAAGCAACGTTCGTGTCTTGTTCTGCAGCACTCCCCGCCACACATCATGATGCCGAACGACACGGTCTTGCACATCATTATTCTTTACGGCATCTTCCTGGCGGTACCTCTGCTCTTCTTCATCTTGTACATCATGTTCAAGACCTTGGAGTGCGAGAAAGACAAGGTCTTCAAGGAGGAAATGTAGAGGAAGGCCAGGGAGTTCGTACAGGAGATGGCGCACGGTGTCAAGAGCGAGATTGCACCGGCGATCACCATGCAAAGCTGTCACATCTTGCCATAGTCGGAGAATGTACTATTTCCTGGGGAAGATCCTTCGGTGCATGCTCTATCGGGCCGTCGCAGCAACTGCACTGTGGTGGGTTCAATGTCGCGATCCTCTCCTTGTGTGGTGTCAGACGTCTGAGTTGTCGCAGGGAGTCTCACGTTATCGGATTGGTGTTGTGCGAACAGCGCGAATGCGCTCTGCTGACATGAGATGCTCGTATTTTGTGGAGTCTTTGACGTTGCGTGATGTACACGAGGATTGGGTGCTGCCTGGCAATCGTGCATTGCATTGTCCGTGTGTCAGGGCTGCACCCGTCAAGCTGTTGCTTGTATGGATGCAACGTGCGACATCATCGAAGCAACAAAGGTTCGACGGTGAGAACATTCCTTGATTCACACGTCTTCGATGTAGTTGATGGACATGCCTGCAAACGGCTCCATCTGCAACGAGCCGTATTAGCCGGGAGATCGGTGCTAACCTTGAGAGGCTTAGATCTGCGAGACGCGCGGCCTGGTGTGGATATCACGTCATACGAGGAGCATCAATCTGGTGATGCATGCTGTGAAACCAGAGCTGAAGGCAACTGTTTGTGAAGCTTTGTTGCTGTGGAAGGGTTGTTAGAGACGCAGCAAAGGGCGGAAAGGGTCAATGGCAATGCTATAGATGGCAATCGCATTTTCTTTACGCAAATCATCATAGTGACCTGCGGCACGGGTAAACGGATCGAATTATATGGGTATAGCAAAAGCTCAGACAACTTGACTGCCAGGCTTTTGCGCCGCTCAAAAGCTGGAAACAAACTCAGTTATATAGGCAATTAGAAGATAAGTTCACAGTCGGCTACGCATTGTCTGAGCGCAGATAGGTCCTGTGTTGGGTACGAAAGTCAGCCATGGCGTGCATCACAAACATACAAGGTCACAGCGGGAGAGGCGAGTAAAGGTTGAAGTTTGTAAGCTATCATTGTAGCCGTGAATACATTCCATGAAATTCGTATTACAAAAGTATGATCATTGTGATCGAGGTATCCCAACACCGTGTATCATTCCGTATTCGACTGTGCCTGTCTCAGCTTGAGACGAAGCGTGGTATTATCCATTCGAAAGAGCCATTGTTGAACTTTTGAGATGGTTGTCGACTCGTTGTCGATGATGCGAGCCGCTTACAAAAGACCGGCAGCAAGGAAGAGACCACCAGCAAGGGCACCCATGGCGACGGGAGCCTGAGTGGCAGCGGCCATGCCGGAGGAGGCAGCCGAAGAGCCGGAGGCGCGAGCAGAGCTGGCGGCAGAGCTGGCGGAGGAGCGGAGCGAAGCAGCAACGCTAGACAGAGAGGAAGCGGCAGAGCCAGTGGCGGTGGCAGCCTCAGAGCTGACGCTGGCGAGAGCGGAAGAAGCACCACCCTCGATGGAGGAGAGGGCAGACGAGGCAGCGCTGTTGGCAGACGAGACCTGGGAGCCAAGCGAGGAGGTGACGGAGGCGAGAGCAGAGGAAGCGGCGCTCTCAACGGAGGAAACACCGCTGGCTCCAGGAAGAGCAGAGGTGATATCACCGGCGATGGAGGAGATGAGAGACTGGACCTGAGCCTGGGCAAGGCCGGCACCGGCGATCATGGCAATGGTGGAGAACTTCATGTTGATGGTAGTAGTTGGTTGGGGTTTTGGTGAGTGATTGAAGTGGTTGAGTTGATGAAAGTGATTGTGTGGTTGTGGATAAGAAGAAAGGTAGGGCAAGGCGAGGGCTCTTTCTTATATCGACAGCACAGCATGGTCTTAGCTCCACCTTAGGGCGTCATAGCTAGCCCAAAGCTTCAGCAACAAACAAACGGGACTCCCTTGCTGCACCGTCGCATGGCACCGCCTCCTTTCGTTTCCGCTACGTAACTGTAAAAACAGTCACTGGCTAGCGCCGCCACAGCCTGCTCTTGCCAGTAGGACACCTTGCCGCTTGCGGTAATTACATACAGTGGCGAACTACCATGATTGGAGCGTTCCTTGCTTACCCGTCGCTTTTTGTGGGGAGCTGTATGAGAAAGCTTGATCTGGGGATCAGCTCACTGACCACGGCCGTCTTCTGGCCATGACGAGTTGTTGATGCTAAGACCGCTTACGTTGCTTGGACGATGGAGGCGAGAATGCGGCCGCCGTGCACTGTTGGTTGCCCATGGCGCAATGTTACGCGTCGAGCGGCAAAACGTCTACGAGCGACGGGAAAGCATTCCAGCCAGCTGCTAAGCCTCCTCAGGCTGATTCTTGTCAGATCCAGGCCTTTGCAGCGTTCAATTGCCCTTTCAGACGCCGACAGCAGCTCAGACATGCCTTTTGGGCAGTCCACTGTTGTTCCCGCTAAGCTGCTATTTACAGCAATGTCAGCCACTGACGATCCAGCCAATTCAAAACAGTGAGCGTTTGTCTGCAGCCGGGTGTGAAATACGGGGCTATAGATCCACCTCATTTGGGGAGAATTCGAGCCACAGCCGCATCAGGGCGCGGAGAGTGTTGCCTCGCTTGCGGCTTGCTCAAGGTTTGAAACAGCTCAGTCTGTAACCATGATGTCATTGCGGCATCAAACCGCTCGATCAAACCGCTCGAACGAGTCTCGGGAGAATTGTCTCAACGCGCCAGACGATCAACCGAACTCCGATGCAGCCTCAGGAGATTGCAACCCAGAGCAGGGACGTTCGCTGCAACCGTGGCGATGGAAGTCGGCAACGTGACGACGTGGATGGGAGATTGGTCGATCTGGCGAATGAGCAGGGAAGAGCCGCCTACACGGCAATGGCGGTCTTGGCGCTGGGGAAGCCGCGTTTCCAAATTGGTCCAGCCTGCGATCGTTTACGCCAAAGTCTGCCAACAGCCTCAGTTTGCCTTGGTTCTCGACCCCCACACGTTTTAGAGTGCTTGGATCTGATGTCATTCTCGATCCAAGCGCAGCCATCTCATGAAGGCGTGCTCGACAGGCCGTCTTTTTCCCGCGTCGCAATTTCAGAACCGCCTCAGAATCCGATCGCCTACGACACGGATGCTTTCATCTTGGCTGCTCTCTATCCGGCTCTCGTTTCCTGAGATGCTGCCACTGAGCTGCTGGGACACTATCGAGACAGCTTGCCAACAACTTCAAGTCAAGATAGGAGACCGCACCGTTGCCCGGAGGAATGCAGTAGTCTTTCAGCCTGTTTGTCGTGGAAAGACCTTAACTAGATGGTAGCGCGCTCCCTCAGCCGTTGCCACATGCGGTCTCGATGTCATCCGCTTTGGGTCCGCGCGCATTTCACACATCCATTGACCACTAGCGGAATTAGCGTCCTACAGACACTGGCTGCTACTCGATATTTGACCTCTTCCTGGGCTTGCTGCGCCCAGCTTGTCGACGTGTCGCCTCTTCCACTCTCTTGAATGATCTTGTGCGCAGTTCATGTCGGGCCTCGCCAAGTGCACTGGCTGCTCAAACGTCGTACCCATCATGCGCAAGCCTGCATGCCCAGACTTCGCGGCCCACATGTCCAGCGAGACCGCAACCTTCCATTCTTGATAAGAGCCAGGAGATGCAATTGTTGTTGCCTGCATACGCGCGGTCATGGCAGTACGAATATGACGCGGCAATCGTGCGCCAGATCAATCAAGTCGACCGCCGCTTGAAATTGTCGTACCTATCGACTTCGGGGAACGAAAATGAACCTTGAGCGGTCCTATCGTAGACGTTGACCTCTGCGCATCAAAGCCGACGACCGCAACCACCGAAGAACTGAGCCCAGAATCAGCAAATTGGCAGTAGGAAGTACTGCGTAGCACACACCATGCTCTTTTCCCCAGAGCACTTGCATTGTGGCCGCCTGCGTTGGACACACCATCGAACATCTCTCTCGAAACGCGGCAAATCCGCAGGCTGGTAAATGATACCGTAACAGCAGTTTCTTCTCATCCGTAACGACTATCAAACATAAGTACTTCCCTCACTGGTAAGCTATAGCTATAAGTCTTATCTGTCGCGTGCTCTATGGCGCATCTCAAGGCTAAGCAAGCTGCGACGCAGTGTAAGAAGAGCGATCAGGAAAGCATGCTTACCTATAAAATCCCGCTCAACAGTCCTGTCTAGCTTTTCCTGTATTGAACAGCACGAGGCAGCGTACAGCTCTCTTCTCGACAGCTTTGATGAGCGTAACAGCTGACAGAGCGAATCGAGGCAACCAGCCATTTCGACACGATTGCTCCGCGGCCTGCATTGACTGTCTCAAGTACCAACGTCGACCTCTTTGATCGGGGAAATGTAGATGATAGTCAAACAGCGACCTTGGTTATTCTAGGAAGTACGCCACAGAATTACGCCCCGAGTGTTTGGCGGAGTAATTATAATCGAAGCATCGTGAATGAGAACTGCTGCTGAGATGCTGGACAGGATATTCAAGTCGTACTTCGCAGAATAACACCAAGTCGATATCTCGTCCGCGGGGTTCTGCCGGTGGGAGTGACCAGGACGTTTGCGGAGCGAGCACGAGGATGTACCGGAACGATTCGAGGGCACACATGTGACAACTTGGCGTGCATCTCAAGATCTGATAACAGTCGTTGTAGAATACCAGAAGCAATTATGGAATTAGCAATGTAGCAAAGTCATCCTCACACCCTACACTACTATATTGAGTGCCTACTAATGCCACTCCTAACTGCTGCAGTTATAGTTGTGGTGTCTGAGTGAATGCTAGCCGTTGCAGGAAAGACGTCTCTGTCCTTGGCATTGCGGAGCTTTCTTTCTGCCGGGCGAGCTTTGCGCCTGCATCTCCAACACCTCCGGCCTTAACCTCAGCCTCACCACCTGCTACACTGCCTCCGTGTAGCTGCAATCGAGTCGTAGGGACACGCACAATCGGTCAAAATGCTGGCTGCTCGCTCTTTCGCCGCCCCCGCGCGCCAATGCCTGCGCCAGGCCAGGCCCGCATTCGCACAGGTGAGCTCTTTCGCTGCAGTCGGCAGTGCTCGCGGACATATCTGGCGCCGTCGAGGAAACGCGCAGGCAGTTTGACTGACATTCGCACAAGTCTGCGTTCCGCACCTATGCCTCTGCGCCTTCTGAGGTCGCCAAGTTCAAGGGCACCAAGGGCAACGACGGCAAGTACACCGTCTCGTTCATCGAGGGTGACGGTATTGGCCCTGAGATCGCTCAGTCGGTCAAGGACATCTACTCGGCCGCAAACGTGCCCATCAAGTGGGAGACCTGCGATGTCACACCCCGCCTGAACCCCGACGGCAAGACGGTCATCCCCGACGAGTCCATCGAGAGCATCAACAGGAACTACGTCGCCCTCAAGGGTCCCCTCGCTACCCCCATCGGCAAGGGTCACGTTTCCCTCAACCTGACGCTCCGCCGTACCTTCAACCTCTTCGCCAACGTCCGTCCCTGCAGGTCGATCGAGGGCTTCAAGACCCCCTACGACAACGTCGACACCGTTCTGATCCGTGAGAACACCGAGGGCGAGTACTCCGGCATCGAGCACGTCGTTGTTGATGGCGTCGTCCAGTCCATCAAGCTCATCACCCGCGAGGCTTCCGAGCGCGTCCTCCGTTACGCCTTCCAGCACGCCCGTGACATTGGCAGGAAGAAGGTTCGCGCTGTTCACAAGGCCACCATCATGAAGATGTCCGATGGTCTTTTCCTCAGCACTGCACGTGAGCTCGCCAAGGAGTACCCCGACATTGAGTTTGACGCTGAGCTCCTCGACAACACCTGCCTGAAAATGGTCACCGATCCTCTTCCCTACAACGACAAGGTTCTCGTCATGCCCAACTTGTACGGAGACATTCTCTCCGACATGTGCGCCGGTCTGATCGGTGGTCTTGGTCTTACCCCTTCCGGTAACATTGGTGACGAGTGCTCTATCTTCGAGGCTGTCCACGGATCCGCCCCTGATATCGCTGGCAAGCAGCTCGCTAACCCCACTGCTCTGCTTCTCTCCTCCATCATGATGCTGCGACACATGGGTCTCAACTCTGAGGCCGCCAACATTGAGCAGGCCATTATGAAGACCATCGCTGCTGGCAAGGTACGTTTGCTCAACATGACCGCACCCAGAGAGCAATTCACTAACATATGCACAGTACATCACCGGCGATCTCGGCGGCAAGGCCAAGACATACGAGTACACCGACGCTGTCATCAAGGCCCTGAACTAGATTTGACGTGATTTATGAGCATTTTTGAATGACGGGACGGTAGCGATTGCATATTTGTGGATATGTACCAGTCATTGTACATTACAGCTGCCATTTGATATTGCTAGACAGTTGATATCCGTATTCATTTTCTCCGCATCAGTCTTATCTGATCCAGTTTGATCTACACGTGATAGCGCATCATAAGGCCATTCGCACCTGGGCCAACTTCGGCGCAAGTCGCGTTGAGCTCTGAACTTTGATTCTCCACGCGACTTTGTCACTCGTTCTCACAATCTTGGAGCAGGACAACATGCCTCCTCGATTGCCCTTTCGAATAGCTACCAGATCTTATGCCACGCTCAGAAAGAAGCCAGCCCCAATTCTCCGTCCACGACAAGCTCCATCACGTTCCTCACCTACCCAAGCTTCCGCAACACCTCCGCCTCCACCACCCAGCTGGACACAGAACCCCTCTCTCCGCCGCACCGCCCGCATCCTAGCATGGAGCACCAACGTCATCGCCGGTCTCTGCGCCATAACCTTCGTCCGCGACAACCTCATCCGCATCGACGTAATCCGCGGCTCATCCATGTCTCCTACGCTCTCGCCGATCGTGCACGAAACCGGCGTTGAAGACTGGGTCGTCATAGCCCCTGTTCGCGAGCGGCCGCCCAAGATGCAATACCAAGACGGCCGCGCGTTTGTCGAGGAACAAGAGCAGAAGGAGGGCGAGGGCGTAAGACGGGGCGACGTGGTCACGTTCTGGAAACCGCATAGACCCGAGGAGATCAGTATTAAGCGTGTTGTGGCGCTGCCGGGCGATGTGGTGTTTCCTAAGCGGGGATATGCGCTGGACCCTGAGATTGTGAGAGCCAGGCGCGCGCATACGCTTGATGGGCTGCCGGAGGTGGATGAGGATGCTGTTGGTGGTAGCTTGGAGGAGCTGGAGCTTGGGAGGGTGGTCGTGCCGTTTGGACATGTGTGGGTAGAGGGAGACAATTGGCGGAATAGCTACGATAGCCGGGACTTCGGACCAGTTGCCAAGGGATTGATTGAGGGGAGGGCTGTGAAGATTTGGAGGGGGTGGTTCGATTGGAGGGACGTTGGGGATGAGCGAGAGAAGAGGGGCAGGAGTAGGATTATGAAGGGCAGAGGAGAGGTTCCGAAGGTTTTTCTGGAGTGAGGCCTATCTTCGCGAAATTCTACATGGCGTAGAAGACAGTCTCTGTTCAAGGAGTAATTGCGAAGGTACGTATATGGTCATCGACATAATGGTTAAAGTACTGACTCAAGCCTAGGAGCTGCCGAACAGAGCCTCGATCTCTTTGCACACGGCATCAGTAACGCCCTTTGTATTCTCGCTACCACCCAGGTCTTTCGTCTTAACGCCTCTTGCTGTCACATTCTCTACAGCCTTCATGAGCGCATCAGCTCCCTTCTCCTCGCCAACCCACCGAACCATCTCTGCAGCGCTCCAGAACGCGCCAACCGGGTTCGCAATGCCTTTGCCAGCGATATCTGGTGCAGATCCATGGATGGGCTCGAACATTGAAGGGTTTGCTCGAGTAGGATCCAGGTTGCTGGACGGCGCAATACCGATACTGCCAGACAAGGCCGCAGCCAGATCGGTCAGGATGTCTGCATGCAAGTTGGTCGCAACAACGGTGTCCATTGACTTTGGATGCAAGACCATGCGGACTGTGATAGCATCAACAAGCATCTTCTCGGTCTTGACATCGGGATACTCCTTGGCGATCTCGTAGAAGATCTTGTCCCAGAACACCATGCCATGCCTCATTGCATTCGACTTTGTGCAGAGGATGAGATGCTTCCTCGGCCGGGAGCGGGCAGTCTCAAAGGCAAAGCGCATGATGCGTTCTGTGCCCACACGGGTGTAGACAGTAAGCTCGGTCGCAATGGCGTGCGGAGCGCTCTCATTGCTGATACCACCCTGGCCTGAGTATTCGCCCTCGCTGTTCTCGCGGATGAACATCCAGTCAAGGTCGCCAATCTGGCATCCTTCCAACGGGCTCTTTGTACCCTCGAGGATCCTATTGGGTCGCCTGTTGACATACTGGTTGAGCTCTTTGCGGATAGGCAGGATCAGATTCCAGAGGGATATGTGGTCTGGGACGTCTGGCCAGCCAACGGCACCGAAGTAGATGGCGTCGAACTTTTTGAGCTGCTCGATGCCATCAGGTGGCATGTACCAGCCGCGTTCGAGATACTTCTTCGAGGACCAGTCGAATGTGGTGAAGTCGAATTGGAATCCTCCAACGACTTCTGATAGCTTGGTGAGGACCTGGATGGCGGCTTCCGTGATCTCCACGCCAATGCCGTCACCTGGAATGCAGGCGATCTGGTGTATCTTGCCGATTTCGTGAACGTGGGAAGGCATGCTGTGAGCTGTGACTGTGTTGCTTGTATGTTTGAAAAGGCAGCTTCAAGACTTCTTATATATAGCTGTATAGGCTACCACTCCCCTCCGGACATTCAAAGGCCGCACGAATTAAATGCTCCTCCGGAAGAGTCCAACAGCTCCGAGATCGCTACCATGCCTGTTGTGTGATGGCGCATGCACCCCTGCAAGCTAGACCCTGACTGCCCCGCCGTGCACCGAACCGCCCCACGTTCACGCAGGAAGCCACGAAGCTCACCGCTAGACGAGACGAGACCATCGTCGTGTTGCTCCAGCTACCTTTCCTCAACGTACTTCACTTCTCCTTCCCTTTACATCCTGATCCTTCCCTTCGAACCCCCACACGGCTTCATCACAAATACACATCACAACCAGACAACATGGCAACTTTCTTCGATGGTGTTAAGAAGAGCTGGCAGGACGTCCCCGTCGATGCTTCCAAGGACAATGCCATCTCCACCACAGAGTTCCTCGAGGCTGCTGAGAGCCTGACCACATTGTTCGGTATGTCCTTCTCAATGTCTCTCAATGGCAGTCCTCACTAACATGCTGCAGATCTTCTGGGTTCCGCAGCATTCAAGCCTGTCAAGAACGACATGTCTGGCAACGTCAAGGTACGCCGCATGTAGATTTGGAGGTGCTGTGCCATAGCTAACATGTCCCAGAAAATCCGTGACCGCCAGCTTGCCGCTCCCACCCTCTCCGAGACCCTCCAGGAGCTTGTTCTCAACGAGCTCAAGGAGAAGAAGCACACAGCCACCGAAGGCCTGGTCTGGCTCAACCGGTACGTTCCTACGATTGAGTCTCACTCCAATCACTAATACACCCTTGAAGTGGCCTAGACTTCACCGCTCAGGCCCTCCGCCACAACATCTCGAACCCCCAGAAGGAGCTCGCCGACTCCTTCCGCGATGCCTACGGCAACACCCTCAAGCCCCACCACTCGTTCGTCGTCAAGCCGCTGTTCAGCGCCGCCATGAGCGCCACACCATACAGGAAGGACTTCTACGCCAAGCTTGGTGGCGACGATGCTAAGGTCCAGCAGCAGCTCGAGAGCTACTTGGCCGCGCTGGAGAAGATTGTTGCTACACTGAACCAGTTCTTGGCCAGGAAGGAGGCTAAGTGGTAGATACGATGACATGATATGCACGCGGATGGCACTGGATTGCTGTCGCGAAATTGAACTTTTGAACGCACAGAATGTCTCTGGTGCCGATATGACTACGATTGAGTCCTAACGCTGATCGAACAGCGTCAAGCTACGAACTTGCATCATTCTACTATGCTTGCTGCGAGTACTAACCCATCCCGCCTCATGTAACAGCCAGGCTCCAACGTTCGCGGCAGTACCACTTAAGATGATTCCGACAGTCGCTAACCTCAAATCTATCTCCTCTGGAACACGAACAACGCCTCGTCCTTCCCTGCAAAACTCGGCAGAGGCATCCGGAGCGTCAACTCGAATGCCTTCAAGTTTTTTTCAATCCACTCGTCCACCACCTGATCTTGAAATGCTGTGAAACCATTCCCATTCTGTGTGCCAGCCACTACAATCGTGTCGCCCTCGAACATCTTCAAGATCGGGCCAGTGAAGTCCCCTGTGGCTTGCGGATACACCAGCAACAGGATAGACCCTTTGCCGCCGTTGTTCTGCTTCAAATATTGTTTGCCATCGATCTTTATCGTATCTTTAATCCACGTGACCCTATATTCACTCAAACCCGAATCGATAGGCCGCACATTCAGCGCCTTCCACTCCGGCATTGGCAGAGGGAACTGCCGCAGCATATACGTCCAGTACCCATTTCCGCTGCCTACATCCAGAATTGGCAGAACATCTTCTTTCGAGGGCTTTGCGGGCTGCGCTAGTTTCGCCAGGACGTGCAGAGCGGAATAAGAGGGCACGATGCAGCCAAAGTGGTGATAGAATAGCGGCAGGATGTGATGTGAGATCTTGGTGTGATTTGTTGCTGGAATGGGGCCACACCATTCTAGCTCCTGGCAGCTGTAGCTCCAGAGACTGAGGTAGGGGTTGGTGTGTTTGCGGTCCTTTTTGGATGGCAGCAGACCGGATGTGGTATTGTGGTAGCGTGAACTCAGGTGCTCTGCGACTTGCTTGCGGATTGTGTTGGCTTTGGATTGCGATTTGAAGCCGTTCATGGCTTTGGGGAGGTTGAGAGAGGGGTCGAACAGAGATGTGTATGCTGTGATTTCTTCCTGGGAGGGGTACTGAGGTTCGGTGGGCTTTCCGGTTTCGTCATGGTACCAGTCGTGCATGCCATGCTTTCGCTTTCCTGAGATGGCTCGTTCGGTGATGTGTAGCGTAGTCTCTCCCTGGGCGCGGTAGACATATTGGTCTGTAGGCGGAATGAGGAAGGCTTCGCCTATACATCTTGCCAGGGGCTTGCCGCTCTGAATCGGATTGAACTCTTCATCTGACCAAGTGGCCAGGAAAGTGTCCGGATCGAAGTTCTTGAGAGCCATATTGGCTGTGTGACTTCAACTAGTCTCAACTTTTTCGAGATGCCCCGCTGGCAATTCCTCAATGACCTGCTCTCGTGTCAAGCTTCGTAACTCAGGACCCTAGACTAGCTCTTCCCGCTCGCCAATACAAGCAATTGTGAAATGATTGGCGAGTTAGTGGCTGCGGCATGATGGTGTTTACAAGAAGTCCATCTTCTACCGAAATCCGCTTCCGGTGGCCGCAGCCAATGACCGATCGCTGACAAGCCCAACCCACGAATCTCCGTCATCGATCAGTAAGCCACACCGACGCTAGGGGATCCCCACTCGCCAGAACTCTTAGCAACGCCTTACTCACCATTGCAAATGCAGGCTGAAAGGAACAAGCCTAGCTGTAGAACCTTCTTAAGATCCTCACTAATCGCTGCCTTGGCTAACTCAGGTCCATATAAAGACCGCTCGCACCGCCGGGCTGACAAGAACCCCTCTTTCTGATGTCAGACACTACACTGCCAGAGCAGCCCACATCTACTACTTCCTTCTTATCTACCAAGACATTTACTGCGCTTGTCGCATTAGCAGCAATAGCCCTGGCGTTCTCTAGTTCCTTCCGCAGCACCTTCACCTCAGTCCTCACTAAGCCTACCTCTCGCACAATGACCACCGCCGCCGCACCAGCAAGCATGAAGATCACCAAGCGCCCATGGTCGCATCGCGGCCACGCTGATCACGATTGGCTGTATACATACCACACGTTCTCTTTCGCCTCGTATTACGACCCGCGCCACGAATCCTTCGGTCCTCTGCGCGTCATCAACGAAGACCGTGTCAAGGCCGGTACCGGTTTCGGCACACACTCGCACGCCGAGTTCCTGATTTTCAGTTACATCGTGAACGGTACGCTCGAGCACAAGGACAGCATGGGCAACCTGGAGAACCTGAAGCGCGGAGAGGTGCAATTCACGAGCGCGGGAACGGGCATCAGACACTCCGAGTACAACAGGAATAAGGACGATGAGGTGCACTTCTTGCAAATTTGGGCGAAGCCGAACAAGAGGGGCCTGAAGCCGCATTACGAAACAAAGAAGTTCACCGATGAGCAGAAGACGGATAAGCTGTGCAGGATCATGGAGTCGACAGATCGTCTGGGTGATGAGAAGCATGCCATTGGACTTCAGGCGGACCTGAGCATGGATGCAAGCATTCTATCTCCGGGCAAGAAGGTCACGCATAACGTTGTTGCTGATGGGCCGAGGAAGCTCTTCGCACAGGTCATCATGGGCAAGAGGGCGCAGCCGAAAACTGGTGGTGCGCAGATTAAGATTGGCGAGACGGTGCTCGGGGAGGGCGATGGCGCGTACATTGACAACGTGAAGGGCCCAGCAAGCATCGAGATTGAGAGTGTTGGAGACAAGCCGGCTGAGTTCTTGTTGTTCGATATGGGCCCTGAGCAGCAGTAATTCCCTCCAGGCTAAGATGAAAGCATGTGTCTTTAGCGATTTTCTAGTATGTAGTCAACAATAGCCTGTACCATATATCGGTTCATCTGACAGGAGATTGCGTAGATGTCTACTTGCTACAGTGTACGTGCATTGTATAGAGATCTAGATGCTGGGTGCTCTCGGTCGCAGTACATTGTTGGACTGGAGTTTCGTGTGTGCACATCGTATGTCACCGCAATGCGAAACAATCATAACATGTCTCAATCCTCTTCTCTTGCTACCCTCACACTGTTTCCAACACCCGCATCGATACGCTGTTGCAACCATGGCTACTGCAATATTTCTTGCGCTGTTCGTAGCACTAGCTCATGCTAGATCGATGCCTCCTCTGCCACCCATCGTGATACGAGATGGTCTTGGAGATGTTTACAACACTGTCAAGAATGCAGGTCTCCCTGCAGGCCACAACACAACGTACTTTAGCGCCGAGTCGGCACGGACGTATGATACAGTAGCTTACAAGATGTATGTCGCCTTCATGATCTTCGGCACCGTGTCAGCCGCACTGCTGCTTCCTGTCGTTTATAGTCCCAACGCGATCCACTGGTGGCGACAGAAGCAGCACCGAGAGTCGAATAAGCAGCGGAAGGAAGACGTAGCAGAAGCTGCCATGCGAATGCGTGAGATGTGCGAGAGCATGCCGCCACCGCCAGCGGAAGCATATATACGCCCAGAGCGTGCTGTGCGGCCTGGAACGAACTTCTTCTAGCCGACTTAGCAGTAATATTGATGTGATTAATGTACTTGTTGAACATATGTTAGTCTTCTAACCCCTTCATGCTTTCACCCCAGCCAACACAAACATACTCATGCATATCGTGGCCCCGATTGCCCATACTTTGAATCGGAGCGGCGCCTGTCCGGGCGCAAGCTTCTCTGTGCCTGATTGCCAGATGTATACGTACGTGTACAACAAACGACTAGCCAGCCAACCTACCGAAAGCGTGTTCATGGTCAACGCTGAAAGGCCTGCGGCGTTGCCTGCTGTCACTGCTGCAGCGAAGAAAGGCAGAGCCTCGAAACCATTTGCTGAACATGCTTCGGCTCGTAACAGACGGCCGCGGAGCTGTTTGGCGTTAGGAGGAGAATATGCTTGGGCGGGTCTTTGTATGTACTTCTTCGTCTATATCGGCAGTCTTGAGCGTGTCAGGGAAGCTTCGAGGGCTGTTGCGATCGAAGAGCTTGGCGCCTGGGCCTGAGAGCCCTGAGTAGAAGCGCGGGATGAGAGCGAATACTAGGGCTGGCGGTATCTAACAGACATCAGTCCTGAGCTGGGACCAGCAGAGGTTTCGTGCTTTACCGTGAAGTACGAGATGTTCCTGTCGAAACTGAGTAGGAACGCCATCTTGTACTGTCTTCTTTTCTAGTCTGAAGGTATGCGGCTGATCCTGCTGTAAGTACTGTGTTGATTGCGCATGATGTTATGTATACAGTGTCTCTATGTAGGACGCCTGAACTATTGGGACGCATATTCGTCCGGTGGGATCTTTGTGTTCGGCCTCGGCCTGAAGTTGCTGCTGGGCTTTGTAAGTCATCCTCCATCCGCCTAATTCCCCGGATCTATGACGAGTCGTAGATAACAGACAATAGAGAAGGTACGTTCGTGTCATGGCCTCGGATTGGTAAGATGCAGATGGCCGGTCTGGGGATTCTGATTGGCTGACGCGGATGGGAATGCGGATAGCAAAAGACCAACGTGAAGCATGCCAGTTGACTGTATACACCCCAATTCATATGCAATCGATGTAAGCTTCTGAGTAGAAAGGTCAAGGGACTACAGAGCTCCGTAGGTGTGAGACAGCCGCACGATACTTGGGTCGATAGTTCCTAGGGTCCTGGACAGTGGAGATCATCATAGCTGATTGCTTTCGTAGCCAGTGCACTTACGAAGCTGTTGTCAGATTGCAATTGCATCCAACCTCTGTGAGATTGAATCACAAGTGACCGGTGAACATGAGAGGAGTTGCGCGCTGCTCGAGTGGACTTCGAGTGGGAACAGCCAAGCGGCGCTAGAAAGCTGCCCCCGAGCTCTCCACCACGCACGCGGCTCTCCAACCTCCCTGTCCATCTTCAACATCAGGCCAACCGCTCCACCTACGAAAGGTTTGAACCATCGCGAATGCGATCTGGCATCGAAGTGCGACCGAAAAAGAATTCAGGGCCGACCTCGGATCGGAACGGGTGCTCGGTCACACCATTGCTCAAGTCTCATGTTGTGGCGCAAATCTAGATCAAGATTAGATAAGATCAAGCAAAGACGATCAAGTCCAGTGGAGCACGACGGCTGAGGGGCGCAAAATCTGCAGGGCATCCGCATGATTCGTCTCGCACAAGCCTGTGAAGTTTAGTCAACCTTTGGCGAACGCAGCAGCGCCAGTTCCGTTTGGTCACCTTGTCCGACGACCACGCCATCGGAAGGATCTGATAAGATTAGTGGATCAGGGCTAAGCAGTTGATGGCTAGCAGGCATGAGGCCTCCTGCAGCCGTCACCACAATTCAAGCTCTGGCCCAGGCCGACAAGCCAACCAAGCACTGAGTTGAAAATGTCGACTGGTGGTGGATTGGTTTGCTGGGCCGTGAATCGGATATGTGATTCGAATATAATAGGGTTGTGTAGCCAGAGGAGCTGGCTTTGGCATCCTGGAATACTTTCACATAATGGTTGGATTATCTGAGACCATGGCAGCGAACATGGATCCCATTGTAGCTGCTCAGCACACCACAGAGATCAACCATGAGCCCAAGAGGGAGTTGAGCACTTTCGATGTGGACGAAGATGAGGCCATCCGCAAGGTCGAGGCTGCCACAACCGTCGATCCCGGTGCTCAACAGGGTATCAAGAATGTCGAGGCTGTCACATTGACATGGACGAAGACTTCGCTCGCGTGTGCGTTCGCATGGTAAGTTCCAACCCCTCAATCTCCATCAGAAAGAACCACTGACGGTTCGACACAGCATGTGGATGTTGTACCTCACAAATGCATTCCAGTCATCCATCACCGGCAACCTCACGCCATACGTTACCAGCGAATTCGAAGAGCACTCCCTGCTGACCGTCATCAACATCGTCTCGAACTCCATGGCCGCCGCCGTCTACATCCCTACGGCCAAACTGCTCGATCTTTGGGGTCGCGCCGAGGGCTTCTGTGTCATGGTCGGCTTCGCTACTCTTGGACTCATCCTCATGGCTGCCTCAAAGAGCTTGTACACCTACTGCGCCGCCCAAGTGTTCTACACCATTGGCTTCGGGGGTATGATCTACTGCGTGGACGTCATCACCGCGGATGCTTCAAGTCTGAAGCACCGAGGTCTGGCTTTTGCATTCACGTCCTCGCCGTACATCATCTCTGCGTTTGCTGGGCCTAAGTCTGCGGAGGGCTTCTACAATAACGTCAAGAACTGGCGTTGGGGGTTTGGTGCTTTCGCCATCATCGTGCCTGTCGTAGCGTCGCCGCTCTTCCTCATCTTGAAGATCAACTTGCGAAAGGCGAAGCGAGAGGGTGTTTTGGCTCGGGAGCCGAGCGACCGCAATGCTTTCCAGAGCATCATCTTCTACATTCGGGAATTCGATGGTAGGTGTGGCTTTCCTCACCGATGATGCTTGACTAACTTTGCGACAGCACCTGGCTCGTTTCTTCTTGCTAGCGGTCTCGTGATCTTCCTCCTGCCATTTACGCTTGCCGACTCTGCACCGAACGGCTGGAGCACCGGATACATCATTGCCATGCTGGTAATTGGCTTTGTCCTCCTGGTACTGTTCGGGCTGCACGAGCGCTTCACAGCTCAGGTCCCCTTCTTGCCCTACAACCTTCTACTCAACCGATCCGTTGTGGGTGCCTGTCTGCTATCGTTCACCTACCAGATCTCTTACTACGCCTGGAACAGCTACTTCACCTCTTTCTTGCAAGTCGTCAGCAACCTCACTCTCGCCGAAGCAGGATACGTCTCGTCGACATTCGATGTCCTGTCCGGGTTCCTCCTGCTGGGCTGCGGTTTCATCATTAGCAAGACAGGCCGTTTCCGTTGGCTGTTGTTCATCGCCATTCCCTTCTACCTCCTTGGTCAGGGTTTGATGATCCACTTCCGTCAACCAAACACCAGCGTTGGATACCTCGTCATGTGCCAGATTTTCATCTCCATTGGAGGTAGCATCATCATTCTTTGTGAGCAATTAGCTGTCATGGCGGCCGCTGATCACCAGCATGTCGCTTCTGTGCTGGCATTACTCAACATTTTCGGTTGGCTTGGTGGAGCTGTTGGCAGCACTATTTCTGGCGCGATCTGGACGAACTCGTTCCCGCAAGCTTTGGCGAGTCTTTTGCCTGAAGAGGATTTGGAGAACCTGGACTCCATCTACGGCGATCTCACGGTACAGTTGAGCTACGAGAGGGGCACTCCGACAAGGCTTGCGATTGAACAGGCATACGGTATCGCGCAGAAGAGGATGCTCATTGCTGGCACGTGCATCATGTGTCTGACGTTGGTCTGGATCGTGTTGATCAAGAACTACAACGTTGCCAAGATGCAGCAAACAAAGGGTCGTGTGTTTTAGAGAGCGCGCCGACGCTATAAGCGTATTTGTTGTAGTAGCAAAACACGGACAGCAGGTTTGCCCACACGGTTGTAGCCAACAAATAAGATCACATTGTCCCCGCCAGGAGGAGATAAGAAACGTCAACGATATGTCCAGGACCTCATCAATATAGAGCAGGTCAGTCTGATGTTGTTTCGTCCGACAACGGCATCGAGGGTGTGGCATTATGATACAACATCTGGTCATGTTCGATGTGGGAAGTCCTATCATCGCACACTGCAAGCGGCTTGATGGCTACCATGCTATTGATCGAATACAAATACGCGAATAAACTATACTTATGTCTACGCCAACTCCTGCGTGCAACGATGCTGCTAGTAATCAAACCGATCCGGCAATACAAGCGGGGCAACCAGACTCCATCCATAGATAGCATAGCACACCCATGCGCTGATGATCTTCGCCCAGCTAGCCCAGTAGGTGCGTCCAACAGGGACAAAGTCGGTCATGGCCTTCTCGTCGAAGTTGCTGGTAAGCAATGTAGCAACCCAGCATGCGCTCAGGAAGAAGATGACGTGGAAGAGACTGTAGTTGTACTGAGTGGCGTTGCGCTCGTCGTCACGGGGTGCCTTGGATGGGGCGTCGTCCTCGTCTTCAGAGTCGGAGTCGTCGAGCGCAGAGGCAGGCAGGGATCCAGACTCGACGGCGGCGCGGAGGGCAGCTTGGCGCATATCGCGGCGTGACTCGGGCTGCTGGGTGACGAGACCGTGCTCGTAGTCATCGGCGCCGACCTGCGCGTAGCCGTTGCCGTACGAGTTGCCTTGCGAGCCGAGGGCCAGGCCGTAGGTGGCGGCGCGGGTGGTGGTGTAGGCGACGGTAACGAAGGTCACGATGGCGCCGATGATGATGGTGGCTTTGCGGGTGCCGCGTGCGCGGATCAGTGGGTTGCACTGGTGGTCGTCGGGCTCCATGCCGACAGCGGAGAGGGTCAGGTAGGTGCAGTAGACGGCGACGATGGCGGACTGGGCGAGACCAGCGCGGGGGTTGACGTTCTGGACGGCGGGGTGGATGGAGATGACGGATGTGACGAGCAGGAGCAGGAGGTTGATCTGGACGTGTCAGTCGCAGGTTACATGAGTGTCAGGTCAACAGGAGTTCAAGGTACGTACCGTGATGGCTGCCTGATTCATGCCGCATCCGCTCTTGGCGAAGTAGATGTACATGACAATGGTCATGGCGAACGAGGCCAGGTACATGAACAGGGCAGAGCCGACAAGCATGCCCGTCCACATGCGCGACTCGGACGTCTCGATCTTCTCCTGGCAGTACTCGGCCCAGTTGTGGGCCAGGTCGACCAGCAGGATCAGGCCAACGAGGAGGAACAGGCAGGCGCCGGCCATGGCGAAGTAGTTGCCCCAGACGATGAAGAACGAGTTCGGGATGAAGAAGGTGAGGACGATCATGCCAATCCAGCCGAGCATCTTGGGGCCCCAGAAGCCGTTCTGGATCTTCGCGCGGCCGTCCTTGGAAGATCGCACGCCGATAAGCATGAGGGCCATGAGGACGTGGAAGAAGCCGAGGGCGAAGTTGATGCGCTGGACGGCGACGAAGCCGTAGCACTGCTCGCCGTGGCACTTGATGTCGACGTAGTCGAGGGTGAGCTTGCTGAGCTTCTTCATGGCCCAGTCGGTGAGCATGATCCACGAGACGATCGAGTTGACGAGCAGGATGAGGGCGTAGGCGATGCGGGTCGCGATGCTATTGCCGCATCTCCCTCCGCAGGAGCCCATGACGGCGCTGCAGGTGGCCGCGCCACAGCAGGATGCGGCGACGCTCCAGACCTGCGCGTGTTAGTGTGCGGAGGCGCCGTGTGGTGTGCATGACCTACAGTGCCCATGGCGGGCAGAGCCAGGAACGGGAGCGACAGTGCGGCGCCCATGGTTGCGGTTGCGGTTGTGGGGTTGGTGGTGGGTGTTGTGGAGAGACGCCTGCGCGACGACGCCTGAGGTGGAAGCCCCAGTGACGACGTTGGCGCGACTCGGATCCTGCCGAGCTTGGCGGGTTATCTCCGATGCGATCGCGGCCATGAGCCTCACGCATCAGGCACCTGCACGCCGGGTCGCCCTGTGATCCGCCTGCTGTTCAAGCCCTCTGGCGCATATCATCTAGCGCTGCAGCAGCCATCCTCCAGCCCGAGACTCGACTGCTTCGGCGTCCACCACGCGTGCTCGGTTCCCGTGCATGACCGTTATCTGTTCGACCCACTTGCTGTCATTGCGCGCTCCCCCAATCTCCATCCCCATGATTGCCGCGACTCCTTAACACACACCCCGACCGCCTGCCATGGTTGAACTGGAGAAGGCCACCCCGCACAAGAAGACGCGGGTCGTGTCTGTCATCGCCGCGACCGCCATTGCGCTGGCATGTGGAACCAACGTACGTCCAAGGCCCGGATCGCATGGATGCACACTGACACGTCCCAGTATGCCTACTCAGCGTGGGCACCGCAGTTTGCCGACAAGCTCCAGCTCTCGGCCACCCAGAGCAATGTCATCGTACGCCTCTCCCCTCCGCCCTGACCGACCGCCATTGTCTCACACCTGCTAGGGACTCGCCGCGAACATGGGCATGTACGCCTCGGGCATACCAGCTGGTCTCATAACGGATAGAGTGAACCCTCGTCTGTCAGCCGTCATTGGCATGTTCTGCCTTCTGCTTGGATACTACCCCATTAAAATGGGTACGTCATACACAACACGCGCGCTGGATACCGCTGACATGCGACAGCCTATGACGGCGGCCCGGGTTCCATGAGTGTCGGCACCATCTCCTTTTACTCTTTCGTCTCCGGAGTGGGCAGCTGTGCTGCCTTCCAGGCTGCTCTCAAGACAGGTAAGCCGCTCGTGTCCCCCAACCGAGCGTCTGCTGATACCCGCAGCAACATTGAACTGGCCTACACACCGCGGGACGGCGACGGCCTTCCCTTTGGCAGCCTTTGGATTGAGCGCCTTCTTCTACACACTCATCGCCGGCATTGCCTTCCCCGGCAACACCTCCGGCCTGCTTACCATGCTTTCGCTAGCGACTTCGTTGCTTGTCCTTGTTTCGATACCCTTCCTCATCGTTGTAGACCACAAGAGGGGAGCCAGCTACACCGCACTCCCCACTACCGAGCGGACCCGTCGCAACTCAAACCTTCTGCACCGGACCGACTCCAACCGCACCAAGTACAGCGCAACCGTGCTGCCTCCGCAAGAAGTCAGTAAGTACTGTCTCTTTCCTTGGACCGTAGCCGTAGCCTATATACTCCCCCTAGCATATACCAACCACATCCAACAGATGAAGATGAACCGAGCCGATCGTCGACCGAAACGTCTTCGCTCCTCTCTGGCCCCGGAGACATCGATCCCGAGCACGATGCTGCAAGCACTCATAGCAAGAAGTCTTCTCACTCACACTGCCTAGACATCACTGGATTCGCGCTGCTGTCCAAGCCCGAGTTTTGGCAACTTTGGATACTCATGGGCCTTTTGACAGGCGTTGGTATCATGACGATCAAGTAGGTCTTGGTTCAAAGCAGATGCTTTTCATGCTGACATGACTAGTAACATTGGTCACAACGTCCAGGCACTTTGGAACCATTTCGACAAGTCTGCGAGCAAGGACTTCATTGCACACCGCCAACTTTGGCACGTCTCAATCCTCTCACTTGGCTCCTTCTTCGGCCGCCTGTCATCCGGCATAGGCTCCGACTTCATCGTCAAGCGCCTCGGACACTCTCGCTTCTGGTGTGTTGTCATCGCGGCCTTTGTTTTCGCTATTGACCAGCTCTTTGCGATCCGCATCGACAACCCAAACTATCTCTGGGTTGTGTCTGGCCTCTGCGGTCTCGCATACGGCCTTACTTTCGGCGTCCTTCCAGCAGTCGTCGTCGATACCTTTGGACCGGACGGCTTCTCGGTAAATTGGGGTTTCTTGACATGGGCTCCTGTCGTTAGTGGCAACGTGTACAACCTTTTCTACGGATCTGTGTACGACTCGAATTCCGACGT
This sequence comes from Didymella glomerata, assembly GCA_030271015.1. NCBI lineage: Eukaryota > Fungi > Ascomycota > Dothideomycetes > Pleosporales > Didymellaceae > Didymella > Didymella glomerata. The sequence goes on from JAJOHN010000008.1 coordinate 756,066, forward strand.
GGAGCCGGATGGCAACCGCAGTTGCGAAGAAGGCTTGCGATGCTACCAGCGTGCATACTATGCCACGCTGGTGTCCAGCTTGCTCGGCATTGCCGTGTGTCTCTGGGGTATCCAGTCAGAGCATGCGAGGAAGAGGGCGGCACTGGAGGAGCACGAGAGGCACCGTGACGCATGATCCAGCCTTTTTTCCAATCAATATTATGTTGGAACGTAGACTAGGTCTCTTCAACGTCTGCCCACAATATCGTACCAATCTACAGTGTTTCACCACCTCCTTACATGATTTCTTACATCCTTACCCTCCAACGTTGCTGAAGCAATAGGCTTCGCCGGAACCACATGTCTTGACAGAGCAACAGGCTTCTCCGGCACGAGCGCCACTCTCAACGCAGCGACCTCTCGCCTCATACTCGCCACCTCCTCGCTCAGCCCCTTCAGCGCAACATCCTGAGCTCGGGCAATTCCCTTGAACCGCTCTACATCATCGCGAAGCATAGCATAGGCGGTATGGCTCCGCTTCAAGGCGTCTTTGAGGCTGTTGACCTCGGCATGAAGAGCTTGCTGCTCGGTCTGGGCCTGCTCGGCGTTAAGCGAGAGGAGCTGGATTGCGCTGGCTTTGCGTGTGAGTCGCGACATGTTGAGTATGTTGTATGCCGAATGCTGTATGAGGAAGGAAACTGGCAAGACGCTGGAGGGTCGTAGCATCGGGACCTCACACAGCGCTACGAGCGAGACGAACAAATGCAATGCGCTGTGCGCAAACGACATGGTACGCGACAGCGCAACAACCACAACCCAACGTCCACGGCCATCACACACCCCACGCACACGCTCGTCCTCACAAAACCTCCCATCCACCTCTGCCAGTCCCAGCCCGACGTTCAGTCCCAACCGCCACTCAACAGCATGCAGACCCCAAGTACACCCTCACCAACGCTCGCAACCCAACTCTCCGCCTTCCAAGCCGAAGTGCGTTCCCTCGTCGTCGAGCTCGGCGCCGAGATACGCACCGAGCAGCTCAAGCAGCAGATGAAGCTCGACACGACACTGGGCAAGATCGATATTGGACAGATTGCCATTCACAGACTACAGGAGCGGGTTGATGCGCTGGGGAGAGCTATTGGGGCACAGAGTGCGCAGGGTGTGTGAGGTGCGGTTGTGTGGTGGGAGGACGTGTCAAGATGTGCGAATTTCGTAAAATATTCGGGCGTAGACGGCTTTAGGCTATCAACTTATCCTATTCAATCTATCGACGAAAGTCTACTCAACATCGAAATTATCGGGGAGTCCGGTGGTCATACTCAACGACGGTTTCCGATGTACATGGAATGGGTTATCCATATCAACCAGTCATCAACTGCGTCTATTTCCCCCAACCTTTTCACCACCGCTTATCGATCCTCTGATGCTTTGGCGACGTCTCTGACGGCGACGAGGGAGCTTGACCCGCCCGCCCCGTTCCCGAGAAATGCGCCCTGATCTTCGCGACCTTGTCTGCACGCAGTGTCGTTGACGGGCTGCCGAGTCCAAGTCTTTTCCGCGTCTCTTCGGGTGTCTCGATGCCAGGCGAGGAAGGGCGGTAGGAGCACTCGATCGCTGCGCCGGCTTTGGAGGGATATTCGCGCTGCTTCGCAGCCGGCAGCGGTGTAGCATTGGAATTGTTTGTCGGGACAGGGCGGTGCGCAAGCGCTGACACATTGGCAAGCTCGGGTGCGGGTGCTGGCTCACTGCGAGATCCGTTTGGTGGCGATGGTGGCGGCGACATTTTGTAGTTGTTTGGGTGAGTTGTTGGACAGTGGTAGTGGCTGGGACTGATGGCAGTGGTATTTACGGTCGTGAGTGCAGTTGTGGGACTGTGAAGTCGTGAGACATGTGCTAGAGACAGTCAGTGAGCTTCAGTGTGACATCTTGGTCAGTATCGATGGAAGGGAGTCTTAGATCTCACGTGGACGATGGTCTGTTCTTACCCTCAATCGAGAAGGACGTTGGTAAGCCCTGATACGCAATAAGAATAACGCCCTTCGAGATCTCAGGAATGAATTCACTATTCTCGAACTGTTTCTCCAATTGGACGATGTCGAGTGCCAGACTATGTTGAACGACTACTGGGGATACAGGCACGTTGCGGAGGCGGGCACCAGCGGGAAGATCTCAACGCGGCTTGATTCACTCTTTCTCAAACAATGTCTGATGATTTACTGCCTTACGTGAGATGGTAGTGAAGCAGTTGTCGAAAGTAGAGTCACTGCCTCCCTCTTTCTTCTCGCCGTCTTTGTCGTTCCATACGTTGCCGCAGCGCAATAGCTCTTTCTGTAAGCACATGTGTCTGCATCTCTTGCTCCCTTTGCTGAACTATACTGCGTAGAACAGGAAACCTCCTGTTGTCATAATCTCCCCCGAGATTGCGTGTGGATGGATCCTTCTGCACATCATTTCTCGGCACGGTCTCTTGGATCTCTGCAGTTCGAAGCTTTTCGGTGTTCATCCTGTCCTGGCTCTCAACTTTGTCGCTAGTTATTGTCAACGATGCGGGGTTCTTTCCGTTGCTCATGGCTGCACTGAGTTCTTCCAGTCTACGTAGGTCACTTCCAATGAAATAAGACTAGAAAAGAACAGCTATCGTTTGTGGGGTGACTCGTGACTGATACAGATGATTCGTCGGGTGATTTACATGTTCAAGCTTGGCAGTGACAACAGACATGTTCTAGATCTCGTATTTCCACGTTTCAGTCAAACGTAAAAGCAGTCATCACGATCGTCATCCTAAATGCCCTGACACGGTGGTGGATACAGATGAGTTACTGAGGACTATCAAGCTTGGCTCCAGGTGTGGTTGATGGCTGTCACCGGACAGTCCATTGAGCAGAGGGTGAACTAAGACGTGCCAGCACTTTCGCCTGTTTGTGTATCACCTGCCACGTCCTCGATGTATGGGTCTGGGAACGGAGCTGCGTACTAAATTGTTTGTCGTCCACACGTTGAGATCTACAAACGATCGTCCACAATGGACGGCCGATACGTGGCTGATCACTTAGCACATGTACATAAGCTAGTCTCCGTCTCTCCAGGGAAGATATCGGTACCAAAACTAAGAAACCATCAACCATGACAAATCATTACCAGAACAGCTGTCGTGAAAGACGCGAGATGACGGAAGACCAAACGAGAGCTCCAGAAGCACAATGCGAAGAAGAAGTTGACAGCGCAGCTAGCATGATTGGAAAGATCTACGAAAGACTCGATACTCTCGGCAACAGGCTCAATAAAAACCCTCTGATCACGGTCTTCGAGCTCTCTGCTAGGCTTGAGACGCTCGAGCACAGGATCTCGGACATGCAAGACGAACTTCGCGAGTCGAATGCGAGCAAAAACAGGTTATCGCGTCGCGTCGATACTCTGGAAGCGACCTCAAGCAATGTCAGGGAACGAAACCAGCCTTCAGGCAAGAGCAGGAAGGTACGACGTAGCAAGAAGTCGTCCTCACTTTCCAGTGTCGAAGACAATGAGACCAGTGCAATGGAGGAGACGAGTCCAGTCGGACGCCGCGGAGGAATGCACAGGACAGAGAGAAGTTCCTATCGTTGAGGGTCGGCGATTGTAGCCGCCACAGGGTACCTGCCTGATCAATTGGTGCCAGTCACCGTTCGTGACGACATCCGCACATTGTACAGCACATCCCCTGTGACGGCACCCACTCTGCAAGTTGAGGTACTTTAGCCAAGTGATGAATACCCAGCAGCGTTTGCTCAATAGTTATATACAGTCTTTATATCTAGTGATCTCCAGGCACGGCACACTTGTCAAAGCCCGAACATGTCACCGGGGCCGAGCAACCTACCGATCACAGACTTGGAGTCTTAGAAGGCGTCATTTTTGACTCAAGTCACAATGTAAACGGCACGGAAGGCCTCAGTCAAATCTCTAGAGGAACGCGTGCTGACCCTCATCTACGACATTGACGATCTGAACAAGGCAGTCAAAGAATTGAAAGGAAACTTGGCTCAAACCTGCCAGCAGGTCGCTGAGATGGTTTAGGGGTGGGTCATCTCAACAGTAACGCACATCGGATCGGCTGTAACTCATACATACATCCTGACGACGTGTCAACGAACGCACTTAGGCTGATAATAGTACATATCGCCTGCGTCGCCGTCTCCAGAACTGTGGATGCATGCCGTTGTGTCGAACTCCAAACAGTGAAAGCCCATGGGTCACTTGTACTTCCCCCTTTTCAATGTCCCACAGTTCTTCCTTAGCGACAACCATGACATCTCTATTGCGGACCTCATCAACGTCTGCGGCGCGCGAGAGATTAGCATCGACCATATAGACTTTTCGCAAGATCCCATCATGGACAGTCCTGGCCAATCCGATCCTGACCTATCGACCAACCAAGAGGCTCTCCTTTCGAGCTCGAGCGCAACCGTATTCCTGCATTTTGTCCTGAATGGAGGCGGCGGGTATCTCGATCCCGGCGTCGAAGCAGAGTTAATCGCAGCCAAAGAAGCGATGGTGAACGTGGGTGTAAGCTGGGCTGAACTCCTTGGAACATTGAGAGACGAGTGTCGGGATACGAAGGATGTGTCGTGACGTAGAGTAACGATAGATATGAAGATGAGTATATGTACGGAGCAACAACACAAACGTATCGTCGAGACGATGCCATATAACGCCATAGGTGTCCTTCCCAACTCCACCTTTAACTAGTTCTGCCGGAACGCCTTGCTATCATTTTTTTGCCGCGAGAAAGTGCTGAGATGGAAAACACCTACTGATGAATTTGGCTCACGTGGCCATTGCCCTGAGGCCCACCCCACTCGCTTTCGTTGTCAGTGCCGACATCTGTCCACGAATTGGGCGTCATGACCCCGGTCCTATCACCGAGCTCGAAGTCGCTGTAGCCAGCGTCTGTGAAGCCGCCTTCAGAAAACACTTCTGACCTCGCATCGTGATCTGCATCATTTTGCATACTCAAGACTGCGACGTCGTCGGCGTGGCTAGGTACGATGGAGGCGCCTGTTGTGCCGGAACGCTCAGACCGTGGTGTAAGCGTGCCAGCGGACATCTGCTCGAAGTCGTCATCGCCGTCGTTGGAAGATGTGAAGGAGTAGAAGGACTGGGCAGCCTGATCGGTCTCTGATGCCTGCAGCGGTGCAGCAGGAGATGGCAGCTGGGTCTCAGGGTGCAGATACACAGATTGAGATTCGGAAGTAAGGTCGATGAGGGGAGCTGAAAATGGTGCTTCCGCAGGTGCTTCGATCGGTGGCGTGCCAGCTTCGAGGGTGGCAGATCGCGAGCGAGGGGCAGGTTCTTCGTATATAAAAGGCTTGGGTGATGGAGCCTCGTCGTCATCGCCGACATCGAAAAGGACGTTCTCGTCTGCGAACGGGTTTGTCATGGCGACCGCTGCGGCTGCGCCAGCTGCAAAGCCAGCTACACCTCGCTTCCTCACCCCATTGTTCGAAGGTTCGGCGCCAGTCGCCGTTGCATCTTGTCTCAACATGCCATCACTGCCTACCAACTCGTCGAAGCTCTTCGACCTGTTGGCGCGTGATCGTCTCTCTGCGAGCGCAGCATCCTCAGTGCCAATCCTAGCCAGCTCGTCCAGATCGACTGCTATGCCTTCCTCACGAGCTCGTCTTATCAGCTCATTGCGATTGCGACGTATCAGCTCTTCACGTCTTCGTTTCCTCTCTTCGAAGTCATCAGACGACTCGCTCTGCCGGCGTGGCTGAATGTCGTCACCAAGCGAGTGAAGGGCCACGGCGATCTTGCGACGAGACTGGTCGACCCATTGTCGTACTTGAGGATTCTCGTAGATGGCGATTCCAGCAGCGACGAGGACAGACGCGGCGATTATGAGGCCTGTAGCAAAGGGGTGGTTAGGCCGGTGCAGAGGGGTTCGAGGGCAACTAGGCTGAACATTGGGTGAAGCAGAGCGCGAGCCGGAGCCTGCGAGCAGGTTGGCATTTGATCGAAGGATATACAGAAAGAATAGATCATGGACTGGGAGAGTACAAGCTACACAGCAGAGACATGCATTAGTGGAGTGGAGAGCTCGTACTCACCTTTGGCAAGTGGCGCAGGCATGATTGCGGACTACCGCGGTTTCCTTCTTCCTAGTCTGCAGAAGCTGACGAGATTCTAGGTACACCAAAAGGCGAATGTCGAGTATTCAGGATATATGGCAGTTGTTGCAGCCTGGAGGCGTGCGTACAAGAAAGGGAGCTCGAGCGGTCGAGGTTGTCATAATGCCGGGCAGCCGCCACCCGCACAGCCCCAGTTGCACTGGTCCGCGGTTGGCGGGCTGAGTGGGGCAAGTGCTTTAGCGCCCGTCCTCATTAACGCGTCTTGACTCCGCGACCACGAGAATCAGCATCACCACGATCCATATTAGCAAAGGGCAGGCGGACGACCCTCTACCATCCTCACCCACAGCGTCTTTGCACCAACCTAGAGACTTCATCACGTGAGCGCCGGGTGTCTTCACGGAGGTCTTGTCATGACGCATAGGTGCGCACGTCGCGTGATCGCGCCAGGGTCGAAGTGCACCCGGCATAGAGCGGTACCAAAAGCTTGACATCGTTGCCTTGAGCAATAACTTACATTGCGCGCTTGACTGTCACAGCCTGAACAGAGCATCAACTGAGCCATCTGGCACACCGTGACGTTTCCCGATCACCCCCAGGAGCTGCGTGACGAAAGCTACGGCTATCATCTCCTGGAACCTTACGGCTACCGGCAGTGAAACAGCGTGTCTGGCCAGTCACGGACCATGATGAACCAGCGAATCGACCTGTCTCTCCTATACGTCTGCAAACAGATCAACCATGAAGCCAGAACCATTCCATATCGAGCCGAATTCATTTGTTGAAGGCACAACTATTCACAACTATTCACAACGGAAACGGTGCGCACATACCCGAGCATCCAGCAAGGTTTGATCGAGCGTACCCCGAACGACGAATGCTGTATGCCTAATAAAAAGGTTTTAGTTCAAATGTTGCAGTGCAACTAATACTCACGCGTCCATAGAATCTTCCCAATCGCAAAAGCCAGGAATATCCCAGAGTCGACTTATATTGACAAATAAGGGCCCAGTAATGCATGGGAAAGGGGGGACAAGTGTAGCAGCTTGTATCCGGACGCTCTTCGAAGACCGGACTCTCTTGGAAAGCCGACGTCATGCTGCAACTTCGATGGGCCGATTTTCAGAACACCTACAAGATCTTGCAAAGTTGAGGAATGTTGCAGCAACAAATGCTTCGTGTTACGGACTTGTGCACAGCGGTGTGGGCGCACACCATGATGTCATGTATTCGTCTCAACCGTGCTGCAACGGTTCTTCTCTCAAGCTCAACATTGATTGACTTTACGAATAACGTAGTTATCCATATAGACACCGATTCTCCTCATGACCTCCATTCCTGCACCACAAGATTTGGACATGAACAACTTGAAATCAAGGGGCTTTCATCTGGAACGGTCGCGCGAGTTCGACTGTCCCTCCAGGCCAGCTAGCTCTTGATCGATATCTTATAACGACAAAAGAATATCTGTGAATACCTCCACGCTTGACCTTGACGGTCGGATTTTCCATGATCAGGAACTATTTCTGACTCGTGCTGGCAAGAGAGGCGTTTCGCTCCACTCCCGCGATCTGGATTCCACTTAGCAGCCAGCTCACCCTGATCATGGCCATCTGGGGTATCGGAGCTTCGCCGTGTACATGGTGCAATCACGCGAGTCAGATGTGGACGGCGAGTCTGTGCAGATTGTCCAGGCGTAAATGCCTCAAATCTACGTGCTTGACAATGCCTCTGTAGGAGGCGCGCGTGCTATTTTTATTTGTTTAACTGCTCTTGCTATGATACTTTTCGCTCTTACCTACCTCCAATAATCGAGCGAACCAAGGCTTCCCTCGGAAGCAATGGAAAGAGGGCAGGCCGACATGAATGTGGGCATGCAGATATCTGCAGATGAGAACTTACAAGATTTGCACAATCACACCAGTAGCAGGATGACCCCTTGACAAAGCATGTAATTACAATACTACTATCTATATACCACCCAAAAACGCCATGATTGCAATATACTTGTGCACTGCACCCACCCGTTCGAACGCCACTAGAAACAAAAGCCTCACTTCCACTCCCCATCCACCATATCTTCCAGGGTCGACTAACTGCTCCCCAAAATCCTCTCATAAGCATCCTCCACCTCCCTCGCCACCTCCAATAACGTAACGATAACAATCTGATGCGTGACATTCGGCAGGCGATCGCGGTGCAATCCAATCCACTCCAACGGCGGCGTCGCCTCGCCCATATCCCTTAGCTGCGGGGTCTCTATTATGGGAGGCTCAAGGGGCGTGTACTCGTACTTGCTCTGGGGCACATTCACCACAGCCGTGATCTTCTCTTGGTCCGAGTCCGGGTTGTCTGGGTTAGGGCTTGTGCTGACGGAGAGTGCGCGGGCTCGATTTGGTGCAGCGTTGGCAGCCGTGTTGTTTGCCGTGAGCTCTTTGGTGTCCTTTGCGCCGTCGGTGCCAGGCACGTCGAGGGTGTTGCTTGTGCTAATTTTGATGTTGCTGTCTGGCAGCGGTTTGCCGAGGCGGCTGGCGAGCGTGCGACTGTGGTTACTCCACATTTGGCGAATGTGGCTGATGCGGCTGTAGTTCCAGCCTACGTCTACTTTACCCTCCAGACTGCTCTTAAAAACGTAATCGATGTGGTTGTTCTTGGGGACCTGCCAGGTGTGCATTGTGGCTATGACCTTGGGGACGCGCAGGATGGTGCCGCCACGAGCAGAGCGCGCACTTTCAACGATGTCTTCGACGGTGAGGTCGGCGACAGATTTGGGCGTCTTGCGGGTCGGGATGGGGGACAGTGCTACAGAGAGCTGGCCGAGGGTCATGCCAAGGCTGGAATGGATCTTGGACGTCTCGAGTGCGACGGCAAAACGCGCTTGCATATCGCCGGCTTCGAGCATCAGGACGACATTGTCGAGAAAGGTGCCTGGATAGATGCCTAGATTGACCGATCGAAGGGTCACCACCACGTCTGTATGGAGAGAAATGGGTGCCTTGAAAGCGTCGACCTCGTCAGGCTTCGCGGCAATCGTGCTCTGCGAAGGAGAGCGGCCGAAGGGTTGTGAAACCGACGACTTGCGCCGCAGATACTTCTCAATATCCTTGAGGGACTGCATATACGCCTGTTGATTTTCCTGTACGAGTCGTTCGATGGCTTGATACAGAGCAAGGCCCTGTGCCGCACTAGTCGCATGGCAGAAGACATGCACCTTGTCACCATCCAGAATTGCAACAAGGCGATCTTGGCCTGAGCCATCGTCATCGCGGACATTGTACATGAGGAACTCGAAGTTGGCAATGTCAGCAACAGCAAAAGCCTGATAGTCAAACCCGGACTTGACACGCAGTTGACGGAATGCAATGGACGCTTGGATGAGTGGCGTCGAGCGCTTGTCTGGTGATCGCTCTGGCCATCTGATGGACGTTCGCACTTTGACGCCTGCCAACTCGACAAAGCCACTTGTGCGACCCGTGCTCTCCAGACCAACCTTTTCAATACCAATGCACAGATTTTGTTCCCAGTCGGTGCCCTTAGTCGATGAAGCCCACATGTTGTGAACGTGCAGCGAGGACTTGCCAATGGCTTGGCCAAGATCGAGATCGACCTTGACATCTGCAATAGCCACATTGGCATTCCAGGGAAAGGCTGTCGCAGCTGTGACCTGCTGGTAGCGTTGCATCAAGTATTCCTGTGGCACTGGATTTGGGTTGACGTTCGCGTCTGCTGGTTGTGACGATTGCCTGATTTCGGGTGGGATCCAGATCTCTCGGAACAACAAGAAGTCCTGCAGTTGTCGAGCATTGATCTGTAGTGCTGTTGGATTGATCTTGAGAATGGCAGAAATGCCACTCGTGCCGCTCAAGTGCTTGCTGTTCATCAGCGACAGAACGATTGATTCCATGTCAAGACTGAACGTCGACTCTCGGGAGTAGACATGCTGAACAGTGGCGTTGAGCTTGGTGAATGCGGCAGATGCGGCGAAGAAATGCCCATGCTCTGGCGATTTGACACTGTTGACCGTAACATAGATGTCTTCAACCTTGGCAATAGCTGCGACACGCGCAATTGGCTGGCAACTGAGACTGAACTCTTGTTTGCAGATCCTCAGACCGAAGTTGAGACTGGTGCGGCCGAGAAGTGCCGAGGGGTCAGCGTTAATGATGTTGTTATCCTCATCCAGTAACTTCGCTGTGGGCTTTACTTGAAGCTGCGACTTCTCTTCCTTGGGCGGATCAGAAGAGCCATCACTGTCCTTGTCGCGAACAACGGCCTTGATGCTGTCTGAGATGTCAATGATGATAGGGACGACAGTTGGCAGCAGCGTATTGCTGGATCCGTCAACGCGAAGCTCAGCATTCAGCGAAGGATCATGTCCTTCGTCCTGATATTCTACTCGGAGCGCAATGCCGGGGGCCCGGAGAGCGAGACTGCTCTTCGAGCCATCGCCGACGAACTGACTGTATCTTCCTTTCTGTTGCGATCGATGCGATGCTCCATGTGCGGAGGGGCCCTCTCGCCCGTTGATGTGTACGACAGCTCCAGCGAAGTTTGCATCCACTGTCAACGATGACAGTCGTTTATTGCCGAATGGATTCTTCCGTTGGGCGCCGGACGTGGTAGGGGTCACGCTCCAGTTTGCAGAAGCTTTTCGGAACTTGGTGCCTGCAAGCGCGATTGATCGCTCGATGATATTTGCCGGTAAAATGAAGTGTGAGTCGAGTTGCAGATCGAGAGCTTTACCGGCAGCGTGGAAAGCAAGCTTTCGCGTCTCCTTCGTCGAAGCATATGCTACGTTGAACTGCATCTTTGGCAGCAACGCTGAGTTGAGCGACCGTACTCTCTTGTCAGCAGATATCGGTACCATCTGCAGCTGCATGTCTTCGATCATCAGGCGTGCTGCATCGTCCTTTTGGGTGGAGAGGTTGATTTTCTTGAAGGACAGGACTAGGTCTTCGGTTTCGGTGTTCGCGAAGGGCGCAATCGAGTTGCCGACAACCCACGTAGCTTGCATATCAAGTAGCTCCATGGAATAGGTTGAAGTGAATAAGGCGCCTGAGTCGATACTGTCGTTGTCGGTATCCGCACGGCTCTTGACGCTCTTGGCACGCTTGCTTGAAAGCTTGCTTCGAGTATGGCGTAGTCTTTTAAGGTACTTCTTCTCCTTGGAAAGATCGAGGTCTCTGATCTTGTCTTGTAGATGGTTCATGACATCTACGACGGCTGACGCAGTGTCGGCAAAGGCGTTAACCTTAAGCCCTGAGCTTCGCACACGATAAAGTCTTCTCTGAGGGTCTGAGTCCTTCTCTGTCGTGGCTTGGAGTATTGCGCTAAATGTAAGGTCTCCGCAACGTCGGACAGACTGCCCATGCTCCAGAGTCATGTCCACAGTGACTTCGTGGATCCTGACGATGCCTTCTGGGAAGATCATAGCCTTTCCGTCCGAATCTATGTTCGTAGCTTTCAACTGCACAGTTGACAACCGGAAGGAAAGATGCGCGTTGGGAGATTTAGAGTCTTTTGCAGGCGCCACTGCGACCACGTTCATACCAGAGAATGTCATCTGCACTTCGAAGAGCACATCTCTCGAAGCTGTTGATGGTTTGATGACAGCATTGTCTGCGCTTGGCGGGAAGATCTCTGTGAAGTGGGTCTTAAGGACCTCAACATCGTCTTTGACTGCATCAAGCATTTGCGTGATCTCCGGCTTGCTCATTGTTGTTGCCAATGCCTGTATCTCCGAGGCTTGGATATGAATGACATCGATGATCCCTGAAGCCATGATGCGCACCTCCTGATCGGTCTGTGAGACATTCAATCGGCCATTAACGGCTGGTAGCTGAAGAGAGCTGATGACATGAGACCCTTCGTCGGAAGTGCTGTACAGACGGTGATGACTGGCGTCAAGATCGTAGTCAACGCGGAGTGTGACGTTCTTACCCAGCGTTGGCACCACTGCGATGCGACCTGATTTGCCTGATATGGACCAGCCGAGAGGGTGAAGTACAGCAAGTTCTACTTGGTATGCGTCCATGAACAGAGCTAGCGAGATATTGGGGAGCTGTGTGTCCTTGGCCTCGGTGATCTTGGGAGGAGCAACCTTGTTCTTGTTCTTCGTGATGGTTTGCATTGCTTTCCCCTGGCGCTGGAAGTAGGCTACTTCGTCTCTGAGCACAGAATCGACGACTTCAACAAAGCCAAGGATGTCTTCTTGGACCTTAATGATGATCATCTGACTGGTAGCAGCAGCTTTGACTTCATGGGGAATGTTGCTGCTCTTCTCGTGCTCAACAAGGGCAAAGTTGAGGCTTGGCTGCTCAAACTGCGCTTTGGCAAGAGATCGTGATCGCGAGAAGATCTCGCCCACAGCTAGCTCAAGGTGTATGTGAGCACTCAGGATCTCGCCGAGATCCGAGGCTTTTTTGTCGGCGTCTACGAACGAGAAGCGTAAGCGGCGTCCTGTCATGATACTCCGGAGGTTGACGGTATCAAGGATGATTTCTGACTTGTCGGTAGCAAAGACTACTTGGACGTCCTGATGATGGGCAAGCTTTTTTCTTCGTTTTGGCGGGCCGGCCTTGGACAAAGTTGTTGTGTTAGGCGCAGTGTCTTCTTTGAGGAAAAGATTAGTGAGTGCCTCTGCAAGCTCACAAATCTCCCAGTGGATGTGGAACAAGGTCTCCCTCGAGCTGATTAGAACCGTAGATGATCTCGTGAGTGTATCTGCAGTCACCATCCCCAGTGCATCTGGTTCTATCAGTGGTGGTAAGAGCGCAACGTTGATCGCAAGTATTGCCAGTTCAACCTCGCTTTGCTTCGGTCCAGGGTCGATCATCAGCTTCACTCCGCCGGATTTGATGTCAAGGTACAGAGGCGCCGAGTCCGGTGTTGGTAAGCTGTCTGTGACGTGACCGAAGAGCATCCTCATGGCAAGACTCTTGTCTACGTGCGCAAGATCCCAGGTTCGCCACTGGTCCCACATTGCAATGATCTTCTCTTCGGCGTCCTCGGGGCAGCCTATGCTCCTCTGGGCGCACTTCTTGGCCAGATCGCTCTTCTCATACGAAGGCAGACATTGCCAAGTGTAGCGGAAGCGAGAAATGATCTTCCAAGAGTCGTGGCTACGTAGGTGGTCCCTGGCCGCACGCAGAGCGTATGAAGCCTTGGTCAGGAACGCTGGGTCGGCGTACTGGTCTTGTACGCTGGTTAGGTACCAAGCTAGGTAGCGCAGTCTGTTGTCTTGTCGTTCATCAGCCTCAATAAAGCCCACTGCTAGATTCTCAGCGAGTATTGTCGTTCGATGCGCAAGCGAAGCAAGGTACTCAATTTTTTTACTCGCTGCCGCAGTTTCGAAAGATCGAAAGGAGATGTTGACAGAGCTCCCTTTGTTTAGTAGAGACCATACCAGGACATCTCGCAACTCGGCCTGTACTGCAACGCCCTCGCTTGGACCTTGGAGCGCACGCTCCATCACTGAGAGACCTAGGGAGCCCAGCGTCGTGTGCAGAGCCAGAGAGTCTTCACCAGCTCGTTCCCCGGGGAATTCCTTGATGCGCGCGGCGACCTCCAAGCTATTTGCAATGACATCGTACTGGTCCTTTCCAGCCGCGGATGCTGACGTGGAGCTAAAGCCATGCTGGAAGCGTATGTGGGCGAAAGGCACACGTACATTGATCTCCAATGAGCTTCCAATACCTTCGAGACGTGTTCTGTTACTCAAGATCTTGCCCATGACTTTGACCTGGAATTCGTCCAGCAGGTCTTCGGGACGCCGAGGCTGGAGGATCTCGACAAGGTTTGAGATGCACTTGACGAAGGCTGGTGTGCAGTAGATCCGGATGCCCGGCTCTGCACTGATCAGAAGAGACGTATGTGAGAAGGTTTCGTCTAAGTGGCCGGTTGATACATCGTTGAAGATTAAGGCATCGTCCCGCTTATTGCGCAAAGGTGGTGGCAATTCGGGGATGGACGGCACGTCAGACATGTCGGGGTCCACGCATTCCAAGGGAAAGTACGGTGCAGCCAAGGAACTGGAGAGCGCCACTGAAGAAGGAGCGAGATTACGTCTTAGCCGTTCCTGCTCTTCAGTCGCTATGTGGGATCGGCCCTTGCTCTCTGCGCGATTTGAGGAGCCCCCAAGCAGGGTGCGACTCCTACTAGACTCCGCAGTGCCTGCAGTATGCTTATGTCTGAATGCCGATCGGATGCTCCCAGCGAGTGAGCCATTTGACACCGATCGTATCGACTTTGCGTCGAAATGTCGGCCTCTGGGCAATGACTCGTTGGTCAGCGAAGCTGTGGACCTCATGGACGTTGTCTCATTGGTTTGCGGTCCGTAGAACAAGATCGGCTGTGGTATGTCCGGGAATTGCATCGCTGGTGGACGCACAGTGCTCAATGCAGCCTTGGATGGATGGAAAGTATCGTCGAACTCGTGCCTAAACAAGAAGTTGGCTCGGTTGGTGCGCTGGTCATGCTCACGCATGTGTGCTTGCTGCTTCTCACGATCTGCTGTGAAGTCAAGCTTTCTGTTGAGCATGTTCAACGACAGGGTTGTCTGGAAGAATGCGTGGGTCTCGACGACCTGTTTCCCACCTGCACGTGTTCGGTGACGCGACGCTGATCGAGCATCGACAGCTCCAATAGTAAGATCCGGGATGCAAGCTGACAGGCGTTGAGAAAAGGTTGTACCTGCAAGGTCGTTAAAGTCTAGTGTTATGGCGCTGGTCTTGACCAGCAGGGCTTCCGGCGCTACGTGTAGCCATAGATGAATGTCTTGTGTTCTCAGTCTGAGCAAGGTCGCATCATGGATTACCGGAATTTCAGTGAGTGGCAGTGAGTTTTCGTCGTCATCGAGCGTGAACGCAAAGGAGCGCGCTGCCCCAGCAGCCGTCTCGATGAAAGCTGACGTACATTCACCAGAAATCTTACCCACATCGAAGTCCCAATTACAAATGTATGTAGGTTCAGCAGGCGGGAGACCGAACAGGCGATGACCAAATATGACGATGGAGTCGATGAAGAGCTCAGTCTGTCCACTTGAAGATCCATGAAGCTGTTCTGGACTTGACTCTGGGCTAGTATCTGGCTCTGAAAGAGAGATGCTGAGAGGGCTGAAATTCACCATCAGGTCCATGTAGTAGTTGGTGAACCGGAGATCTGCTGATGCATATGGCAAGTCGGCTCGGATGCTGCGTTCGGCTGAGTACAGGTTTGCGGGCACGTGGATGCTAGCATCATCCACAGAGACGCAGAGAATGACATCGAGGTCATTCGAAATCTTGACGGGTTGCTTCTCAGCGTCCTGTCCATCCCTTGACAGACTAGTGCTTGGTAGTCCTTGGAACTCTTCGAGAGTCTTGAAGTGCATATCGTCGCCAAAGTAGTTGTCTTTGATCTTCATAAAGTGATGGATCAACCAGCCGTAGAGCTCTAGAGTGAGTCTATGCCCCTGTATGTCGAGATACAGCCTGTCTGTGTTCATTGAATCTGTTGTCGTGACATACGTGTGCGATCCGGTCAAGGTCAGTCCGCCGAGTTTGGCGACCCTGGACTTTTGGAGGAATGTCTGGAGCGTATTCTTGGATGGCATGGAGACCTCGAGGCTCATATCCTCGCCACGTACGTCGAACTCAATCTGATTCTCCAGCGGTCGGAACTTGTCCAAGGGTATGGTCACATCTCCGCGTAGGTGTTGACCTGACAGTATGACAAAATTATTGTCGTCAAGATCTGCCGGATTGTTGACGATGTTCGAGTCGTTCGTATTCATGAAGATCTTGAAGTTATTGAACTCGACGTGTAGGAGATAGCGGAAAGGCACAAACAGGAAATAGTCGGGCGGCGGACCGGCACCCCAATCAGCCACCAGGTCTGTCAATAAGAATAGATGATCTCTGAGTAAGAACAGCTCAAGATCTTGACATTTAATGTTGAACATCCATGTTCGCAACGTGTTCCAGGCTAGGGGCGCTGAGAGATCACAGGTGAGCCCGATATGGCCAGAACGCCACAGCAGACCATGGTTGACGCTGGACGAGATTTCTGTACTTGGAATGGACACGCTCAGCTTGTTGCCAAAGCCTTTCTCGGAAGCGACCATGTCCATAAAGTAGTTGACAGAGGAGTTACTGGCAACCTTGACGTCGATCCAAGCAAATGGGCGGACATTCTGTGCTGCACCAGTATCTCTTTGCTTGCCGCGGCGCTTCCGAGACTTCGCCTTCCCTTTTGTCCTGTCGTTTGCTGACTTTTCGTGCGCTGCCAGCGTATGGGCCTTGCCTTTCCACTTCCAGTCCTTTGATGGTTCCCGAACTGGTATGCGCAGTACTGTGTCATCTTTGACGCACAGAAATATCTTGAAGATTGATAGTGCACGGGGATCTCCTGTCTTCAGCGCGACAGCAGGCACAGCATCAACGCGGGCACCCGGGAAAAAGATGTTCTGGAAGATACCCCTGTGCCTATCTGCCCAAGGGCCATAGTTGATTATCCCACCATAGATCTCAATGTCCATGCCGTAATTCGGTGGTGTACTGCCGTTGATGTCGTTTGGGCGGTTAGGATCGACGAACATGCTGTTGTCAAGTTCAGCAGGTACTGGGCCCGTCGCGTCCCAGTAGAAGTCGACGTTCACGCAGGGTATGTCGGCGATGAGTGAGGTTTTGGCATATTCAATTCCATCCCATTCGCCATGGCCATCGTTTTGACTATCATCAAGGTAGCGCGCTAGACCTTTCCACCTCTCCTGGCCTGGGAACTGCCATTGGGGAGTGAAGTATTTGCCGCTCTTCATGCCAGATTGTGAATGCGTGTGTACCGAGTCTGACGATCTTGAGAAGAGACCGGACAAAACCGGGATTCTCTTTGACCATGGCTTCCGCCTCTTATGCGTCATGTCTTTCTCGATAATGGTCTCTTCAGAAAAGCCCTTTCCTGATTCTTGCTTGTACTGTGCGGCCGTGTCGAGTTGACTAGCCTTGTAGTCCGGATTGGGTTTCATGTGGACGACTGGATGCGTCACTTGGAAGGAGAAGAGTTGCTGGTAGACGTCAAGGGGTCCGGCAGAGTCCGCGTCGAGCACACCGGTGGCTTTCTCGAACTGCGCAGTAATCACAGCCATTGTGTTCTCGTTTCCCACGACGATGGCACCTTTCGTGATGTCCACATAAACCGGCAGAATCTTCAGAAAAGCAGGGAGGCTGTCCTTTTTCGGCCTGGATGTGGTTGAGTGGCTCGTGTCTACGCGCAGTGCATCCCTCTCTTTCTCAGGAGGTTCCTTCCTCAGCTTGTTGTGGTGATGCTCATCGTCGTGCGACGGCTCAGACAGTGAATCAGATTCACTACGTCTGCCGTTGGCTGTAGAGGCTCTACCATTCTCGGTGTGCTCGGCATTGGCACGGGATTTGCGTTCGAGAGCTTCAACGATGCTGTCGTACGCAGGGCTGCGGTTGTACATGAATGCCTCCACGCCAGATATCTTGATAGAGATACGGCATGGCAGCTGCTTGGGCGTCTGCTTGCCTCCTTTCTCCGCTTTGTCCACATTCCCACTCCGACCGGTCGAGGGCGAACGCGACGTGCTCGGCGCATGGCTGCTGCTGCTGTCGTCGTCGGTAGGAGAGTCCACCTCTGTGTATACTTTGGCATCCCTTACCCGCCGCAGCCAGTAGTTCCAGGTGATGTACCCTCCATGCACGAGAATCGTCTCATTGTGGCCGTGGTATCGGATGTCCTTGAAGAAGATGCGCCCGCCGAGAGGCGAGATTTGCAGGCCGGTGATGTCGATGTAGGCGTGGAAGTTGCGCCACGTGTATGCGCGGACCGCGTAGGAAATGAGGGTCGCGAACAGTCGGTTGAAGTAGAAGAAGAAGAAGATGGTCAGGATGCCGCAGATGAGCAGCTCAACCAGGAAGACCCTGAACTCGTTAGTACGGCTATCCAAGCACTCTCAGTACAGTTCGCGCACCAATTGAAGCCATCGCGCGGGTTCAGCGGCTCCGCGACGATTCCGCCGGCCATGGTTGCAGCGCGGTGTGGAGAGGCGACAGCGGCTCATCATGGTGCACCAGCGCGCATGGTCATGTCGCAGGAGGAAGGCGCACTCTGTGGACTGGCAGGAGCGGCCAGTGCTAGTCGTCGTGTCGGTCAATGCAATCCCCCTTAGACGTCTGCTCGTGCTACAGGCCGCCGTTGAAAGTTCGCGTTGGCTCGCTCAGGGTTCTGGGCTCTGGCGCGGCGGCAGATGCGCGTCATGGTCCCATGTCAGGCGGAGCTGGCCTCCACAATCTGGGCGAGCTCAAAGAAGAAGGCACCCGCAAACACGACCACAACACAACGCCGGGAGCCTGTGAGCGTCGCACACCATGGCCCGCTTCTGCTGCAGTTGAGACACCCCGCTGCACATCTCCACAGGGCTTGTTCTTGCCCCCAGCTCCACGCCCTCTTCTCAAAACACCGTCTCCGCCATGGCTGCAGGCACCCTTCCAGACGTGCACATGGCCGCCGTCGAAGGAGGCACTGGGCAGAGGCTCGGCCACGCCGTCATCATTGTCGCCGGCGTGTGCTCTCTCATGGCCAGTCTGACTACATTCGTGTGAGTGGCATAGCTCGTCGTGCATTGTTCATACTGACGTAGCTTCCAGAGCTGTATGGCTGCAGACGTAAGTCAACAACCTCGCGCATACCTGCAATTTCTAAGTCCGTTGTAGAAAGAACTACCGAAAGCCGCTGCTTCAGCGATATGTCGTGCGCATTCTGTTCATGTAGGTATACTATCTGGTCTACTCCACCTCCGCTCACGCTGCGCAGGGTGCCCATCTACGCTGCTGCCTCCTGGGGCAGCTTGATGTCTGTCCAAGCCGCAGCATGGATCGATCCTCTCCGCGACATCTACGAAGCCTTTACTATCTACACTTTCCTCCAGCTCCTGATCAACTTCATTGGCGGTGAGCGCGCCCTTATCATCCTCATGACCGGGAGAGCTCCTGTTGCCCACCCATGGCCCATCAGTTTGGTCGCCTCAAAGCTCGACATCTCCGACCCACACACGTTCCTCGCTCTTAAGCGCGGCATCCTCCAATACACCTGGGTCAAGCCGCTGCTGGCTGTAGCTGGTGTAATCATGAAAGCAACAGGCGTATACAAAGAAGGTTACATTGGCGTCACTTCTGGTTATTTCTGGGAGAGCTTCATCTACAACGTTAGCATCACAGTCTGTCTGTATGCTCTCGCCATGTTCTGGGTATGTATGACCGAGGATCTGCAGCCGTTCAGGCCTATGCCCAAGTTTCTGTGCATCAAGGGCATCATCTTCGCCTCTTACTGGCAGGGTCTGTTCCTCTCCATTCTGGTGTTTCTGAAAGCCATCCCGGACGACATTGAAGGCTATACGCCGGACAACCTCGCCACCGCCATCCAAGATGCCCTTATCTGTTTCGAAATGCCCCTCTTCGCACTGGCCCATTGGTACGCGTTCTCGTGGCACGACTATGCCGACAACACCATTTCTGCTGCTCGACTTCCGGTCCGGTATGCCTTGCGCGACGCATTTGGCCCATTGGATCTCATTCAGGACACGAAGGAGACCTTTGCCGGTAACAAATACGACTACCGCCACTTCGATGCTCGAGACAACGTACTCGCACATGAGGAATCGTCGTCTCGTGCTGCGCGCATGAAGGAGGGAATGAGATACGAGAGGAATGGTAAGGGAAAATACTGGATACCGAAACCAGGCCAATCGTCGGAACACGAACCGCTCTTGAAGAAGGTATCCCATGGTCGCGCTCGAGCGATGAGCCCCGGGCCGCATCGTGCTCTTGAAGGTCAAGGTGGCAAGTACGGCACGCCAGACCAGGTCGAAGAGCCAAACTTGGAGCCTGAAGATGAGAGGCTGTTTGAGAATGCACGCGCATTGGAGTTCGGCGACTGGAATGTAAGTTCGCGTCTCTGTCTCATAGATACACCACTGACCCAAACGCAGTACCCAGTCATTGAAGCACACCGTGCCAGGCGCGAAGATCGATTCACAACCGAACCTCCTATCATCACCGCTTCCACAAATCGCAACTTCCTACAGCCGACTGCCGACAACAAGCGAAGGCGGAAGAGTCAGATCAAGAAGATCCAAGAGGACAGCGGCAAGCATGACAAGCACAAGAAGCAGGATAAGGGCAAGCAGAGGAGCGATTCGTCCAGTAATGGTGAATCTTCGAAGCACCATCACTCGCACTTGATTCCCAGCCTGCTTCGCCAGAAGTCGTCGTCCTCATCGTCCGCAAAGTCAGATAAGAGCCAGCTTGTCGATTTAGTCGTTGAGGATAAACAGGCGGAAGAAGTGGATCGCGTTCGTGCTCGCAAGGAAGGTGGACCTGCCTGGAACGAAGTTGAGAACAAGCACTTTGTCCACACATACCCAGCAGAAGGCCAGGTCGAGGAGGTGCGCGAGGGCTTCGAACCTGATGTTCCCGAAGCGCACAACCCCGAGCGCGTACACAACCTCGACTATCCCTTCAAAGCGGGCGATGACGGAGACCAGGAAGACAAGAAGGACTTCAAGCCTCCCGTCAACGAGGAAGCCCAGCGCTGGGAGACACGCGACTACAGCGACACGGAAGATGCTAAAGACACGGCGAAAAACTCTCAAGAGGACAAGCCCAGCCCCGACTACGGCAGCTTTAGGGAGGAACGCAACGTCTGGGGTCAAGACTAAGGTTCATCTAACGAAGCGACGCACGCTTTCACCTTTGGAGCAGTTTGCATGTATACTGCGCTCCCGTCTTGCGGATGCGCAGAGCTATATACCCTGATTTGGTACATATTGGAGTTTACAAGTTCTGCTGTCGATATTGTGCATGATAGCCATCAAAATGAAGTTTACGATCACTTTTGTCTTCGCCTTCCATGCTGATGTCCTTTTCCTCGTCCTGGGAAAATTGTGCCTTTGTACGCTGAAGCACGTGTGCTACCAGTCGGTTTGCTCTTTGCAAGCGCGACTGAGGCCCTGCATCGCGGCATCGACTTACCGTTTCGACAGCCCAAACCACACCTACCGAAATGTCGAAGCCCGTCGAATGCTTCTTTGACTTCCGCTCTGTTTGCTTGCCTGTTCCCGATTCATATAGAGGTGTTGTGATCTTGTGATGATTTTCTTACTGTCATGACAGTATCCACCAAATGGCAAATTATGATAGATACGACAAAGACAGCAAGAATATCCACTCGTGGACTAAACCACAATACCCACATGGATCACAATATTGTAAGGAGTGAGCTGCTATCTCTATCGTCAAGAGCCCCTGTCTTGAATACTCGCCAGTGAATGTGAGCGACGCGTCTCTGGCCACTTGATCCTTCCTATGCGCATGGAAGGAGAATCACAAGCAATGTAATTGCAGCGTCGAAAAATATCGCTTATCATCGACAGCAGCATCCGCATCGATACAGCTGCACAGTCTACTGGTTGTTTGTCGAACTCCTTGACGCAGCGTACCGCTCACTTGGCATCCCGTCTCGATTCCGCACCGAGTGCTGGGTGAGTAACGCTCCGGCGCCGTAGTGAATGGGTGGCGTACGTTGGAGTGGTGTGGATGAGCGATGCTGGGCGGTATCAAAGGTCTCATGGCGACGAAGGAGCTTGAGCAAGTGGTGGCTGACATGGGGATGCGGGATGTTGTGACAAAGGAGAGCGCGGCGGAGGCGTGAGAGGATAAGGGGACAGTGTCTGGCCTCGAAGCAAGAACCTGTGAGCAGAGTGTCGGGATGGGGTTGAATGAATTGAAGAGACTGGAGCTCACGTGTGAGACAGCAGTGAAGAGTGTTGGGTATATTAAAGTTGCATTAAAGACTACGCGTAGATCCTGGACGTGTGCAAGAAGTGTTGATACAAAGCCAATCCCGAACTCCCATCGAGACAAGGAAGTGACGACGCCAGTTAGGATGATCCCTTGCTTTTAAACGCCATTTGCAATATTCCCACCCATCCGTATACTGCCTGAAAATTAGAACATCTCCTCCTCCCAAATGCGTTCCTCAATAGGGCTCAATTCGCTCTCGACTCTGCAAGGAGAGATGGCCTGCTAAACCTTCTGCTTCTTCGCAAGATAGTACGTGAGGAGATTGAGCTGCTGCTCGCCCGCGCCGGCAACAGCCTCCCAGAACGCCTTTGTCTCGCCAGCCGGGCCCACGATGCGCTCGTGCAGCGCAACGCAGAAGTCGATGTTGGCCTTGCGGATATCTGCGTCGGTGTCTTCCATGCAGCGGACGGCCAGCTTGCCGAGGCGGTGCGTCTGCTCCGTGGAGAGGGCGACGTTCTTGCTGCTTGAGATCTCGACGAGGCTGGCGAGGGTGCGCAACGACATGGTTGTTGTGCGTGTGCTGTTGGCGGCAGGAGAGGACTCGGAGGCAGGCATGTCTTCGACGAGGGCGAGGACCGCGTTCAGACAGTCTGACACTTGGCCGTAGCGGACGATCTCGTTGGCGGTGGCTTCCATGTCGCCCGCGATGTGTGATGTGTTCTCGTGCTGAGATTTGGCCTGCAGGATGGTGGTGAGGACGCGGGCGAAGTACTTGGCGGTTTCCTTGCGGTACAAGGATAGCATCGCGCGGATTGTTGCGAGTGCCTGGCTCTTGCAGGAGCCAGCCTTCATGGCGGGCAGCTTGAGCTCTTCTGTAGGCGTCTGGAAGTACTCGAGGCATGCGACAAGTAGCCTGCCAAAAACCTCGTCGTTTGGACCCCAGATCTCCTGACCCGACTTGATGGCGTCCTGGATCTTGCGGAACATGCCAGCATCGACCGTACGCCCTTCGATCTTCTTGAGAGCGCTGGCGAGCAATTGCCTGTTCTTCAAAATCTCTGGACTGTTTGCATCGGCGTTCTCGGTGTGCACCACAGTACCTGTACTGGTCGTCTTGAGGTGACCCCGGTTGCGCTCTTCGTTCCCTGAGCTCATCGTCGAGTCGCCATTGCTGTCAATGCTGGGCTGTCGCTCATTGCTCCTCTCGTTGATTGGAAGCTCTCCGAGGACTGGTGTGTCCACCTCATGACCTGCAGTCGATGGCTCGTCACCAGCGACGGGATCTTCGTACACCTCGACCTCTTCTGGCGCAGACCGGTCGGGTGACTTCTGGCGTGGACTCTGAGCCGGTAAGGGGCTTGGACTTAGCGCTGGAGGTGCTCGTGGGCTGGGTACTGGTAAGCGACCTCCGGACGGGCTGGCCTTGGGAGGTGTGCTTTGTACTCTTTGCGATATCGGTCGACTTAGGTTTGGCACGACCATAGTGAAGTTGTCCTCGTCGATGTCAAGAGCGACGCTGTCAACAGAAGCCCGCTTGTCCATGCCATTCCTCTGTCGGAAGGGCATTGTGCCATCGTGGTGGCTCTGTGATCGGATAAACGGCTTCACCAGCGTCAAGTCCTCATCCTTGTGAGGGGATGCTGCTGGACTTCCTCGTGACCCTATGCTCGGGGTTTTCCGGTGTGTTGCGGAGCGCCCTGTGTCTACCCTGGACTTGCTACGCACAGGGCTGACGGCTGGGCTGTGTTGTGTTTGCGATCGTGGGCGCGCCGCGCTTGAGGCTGTGGGGACACCCGGCTTTTTCAGCGACTTGACGGCTGGTGTCTTCTCTGGTGTTGTCGTCGCTGACGGTGCGATCTTGGTCTGCCGCGATGCGTATGGATCTGCTGTCTTCGGCCTGTTCAGCTCAGGTCGCCGGATCGGTCGTCGTACTGTGCCGCTCATCAATGAGCCGGTGCTTGTGCCTGTCGAGCTCTTCAGAGCCGACTTGGTCGCCTCGCCGGACATGGCAGATGGCGGTCGAGCCGGTCCGTTAGACGCAGTCGAGTTGTTGGACATAGTCCTCGCCCCGACGCCCAACGACTTGCTTGATAGCGAGCGCGGCGTCTCGTAGCTTGCTGCAGCAGAGCTGGGTCTATCAGCAACACCCTTAGAGGCTGCTAGCTTCGCCCGTCTCTGTTCAGCAATCTTCTCCTTCAAGCTTGTCCTGGCAGCGCTCGGTCCAACAGACTTCGAGAACGACGGTGCGGCGATGCTGCTTTGCGACGAGGCAAGCGATGCGTTAGGGTTGTTCGGGTCTTTGTCGAGACCGGTCTTCTCGCGCTTCTCGAGTGTCTCGTACATGCTGTGCTTAGGATTAGCTGGTGTTCTCATCGTCTTGCTGGGGCAGACTTACGCTTCTGCCTTCTGCGGCCACACCAGAGCGAAGGTCCAGTAGGTGCTGCGGTACGACTCGCGCACCTTGGGATTGGCGTCTGCCAGGCCCTTCTTGAGGATCTTGTCGAAGCTCTCCAGGCCTCCCGAGTGGTCGATGTGCGACTTGTGCTTGCGAATGAGCGTCTTCACCCATCCGGCCGAGAAGATGCGCGGCTGGACGTTCTTGTCCTGTGAGGCGAACTGGATGTGCTGCAGGATGCGGTTGTTGAACGACACGTTCGAGAGAAGGGCATCCACGGTCGCGTTGCCGTTCTGCGCTGCGATGTTCTTGGTCGCGGCGCACATCTTGATGAACGTCTGCAGGAGGATCTCGACCCAGGGATCGATGGCCGGCCCCACTGTCTTCGCAAGCTCCTGCACGAGCTGGCATCCGTTGGTGGACATGGTCGTTCGCAGACTGTTGGCGACCTTCAGGAAGCCGTCCCGCAGCGAGGCCATGCCGGCCATGAAGGCAGCGTGGAACTCGGTCGGCGCATTGCCCTTGAGTATGCGCCGCAGCTTGAGTGTGTTCTTGTCGCGCCCGATCCAGTTCTGCTCGCTCTCCCTGCCCTCGAACGGCGGGGCCATGTCGCGGAACATGTCCTCGAGCTCGCGCTGCGTGTATACGTGGATGGGGTCCATGGAGACGTTCTCGGCGGGCGGGGGCTGCTCGTCGGCGTCGGGCGCGGGTGTCTTTGCTCGCGAGGTGGGCAGGGCGCGCTCGCGGACGGGCGCCGGCGCCGGCTCGTGGTGGTCCTCGTCCATGGCGGCGGCGTCGTCGATCTGGGAGGTGATGAAGGTCACGGTCGCTTTCCGCACGTTGTGGGCAGCCAGCTGCTTGTGCAGGTTGACCTTGGCGCCCGCGGGGGCAGTCTGGAAGAGCGACACGATGGCGTTCTTGGCCACATTGCGCACCTCCGGGTCGGCGTCCTCGCAGTTCGCGACCAGCTGGTTGACGTACGTCTTGAAGGGCAGGCTGTGGTTCTTGTTCATCTTGACGACCCACGTCATGGCCGTCTCCTTCGCGCGCGGGTTGCTGCCGCCCATGGCGCCGTGGATGCCGGCGTCGATGTCCAGGTGGCAGTAGTGGTACAGCTCGACGAGCAGCACCGAGGCGGCGCTGCGGTGGGCCTCGCGCGCATTGCCCAGGTGGTCCAGCAGGATCGGACACAGCTGCTGCGTGTGCTGCGTGATGATGTGCGTCTCCTTCTGCAGCACCAGCCGCTTGATCAGGTGGCTGAGCGTCGAGAAGCCCGTCGTGACGAGCTGCGCCGACGTCTTGTCGCTGACGGCGATGCGGATGCACTCGAGGATCTGCGCCTGGCAGCTCTCGGGCACGCGCTGGTGCTTGATGCTGGACTTGAGGTTGCCGAACAGGTCCAGGCGCTTGTCTACGTTAGTCGAGGCCTGCTTCTTCAGCGCCGCAAGAAGGGCGGCCGTCTGCTCCTCCATGGTGAGCACCTGGTCGAACTGGTCGAACTGGTCGAGCTGGTCGAAGAGCGATTGTGAAATGTTGTGTCTGGCTCAGCGGGGCATTGTCTAGTTGTATGCGGTCTTGCGGTGTTTTCGGTCCCAAGTAAACAACGCATGTCATCCGCTAGTGGGCCTTGTGAAAGCCGTCTCCAACGCAACCGTGCTCCCAGTGCCCCTCTCATGGTTCACGCGTGGGAGCCTGTGCGCGTGTACTCCTCCTACATCTTGAATGATACCAAGTCCCTCAAAGGCATCTTGAGATCGGTGGCCACATACTACCCTGCTTGATCATTGTTGTCGACACACCCCCGCGGCGAGACAACCGCGCACCACAACAACACGGCAGACAAAACTTCTGTACGCGTCTGAAACACGTCACAAGCAGCATGCACCCCCCTGCTGGTAGCTGTGAGCCACCAGAGCCCAAGGCACGTCTTGTGCAACCCCGCTTTCGAGTGCGACCTCAACAAAGAATATATTCGCGCAGGCAGTCACAGAGCACAAGGCTGCAGCATTACAGGAATACATTAGGCATCATTGTTCGGACGGGTTGAACGAGTGACGGTATTTATTGCAGACTGAGATATATCTGACCGCGGTACAACGCCACACTACTCCGCGTTCTGCGCGTTTCTCTCGTCCCATACATTGAGAGCTTCCTCAGCAGCCTTGACACCACTGAGTGCCATGGCGCCGAAGGTGGGACCCATGCGGTTGGCACCGTCGACCTCGCTGAGCTCCATGCCGCCTACGATCAGACCAGGCACGACCTCGCGAGTGCGCTTGACGATGGCATCCTCAGCAGTGCGCATGTCGAGACCTCGCATGCCACCGAGCTTCTCGATCTGCTGCATGGACACGAGGCGCTTGACGCTGAAGGCGCCGAAGGGTCCGTCGTGGCCGGTCGTCGAGATGACGAGCGGTGCGTTGATAGTGTTGGGGTCCATGCAGGACTGGTCTGAGAAAGCGTCAGCGAGATATTAACCTATGTAGGACGTCTGAACGTACCGTCGTGGTGCATAGAGACCAGAGTCCAGTTGGTCACAACACCAGCAATGCGCACAGCATTGGGGTCCTCGCGGGTAGGAGCAGGGCGGGTGATCAGGTCCTCCACAGTGGTAGCGTTGAAGAGCTTGACGTTGGGGAACTGGAGCACCTTGCTCAAGAGAGTCGATGTGAACAACGCAGCGTGCTTGACAGTCACCCAGTCGCCATCGTCCTCGTATGGAACGCCGAGCTCGTTGAGGAAGAGATGGGCGGGCTTGCGCATGATCATGGCGCTGAAGAGCTGGCCACCCAGCCAAGCGCCACCACCAGGAGCGACGCCAGCTTCGATGATGGCGATCTTGAGGTCAGGACGCTTGGATGCGAGCATGAAAGCAGTAGAGAGGCCGCAAGATCCAGCACCAACAATGACGATGTCCGACTCGGCGTAGGTATCAAGGTCCTTGAAGTAGCGGCGGGCTGAAAGTCGTCAGTTGATTGCGCGTCACTTCAGGTTGAAGTCATACTCATAGCCCTGGAGACCTGGCTCTCGCGAATGGGAGCAAACGTGAAGCTGTCCCAGTTCTTCTCAAAGTCGGCGACAGTCTTTGCCTGTCCATCCTGGCCAACAGAGGCGACCTTGACGGCGAGGTTTTTCTTAAGGTCTACACCGCTGCCGAGAACGGCAGGGGCGGGAGACTCGAAGATGGCAGCTGGGGGGGACATGTTGTCGAAGGTTGTTGATCAAGGTTCGATGCCTGCTACAGGTTAAGTCTGCTCTACACAGGGGGCAAGCATGATCCTTCCGCTGGTATTATCCAGGTCAAGTTGAAACCGTATAATCTCAGAACGAGTCCAGAAGTCCTCAGTCTTTCTATCTGATCATCCGCGTAGGATACGAACAGAGCGACAGGAGACTTCCAGAAACGAACACCGGTTCATGCAGTATACTTATCGTTTCAGTATACTTTGCATCGAATGTACCTTGATGTGAGGATAATGCCCGCCGACGGACCGTATCTTGCATGGCAGTTGCCATACTTGTTGAGTTCCTGCATAGTGGTCAGTAAGTGCTCACATCTCAGACAAGGTGAGTGGAGTACGGATGATAGTTCGATGGTAAGATCGAGGAATGGATGAAGCAAGGAATTGAAGAGAGCCGTGAGCTGGTTAAATAGATGTTCACATCCCACGTTTTGCGTCCATGGTTAACCACGTTCAACCGTCGAAGTGGGGTAGTTGTACCTTAGCTCCTGCAGTTGCGCTCTTTGATCAACAGCCCCACCGTTGTCCCGTCTCCGGTAACGTCTTATTCGAGGATCAAATGTATGCTGATGTCGATATACGCAAAATTGTAATGCTAAGTGTAATCCCCGGGTTGCCCATTCCGTCCAATCCTTGGGTGCTGAGGAGTCATCAGTGTTGTAATGAGGGGTCGAGGGCTGCTGTGTCGCAACGAGCAACATCCATCACCGGGCACGAAGTTGTACGCGAAGTCATCATGCTCACTGTTATGCGGGAATACTGAGAGCGATATCGAGACTCTGAGCATTGTCTTGACAGCTGACCGTCGCCATGAGTACATGTCTGGAGGAACAGGGTCAGGGCGGGGGCAAGGCATTCGAGCTCTTTTTGTGAAGCGAATTAGCTCAGGGACTAGAGGCCAACTTGCAAGGGACGACGGTAAGGTACGACGGCACTGACGCAGGCCTAGAGAACGCTGTGATGTTCAACGACCTTTTGAGGATTTTCTGCGCAATCACTCCGAGGAGCTTCTGAGGACAGAGCATTGACCGCGTTCGAATGGATTCTATAGGGAGACTCGACTTGAGACTACCGAATGGGTTGGCAGACAGCCTGAATGAATATGAAAAGCCATGGCTGACATCCATGTTGCTGTTGCCCAAACTCCGTCCCAGTATCAATCTCGAAAATCGAAGGTGAAAAGGAGCCGGTGGCTGCACGTGCAGTCGTTGAATTGTGGAGATACCGCTCGAGCTCGTACGGAGAATTGCACAAGCACCTCCTCTCATGCCGGACAGGACGATGGTATGACCGACGGAGACTGTGCACCTGGGAAGATAAAGGTCTGGAAGCATGCTCTGTCGATAGATCGACGTGTTGCTGGGGTGTTCTTCATTTCCAGAACATTACGGCGCAGCTCATGCAACCATGGTTGCACAATTTCGAGGTTCACGTTCGAGGTGTGATGCAAAGCTGCCCGTGTGACAGGACGAGGCTCAAGATCAGTGGTGACAATCCGGCGCACTTTCAGCTGCGACGCTTGATGGTATGTAGGCGTTCTTTCTTCATCCGGCACAAGTACCGGCGGCCCGGATCGTACGATGAAACGCGTCTGGCTACCGCTCTTCGACATTCCCACTCGTCTCAGGGCCATGATTCGATCAAGTTATGGCCGAGATGAAGTTGAAACGAATCTGTCCCGGATGGGAGTACGAGCTTGAACACAGACACAGCTTCAAAATATCAGCTCAACAGACACAGGTGGAAATCTGCGTTCAACAATGAAGGGACGATGCACTCTGATGACAGTGGATTGCTTGCTACTTGCTCTCGTGAGTCTCGTCTTCTGAAGTAGCGTGGCACGCCAGACGGAGGCGGACACGTGTAGAGCAGCGTAGGGTTGCAATACTCCGAGAAGGGTCTGAAACATGCCTTATTTGCGTGCAGGCTGTGCTTTCGGTCGATACACCGCAGATGTATCAGACGGTCAGCGAGCTGGCCGCGTACCTGCATTTGTGCATCCTTCATGAGCAAGTGAGCTGAGGTTGGAAAGGAGCTCCTGTTTACAAATCCGCCTTTCTATTTTCAGATAGATTCAGCCCGCCGCAGCAAGCGACTGGCTGCGTGTCATAAACGCCAGTATACAGGCAGGTCGGCCGATCCTTTACTTGCACGAATCGCCGTCCCGCGTGTGGCAATATCGAAAGCGTGATGGGCGTCGCATTGTGCTGAATCGCCAAAGCGGTTCCTGTGATGGAGGGAGGGCTAAGATGGATTGAGCCTGATTATGTGGGGTGAGTCTAAGGATTCGTGGCCAGCCAACTTGAAACACTCTCCTCCGAAGAGCCTTGACGCGGTAGACTGACTGGCCCTGCGTCTGAGGTCCTGCGTAGTGGGAAGCCGGTCGCAGTCTTCCAGCGGCACTGCCTGCAAGTCTCTGTCTCCAGCTATTGTATTGCAACTTTCAGCAACAACTCGAAGGGGCGATCTGCGGAAGGCCCCCCAAGCTGCACGTCCACTGTCAAGCCGCCATCAAGCCCGGCGCAGGTCCAGCGACAGCGCGAAGTCTGTGCATCCGCGATTACCAGTGATTAGCAGTGCCAGATCCAAGGGTCCCGCTCCAGGTCTTGGTATTAGCGGTGGGCTCTCCCAAAGCTACCACATATCGCCAACCTCACCTGCCGAAGAGCCCTTTCGCCCTGAGCGCCTCTGCAGCTGGAGTCCACACTGTTGCTGTCGCCGCCGCTGCGAGTGCATTGTCGCTGACGCCATGCCCGCTGTTGACAGTCGGCCCTGAATCTTCTCACCTTCACCTCCGCTTGCTCGCCCGCGCAGCTGAGCCCGTTCGCTCGACCTGATATTCACCGCCAAACGACCACAATCGCGCCCCGCCCGTTCGCCCGCACCTGCAACTTTCTTCCTCACAGCCGCGCTCTCACATACCGCCCGCGCCCACCATGGACTCGCCTGGCGGCTACCCCGAGTCGCTGCTCGACCAAGACGGCGACCAAGATGATGTGGTCTACCCCTGCAAGGGCTGTGGAGAAGTAATGGCAGTTATTCGAGTCGCGATGTTCTTGCTGACAATCGCCCCAGATCCTTGAGGAAGGAAAGGCTTTCGAGCTCGGTACGGCTGCCCACGTTCCCCCCTCGTGCTTTCCACCGCACGCGACCCCGTGTCTACATACTGACCCTGCATAGCTGGCAACAGATGGCATATCGACTGCTTCCGTTGCAACACCTGCGGCACGCTGCTCGACTCAGACGCCAATCTGCTTCTCCTTGGAGACGGCTCCCTCATCTGCAACAACTGCACGTATAGCTGCAACCACTGCGGGAACAAGATTGAGGACCTAGCTATCTTGACTGGTGACCAGGCCTTCTGCGCGAACTGCTTTAGATGCAGGAACTGCAAGCGCAAGATTGAGAACTTGCGCTATGCACGCACATCGCAGGGTATCTTCTGCATGTCATGCCATGAATCGCTAATGGCGCGACGTCGAAAGAAATCAAAAAAGCCTCCGGCACCAGCAGCCCCAAAAGTCGACAAATCCCTCCCGGCACTCCCACCGCAGTTCGACGAGCAGCAGCAGCAGCGCAGCGGGTTCACACCTGATGTTGAAACGCCTTCTGATGTCTTCTCTGAACCAACCACGGCTGATGCTTCTCCTCGGCCTCCTCAACCCAGAAGGGGCGACTCATCTTCTAACTTCAGGCGCGATGCTTCCCCAGCTACGTCAGACCCAACGCGTAGAGGTTCGCCTTCCCCTTGCACCCTCAACATGCGCTACCACGAAGCTGACCATTGCTACTATGTAGACAACATACTTCTCCCTGCTACGACGTACAACAAAGAGCACAAGCACTCCGAGTCAGACGCCGGCGACGACGGCATTCTGCTCCCATTTGCGCTCGATCCCAATCCTGCGCCAGGGCCGTCGCCTCTCAGCCGAGCCAGCAGGCAATTTCCCGACCGAACAATGGGCTCCAGCTCAACAGCAGGTGACGGAAAGAGTGGTCGCGACTACTTCAACAGGCCAACAGCTGATCCTCGCGACAAATTGAAGGAGAACAATTCTCGGTCTGGGTCTGCTGAGCGGCCCGCGGCTGGCAGTCCGCATATTGCATTCCAAGAGAAGGGGAGACAGCCCTCAGACCATATTGTCAGCACACTCAGGAAGCAGCGCGATACTTCGAGTGAATCACCGTCGCTGAACGAAAGATCACGTAGCCAGCATGCTTCGCCGGCTCCCACTTCGGCAACTGACGCGTTCAAACTGCAAGAAGTGCCCAAGAACAAGAAGGCGGACGCTAGACGCAAGTCCTCAGACAGCAGCGATTCTCCCGCGCCCCACGGCTCGCATGGCGCTGAGATGTCTTCGAGACTTAGTCGACCCATGATTGAGCCAACCTTCACGTCATCGCCCCCGATTGGCACTCAGGAATCGCCCGAGACCGCATCTGGGTCATCGTTCAGCTCCAATCAACGTGTCGAGCGTCCAGCGCGCGGAGACTCGCTGAGGCCGTCTGGCTCAACACATCCTGCTGACAGATCTGGTCCTTCGCCGACCACTCCTACCCTGGAGCACCCCAAACGTACATCCTCGACACATGGTGCTCCTGCCCACGTCAGCGCTGGTCTTGGTATCAGCAGCCCGCTCGAGTCATCGAGAGGCTTCTCCGACGTACCCGTACCTCCAGCTCGTTCAGCGGAGAGACGACCACGACCGACCGAAGACACCTTCACATCTCCCCGCGCTCCACCTCAGCCCCCAAGCGCACACAAGACCAACGAGTCGATCAGCAGTCTTCCCAGTGAGACTTCCCGAGATGCCTACGGACCTAGTGGTGTGCTTCCACGATACAGCGCACAGGGGGACTTCTCAATGGATGAGGACTTTGCGCGTCTACTTGGAAATCAGGACAAAGACGAGAAGGAGGGCGGTGTCTTCCGACGTGTCTCCAATGCTGTTCATAAACATGGACGTAGTCTCAGTGAGCGCGGTTCTGTCACTTCGAGGGGAGGTCACAAAAAGTGGCCCACGAACGGATCCATCGACATCAGCAGCCCTACAATCGCATCGCCCGACTCGAAAGAGGAAAGCGTCAATCTCCGTAACGAGTTGCGTCGCGCGCAACAGCGTATTGCGGAACTCGAAGCCGAGAAGAACGGATTGCAGGAGTCTATGCACAGTGCAGCGGACATCAGGCAAGCAAACACTGTGCTTCGTGAGAAGCGAAACACAATGGCCGTGCTTGACACTCAACGCGAGATGGTCATTCGGGAGCTCGAGATCATGACTGAGCATCTCAAACACGCCAAGGAAAGCAACGGCTCGATGGATATCAACCAACTCAAGTCAGAAATTCTCAAGGAGTTTGCAAACTCTCTGCACAAGCTTAAGGATCAGTTAGGTGGTCAGATTGAGGATTTGATCTCCAGGCGGGCGGAGCTAACTGACGAGATTTCCAACCTTATCCAGATGAAGGACAAAGGTTTCCAGGAATACGAGTCACTTTCAGCGCAGAATACCAAGCTTTCTGCTATGAACAGGGAACTTGTCGAGAGCATTCAAAAGGGAATGAACAACAAGAAGGGTGCACCGCAATTCGACGCTGCCGCGAACGGACTGGGCATCTACAACACCCAGCACAAGGGCGGCAAGTCTGAGCTCTCGCTCGACGCTCATAGCTTACCACACGAGCCTTCATTTCCCCACATCCATGATGGAGACAGCGAAGCAACCCTTGCACAACCTCAAGTGGTCAACATTCGTAAGACTGGCAAACCCACCAAGTTCTCCAAGTTCAAGAAGGGAGGTCAAGCCTTCACCACGAACGTCACCAAGGGTTTCAAGGGTGCCTTTGGTTCTGAACAGAAACAAGAGGAGTACAAAGACATCAAAGTCATTGGAACTCCTTACGGATCCGTTCACCAGCAACCGGACATTGCCTCAATGTCTAGCTCATTGAAGAGTAGGGAAGAGCAGTCCGCCAAGGGCTGGTTCGGGGGTAGTGGTGCAAAGGGTGGCGCACCCAGGCCGACCAACGACCGCTTAAAACCTATGCAAGCCAACAACAGCAGCACCAATTTGGCTGTAGACGCAAGCACCGTACTCTTTGGCTCTGACCTGTCTGCTCGATGCGAATTCGAGAAGGGCATGATCCCTGGAGTCGTCACTCGCTGCATCTCCGAAGTCGAACTTAGAGGCATGGACGTTGAAGGTGTATACCGCAAGAGTGGAGGTAGCTCGCAGGTCAATCAGGTTCGCAGCGGCTTCGAGGCCAAGGCAGACTACGACATCTCCGATCCAGACCTCGACATCCACTCAATTACCTCGGCTCTGAAGAACTACTTCCGCAGGTTACCTGTGCCGTTGATCACGTTCGATGTGTATGATCAGTTCCTGGAAGCCGGACGTATGTATATACTCATTTCCCGATCGAATAATGCTCACAACCTTCACAGAACTCGAGGATCCTGCAGCCCAGGCCAAGGCTCTCTCGGAGGCCATCAAGGAGATTCCGAAGGCGCACCGCGACACACTGCAGTTCCTCGTCTTCCATTTGTCGCGAGTCATTGAGCATCAGGACGAGAATCTGGTATGTAGACGGTCCCAGTTAGGGACATGTCCAAGCTAACACGCGCTCAGATGACGCCACTCAACCTTGCTGTCGTATTCGCGCCTACAATCATGCGTCCCATGGATATCCAGCGGGAGCTTAGCGATGTCCAACAGCAACGCGTTGCCGTCCAGGCTCTGCTGGAGAACTACAAGAATGTTTTCG
The DNA here is from genome assembly GCA_030271015.1 of Didymella glomerata. NCBI lineage: Eukaryota > Fungi > Ascomycota > Dothideomycetes > Pleosporales > Didymellaceae > Didymella > Didymella glomerata. Next base: position 790,357 of record JAJOHN010000008.1, read on the forward strand.
GTGACGAGTAAAGAGCCTCTTCTACCTGTTCCTGGCTCACATTGTCTTTGCAGTGCACGACCGCGCTCGAGTCTGTGAGCTCTGTAGGCACGGGATCAGGTATCAGTTGCGCGCTTCCTTGAAGAACCAGCCCACACCAGCTTCGCGAATCACGGCGCTTCATACGGCTGCTGGACTGGATTGTCTCTGCTGGATGCGCCCAGGCAACTCGAAACGTAATCACCAGATTATCTACCATCGAACGACTTCTTGAGATCATCCGTCTGTCCCTTTCTTCTTGTTCAATACTTGCGACTCGTCAGCGAAGGTGTCATACTACTGGGGAAAGCTCTGCATTTGCGGCCTGATTCACGACACCTGCTCATTCTTGTAAAAATATCAAGGCCGCATGAGGATTCACCTACCTCAAACGGCCAGGCGCATACGGATAGCTTGAAGGTTGTCACTATACCCTTGGGGGTTTACTGATCTGGCTTTGTCTTGACGTCGAGATAGCGTAAATCATTGCAGCGTTGCCTACAAACTGCGTATGATCTGATAACTCTTCTGTTCGATGCAATTCCCACCAGCATGCAGTGCTCGCATGAGGTTGAAATCTCCGTGAAACTGTGGTCGATCAGCCGAAGAAGCCGAGGAACGCCCCATTCCAAGGTTCCTGGCGAGCTGCTCGCGGCTGCGCTCGCTACGGTTGAATGATGTCACGCGCTAACACATGTGAGCTGCCAACTTCAATCACACGATCGTCCTTTCACGTCCTCCCATCAACACGCCCGCTTTACGACCGAACATCCATCTCGCTTTCTTGCAGCCCCTCTGTCACCCAAACGCCTTTTATACTGCCATGTCTTACGCCGACATTGCTGCCAGCGGCCCCAAGCAGAGCCCTGAGGAGGTTAGTACATGTAAACATCATCAACACCAGGCAATTGCTGACAGATGCGCAGGCGTAAATCACCACTTCAGCTAGCGCAAAGAAGCTCCAAACTAACAGAATCGTAGTCGCGCCCCTGCTCTTCCCCAAGTCGAGCACACCGAGGACTCCGTTTCCTCCCTTGTCGACGTTGACAGCCCACACATCTCCTCCGTCCCCTCGGACTACGAGTCGCAGTCCGTCAAGACCGATACCCAGGCCGCCCGTCAGGAGCGTGAGGAGGAGATCAAGGATGCCGCTAAGGAGATTCGCGACAGCGCTGCCGCCAAGAAGGAGAAGGCTAAGGACAAGGCGAAGAAGAATGCCGACAACCCTGTCGTCCTGAGCAACGCTGTTGGCCTCGCTGTTGTTGCTGCTGCTCTCAGCATCGGTGCATACAGAAAGTACAGCCGTGGCGAGCTGACCGGCAAGGTCGTAGCCGCCTGGGCTGGTGTTGTCGGTCTGTTTGGTGTTGGTGACTACTACGTTAGCCAGTAAGTTCTATTGGATCTCTCGATGTCGCAGAAAAAGGTGGACCCAACAGAGCATCCGTCCGCCTTCAAATGACGCCCTTCATGGCACTGAAGACTTCCCGCTCTTTGGCTTGTATCCTGATAAAACAAAATCTGACAACTATAGGTACTTCTTCAAGCGCTACCCTCCCAAGAACTAAGCGTCTTCAGTCGATGTAATGGCCGGCTCAGAAACACAGCGAACGCTTCCAAGCGTGGCGCAATAATTCTGCGCGGGCGAGCCTGAGGAATAGAACATGGTGTAGGCATACGAGGGCCGGCTTCTGCGGACGAAGCTTTCGACTGCGAAGCCACGCTCGAACCGTCACAGTGGTTTCGCTACTTCCTACGTCAGACTCGAGCTAGTCCAGATTCGACCGGTTGTAGGATGGGGATATCTCCTCTTTCCCTTTGGCAGTGATCTAGCAGGCATATGATTCTCTACTTTGTTGGTATAAGTCAGGGGTGGTTGAATCTGCTCTTGTACATACAGTACTTTTCAATATACCCGTTCAGACCCAAGTTCAAGTCGTAGCTATGTGAGCTACTCGTGGCGCGACTCGCTGTCAGAGCTACAAGAGCTGCAAGAGCGGGATACAGAAATGCCTAATTTGCCTCATACTCTGAACGCGAGTCACAGCAAGATTCGAACGAGTGCTGTATCGAGTCCAAACAGCGTCACAACAATCTACACTTTTAAGAAGCCCCCAAGGTTCCACATGCCTGATTGGGAAGTATGCAAAAGTGCGGCTCTGCTGACAAGGTTTGAAGAGCTTCCAGTGTCGGGGCATGCACTGGCTCCAGCAACTCAGTAACACGAGCAACGCGGCTGCGTGGGTGTGATTGAGAAGTGTTCGGTTAGTGGAGGTGATTGGCCGTGAGGCCTTGCGCATTCGTTTCGGCATTTTGAAAAGTCGCCCAATCAGAAATGTTGAAAGTATCGATTGGCTATGACCCTCCGAATCCGCGTAGAGCCTCCAGAAAACTCCCTGCATCTTTCTTTTCGCCTTGCAATCGGTACGTTGCGGTCCTTGCGGATCGATGAAGGCCTTGCGTTCCATTCAAGGTACGCGTCTCAGGTTTCAGTGGTCAGCGATGAACTGCCGTTGTCGCAGATACATTCACGCGATCGGTCCGCCCCAGCATCTTCCCTCGGTGCACATTCCACACACATCCTCCTCCCGGAGGTACTCGCCCCACCATGCATGAATCCACTTTCAACAAGCTCACCCCAGCTTGCCAGATTCACTCTGGCATCTGTCGGTTTCAAGCCGTAAGCGCTATTGCACCGTGAGTGGCTACTTCTGGCTGCACGTCTTCGGCGGTTAAAACGCGCTGCGCCCAATCACCTACCGCGCAACGCTGAACCGCCATCAACCTAAAGCTGCCGGCTGGCGTTGCACGTTGACAACTTCGCAATGCGCGCCGTCCATTGGGCGTATGACAGTGGGTTGCCAAAGCGAGAGGCGTCGTTCATCTATATTATGGATGAATGTCGTCCTGTCGCGTGGTGAGCCTAGCCACGTCCTGCGTAGGCTGTTCGACAGGACCTAATCGCATGCGCAAAGGCCTTCTGGAAAGCTGACAACACATTGACTGTGGATTACTCTTTGTTCCCTGACCTTCTTCTATTGTTGCAATCGCATCTTTTGGCATCGTGCATTTTTATCATTCGTTCGGGTTTTGTTGTTTTTTCTGCTCTGCGAGACTCGCTGGCCGCCTTGCTGCCGTTCTTTCGTTCCTGCAAGAGTGTTAAGGACTGAGATGGAATAGCTGCCTGGTTTGCAACATTCAGTAATATGGAGGGTCATCGAAGGAAGAACTCATGGTTGACCATTGGGGTCACCGGATGCTGTGCATCGAGGGATGAGGTTGCACCAGAGAAAGGGCACAATGGTATGTTCAACAGCTTCCTTTTGCCATACAAACAACGCGAGGTTCGACCCTTGCAAAGATTGTGGTGGTCGTCGCCCTTTGCAATCTGCCTTACATCTCCATGTCGAGGTGGAGGTACACCGGTTTGCCTTGCTGTCCATGATCCACATCGTGTGGAGCTGCATAACCGCCTTGCATGTGGCTGTCTAGAACCTTATCTGCTGCAACTCTTCAATATCGTAGCGGGATCGCCAAACCTTCTAAATCGAAACATACTGATCATCTGTTAGGTCGGTCGAATTCACGGATATACAACCAACCTCAAGTCATGCCTGTATCGCCAACAAATCCTCTGGCTCCACGACCAACCACCGGCCAGGTTATGACCCAACAGATCTCGCAATGGGTTACAAGTAGCCGCGAGTATGCTGCTCGAGCATCCTCACGGGCTAGTCTATCGACCCTCACCCGACCAAAACGATCACACTCTCGACCCAGTATCAGCGCACCCACCAACTTCCGCCATTGTGATGGCTTCGATAGTGTCGAGTTCAAGATCAACGAAGCGCCCTCAAACACCCGCCGCCGTAGCTTTCGTCCCCTTCAACTCTCGATGTATGGCTACGATGGAAGTGGACGACTGTCGCCGCTTCCCGATTTTGAAGGAGGAGGGGACTGGACGGCTAAGCCATCACCACTTAGCATGCCCGCGCCGGCGCGAGTTCGCGGCGACGAGACAGCGACAGGGCCATACTTCTCAAATTCTTCATCACACAACATACCTAGAAAACCAGTTGGCTCGGGCTCAAGGCGATCAAGTGTGCAGAGCGTGCAAAGTGCTGGAGCTCACGAGAGGAGATTTTCCGGTTCCACTGTCGGGACTACGGCAACACCAGTTCTACCTTCCTGGAACGAGGAGCCCAAAGCCAGCATGGAGTCAGTCATCCGGGGACCTGGTTTACTGAAACGTACACGCACATCAGGAGCGAACACACCAGCGCTTAGGCTTTCACGCCTGCCCTCGCCCTCCCGCTGTCGCGCCAACACCGCACCCACACGACCTAGCAGTCTTCGTCGCGCCAACACCGACGTAGACGAAGCCATACGCGAGCTCAACACCATTGTCGAAGAGCGTCGCGCCTCCGCTTACCGCTCGCAAGTCCAGGCCCCTGCTCTTAGCAACCGCATCCCACCTTCGCCCTCCCACCACGTTCCTCACTTCGCACCCACAATGCGCATGCACGTACGCTCAGAGACTCTATCAGACATTGGATCTGCTTTCAGTACACCGCTGAACAAGCCACTCCCCAGCCCGCCCTCGAGCAGCACACCAGCTCTACGCCGCGCCCCCAACTTCTCCCTATACCCCCCAGCTCGTAACTTCACTGGCCCCCTCACTTCGAACCCAATCACCCCTCCGCCACCAAAGACAGCTTCCAGCACATCTACCACCTCACTGCACCGGTTGAGCAATTGGCTGCGACGCTCATCCAGCCGCTCCACCACACCCAAGGAGCTAACACCATTCTACAAGGTGGAAGTCCCACCAGTCCCCGATCTGCCAAGTCGTCCGAGCACTTCTCGAAGCACGATGGGCCATGCAAGGCAAGACAGTGCGGACTCGAATGACTCGGCTCGCACAGAGGCGACCACCATCACGCTCGTTTCTTCCTACACCACCACCCGCTCCACAACTCCTGATTCAGACGAGAGCGAGAGAGTGATGCACCCCCGCGTCAACGTGCTTAAGGGCACTGGTCGCGCACGCCGCGTACCTGCGCCACTGGTCCTGAACACAATCAACGATAAGGACATCGAGGTAGCACTCAGCAGTGAGAGGAGCACTAGAAGCGCACGTGGTATGCGCGAGATGTGGCCGCCTGTATCGCCAGTATACGATATTCTGCCGGGGCAGGAAATGTTCGCGAAGGACGTTGGGTTGAACAGTGGGAGGAGGTTCCCACCCAGCCCGATGGGCATGGTGGGTATTGCGTTTTAGGTGCTGGCACGTACACGCATGGAAAGGCTCTACTTCTTTAGTTGCTAGGGGCATATACCCTCCGCTTTGCGGATGCTCCTGGCGTATATTTGTTCGCTTCGATGGATATACCCCTTTCAGACGCATGAAGCGTTGGTGATTTAGTTAGATAGTAGTTTAGTACCATGCAGAAACAGATCTTGTTGCTGGGACACGTCTCGCCTGTGAATTTTGACATGTATGCTGGACGTCATGTAAATGGCGAGTCCGTGCCGACCCGCTACGCCTCATCCACCGCCTGTGCACTCTGCTGGTCCGCCATCACACGTCCAATCTCAGTCCACATTGCAAGCCAATGCCCGTACCCGTCTTATGCTGCCCTTGCACGGAACCTCGAACCTAAGACCCCCATATGACTGACCGAAACATATATGCGTCCGACTTTTTCCTTCCATCAGCATGCCCGTGCAGTTTGGTCCCGACAACGCCTCTGCCATGATGTTCGATGGCATGTCGCGCAGGTAGAAGGATGGCGGTGTGCCATCAAGATTGTAGGAAAAGCGCGGCGCGGTGCCGAGGGAGGAGGCTATCGAGCGATCGCCTTTGTATATGGAGAGGTCGTAACGATCACTCCAAGGCTCTGGCCAGCATATTTTCGCGATCCTACCTGGAATAAAACCACTAACAAGTCTGTGGATGCAAAGGAAGGACACCAAGTGGTGGTGAGGAAGAGGGGGTACGTACAGTCTTGAGGCGCTGGTTGACACGAAAGTTGCTGCCAGAAGCACCGGAATCATCAATTTAATACTTTGGCAACTGCGTGAAACAGTTCTGAGATCCTCGTGGAGAGGTTCAATCCACGCAAAGCTGATTGTGGGATCGGTGGCCTTTCCCTGTTAGACCTGAACAGCTAACACTATGTATGCTTCGTCGCATGCAGCGGTATCATGTGCCAGTCCCTTTGGAATGCATGCTGCTAGACGTCGTGTTCGTGATATCCAGGGACTAGAGTTCCGTCACAACGATAGTCAGACACCTACAGTGATACAGCTTTAGGATTCGTCTTGTATATTGGCCCCTGTAACATCCCGAGGACCCGCAACTATATACAGAAGGGTCGCAAGCTCTCTGTTGTGCTGAAACCCCAGATTTGAATTGAGGTGACGCGACATTCCAGTGCTACCTACGCAACTTGCGTGTCACGCCCCCTGATGTCATTGTCCTTCATTTGCAAATCACATCTGGACCTGGACGTCTCGGTCATGGCTATCAATGTTCATGAGCGGAAGCATGCTGTCGCGATAAAGGCTGGGAAGGGATGAGGATGAAGTCAAGTATAGTGACGATCTGTAAAGGAGGCTGGCGTAAGATGACCTCAGAGAGGAGGTGAGCTGCATTTGAGTCTGGACCGAAGTAGTTGTTTGCGGGTCCTGTGGGGTCACTGTGGGCATGGGTCGACAACTGTAGGGTCGTGCTATCCATGTGGTTGGGATTCTCGTACTCTGAGCTTGTGCCGGCGTCCTGGAACATCATACGTCATATGTGCAATAGGCAGAAACTCAATGCGAGGTTCGAAAAACCGAGGACCGTCAATCTTCTGAGACATAGTCGCCATCTAACTCGCCCAGTACTGAGATCTATTCGTAGCGTGTTAATGCTTGCTTACGACTCAGGGCACGGGCAATTCCACTCGGTTCACCCAACCTCACCACTCTCAGCGGCGCCTGAGCGCCTCGCCAACACAACACGTATCATCGTACGTAGGATCGATGCGAGTGAGCCGTTGGGGTCGTGTGAATCGGGTTGAATCGCCGATAGAGCACCGAGAAAACTACCCAAAGGAGGCTAGATCTTCAGAGGGCTCCCGCATTTTGGACCCTGAAAAGACGTCAGCCGCCAAGCAATGCTGTCATACGGTGAATGCGAGTATCAATAAAGGTGTCGAACGCACGAGGTGATTGAACATCAGAACGAGGCTGATAATCTACGACTACCATCTCGATCACTTACTGTAAGTTTGTGTGTTTGTTGTTTTGTGGCACCTAAGTCTATTGTACTAGGTATGCGTGCTGCACCTGAAGGAAGCTGCGTTTGAAGGGCGCTAGAAACTATTTGCCACGATGTCATCGTCTGTACTAACCGTACGACAGTTCGATTTATATCAAACCAGATACAATCATGAGCTCGTCCCTAGGGCTTCCTCAGTCTGACGCCTTTGGCGACCCAACACCATCTGGCCTCACTCCAAGCACACGCTCTGAAGCCGAGGCGATCTTCTTCCAAAATGCAACCAAGCAGACCGAATCTGCGGCTCCGGATCCATCCATCGCCACCGATGAAGCACGAGCAGCCTACCGTCGACCTGGCGTAATTCGTGCGAGCTCGGCCAACTACGAAAGAGCTCTGAAGATGGCACACGCACAGAGTTCTGCATCATCAGACCTGGCCACAAATGGAGAGACTTCCGAGAAGGTCACTGGCATCGCGCAAGTTACTTCCCCATCGCAGTCGTCGCCATTCCCAGCACCAGGTCAAGGTGTAGTCCCCGACTACAGCGCGGTTGGACTGACTCGAGGCGACTCACTGAAGAAATCGCGATCTCGTGGACTTTCTCTTGGCGCCCTTGCACAACAGCAAAGCTGGAGTGAGCAAGATTATAAGAGGCTGTACACCGCGGATCTCATGAGCGAGGTTAGGGTAAACCCAGGTTACGACTCGGGTGCTGAAAACAAGTCTTAGCTGACGTCTCGGGCCTTTACTTTCGCATATGAGTCTTCGCATATGAGTCTTGCCGTCCTCCTGTGTGGCTGCGAACTCCTGTCACTTCTTTCACACCATCTCACGTTGCACGTCACTTCTCCAGGTCTTCATATGTATGGCGTCGGGGCGCCTTTTCAAGGCCGTACAACAAAAGCCGCAGGACGGCATCGGCATATAGTTTCAGTTCTCCTCTACTTTGTGCAAACGATGAGTATCTCGGACCCTTTGTCCTTTTCGGTGCACTCTTTTGTGAATTATTCCACGTTAAACCATATGTTGTCGACTAAGTTCGTAATCATTGAGGAGAATGCAGTGTCTCGATTGCCATTGCAATAGCTGTTGCCATACTAGGCAGACGGTAATGGGTCCACCAATTACGACGTTGTTCCTGTTTTTATCTCTATAAACTCAGCTTGCGTTGGACACTCTTGCAGTCTTTCATAACTAGAAGTAACCATCGTACTCGCTAAACGCACGCATTAGCATGACGGCGCGGTAACCTACCGCCTGATTTCAATGCCTACTTGCATCACTCTTTTGTGAAACATGTAGCCTCAGCAAACGCTACTGCATCGCATCTTCACTTCAACTCGACCCCGATCCTGGCACGTATTCATACTGCTGATTCGCTCTAGGTAATTACTCTAATTTCCCTCCATTCAATCAATCAAATGTCCCTTAATCAACTTTCACATCCATATTCGACATGCAGCTTCCCATGATCACACTGCTTCTGGCCGTCCTGACTGCAGCATTTGCTGCGCAAGCTACCATCTCAACTACCTCCGAGATTGACTGCCAGCTCGGAGACAACAAGTGTGATACCACCTATGGCAAGGTCCTAATCTGCGGCAACGATAGCTGGTTCTCTACGGAGACATGCGCCGCCGAGTGTCCCTGCCAGATTGGGGCTGCTGGCAACGCCTTCTGCAAGGAGAAGCCAGAATGCACTCCAGGCGCTTCACAGTGCGACCCTGCTCTCTACGTCTCGCAGGTCTGTAATGACACGGGCATCTGAGGGACCGAACGCAAGTGCTCCAAGCCTGGCTACTGCGAGATCAAGGATGCAGGTGGTCAGGCTGTATGCAAGGCTGAGTGCAGCGGTCAGAAGCAACCGCTGACGCGCCATGTGTCTCGCCAGGTCAATGGCTGGCCCAAGCATGGAGATGAGTGCACACCTCGGGGAGGAGAGTGTTGCGATTACGCTTGGACTCAGATCCTTGAGTGCGTTGCCATAGTAAGTTCACTCTCAAGAAGACCTCCCGGCCTGGTGGCTGCCTCTACGACCTCGCCTCTCGGGAACCATACTGAACTAAGCAACCATGGATATCCCCGCGGCAAGTCTTACAACCTCGATGCCATGAATGCCTACAGGTTGAGGCTTTGGAAAGCCATTTCTTCCACGAACCCAGGCCAGATCGTCGTCATTTGTGCTAACGTAGTGGCACAATGGATATTTGGAAAAGATTCGCATAGGAATGGGTCAAAGAAAACTTCAACAAAGCTTCGAGCGGAACAGCTCCAATGCAATCGAGACAACAGGACTTCCTTCTGCCAACTCAGCAAACCCCCGGGCGGAGGGATATATAAAACACAATGAAAGCGTCTTAGCTGCAACGACCACATGTTCACTGACACCGGGCAACCATTTGATACTAAAAAATTTTGCAAATCCCCAACCCCTCTACCCAAGAGGTGACCCAACTAGACTGGTGAAACCCACCCATTCTTCAATATGCTGGTTGCGACTTGCTTCTTTGCTTTCACACTACTCGCGAAGAGTGGGCTTGCCGCACAACGTCGCTGCTTCAGGCAAGCCGTTAACATAGCATCGGCACTCACGTCGTCGTCTTTGTTTGTGTGCTCCAGGCGATACGAGTGGGTATATCACAACTCGCACAAGGCGAATCTGCTTCGACCTCAATTCGGATGGAGACTGACAGGCACAGAACAACGCAGGGCAGACTTCGCTTCCAGAGAAGAAGTTGAATCGTTGGTGCAAGCTACACGATTGCTTCGAAGGCAACAGCGTAAGCCATGTATGTGTGACTCTGACTTGTAGGGATGCTGATGAGATGTAGTGTCCGGGCTGTGGGTACGGCAGGTACGAGAACTACCTCTGAGACAATCACGGATGTCACGCTGGGTCGGCGGAGAGTATGGTGGTCTTCATGGAGTAGACCAGAGTGTGTTTTCATGATGATGGTAATTCCTTGTGCTTTTTTTCCTGCAGGCAACAGTCGATGCTTCTCCCGTCAAGGTGACTTGCTTATATATGCTGCTCGAAACGACACCCGTGCATGATGACCGTTAGGCACCGATGAATCGTTGCATGAGGTCACCTAGATATTTAAAAGGATACCTCGTGGAATCCAGGCCTCCAGTCCTGCCAAGCCAGAAGGCATATGCGCCGACAACAATGGCAAAGCCAATGGCTCCATAGCGTCTGTAGTACCACAAGCGCACTTTCGCATACTTGATGCTCTTTGTCGCTTGCTCAACAACTCTCTTTTGATATTGCTGTCGGTAGACTTCCTTCTCTTGTTGAGCGAAGAGACGCTCGCCGTCTTCCAGCGTCAAGCGTTGCATGTCATCCAAGGTCGCCGAGGTCTTCAGCACACTAAATGAGGATATGTGCCACCACTCCCAGGTGCCTAGAGACCCAGGCGGAAGCCTCTCGTAGAGCTCGACTGCACGGGCGATGTGAAATTCAATGTCGAACGGGTCAGGCAGCTTGCTGAGCATGACGTGTAGTATGTCCTCATCTTCCTTTTCGATCTCCAATAGCTCTTCTCGCCTGGATAGCACGACAGCCGCAAAGAAGTATAGCGGCATAACAGCGTGACGTGCCAGGAAGAAATCGAACAGCCGCGTTATATCCTTGTACCCCTGGATGTTGTGCGCAAACATGGTAATAGTGCCTGCGAGCGCGGATGTTGCTGAGCTCTTAGGCAAATGCTCATAAAGCACTGGGTCGGCTTCGCGAAGGAGTGGACGTAGGAGATCGAGCTGGGCTATCGCCGGGTCGAGGGACGAGAGCATGAAGTCTCTGATTCGTAGCAGGCTGAGACGAGCTGCTACTTGAGGAGCGGCGTGGGTTCCCAAGACGAGGTAGAAGACTTGAACAATGTCATGGTAGCCCTGAAAGTAGGACAGCGTTGGATGTCGGCGTAGCACTTCGAGGATTACGTTGGAAAGCTCACGTTTTCGGCGATCGAGCTCTTTCTCTGAGTCTGTTTACAGTGAGCATGATGTGATTCTGAGCTCGAGCCAGTTTTGTACGTACTGCACTGTGGGTAGTAAACAAAGGCTCTGTTCACGTCGAGACCAACTTGCCCCTCTTCGCGATGCGCAGGCAGATCTTGCCATGGTGTTTTCTTTACGTCTGCGGCTTTGCATGCTAGCAGGATCGGCCATGCTGTGCGCCGCAAGCTATCGTTCACCAATCCATAGGTGCTGGTAGCCAGTTGTACCAGCGTTGCAAGATCGTTCTTTTCGCAGGCGGTGATGATCAAGCCTTCCTTAGCTATCTCCGCCAGAGAAAGATCGGTAGGCGTGGGTGGACGCGAAGGTACGCCATCAGAGCTCACCGAAGGTGAAGAGGTTTGAGAAGCCATGACCTCATTGCCTCGACCTCAGCCACGACTAGTCAGCGAACGCCCACGATGATCAGTCGACCGATCAGAGATGGCGTGGCTCCAGTCTGTCCTCGGAAGCGGAAAGGATGGAGCTGCAAGGTGCTGTGTGACTGCATTTCGAAGGTTGTGATCACGTAGCTTGTTTCGCGCCAGGTTGACGCGACCCTCTCGCGACTGCCTTCCCTGTCAAACTCCAGGTCTTGGCAGCCACGAACGTAACGAACGCGCCTGCCTTTGCCGACAACATTATCAGCTTCGCGACCTCCGCGGGAAAGTATTCAACCTGTGCGTGAGCTCTGCAGCTTTGCCATCCCGAAACAGCTCGCCTCCGGCATCCCGAACACCACCAGAGGCTGGTCAAATTTGTGCCGCACTGCATGCGCCGCGCCCCTCCAAGCCCACTGTGCATGCATAAAGCCACGGCAATACCCCCGTCTCTGGCCCCAGCTCCTTAGCCAGATCTCGAATTGTCTGCAGTCGCGGCCCTTTGTCGCCAGCTCCGCCAATCTGAACCACGCGTTCAATCAAGATCGTGCTATCGACGGGCTGCATGATCTCGCTATCGAGATCCGACCACTTTCGAGAGCGATCTCACGCCTGACACTGCGCCGCTGCCGTCCTGTACCATCATTCGAGACATGTAGCCGCCCAGCTAAATTGGGCTCCGTTGTAAAACTCGCAATCAGTACGCTTTGGGTCCCGACTTGCAGCTCTGCAATCGAGGAATCCTGGTCTACGTTTCCTTCATTCGCTCTCAGCAATCCAGTCACTAGTCCACTTTTCAATCCTACCCTTGTGCTACCCCCCGTCTAGCGCCATCGAGATACTTCCTCGCGAACAGTACCCTTGATTGGACCCTTTGGTTCAGTGGAAATAATCCCCGCCATGAACCACCAAGTTCAGGGCCTGGTGCTTGTCAACCATGAGTGGGTTTCAAGACCGCTCGACGTCTATCAGATCATGGCGCAGGCGCAGCAAGATGACACCGATATGACAGATCCAGTTGTCAAGCCGGCTGGTCATCCTCATGTGCCAGGATATGGCATTCTCTCTCGGACAGTGCTGCCCAGTCCTCTTTACAAATTTGTTCTCCCCGCACAGATACGTCACAAGGATCTCCACGATGTTGTGCTGATAGGTGAAGACTCGGTACAGCTACACGAGATCCACGACTACGGTCGCCTTCGCCATGTCTCAGTCAAGTCAAACTTCAGTGGCCGCATCCTCACGGCGCGAGTGTTTGGTGACCGGCGCGAAGTTCGTGCCAACCGGACAGTGGGCAGCCCGCTGCCTAAAAGACAGACAGCACCGAGAGTCAAACAATCTTCCGCACATACAGGCGGACACAGTCGTCCACCAGAAGTGATTGTCCTCACGCTCACATCGCGAACACTGATGTTCTTGTGGGCTCAACACAGCGTCACAGGCCGTACTATCTTCCAACAAAAGACCGTCAAACTCCCCGCGGGTTCCTCGCGTTTCGACCGCCTCGGACAATATCTCGCTGTCGATCCAAAATGCCGAGCTTTGGCGGTCGCGGCTTATGAAGGACGGTTCATGCTCTACAAAACAAAGCCTATGGAGGCGTGGCGCAACGAGTTGCGAAACGGCACCGACACAATACCGATCGAGGACGAACGTGTGGTTCCGATCGAGGGAAGAATAATGCACATGGAGTTCCTGTCCACAGCTGCGACAAAAGATGATTACCATGTGGTCCTCCTCTTCGTCGTTGCACACCAGGGCTTAACAAAGTTGACCTGCTTCGACTGGGATTGCAGATTCGACCTCGACACAGCGACTGCTCGAACAGAACGAGTTTCCGTGGACCTAGGTATGCAGAACTCATTCTCCTACTATCACTTAATGACTGACGAGCTTAGATGACCAGAATCCGTCTTTGCTCATACCCTTGAAGCGAAGCCCTGACTTCTTACTCATTTTCGACACACACGTATCCGTCTACAAAGACGTGCTGTCAGGTGCACCACAACGTACAGCGATACCGATTCCCGATCATGTTCTACTGTCGCTGCGACCCGGGGACAGCGTACATCGGCCACAATGGGTACAATGGGACAGAGCACCTCGGAATCCGGACTTTCCAAAGGAGTCATTCTACATCGCGCGCGAAGACGGCAGAGTAATCTATGTGGAACAAGGTCCAGCTGGCGCTGTGGATTTGGACGACGCTGGCGAGTGGCCGTATCGTATAGATCAGGCCTTCGCGTGCGTCAACGTTGACAACTCCGAGTCTTCTCAGTCGTATCCAGATTTGCTCATGGCAGCGGCAGCTGGAAACGATGGGTTGCTTTGCAAAGTTGGCGCCTGGCCTATGGAGTACTCGTACGCCGCGCAGTATCCCGCCATGAACCAGTTCACATACGTGGAATCGATGCCGAACTGGAGTCCTCTCACAAGTCTTTGTGTCAGCAAACTACCCGGTATCCGTGAACCTTACGAACGCGAACGCTCGGCGTTGTTCGTCTCCAACGGTGTTGCGCCTCACGGTCAGGTATCTGAGCTTCGATATGGGCTACATGCTGTTATTGATGGCTCCTTTGGCGGTATGAAAGGTTGCACGGGTCTGTGGGTATTGCACCACGGCAGTCAAACCGTCGACCTTGACGGGAAAAATGCAAGACAGCATTACGCATATGTTGCGGTGACGCTACCACTCGAAACCCTTTTGCTTCGTCTGATCCGTACACAATCAGAAGGTTCTGGGGCATTCTCTGGTGCTTGGGACGATGGAGTGTGGGACGTCAACCAGCTGCCTACCGAGGACGCCCCGCTAGAGGATGGCATCACACGCGATCAGGAAACGCTGTGTGCATCTATCCTCACAGATCATTTCTCGGTACAGATCACGCGCGACGACGCACAGATAGTGACCCGGGGGCCAGTCCTGAGTTTGAACGACAAGCTACATTTCACTACGCCCATACTGCTTGCAGCAGCACAGGGTGGGTTCTCATTCGTTGCGATCGCTCTCAGAGATAACGGCAGAACGTATCTTGACATTACTCCAATATTGGAGGATGGCACGTTCCAGAAAACGAAGACAGCACACATGCGCCATGAGTTGAACACTGATCCAACATGTATCGAGCTTCTCGAGCTAGCTGGGCGAGCTCATGTGCTGGTTGGCACACTCGACTCGAAGGTCTCCTTGTTCACAGTTTCACAGCAATACGCTATATCCATTGTCCTCCAGTCATCCCTCGATGCCAGCCAAGCTGGCAGCTCTCGGGTCCTGTGCGAGCGTGCTATTATACTGAAATCTGGTCATGACCACGTTTTGGTCTGTGCTACCCGTGATGGTCTGCTTCTGAGCTGCTCTGTGAACAGCATCAGGTCTGGCTTCTCCGCTGCGCCAGCAAGCAACCTGGCCAAACCAAGCGGTACACCGATCGAGACAGAAGCAATGAACTGGCACATCACAAGGATGGGCTCGACATCAGCTACAATTTACCCAAGCCTGTCGGATAAAGCGACTGCATTCGTGTCCTGCGCATCAGATTTCTGCAGAATTCGTCTGTCTATAAGCAAGACGCGTATCTTGGACGTCGAATCAATCTGGTTCGCCAACCGAGCTAGGCCTGGGTACATGCAACACCCTATCACGGCAGCTTATCAATTGGGGTATGATGAGACTGCGAGCACTTCAATCGAAAGAAACCTGGATGGCTTTCTCTTTGTCGTATCGGGTGACCAAATGCTCTTCACACACCTTGATACGGAGGTAGGACGCCGCGACAACGCTCCAATTCCACAATATAGAGAGGAGACAAAACCTGTACCTCGCAAGCTGATCATGGGTGCAAAGCCTACACATGCAGCATACTTGACATTGCCGCGAAAGATGCTTGTAGCGACGACTGAAGCCAGAGAGGCAACTGCCGCAATTGAGAGCTATCGTGCAATCCATTCGACACTCAGCCTTCTCAGCCTGTATGACGAAAAACCCTTGGACGAGGCAGAAGTGGAGGGAGAGATTGGCGCCGAGCTGATCAACAGGCTAGTCGTAGCCCAGTACACCCTTCATAACGCAGAACGAGTGTACTCGGTTGCGGACTGGGCTTACGAAGATGATCGGGGCAAGAAGTACAACTTGGTCATTGTGGGAACCGGCGTTGGATCCGGCTCAGGTAAGGAGACCGGAAGAAGATTGATCTTCAATCTTGGTCAGCGTGGATCAAGACTTTCGCTGCAGAAAGAGTCGACATATCCTAACCCAGTCTACTGCGTTGCCATGTTCGATAGGCGAGCCACAGTCAGTGTGGTCGGTAACCAGCTGAACTTCGACGAGTTTGATGCGGCTCTTGGCAGGCAAGTTATTACTATGTCTTTAGCTCCCTCTCTGACATATGCAGGTGGTTCAATCGTGGTGTGAAAGAGCTCCCGTCGCCCGGCATACACATCTCTGTCTCGAGGACCAATGTATACGTGTCAACACTACAACATTCTCACCTGTGTTTCCAAGTCACTCGTGGACTTGATGACTCAAGAGTCGATATCGAGCAGCTCTTTACGGATAGTCGGGAACGCTCCTGTACCCATCACCTCGCTCTTCGCAACAGTGATCTTGGGAAGGATCCTGCATTCAAAGAGGAATCACTTGTGCTCTACACAGACAAGAAGACTGCCACAGTGAACGGCCTTTACAGCTCGGGCGAGGCTGCTATGAAGAACGCTGCAACATCTGCTTTTGAAGCCTGTCTCCCGAGGACAGTGATTCGTCTTCAACGAGGAGACATCCGTCCTCCCTGGCGTAGGCCGTCTCGTTTCGCCACATCACCCGAAAGTAGTGGAGGAATTGTGAAGGACGACATCATTGGCGCATGCTCAGATGGCACAATGTATGCGTTCTCGATACTCTCAGGCCCTGCCCGTCGTGTTCTACGCCTACTGCAAAATCTCATCGAGATCAGGCAGGCTCGCGACCCCTCGAATCAGTTCACAATCATCCGACACCGAAGTGGTGACATTTTCGACGTGCTCATGAACGGTACAGATGGGGCACAGGACTGCACAATACGCGCTCGAGACGTTGACCCCAGACTCAAAGAGCGAGGAGCATCTGGAGCCAGGCATAGTCACATTGATGGAGACGTCCTATTGAGGTTTTTCGAAGAAGATGGCGATCTACTCAGATTGTTGACAAAAGATGTTGAGCGAGATCTGCCCGCTCTATTTGGAGAGCTTGCGGCAGAGCTGCTTCCTCAAGGGAGCTATCATGCGCAGGACGGGTCCAAGGGAGCCACCGATATTGTAGATGCTGTCAGGGAATGGCTGGACGAAGTGCTTATGCCCCTGCTATAAGAGGCCACAAGGTGTAGAGGTTGCGCGAGTCCTCAAACTAGGTTGGACTTGTGTGTAGCAAGGATGTATAGAAGAGATAGTGTCTAGAAGCACTCTAGCGGCAAATAATAGCAAAGGACAAGATTGCAGAATACAAGTTTCTAGAATTAGAGTAGTTATTAACCTGCGCTAACTAAGAGATAATTCAAAAACCTACTAATATACTTCCTAGGCAAGCTAATTACCTAGGCAAGCTAATTACTTTTACTAAGACTATACTCAACTTTAGTTTGTAAAGAAAGTAGAGGGAGGACTAGACTGCTTTCTTCCTAGTCTAGATAGACCTAGACAAATCTAGACTAGCTTTGTCTAAATAGGAAGCGTATAGCCTAATAGAGGATAGGTAAGATATAAAACAATAGTATTGTTAGATAGCAGGAGTAAAGGTAAGAGGGCTCGGTAATCAACCTGCTAAGACAAACACAGGGGCTACCTCAACTCTTAGAAAAGAACACTGCAGGCACAGCCTCTAGAACATAGAACACAATATATTAATTATCTAATTAATATTATTATTAACGTAAAGCACTACCGAGCTAGACACACCACTAAGCCAGACACTTTTCCTTAGCATTGCCTACACCTTGTACAAACAGCAATGCAGTCACAACGTACGTCTTTTCTAATATAATAAGAAGGTAGAATTATTCTTGCCCTTAAGGCCTACACTTTAGGACAGTTTAAGAGCGTATAGAGCGCTGCAGCAGCTTTTAAAGTACCTTTCTAGCAGCTCTCTAATTAGCCCTACACAATTAGATTTTAATAAGAAGCACTACCTAACAGCTAAAAGCTCTCTGCAATAAAGGAGTAAATAATTATACAATATATTCTTAACCTTAATTTGTATAGGTTTGCCCCCTAGCTGTATAAGGTAGTAGATATTGCAGATAAAGTATTAGCTATACGTAGTAGGACACCTATTAGCAAGAACTAGGCTAAGCAATTTATATTGCGTACAGAGGGGCTTAAGATAGCTTTTAATTAAGTAAAGGATTGTTAGAGAATACTGCAGGAAGATCTAGAGGTTATTAGCGCGTAGTTTAGGCTTATACAAGACACAAAAGACTAGTATAGGGTCTTAGATAATAATATCTATAACTTTAATAAGACTAGCTTCTAGATAGGAGTTATTAGCTTAATAAAAGTTGTTATAGGCTTAGAGAGGCGTACAAGACTAACTCTTGTCTAACTAGGTAATTGTAAGTAGGTTATAGTTATCTAGAGCATCTGTGCTGCAGGCTATGCTATCCTACCCTTTATTATCTATAAAGGGCGCGTACACATCTCTGCCTAGTATAAGGAGACCAACATACTATATAACTAGAAGCTCTCTGTCTCTAATAACAGATAGACTAATAACGTGCTTAGTCTTAAGTAGTTAAAGCATTTTAACGCGCATATAAAGTTGTGTTAGAAGGGGTTATATAGGCTGCTTATCTTAGACAGCTATAAGAGCTACCTTAACTAGGATTTTAAGGACTACTACCTAGAAAATAAAATCCTAACCCTCTATATGCCTCCTTACTTATTATATATACTTTAGCTACTTAATGTAGTGTGTTTCTTACTATTAAAACTAAAGTACTCCTAACGCGTACAAGCCTTAGCATCTAAATGCATCTTCTATATTAATAAAGAAGGCTTCCTTCTAGCCTTTAGAGACGCGTTTTTTAATATGTTTATATACAGCAACTGTAAGAAGGCCTTTAAGGCTTTAGGGCTTATGCCTATTAACGCGCAGGCAGTCCTTAATTAGCTTAAAGTGCAATTTCATACCCCTCTACTAGTACCTCTACTAGAAACACTATAGCAATCTAGAACCCTAAGCAACATGTATAAGTTTAGGTTGCAATTAAAGCTTATAAGTAAGCGCTTTGTACAGTTACTAAGATCTGCTTAAGAAGGGTTCTTAAAGCTTATTAAGGGAGCTAAAGAGATACTGTATAAAAATGTGCTTATTAAGGCTTGCGTATAGGAGCTTAAAGAGCAATTAGCAGAGGTTACTAAGCGTAAAACCTAAAAGCAAAAGCAGATCTAGTAAGGAGAGACACTAGAGTATAGTGCTGTAGCACTTTCTATAGCTAAGAGCGCAACTGCAGCTTATACAGTGTTAAAGAGAGCGCGTGTAGGTAGTAGTTAAGAAAAGGCCTAGCTAGGTTAACAGCACTATAGCAACTGTAGGAAGACTAGGCACAACACTTATATATGCTAGAAAGATATAGAAGAAGATTCTGCATCTAATATAAGTGCGTTGTATGTAGGCTCTATAGAGAGTAGGGAGTAATTACAGGTCCTGTACATAGTGTTTGCAATGCTAAGGAAAAGTGTCCAGCTTAGTAGTGTGTCTGGCTTAGTAGTGCTTTACGTTAGTATAAACTTATGCATAAACTAGGCTTATAAAGAATAGTAGATAATATAAACTAGAGCGCAAAGCAACCCTGCTTAATAACGTCTTCCTAATTAATTATACCAAGTATTAAGATGTCTTATACTCTAGACATAACTACTAAGTAAGTAGATAGTCAAGAAGTTAGGATAGTAAATAAAGGCACAATAGAAGCAGCATTTAGCGCAACCAATTAAGGATATCTATTAAAGGATGTATTTATCCTAGATTCTAAGTTAACTATGCACATCTGCAATAACTTCTTGAGACTGAAGAACCTCTAACTATTAGCACTTAGAGACTACCTATAGGCAGGAAATACTAAAGTCTCTATTTAAGGATATAGGAACGTTGTTGTAACTACAACAGGTTTATAGAATAGGCAAACCCTATATCTTAACAATATAGTATAGTGTCTAGACTTCCTCTATAGCTTAATTTTATTTAGGCTACTTAGAAGACACGGCATATAGTAGGAAAACAGAGAAAGCCTAACTAGCCTTGAATAGTAGAACAGCACAATTATTGCTAACCTATTAGAATAATACAGCTAGTAGATTATAGGATAACTAACTAATACACCTGCAGTCTTTTATATACGCATAAACTAATTAAAACAGCAACTACAAAGAGCAACAGCAATAATCTAGCATAAACGTCTTAGTTATCCTAGTGTAGCAGCTATTAAACATCTTATAGCACAATCTAAAGGGGTAAAGATTATTAGAATTACTACTATATAGTGCGATGCTTATAGATAGTTGAAATCTAAGCAGTAAATACACAGAGCACTAAGGCTAAACAATAAAGGGCTAGGAGAAAGAATTGCTATGAACTTCTATAGATACAAAGTTAGAAGCTTTATAAAGGAAAAGAGCCAGATACTAATTACCTACTAGTACTCCTAATATATCTAGGACTTTTACTTCAATGATAATAGGCTAGCGCAATTAATTATAAGACAGCTAGGACTCTTTGTCTAGTTTATAAAGAAGCAATTTAACATTACAGTTAAAGTTATTAAGATAGATAATAAGATAGTTACTATGAAGTAGGAGGTTAAAGGATAGTACACTGCCCTATTAATTAGGATTAAGCCTTCTGCTCTAGACATGTAAGCCTAGAATAGAGGAGCTAAACGCTTAGGGGGTATAATAAAAGAGAAGGCATGCGTAATCTAACTAGACGCAAATCTCCTATAGGAACTAGAGCTAGAGATTACTAAAGCTGTAGTATACCTATATAATTAAACGCTAAACTACCTAAATAAGTAGAAATTGCTATACAAAGTATTCTTTACCTGCACAGCAGCTTCAAATAGAATAGTTACAGGACCTTAAAGGCTAAATTAAGCCTACCTAAGAGTATATAGCTGCAAAGCATATGCTATAACAGACAACACATATTATAGAAAGTCTTAATTATAAAGACTAGATCTAAAAGCCTAGATTAGATACCTTGTTAGATACTAATCAACTAACATCTATTGTATCTAGATCCTATCTATAGCCAAGGTAATTAGCACCTAAGATATAGTGTTCAATAAAGAGACAGTCTCTAATAGAAAAATTAAGAAACTAATAGAGAACCTTATGCACAACACCCTAGAGGAAATTACTATATAGGTAAAAACAGTTAAACTCCTAGAAACGCATAGTTACTAACTAGAAACAAAAACATTCTTTAAGGATAACTTAACGCAAGAGGAACCTCTACGCAAAAGCCAGCTAAAATACTTCTAAGGAAGGAAAGTAGCTAAGCTGTACCTAACACCTCTACCTACTCCTCTACTACTATCCTTTCTAGTATAGAGCAAGAATAACATAAATAGTCTAGCAAATTAAGCAAATCAACCTATATTAAAGACAGTACTATGGGCAGCTGCATTTATAGCAGGCGCTAAAGCCAGCCCTATTAGTTAATATAAAGGCAAACTCATCAACAAAGCCTAATTAAAGAGGCTATTAGCAAAAGGGATTAAACCCTATTACAATTAACTACTACTATTACCTATATCTTAATTAAAGCTAGAAGAACACCTACTCTATAAGATGTTCAAGGAAGCAGAGAAGACGCACCTTAACAGTTATAAGCAAATAGAGTCCTAGGTTAAAGTCCTAGCTACGCTAGTTAAACAATCTAGACAATAGATACTTCACTGTATATAGGTCTATATATATAAGCTTAACAAGCATTACTGCCTTGATAAAAGTAAGGCAAGACTTGTAGTTAGGGGAGATTAGCAACATAACACTACATCTTAAGATATATATGCAGCAACACTAGCAAGCTGTTTGTTAAGAATACTTATAGCAATTACTGCAAGTACAATCTTAAGCTAAAGCAGTTTAATGTTATAAACGCCTTTGTGCACATAGCAATTAATTGCAAAATATATATAAGGATGCTGTAAGGGTACTAGAAGCTAGGCATAATACTTAAGGTATAGAAGGGTCTATATAGACTTTATATCTTACTACTGCTATAGCAGAAGGAGTTTACTGCAATATTAACCTAAATTAGATTTAAATAAATCCTACAAGAACTATGCTATATAATTAAGAACAGTGTTATTATCTTCTTCTATATAAACAACATTATAATTACATACTATAAAGAACAAAGGCAGGAGGTAATAAACACAATCAACCTAATTAGAGAGAAATATTGATATACTAGAGGAGAAGATCTACAGTAGTTCCTTAGCGTTAAGGTTATAAGGAACTAACTATAAGGAACTATTAAGCTATTGCAAGCGTTATATATTAGCAAGATTAGCTAGCTAATGACTTAGCAAGACTTAAGACATAAAACTCTCATAGCAGGGATTAAGCTTAAGCTACGTAACAACCAAGCTGTATTATCTAAGATTAACCTATACTAATAAAAAAAAAGGTTCTCTACTATTTGCTATAGTTACTATAAGACCTAATATAGCTTTTGCAACCTTAAGGCTTGCCTACTCTCTTACTAATCTAGCAACAGAGCACTAGGAAGCTACTAATTGCGTGCTCCTCTACCTAAAAAGCACAAGCACCCTTTGCCTAGAACTTAGCAAAGGAGAAGACCCAGAAGTAGCCAGCAATATATTATTTGCAGATAACACCCTAGACAGGAAAAGCTACTAGAGATACGCTATTAAGCTGTCTAGTAGTCTTATTGCATAGAGAGCAAGCAAACAAGACACTATTACTATGTTAACAACTAAAGCTAAACTACTAGCACTTTCCTAGGTTACTAAGAAAGCAATCTTTATAACATAGCTACTTAAGAAGCTGCAAGTTGTTCTTCAAGACCTAGTTATTACAATTAAGTGCAATAATATACAGACTATTTAACTAGCTAATAAAGATGTAGCTAAGCTTTAGACAAAGCTTTAGCACGTAGATAGACACAATTACTAGCTATAACAAGAGGTTAAATAGAAAACAATCAAGGTAGAATATATTCTATCTAATAATATAATTACAGACAGATTTACTAAGGCCTTGCTAGCTAATTATTAGAGAACGTACCTCAATTAGATAGGGCTTGTCTAACAACAGCAGCCTTGATTAAAAGAGTTAGAGTTTAAGAAGATACAAGAGCAACTAGAAGACCTCACACTAAAGGATTAATTAACTAATTTGCACAGCTTGCAATAGGGCTCTAAGCTAAGAGGGTGTGTTAGATAGCAGGAGTAAAGGTAAGAGGGCTTAGCAATTAACCTGCCAAGACAAACGCAGGGGCTACCTTAACTCTTAGAAAAGAACACTGCAGGCACAGCCTCTAGAACATAGAACACAATATATTAATTATCTAACTAATATTATTATTATAACATCTTATCTATTTAACAAGTATACATATAAGATATCATACTAGAGGCTAGGTACAGCGCTTAGAGAAGGTCGAGTAGGCCTATTTATACTCTTCGCTCTTCTCTATATATTAATAAGCAGAAGCTTCTTTCTAGTTCTAGAGTATCCTAGTTACTAATACTAGCTTATTAATACTAGATGTATAAGCTAGATTGCGTAGGCACACATATAATCTACTATATATATAGTAATAGATTACGCAAGCCTTTCTAGGCACAGTATCTAGAATATTCTCTAGTTACTAAAGTTAGAGATTGCAATATCGCTAGAACTAGAAGAGCCATAGGCTTGGTAAGCACATAGGTCTAGGGCCCTTAGATTGCGTATTAATATAGGCATATTAGATAAGCACTAGACACTTAGCCTATTTAGGAAAGTGTAATAATAAAGATTATGAGAAAGATTTTTAAATCCTTAATATAGACTTATCAGACTGTCGCGCCAAGGAAGCAATATCTATAGAGAAGCAAAGCATTACAAAACAAGAGTTAGATAAGGGGACTATAATATTTAATAGTCTATCTAAGGGTGTTATGTTGTTGCCTAGTACCTAGAGTGCCTTTAAGGACTTGCTCATAGACTACTAGCTTAACCTAAATATAGTAGTACCTAATAAGACTACTTAAATTCGTTCAACATCTACTAGCAGTTTATAAGGTATAACGTAGGTGTAGGGCAAGTCGCCTACTAGGGCGAGCCGCCTTCTTTTGCCAAGACCTTACCAAAACACCAACTCTACACCAATGCCTCTACAACTACAACAAATAGACGCGTATAAAGAAGCTTAGATACAGCTTGCGCTACTAGCTCTTTAATAAGACCCTAATCTCTTAGTAAGACGCGCTGCAGCTCTCTATAACGCGCCCTAAACAACTCTACGCGACTAACTTACTAGACAACCTTCACGCATTAATACTATAGCTAACTTACAGAATCTAACTGCTGCTAAGGAGCAAGTAGTTGTTACATACATACTTAAGCTAGTTACACAAGAAGAGCACCCCTAGCTTGCAGCTGTAGCTAATATAGCTAATTCTCTACAAAAAGAGCGCAGTTTAGCCCCTATTAGCTTAAGGTAGGCTAGCATATTTGTTTTGCGTTAGGAGGAGCTTAAAATAGTCTTTAATTGTAAGTATATCTATAAGCGAGCCCTCTATAAGGACCCTAAGGTTGTATAGGGCTAGTTTACTCTTATATCTAACGTTAAAGCTAAGTATGGCATTCTAGACAACAACACGTACAACTTTAATAAGACAGGCTTTATAATAGGCTAGATAAGCTCTAGAGTAGTTGTTATAGATGTAGGGAAGCTAGGACAAGCAAAGCAAATCTAGCTAGGCAACTAGGAGTAGGTAACAGTTATTAAGGGCATTAATGCTATAGGATAGGCTATTCTAGCCTATATTATCTTTAAAGCCTGCCAACACCTGTCTAACTAGTATAAGGATAAAACCCTGCCTTAAGACTAGGTTATTAGCATCTCTAAAAACGGCTAGACTACTAACAAGCTTAGTTTTAACTAGTTAAAGCACTTTAACAGGCATACAAAGACGTGCACTGTTAGTACCTACTGTATACTAATTATTAACAGTTATAAGAGCTACAACTCTGCAGAATCCTAGCAATACTGTAAGGATTAGAAGATTATAACTCTATATATACCTGCGCACTTATTGCACCTCCTATAGCTACTTAACGTAGGTTGTTTTAGCCCTCTAAAGAAGGCGTATAGGGACAAGGTTAATAAGCTTATACGCAACTAAATTAACTATATTATAAAGCAGGAGTTCCTGCTATACTTTAAAGCAGCTTACAAGGAAGCTATTAACCCTAGCAACATCTAGAGAGGGTTCTAAGGGGCTAGATTAGTCCTGTTTAACCTAGAACAGGTTATATCAACCCTTGATATAAAGCTGCGCACTCTATTACTACTACTCTCTACAAACAATAAGCCCTAGCAGTTATAAACCCTAAGCAATACCCTAGAATTTAAGTTGCAATTAACTCTAATTTAAAACAAGTATAAGAGGGAGCAGGGTAGCTTGCCTACTTCTATTCTAAGCGCAATTAAGCACTACGCAAAGGGGGGAGCTATCCTATTGCATAAGCTTGCGCTTGCATAAAAACAAATCTCCAAGCTTAAAGCAGCTGCTAAGGCTACTGCATGTTGCAAACTATATAGAAGAAAGCGTATTTAAGCTAAGGGAAGCCTTGCAGTTAAAGAGGGCTAGCAGTTGACTGCTCTAAAGGAGTTTAGGGCGCGTGGTGATAGAAGGAGGGGGAAGAAGTAGGTGCGCGCTCAAAGAGGTAAACCCTCCTAACAACGCTATAGAAGGTGCAGAGAGGGTAGGCACAACGCGCAAATATATAAAAATAATGTAGAAGAGGTCTCTAAGTAATATTACAGCTTGTTTTGCCTTATGCAGCGCTAGTTTGTGGTGTTTTAGGCTATTATAGGGTGTGATAGGGGAGGGTCTTGGCAAAAGTAGGCGGCTTGCCCTAGTAGGCGACTCGCCCTACACCTACGTTATAGCTAGTTCCTATATATTTTCTAAGTTAGGGTATTCTAACTATTTAGCTAGATATTTAGTGCTTTGTTTATTTTTCTATTATGTTGTTATTTTTTGATTTCCTACTTGTCCTAGCTATCTGCCTAGTAGTAGAAGTCTTGCTAGATTAGCGTTCTAGGGTCAGCTAGTTCTAATAGCAAGATGTAGAACATAGGATAGATTTTTGCATCCTTAGGAAGCACAAGCTAATAGTTAACTAGGCTAGTTTGCTTAGAAATAAAAATAGTCTAAACTTAACTAGTTGTTTTTTAAGTTGCTGTGTGCGTAGGTTCTTTATAAAGAGATATACTTTATTACCCTCTTTTAGTAGAGGTGCTGTTTTTTATTCTTATTAATATAAGAGATGCTCTTGAACTAAGCTTTAGTAATATTATTAAGTAATTCCTAGTATACCTTCTCTTACTATAATTTGCAAAGAATAGATAATAGCCTATTGCTTCTAGAAGCTTATAATTATATATAATTTATACTATAAGTAGTAGTAAACACTAGTTGTCTTGCTGCTAGTTGTAGTAGATACAGAGGAATATTTCTATTGTCTAGTTTACTTATTTAGTCTATCTGTCTGTCTGTAGATAGTAGGCTATTAATAGCTTTTTCTTAGTGCCTATTGCTGCTAGGAGCGTAGTCTAATAGTTTAATATAAAGAGCTTGTCTCTATTGCTAACAATTAATTTTAAAATACTATAGTAGCAGATAATACAATCTTTAAAGACGTGCGCTAACAACTACTTAGCAGTGTAGCTATATCTAAGAGGTTTTATCTTAGCGTAGTTAGTAAATTAGTCTACTATAACAAAGATTAAGTTATAGCTATATCCTATAATAGGATCCTTAGAGATAGGCAGCTAGATAACAAAATCTATTATAATATTTGTCTATAGCGCTGTTAGCAGCTCTATTGCCTGTACTTCTCTATACTTAGTGTGCGTGCTCTATTTGTTCTGCTAACAGCTTATGCAATTCTTAAGAAACTTGCTAACCTTATCTTATATGTTTAGGAACTTTTAACATCTCTTAATAAGTTCTATTATCTGCGTAATACTAGAGTCTCTATACAGCGGGTTGTTATAATAACTACTAATAACTTCTTCTTCTAATTTCTCTAGTACTTGTGTAGGGATCTACTTATCCTGCGTAATGTATATAATCTGGTTAAGTTGCTAGGATAGTCCTAATAACCTATCTAAATTCTTTCTAAGTATAGCAAATTTGTTAATTGTCTTCTTGCCTATAAGGTTGTGTCTATAGCTAAGGGCGTCTGCCCTGCTATTTTCCTTTCCTAGCGTATATAGAATATTAAACCTATACTAACTAAGTATTTCTAACTAGTGAACTTACAATTAGTTTGGGATCTTAGTAGTAGTAAACTATACTAAGTTCTTATAATCTATATAGATAGTAAGCTCTAAGTAGCTTTCTGTATAGACTCTCTAGTGTTATAACGCGTTAATAATAGGTATAAGTTCCTTGTTATAGACATTATAGCGTTTTTTAGGTAGCGTAAATTTCCTTAACTAGTAGGTATTAGGTGCTATTGTCTGTCTTATTCTTGCGTAATGCAAGCTCCTAATGCTAGATATAAGGTAACGTACCCTGCAGGCGAGCTAATCAACAGGCGAGCTGATTACTTTTGCCAAGCCTCTACTAAACTTCACCCTACTACCCTAACGCATCCCTAACTAGCCTGAAATAACGCGTTAAACAAGGCTTAGATCTAGCTTATACTTCAAGCTTATAAATAAGACACAAATCTCTCCTAGTAACACGCTGCAGCTATCTATAAAGTGCCTTAGAGTACACTAAGCATATGACATATAGGATAACCCTTATAAGCTAATACTATGCCTAACTTATAAAGGTTAGACAATAATAAGGAGCAGGTAATTATTAAGCACATACTTAAGCTTAACGCATAAGGCTTTAGCCCTTAGCTAGCAGATATAGCTACTATAGTCAGTTCTCTGCGCGCTAAGCGTAATCTAGGCTATATTAATACAAACTAGCCTAGTATGTTTGTTAAGCGTTAGCTAGAGCTTAAAGTAAAGTTTAATTATAGGTGTAACTATAAGTAAGCTCTCTGCAAAGATTCTAGAGTTATATATAGCTATTTTAGCCTAGTAGCTAATATTAAAGCTAAGTATAGTATCTAGGATAATAACACGTATAACTTTAATAAGACAGGCTTTATAATAGGTGTGACGAGCTTGCGAGACTGCACTCAGGTGATTGATAGATTGATTAGTGATTATCTTAATCTACATACAAAGTTGTTTATATACAAAAGGAATTTTAGAGGTAACGTAATTTCGCTTAGCAGAGCTTGTAGGCGATAGGTAAGGAGCTTGTTATCTTAGGTTAAGACAATCAAGCTCCTAACTAGTGTAGGACCTGCTTAATAAGCAAGCTGTAACCTAATAGCTCGCCTTATAAGCTATCTACACGCTTAACTACACGACATACCCCCTAGGCGTTCCTATAAGTAAACACCTGTTTGTAAGCGCTTAAGTAGTTAGTGTAGTGCTTAATTTGTCTAAGTCTGTTTAGCAACTAAATCTAATGTTAGAGTAGCTTCCTACTATAAGGCAGCGCTTCTAATATATAGTCTAAGCGCTTGTTTGTGAATATTTAATAATAAGCGTGTAGACGTATCCTAAGCCGCTTAGTATAGATGCCTCTGCGATAGCTTGTTCTAGTAGTAATAGTGAGCGTAAGGCTTACTATCTGTTTGCTTAGGTCTGCAATATTAACGTTATGGCGTTAGGCACAAGGCAGCGCAAACGCGCTTCTTACCTTTACCTTTACTGCGCTCCCTAGGTATATAGGCAGCTTACCCCTGCCAAATCCTCTATTCCTCTAGCTATTAACTCTACTATAGCTATAGGTATACCTATTGTTTTCTAAGCTTCTTTTTCTTGCTTTACTAGCTCCCTTAAGCATAGTTGTTTTCTCTTCTTTTCTTTAGTTAATACTTATAATTAGACAACATCTAATAAGCTTAACACCTTATGTTTTCTAGCTCTTTTTAGCAATATACTAACTTTTTACAGAGAGCAACTAAAGCCTAACGCGCTGTGCGTACTGCTACTGCCTTATAAGCTTGCTGCAACTGCTTTGCTGCTGCTGCTACTACCTCTGCCTGCGCTGCTTCTACCTGCGCCCTCTTTGCTGCGCCTTAAGCGCCTCCTTACCTGCGCGCTAGCTCGCTCCTGCGCAATTGCTCCCCTTCCTGCAGTTTAGCTTTAGCTAACTATGCGTCTTCTTCTAAGCCTGTAGGCTTGTCTTCTGCCCTAGTAGTAGACATAGCTGCTGCTGCCTTAGCAGTAGTAGCTATATTACTGCCTGCACTGCCTCTGCCTGCGCCCTTGCCCCTAGCTACGCTGCCTACCCCCTAGTAACCTGCTCTAGGTGCGCGCAGACTAATCCCCTGCGCGTACTGCGTAGACGTACTGCTAGCTAGTAGCTTAGCTGCGCTGTGCTATAATAACGCTGCCTCTAGGTGCTGCAGCAAGCAGTGCTTCTACTATACCTCTAGGCACTCCTACTGCCCTCTGTATGTTGTCTTAAATAGAGTGTATAATATATAGACTAATAGCTTATAGTTATAATGTATTGCAGCTGCTTGCCCTTAAGCTAGTAGCAGAGCTTGTCTGCTCTAGAGGCACTACTACTAAGGTAAGTTATTATTTCTACTTATAATAGAATTTAGGCTAATTAAGCTTATAGTAGGTAACAGAGCTGCGCGCCGCTATCTGCACTATAAAGGAGATAATTTTAGATAGGTATTATCCTTAATTATCCCTAGTATAAGTAGTTAGCTAGAGTTTTAGGTTCCTTTTTTTTTAATCCCTCTAGCTACTAGCTAAGCGCTTAAAAGAGCTGCCGCTAGT
The DNA here is from genome assembly GCA_030271015.1 of Didymella glomerata. Taxonomy (NCBI): domain Eukaryota; kingdom Fungi; phylum Ascomycota; class Dothideomycetes; order Pleosporales; family Didymellaceae; genus Didymella; species Didymella glomerata. Next base: position 820,100 of record JAJOHN010000008.1, read on the forward strand.
AGTTAGAGGGATCCCTATAGGGAGGGGGGTATCCTCCCTAATAATTAACAATCTTCTCTTCTCTTATCTACGTGCTTTGTTCCTATAATCTCTTCCTCCTCTATGTAATGTAAATTAAGATGTGCTAAAAAGCGCTTATAACCCTATCTAGGGAGCGCTTTTGTAAGTCTGTTAGCTAGCATCTTACTTGTTTTAAGGTACGTTACTTAGAGGTTTCCTTTAGCATATTCCTGTTTTAACTATATATTTTAGATATCTACATAGCGCAGCTTAGTAGTAAGCTGCTTGCTCTCTTCTACTACAAGCCTAATTGTTTGTTAATTATCGCAGAAAATCTCCTATAGAATACCTAAGTCTAATTAGAGCTTATAAAGGAACTGTTTTAGAGCAGCGCTTTCTTTAGTAACGTGCTCTAAAGCTAGTAATTCTGCCTTAGTTGTTAATGTTGTGACTGTTGCTTAGCAGGCTGCCTTCTATATAATTAGACCTCTAAAGAGCTGCACAATGTACCTCTAGGATCATTAACAGGATTCCTAATTATCTGCAAATAACGCGTCTCTATATATAAGTAGTTAGCTTCCTTTATAAGCTCTATATTATATACCTAGACACTTTGTTTAGTATAAGTATAATAAAACTTGATTAGCTGCTTAGAAGTAAGCTGCTCTAGGATTAGTTAAATAATAAAAGAGCTAGGAGGCGGTATATGCTATATCTAGGCAGATTATAATTGTAGTGTATAGTATAGACTCTACCTGCTCCTCAAAAGCTTTAACTTCCTGTTTTGAAGCTTCTCCCTTATATTTAAGGAGCTCTTTCTATAGCAAAGGTGTATATAGGAAGGATCCTTTATTTGCTATATTGAACTTAGTAGCAAGCTTGTTAATATAGGTATTATAAGCAAGCATTATTATACAAGCAGCTTAATTCTGTAGTATTTAAACTCCTAGGAACTACTTAGCTGCTCTGTAATCCTTAATTTAGTATCTAGCTTTAATTAAGCTTATTAGCTGCTCTGCAGCCGCTAAATCGTCCTTGTAAAATGCTAGGAGGATATTATCTATATAGAACAGCAGTACTATCTTTTAGCCTGTGTTATAAAAGAGGCATGGTTCTTCTTTTAAGGCAGTTAAACTAAGCTCCTAGAGAGTTGCAGATAGCTCCTTATACTATAAAACTAGGGAATTACGTAGACTATATAGAGCTTATAATAGCAGTACTACCTTCTTAGGGTTAGAGAATCTATCTAGGAGCTTATAGAGCACCTTAGGTTAGTGCTAACAGCTTATATTTAGGAAAGCTCTAGCAATATTATACTATAAGAGCTCTAGGTTAAACTGTGCAGTAATTGCTATAATAGTTTAGAAGGAGCGCGCAGCAAGCGTTGTAGCATAGGTTAAGATAATTAAGTCCTTTGCCTAGAGGTCTCCTCTAACACAGATTCTAGCTTTGCACTTTATAAAGTACCTATCCTAATCTAGTTTGTATGTAAAGACCTATTTAAGCGGCAGGGGTCTTAATAAGGCGCTTAATCTGTCTACTTCTTTCTAAGTTTTCTTCTCTATAAGTGTTTAAATCTCCTTATTACAGGCCTAGCAAAATAGAGCGCCTAGTAGGTAGTAGAGAAGATCTTTCTACTTCCTTAGAAGTAGAGGGAGCTTATTATAGTGTCTCTAGGGCTTAGATTTAGTAACAAGTCTCTAATTTCTTAGGGCTAAGCCTACAATCACTGTATAGATAGTAAGTAGCTTGTTTTCCTAGAAACTATATTTGTTTGCGTGTTTAAACAAAGTATAGAGTAGCTATAAGTACCTATATTGCTCTATTAAGCCTATTACTAAGTACTAACCTGCTCTATCTAGGTCTATAAGCTTATTGCGCTTACGGTCTTGTAACCTGCAGCTCCTCTATAAGGGAAGGCCGTAGGTTCTCTGCTAATACGCGCGTCTCCTATCTATATTATCTGCTTGCGTTGTTCTTTAAGAAGGTATTAGAACAATTAGCAATCTAGGCCTTCTTTATAGTAGATCTTTGCAATCCTTAGTAACTGCTAGCAAGCTCCCTTCTTAGTTAGTTAAGTGCACTTCCTATAAGCTACTAGTTAGTGTCTCCTCTTTATATTAAGGAGCTTCCCTGTTTGCATCTAGCTGCTCTAGTTTAGGTGTTAGATTAGGGGAAAGTAGTCCTATATTATAGTATTGTCCTGCACAGATCTCTAGCGGCTTGCTAGCCAAGCTAGCTGCGCGTGCAGTCTCTAGTCTAGGAGCTCTCTCTATACTAGACTAGCCTTCTAGTATTCAAGATCCCTCTTAAACCTTACCCCTAAGCTGTTGCTTAGTAGACAAGCTAAGTAATAGGTCTTCTGTAATAGGGAGCTTAATTGCTTCTCCTATATTAATAATCTTGTCCTCTTTATAGAGTAGCTTAACAACCTTAGACAATTTAGTAATTAGTATTACTGTAGATTTATCTCCTTTGTTGTAATAGAGCTGCTTGTTAAAGGTTACGTTGCGCGTTGTGATTACTTAATTAAGGTTAGGGACTTATATGCAGTATATGTTAGAAGCTTGATATCTAACTAAGTACCTAATATAGCCCCTTAGAGTGACTTTAAAGCCTCTCTAATCACGCCTAGCTGCTTGTTCCCTATTTAAGGGATATGCTTAGCAGCTATATACATATATTCTGCTCTAATTAGGCCTTAGATTAGCTGTGCGTAGTCTAACTAGCTTAGGTTAGTACTAGCGGAAATACTAGGCAAACTACTAATTAAGCTCCTTATTTAGGCTGCAGAGATTGTTTGCATGCAACAGACTTATGTTGTATAGCTATACTACTGCAGTAACAACCTTAGGCTAGAGCTTCTTAGGTAGGTTTGCACTGCTCCTTATCTTAATAGATTTAGTAATTACCTCCTTACCTGCTCTTTCCGCTGCTCTATTTGGCTTGTGTGTGTATAGGGGCACACGCTTAATATTAACTCCTTGATTAATTGCCTAGCGTTTATATTCTAAGCTCCCTCTCTATAGCAGTGTTAAAGTGTTATTGTCTTAGCTAATCTTACAGATTTAGAGCTTATATTAATTGCGTACCTAGCTTAAAAAGTTTGTAAGAATCTGCAGGATCTCAGCTTAAGTCTTCCCTTAGAGAGTGTATATAAAGAGCTTCCTACTATAATACTCCTTAATTAAAAGTATCTATAATTTACCCCCTCTGCCTATAGGCATATTAAACAAATCCTAGCTAATTCTCTGGAAAGGCTAGGCTAGTTTTTTGCGCTTCCTATAGGAGATAACTTGCTTAGCATAGGCTATAGAGCACACCTTACAGTCCTGTTAGAGCGTCCCCTATATCTGCACCTTGCGCGCTTTCTTTACTAGTGCTTTTAGAGCTTCTAGTCCTAGGTAGCCTGCTTAGGCGTGCTAGAGATACTCTTTAGAGCAGCGTAGATATAGGTAGTATAATTATTTAGTTACTGCGTTAATAATTAGAGGATAGTAGGGAAGAGGCTTATATTTAAAAAACGTAAGGTTGTAGGCGCGCTTTAGGGTAGCGCATACAACGCTTATGTTAAGGTTGTTAAGATATCCTACACGAAGCAAGCTGTCTAGCCCTAAGTACTAGACTCCTTTCTCTTGCAGTCTAGCTTCTAAGATGATATTAATATAGAAACCCTTAACAACTACTATGTCCTAGAGGAGCAGGTCCTTAGTATATAGGCTGCGCTTGCCGTAAAGGGCGTTCTTAAATAAACAAGCTCCTTAACTGCTAATAGGGAGCGCCTAGGTGCTAGCCTCTACTATATTAGTAGAATCTATAGGGCGGAAAGTCCTAGGTACTAGCTAGTTGGTGCTATTAACTAGGTGCGTAGCCGCTCTATTGTCTAGAATTGTGCTTTTAGACAGTAGATAAGCGTTAAAATCTATAATGTTATATACCCTAACAGCTCTGTTAGGAGGGTTAGGCATTCTTAGCATCTTAGGGTTAATTAGAGCAGCCTATACGTTGCTAGAGAACTCTACTTTGCGTGTACTAGCATTTAGATACTTGTCTGTAGAAGCAGTAATTGCTAAAGGAGCGTTTAGCGTCTAATTAAGCTAATTAATTGCTTTCTTAACTTTCTTAAACTCTCTATACTTAAGTTTCTGCAGGATATCCCTACGCTAGGTTTTGCTTAGCTTAGTAGGCAGTAAAGAGCTCCCTTATACTGCTGTCTTAAGTTTTTAACACTCTGTTAGCTTCTATTAGTAGGTAACACCCTTAGGCTTGCACAGGCACGTGTATCCTGTTAATTTAGAGCCTGTAAGGTTACTGCTAGATGCTCTATTATATTTATCTAATTAGTTTCTAAACGTAGCAAACACCCCTAGGGTGTCTTTGCCTAAATATATAGTGTGCTTATGCATTAGGCTACTAAAGACCCTACTAACCTAATCTAAATTAAGTAAATTAAGCCCTAGGATATTATCCTAGATAATCCTTTAGTTTATTGTATAAGCCTATTCTAGGGCAATCTTATAGCTTAAAGCATCTAAGAAGTCTTAAACTGCAAGCGGCCTATCTACCTCTGCAAGCTTATATAACTTTGCTCGCATATAGAGATATAACTACTTTTAATACTAGTCTTATAAAGCTACTTGTCCTTGTTTAGCTACTCTAAGGTGCTAATAGTACTTAGCACAGACTTAGGTCTGCGTGCTAACGTCTATAGGAGCAAGCTCCTCCTTAAGTGCTCTAATAAGCTGTTAGAGTATTATAACATCTATAGTAACAAGCTTTACTATTACTAGTAAGAGGATTACTAGAGAAACTGTAGCATTAACCTAGTTCTAAAGCTTCTGTAAGCGCTCTGCCTTAGCTGCCTAGGCGCTTAATTATACCCTATACTTAGCAAGCTCCTAGTTCTATTGCTCTATGCTTAATTATATGCCTTAGGGTTTGTTTGGTTAAGCGCTTTGGCTACAAGTAGAGTGCGCAGGCGGACGTTTGTTAGGGATTAAGCTTAAGATAGGTAGCTGCAGTGCTCCTTTGTGCATCCTAGGGGCGTTAGGAGCCTCTAGATTAACTAAGTTCTACACATTGCGTAGCTTAGCATGCTATGTTAGTTAGATATACTAATTAGGCTAATTAGTCCTTGTTTTAAGCTAATATAGGCCTATAGGGATGCCTGCTAGAGCAGTTAGGCTAAAGTTAACAAGCTCGCCTATAGTGTATTGTTAGAGGGTAGTAAGGAGTAGGAGTAATAGAGCAGGTAAGCTTAGTCTTATAAGCTCTGCTAAGTGCGCAGGGAGATCTACTATGCTTAGGAAGCTAGGCTTATAACTGTAACAAGCTTGCAAGACTGTACTTAAGTAATTAATAGATTAATTAGTAATTATCTTAATCTATATACAAAGTTATTTATATATAAAAGGAATTTTAGAGGTAACGTAATTTCGCTTAGCAGAGCTTGTGGGCAATAGGTAAGAAGCTTGTTATCTTAGGTTAAGACAATCAAGCTCCTAACTAGTGTAGGACCCGCTTAACAAGCGAGCTGTAACCTAATAGCTCGCCTCACAAGCCATCCACACGCTCGACCGCGCGACAATAGGCTAGATCTCCTAAGGAGCAGTTGTCATAGCTTTAGACAGATAAGGAAGGCTAGAGGTAGTCTAGCTAGGTAACTAGGAGTAGATAATAGTTATATAGGGTATTAATACTACTAGATAGACTATTCTACCCTTTATTATCTTTAAAGCGTGTTACTACCTTACTAGCTAGTATAAAGAGGAAGACCTGCCCTAGAATTAGTTTATTAGAGTCTCTGCTAACAGCTAGACTACTAATAAGCTTAGTCTTAAGTAGTTAAAGCACTTTAATGCGCATATAAAGAAGCGTACTATTAGTATCTACTAACTGCTAGTTATGAATAGCTATAAGAGCTACAACTTACTCCTATTCTAGTAATACTATAAGGATAATAAGATTATTACCCTTTATATGCCTCCTTACTTATTACACCTCCTATAGCTACTTAATATAGGCTGTTTTGCCTCTTTAAAGCAGGCGTATAGACGCTAAGCTAAAATGCTTATGTATAACTAGATTAGCTACCTTTTAAAGACTAAGTTCCTGCTATACTTTAAAGCAGCCTATAATATAGTATTTACTCCTAGCAATATCTAAGAAGAGTTTTAAGGTGCTAGATTAGTCCCCTTTAACCTAGAATAGGTTATAACAGCTCTTAATATAAAGCTTTAGACTCTATTACTACTACTCCCTACTAACAACATACCCTAGCAATTCTAAACTCTAAGCAATACTATAGAATTTAAGTTGTAATCTACTCTAATTTAAGAGAAGTATAAGAAGTAGTAAGGTAGCTTACTAAACTCTATACTTAGCGCGCTTAAGCACTACGTAAAGAGGAGAGCTATTTTATCTTATAAGCTAGTTTTAGCTTAATAGGAAATTAAGGAGCTCTAAGCAGCTAATAAGGCTGCTACGCGATGGAAATTATATAAAAGAAAGCAAGTTTAGAAGGAAGGGACCCTAATAGTTAGAGATAGGCAGTAACTAGCAGCTCTAAAGGAGTTTAGGGCGCGTAGTAATAGAAAGAGGGTAAAGAAGCAGGTGCGCACTTAAGGGGGTGAGCTGTCCTAAAGGCGCTGTAGAAGGTACAATAAGACTAGTTACAACGCGCGAACGTGTAAGGTTAATATAGAAGTAGCCTCTAAATAATAATATATGCTGTAGTCTACTACAGAGCGCTAAAGCGTGGTGTTTTAGGCCATAATAGGTTAGGATTTAGTAGGGGCTTGGCAAAAGTGGCTCGCTCGCCCGTTGGCTCGCTCGCCCGTGGGGTACGTTAGGCATAATACGCAAATATATATAAATAAAGTAGAAGCAGTCTCTAAGTAATATTATAGCTTGTTTTGCCCTATGCAGGGCTAAAGTATAGTGTTGCAGGCTATAATAGGCAGAGTTTTAGTATAGTCTTAGCAAAAGTGTTCTATTTAGTCTAGTGTTCTGTTCGCCCTTAACCTGCGTTACATGTATGTTATTAGTAAATTTTTTCCTAACTAAGCTTATTACGCTAGCTTTGACATAGCAATTTTCATTTCTAGAATATAGATTGTTACTAGAAAATAGATATTGTTTTCACGAGAATAGCCTAGTACTAGGACCTGACTAGATATATCTGCTAGGCCTGTTCCCTAACTAGGTTAGCAGAGGAATTCAATTACTTCTTTCTTGCATCTGTTCTAATCCGGTCAAGGTTTCTCAGCAGCAACAAATTGTTAAGCATCGGCTGGGCGCGAAGAGCTATCAACATAAAGGGCATAATAAACGAGTACGTACTGAAGCGATTCATGTCTATTAGCTCTGACCCAACATCCTCTCACGAACGCAGCGGTCGAATTTCCGGTTCATTAAGTACTTACCCCACGGTATGAGCCTCATGCTATATTCGAGCAATTCTGGTTATAGTACAATCCTTCACGGCCTTCCTTTAGGATATTTGATGGCTATCACCTCCCTGATAACACTCTGAATGGCAATCTCCCACCTCTGAGCTGCCTCCACTGCGACTGTAGTCCCATGCATTCCTATCAGCTCCTGAGCCTTCTCACGAGCGGCTTGTAAATGAGCGAGCAATTGGTCCAAGCCACCATTGTGATCGTGATCGCGACGGACTCGAAAAGGGGGTCCCGAGGGGAGGCCGAAGTAGTTGAGCTCCTGACAGTATTCGTGTCCATCTTGGAGGAAATAGAAACCAGGCATGCTGTAGGTGTGTATTATTGACCTGGAATGAGCGCAAGTCAAAAGTGTACAGTAATGGTGAGAGCACCGAAGCACCATACTTATACTAGAATGGATCGGTATGGGGACACAAAATGACCCTTCGTACAATTGCCAGCAAAAGAACCTTCATGAATCACGTACCGCATCAGAAACACGCGGTAGATTGAACGTCGAGTTGTTTGAATCTCTCTGGCCAATTGAGTTGAATTTGGTTCGTTTAGGAGTATGTGGGTTGCTAGGTAAAAATGATGCCGCCATCAATGACGATAGTCTGCCCGGTCATGTAATCGCTGTCCTTGCTGGACAAGAAACCCACCGTGCTAGCCACATCTTCCGGAACACTTGTTCTGCCCAGCGCGATCAGCTCGTTTGTGTACTTTTTGATTGTGTCGCCTTTCTTCGCTCCGGTCTTCTCACCCAGCTTCTCGTCGATGAGATCCCACATTGCTGTGCCAACGATGCCTGGTGCGTAAGCATTGACTGTAATCTTGTGCTCGGCCATTTCCATGGCGAAGGCTTGCGTCAGGCCTCGCACAGCCCATTTAGAAGCACTGTAGTGCGAGAGCAGGGCGAAAGGCTTGAAGGCCACGATAGATGCGGCGCCGAGTAGCTTGCCGCCGGAACCTTGGGAGATCATTTGCTCTGCCGCGGCTTTGTAACAGTTGAAGACGCCGTAGACTGCTCGTAGTCAGTGGAGAACATGGCTTATAGCATGTCAGGACCTGCCGTTGACTTCAAACATCTTCTGAAAGTCTCGCTCAGTCAGTTCCAACAGCCCTTTCACCTGCGCGATGCCGGCATTCGCAACCATGGTGTTCAGTGGGCCTAGCTCAGACGCAGACGCCTTCACCAGCTCCTGCACTTCTTTCAGGTTTGACACATCCGCTGTGTGGGCGTACGCTTTCCGGCCGAGACCTTGAATCTCCTTGACTACTTCGTCACAGCCCGGCTTGTTCGCTGCGATGTCGTTGATGCATATGTCGTAGCCATTGTTTGCTAATCGTAGAGCAATGGCTTTGCCGCTGATCGTTGTCAGTCTGGCTGTTTGGACTCGTTTGCGCACGTAATGAGCTCACATTCCACGCGACGACCCAGTCACAATTGCTGTCCTACTTCCTCCTGCCGCTGGCGAGGCGTAGGCGCGTGCCCAGCGTGGTGCTTGGGTTGCAACAGGACGTAGTATGGTGAGCTTGGGTGACGCTTGCCAGAGCATTCGTGCTGGTGGATGGAAAGACATTGAGAGGATGGTGGAGAAGGGATCTTGCAGAATCGAGTGAATTGAAGCTATGGACAGGGCGGGAAAGACGACCAGGAGAACACGAAAGTAGAGGAAGCCTCAGGTGCATTTGAGAAACACTAAGATACCCCAGAGCTAGAGATAGCTAGGTCGGATAGGCGGAGGATGCGCGTACCCCTCTCGCAGCTTCGAATCGGCAGCATTCCAAGAAGCTCAGGCGGCGTGTCGGGGTAAGGTAACCCGGGTAGGTGACGTTCATGAACAGCGAGTCTGTGGTACAGCCTGACACGCTCGCGTCGACTCCTGCAGCAAGGCGGGGCCGTTCCGCGAGACCGTAGCCGAACGATCATACGATGTGTGGCTCAGGCCGGATGAAGCTGGCAGCGGGAACAAGACGTGAGGAGGCCGTGGTGGAGTTGAGAGTTGCGGGCAAAGCGGAGATGCCGCGCGCCTTCCCCCTTTGGATCTAGACCCTTTCGCTGCACGTTCGCGTACCCTGGAGGCCTTCAAGCGCGTCAACAACCACACGTCACCAGCGCATACAGCGACTAAGCACGCAAAGATGTCTCGTCAGAGCATGGCCCCAAACCGCAACCTGTCGCTCACCGAGGAATTGGAGAAGCTGGAGCAGTCCATCACGCTCACCCTCCAAGGTAAACAAACCCTGAGCTACCCCACCAACGTAACTAACAACAGCAGAAATTGATCACAACTTCAGTCGGGCGCATCGCATTGTGACCACGGGAATCCTGCCAGTCGTCGAACAGTATGGGAAGCACTCCGAGGCAGTCTGGGAGGGCTCGAAGGTAGGCACCCGTCCTGCATAGTCGAAGCACAATACTGACTCGTCCAAGTTCTGGAAGCAGTTCTTCGAAGCCAGCGCCAATGTGTCGCTCTCCGGTTACGAAGCTCCGCAGGACGACTCGATTGCGCAGGACGAAACACAGCAAGAGGAGACCTACGAGGAGGACGAGACTGTGACTGGAGATGTGACCAGGCAGGGAGCAACAACACCACAGCGACCGGCTTCGTCTCATGACGAAATGGAGGACACAATGACAATGGACTCACCATCAATGGGTCACAGCACGCCGGGCATGCCTCAATCGCTCAGGAAGGGTGCCCACGGCGACGGCGAGGAACTCGATGCTGACGAGGAGGCACCGCACTTCGCTGGGCTTTCGTCACCGTACGAGGCACTGCGCCAGGAGCTTGACGGCGGACCTTCAGGCTCGCGGACACCCAAGTTCGAGCCTGTCACACCCGGAAAGTCACAGCTGCCGGACATGATGGGCTTCGACTCGTCGCCCTTTGTCCAACCCACAACCTCGAAGAAGCCGCATTTCAATCAGGACCCCCTCATGCATCGTGTCCTCGACAAGACTTTCCGTGTACAGGCCACTCCGCTCGTCAGCCCTCGGAAGTACAAGCCCACGGGCGCCTTCACGCCGAGCACAGCGCATCGCACTGCAGCCACTCCTCGTGGCGCGGCAACCAACGCCAGACTGCCCAAATGGGACGACTCGTCGCCTCCGTCTTCGCCAGCGCCTCAATTGCGCGCTGACATCTTCTCGCCCATGAAGACACCGCGTACGCCTGGCGTGAGCGTACAAACACCCGCAAAGGGCAAGACGCCCCTGAGCATGGGTAGAGATCAAGACTTCGTCGATTACAGCGACGACGATGAGCTCGACTTCAGTCCACCGAAGACAATCCAATTTCACATTCCACAGACGAAGTTGCTGCAGACACCTGGTATGCATCACACAACCGTAGTCCGGAACCAGCTAACATGTGCGCAGCTCGAGAGGCGAGTAGGCGCATTGTCGACGACCTGCTTATGACGGCTGGAGGAGATTTGACAGACACGACGGGCGATATGGAGGACGACAGCCCAAGCGTAGTCCGACGCCAGATGGACTTGGACGATAGCTTTTGAGCTTGAGAGTGTTGTTTCCGCTGTCGTTAGACGATGATACCCACAATGTAGAAGCACGGTTGCTGCTCAGACGCTTTTCAGTGCAGTGTGTCGATGCAATTTGCGCTCAGGTAGTCGAAATTTGTTGCGGCGTATAGCTCTAGAGGCTCTCGATGGTCTGACGTTGAGCATTGGCCGGGGCCATTGGCCGGGGTCGCGCGAGACAGTCCATCGTCATTCCCCAGTAATTCTGGGTGCACCAGGGTCTCTTCCGTAGAGCCAGATGTCCCCCGCTCCACAATCACACACACTCGTTTGCACGCGATGCCAAAAGACAAACGACCGCCGACATCCGGATACGCGCGAATAGCGCAGGCGGAGGAGGAAGAGGACTCGGATGCTGGCTCTGAGGATGGCTTCCACCGCGGATCCCTCTCCAACACGCAGTATGCTCCCGTGCAGCCTCCACGAAGCTCGCGCATGCGCATGCCGGGCGAGCCAGCTCCGGGCTCACCGCACGCCTCTCGGACGTCGACCTCGCGGCGACACCGGTCGAACTCGGGCGTCGACATCAAAGCCATCAACGCGCGATTCGAGCGCTGGGCAGACGAGATCGCGCAGAAGTTCAAGTTCAAGAAGCAGAAGGAAGGGCCGGACGATGAGCGGCTCGAGATCCACCACTCTGTCTTCCAGGCGCCCGACGGCGTGCGGCCAGCAACCGCAGAGTCGCTGCAGTTCGACTACGACACAGCCGACGCGCCCGATCGCATGACCAAGCTGCAGTTCGACGACATAGTGGAGAGCGTGAGGACGGCTATCGAGCTGGGCGTGCACCCCAAGCTCATCACACAGGGCAGCTCGGGCAGCTACTTTGCGCGCAATGCCCAGGGCAAGGTCGTGGGCGTCTTCAAGCCCAAGGACGAGGAGCCATACGCGTCCCGCAACCCCAAATGGACGAAATGGATACACCGCAACTTGTTCCCCTTCTTCTTCGGCCGCGCCTGCCTCATTCCCAACCTCAGCTACATCTCCGAAGCCGCCGCATACGTCCTCGACACCCAACTACGAACGCACATCGTACCCTACACCGACATCGTCGACCTCTCTTCCAAGTCCTTCTACTATGACTTCTGGGAGCGACGCGCATACTACAGGAAAGGCAAGCCGTTTCCCGAGAAGCCTGGCAGCTTCCAGGTCTTCCTGAAGGGCTTCAAGGACGCCAACATCTTTCTGAAGGAGAACCCGTGGCCAGACCAGCACACCTCGAGTCTGAACGCGGCTTCTCGTAAGAAGAAGAGGCGATGGGCCGAGGACTGCAGGCCGAGTGGTCCCTTGTCCGACAATGAGGACGACGAGGACCGGCCAGGCACACCAGACCCTCAGCGGCGGCGAGGCTTCTGGACGCCTGCGCTGCAGCAGTCGCTCAGGGAGCAGCTGGAGAAGCTTGTCATCCTCGACTACATCATGCGCAACACCGATAGAGGCCTGGACAATTGGATGATCAAGATCGACCAAAAGACCCAGCAAGCTACCATCGTCGCTGAGCCGCCTAAGCTGGACGACGAAGAGGACGGCGAGGATGCACCGAGCCAGTACACGCGGCAGTCCATGTCGGAACTCGACCCATACGGACGCAGAGAACCCATGCGGGCATCGAGCCGCTCCAATACACCAATGCAGAGCGGACCCGTGCCCGAAATTACGCTGGGTGCTATCGACAACAGCCTGTCGTGGCCGTGGAAACACCCTGATGCTGTAAGTCTGTCCCTCTCAACTGACCAGACAACGACTGACCCTACGACAGTGGCGCAGCTATCCTTTCGGTTGGCTTTTCCTGCCCGTCTCTCTCATCGGCCAGCCCTTCTCCGAAGCCACGCGCAAGCATTTCCTACCACTCCTTACGTCGAAACAATGGTGGAGCGATACACAAGCGGCCCTCAGGAATTGCTTCTCTCGGGACGCAGATTTCAAGGAGCGCATGTATGCGAAGCAGATTGCGGTCATGAAGGGACAAGCGTGGAACGTCGTGGAAACACTGAAGACGCCTGATCACGGTCCATTAGAGCTCACACGGCGGGCTCGCGTCTGCGTATGGGACGACATTGTGGAGATCCCTATCGCCGTTCCCTTGCGCGCTCCTTCAGCAGAGATGCGACGAAAGCAGCAACCCGCTCGGCATGCACGTTTCGACGAAGAGCATGAGGAGATGGACATTACAGCTCTGCAGACACCGCCACAAAAGCCTCAGCCAGACCTCCTCATGAACTCGCCACCTCTCGACGCAGCACGCGAAAACCGCTTCAATCTGACCCGTGACTCGTCATCGTTCGATGCGCGCCGCGCAGCCAACGGCAACGGACCCATGTCTCCTGCAACCGTAAACGATGTGCCCTGGCCGAGCCGGGTGCCAGAGTCAAATGGCAGACCCGCGCATCGGTCGCGCATGAGCTATGATATGCCGCGCCGTGACAGCAGCAGAAGACAACGCCGCTTCTCGCTCAATCTGCGCCGAGACGAGTACGATGGGGATGAGGGTGATCTGGGATATGCAGCCAACGAAGACATGGAGGGTAATCGCAAGAAGGTCATCGTCGAGCGACTCGAGATGGTCAAGGGTAGAAACCCGGTGTTTACGTGGTGTTGATGAGCCTGATCTTTGTAACATTGATAATGCGTGTGGTCATGAAGAACCCGCATACGATCACGAAGGAAGGGAGGCATTTTGCATAGCGGGCGTTTGGGCGTTTTGCATGAGGCGAGGTTGAATGCAACCTGGTAGCAACATCAGTCATTGTTGTAGTAACCCATACTCTCATGCGGCGCGCGGCTGCCGCGTCTGTAAGGTATTGCGAGATAAGACAACGCGTGCATTGGAAAAGCAAACCCATATACTAGCACACGCATCGAATCGGAGTATTCTGACTCAAGGGTAGTTGCGCGCCCCAATCGTGGTGGTTGCAGCGCCTCGGAAGGCGCGCCTCGTGACGCAACAGAAACTCGGGCCGTGTGGCTAGTGCCATCCCATCCATCTTCAACAGAACGTGAAAGACCGCAGCGACCCTAACTCTGCTTGCTATGAGCGCGAAACCCCTCTCAGCATGCATCTTTGATAACGCAAATACCAGCATCTCGATTTGAGAGCGCGACATGAGTCCCAGGAGCGTACAACCGGATTCCCTACCTTCACTTGCCCGGCCCCCAGATCTGAGTGGCGCGTGACCTTGTACCTCAACCGCGTCGAGCCCAGGGATCAGCGCGCAACAATCAAATTCGCTGGCCACAGAGCCACTTGCTCTGCTCATCACACACTCTCAACTCAAGTTTCAGCTTCAATCAAAGCATTTTTTTTGCAGCGGCGACGGCACAACTTCCTGGCATCTGCATGCTAGATGCGCTGTACCAGCGAGCATCGAAATATCGCAGAAAGAGCTGAGGAATTGGGGTCCAGATCGTCTGGAGCCTGTACGCACTCTCTCACCTGTAACAACACCTCTGTTTGCACTATACACTATGAATCCCGCTCTCTTACTTGACCCTCGCGGGGCGCGCAAGAAAGGTAACCTTCATTTCCTTCTCTATCATACCCCAACCCTGTACACCACCCTTCTTTACTATCGACGTTCAACCTTCGCCAAACATGATGGGGGACGCTATCAGCTTCCAACCTTCGCCAAACATGATGGAGGACGCTATGGACCTTGATATGGGCGATGACTCTCTCTATGGCGCTAATTCACCATCATCTTCACTCGCTGTTCAGCAGTGGATTGATGAGTCACATGACATCGCTGAGGCCTTCGACCAAGCAGCCGCCTATGACCTGTTGCCTAACACAACTCTGACACCCAACGAGCTAACACAACTCTCTCCAGCACAACAAGCCGCACAGCAAAATCAAACGCCTCCTGCAACACCCCGCTTTGACCCTGCTGCGCTGCTGAACCCAAAGTCCGCAGCTAAACGGCCAGCATCTACTGCAGGAGGCAGCGAAAGCAGTGGCGCCGAACCCACAAGTGCAGGCCAGGTATCGCTTGTCGAGCGCTTACACAACGTCTCAGAGCGAGCCGCGTCTCCCGCAAAACGCGTCAAAACTACCGAGGAGCAGCAGCGAAAGAAGCCGTCTAACGGTGCTTCTTTCGGTGGCGGCAGCGCTCTCGACCTCGCCCAGAACGGCGGCGCACCTCTACCTCCCCCCGCACAAGTCGATCTCACGATGAGTAAGTCTCCGCAATCGCTGGCACTGAGAACATACTAATACTTGGCAGGCGATGACGACGATGAGGTCGAAGTGGTCCAAGACAACATGTCGCAGATGATTTGCATAGGCAAGCTCGAGCAAACATACATCTCCATGCATACAGTGCCCTTTCCGGACCCAAAGAAGTACGTGGGAAACAACGGCGCCTTGGGCAGGATCAAAGTAGGCTTTCGTAGAGCCGGTCAACGAGCAGACGTCGTGATCATCGTCACAGATGCTGTTGGCAAGGAGTTTGGGAGAGTCGATGGCAAGACCGCACAAGCTTTGGTTCCTATCATGGACAGCGCGAAAACGAACGGTCTGAAATGGACTGCTTGGACAGACCCGCGGAAGCGCCATTCACAAGAGCCCACGACACCCGGAACTCAACATCATTCGCTTATCTCAATGACGTTGCAACTGTACTGCCCTCGCAGGACTGCTCACGGCATTGGTAAGTTTCTTAAGAGCAGGAATGCGAGGTTGACACGGCCGATGTGGGAACTCGAGAAGTTCGACTACTTCAACCCGCAAACTCAAGAAACCATGACCAGAAGCCAGATGGCGCACCCAAACTTGGACATCAATACTGGCATGCGTGCAGGGCACGCCTCAGCAATGCCAATGGTCAATTACGCTATCCGCACCGCCGACGAGATCCGCAACGACGTACAAAATGTCTTTGACTCCGTAATTGGCACATCGGAGGAAGTACCAACGCGCGAGCCGTCTTCACACATCAAGACTGAGCTCTATCCGCATCAGAAGCAAGCTCTGTACTTCATGTGGAACAGAGAGCAAGAACATACAGGAGAGGCGGCAGAGAAGTCTGACCCACTCTGGAAGCCCCGCTACCGCGACAACGGCCGTAAGAAGTTCGTCCATGTCATCACTGGTGAAGAGGTAGAAGAGAAGCCTAGGCCTTGCCGTGGCGGCATCCTCGCAGACGAGATGGGCCTGGGCAAGACACTGAGCGTTCTTTCGCTTGTCTCGGACGACACTTCCATCAAGGATTCTTGGGAGTTTGCGTTGAAGAAACCTCCACGAATTCATGACCAGAAAGATACCGCAGTCATCCAGCCTATCATGAACAGCCGCGCCACACTTCTGGTCTGCCCACTCAGCACAATGACGAACTGGAAGGAGCAGATCAAAGATCATTTTCCAGCGGGCAGCGCACTCAAATGGACTCGCTACCACGGTAGTGAGCGCTTCGACATGGAAGCGAAAGACTTGGCAGACCACGATATTGTCGTCACTACCTATCATATCATTGCAAAGGATATGAACGATAAGAGGCGAGCGCTGCCGTGGATCAACTGGTTCCGCATTGTGCTGGATGAGGCTCACACCATCCGAAACCAAACGCAGCAGTCTAGGGCGACCATTGGTATCCCAGGACAGCGTCGGTGGGCTGTCACTGGAACACCTGTCCAGAATCGTCTTGAGGTAAATTCCACCTTACGTTCGCTGACATCCGCGACTAACTCTTGACGCAGGACCTTGGCTCACTCTTCAGCTTTATCAAGCTAAGGCCGTTTGACACCACGTACGGCTTCAACGCTTACATCATCGGCCCATTCAAGGCAGCCGATCCAGAAGTTGTGCCCAAGCTCCAGCTGCTAGTCAGCGCTGTCACTATCCGTCGAACAAAGGACATCATCAAGAACGAAGTACCGAAGCGCACAGATACGATTGTCAGGCTGAAGTTCTCTAAGGCCGAACAACAGCTTCACGACTGGTTTGAGAAGGATACTCAGCGCAAGGTCAATGCTGTCACATCAGGCGAGAAAATGGGCGGTCACTCATACGCGCGTATTCTGACGGCTATTCTCAACCTGCGATTGATCTGCGCTCACGGTCGCGACCTCCTTAGCGAAGAGGCGCTGAAGACAACTGATGGGATGTCAGAGGATCAGCCAATGGAGATTAATGACGAGGAAGAAGAGGCATCTTCGCTCAGCGGCCAACAAGCTTACGACATGCTGGACATGCTTGGTCAGACGAGCGCAGACACTTGCGCTTACTGCCAGAAGTCTGTCATGGAGGATGTCGACACAGATGACGAGGACGAGGACGGAGAGCCTCCCAACCTGGTAGGATACATGACCTCTTGTTACCACGTTGTATGCCCGAAGCACAGGAAGAAGTTGATCGCGGACTTCGAAAAGAATGGCGTCAGCGAGGACGGTAAGGTCACTTGCCACTTTTGCGAAGACAAGGTCAGGCCTGCCCTGTTTGAGCTTCTGCGCGACGATTACCAAAACTTCTGCGACAAACGCGAGAAGATGCGTCGAGATCCGAAGTTGTCAAAGAAGATCAACAGCTACGCTGGGCCACACACCAAGACTCAGGCTCTCCTCAACGACCTGCAGGAGTTTCGACAGTGGAGCTCCGAGCACCCTGAAGAGCGACCGATCAAGAGGTATGTTTGCAAGCCACTACAACCAAGAATGCACTGACAAAACCTCCAGCGTCGTATTCTCTAGCTGGACAACACACCTTGACCTCGTCGAAATTTCTCTCAAGAATCACAGCCACACCTACGTCCGCCTCGACGGTCGCATGACACGCGAAGCCCGTGACAAATCAATGAATACTTTCCGCTCTGACCCTTCCATTCGTGTAATGCTCGTCTCCATCGGGGCGGGCGGCCTCGGTCTCAACCTGACCACCGCCAACAAGGTCTTCATGATGGAGCCGCAGTTTAACCCTGCTGCCGAAGCTCAGGCTGTTGATCGCGTGCACAGGCTCGGCCAGGACAGAGAGGTCACGATTAAGCGGTACATCATGGACAAGAGCTTCGAGGAGAAGATGCTCTCCCTCCAGGATAAGAAGAAGGCGCTTGCCGATCTGACGATGACGAGGAAGAGGAACAAGAGTGAGGATAGTAAGAGGAGGTTGGAGGAGCTGAGGAGCTTGTTCAGGTGAGCATGAGTGGAGGAACGAAGCCCTCACGATAAAGATGGGCACGATATACATGAGGATCCTCGGAAACTTTAAAGGGACACTATGACTTGGAAGCGGATGTGCTGGCTTTAACTCACTTGACGCTCGACCACTAGGTCAGTGGCGCATTTGGGGCTCACGCAATTGGTACCGGTATTCATAGACTCAGACTCGTGGCAAGGAGATCAGCTTCCTCAAGCTTGCTGCGAAGGTTGACGACTGCAATAGTCTTACGAAAATATGCTTACTCATATTATGCATATCTCTGCTCTGTACCGACTGACCATCCCATTTTGCATTAGACCTGAGAACTTAAGGCGTACATCAGGCCAACTCCTCCGTGATACGTTCTCTTTGCTTCAGGAATGATCCAGCATGTGGTGATGGGCGCGCCTTTGATGATGCACAAGGTTTCCTGGATCAGGACGCAGGGACAGACCAGCTGTGGCGACGGTCGAGAGGTGTCTACAGACCTAAGCAGTAAAACTCCCCCTGCGAGAAATTAGGAACAATTACATCAGACTTGATTCCGTTGACTCCAGCCACTTCGGCCGTTTGTCCTACGGAAGACAGTGTTCGCGCCTTCTACATCTGCTCACCTTCGCTATCTCCAATACGTCACCCAAAACGCGCCGTCTCTCTTTGCCTCGTGCAAATGCCTCGCACCTCACCTTGCGGTTGGTTTCTTCTGCTCCGTTTTCCGTGATAGAGCGCCTGCAGGTGCGGAGAGTCCATCGATGTTGTCCTTAAGGATCAGCTCTCGGTCGTGGACGATAGCCCGTCTCACCTGCAACATTGGCCAAGCTGTGGAACGGCAGAGCAACAAGGAATCGCCAAGTCAGGACTGCCGATAACGTCACAGCTGGTACGTGAGAAGATCGCAAAAGGCAAGCAGTGCGATCTTGTGGCACTGAGCGGCAGACCGGCGAGTACTCGATCGCTCCTCCACATCAGCGTAAAGGCAATCGAGAACTGATACACTGTCAACCTTTCTGGTTTCTAATGCTGTCTCAACTGTTATCAGGTTAAACAGTCCCGCGTCGACATATTTAGTCGTCTCCAACCAAGTGTAGCCTGCTCGCGAGTAGCGCCTGCGGTAGCGATGTCCGTCCAACGTTACGTCTTTCAGCAGTTCTGCAGCACACAGTGCAACCGGTGGGACATGAATACCTTGTCGAACATCCACGACCTGTCAGCTGTCAGCTCGAGCGGGACTCAGATGTGATCTGTCGAATGCCCTCAACCCTGGTCTCCGCCTTGAATCTGAGCGACCCTTGGATCTGCTGGCCGTCCCACTCTCATTCCCGTTACTGCACGACACCTTCCGCGCACTTGCAGCATCGAGTACGACTGATGTACGAAATACTTTCGGCATATCCTCTTCAAAGATCCCGTAAAGCATGCGCCACGAAGTATGGCGCCGGGCCAGCGGAGATAGCATGGTGTGGCTGCGGGTAAACCGCCAGCAGGGCCGCCGTCAGAACTGTTATAGGCGTACGTCTTCTGCAGCCGCGAATGATGCTGGATTCTGGTTTGCAAGCTTCTGTCATGATTTAAGGCGAGCGTAGCTAAACCGAGCAGTGGCGAAATTGCGTGCTCCAGCGATGCGCTCAAAGCCAAGCGCTTTCTCCTATGCTCGAAACTTCACGGCGAACACGGAAGATGAATGTCGCAACTTTTTGCACACAAAAGGTTCCTCATAGCCCAAGACGTCGCATTCGCGACGCCGGATGACAGGATACTAACCGCATTGTGGGGTGATTAAGCAGGTGAGAGTGAGTCCTCAATTTGAGTATCTTGACAATGACTATGAGCAAAGTGGACAAGTGTTGAAGTGTAAACGTGTATTTGCTAACTATCATAGCTCATAGAATGATGCAGATGCAGATGCACATCTTTCGTCTGTCCCATTGAAGGACCAGACATGATTCAAACTACCGCCGAAACAATCTATCCCAAGCACACACACTTAAGTGGTGTAGAAGAAGTCAGGGCGGTTATCACCCATGATCTCAATCTCCTCCTGGGTCTTGTTGTGCATCCAGTGGTCGCGCTTGCCCTCCTTACGAAGCCTGTTCTCACGCTTGAGCATGAAGTGCATGAAGACGGTTCCGCCAAAGAGGAAGAGGAACTGGTAGGCAAGGACGACACCGTGACCGGTCCAGTACCTAGGCTTCTCCTTCTGGTTGTAGATGTTCGACGAGACGACACCGTTCATGTTACCCCAGCCGACGACAACACCCACCATTACACCACGCTTGAGCGAGCCTTCGACGTTGTTGGATGCCCAAGTGAGCGTATTGGAAACGGTGGGGTAGATGCCGACGGCGCCGAGGAAAGTACCGGCGTATTGAACGTGTACGTTGTTGGTGGAGAGAAGCATAGCGAAACCGATGCAGCCGATGAGAGAGATGACCATGTTGCAGTAACCACGCATCTTGGTGCGGTCACCAACGAAACCGACGACGACAGTCATAGTGGCAGCAACGGCGTAAGGAGGAACGGACATCAGCTGAGCCTTGGTACCGGTGTAGCCCATGCCGAGAAGAATGGTGGGAAGGAAGAGCGAGAAGCAGTACAGGGGGCACAGGCAGCCCATGTAGATGACGGCGTAACCCCAGGTCTTCCAGTCGTTGAGCGCAGCCCAAACGTGGCGGCGATCGATGTGACCAACGGTGGCACGAGACTGACCGTCCGCGCGAAGGCGGCGAAGAGCACGAAGCTTCTCATCGGCGGTGAGGAAAGAAGCAGTGTCGGGAAAGTTGAAGGTCATCCACCAGCAGACAATGCCGACGACGACTGTCATCAGACCCTCGATGATGAAGATCCAGCGCCATCCCTCGTAGCCGCCGAGGCCGTGCATCTGGGTGATGGCAGCGGCAAGCAGACCACCGAAGGATCCAGCAAGAGCGGCGGCGGAGAAGAAGAGAGCAGCACGAAGACCGAGCTCCTGGCGCTTGTACCAGCAAGAGAGGTAGTAATTGACACCAGGGAAGAGGCCAGCCTCAGCGATACCGAGGAACCAACGGCAGGCAAGGAGACCAGCCTTGTTGTGGACGACACCCATGAGAGTCATAATGGCACCCCAGGCGAGGATGATGGCGGTAAAGAAGACGCGTGGTGACCACCTCTTGATCAAGATGTTGGTAAGGGGCTCGAAACCAGCGTAAGAGATGAAGAAGATGGTGAGGGCGTTGTTGTAGTCGCGGCCACCCATGTGCAGGTCAGGCTCCATCTTCGCCACACGGGCGTTACCAATGTTTGTGCGGTCCAAAAACGACAACAGGTAGAGAAGGGACAGCCATGGGATCAGCCACTTGTCCATCTTCCAGACGAGAGCGCGGTCCTAAAAAGAGTCAGCAAGGAAACATCGAGACTCGTTGAAAGAGAGGATACATACAAGTTTGGCGCGTTCCTCGTCGCTCTTGCCAACATCTGGGTCGGGAAGATCATCGTAGTCGCCGACACCGTTGGAGCTGGTGTCAGAAAGGTCGTTGTAGACGGCGGCAGACTTCTCATTGTCTGTGCGGAGCGTAGGGTCAGTGACCTCAAGGCCGGTGGTGGTGTTCTTCTCAGCAACCATGATGACTGATGGTATTAGGAGAGCTGCAGAGGTCTTGTGGTGCACAATCAAAAACCTCTTCTGGGGGCGCCCGGGGTCTCTATATGTACTCGCAGACTCACCTACCGTGTCGAAAAGGTGCAGGTCCAGGACTATGGACAAGGGTAGTGCAGTGCTAGTGCTTTACTGGTCCCGGGTCCCCATGGGGGCGGTTGGACAAGACACGGCGTTGGCGGATCGTGCTTGGCCCGTTTACACACAGTGCGTCCGAGTGTGGCGGAGGGAGATTGCAGCAAAGGAAGCTCTGGATTATTGGTACGCCAGCGTAAGGTTCCAAGGGGGCATTGCATTTGGCGGAGCCGTCTGCGACAGGAGGCTCTGGACACAGCGAGTTGTGTAGCCTCGCACCCAGTAAACTTACATCGACCGCGCTCTGTCACCTCATAGAGGTTCTGTTTCAGCCGCCAGTCCCTCACCCAGCAGCGCGTACCGGTACCTCAACGGCTGATCAGCAACTGCAGTCGCATTGTCAATTATGCCAGATACCACCCTTAGGCAATCACGCTCATCCATCCATCGGGCCAAGAGCATGCTTCTGGTAAGTGTTGGGGTGAAGGTGTTCTCGAACCCCCGAGACGGCGTTTTGGTTCAGGCTGGGCGGTCCTCACGCGTCCAGCAATCTCTCGCAAAAAGCGCCACCCAAGACCTTGGCACAACGCCCACCCCAGGCCAAAGAAGCACGCAAACACGGATGAAGCCTGCGGGCGGCGAAGGTGCATCTTCAGCCGGCAGGATTTCGAAGCTTTGCCAGTGCGCCTCTGACTGTCGCACCAAACACCCGCCCTTGTGCAATGCATGCCAATTTCGACGCTGGTTATTCTTTTCGCGATGGCTGTTGCTGACGACTGCAGATCTTCAACGCTCCCTCCCCGCGTTCTGTCAGTGCGGAGCGCAGAATCCCACTTAGCTTGGCCCACTTGCGGGGCTTAGCAGTGAACAGCGCTCCCCCGCATTCGGAGGTCCCGCCGTGAAGGAGCGTGCACAATTTCCCCAGACATCGCTTTGCAGTGCACAGTAATCAACAGCCTGACCTGTGTCCTAGCCCACCTGCCCCGCTACCGGGAGCCTAACCATGCTTAGCACGATCGAGTGTGGTCCGCGGCAGGGGCTCACACACAAAGCCTCCGCTGACGGGCGCCCAGTGCACCCAGGCGAGCAGCAGCATCATCGGGTAAAAGGAGTATTGCGACGCTGCGATTCGCGGCGCCTATGCCAGCGGGACAAAGGGAATTCTGATCCGCGGCTGCTCAAACATGTTGCATGTCTGGGTTTGGAAACAACAATTACCCACCCCTGCTGCTATCCTTACACTGCCAACGCGTACAACTTCGCGTGTCCCGGGGCACCTACTTGATGCAACAATCACTACAGTAGTTGCGCGCACGCGGTTAGCATGGTACCGCAGCTGTCGGTACGCAATCAGCAACCAAGTGCAACACGAGAGAGAACAAGCCTGGACTGCGGTTTCATTGTTGCACCACTCACACTCGATGGCCAAGAATCCCCACACGTGGCCGCCCGCCGGCCTTGGTATGCTATTCCGAGTCTGCTTACCACCGATTGCGCACCGTTGCCATGTTGCCTACGTCTTGCCTACTAGCTTGAAGAGCAATTCGGTTGCCATTATCGCGCTGTCCCGAGCCAGTCATCCCTAACTTTCCAAGACAAGACTTATTAGACCAACCACTAGGACAACTACCGATTGCAAGCCCTCTCCCACATCCAAGAAACCGATTCAGGACCCAAGACGCCGATTGGTACAGTGCATCAGCCGATCCGCCATGTGCCGGTATCATGGCAAAGGCGCCTCGTCGCGTGGTGAAGCGATTTGGATGCACGCAGTTGTGACTTTTTCATCACGACGGTGCTCTTGGCACGCTGGCGTCCGCTCGGCCGGTCGATCGATGACAGATCAGCAAGCGTTGAAACTCTGTGAGAGCCCAGAGCCAGCTGTCTGGATTTTAGGAGTCGTTGCCGTTGAGCTATCGAAGTTTCTGAGATGACGATCTAGAGCCGCAGACATGACAGCCTGATTTCGAGCATCATGCTCTGGATGTATCTTGGGTAAATCTGGCGTAACTTGAAATTGCCTCAGACAAACCCAGACTTGACTCGCATGCAGGCGACATCAAGCAAGGCGAGCAGATCATCGAAGGGTAAGCGCGATGGCTTCCGCAACGATTTTCCAACTCGAATCGATTTCGTTCTTTTCGGTATGAACACCGACTGTCCTGCGCGGTTATGAACACCAGGGCTGTCCCGGCCTGTCACGTATCAAGTCTGCGCTGCACGCTTACCCCAGCTTCTGTCCTCCCGATATGACTGGAACCGAAACAAAGGTATACTCGTGTGCACTGCCTCTGGGATAAAAGGGTCTGACTGTGCCGCAATCTCGCAAGATTGGGGGAGGCTGCGGGACAAGTAAAGAATGCCGTTGAAGGACGTATTCGACGCAGGGGCATGCACGTACGGATGGCCCTTGCTTTTGGCTCACGGTAAGGCGTCCCTCAATATTCGCGAGGTTTGTTTGTTGTTTGGGACATGTACGTTGGTCTTATCATATTTGTCTACTGTTCAACTGTGGCGTACGCAGTGTCTCCTGTTATTCTTACACCGCTCATACACACACGTCCATGCGCGCCACGCTGGGGTCGTGGTCGGACACTTGCTCGTCGTACGAGACCCAAGTCGTCAGATGGACATGCTCGTACTTTGCCTTGCTGGTCAGGCTGGGCGAAATGAACATGTGGTCCAGCTGCTGCGCGTTCATGTCGAACAGGTATGTGTAGCGTTCCAGCTCATCAATACCGGCAACGGCGTCCATATCCTTCAGCCCTGAGATTTGCACATACTGCTTCAGCGGCTCAACAAAGGTAAATTCGTTGAAGTCGCCCGCGGTGATGATACGGGCGTTCTTGTCCTTGCTAAGGATTTCCTGGGATGTTTTAGCGAGGAGACAGTGAAAGGCCAATGAAAGAGAGGCGGTAGGAACGTCCTTTCGTGCGGACGGTGGCGTTGAATACCACCGCGGCTGAAACGAGGCATTAAGCACCCTGCAGCCTCCCCGCAGACGTCGGGCTTTGGGTTCTTGGAGGCTTCTGGAATTCGGGACTCACCTTAACGAAGTTGGCTGTCAGTGTCGCCTGCTCCAGTCTGTCGTCCACACCTCCGTTCACGGGAGGTCGCGCATCGCCCATAATGCTGCTGCTCCCGCCCTTGGAGCCGAAGTGCACGTTGATGGTGAAGAAGTTACCCGAGCTTGCACCTTTCTTGCCAATGGCTTCCCACTGCGCGACCAGAGGCTTGCGGCTCGCTGTCCATGCCTCGCTCGCAGGTTCAATGCGGCCAGGGTTGAAGCTCAGAGCGGGCCCGTTGACGACCTCGGTCTTGTCGAGAGAGCCGCCTGGGTTGGGCTTGTAGAGACGCACAAGCGAGGGCTTGTACAGATACGCGACACGGATATTGCCTCCAGGCGCGCCACCGTCCTTGTCGTCCACCGGAGCGATGTCGACAAAGGTGTAGTTCGGCCCTCCGGCGGCGCTGATAGCCTTGGTGAGCGTGCTCAGCGTAAGGTTCGCGGATACGACTGGATAACGTTAGCGGGTGGTTCAAGAGGACATATAGGTACTGCCGGCCGCGCATTGCGGTGGAGGGGACTCGACTTCGGTTGTCAACTAACCTGCATCATTTGTTACGCCGTTATCGTCCTGGACTTCCTGGATGAAGATGACATCCGGGCTCTTGAGGTAATTTACAATCTGCTCGGCGACGTGAGGAAGGTGCGAGGATGTTGGCGCCAAGTTCTCAACGTTGTATGCACCAAAGGTGATGCCACCGCAGTCGTTCTTCGATTCCAGCTTGGTCGGCTTGGGCGCCAGAGGCTTCTTTGAACCAGTCACCTTGAGAGCAGTCGAAGGCAAGATACGGTAGTAACCGAAGGCATAGGTGACTACGCCGGTGATCTCCTCCAGACTGTCACCCATACGAGTCTCGGTGGGGTTCTTAGTGCCATCGAGCGGTGTACCGACGATAATGGCTTCTGGGTTGGCATCCTTATCAGTGGTCGTCAGACCGTCGCGGTCGTTGGTTCCGGTCACCTTCCAGCTTCCAGCAACCCAGGTGTCGCCGTACTGGTTGGGTTTCGTGAGCGCCCTCGCCTTCTTGACGGTGACAAGCTCACCGGTCAAGCTCTCCCAGAAGTCGAGTCCGTACTTCTTCGGTTCCAGAGTTGGATTCGCAACGCTGATTTGCGACTTGTTGTTCGGCACAGCGAAGACGTCTCCTCCATCTAGGCTGCTGTACTGCTCGGTAGGCGGATTGCCAGTGTCTTTTCCAATCACCAGAGGTGTAACTTTGTTGCTCTTGCTGACGACCTTGCCCAGGACCGGGCTCGAGATTTGCGTAAGGTAGATGTAGTCTTTGTTGCTGCGGTATTCAGTCACCTTGCCGCCGAGGGTGATGGCATCTCCAACAGTCAAGTTTGCGCCGAACGTACGACCGAAGATGTACACAGATTCAGAGGTACGCTCGTCGCGGTCGGGTGTTGCCGAACGGATCCAGAGACCATCAGGTCCCTTCGCAGTGATCACACCGGTCACGTTCGACACAGTCTGGTCCTTCAGGGGCGACAAGAACTTGCTGCCGTTGATCTCAGCAATCGTAGTCGCAGAGGAGACCGCGAGGGAGGCCGCGAGGGCAAACAGGCGCGTGAGAGGAGCCATTGGAACGATGCGCTTCGTTTACAAACACAACTCTGCAGCGAGTGAGCACCCTTCACTCTTATATAAGGTCCGCTCCGCAGTCACAGTCCATTGCCACACCTAGTGTCCCTGCCCAGGAACCAGGATCGCAGCGCGCATCACCATCTGAACCCGCACGCTTGCCCTGTTCCTGGCAGCTGCACCGCGCATCTAGCTCAATGCCTATGACAGCAGGAGGAGATCAATCTTCGGAGTCGCGCGAAGCTGCCCGCTGCTTGGCACTGAGGCGCGCGTCGACGCGTGCTGAGTCTGATAGGCCAGGAGATGCCGAGGACTCCGCTCAATGTGGAAGGTGAGTGGTAGCGGAGATTGGGCGGCGACTACCGGGGGCGCGGCTGATGGACACTGCCTATCATCCATAGATATGGAAGAGATAACGCACGTGTGCTTTAGATGAGATTTCGAGAGATGCGGTGTTGAGAAGCATTTTGATGCGGGTTGGTGCTGTGGCGAGAGGTACAGAAATCCACCAATCACAGTTGCGCACGTGAGGACCGTCTACTTCCCTGAGCCCTTCTGTTATGCCTATCTCCCAAAGTCACCTTGATCACACACTCATCAAGCTTCCGCTCATGCGGAGACGATGGAAGTGCGGAGGTGTCATCACAACCAGTATGAGCGGCCGGAGCGGCTCAGCGAGTCAAGCGCGCTTTGAGCCTACAATCCAACCTTGGAACTATGTACCATGTATCGTGTTGACACCAGAACCTCGCGAACGTCTCCCTCATCTCGCTTAGTAATACCGTAGAGCGTAAGACAAACATTATCAAGACATCGCTCACTCATGCAGGAAGCTTCTATCACGCTGTCTGCGAGGCGTTGGCACACAACCAAGGTGCAATCGCCAGGAGGCGCGGACTAATGGGCAAGGTCATGCCACCGAGAGCATCGAAATGACATGATTGCCAGCGAAAGTCGTTACGTATCGACACGTATCAGTCCAACACGTATCTGCCGAGTTGTTCAGCCAACGACCATGTTCCGCACAGCATCACTGAGCCAACACTTTCAACGACACCTACATTCGGTCCTGACGCATGTTCAGACGGGGCTAATGGTACTGATTCGAATACGTGCTCACTCACGCAACAAAGACGTAGTGTCCAGAACAGCACTTACGTATGGTGTTCTTCAACTGTGGTGTTCTACAATACGCTGGTCACATCGCTCATGACAGCCTTCTCTCGATGATAAATATGGTCCCTGGTTCGTACTCTCTCATGGATGGTCGACCCAGAATCGCGTCACTAGAACGCACAATCGGCTCGATTGCTCCAACAACCAAAACAACCATGGACCGGTTCCCCGGCAGAGACAGATTTCGAGATCTTCAAGCGGAACGTAAGCAGGAGGCTCTCGACAAACTCGACGATGAAATTCACGATCTCGAGACTGATCTGAGGTACTATCGGACTGAACAGGCTGCCGCCGGGAGGCATTATGTGCCGCCGGGTTTGATCCGCAGAATCGAGGCCGAGATTGCCCAAAAACGAAACCAGTGGCAACAAAGAAGCCAGCAAGCGCGTTTAGCGCGTGATGAGAGTGCTTTGTGTTAGATGGTAGCGCGTATCAATATTGGGAAGACGATTGCAGATGCAGTCGTGACATTGCTGTAGCGAAATAAGCAGTGGCATGACATATCATTACGCTTCCCAAACAGTCTCGATCTTCGTACTTACGTATGATGGAGTTCGTGAGGAGGTCATCTTATTCTGAAGTAACACCAGGGCCAGATCATGGTCTGACAACCATCTCAAGACGTCGAAAGATTGCAGACTTGTTTCCACTTTTAGGGTACGCTTTGCTCACAAGCAATATCTTGTACCATAGTTTGAACTATGCATACAACTGCTAACATCAGACCCCGTGAGATCGAAGCATACAAGGACTCAGTGTACTATGGGTAACCGTAGCCATGCTCTGAGATGGTGGCATCACGGTGTTCTCGGTGCCAATCCACTTATCCTTGCTGCAGAACTCGATAGTTTTTTGATCTTACGAAATCGATTGTCCATCTTCATGTCGCCTCTACTGGTGTGTCATCATCTGCTGCAGCACTCTTGCAAGAAACTCGTAGCCATTCCAAGGGTTCTAAAATCTCCAGATGGCTGTGGCAAACTCTCACCTACCTACAATACCCGAAGGAACAGCATCTGTTGGAGTAAAGAGGAGTTTTCCGCGTATTACGCCATGAGCGGTAGTCACCAGCAAAATACTGTCCAAACTACCCTTGTCGAGTTGACTTTCGAACAGTACATATAGATCGGACAATCTTGTTCAAAGCCTTTTGTAATTCCCGAAGATACTCAAGATACGTGAGAGCCATTTCTCCGCTCCTGCCCAAATTCCCAGTCTTGTGAAGCAATCTCGCTGGCAGTTCTTCCGTAGTTGTCATCTGGTGAGCGTCAGGCCCTAACTCTATGATCGTGTTCAGGAAAGGACGTGGACTTCTTCGTTACACTTCACGGCTACAAACTCCCTCGTTGCGTTTTCTTGCCCTTCTGCGTTCGCGCTCGAAGCCCCGGAACATGACCCACGCCAGCATGGTAGCTGAGCAGACCACCAATAGCCCTGGGCTAAAGACACCATCTCTTGCCATGAGCAATAGTGGAACGGACGTCGCAACGAAAATGATGAAGAAGAGTATATGCCACTTTCGCACCCAGACGTAGCTGGCAGCTCGCGCTGGCAAGGTCTTCTGGTCTTTCGACCAAATGACTATATGACCTCCAGCCTCATCGATCAGATGAGTGTATTCGTCGCTTCTGTTGCCCGGTGCGGCCGATGAGAGCGGTTGCACTTCGTTTGACATCATGCGTCCTCCAGCAGAAAGCCTTGCAAACGCGTCAGGCTGATGGTCTTCAACGATGAGCAGAAGGGATATCTCTTGACAGCGCAATCACATTCACAAGATCCGTACACGAGCCTATGGCGATGGAGGATGACTGTGGATAGAGATCTGGATCTCAGCACCTGCGACGACGTCAGCTTTCAGGCCCGATTGGGAAGCGCCTGCTTCAGCCCCACCACGCTGCGCACTCGGCGGCACAAGCAGACACATGCGCACTCTCTCTCGAAACGGTATTACTGGTCATGTACAAAGTCGCTATATTAGCATATTACAGCCATCGACCAAGTCGTCGAACCGCCGGTAGGCCTAGCCTTTCCTCCTCAGTCAGGTCAATATCGAAAATTTGCTTCAAAGCATCCACGCGCTCCTCTTCCGTCGCACATTCCTTCACAGTCTCTCGGTCCGCGCCGATCGACTTTGTAATCCTGGCCTCGAACAGCATGATATTCCCAATGATTTTCTCCTGCGCATCGTCCATGACCATCCTCATGCTGTTGACGGACCTGGTAAAGAACGAACTCGGATGAGTTGACGTAAACCAGGACATCATCTGATAGTCCTGGGGTAAGAACTCGGTCTCGGTGAAGCAGTAAGACGGTATCCAGACCTCCCCTCTGTCGTCACTTGGATTATGACACACATCGTAGCACCACAACTTATTCGAATGATCCCCGTACGATTCTGCAATCGCCCGCAACTGCAGTCTTATCTTCCGAGGCTCAATGCTGATGGTCTCGAATCCATCTTCAAGCGGATAGGGCATGTTAGGGCCCATCGAACCCATGCCCACGTCTACAACGTACCACTGGCCATCAAGCCTGACAAGGTTGAGCATGTGGTTCCATCCGTCGTATGTTGCTGCTTGATTCTTCCGGACATCTGGCCACGGGCTCAAGGCGCGCGATACGCGGCCTCCACAATTGCGGACCTCAAAGCCGAGGGAGCGAAGGACTGTCGCAAAGAAGGTGTTGTTCTCCATGCATCTTCCACCGCGCCGACGGGTGACGATTTTGGTGTAGAGGTCCTCCGGTTCGAGCGTTATGGTCTTGTGTGCAGAGTAGTGGAGCTCGAGATTCTCGAAGGGAACTTCGCACGTATGACTTCGTGTCAAGGCATGGAGAAAGGGAAGCCCATGCTCCTTGGTTGCAGCATAGGACCTATCAGATAAGAGGCCCGAGTCGAGGTGTTTTCTGGGAAGTTTAACACGACTGAAGTAGTCGTGCAGTTGCTCTGAGCTGTAAAGTGTCCGATCTTTATTGTCTAACGGCAGTTGTGTGAGGGTGGTGGGTACAGAAGAAGACATCCTTGGAAACAATAGGGGCAGGATTTCGTTCTTAAGGTAAAGGCCTAAACAACACGCAATCTGCACTTATACATGAACAAGCAAGAAGACTCGTGCATCTGTGCGTGAGTGCTTATGTAAGACGGGTGTTGGAAAAGTGGGGTCGGGCAGCGGGTGCGAACAACGATTTCGTTGGCGCGACGCTAGCGCACATACAGTCATCTGCGCATACAAACAGCAGGTGCTCACACTTGATCCCCTGATATGCGCATACAACGAAACACTGAGCTCATATGCCTCGGCTCGCGTGGGCGATCAGCTCTCACCCGAGTTGTCGGCGCAATCGAATGTCCTTGCAATGGAGCCAGATGCAAACGCGTCCCTAATGGAGATAGCAACAGAGTACCTAAAGGATGTTTGTCAGCGCTGCGCAAGATCCGCGACGATGTGGAGACCACTCACGTTCCACCGACAACCATGTATAGGCCAATGAGACAGATGAGAGCGTTGACTCCAAATTTCACGCGCTGTCCAAGTGACCCAATCCTGTATGCTCTGGCGTCATACATCCACAAGAGAGTCGGGTAGACGAGGCTGAAGGGCGCAAAACATAGGGATCCAGCCAGCCCAAGCAGGAAGTTTAAAATCGGAACAGACTCTGCGATCACGAAGCCGAGGATTCCCAGGACGATGTTGATGCTGAGCCACGTCGACCAGTGGACCACAGTATTTGCCTGTAGATGCTTTGAGCCGCGGAGCAGGCGGACGAACACGTATTTGGCCGCCACATGTTGGTAAATCCCGACGCCTATGATCAACCCAGGCAGCGAGAAACCGTAGGCTATCTTCTTGAACAGCGTACCAGCGGAATCGAGCGCAGGGACCGAGAGCCAGATGCCGCAATACGCGTATAAGACCATGGAGAAGACGACATACATGATACCTACGAGAGTGCCTGCCCACAAAACGGCCTTCCGATATTCCCTTGGATTTCGCATTTCTGAGATGACGGGCAGAAACATAGAGGAGCCACTCGTACAGATGAACAGGTTTGCCGATGACACCATGCCAACAACAAAGCCTGGGATTGCGATAATTTTGAAGCCAAGATCGAAGTCACCAGTTGGTGGCGCGGCAGCCGGGCGGTCTTGACGCGCAACAGCGACGGTAAAGATGAAGATCGCCGCGAAGAAGGTGAAGAAGCCGAACCAGGTCAGCCACCCAAGGCGGGCGAAAGTGCGAATGGAAGAGCACACCGTGATCATGATCGCTGACACAAGCGCAAACGCCACAGTACATGTTCCGTGCTCCGACAGGGCGTTCAAGGCAGTCGAGGTCGACACAATGCCGCCGGCCGAGATGAGAATTTGGGCGATGACAATTTGAACGCCGACGAGCTCACGGCCCACACGTCCCCAGAGGAAACCCATCATATCAGCCAGCACTTCACACAAGTTCAGTGACGACGGCGTTCAGGCTGAAAGAGTGACTTACTATGACATTCCGGATGGTTGTTGCGGAAGACGCCCAAAAGGACGGCGGTGTCTAGACACAATGCTGTCAGCAGGATACCTCGACTGACCGACCTGGAGGGTCAGCATACATGTGTTCAGAACTATCCACGCAACAAGAGACAACCCTCCACCCACTGCACCGAAAGTCGCAAGTGCGTTAGGTGTAGTCAGAATGCTCATCGCAAAGTTGATCTTGAGAAAGACAACCGTGGCTCGCTGCCAGCTGACAGTCCTGAACTCGACACCATCGACGTTCCTCTGGAAGACTTCCAGCGCCTCAAGGTCAAGGGGTTTGATTGCATTGGTCTCGTCCGTAGAGGATACAGGCACCCTCTTGATGTCATGGTCGTTTTCTGGACCACGCTCAATCTTAGAAGGAGTTTGTGGAGCCATTTCTGTGTGCAAAGGCAATGGGGACCGTTGGCAACATCAACACTATGGTTCGGAGGATATTGGGAGTCGGTGAAGATATGAGGGACAGATACCCGCCTCGGCTCTAATCTCTGCCATACGGTGGCGCAAACACGTTGTTCGGCAATTGTTACTCCGCATAACTACCGATACCGGCGATAGGGCCGCTTGACGATAAGCAGGGGTAGTTCCTGGCGTCACGTATGTCAGAAGTCTCCGCCCGCTCAGATTAGCAACGCCCCCTCGAGTGGATTCAAGCGCAATCTTGTTGCTGAAGCCCACGCCGGCATTTCAGCTTTTCACGACTGCGTTACCATGGTCGCCCAGGACATTATCGCCGTGGCTGTTGAGACCGAGAATCGAAGTAAGTCGAAGCTGCTGTCATCAATCTTCGGAGTCGAGAAGGTTGCGGGTGCACCACATAACGATACGTTCTTGCAAGACGGGTAATGTCACTGCTTTCACTGATCTCTATGCTGGCTGGCATAAGCGAGAACAGACAGGGGATACTTCTCCAGACGCGCTATGCCCAAAATGATCTCGAAATGCAGCACAGCCATCTTCGGTGATGGCACGATAGCCGAGCCAATGTGCCATAGCCGCGTAGAAGCTGTGGAACAAGTGGACAATATATGTGGTCTCCAGCTTTGTCGTCTGCGATGGATCTAGTTAGGAGTCGGGTCGTCGTCGTCAAGACATCACATCAATTAGCATGTAGCGGAAGTTTGCTCAGCTCATCAAGTGCGTGAAGCTGATTTCAT
Organism: Didymella glomerata; assembly: GCA_030271015.1. NCBI lineage: Eukaryota > Fungi > Ascomycota > Dothideomycetes > Pleosporales > Didymellaceae > Didymella > Didymella glomerata. Next base: position 853,427 of record JAJOHN010000008.1, read on the forward strand.
CCTGCTCATCGCAACTTGTACATCTTCCTCAATGTCATGGAACCACAGCCAATCGAACCGTCCATTCTGTAGCATGGGCAAGATCTTGTTCATGTCTGACCCTGCTTGTTCATGTCGGAAGAAGAGCATGCGGGTCACTTCGGCGGATTGCTCGAGCTGCCTCTGCGCCCTCGGTCGACGTACGTAGTCGAATGCATCCAAGGCTGCACGAATAGCGACCAATGGACTATCTTCATATGCGCGACTTTGCGGGAGTTCTGCAAGAACGTTGGATAGAACGACAGCGTCTTCTACACCTTGGGCTGCGCCAGCTGCTTGAAAGGGCAAGGACGCATGTGCGCTGTCGCCCAGAATGACCACACGGTCTCGATAATATGTCGAGGTTTGTGGGTGGTGGAAGAGCCCCCATCTTAAAGGATTTGCTTTGGAAAGAAGGCGACGGAAGCGATTGTCTACGCCAGGACCTTCGAAGTCAGCCATCATGGCATCGTGCGAGACCTTTGCAGTGACGGCTTTGTTGGCTGTCCAGGGATTGCCGTCAGCTACACAAAGGAGGAAGTTGAACTCCTGCGGTCCTCACTTAGTAATGGTCATGGCACATATCCACAATGACTTACCTCTCCTCCCGAAATACGGTAGGTCACAGCACTACGTTTGTAGCCAAAGTAGAACTTCGCCACGTCCGTCAGGTCTCCAAGAATCTCTTCAGCCTGCTGCATTGGGATGACGGCTCGATAGCAGTATGCGTCCGCAAACACAGGCTCTCCTTCGGTGGGGCACAGGGGCTCGAGGACATGCTTTCGTACCATACTTGATATCCCATCAGCGCCAGCAAGCACGCTAGCATGAGCGACCTCACCATCCGCGAAGCGTAAAACGACTCCGTCCGGGTGCTGTTCAATGTCGATCAGGCGCTTATCAAATTTGACGCCCTCCATGGGGATAGACCTGGTCATAATTTCAAGTAATGCCTTTCGATGAGCCTGTATCCATTGATTAGAACACAGTAGATGGCGGGGACTCACCAAGAACATACAGATTTACGAGTGAAGTCCGGGTGACCCCAGGTGGATTTGCCGGACCACGACTGATCTCGGCCTGCAAAGTAGTTCAGCGGAGGCATGCGAAAGTGCAGACTTCAAAGATGCATCACGCACCAAGACCTTCTTCGAGCAGCAGTCCTTCGAAGAACACATGCTGTGCATCATCCGACTTGTTCCCGACACATATTTTCTCGTACTCGGGGCGAAACACAGGGTCAATGAGATCCATCGCCCGCAAGCCATTTGGACCGAAACCAATGCCAGCACTTGGACAGCGTCAGAATAATCTTGATGTTCCTTACAAGGGTCTCACCCCACTGCAGAGAACTGGCTGGCTTCCTCATAGAGTGTGAAGCGTGTTCCATTCTTCTCCAGAGCCATAGCCAGCGCAAGGCCCGCGATGCCAGCTCCTGGAGTCGGTGTTATGCATAAATTCCATGAACGGGCCAGAGTGAGAGCGTACCGACTATGGCAACGTGAAAGCCGGCGCCATTATCTGCGTGCGTCATGGAATCCTTGTGATTGATTAGGGTAATCAACCACGTGCAACCTTGCTTGTATGGTTGTCGCAACAATTGCTTTCTATTGGGCCTTTCTTTCGCAAGCAAGTGCTCAATAGCGCTTGGTGGCCGAAGGCGGAGAAGTTGGGCATTAAAGCACTGCGCGAAGTACCTCGTGGACGCAATAGGGCGCACCCTTCGTGACTCGCGCTGATGATGCGAGTGGGAGATGCTTCAACCGGGTCGGAATACAAAGACCGAAGTTGGTACAAGAACGTCAAGCAATGATGTCAAGCTTCGCCTCTGGAGCTCGGAAGAGAAGGTGCAATGACCTAGCCGAGGCAGGCACCCCAGCAACCACATGACTCGCTTTGCGGGGCCCCAGAATCAGAAAGTCAACGCTAAGCACAGAGCCTATATTTCGACGCATGGAAGAGAATTCGTCCAGCCCAGGAAAAACGTTTATCGCGGGGTACAGATCGTTCCATATAAAATGTCGCGATGTACGGACACTCTGAGGAGAGTGTAGTGCTCTCGCAAAGCAAGTCACCATGGCCATCTTCAGGACACTCACTACCATCTATCTGCTGTCGACCGTAGCTCACTGTCACCCGACAGGCACAGGCCACAATGATCTTCTGGTGCATACCAACGCTTTTGCAGTACAAGGAGTGTCTTGGCCCAGCACCACTGGAGTCTCGTTCTGGGGCGCCATACCTTATGCTGAGCCTCCAATTGGCGAGCTTCGATTTCGACCTCCAGTAACCAAGCGCCTCTCAAACAAGACCATCGATGGTTCCTGGTTCGGTCCGTCTTGTATGCAGTACAGCAATGGACAGAAGACGGTGTATTCTGAGTACCTCAAAGGCTTCCTCCTGACGCCTGGCCAAGAGCAGAGCGAAGACTGCTTGACTCTGAACGTTTGGGCTCCAACAAAGAAGCAAGCATCTGGGAAGCTTCCCGTGATGATCTGGATCCACGGCGGAGGCTTCACCTCAGGTGGGAGCGCAAGCCCCTACAAGTACGGCGACAAGTTGGCGAAGGATCAGAATGTCATCGTCGTTGCCATGAAGTAAGGAGACCGCTCTCAATCGTGGAATGTCTCACTAAACTGTCTAGCTACCGCCTCAACATCTTTGGTTACCCCAATGCCGCTGCCTTAGATGGTAGGAATCTCAACCCTGGTCTGCTCGACCACCGCAAAGCAGTCGAATGGGTGTACAATAACATTCAAGCATTCGGCGGTGATCCAAACCGTATGATCCTCTTCGGTCAATCCGCGGGAGGTATGGCAGTCGACAAGTATGCCTACGCGTACCCTGAGGATCCAATCGTCAGAGGCTTCGTTGCACAGTCTGGCACAGCTCCAGGTGGATCCTCCAACGATCTGTCGAATTCTAATTTTACCTATCTTGCCACTCAAGTTGGCTGCACATCTGACAAAAAGGACGAACTGTTTTCGTGTATGCAGAAAGCCAACGCTACGGCCATCATTGAAGTGCTGAATAAGTACAACGCAACTGCGAACGGTGGCAAGTCGCTGTCGTTCAATCCAGCTCCCGACAACGTGACAAGCTTCTCCAACTACACTGATCGTCAGCTTCGCGGACGCTTTGCGAAGTTACCGACACTATTGTCGCAGGTCGACAACGAAGGTGCTTCCTTAGTCGCATACAATCCAGCTGGACCAAACCAGAATGCTGTGGACGCATTTACAAGGAACATCGCCACCTGTCCCGACGCCCAGGGCGCTATGTAAGACATCGTTTCCATCCCTTCACCTCGATACTTACTCTCAAACAGTGCCCGAAAGAACTACAACGTCCCTGTATGGCGCACCCGCTACTTCGGCGAGTGGCCCAATCTGAATCCTCTGCCATGGCTACACGCCTACCACTCATCGGACATCCCCATGGTCTTTGGTACTTCAGATTTGCTTGGCCTGAATACACCTGCCGAGATGGCGACGTCGAAGTACATGCAAGACGCGTGGGCGGCGTTCGCAAGAGATCCTGAACATGGCATAGCGTGGCCGACGTATGATCCTGATGCGGATACGCTTGTCAAGCTGGGGTTTGAGAATAATACGCAGGCTGTGTATGGACGGGGAGACGAGTTCGATGCATTGTGCTGAGAGATAAGAGGAGGTTTGTATGGTAGACTATGTACGTAGGGTATACTATGAGCACAGATGACCAACAAACACGGGAGCCCTTAGTTTGGATAATTGACCACACTAAGTCTGCAAGAAGAGAGGTTTGCGAGGATCGAACGAGGGCTTCCGACGACGGATCCTTTCGGACTCTCGCTTCGTCAAGGTACTGTTGGACGCTAGAGGACCCATGACTTCCTCGTAGTACGCAAAAGCCGACTGGTCAGGCTGGCACACCTTGCCAACTTCCGGCATAGTTCCTTCCATGAAGTAATCAGCCATAACCTTCTTTGTGCACTCCGACGGGTGACCGAAGACAGCATGGCCGTGTCCGTTCTGCACAACGATACGGCTACCCGGGAAGTTGGCCGAGGCCTCGTAGGCACCACTTAATGGTGTGATAGGGTCATGGTTGCCCTGGACGAACAAGACGGGGTAGCTCGTGTTGATAGCAGTGAAAGGCCCGTTGTAGCGCTCCTTTGCATCGAACTTCCACTGCGCGCAGGGCCACGTTTGAGGCCCGAAGCCGTCAGCGAAGGTGCCTGCAGCGGCTTGGGCTTGTGTCCAGGAGAACATGTCTTCGACCTTATCAGCACGGAACCGGCCATCCCCACAAGCGATACCATGGAAAGCGTTGAGACCGAGGTTCCACGGAATCTCTGTTGTGTTCTGGTTCAGCTGCTCCGAGAGAATCTCGAAAGCGCTCGTCCAGTCGCGCTTCAAAGCGATTTCGATGATCTGAGTGAGAATGCCGTATTGCACAGGGCCATACAGCTCACCCAGAGTCAGGTACTTCAGAAGTATATATGCCGGAATGTTGCCGGGTTGGTACCACGGGGCCGGAACGTAGTTGTCAGGTAGGTAGATGGGGTTGTCGATGAGCTCCTGCAAGACTTCGGCGTAAGCCTTGTGCAGATCCTCCGCAGTCGCGTCTGGACCGGTGAAATTGGCGATGGGACATAACTCCACTCCAGCGTTGACGCACTCTCTGAAGTAGTTTACCAGAGTACGCTCTGTGTCACGCGTCTGTGTAATCCACAGGCCGGAGGTGTAGTCGCTGAGGAGAACGGTGCTGTCAAGGACGATACGCTCGACACGATCGGGGAACATGCCAGAAAACACTTGACCCAGAACGGTCCCGTAAGACACGCCCCAATATTGAAGTTTCTCCTCACCGAGGGCATCGATGATCTCCAGCATGTCGCGTGCTACGAACGGAGTGTTGATGTAAGGGCCAACATCGGCCATACCAGGCGTGTTTGCACACTCCTCCGCGTAGACACCGCCATCATGCCAGTTCTTTGCCACCAGCGAGGCATACATGTCGTCCTGAGGGAGTGTGAAGTTGTACTGCCCGCGCTTGACCTTCGAGTCTGTGATGTTCGATGGAACGCAGAAGAATGGGATGGTCCGCCCGGTGCCACTACGTTGATCAGCACTGTCACCGGTCATTGTGGTGCTTGAGATTTACCGAGGATCGAAACCGATGATATCGTGGTGACCGCCCACATATTCGCTATATAGGGGTCCTGCAAGTGCAATCTCTTGCACGCCGCTACCTCCAGGACCGCCGGGATTCGTGAGGATACTGCCCTTGAACGGCTCTTTGGTGGCCTTGGCTCTGATCAATTGCAGGTCAATAGACCTGCCGTCGTTTGGGTTGCTGTAATCGAGAGGTACAGACAGAGTCGCACAATCCAGCGTCTCGTTCTGAGCCTCAATAATCGATTTGAAGCTCTCTGGGAAGTCGAGGTTACAGGGCGCCCAATCTATTGTTGTTGCATTATGCTTGTCGTCCGTGGGATATGCTAGGGCAGATGCTATGAGGAGCGAAGCCGCTATGACCTTGTGAAGCATGATGGAGAGATGGAAAGAAAAGCGAAGTATGATGATCTGAATCTGCACGACATGTTGGGCTCTTATATACCAAGTATGACGGACACAGCCGCTGCTGTTGAAGCCGCAGCTCGTATCATTAGGCCTCACTGCTGACTGTGATCCTGGACAAACAATTCTTGGCCTACGATTTGTCTTGAAAAGGATTAGCCCCACATGCGCCTAGCTGTGGTGGCAGTGCGGCAACGCGGCACGCCTAACTAGCTCACCGAGCCTTCCTGAGCTTAACCTCGTCCAAGAATTTGGGATTACATTTGGCTCAGTACCAGGTACGTAATGAGTTTGCCTCGTTTCTCGAGAGGGCTTTCTTGTCGTCAATAAAGCTGCTAACTCTTTTGAGGTGTGACAGCGTTAGCCCTGATTGGGCTACTCGGACTTTTTGTGGGGTAGACGCTCAGCCTTGATCCGACTGCAAGCTCGCGTAGCTGCGCAACCTGATCTAGTAATCGGTGCAAAGAAACGTGCTGCGTGTGTCGAGCAAAGGTCAGTTGAGCAGCATCCGTGCGGTCAGCAAATGACACGACAAAAAGCCGGCACTGTCTTCTACTGGGCCTTAGTATTCAGTCTATACCGACTGGCAGGCGTGCTCGAGGTGGCTCGCAAGCCAGTCAGGTGCGCCCACATTGGCCTTTCCCTCCTCCTGGCGTGCACTGCAGAGACTGTCTTTCTCATCGCAAAGCTTGTTCAAACGAATGGTCCGTCAAAGCATTGACGCTTGGACTGGTAGATACTGGCCCTCTTCCCGCTGATGCTCGGCCATGTTGGCTCTGAGCCGATTGTTTTCCCTGTGGTAGAGCGGGAGAGCGTGGGCAAACAAGCCGCGGAACGCCATATCGTACTTCTCGTGTCTCGCTCCGATCAGGCGTACTTCGTACCTAGCTCGGTGCTCTTGGCGCATGGCTGGGTTAATGTGCGCGTTTGCCTTGTCAGACTGCACATTACGATCATCTTGCAGGTATAGGAAAGCCTCAGGCGTCCAGCTTCGGGTTCCACTTAGATGCCGGCGGCCGGGTGCCACCAGGCCACATGGCGGAGGCTCAGCAAAGCGTTGCTTGTGTATGCTCCGGAGGCGGTTGCACGGTCCAAGTGATGTTAGGCGTGAGAGAAAAGCAGCTGGAGGTCGAACGTCTCGTGTGGGGAAGTTGGTGGTGTGGCCCGTGCATGACCACGCTGGAGATGACAGGATCAGGAAGGAATACTCTGGACCGCCAAAATGCAACCGTAATCATGCACTGTCTTCAGCTGCTTTGAGTTCCTGTCTAAGGTAACTGTCCCTTTTCTTTCCTGTTTGGGCTGCCACAATGCGACATGAACAGGACCGCGCGATTTGAAGCCGATCATGGCGCGCGACACGAACGCGCAACCGGTGAACGCGTCCACAATCAGCCGCCTCCTGATTCTCTTCGCGATCAACGTGCTGAAACGATTTCGCAAACGTTATGAAACCTTCTTGTTTCTCTCGGGAGAAAAATGCGTCGGGTATCGACGCAGCACGCACCTGAGCGAGGCGTCGACCATGCAATTCGTCGCCGAGCACACCTCAATACCGGTTCCTCGAGTGCATTGTACATTCGAGCGGGAAGGATACACATACATCGTGATAGATAGGAATCGAGGTCAATTGCTGAGTGTCGGGTGATTGAGATGATCCGAAGAGAGCAGAGCGAAGTTGCTTGCACAGCTCAAGACTTACATGAGAGAATTGCGGCGCATCGCTCCACCGAAAGGCACTGGAATCGCCAATGTGGACAGTGGCGCACTTTACGGCGCTAGACTCATGGTTCCAGCACTATTTGGACCCTTCGATTCTGTTCGGTTTTTCCATAAGTATTTACAGGGAGGGCTCGAAGCGCACCCAGATCACACGCCAGAGATCGCAGAACTCATTGCTAGGCAAGACGAGACGCAGGATGCCCACACGATACCCGTCTTTAGCTATGGCGACCAGAGCAGCTTCAACGTGCTAGCATCTGGAGACAACATCGTTGGGATCATAGATTGGGAAACTGCTGGCTGGTATCCTGCATACTAGGAGTACACGACAGCCTGGAACATAAGCCCTCTTGATGAGTTCTAGCGTGCACAGGTCCACAAGTTTCTCGAGCCTATGCCCAAAGAGCTGCAGATGGAGACGATTAGACAGAAGTATTTTGCTGATGTCTAGTTCCTCAGCCAGAATGGCCCTCCTCAACGCCACAGATCAACACTTTGATAATAGATCGACGCTGACGCGATTAGCAGCAAGCTTGGTAAATGTCTAGGCAAGCAACAGGAAGACTAAGGCATTGATCTAGCGCATACAGAAGATTTCTTCCCTAAGCCTGCTGGTCTCTCCCGCGCCCTTCTCACCACGTCGGGCATGGTGCTGGAGACCCGGAACTATCCTTGGGGTAATACTACCCAGCTAAAGACGTCTAGATGCACTATAAGCTTCTATTCAACGCAGACACTGCCAGCATCATGGAGGGATCATTGGAGCTTGAGCGAAAGCATAACTACAGCTATCGCCTACCACCGAAAAACATGTCATGGGTATATGTTGGCTCTGAACTCACCAGGATTATCGATGATCCGGACAGACTGTCGCGTTACTCTTGGCCAATCAACGAATGCCTCGAGGACTGTTCGCCGTTGTGGCAGCACTGGCTCGGATATCCTTCTTCACCAGTCCTACTCCAAGATCTTGGCACGATCTGCCAGGAGGGTGATGTACGAAGACATCAGACGCCATCTGGCACCTAGTGAGCTTTCATTCTCTCGGCGATTTGTTCTCGAATGGCTTCTGGCCCGACACCGAACAGTCTGCAGTCTCAGCGTCAGTCCATCAACACTCCAGCTCCCTGTTAACAAAGAACTCACCGACCAAGGATCTCCATCCGTTGCGATTCACTCCTGTTGAGCGTGAGCGCCAAGAGCCAGCTTGGCTCTCGCCGTCCCAATATTCAGGCACCAGGACATGTTCCATAGCGGTTACACCGCATGCGGTACCGAGATGTGGGGCTCAATCTGTGCGGATGCCATCAAAGGTAGTATTGTCTTATCTACAAAAGGCATCCGGAAGTCATTCAACGGCGCATTGGTGAACATCGCGCTGTCGGCGGAGCCCACTTTGTTCCAGAGCTAGAGCTGTCAGAGCTGGCCAGAAATGATTGTGCAATATTTACTAGCGTACCGCGCTACTTACATCTGCAGGTAAACCTACCCCACTGTCACCACTGCGGCGATATGGAATCGCAACGCCTTTTCCCAAGTAGCGTTGACGGTATTTTTTTCGAACGCCATCGCACAAGTCGGGATTTCACACAGCAGGCTGCAAGTGGATGATGAAGTCAGCCTCATGTCAAGCCTCCCTCTTCCCTGTTGTTCACTTCCATTCCAATGTACTGCGAGACCATCGCAAGGTCACAACATGCATAGCAAGATTTGAGAGTCTGCTGCTCGGGATTCAACGTTACTTGTCATAGCCAAAGGTGAGACGTGCTACGCGGGAGAAACCTGGACGACAGCTAGTCATGATCAAGATGCAGGTATAGACTGTATTGCCAACTTTTCCAATGCTATGCTCCAAACGCCAGACTAGGTCCGCGATCATACTCAGACATTAAACATAAACGCTCTGCTTCTAATGCAACATCACTCCTCTAAATGCACCCATCCCACTCGCTCATCCCCTCGTAACACCCAGCCCACTAGCCGGCCGACTCCCGCTAGCCTCGCTCCCCATCTCCTCCGTCAGCCTCTCCAAGTCCGCCATCCTCAGCGCCTCCTCCACACTCCTGACGAAATGTCTCTGACCTCCGCACATGTCCACAATCCCGCTCTTCTCGAAGAGCTGCCAAACGGGGCTTCCCTCGCCGGGCACGCGGCAAAAGAAGACTCTGACATCTCTCGCGCGGTAGGACGCGACGATCTCCGAGAGGACCTGGGCGCCAGCGCCGTCGAGGCTGGTGACGCCGTGGACGTCGAAGATGACGTTTTTGTTGTGTTCGCGGCGGCGGATGCGCGGGAGCGCGGGGTGCGCGGCGCCGGTGCCGTGGTCTTCCAGCCTGCTCAGTCGACTGCGCAAGTTGCCCGTGTTGGCGAAGGTGAGCGGCTCGGGGATCTTAACGATCAGACAGCCCTCGACGAACTCGAGCGTCTCGGGGTCGAGTTCTGCGTTGGCGAATTGGTTTGTGGTGCCGGGCACGCGGCCGAGGATCTGGATGCGCGGGCGGACAGAGTGTTTGATGAGTTTGAGGAGGGAGAGGCCGATGCCGACGCCGATTCCGCGCTTCAGGTCCCAGATGATGGTTATCCAGAAAATGAGGCCCATGAGGAGGAGTTCGGACCAGCCGCGGATGCGCAGGAAAAACTTGATGTCGTGCGGTGCTTCTTCGACGAGCGAGTATGCGACCACGCTTACCATGGCACACAAGACGCCCTTCGGGAGGTAGTAGAAGTATGGCAGCAGGAAAATGGTACTCAATATCGTTATTATTGACAGGAATATGTTGCTCATCGGTGTTAGACCACCGGTGGAAGCGTTGACTTTGCTGCGCCCGTAGCCGCCGAATGCAGGGAGGGCCATGAACAGGCCGCCGGTCATGTTTGCGGTGCCGAGGGCGATGAGTTCGCGGTTTGCGGAGAGCGGGAGGGAGACGCCGTCGGATTTTTCGTTGCCGGCGCCGAGCGATTTTGCGGCCACGCTGGACTCGAAGAATCCGAGGAGCGCGATGATGAGGCCGGTGTTTACGGCGTCGCTGGCGTATTTCAGGTGAGAGGTATCAAAGGGGAAATGGACGGAGAAGAGTGCGCCCGAGGAGTTCACGTCGCCTAGCACGGCGAGACCGTGTTCGTCCAGGCGGTAGTGCCAGGTTAGGACAGCGGAGAGGACAACGACGAGGAAGCGGTCGGGGATGTAGGCTACGCTGGGGTAGCGGGGCTGGAGACGTTTCTTGAATTCGCTGTGAAGGTCAGTAAGCAAAAGGAAGGTGTGGATGAGAATGACTTACCGGAAGAACATGATGATGCCGAACGCGGTGAAGGACATGGCGCACGTGAGCTTGTGTGCGCGGTGGATGTTCTTGACAAGGAAGACCAGCTTGTCCAGCGAGCTGCCGTGAGCAACATGCTTGGCTGCCAGTCGCGCGAGACCCGTCTCGGGGATTAGCTGGTCGATGAAGATGACCACGCCGATGGCGCTGATGAAGCCTCGCAGGAACGGCCGGCTGAGGACGTTGTCCAAGAATCCCAGGCGGAACAGGCCAGCAACGAAGATGAAGCCGCCAGCCATGCACGTGACGATGCCTGCAATCTGAGCGTTCAATTGACCGTCGCCCTCGCCCGACGCGCCCTTTTTGATGTTCTCACGTACGATCTCTCCTACTAGCAGCGATCCTGGAGCCTCGGGGCCGACAATCATCTGCGGACAGGTGCCGAGGATGCCGTAGATGAGCGGGTTGATGGCGAAACTGTACAGCCCGTGGACAGGGGGTAGATGTGCCAGGTTAGATGCATACGACAGCGCCATGGGGATGTAGAACGAGGCCATGGTAATCGCAGCCACCAGATCGCCCTTGAGATATCTCCACTTGTACTGGCGCGTCCAGCTCAGCACGGGGATGTAGTACTGCAGGTACATCATGCGCTGGCTCTTGATGCCGTGGCGCTCAGCCAGCCAGCGCGTGGTGCTCATCTTCTTCCGGTCCCCGCTGTTCATGACGCCGTCGGCAAAGGCGTCGCCCAGCAGGGCGTGCGCGGCATCGGGCGCCTCTCCCTCTCCTGCTGGCGAGCGCGAGAGCCCGGGGAAGGCGCCGCCGAAGCTGTCGTTCGAGTGCACGCTGCCCGCGAAGCTGCCATAGTTGCGGCCGACGCCTGGTCGCGAGCTCCATTCGTCGAGCAGTCTCGACCGCACCGTCGGATCGAGGTCGACCTCGACAATGCCGTCGTGCTGCGGCGTGTCGGCAAAGTCGTGTGTCGCGGAGGCCTCGTTCTGGACGTCGACGTTGTACGGGGCCGCGTTCTCTGGCGTTTGCTGCGGCTCGTTGTCGTAGTAGGACTGGCGGCGCGGGCGGTGCATCGTCTCTTCGGGGCTGCTCGAGCGGTCCGAGGGTGCGTGGGCCTGGCGAAGCTGGCTCGGTGTCATCGGCGCATGGGCATGGCGGGCGCTGGCAGTCGACGAGTCCCGCGAATGGCCTCTCGCGGGCGCATCCTCGAGTTTGGGCGGCATCGTGCTGTGATCAGGTATTTCACCCAAGTAGGACAGCGAATGCAAGGGCCGCTGGTTCCGCTGTTCACTGCTCCTGGTTGGCCGGACGTCGATACACAGCGAAGGGTGGAATTTCCTCACGGCCACGCATCACGCCCTGACGTTGGAGGCAGGCTGCGGCTTTAAAGTCGCTTTTTGAGCACTGCCGGCGCCCGCAGATTAGAGCCTCCCGCTCGACGTTGCGGTCAGTCGTCAATGCACGTGCGTCTAATCTAGACCCCGCCAGCGGCTGTTATGTCATAGGATGCACTCGCACGCGGTGGATTGGTCTGTTTGAGAGCATCGCAGGGAAGACGTTCAGATGTGAGGCCTGAGCAAGACCGTTGACCCTGCCCGTTGCATCCGTGGCTGGACAGTGGCTGAAGTGTTCCCTGCCCTGCAGTAGCGTCATCGCCGTGCCGCTCTCGGAGTTGAAGTTCTCGAAAAAGTCGGGAGTCATGGCACTCCGCATCCACTCCACACCCGCCTTATAAGCCCGTCAGTCGACTCTGCCGCCCAATTGACCACATACCACACCCCCTCGCCATGTCGACCACACTACACGCCCGCGCCGAGGCCAAGCCCTTCGAGCACCGCTCCTGCCTCACCCCGGCCACCACCAAGAAGCTGCTCGCCGCCGGCTACAAGATCAACGTCGAGCGCAGCCCCACCAACCCGGACTATGAGCGCATCTTCAAGGACAGCGAGTTCGAGGACGCCGGCGCCACGCTCGTGCCCGAGGGCAGCTGGACCAAGGCGCCCAAGGACCACATCATCATCGGCCTCAAGGAGCTGCCCGAGGAGGACTGGCCGCTCGAGCACACCATGGTGCACTTTGCCCACTGCTACAAGCAGCAGGGCGGCTGGGAGAAGGTCCTGGCGAGGTTCCCCCGCGGCGGCGGCGTGCTGTACGATCTCGAGTTCCTGCAGGACGAGTCGGGCAGGCGCGTTGCTGCCTTCGGCTACCACGCTGGGTTCGCGGGCGCGGCGCTTGCCATCAAGGTGCGTTGAGAAGCGGCGCTGGTTTCAATGGGCACTGACACGACCAGACCTGGGCCTGGCAGCTCACCCACCCCAACGGCGAGCCGCTCCCCGGCATCGAGACCTTCACCGACGGCCGCGGCTACTACAACACCGAGTCCGACCTGATCGCCCAGCTGAAGGAGGACGTCGCCGCGGGCGAAAAGGTCGCCGGCCGCAAGCCCACCAGCCTTGTGCTCGGCGCCCTGGGCCGCTGCGGCTCGGGCGCTGTCGACCTGCTCGAGAAGGTCGGGTGTCCCGAGATCAAGAAGTGGGATCTGCCCGAGACCAAGGAGCGCGACGGCCCGTACCCCGAGATCATCGAGTCGGACATCTTCGTCAACTGCATCTACCTGTCCAAGCCCATCCCGCCCTTTGTCGACCGCGAGAGCCTCAAGGCGCCGGGCCGCAAGCTCAGCGTGGTCTGCGATGTTAGCTGCGATACGACGAACCCCCACAACCCCATCCCCATCTACAACATCAACACCACGTTCGACAAGCCGACTGTCAAGGTCGATGTTGAGGGCGATGGGCCGCCGCTGAGTGTCATCTCGATCGACCATCTGCCGTCTGCCCTGCCGAGAGAGTCGTCGGAGGCGTTCAGCAACGCACTGCTGCCCAGTCTGCTTGGTCTGAAGGACCGCGCCAGCACGCCTGTTTGGCAGGGCGCCGAGAAGCTCTTCCAGGAGAAGGTCCAGACCCTGCCCGGCGGTGTCCCCAAGAAGGAGGTGTAGACGTGCGACGAATACATGATGGAATAGACAAAACGCATAGATTAACGCGACAATAACGGATCACGAACCGAACATGTTTTACTCCGCGACCACCCAACTCACATTTTGTAGACGAGGCTGACGGCCAGGCTCGCTTATGACCTGCCCCGCCCTTGTTCGTTGTCATTTGGCTGACGCTGTTAGGCTACCAAGAAGATCAAGCAGTTCGAATCGCCGCAGCCTCACGCGTGGAGCAGGGGCGCTGACAAAGCTGCATTAGCGGGCTCAGCCCCGAGAGCCAAAACTGCCGTGCTCGAACTGTGCCCAGCTCATCTCCTTCGCGCGACTTCGCCATGGTTTACCGTCATCTCCCACTTGAGGGCGCCGATTCTCTGCGACTGCTTCGACTGAACCCATGGCGAGAGGACGACGAAATATCGTGCAGCCTCATACACACCACTCTAGCAAATTGCGTTCCATACGAAGCCCTTTCCTACGCATGGGGGTCTTCCAGCCTCACAGAAACGCTCAACCTCGACGAAGGGGGCCTCGCATCTGACGATATTCATATGGCTATCACCAAGAATCTCAAAGAGGCTCTTGTGGCTCTGCGCCTGACCGAAGGTCCACGACATCTTTGGGTCGATGCTGTCTGCATAGATCAAGCGAACGTCAAAGAAAGGAATCATCAAGTCGCGCAGATGGGCACCATTTATGCCAACGCTTCTAGAGTCGTCGTCTGGTTAGGGATGCAGCGAGAATATTGCCATTCCGGGCATGAGATGCGTAAGCTCAATCGGTCGTCAGGACGGCTGAAGACTTGGAAACCGCCGAATACATCGACCGCACTTCGGAGAGCCCGCCAGATTGCGGACAAGTCCTGGGGTGAAATTTTTAACGAAATCGTTCAATTCACTGTTCCAACTGGTCGAGGACCTCGAGATCAAGGATTTCTTTGACGCGGACTGGTGCGTCGATCATGGCTGTGAACCTTGTAACACCAAAGAGTAATCTGATCACTGGGTACAGGTTTCAACGTATGTGGGTGGTCCAAGAGTTTGTCCTCGCCCAAGATGTGCTCATATTGCATGGTCATGAGCAAGTCGATCTCGAGCTTCTTGCTTCCACTGCACGTATGCTGACCGGGTGTTGTACCCAGCTGCTCTCCGACCCCAACGGGAGAGCTAATCTTGACAGAGACAGCCCCTTGTGGGACCTACTCTCTACTGCTGCTAAGATCTGGGATCTCATTTCGTTCCGGAAATCGTACGATCGATCATTCAGGCCGTCACTGCTACGTTGGTTCCGAGAGCTGTCTCGTAGTCGTTCCTGCACAGATGATCGAGATCGGATATATGCAATGCTCGGCATTGCTGGTCATCACTCAGTGACACCCAATTACGATCTCTCTCCTGAGGATGTGTTTCTGAATTTCGCAACTGGTTGTCTGCTTGAAGGCGAAGTATCCCTGCTACACGATTGCAGTCTCGGTCCAAGAACATTCAGTAATTGCTCCTTCGTCCCGTGTCCATTTCCACACGGCAGCCAGCCTCTCTCAATGGAAAACAGAGACTCACGGTTTCGGGCGAGCGGCTCTAGTGCCTTCCAGGCCCACAGCCATAGACAGGGCAAAGTCGCGATCCGCGGAATCCAAATAGGCTCCATCACTGCGTTTTCGGGATGGATACGACGGGAGGGCGGTCTCAAGTTCACCAGTGATGCTGATCATCTTGGTGACGAAATGACAACGATGGGTACCCCCGATAATTTCGTAGAGGCATGGGATGCGTACAAGGATTGGGATACCTGGTCGCAATCCTTGTACTCATCAGGCCAGGTGCATCCAAGAAACCGTCGTGCTTCCCTGGCCGACTTCGAACGCCTCATCTCACCCGAAACTACAGGACTAGCTCGCACTGCGGCGGATGGGCGCAGCTGCGGAGGCGTCCTCAAAGTCGCGCTCGCTGTTCCATCTTTATTGATGAGACTGCATCCCTCGCTCTCCAAATCATGGGAACGCTTTAAAAACAGCCACAGCCGCAGCCCCCGAGTGATCTTCCCCCCCCCCCCCCCCCCGGTCATAAACAATCGAGTCCTATTCTGGACTTGCTCAGGGTACATGGGCTTGGGCAACCGCTACCTGAAGATCGGTGACAGGGTAGTCATCTTTGATGGCACGCAGACACCGTTTGTACTTCGAAGCGCTTCCACTTCAGCATCTGAACAAGAGTGGACAATGGTAGGTGACTGCTACCTGGATGGCTGGATGGACGGCAATTATGCTGGTCACTCCATCAAAGACGAACTCAGCATCAACGCTCATGGCGGATTGGCGTCGGGAGAAGCCGAGGCAAGCGATCAGTATACATGGAAGGGCATAAAGGCAAAGTTTTCACAGAGCCCCCGCCCGACCCTGATCAGAGAGGATCTTGTGCTTTGCTGACAATCTGGTTGTGACTCTGTTTGCTTGGCAAAGTCCACCTGCGAGCCAGGTCTGGTGTATCTCAACGTAGGGCAGACATGCACACACTGTCAGCTTTGTTACAAACGTGGAGGTGAACAGGGTCTGGACATATACGATGTGGAATGGTTGTATGACACAGCTTATGCAGGTAGAAGTAGGGGTTTACGATGCAATACCAAGCTTGACAGATTGAGATGCAGGGAAGGCTCCAAGGACCATCGCAACCAAGATCGTAGTGTTCTCTCCAGCGTTATATGGTGACAAGACTCCTTCCGCAAACGCGAAATACACACAACCCGCAGCTGGAGGCTTCCGAAGACTATAGCCACGCTAAGTGCCCGCTCTTGAACGGTCCTGGAAAACCTCAGGAGCTCTTAGAATCGAAGACTCTACGATACTCGTTATTCTTTCTGGCATCTTCAAGGTCCCGCTGCTCACACTTCAAGTGCTCGTTTCAAAGCCAATCTCCGGTCTGCGTGATAACCCTCGTCGCTTTGCTAGTCTCACTCCTCCTCTGGATTGTCCTCGTGGCTGTCTTTCTGCTCGTCGGTGTTGGCGGTCTGTACACAGCACAGGACCCTCTTGCTCAACAGATGTCGAGTATTGTGCGGTCGTACACTCCGTGGATTTGGCTGGTTCTTGTTGCGGAACTCTTCGGACCACAGCTTAGTCGCAGGTGACTGGCAACTGACAGCACGGGAAGCAGATACATCGCACTTGTTGTCTCCGGAAGAGCGGTGCGAGCGAGAGATGCCCCCGGGACGGACGTTGGCGTGAAGCTGTCGAGGTGTGCGTGGCGCAAGAGCAATATGGACATGCCGTTGTAGAGACGAATGTGCCTCGGATTTGGGCACTAGGCATGGATCTGGTGGGGTTGTGTAACGTTGGTGTTTGCTCCTCCGAAGGTGAGACAGAGAACTGCCGTCGTGTAATGTCGTTCGAGCATCCTCTGCAGATTTAGTGGCCAGTCTTTGCAGATGGAGAGAGTACAGCTCTCCAGCCCTGGGATCGTGCTCAGAACTTGTTGACGTTGTGCTGTGAGTCTTGTTGCCAGCATGGGCATTCTCAACTGTCAGATGTTCAAGCGTGACATCGAAATCTCGGCGAGTCATCAGGTGCTCGAAAATAAATTCATATGCTTGACATTCGACAAGGGACAGCGACTTCATGCAACCCCAGTTGATGTCGTCGAAGAGTTGCAGATGAGTTTCCTCGGCGAAGTCCATGTTTCTGAGCTCCCGTGACAAGACGAAGTGTGATGACGGGACGAAGTCGAACCTGCGTTTCCAAAAGGTACAGACTGCTCGACGGCTTCATGGAGTGCATGCGCCGGGTACGATGCAATGGTAAGAATCTCACCCTTATTGAGAAGCTGAAGCTCTGTCAGTGAAGTTCGCAGCAGCAAATGGATCGTGGTGCTGGTACAGACCACTTTCAAGATGGGCTCGATCACTTCGGTCGGCAGGCTGAGTAGATGTAACCTCTGCTGTTTAATCGACACTGTGTTTGCAGAGACCTTTGACGTAAATGCAGTAACTTGAGGTGAAGGATCAGCAGCGTTGCACCACGTCGATGTAGCGGCTGAATTTATGACCTACATGATTCTCATCTGGAATCAGATCCTGATCTTTGCGTTTGCTGTATTTCACGCACCGAGCTCCGTTCATAAACGATCTCTTTGAGCCCGCGATCTTCTTAGGTGGAAGTCCAGGGGCATCAGCGACTTCTGTGCTTGAGACAGGCCGGGCGCGCTTTTGCACTGTGCGCGTGTGCAATGGGAGCGAGTTTCGAGACAAGAACCTCGCACGAATCCGTTGGTTTTACTTCCCTTCACGGCGACAACAGGATATCCTCGGCTAGACAGCACATACCGAGCCCCTCCGCCTTGCAATTCACGCTCCTCCCACTTCTTGTCCCTGAACCTCCTCAACACCTCGCAGGAGCTTCCAAAAAGCCATCTCGAGTCACACAACCACCCTGCTGTCGCACACTCACAGAGTCTACCGGGTTGCCTACGCACCGTCACCTAGCCCGTCAGAAAATATCCCGGTTCCTCTTCAGCAATGATAAAGCGGGATAAGCACCGCCCGATGCTGGAACTGCGAGTGCCGAGCCGGCGGATTGGAGGTCGGAGAGAGGCAGTAGGTTCCTCGCCCCAGGTTGCCCATGGCTGATATTTGATAATGTGGGCAGCGAATCTGTCTCTACACCTCCTCGTGGTGCTTCCTGGTCATATTACTACGGCGATGTCTGAGTAGAGCAGTCATTACTTGTCGTTGACATGTATGCCTCGTGGGGTATGTTGAGGAAGGGTGCATCTTCCTGGGACTACAGACTTGCGAAGTACCGAATAGTCATGAGGGTCTTCATTGCCGTGACCATTGACCCAGGACTATCTCTTTGACGCACGCTTTGACACGCGTCTTCCCAGACCACATCAGCCGAGCCGAGCACGCGCCTGTTTATGTAATTATGCAGACTGAGATGAGGAGCAGATTTCACACGTCAAAGAAGTTTGCGTGAGGACTTGGTCCTTCAGGTGGTGAAAAGTGCAAGGGCGGCGTCCATATCGCGCAAACAACGCGTTCAGCACAGACGCTGCTGACAACACGTTCGCAGCGCGCTTTCCCCAGCCTCACCATTTTCGCAGGAGCATCAACAGCGCGCGAGTTAGCTCACGAGCAGTGGGAACACACAAACACAAAATCCGATGCACAGCTCGAGGAGCAGAGTAATTGACAAGGGAAAGAAATAGGCTGGACCCGTGGTCGCACACTGCGAAAATTTGGGCTCGACTGGAAATGCCGATGGTGAAGGTTAGCCAACTCAACTCGCGCTCTTGCACATGGGGACCACTGTCGTTCGGGCTGCGCTGACGATACCTTCCATTTGCAAATGTGTGCGATGCTCACGCTGGCACTTTAAGGTCCTTCTCATGACAGTCATCCTCGCCGACTCTCGGGAAGGTCTGTGACCATAGTAGATCTCTTAGAAAGCCTTTGTTCGCAACGCAGAGTTATAGGCACACTGAGCGACACCGAGATAGATGGGCGAGTGTAGTCAAGAGATGGGCATCTACAACGTACCACTGGCAGCTCAAAGAAGACAGTCTGACCTACTTGACCAGCATCTCCTGCTACTCACGCACATGAGGGCTTCTAGGTAATCAACGATGGACCCCAGGCGCGGCACTGGTCCCTCATACCTCGTCAAAGGCTGGCAAAGGATCTCTGGATGCGGGATGGTGCACGCACGGCTGCTTACAATGCGTCTTGGGAGGCCTGGGATTTCCTAGATGGCTACAAACAAGATGGCTACAAACAAACCAGATGAGCTGGGTTTGACAAGTACGAGAGGCTGATAGGACATGGTTGCCAGATGCAACATGTCCGATGTCCCGGTTCCACACTGTGGATGTGCTTTTGCGAAGATCGATCCCTCAGAGTGGCCCAGCGTTACTACGCAGTGATTGAGCACGGTGTCAAACGACACCCCCACCCACACGGCGGACGGCGAAATGAGATCGAGTGACCTGCAATCGTCAGAGCAGCGGTGAAGTGATGGAATATGAGTGGCGCGCATAAGCGGACACGGTCGATGTGATCACGGCAGCGAGACCAGCAATTGGACGGACCATCATCGTATGTTGACCGATCCACATCACCCAGGCACGATCGCGAGAACGAGAAGTACAACGGCGACGTTGAACTCATCCACACACGAGCTGACAACGGTCCCGTTGCCGCCCACGTATCGCACTCACGTCCGACGCACCGTCGTCCCCACAGTACCGCTGTTTGCCTGCGTGGACGGGTTCCACCTCGGCACGCCCTCAACTCGAAACTCGGGTACACCAGAGCGCATTTGACATCTGCCGGAAGACAGCTGTACATCTCTGACAGGACTTTGAAGTGGTGTGAGTGGGCCTCAGGCGCTGGGAGACGACCGGCTGCTTCGCCCGCGCAGGTCTGCAGCATCTTGAAGGTGTAGTGCAAACTTACCAGCAGTTCGTGTCGCTCAGGGCCAAACGCGCGCCGTTGCACGCTTCTGCAGCTCTCCTCGCGATGCTGACAGTTTCTCATGAGCAAGCGTATCCACCCTGCATCTTCAACACGTCACGCCCTCTCCATCGAACCCAGCAGTCAGGTCATCTTGCAAAGAAATTTCGATCACCGCCTCCTGGCGGTTGCAGAGTCGTGTTCATCAAAGAGGGTTTGCATTGTACTGGTCCCGGATTTGAGTTTCGGTGGTTTCCTTGTCGCCTGGAGCAACGGCGCGGTGCCAGAACCACTGTTCGATACAGCGCTAAAAGCAGCAGCACCGACCGAAGCATTCGAAGCCTCCAGCCCCGTTCCAACCATGAGGATCCACGCTTTACCGCCCAAAGCGCCAACGGTGCACGCCTCGACAAACGCAGACCATGCCCAAACTCTAATGCCCTGATGCAGCTAGTCAGCGTCTGGAGATCCAAGAACGGCTAGCACAACCCAAACGGATTGCGATATGCACTAGCGACGCCAAAGACAGATGGGTGGCTTTCGATGGAGAGTGGGTGGTGCTAGAAACGCCCTAGAGTGGGGTCGGCGACTAGAAGTTTGGATGGAAACGGTAGTGACGGTTGACGGCCTGTCGTGCGCCAGACAAGAAACGTTAAACAACGTTTCGGACGTACCGCTCCTTGGACTGGGCGAGTAGTGCTAGCGAATCTCGTCTAGCGAATGGCGTCAAGGAGTCAGGTCTGCCGGGACTGCCTGGTTCTGGCTGTTGAATGCTCACTGATGCGGCATGGTGAGCGGGTTAGGTGAACGATGAGAGGAGCGCACATGGCGAGTGACGGGTCGGAAAGATTGGTACGAGGGTGAACCGTGGTTGAAGACGTTTGGAAATGAGCATGCTGTGCTCAGAATAACTGCCGTCTCCGTGCCCCTATAGTGTACAGCACGCTGTGTCAGGTCTCAGTGTAAGCATCGAAACGCGGCATCTTACACGTTTGCTGGATGTCACTGCATAGGGCTTACGACTCGGATGCGTTGTTGTCGCTCCCATGGCCTCGTCACTTGCATGTCTTCCACCGACTTGCCCGCGGGAAGAGAACTCAACAGATCTGACCCAGCACAGAGGTCCTTCGCCGTCCGTAGTACTTAGCTGCATACCGAAAAAAACGCTCCAAAGGTCTGGATACCGGCACTACTGTCGACATTCCCCCAATGAGTGCCTGACGAGCTTGTGGAAGGAGCAGGTTCCTGTCCAATGACGCCGTAACTTTCGAGAAAAGGTGACTTGTTGAGGACACTCACACGCCTGCAGACATATTCCAACTCCAAGGTACCTCGCCGTACGTAGTGCTTAGTTGCATGATCAGTAGAGAAATGTTGTTCCGAGCCAGTGAGATTCTGCGACTCAGCAAATGCATTTCGAAATGCATTTCCATCTCCACCAATGGAAGAATGCGAGTCATCGCTGTTGACCTCACTTGCGTCAAAAACCTCAGCAATTTCATAGTGACATCCAATTGCAGCAAGTGATGTCCACAAAGTGCGTTGCCGGCAGCCCTTTTCGCCCAATTGCTAGTCTCCATCCAAGCCTGGCAGGTATCCGCACGGATCGGGACCTCGCGCATGAGCGTTGTCCTGATTCGGGTCTCCACTTAGATCGTGGTGTTGACGCTGGCATTCGCTGAGGTCGGCGACTTGTTCCTTCCCAACCCCTGCCAACACCACCAAAATCGATATATGACGCAAAACCATCGCGCAGCTGATCGATCAGCATCGCAGTGCCATGAAATCGATTTTTATTGTTGCGGTGATGTACTTGACTAAAGCTGCCGTTCACCATCGCGCCAACTTCGTGCATTCCCAATGTGGACGTCGAGGTACGAATCGAGCGATGTTGATGTGCAGGGCCAATTGATATGTCGATCAGGATCGATCGGCTGATGGGGTATCCCTGCTCATTGCACACATCTTATGCTGATCCTCGCGGCCTCGTAACGGTCGAATGCTCGATCTGATAACGCTCAGGTGAACGAACGGCAGCAGACATCCAGCGCGCATACTCGGCAAGCAGGGACGAGAGTGATATGACACGGTGGTGTCGATCAGTTTCGCAGATTGCGCATGTCGCCAGACAAGATGGCGCTATGCTGCGGATCTTGTCTGCGGTCGTTATGGTGCGCTGCAGATCGGGGAGGTCACCGAGTTGGCCGGTTCCGAGCGTCGTCGCCGGATGATCTTGCCGTGATTGGGGAAAAAAACTCAGCTGAAGTTGGGGCTGAGGGCAGACGCAAGTTCACGATTCATGGGGCTGTGGAGAAGAGCGATTTGAGTTGTTTGAGCTTTGATGCTTTGATTCTTCGCAACGCTTAGCTGAGTCGCTGATGGGTATTATTTCGAGAACAAGTGCGGCAACGCTGACTCGCTCGCTCGTGGAATGCTATGGTTCTCCTTTCCACCGTGAAACCGTTTTGTGGGGTATCCTCATGTTCGTACCGTGCTAGATGCAATGACCAGAAAACCACCCTGCCGACCTCCCTATCCTGTGCCGATCCGGGTAAACATGCAAATGAAATGAGAGAAGATACGAAGCTTGAAACCAGGCAGTGCCATGCTAGCCAGCGATGACATGCTATGGTGATCGACCATTAGAAGTATGTAGTTGAAACTCGCAGTGTACATGGTATATAAATAGGACCGGGTATAATGGGTAGCGTGAAACATGAACAGACATCTACATGATGTTCTTGAGGCTCATCTTGTCCTTCGGTGAGACTGGCGCGCTCTGAACTTCGGCAGACCGTGTGTATGGTGACGGCAGTTGCCTTGCAGCGGGGCTGGTGGCTGCGCTCGATGTGGAAGGCAGAGGCAGGACGGGCTCAGTCAAGGAATGGAAGCCTGGTAGGGCACGCTGTGGCACGCTGAAGTTCGATGATTGAGGCATCGAGTGGTGGTGAACGTGCTGCGGTGCCGGCTGAGTGAGAAGTGGCTGTTGATGCTGTGCGTAGTGGGGCTCCTTGGGTGCCTGAGCCTCGCGGTGAAGAGGAGGGAGTTGCAACGAACCCTGGCGCCTGTATGCGTCGTAGGCAGCGGAGTGTACGTCGTCTTCAACAGCAAAGCCAGTCGAAGGCAGGTAGCGTGTGCTCGAATTTTTGCGCTCCTCCCTGTTGCCGACCAGAGGTGCAAGAGTGATGTCGAGGGGCGATGCAGCACCGCGAGGTGACCTTGACTCGGAGCCAGTGTCCGTGATCAAAGAAGGAGCGCCATCAGCAGAGACCGAAGAGTAGCCGGATGGAGAAGGCATGGGGGTCTCGAAGCCTCGCGCTCGTACGTTGGCAGGCTGGCCGTACAGCTCCAGAGGCTGAGGTCGTGATCCGGGGTAAGGCTCGAATCGCTGAGGTTGGGGCAGCTGGACGCCGTAGGGTGTGTGTATCGAACGGTTCAGTGATGAGCGGCGGGAGTCGTGGTAGTGCTGCTCCTCGTGGTGGTGCATGTGCTGAGGCGCTAAGGGGTACTGGTAGTGCTCTGATGTCTGGGGGTACTCGCGGGGTCGCTGATCGGGGCGTTCTGGGTTGCGCTTCCTGCGGTTCTGGCCACCATTCCACCAGTTCTTCACGGCATTGTCGCTGCGACCCTTGAGTCTCCTGGCAATCTCGGCCCACCTCTTGCCCATCTCAGCGACCATCTTCTCGATCAGATCCCCCTCTTCAGGTGTGATGGGGTCGTGGTTCAATGATGGCTTGAGGTTTTGGTGATACCTTTCACGGCACTGCTTTGGTGATCTCGAGCCGATCTCCTGTGAGATGCGGACCCAGTTGTGTGGGCCATTGCGAGCGACAAGGTTAACGAGCCACTGGTCCTCATGTTGCGACCAGGGGCCGCGACGGTGAGCTACCATATCGAAATCGTCTGGTAGTGTGTGTTTGGGTGGAAGTGAAGGATACGGCGAGATGTATGCCACTGAAGGTATACTGCTCGTCGACGAAAGTGTAGTGAGAACGTTCTGCTGCAAAGTTTGCAGTTTTTGATCACAAGGTGCTGAATGGCCTGTCAGTGACTGCAGCCAGACGCTGTGTGAGGGTGGTGGGGCAGGTGACGAAGAGATCATTTCGAGGGCAGAGAAGAAATTGGAATGGAATTACAAAGTGAACCTCACTTTGCGAACGAGAAGACGTTCTTTTCAACAGCGTACGTATGCAGGGAGATGGGTAGGACAGTGATGGTTATGAAGGGCACGGCAACGGTGATGTTGATCGACTTACCGAGTATTGGTACTGAACCACAGAAGGACAATTTGATAATGCCGATGTGAGGAATCTGGGATGTGACTGATGGTATGATCCAGAGCCAACGGTAACGTGCAAGGCGGCGAGCGGTATATATCTCAGCGGACGCGGGGAGGGTTAGTGTGGTGGATGGGCGCCAAGACGGTCGAGGTGCTATTGACTGTTCGGGACGGTTGACAGTGCGAGGGCTCTGCTTTTGAGAGTCTGCGGCTAAGGCACTGGTGAGATGGTGGTCGGGGAGCGATGGGGCGTCATGCGGCGCTCTGGGTCACTAGTTAGGCCCCGACGGTGACGGGCTAAAGTAATCGTTGTCGTCGACGTACACAAGCAGGTGGTTCCCTGGAAGTGGACCGGATCGTCGGATTCGAGCTTAACCCTGTATCACATCGTGGCATGGCGTCTTTGGGCGCTACTGAGGGCGGATTCATTACACCCTGTTAAACCTGGAGCGTGCTAGCGGCAGAAAAATGAAATGCCAGCGCCGAGCTTCGCGTTCTATCCTGGAAGCAGAGGGTTGAATGGCTGCCCCTGCAACGCTCGCGGCCAAACAGCCACCGTGCTGCATCGACCGTACCCGCTGCAGGCCCGCAGCGCTCGCCTCAGGCTGTCAGTTGCTGGGGGCCCTGGCCGTTTCGCCATGAATCGACGGGGTGCAGGGGCGGCTGAGGAGCTTGGAGGTGTTTCTTCGACAACATGGGCACAGTCAGGAATACCCCCACCTGCTGCGCGGTCCACACATTCACGACGCTGGCCCTGCCCGCTGTAAAACCAAACATGGCCCAACAGCCTCAGCTCGCCGGCGACCGTGAGTGGCCAGGGGCTCAAAGTTTGCTGTTTACAGCTGCTGGCTGGCTGTAAACTTTCGCTATGGCTGGTCGACCTGAGGCTTGAGCTGCTTCTGCTGCTTCTAGCACTGTGTACCGTTGTCCTGGTAGGCGGCGGGCGGGAAGGCATCTCCCGGATTTATAACCGCAAACCGCGCCTGTCGCCCTTGCCTGTCGCCGCCCTTGCGCCTACCATACGGCCATGAATAGCAGCCACGCGGTGGTGAGGGCATCGAAGTAAATACAAACACAGACGAGGGCGCACAAGACGCCGTGACAGCGGCCCTCAGCTCGCCGTGCCAGACACATCGTGGTGTTTCTGCCCCTGCACGGCCAGCACCGCCAGCTGTTCGTTCCCCAGCAGCCAGCGCCGCACGATGCACGTTGCAGTCACCACTCGCTCGTCGATCAAACGGGTGCTGAGGCTTCCCGCTGCGCCCAGCACGGCATAGTGTAATCGTCACGGCCCTCCTCAGTGGAGCGCACGAGGTCGGCGAGGTCGCCTTGGCCTTTCACCGCACCCCTTTTCGGCCCTGTCGTTCGCCCGGCGCGATAATTCACAGCACAGTGTCAGCGCCCGCAGCTCCAGCGATGGCCTGTTTCTGCACGGTTTCTGCTGCACGTTGAGCGACACAGCACGCGTTTCCTCAGGTGTCGCAGGCCAGCGACCCCGTCTGCCTCAGGAGCCACGCCCGAGGCACAGTCAGCCTGCAGCGGCTCTCGCAACGCTCGTCGCAGGCCGCCGTTGCTTGGCTGCGATCTGCCGGCGGGACGACGCACAGCGAGCCCACTTTGCTGGAAAACGCCAGCCAACCCGGCGCTGCTATTCAAATTCAAATCTTTTTAGTGTGTGTCCCTTTTGGAAAGCACCGCACGGTTTGGGAAGGGGCAGACCGCGGCTTTGCCAACGCCAGAACGTTTTGCCCGCCCAGTCCACCCAGAGCGCATCATCGCCCTGCAATCGCTCCAGGCCAGCAGTCACCGTCTGCCGGCAAGATCCAGCACCCTTGATCGGATGCGGGCAATCCTGACGAGACGAAGCGGCGGACGTCAACGGGCGCATCCCCCAATCAAGGACGCTGCTGCCCTTTCTCGGTCGGCGACGTTTGGAATGCTGACTTCATCCACTGCACAGCATCGTCGACAATCGATACAGCCCAGTGACCACCAAATCTGCTGGCCCATTACGCCATTCAGTGGGTACCCGCAGGGTACCTCCACAGCACACTCTATCTGCTACCAGCCTCAGGCATCACTTGTTCGCATTCTGAAGTTGCTGGGCCTGTCAGTGCTGCAAAAATAGGTGTCGCCGCACGCTTATCCCTTCGTTCCCCCACGCGACAGTCCTCCAGTTTCACGTCTGGGATGCTTTCGGGCGGGGCGCAATCCCTGAAGGTGAGGCTGAGGGCGTTGTGTAGTGGCTTGGGCAGATCCTGGGGTGGAACTGGTTCCCGAGCTACTGGGTAGCCTATGATCGTCCTGGCCAAGTGCGACCCGGGAGTCAACGTTTCCGAGTGATTGTTTCGTCACCAGTAGCTGTGCGTCAGCCGCCTGCATACAAACTCGCACAAAGGCAGCGACCTCGCCGTCCACTTACCCAGAGCGGCTCGCCCGTCCGTGGCATTGAAATCCACCAGCAGGGTAGCTCAACGGTCGCCATGATGGATCTCATCGAAGTCTCACATCGCCAGTAGCCACCTCCAGAAGGCAGCATCCGAGCAACTGCTTCCCGTCCACCGTGCATCATCTCCGGGAGGCATCGCACTACTGAGTCAGCACCCTGGTAGTGCTACGGATAAGATACAGTTGCGACCGTATGCCAAGCACATTAATTGTCACGCGTCCTGTTCGCCGCAAACACCTCGACCGCCGTTGGTGATGGAGTCGGGCGCCTGCAGTGAGCGAACTGTCCGCTGTGTGCTTGAAAACAAACTTGTTCGCTGCCGAGGCACTTACAACGACATGTCATAATTATCAACCAACCTTTTCGTTTATTGGAGAAGTCTGCCAGGAACCCTGCGAATCTTGACCCATTGGTAGGACGATCAGACGTCAGTCGCAGGAAAAAAGCACACGTCGTTCCTGTATGCTGGGATTAACGGTGGTCCCAGCAATAAATTGTGGCTCATGCTGTGGTCAATAACAATGCCTGCCCACTCGGCTTCGGGTTCGTACGCAAGGCATTTTCCAGTTTTCGCTGCTTCCGCGGTCTGTACGACAGAATTCTAGGACCGAACATCCTCGGTCTTCAGGCGTGTCAATATCGATGTTGCAACCCGCTCCCATGCTAGATTACCCTTCCCTGTGCAGATGCGGCGCCTTTCCGTTGGATATTTACCCGCGATTACCAGGGCTCACAAACAGATCACGACTCGTAAGAACTTTGCGTGTCATCGTGGAATCATTGTGACAAGGTTGTCCCTCACATCTAGAACTCTATACACAGATGAATGCGCACCTCACAGGGGAAAAGAGGAACGACCCACAGACTATTGGCGAGTGTCTTCTAGGTGGTCCTTGCAACAATTTGACTTGCAGTTCATCTGAGCGCCATGCAGCTTCCTGACACAAGACGAAGGCCCTCAAGACACCCAGCAGGCAGGTAACGAAAACGGTCTTGTTCGCGTGGGTCAATCAATGAACTTCGATGCCGTGCCACAGATCGCTGCACAGAGCAGGTCGGCGACCTTGAACCTTGAAATCTTGCTGTGTGCGACTTGCCCCGCCTTCATCATTGACCGGACCGTGGAGGACGAGATCACCGAGTACGTACCTAGCCGTGCATCGGTTTCGACACGGACATCTTGCATCGTGTTCGCGTCCTCGGCGAATTCGTTCAGCAATTCGAAACTCCGACATCAATCTGTTAGCTTCCACCTCAGTCGAACCAATCACCATGCTGCATCGCTGGACAGGGATCCCCAGCAACGTCGATCTACAAGATCAGATTAACGAGGGATCCGCGCCGCCAATGAGACCCCAGTTTTGCGTCAATCTCTGAAACCTACCCGCACACCCGCAGCAATCCACTCTCTTTGCTTTTGCTCAGCTTCTCGCCCTTTTGCTCCTGGCTCTGCAATTGGTGTCAGTGACTGCCTCATTTCTTAGACCTGGCCTGTAAGCTGACGTGCACGGTACGGAGGTTTTGAGCCCGTAGCTCTGACAGCGGCACACTGGCGACCAAACGCGGACCTCGATCATACAGTGGCCCGTTCCGATCTTGCACGTTACAAACTCATTGCGACGCGCTCTGACAGCACTGTTCACATCTGTGGATCAGCAATAAATGTTCCTTTCCACGTTCGTGTTTGGCAACTGGAATTTACCCCTGCGTTGAGCCGGATGGCCATTGCGTGCCTGAACACAAGAACGAGTCAGCACAATGCTCTGCTTGCAGCTTGTGGATGTCGCTGCGGCCCTCTAGCGCCGTCTGCTCACTCACGACGTTGTTCCGTTTGCCAAAGCAAGATGCAGCTCCAGCAAGGGAAGCCGTTTAGCTTAGATCTCAGCGCTGCACGAATCGGATCGACCTGCCCCACACCAGACCCCTTTCCACCCGCGCTGCTCTTCACTTGCTTGACAAGATCAGCGGCCAAGGCAGCAGAACTTCGCGACTCACAGTGCAGGCATTCCCCTTCGTATCTGCATGTGATCTGACATCGTACCCTTGGTCCAATAAAACCAACTTCCGCACAGGATATTTTACCCTTCCCGAATCCGAACGTGGCTGAGTTAGCGTTGATCATGACCAGCGTTCAGGTCGAGGATGTGCAAGAATGCCGAGATGGTCTCTGTGGCGCATATCACGGCTTGACTGCTCTTGCCAAGGGTTCTGACGACGGAGAAACAAGCAAGCGCGCAACGACCTCGCCGAAGACTCTTTCGCTATTGACATCGAGCCCTGCATGCAACAGGGCACCAGGTTCGGCCTGCAATCAGTACAGGATCGAGAATCGACAGTATGCAAGAGCCGACGCGCTCGGCGGAAGCGCCCGCTGAACAGCCGGGCTGGAACCCTCCGCTGAACAGTGTTGCGACCAGGCGCCTCTATGAAATTGCACGCACAGGATGCACCCTCCTCCTGTTGGCACAGGCCCGGCCGATTGAGCTGGGAACAGTGACAAATACCAGAAGTTCCCTTTCGGGCTGCGCATCCGTGCAAATCGATGAACTCAATCCCAACGACATCTTGCGATTCACGACAGCAGCTCTAGACACGTTCTCGTGCCCGCCGTTGCGGCCGTTCCCTGACTTACAGCGCCAGGCAGGCTTCTCTCAGCCCTCCACCACTTGCACATCAATGACACAAATTTGCCATTCGATGGCAACGTGACTTTATGATGGTAGTGGTCACATCGCTCGGTGCAAGCTTTAGAATTAAGGTACCCTCAGACATCCACAGATGCGCAGCGAATATGCTCGCGAACACATCTTGTCACATCAGCAACGGCAAAGCGTTCATCAACGCTGCACACTAATGGTGCGATGCACACTATCTAGCTCTGGTTTCGAGATTCAACTCGCTACATCGTTCACCGTTTCCAGTCGTGGTGGTGGATGCAGCCCACTGTGGACACTGACAACCACACTGCTGTAACCTGATTCGCTTCTCTTCCTTCATCTCACAGGCGTGTCGTTGCCCTTGCAAGTTTTCCCTATTTGCTCTCCTTCTCTGCTGTATCGGCCCAGTGCTCACCGAAGGCACGCGTCACTCGCCCTTTCGCGGACCCCTCGTGACAGAATAGATCAATTGCTACCCACCGATATGTGTTTACGCGCCAGAAGACTATCCGAACCTGCAGCTGCATGTTTCCAGCTGCAGCCTATCAAATGCTTCTGCAACCGCCATGACCAGAGCACAGCGACGATAGGGTCGCCCGGCTGCGAAGGAGCCCAGTACGAAGCATTCGGGATTTACTTCGAACTACTTGGTCGACTCACACCTCTGGACTGCCGTGCTGGACCCGCTTGTCGTGCGTACACCTCGGTCAATGGCTCTGCCAGGCAGACTGAAGGTCTAGCGATGCACATCTCGGATTGTACCCAATAACCGCGCACGGTGAGCTTGGTCACGTCCACGTAAACTCATCGCTGTTTCACTAGTCATCCCCTCAACCTCCGGCACGAAGGCCAACCCGATATGTGACAACCCACGCAGTATACGTTGCCAGACAACGCCTACAGTTCGCACGACCAACGCTGCTCGACGCGCCACAAATCCACAACGCTCCAGAAGCAGTCCGGGTGCACTCAAGTTCAGCTTATGAAAAGCCCGGACCACATGGGTTGCGTAAACCAAGCCACTCATACTTGCATGCTGACCCTGTCGACTCTCATGCTCTCATCAGCTACCATAGAACAAGTCGTCTTTGGCGTATGGGTGTCCTCAGCCTCATCTATCTTCTAGCCAACAAAGCGGTCTCTACAAGATGCGGCTACGTGGTATGTTCAGCAAGCGACGTCTACAACAGGGTTACGCACTACACGCATTACCAGCATATAGCTTGGGTGCAACAACCCAAGCAGCACGCTTGACGCCAGACTTAAAAATCTGGTCTATCGAGAGCTCCGCGCGTGATACACTTTCTCAATTGATGTCACTCCGAAGTCTGGAAATGCATAGGTCTGTACATCCCCGATAGAATGCTGTTTCGCCTGCTAAATTTGCAAAGTGGCTAGCTACCTCAGCTCTGGAGCCTTCTGACGTGCGCACAAAGTGTTCCCGGAATGCTTCAGACGGATGTCTGTGTGGTTTCAAGCTTCTCCCCAGGACCACAAGTTCAACACTCAACGAAATGGATGGGGCACGACATTGCACCTTCGACAATACCGAATGGCGGAGAAACAGTATTCTAGCGCCTTTAGAAGGTTGCACAGAGAGCTTCGACGTTTGAGATGAGGGGCACAGAACTCTACTGCAGGGCGCCTCGCCATTTCTTGCATGCACGTTGCCAACGCGCAAGGGATGGGCGACGGCATACATCGCTATTACTGTTTCCGTGGAGACAAAGCAGAGTTTATTGTGGTCAACATCGAAATGGGGCTCATCTCTCAACATCTCCACCTCAATTGCTCGCCGCGACGCGGGCCGCTGAACCCTCTTCTTACGACCCGACTAGTCTGCGACCTGCCTCTTCAAGTTGCGTGCATCTGCACTTACACGGAGAGTGCATTTGACAAAAATGCATCAGCCGTTACCGCCCATGTGCGCGCTTTGTACCAGGTGTTCTGTCGTGGTAATGACTTGTTCGAGTTAGCAGGGGCGCAATACGAATCCGAGTCCTTGCCCTCGGGTTCGCGAGCCCCTGTCTATGTATGAGGTTCTATTTTCCTTGCCGTTGCACAGAACACGGTAATGCACAGAAGGACACGCGACGTCTGACACGCTTATGATGACCAGCGAGACGGACTTCAATATGCCTCCGAGGAGGGATGTGGGATCGGCACTCGCCAGCTTCACATTCAAATCGCCGACTGCACATCGAGCGTTGTCGCCTTGCAGCCCAAGACTTTCTCACGGTCGCTTGTTGTTACCACAAACAGCAGCCTGGCTGTCTCGCAATCCCTTCCTGATCCTCCTGGTCCACAGCGGCGGCTTAATGATGAGAGCTACACGGAGGCTGAACATGACGCGGTAGCGGGGTACGAAGCGAACACAGGCCACGAGGTAGGGTACCGGTAACCGTTGGAGGACGCTAGTTATATTTGACGAACTCTGAGAATCCGTACGAAGATCCGCGGGTTGCAGCTGCGGTACAAAACCGCCGAGCCACAGCATCGCACAGCACTAAGCATGGGCTGCTGAGAAGAAATCTTGATTGCGGTCCGGAGTGCTGAGAACACACTGGGCTCCGAGCAAGGACCGTAATGTAACGGTCATACGGCGAACGGGAGTTGTTACACTGATGGAGACTCGGTCGGAGCAGCATGTTAGCTGTGGAGGTACGATTACGAGCCTGTCGAGTGCGAGCCGTAGTCGAACAGCGGGCACGCGGCACAGAATCCTACTTCCTACGCTCATGCCCCGCCGAAGGATTCAGCACCCAGGACCCAACCCTTGACTTGATCCTGCGGCGCAATTGCAGAGCGCGCACCTCCTCCGCTTACCTCCACTTCGCAATTCCACTCCCGTCATCACAAGGAGCTACAGTCCCGGCCTGTGTATCAGGGCAGGTGGTGTTGGCGTTGGATGTATGCCGCCGATAAGCCGCCGCAGGGATGCAAGGCCCGCACGAATGAAGAACCGTACGATGTTCGCGAAGCCCGTTGACGTTTCTGACGCGCCGCAGCGCGTGGCAGGACGCCGGTGGGAGGGTAAGCTAGCCCTTCCTTCATTGATAGGACAAGCCAGCACAACGCACATCAGCGCATCAAACGGCATGCAGCACCGCGCGTGCAAAGTCGTGCATACACGACCTTCGTCCGCCACTCACGACTCCCAGGCCCGTCGATCAGCCCACACACACACTCTTCTGGCGGCCACGAAGCCTTGTTTGGCAATGAAAATCTGTTTGGGCGAGTACGCTGGCCCCGAACGCGCTCCTGTTGCCGCATTTAGTGAGGACGAGGTGTCGTACGAGCGCCCTAAGCGAAGCGACCGTTTGTGGACACCTGGTCATGTCGTTTCGGTGTCGCCGCATGGCAATCGTGCCATGTGCGCGTGGCATGACGCCCGCTTTGTGCGTGCTGCTGCGAGCTGGACGCCTTTTTTGGTAAAGCGATGACGGATTGATTCTGGACGTGTCGTTTGGGGATGCGAGGCGATGGATCGGGGAGCATATCCGTGGTGCGCGGTTCAGGGAGTCCTGCAACGGGCGTCGATTGAGAAAGGAGTGCCGCGAGCGTAGGTAGGACTGGGCGGCTACATGCGATCTGCACATGCGACGCGACGAGGGATGAAGGTTTGGGGCGATAGGGGCGTGCTGGCCTCGTGGGCGCTGCTGGAGAGTCCCGCGAGAGCTGGAACGAGCAGAGCATCGATCCGCACAGAAAGCGACAAAGCCGGCCAAAGGATTTCATCACGACACACGAGGACGAGGAACTTCCCGCGGCGAGTAACACCAATGGTCTGGTGCTGCAACGGGCCTCACTACCTCCACAATTGGATTTGTGAGGCGACTCTAGTCGGAAAGCGACAGTCGCCGACTCAGGGAGACCAGAAAGGGAAGATCGGCTCTTTGAAGCCGTCAGATACCGCCGCAGGATTCAGAGACCGTCAACGGCTATCTCGACGCTTGTGCTATTGGCGGCGCAAATATTGCGATGCGCGTGGGGTGCTGCAGATGCAGATGCGAGCTCGGCGCTGCGTTGTGTTCCAAGGGTGTAGCATTGAAAAGGGTAAGATGGGCGGTGATGGCTTGATGGAAGATAGCTGAGACTCTGAGAGGGTGTGCATCCTCGATTCCCAATGGGCTTGCGGAGATTGCTGGGAAATTGGTCGACCTTCCACCATCTTGTGCGCTTCGGTTTTCGGGCTGTTGGCCCTGGGATGTGGCGACGTAGGCAAAACGTGCGCCGCAAGTCAACCAGGTCAACGATGAATTTGACATGATACGAATGGATCAAGTACGAAGGTCACAAGTTGCCTCGAGCTCAAATGAGGCAAGCACAAGCAGATCATTCAGAAACAGTGAAATTGTTACCCTACGCAAGACCATAAGACTGTCTCCACTAATAGCCAAGTTAGGGTAGTAACAAATCTGATCACTTCACGCGATCGTAGACTTTTGTGAGTCCGCATCCTCTTCCACATTGAAAATATAGCATTCGCTGCACGGTAGCATCTTAGGCACACCATTACACGGGAGTTCGTAAATACATTGGCGTTGCTGTGGCTCGTCTGGACATTATTTCTTCTCCGTATCTTCGATAGCATTGCATCTCTTTCCGCTCCGTGTCACAAGAGTAGCTGTCGTTTGTCAGACGCTCTGTTCATTCTGAAGCCCTCTGTACGTTATATCCCGTCTCTTTGCCAGCCTTATAGCGATAGTCACCGCATCGCCAGCCCAGATGTTCGATCACTTCAACGTAACCTTGTAGGCTCCAGCGATAACAATCAGAATGATACGTCCGACTTCCAGCTTTCAGTCTGGACAGTTCCCGCACGCCATTGCAGCGCGCACTCCGTACTTGCCGCGGATGAGTCCTGAGTGAGCGAAATGATTTGCCTTTTTTTCTGAACCCGATGGTTACCGGTTTCAGTTTTCTGTATATCAGGGTATCTCTGTCTGGCGGCGTCAAAGTCGGCCTCTGTATCCTGTGTGATGGGGTAGGCAGTAGAAGTAAACGTCTTAGTTGAGTAGGAATTTGCAAGGGTTGGGGTTTACTATAATTCTTGATTTATTAAGCTTTTGCTACTACTGCTGCTAAGGAAATCTTAAATAAGAGAAGCTAGTAACAGCTGCAACAAGATCTATGCTTTGCTAAGTCTAGTTGATCACTAGGCAATAAGTCTAAGCACCACTGACTATGGCATAGATAAAGAGGAGCTAAATACCTGTGTTGTCGTTCGAATGATCGAAGACACACAGTCCATGTCGATACTGAGTAGCACCACATCTCCAAGCCTATCTTTCTTGCATACCTGAGTGCCCGATTAGAGCACATCTGTTGAAAATCATGCTCTCGAGTTAGATCGTTCGAGCTGAATGCGACATTATGTTTCGAGCGGCCAAACACCTTATGCGTGCTTGCATGAAGATGATCTACTAGAGACCCGACGCCGATTCATCAGAATTGTCCATGCTGTGACGAACTTCGTTCTTCAAAGCACAATTCGGCGCCTCCGACAAGCGATCTCAGATTGGCACACTTGGTGGTCACAACATACTCGGGACAGCACCGCCTCAACTATGTTTTCTGAACAACTGTCTGCGGCCGCCTTCTACAAACGACTCCATCTAACATATGTCCACTTGAAATACCACGTATGTACCGCAAGGCGAACACAAATGACATCGAGGAAGCTGCCCAGGCCTGGCTAGCGGATGACACTATCAAGCGTCAGCTTAAGACCTCATATCGACCACTCATATTGGGAGCAGCTAGAGCTCACGAACTTGACCATTGTTTCTTGTACTATGTGAGAGCTGTATCCTCTGGGAGGAGGCCTTCCACGTACCGAAAGAGTGGTGAAGTAGGATCCAGTCTGCTCAGGCACACATAGATTGGAGCCGGCCCACCAGACGTCCAAAGAAGAGACAAGACCTATGTTCCGAACAGTAGCATGATTCCGCTGATCATTCGCGAGGAGATCAAAGCAGCAGGGCGGCAATTGCCAGGCTCAGACAATAAAAGTATTTATCAGCGCTCGCTCCGCAGACTTGTCGGAAACTCTGCAAGCGGAGTGCAAGCCTGTAACAAGCACCACAGCCTGAAGCGCTTGGTCGCGATGCGTATCTGTATGGTGCGATGAATGGAGACATACTGTTGAGCGAGACGCGAACAGTCACGGCCTTTCTTCACTGGGACAGACTGCAGGCCCAAAGACTGTGGTCTCGAGGACCTTGGAATCTCTGAATGCATTAGTCCAGGTCTTGAATGTAGCATATCTACACATGCCAGGCAGGTTTTACGTGTGTGCTGTAGTACTCGAAGTACATGCTACTCTTGGAGTTCAAAGAAAGGCGCTTCTGGTGTCACGTCGACTCGTGATTTGCTTTTGCTCTTAGTACTACACCCGCTCAGCGAGCTGGAGCCTTCTAACTTGCTGTGCTATCCTTGTGGAACTCGTCCTGCCAGTCGCCCTACAACCTCTTTCCATTATGGTGGATAAGATCAACGCCGAAAATTGATTTCGTCTCGTCGGCATGTAGTCCCATCTTCACGGGTGGTGCCCGGTCGTTTGGTATGAGGGTAGATAGGGCCCGGACTCTGCGGGAACAACTTGTGAAATGGGTACGGTTGGGGGCATATCTGTCATGCTCATCAAGCCGAAACTGAAGCTGGGCGTCCAGGACACTCTCAGAGACACAGGAAGATTCAAGCTGCCGATACACTACTGCCGGTACACTACTGCCGGTGCTGACGGTCCGATGTGGGCGCTATATTCCGCGTCTCGAGTTGAAGGATCCAATGAGATTTGGGGCCCGGAAAGTGGGCAGTGGGGGGAACCGCGGTGCAACACCAAGCGAGCTCGACGCGTCGCGTTGAACGTCAATTTCTTTGTTGCTCAAGTAGTCATCACGGTACTCTTCTGTGGTTGCTCACCATTGCTCTTTCTTTCCCTCAACCTCACCCTATCATCGTCGTCCTGTAAACCTACCACAACACCAAGATGCCGATACCCCAAGTGGCTTACAAGCCCATCTCAAAGCCTGAGGTGGGTGTAAACAACTATCAGGGCTTCACACCTGGCAAGATCGAAGTCTTGAAGAAAGGCGCGAAACCCTACAATGCTCGTCCCCTGGAGTCAGACATCCGGATCGATCACGATGTCGAGATTGTGGTCAGAGATGGCGCCCGTCTGTACATCGATATGTACAGGCCTGCTGACGTATCAGAAGATGAGAAACTGCCTGCAGTAATCAGCTGGTCATGCTATGGCAAGAAGTATTCTGCTCTACACATGCTTCCAATCTGTATTTGGAATTGCTGCGTCTCAAATGACAACCTCAGTGGATTGGAGAAGTTCGAAGGACTTGACCCGGTGGTGTGGTGTCCACGCGGCTATGCCATCATCTCTGTCGATTCTCGCGGAACCGGAAACAGCGATGGATCTATCCCTGTAAGCTTTTGTTTCCATAGAAGCATGCGTGTGCAGATTGTTAACATCTCTAGCTTATGGGCACCCAGGATGCGGAAGACTGTTACGACGTAATTGAAGCCATTGCAGCGATGCCTTGGAGCAACGGCAAAGTAGGCATGGCCGGCAACAGCGCGCTTGCCATCATTCAATGGCACGTGGCATCGCTCCGTCCTCCGCACCTCGCCGCGATTGCGCCATGGGAAGGGTCCGGCGACATATACCGCGAGCAATTCTGTCGAGGCGGTGTGTTCAGCATGTCCAACTTCGACCTCATCACCCACTTCATAATCAAGACGAACAACCCCGGCGGTGGTATCGAAGACATGGCAGAGATGTACCGACGGTCGCCAGTTTCGAACGCTTTCTGGGCAGACAAGCGTCCGGACATGACCAAGATCGAGGTCCCTGTTTTCATCACCGGAAGCGACTTCTCCAGCATACATACCATGGGCGCGATCAGAGGATGGCTCGAAGTCCCTCACGACAAGAAGTGGATTCGCTGGAGCTCCCACCAGGAATGGTTCGAGTTGTACTGCGACCCTCACGCGGACAAAGAGCTACACAGCTACTTCGAGAAGTACCTTCGCGGTGTGGACAACGATTGGGAGAAGATGTCGAAGGTACGCTGGTCGGCGCTCCAGTTCGGCGATCGTGAGGCCATCGACAACATAGAATTCTCAGACTTCCCCATCCCAGAGACACAATACAAGCCGTTCTATCTGTCTAGCTCGGGCTTATCCAAACAAACACCCTCGGGATTTGAGATCATCAGCTACAACTCAGAAGACGCCAACTCTATCGCAGAGTTCACATACAAGTTTGCGCAGAAGTCGAGGCTTATCGGGCTGCCGAAGGCAGTTCTGTATATGTCGGCGCCATCACACGACGACATGAACGTGAACGTCATTCTTCGCAAACGCGATCAGAACGGCAAGCTGCTCATGCATCTCTGCTTCCCATTCTCCGCCATCCCTCAGGAGTACAAGAGCATTGAGGATATCCCGGAGAAGGAGCGCGCTAGTCTGAACTTGCACCTGGGCAGTGTCGGAGTGCTGCGAGCCAGTCACCGAGCGTTCGACCCAGCGCGCAGCATCCATGAGCAGTTTCCGTTCCATCCCCACGACAAGGAAGAGAAGATTACCCCTGGTGAAGTTGTGAAGCTGGAGATCGGTATCTGGTCGATGGGTGTAGATTTCGATGAGGGCCAATCCATAAGTGTCCAGGTTTCTGGTGTTTTCCCTGCCATTCACGCGGATTACTCAAGGTTCTCCGCACCGCGCCCTGATCATGAGAAGAACAAGGGCGAGCACAGGATCCACATTGGTTCGGATACGCCGAGCAGGGTCATCTTGCCTTTCGTACCTTTGTAGTTGCAGCTAGTCTTGAGTAATACATTTGCTCAACCACAGAATCTCTGCGTCCAGCGCTTGCAATTAGCGTTAGATTGTTGACCTTGAAGTGATGAGATGCGTCTATCGTCCCCGAAGATGAAGATCTGGACCTGACCGAGGCTTCGCTGGTTGTTGACATCTGTCAATGCTATGCACTCTCAAGTCAAGGCCTGCGCTTACACCTTCCCCACCAATCGTATACATGACTCAGGACGATTCCCAACGACATCAGCACCTGAGCGCAGGCGGATGCTGCTTACCGAGGGACGGGTTCTGAATGGAAGAGAAGTGATTGGTCACGCCCCACTGCTTCCGGAGCTAGTCCACTCTCCCGACAATCGCGCTACCCCAGATTTCCCCATAGACATGTCAGTGACCCCAGATGCGTCTCAAGACAATCTAAATGCTCTGTAACGCGAGTGAAGTGGAGTCCGGTCCAGACGGGATGTGGGGTTGGCACTGATCACCAAGTCAAAGCCCAGAAAACACCAACAATCTGTTGGTTGTGGTGGGAACCTGGTGATGAGCTAGACGACAAGGAGAAGTGCCGCGTATCAAGCAAGAACCGCCGAAGAAGAGGAGCTGAAGGCCGTCTAAACATATAACCACCTCTTGCGCAGATCATCAACATCATCTCAACGCTGATACTCACTCTCCGGTGCTCTTCCAGGGTCTGGACGAGCGGGTTTACATTCTTCTCAACACCTTTCTTGTGTCTCAGGACATCAATCCCACCAGCGTTCAAGATGCTCGACGACACCAATAGCTCAAAGGCCATGGAGACCAAAGTCGAACGGTATGAAGTCGCTTCAGACAGCGAGACGGGCATCATGAAGCCAGTCCCGGAGCCTCGAGCAATGGGTACCGTTACGATGACGGATCTCAACGAAATCTTCTTGATCCCAAGCCCCAGCGCCGATCCTAGAGGTGCGCAATTTGCCACACATCGCTGGCGGCGGAACATGCTAACCGTGGCGTCAGATCCGTTGAACTTGTCCAGGTTTCGCAAGATCCTGTTCGTTGTTCTTCTTTCGATCTTCTCGGCTCTTGGCCTTGCGCTGGTCTCTGGATTCGGTGGCCTCCTTGTGTACTACATTGTATGTACGGTCCTCATCCAACAGCGTGCGCTTCGACTGAGAATCATTAGCCCATCTACGCGGCGGAAGGCGCTACTTATGGTACGTGCAGTCCTATTCCAGCAGATGCACTTTGACTGAGAATTTACTAGCCGACATCACTGCGTTGATGACGTATCCTTCAATGTTCATGGGTGTTGGTAATCTGGTATGCATGCCTCTTGCTCTTGCAGTGGGAAGGCGGCCCGTCTACCTTCTGTCGCTGCTGATCCTTATCGCTTCTGCAGTGTGGGCTGCTTACGCGAAGGATTACAACCAGCACCTTAGCGCTAGGATGTTCCTTGGGTTCGCAGCCGGTCAGAGCGAGGCGCTCGTGCCCATGATGATTCAGGCAAGTTGCTCAGTGACATTCTTGAAAGTAGCGGCGACTAACAAGTATTCAGGAGGTCCACTTCATGCACGAGCGCAGTACCTTTCTGATGTGGCAGTCTGCCACCCAGACAGTGTTTGCGGCTGTGTTTATAATCTGTGCATCTCCTATTGCCGGAGCCATTAGCCCTGGCAACTGGTACACTCTTGGTGCGGGACTTTGCGCAGTCACATTCTTTGCATCCATAATCTGGGTCCCTGAGAGCAGGTACGACCGGTCCCTGGCCGCTTACGGTCAATTCTCAGCCGATGAGGGCGGCGAGTTCGACGGAACCTCGAGGGCGACCGCAGTCCAGCCTGTGAGGCTGTCTGAGAGATCCGCGCTGGACACCACCAGGTTCCTTCCCAGGACGATGTGGTCGGACATGCGGCTCTTCGTCGACAAGCCAGACTGGAAGGAGGGTGTCTACGGCTTCATCAACACGTTCCAGGTCATGCTGTTCCCCAACGTGTTGTGGGCCTTCTGTCTCAACGGTCTGACCATTGGTGTCAACATCGCCATTGGAACCACTTACGGCAACATCGTGCACGCACCTCCATACAACTGGTCGGACAGCTCCGTTTCGTATGTCAATGCCGGCCAAATCGTCGTCGCCTTTGTTGCACTCCCACTTCTGGGCAATGGCAGCGATGCCATCATCAAGTGGCGTGCCATGCGTAACGGCGGTGTTCACGAGCCTGAGAACCGACTTTTGTTACTCTGGATCCCTCTGCTTGTCGGATGCCTTGCTGCTACACTTTACGGCGTAGCCGCACAGAACCCTGACAAGTACCACTGGTTCGTCTACGTATTCGCCAACGCAGGGTACTACTTTGCTTTCATTGGTGCAAACATCGCTGCGATCACATACCTATTGGACTCGTACCCGGCACGTGCTGGCCCAATCCTTGTCGTCATCACTGCTCTGCGAGGTTTTGTGTCCTTTGGGTAAGAAGCCGATACCCCTTTACCCTGTAATTTGCTAACTCGATACAGCACCAGCTATGGAGTGGCAAAGTTTATCGAGACTGATGGATATGATGGTGCCTTCGGAACATACGCCGGACTGACCGCGTTGTTCGGTCTGATGGGGGTTCCGGTCTTCTTGTACGGCAAGAGGATCAGAGCCTTCACTGGCGAATTCGCCATGAAGAAGTCGGGTCACCCTTCGATGTCGCATTGAAGGAACGGTATTGTGGACCATCCGACTGATCGTAGACTTGGTTGTCAGCCCCATGTTGGCCCCATGATGGATCTGTGGTTTCGTGACGGTCTCGTGTCAACGCTTCTGCATGGGGGACGAAGCGCTCTTAGTTTTGTGTAGCCTTTATAAACAACGAATGTAAACACTGCTTGAACATCCTGTCGTCAGTCGTCCAGGGTTTGACCACTTGAAAAGGTGGCTCGCACCTGTTTCGTTCGAGATCGTATCTTTCGTTTGGTTCGAGGTCGTGGCTTCGGTTCAAAGACTAATCTTGCCGCAAAATAGAAGACGCTACAAGTACTCCTTGCAGCACCGACGCGTTGCACAAGGGCAAGTTCGTGCAATGCGGTAGAAGTTGCGCCTCGTAGTGAGCATCTGCGACAATAAAATCGAGGTTGGTCAAAAGACAACGCGCCCATCTGGTGTGGGCCGTTCTCGCTAATGCTGTGATGACCATTCACGATGTGTCGAGTGCGATTTACATTGACGTCATTGTTTTTTTCATTTTGCTTAGCGAGGGAAAACGCCTGCCCTGCCGGGCTTCTGTCACGCGATGCACTAGTGCGCCCCCATCATCATAGCTTAGCTTCATAGTCTCCGACAGATCATACCTACTTTGCTTACCTGAGACTACCGTCCCGTCCACATACTGTGAAAGCTTCTATACTGAAATGGACTACAGGACCCGTCCTATTCAAGCAGATGCTTTGATATACGGAATGCCTGTTAGCTTGAATGTCCTCTCATCCATGACCGGCTTGTTGACCGGCTCGAAGCGGTTGTGAGGGTCGTCTTCTCCATCCCTTTTCGCGACATTCGAGCCCGTGTGCCTAGCGTTAGGCCAGTGAGTAGTGCCAACCCAGCGCTCGTACGCGTCTTTCTTCCTGAGCAGATCCTCCTGAGTCGCGTCCGCTACTGGCATGAAGCATGTGTAGCATGCGAAACGCGGCTGATTTGTCTTGGAGCTGAGGTTGTAGTGAGGACTTCTGGAGTCCCACACGATCAAGTCCCCAGGATCGGCGCAGACCTTCACCCATTTGAGTCCCTTGTTCTCGAGCCATTTCATGCCGTTTTCGGTAAAGCCATACCATTCTGGTGTCCAGGCTGGGATACGCTCCTCATCGGCCATGTCCTTGTGGAACTCGTCAGACAGCAAGTGACCGCCGGGGCAGACGATCAGACCGCCGTCATCAGGTCCATTCGGAAGCAGGTTGACCAGGCCTTGCAGACATCTGAAGCCAGGCTTTGCTGGATCCTGGTCCTGGTGGGGCCAGGGCTTGTTCGGAGCGATATCAGAGCGGCTGCATCATCTGTCAACTAATACCATGGTGGATAATAAGAAGCTAACGTACGGCAATGTAAAGTTGATGGCATCGAACGAAACGATCAGATCCTTCGTATCGTACACTTTCTCGAAGGCACCGACGACACCTGGTTCTCCTCGAATTGCCCAGGCGAAGTCTTCGTGGGTCACAGCATACTGCAAACACATGCCCTTCTCGGTAATCAATGGCAGCTTGTCCTTATGCACCGTCGACATATCGTTGCGGTCGAAGCCGAGGTTGCTGAATTGCTTGTGAGTAGTCTGCGACACAATGACAATCGGTATGCCCACAAATTCTCTAACCAGCAAAATAGCTCCCCTGCATACCTGTCTGCTCGCTCTCTTGGAATGGCGCCCTTGATAACGGCATAGCCGTCTCTAGCCAGATCATCTCTCCAGTCGCCGAACTTTGTGTCGGTACCGTCGACCTTCATACGCTCGTCGACCGCCGTCAGCGTGACCGGTACTGCCTTCGTGGTGGTGGAAATCATATCGATGGATGCGCAGTATTAAACGGATGTTGGCAAGGTAGATGGAGTTTGGCTTTCCAGGTTCGAAATCCAACACCGTAGAATATATTCAGTGTCCTCCTCGGACCACATCCCAGTGCGTGTGGCGAGATTGGCTCGTTGATATCCTCCATCGCCCACATAACCCGAGCTCGTCCGCCCGCATTTCCGAGTTGCAGCGACGATCGCATAACCACGCAGCAAGCAGGATGCACGAAGCGTGCCGAATATGTGGGGGAATTTATGTAACATTTCGCGATGTGGAGGGCTGAAAGTTGGGCAGGCGCAACTTGTCTACTAAGCCGCAAGGGTATTGATTAGCAGTCGTGCGCTGCTCCAGATACGCAGTCAGTATGTCCTGTCTGCTTCTGAAACGTTCAATCCTTCCTTCATCGATCGCACTCATCACGCTCACGAACTCTGAAACGTCTCGAGATGTCATCGCCAACGCACTTCCGGATCATCATCGTGGGCGGCGGTATCGCAGGGTTGGCAGCAGCTATAGCTTTACGGAAAGAAAATCGTCATATCACCATCCTCGAGCAGTCTCGACTTAGTGCTGAGATTGGTGCTACGATCTCACTCCAACCAAACGCCACAAGGATCCTACAGCAGTCATGGGGACTCAGTTGTCTTCTCGAGGACTCGAATGGGATGGTCGATCATGGGTTCAGGATTTACAATATCGATGGCAAGATGGTTAATGAGATTCCGCTGCGGAGTGAGACCCAATACGGGGCAGATCGCATCATGTGGCATCGTCAAGATCTCCATGCATATCTCAGGAAGATGGCCACGAGCAACGAGCGAGCAGGAAACCCCGCAATTTTACGCACATCAGCGCGCGTAGCCAGCTGCGACTGCCGAGAGGGTAAAGTCGTACTTGAGGATGGTGCGATCTTGGAAGCGGATCTCGTCGTTGGCGCGGATGGCATACACAGCGCCCTGCGCACATCAGTCCTCGGTAAGGAAGTCAAGCCCAAGCCAACAGGATCCTCAGCATATCGACTCATGCTCCCCACTGCGGTTCTTCACGAACGTGCACCGCGATTTGCAGCGAACATCAAACCGGAAGAACCTTACACCTCTATGGTCATGGCGCATTCCTGCCGACTCATTATGGGCCCTGCTCGTGACTCGCAACTATACAGCATTGTCGGACTTGTACCAGATGAACGGATGAACGAAGACCCCAATAGCGCGCAATCGTGGGTCACAAAGGGCGATCCGGAGAGGATGCTGGACACCTTCAAGGATTTCCCAGCCTGGACGAAGGATGTACTTCGAAATGCTGAAAGCATTGGTTTGTGGCAATTGCAAGATATAGATCCATTGGAGAGATGGCATACCGGGCGCACGATCTTAATCGGAGATGCAGCGCACGCTATGCTGCCTACACAAGGTCAAGGTGCGAGCCAGACCATCGAGGACGCAGAAGCTCTTGGAACACTGTTCGATCATGTCTCTGAGCGACCTCCAAAAGACGAAGTTTCTTCCATCCTTGCATCAGTATTCCAGAGTCGGTACGAACGGGCGAGCCTCATCCAAAAATTCAGCCGTGAGGCAGCAAAGCCTGCAACTGAGGGGAGCAATGTCATTAAGATGTAAGCACTGCGTTGAGACAGGAGAATAACCCAGACTGACAACCATCAGGCGGCCAGACGAATTTATGGACTACAATTGCACGTATCGAGGTGTAAGAGACTGGGAGGAGAAGCGTTCGATAGCAACAATAACGTCCGGGCTCCAGAGTGTAGCTGTGGCTTAAACGT
Source organism: Didymella glomerata (assembly GCA_030271015.1). Lineage (NCBI taxonomy): Eukaryota > Fungi > Ascomycota > Dothideomycetes > Pleosporales > Didymellaceae > Didymella > Didymella glomerata. The sequence goes on from JAJOHN010000008.1 coordinate 897,974, forward strand.
AGTCACCATCTTCAATCAACACATCATTTCTATCAAACCCGTCGGCCGACTGTGGAAAGCAAAGATCCTTGCGTCTCGGTGGTCTGGACTTTTGCGCAATGATGATGTGAGCAAAAATGAACGCGCACAGTGTGGCTGGCAGTGACTGGTAGTGACTGGCGCAGCTCGGCCGTTCTTTCGCCGCCGGCTCGATCGCTAAATCCAGGACCCCAGATCCCCCGCAGTTCATTCGGGAGGACCGAGGGCTCCCGCCCACTTCCCGAGAGTTCTTGAGAGTGTATCTGTTGGTCTCCCACATTTCCGTTCTTCTCCTTTACGATCGCCATGTCAGTCGAGATGGCAGTGGCGCCATCGAATGCGCGGCCCCTGAAGCGCCAGCGGGCTTCCAATGCTTCGTCTACCACCACTGGACTCCAGTGTCAAGTCTGCCATCGGTCATACGAGCGCGCCGACCACTTGAACCGACACCTGGACTCACGTGAGTATCTCCAGGGCGCGAAGTAGCTCAGCACAGCCTCAGCAGGGCTTTGCTGTAGCCAACAGGGGACCTGTCCGGTTTTGAACAATGCCCGGATAGGCTCTGGCTACCCCCGCTTATTCTGCACTTCTGTTGCTCCTGTCCGACTTTTTCTGTAACGCAAAAGACAGCATTGACCTCGCTCAGACCGAAACGAACGCTCCTTTCGCTGCGAAACATGTCCCGCCGCATTCAATCGCCAGGATTTGCTACTCAGGCATCGAGCCACGCATGCAAAGAACGCTGCAGATGGTCTTGTGGGTCCCAACAGGATCGCAGAACGCGCAACGAAAGCGTGCAACTCATGTGTAGTGTCCAAGGTCAAATGTGACAATGGCAGGCCTTGCAAAAGGTGCCAGAAAAAAGGTTTAGATTGTGTTGCGAAATCGTCAGACTCCTCGCCTTTTCCGACAACGACGGCAGGGGAACTGCCATCACAGATCTTCTCAGTGCCACAACAACAAGATGGTCCAGACCAATTCCGCAATGGCATACAGGTCAATGACGTCTATCTGAATGAAGCAAACGCGGATGCGCAAGCTTTGCTGGATCTTCACAACACTACCAGTTACAATCAACACAACGTTCCCGCTTTCTTTGAGCAGATCATGGTCCCTGCACCGGACTTCATGGGCGTTGACTATCTCCAGCCGCCTCCAGATCTTGCTGCTTGGATGCCTGAAATCGACTGGCTCACGACAGGTGACATCTTTGGCAACGAGTTCACTCCTGCTATTGACCAGATGCTCGACGAACAGATGTCGCAAATTGGCAGTTCGCCTACAGACCAGCAGCCTCCCGCTAAAGACACGTCCCTCGAGAAGATCGACAGCAATTCTGCAAGACGTCGCCACGCGGCTTTCAAGCAATCCGCATGGTAATATCCACAGACTTCACTTGCCCCTTGATACTGATTTGCCTCAGGTTCTGGATCCCTCAGCGAAATCAGCACGCTTTCAGCGAACATGAGAATATCACACTGGATGAAAAAAATGTGGACCTGGCTGCTTCACCGCACATGCCATACTCATCTAATGTTGTGATACCTGACCAGTTATCAGCAGGGGCCCGCGACCGCATCTTCCAGCTCGTTTCGAAGACCGCACGAAGTCAGCTCACCATACCCTCTTTCCCTTCAGCGGACTGTGTCGACAAGCTCATCAAAGTGGGCATCGCCAAGCGGACGGAAACAGATGCCTGGATTCATCCATACCTTTTCGAAAGCGAAACGGCTCGAGCAGAATACCTGACTGCATTGGTAGCTGCGGGCTGTGTCTGCTTCGGTGTACCGGCTGTAAGCAAAACAGGTTTGGCGCTGCAAGAGATCGTCAGAGTTGCTTTGAACAGCCTTTCTGAGAACGACAATAGCGTTGTCCGTGATCTTGAGTACCTCCAGGCTTGCATGTTGTGGCTTGACATTGGAGCATTCTGTGGCTACCGGAGAAAGATGGAGGTTGCGGAGAGCAGCCTACAGTCCCTAGTCACAGCACTTCGACGCGCCGGAAGACTTGACTATGTCCGCTATCCTACAGTCACACCATCCTCCGGAGATAGCGAAGATGAACTGCATGTGAAGTGGAAGCAGTGGGTTGAACAGGAATCTTACAAGAGGTAACTCATCCATCCTTCGATGATGAGACGGCTTCTGACCCACTCCAGGTTGGCATACCACTTGTTCGAGCACGATATGCACATGACCTTGACCAAACACCGGCCACCTCTTATTACTTACGCGGAATTGACTGTTGCCTTACCTGCCTCCAGGTCGCTGTGGCTCGCACCTTCAGCAGAAATCTGGAGATCTCGCTACCTTGATATGGATATCTCTCCCATTTCACCTTCGCTTCGATCGCTGTTGAAAGACGAGTCTGCGATCATCTGTCTACCCATGGACGTCGATGTACAGATGGCTCGGTCCACATATTTACACGGAATTGCGGCTCAGATCTGGGAGCATGCACAGCAGTCCGTGCTACTGCACGAGAGCAGCGACCCATCTTCGCAACTGTGGGCGCGCTCGCGTCAACAAAAGCTGTAAGGATAACATCTCTCTTCGTACAGGAAGATTAGTGGCAGAAGAGGACACATGTGGCCCTCGAAAAGATTGTCAAGTCACTAGATTCCCCCTAGCAGCTTACCAGCATCCCTCATGTTGCGGAACAAGGCTGCCGTCTCCTCACACACCTCCGCCTTCTCCAGGTATTACTGACATCCGATTCTAGATACCAATGCTTGCAACGTGAAGACTTCTTGCCCGGGAGATCCCCCGCCGTAACTTCAATGTTCCATCAGTTTTTGCAGATGTTCCTGCACGTCAACCTCGACACCATCACACGATTTGCAGGCAAATGCGGTGAGACAGCTGCGAACAGTGCATATACCCACCTTTCACCATGGAGCCAGACCAAGGAAGCCAGAGTTGCCTTACACCACGCTGGACAAGTGCTGCGAGCTGCTCGTCATATTCCGCCATACCAGGTCCGTGGACCAGACTCCTTTATGATCTACCATGCTATCATGGTCCTTTGGACGTACAGTATGATGGTACGAGATAGAGCAAAGAAGACCGGTACAACGACACCAGTACGCACACAGTCTACTTCGCCACCGAGTAAGATTGTGTATCTCGACGATGCCACCTCCGAAAATCAAGGCGACATCGATGCCTTCATCCTCATGGACCGAGGTATTCCTTGCTTACACATCATTTCCACGCATCGGGCTGTAGCTTCAGAGTCCGATCGCCCAGAGCTCTGCAACCTGAAGTACCCATCACAAGTCATGAAGACCGGGGTCAGGCTTCTTGGTGCGTCACATCCCGAGGTAGATCGTGAGACTGGACCGCCTCTACTGAGGGCGTTGTGTGGACTGATGGAAGAACTCGGCGGTTTAAGATGAGCGATTAATGCAAGAGAACATGCTATTTATCTCGCAACTGCAGTGCTCGTAGTCTCCGCAAGTTAAATCAGGTTGGAAGATGCTCACAGATAGCTTCTGCTCGCCCCTGGAGTTAGCATAGAACCACTCTAGACGCCTTACTTCCAGGTTGCGTTCACCGTTTCTGTACTCGCGCAGCTCTTCGGCACGGTGTAAGCCCTGTTCGCACCTGATTCATATGTCACAGACCCGCTGCTCTCGACCTTGATGAACTTGTACTCGAAACTGGTTCCAGCAGGCAAGTTGATCGTTGTAGTCCATAAGGGGTTTGAAGACGTGTACTTGGAGGCCGAAAGGGCTGGGGCCTTCGAAGTTTCCCAACTCCCAAGCAGCGCAATCGAACCTGCAAGTTTGATTGTCTGGCCCACTACTGTCGTCGTCTTTGAATTGAATGTGACTGCCACGGTCGCGACAGGTGTGGTGCATCCAGTGGCTACAGTGGTCGAAGTAGCCTTGGTCGAGGTTGCAGGTGGTGCTGCAGAAGAGGAGGCCTTACTCGTTGTGGTGGGCGGATTCGAGCCGGTACCGGTGATCTCGATGTCTGCGCAGGTCAGGTAGATCTGTGGTGTCTGGAACGAGTTCCACTTGAAGGAGAGCAAGGTGTGGTTCGACACGTAGTTCGGGATCTTGATCTTCGATGAGACCTGGTGGTGTCAGCATGGACTTTGTCGTCACTTCCAGGGTAGAGCACTTACAGTGTAGCCACCGGCGATACTTGTGTAGCAAGAGTTCAAGGGCGCATTGTCTACGCCCCTGCACTTAGTATCCTGGAATCCCTTGCAGGTGAACCAGTCATTCCTCCAGCATGGCTGTCCCTGTTGACAATCCGCATTGTATCCACAGGTCTGCCCGCTCACATCAGTGCACGGAAGTGTGCCCTTTTCGAAGCAGGCCTCTGCAGCTTGCTTCTCAACATCCGTTGGGAGATATCCTGGTGTCAGGAACTTGTCCACGAGTGCCTGGTCCTGGCAGATGCGGTAGCTGAACATGCCACCGTGGTCGCCATTGTTGTCGACACACCACTGGACATCAACCACATCACCGCCTTTGTAGGTGATCACTGGTGCAGAGCCCCAATGAGGTCCGGGTTGGTTGTAGTCCACACTGACACGAGCATTGTAACCGCAAGGGCCGCTGCGGCCAACTTGGGCTGAGTCGAGATCAGGCCATGCTGTGACGGGCTCCAGGATGGTGCACTCAGGGCAGGTGTCTGCTCCAGACTGAGCATTGAGGCCAGTTCGGCTCATAGGAAGGGAGAGGTAGCCATGGGCTCGGACACCAGCGGCGAAAACAAGAGCTTGAGCTACGGCCCACTTCATGATGACAATGTGAGTGAGATCGCTTGAGCTAAAGATGAAAGCTGATGGTTCAGACACTCAGGCTTCCCTGATACTATATACACGCGACCTAAACTCTCTCTTCTGTGTCACTCTTGATGTTCTTGACGAAAGTCAAACGCATGGCATCGCTGTATCTGCCCATTCGATCATAGTTGCAACATCATATATTGCACCCCGACTTTGAGCAAATAGTATGCAAGGTACCCACAGCATGTTCGTCTCATAAATCACGAGAGCGCGTATGCTCTTGCGATCCGCATCCTAAAGAAACAATCCCCGGCACCACAAGTTCACATTGCGGGGCTCCACGCCCAAACCCGGAGCCGCAGCGCAAAACCCGGATCTCGTTCAATATATTCAGCATACACGAAGCGCCACAACTGCACCTGCGATACCGAACTTGCATCCGGGTCGCGTGCGAGGTCGCTGGATAGCTCGCTTGCGTCAAATTGCCGATGGATGTCATTGCTGTGAGCGGTATTCAGGTTGGCCGAGATCCTTGAAACACGGGAGACGAACTTTGGTGTTTTGTCGATCTCGGACATGAGGCCGAGAGCGAAATGAATCAAGTCGTCGAACAGGGATGCTAAGATGGACTAAGCTGTGCAACTGCCCGTTCGGGTAAGACGCCCGTTTGATCTCCGTGACGGCCTTACCCCCGCAATGTAAAAGAACGTTCCATCGACTTTCCTTGCCGTGGCACGAAACAGGATTCCATGCAGGATACTCGGTCCGAGAAGGCTCGCACCGTTTTGATGGTCGTTTAATAGATTGTGAGTGACTCTGAGTGGCTCCTTCTCGGACCGTCGCGGTAGCGTGCTGATGGCTGTCAGGAACCACGCACCCTCGCGCATGATCACTGCCACTCCACGAATGACCGTATGTTTACCGAGGCGCTGTTTGACCCCATGAATCACGGTGCTGTGGGGAAGCACTGCCGGACGACACCTTAGCATCGCTGATCCAAGAACTACGTAGGCTCTCCGCGGTGGTGAGATAAACGGAGGAACCGGAAGTGCTGCAGCTATATATTGAGCATCAAGCTGCTGAAACAGAACCAACATTGGAAAAGGACCTTTCGAGCTTCTCAACGAGTGCGCGCATCAGCATGCTGTTCCTCAAGGCTGTTGTTGCCTTCCTGCTCCAGATCGCCACCCTGGTCCATGCTGCAGATACGGCTGCATGGAAATCCCGCAGCATCTACTTCGTCCTCACAGACCGCATCGCCCGCAGCAGTAGCGACACTGGAGGCGCTTCATGCAGCAACCTCGGGAAATACTGTGGCGGTACCTTCAAGGGTCTGGAGTCGAAGCTTGACTATATTAAGAACCTAGGCTTCGATGCCATTTGGATCACGCCTATAGTTGCAAGTTCGTACTGCGCTACTGTTCACTGCAGTGGATCTTGTTGACGACTTGTCCAGATAGCGCAGATGGATACCACGGGTACTGGGCCCAAGACCTGTACGCGGTCAATTCCAACTATGGTACTGCAGATGACCTGAAGAGCCTTGTCAGCACGGCCCATTCTAAGGTACGCTTTCACATGCGCATGCATCCAGGTGCGGCTACTTACTCGCTTTCAGGGCATTTACATCATGGTCGATGTGGTAGCCAATCACATGGGTTTCGCGAACATCGCCGACAACAGCCCAGCGCCACTAAACCAGGCTTCATCTTATCATACCGCCTGTGACATCGATTACTCGAACCAGACCAGCGTGGAGAACTGCCGTATCGCGAATCTGCCGGACGTTTACACTCAAAAGTCTGAGATTCGATCACTCTATAACACCTGGATCAGCTGGCTTGTGAAAGAGTACAGCTTTGACGGAGTACGTATCGACACCGTCAAGCATGTCGAGAAAGACTTCTGGCCTGGCTTTTCATCTGCGATCGGCGCCTACTCGATTGGCGAGGTCTTCGATGGAGACCCAGCTTACCTCGCTGGCTATGCGAACCTAATGCCAGGGCTACTCAACTACGCAGTCTACTATCCCATGAACAACTTCTACCAACAGAAAGGCTCGTCACAGGCGCTGGTCGACATGATCAACACAGTGAGCTCTTCGTTCCCAGATCCTGCAGCGCTGGGCACTTTCCTGTAAGTTAGTCCCAACAGCTACGATGAAAAAGCTGACACACCCACAGTGACAACCACGACAACCCTCGTTGGCTGAACCAGAAGAATGACCAAACCCTTCTGAAGAACGCACTAGCCTTTGTAATCCTGTCCCGGGGCATCCCAATTCTGTACTACGGGACCGAACAAGGGTATGCAGGTGGCGCTGACCCTGCCAACCGCGAAGATCTGTGGCGCAGCAGCTTCAACACAAACACGAATCTGTACCAGTCCATCGCCAAACTGACCGCCGCACGCAAGGCAGCCGGCGGCCTTGCAGGGAACGACCATACGCATCTGTATGTAGCGGACACGGCTTACGCCTGGAGCCGAGCAGGAGGAAATCTGATCGTTCTCACCACAAATGCCGGCAGTAACTCCAATGCTCAGCACTGCTTCAACACTCAGAAGGCAAATGGACGGTGGACCAACGTCTATGGCAACGGTGCCACTGTGACTTCTGACGGTAACGGCCAAGCCTGTGTCAACGTTGCCAACGGCGAGCCCATTGTCCTGCTTGCTACCACAGGAGCAACCACAACCGCTACACCGACCACCCTTCAAACATCCTCCACTTTAGTCCGCAGCACTATTGGCACCGCTTGTCCGACTACAGTCTCCGTCTCGTTCACGGAGCGCGTTGTGACTGTTCCAGGGGACACAATCAAGATTGTTGGCAACAATGCACAACTGGGTAACTGGAACCCCTCAAGCGCCCCTGCGCTCTCAGCTTCGCAGTATACCTCGAGCAACCCGGTGTGGGACATCACCTTGAAGATGACGCCGGGACAGGCTGTAACATACAAGTTCGTGAAGGTATCGAGCTCGGGCACATTGACTTGGGAGAGCGATCCAAACAGATCATACACTGTGCCAGCTTGTCAGGCGAGTGCGAGTGTAAGCAACTCATGGCGCTGAGGGGGTAGCGGTTTGGGACGACACACGATCGCAATTCTTGTTTCGGATCGATAGCTTGAATGAATCAATGAACACTTTACGTCATGGTGTTACGTGCAACTTACCTGAGCTCATTGAGACGAAAGAAGGCTGGTGTTCGTAGCGCGTCATCTTCGCGACGCCTTGGCTTAGTCGCTAGCGTGGCCGAAGGGCAAATGCGTTCAACACTTTTGTGCTCCTTCCTCATATGGTAATCCACGATCGGCTTTACTGCGGCTCCTTGTATCTGTCCTTTTCTCGCGCTTATATCTCTTCCACGTTGCACCCTTCCGCAAGCACTTGCACAGGCACGTACCTCATTCAGTCACCAACAGCGTTGCGGATGAATAAAGGTTTGCTGCTTCGCGGCTTCGAAGACGACATCGAGTGGGTTGAGTGTCATTCGCACTAATCCTATCAATATCATTATACTGGCGACCTCTTTCCATCATCCGACAGATCGCTGGCCGCATACGTCACGGTGTGAGAGACCTCGACTCTTCTCGTGATGCCACTACAAAACTGCACTGGCTCTCTCTCCAAGGAAGACTTTATCTGCGTAACCAGCTCGGCCTCATCGGACCAAGTCTCGAGTCCGCCGTTCTTCTTCGACTTCGCCGTTCCCAGATTTCCTGACCCGAAGGTCGACAGCTTGTGTCCTCCGGATGCATCATACCGACCGTCTGTTCCACGAGAGGAGCCGTAACCAACACGGTCCCTAAGAATGTTGAACTGGGCAACGAACGCTGGTAAACAAGTACAGATCAGAGCAATTCCCGCTTCGGCGTTGCTGTTTCCTCTTAGCGCGGGCTGCAATGGAAGACACTGAATATGACTTACCCTGACATCACTACCTGGACGAACAAGATCGTCGTGTCCCTTGACTTTCCCTGGGTCAGAATCAGGTTCAAACGCCAGCCGCTAAAAGCCGTCGCGAGTCCACCGACGGCAAGCATACCGCCGACACGAAGTTTTTTCTTGGTGGGCAGTTGCAGCGACCAGGTCAAGGGCAAGGGTAGCAAGAGGATGATGGCATCAGTCACCGTACTGATGATCGAATCGGCCGTGATGACGGCGGATTGATTCAAGCACTTGCTCTGATCGCCTTGCCAGTATGCAGCAATTGGCCAGCATATCCGGATCTTGAGGATCAAGGAGATGATGTAGTATACGACGAGGAGGCCTCCGAGAGCGTATATGCCCTGTATCCTCTTCTTGTACGGCGAGAAGATCCGAGCGATCAAGGTGAGGAGGCTGAGCTTGATTGCCAGGGTCATCGGCGCGTAAAAGATCGTTGCAGCGTACGCGGTCTGCAGGAACTTCTCAGCGCTCTCGGCGGAAATGTCCCACATGTGGTAGCCACCACCGTGGACACTCACTTCCCAGATTAGTCGTCGCAGCTTATACGTTGGTATGGGAAAACTTACAAATGAACCCAGAAATGCAATACCCGGTCATCAATAGCCAGGATGCGAACGTCAGATCTGCCGCTCATCAGCCCGGACTCAGTCGGTGGTAGCTCGGACTCCACTTACAGTCATCGACAGCTAAATCCAGACCAACGGTTCTGAACTTGTGGTACCCTCTGATCCAGACGAACACAGTGCAGAAGGTCAATGTGAGTGCCTGAGTCACGATGTTGACAGTCCTAATTACGTCCTCCGGATGATCCAGATCAGACGTGTAGCCCGGAGGTGGCGACGCAGCTGCTGTTGCCATGCTCACCGTACTGAATGTTGTCGTCAACTACACAGCGCTCAGAAAGGGAAAGATATGGCTGACACTCACCCTTAACTTGCTTTGCAGTCTTGCCGTCACCGCTGGAACAGGAATCAGGCCACCGCACATTAGGCCCCATACTCCCTATCTATATACCGGAACGCGCGGAAGACATCACGTTCTGATGCAACAGAAGATCCTTTCCATGCAAAGTACTGGGTTGGCCTCAGGAGAAGTACCTGCATGAGCCGTCCCAAGGCTGCACGGTGCGCAGCACGTTCGTCTAACCCACACATCTGACAGACCAACTGAGTGATTTCGTAACACGGGACTGCAATGCATATGGAGGATCACAGACGACCCGAGTATCCACCAATCACCTATGCACGAAGGCAGTTCCGCTATGCTAGGCTGTGCTCGGCTATGGTGAGGCCAAGCTGAACTTGCTTCTCTCGTGTTCGGGCTGATCCGTCTATTCTGGCCAAAGCGGGCATCGCATGATTGCGAACAACACAACCCCTACGCGAAGGATTCGCTTGTGGACGGCTCAACCATCTCCCGCACCCACTCTTCCCGTTTCTAGTCAAAACGTGTCATAAAACGGTTATCGCGGGTCGAACTTGAAACGAAATCTTCAGCTTCCATGATTCAGTCATGGGCCAACGGAATTCCATCATCGCTGAGCTTGACTCGGTGAGTGAGTGATCTGCCCACGAGGCTGCACATCACTACTAGAAACCCATGAGGTCTGCGAGACGAACTCCATCAAGGTGAGGCGAGTACGAGAGCCCCCACTTAACAGACTTGGCCGCAACGTCTGATTGAGGCACCGACCCTGGATCGCAACCCGCTGCACAATCATACACCCCACAACCTCGGGCTAAGTCGCAACCCGCCCTATCGCGGTGCGATGACCAGATACGGCTCTGTCTCTGTCTTGAGCATTCCCAGTTCAGCTGACAGGGAGACTAGGTCCAGGATGCCGTTCCAACAGGCGTCTTGGTACCCACTGTCGCATAGCAGCAAGCGACGATCAGATATACTTGGCTCTGTCGCTCTGCGCGCAGAAGGATTGAAAGATCTCGCGCCATTATCTGTCTGAATACCTGAGTTTTACGGCTTCAAACCAAACCCATCATGACTGTCGCCGTTGGTCCATCTTCCAAGCTCTTCGAGCCATTGGCTATTGGCAATGGCAAGATCAAGCTCGAACACCGCGTTGTGCTTGCGCCTTTGACCAGGAACCGAGGAACACCGCTGAGCGCAGAAAGTACACCGGAGAAGCCGAATCGCATATGGTTACCAAACGATTTGATGGTGGAATATTACACTCAGCGTGCCAGCAAAGGCGGACTGATCATTACCGAAGGTGTTCCCCCTTCTCTCGAGGTACGTTGGTACGCTTTACCATGGAAGGGTCATATCTGTTGCATACGGGCGTTCAAATATCCTGAATATGTGGTATCCTGCGAACCGTCGGCTATGCTAACAGACTTGACAGGGCAACGGGATGCCTGGTGTACCTGGTTTGTTCATTGAGGAGCAGAAGGCCGGTTGGAAGAAAATCGCGGATGCCATCCATGCACAAGGCGGTTACGCTTACCTTCAGCTTTGGTAAGAAGCGCATATTACATGAAGAGACGAAGCTAACATGGTTCAGGCACTCAGGACGCGCCAACATCCCACAGATGACAGGCACACCAATCGTCAGCCCTTCCGGTCTGCCTTGGAATCACACAGACGAATGCTTTGCATACCCTCCTCCTCACACATCCAAGCAAGTGCGATACGTTGATAACCCGCCTATCGCGCTCACTGTCGAGCACATCAAACGAACAATCCAGGACTACGTTCGCACAGCCAAGTGGGCCGTAGAGTGCGGGTTTGACGGAGTTGAGGTTCACGGAGGCAACGGATACCTTCCTGAGCAATTCCTCGCTTCCAATGTCAACAAGCGAACAGACGCATACGGAGGCAGCCCAGCAAAGCGATGCACATTCACACTTGAGCTCATGGACGAGTTGAGCAAGGCTATTGGGGAGGAGAACTTGGCGATCAGGCTCTCGCCCTTTGGTCTGTTCAACCAAATTCGCTGCGAACAGCGCATGGATACATGGACAGCATTGTGTCGTAAGCTGAAGGAGGCGCATCCCAAGCTGTCTTATGTCAGCTTCATCGAGCCGGTAGGTCTTGTTAGTCAGAGGTTTGCGACAGTTTACTTACCGCGATTAGCGCTACGAGCAGATCCACAGCGAGACTGAGAAGCAAAGGTTCCTGGACTCATGGGGACTCGGTTCGATCGACCTCACGCCCTTCCGTGAGATCTTCGGCAGTACTCCGTTCTTCTCCGCCGGCGGTTTCGATGACAAGAACTCGTGGGGTGTCCTCGAATCTGGAAAGTACGATGCGCTGTTGTTCGGCAGGTACTTCATTAGCAACCCCGATCTGCCGAAGAGGCTGAAGGAAGGATTGCCTCTTGCTCCCTACGATCGCAGTAGGTTCTATGGACCGTTCGAGGACAACTCGATCTGCTACACGGATTACCCAGAGTGGGAGCAGGCGAGCACTCCTTAGAAAGTGGTGGTTTTGGCGAGGCTGGAGGATCTCTCGATGATGCGGTCATGCTAGGCAGCTGTTATTGCCGAAGTGGTGGTCAGCAATTCTCGCAGGGCGCAACAAGGCTGAACAACTGCGGCTCAAATACCATTGAACACACACGCGAATACCGCAATTCACATGCCAGACATTCGACCTCCAGGACCAGGTGCTGCGCCTTCGCTTACTTCCTGTCGTCGTATAAGATGTGTTCGGTTGATGGGAGACTTGTCACACTTCACCACGCACTTGGGCCGAGCTGGCTAACTCACTAACATGGCCAGTCCTTCCGATATCTCTCTACTCCCGATCTCAAAGCCTGTGAAACCTAAACGACAGGACACGAGAGCGTCCCAAAGCTCGTTGGCATCTAAGATTCTGAGACACAAGGATAGTCTTGGGAAACCGCAGGCTGGACGATTCCTCAAAGTCATCGACTGTCTGCTTGACGGCTCACGGGTGCAGCATATGGATACAGCACATTCTGTCAGGGATCGAGGCTTCCTGGACTCGCTTCCAGAACAGGGAGAGGATGTCATACGTGTCATTCTCGATGGTGATGAGTCAATGCTGCAACCTCTCGGCCCTGAGAGGCTGTACTCGGGACCACAGTGTGTCAATCAGCCGAGAAGTACCTACGCAAGCCGCTTTTCCGACGGTCTTGATGTCTTTGGGGACTTAACGCACGGCAAAACTTACTACTGGCCTCATTTGAGGGACATGGTATCTGGAAATCGACCTCGGCGTTGGTTTTTTATGGACACGTTCGCATATCACAACGAAGAATGTGGGTATTGGAAAGGCGATATGCTCAGCAAGCTGCTCTACACTGGAAGCCATGAGAGCAACGAAGCTTACATCACAGTGGCTCAAGACTCCGTTGGCAGATACATTGGTCAGACCCTTCCTGTGCGTATTGACCTATCTTGACTGACATCGCGTAGTAGTCTGTTTTGCCCCTGGTGCCTCCGAAACGATAGAAATTGGACCTAAATCTACCAAACATGGTCTCTACCACCGTGGTGAGACTTGTGCAAATGCGAACTGGAGATGGTTAGCTATGGTCCGACAAGCGCTGATGTACGACGCACAGTCCAGCCGATGCTCCAAAACCTTTGAACCGAAGGAAATGCTTGAGCACATCGTGTTGCGCATCCTTGCTGGCAGCCATCGTCGAAATATGAAGTTACTTGAGGTTTTACAGGGAGCCGCTGTGCTGAGCATCAGGCGGTGGCGAGTGCATATGTTTGTTTCCCTTGCTTCGAGAAGGAAAAACAAAGCTGACATATTCATAGCGTACGGTCCAGTCGGCCAAATGAGCTCAAGATACTCTCGGAGCTGATCGTGGCGTTGAGGAGCATAGAGAGGACAATTGTTGGTCTATCTATGTCCCTTGACTGGTTGTCCAAGCAAATGCGTACGCGCATCAGCGTGATTACAGCTTCTCCAAGAGAAACAGAGATGACTGAATACCTCGACATTATCCAAGACGAGCGGGAGTATACAGAGCAAGAGATCTCCACGCAAATCAGCTTGCACAACGAGTTGTACAAGGTATTTGCGCAGAAAACCAGTATAGAGCAGGCAAACAGCGTCAACCAGTTGACACTGCTGGCAGCATTCTTCTTGCCACTCTCGCTCGCCGCAGCTATCCTGTCGATGCAGACACGGTTCGCCGATCTGGGTGTTCTTTTGTACGATTTCCTTGGAGTCATGGTGATTCTCATCGCTCTCGCATTATTGGTTGCAGGTTTCAACGCATATGGCAGGAGCTACTACGACGACTTCTTGCACGAAGTGTACTTCGCCCTTCGCGCGTTTCCAGCTTATCCAAGAAGGATAACGATATTCTGGTCGTCGCTCTGGATCTCTGCATCCTTGGTGTCTTTCCTTCTAGGGATGTTAAAGAGTGTGGATCTCGGCGGAACGGTTCTGGGCTACGAAGCTGCTGCTATAGTTGGGCTGTGGCTTGCATCACTTCCTGCATTTTTCCTTTTCGTAAAATTGCGCCAATACTAGAAATCTTACTGCCGATCAGAATCTTGAAGTTGTTTTGTCATATTCCTATGTCTATGTCGTCAAATCGGAGGCTGTCATCTTAGGTTGCCTTCCACCTAAGCAAGGTGAAAGAGTGCTTAGGGAATGTGTAAGCACCCTTGCCATCCCAAGAGCTCTCCTTGATGCCGACCTGCTGGTCTTCAGCTGTGTTGGTGACCTGGACGTGCTCTCCAGTGACAGTGTGAACCTCGACCTCATCCGCGCTGATGCCGCTGAGGTCAACTTCATAGTCTTTGTCCTCGCTGACGTTGGTCACAGCCAAGTTGGTATAACCATCCTCGCCAGCGACGGCGCAAGCATCGAGGTAAGGTGTCTCAATAGTACCACGGATCCAGTTAGGATTTGTGCGGCCGGTGTACTCAGGCGACTTGACGTTCAGAGCGATGGTGTGACCACGCATGTACTTGCAGAAGAGAAGCAGAGGCCACCAGATGGTCTGCTTGATGAGACCATCCTTGCTGGTCATGAGAGGAGAGATGACGTTGACGGACTGTGCGATGTTGGCCATGCCCATGTCTTTAGCCTGGCGGATGAAGGCGTTGAGGAAGACAGAGACAGCAAGGGCGTCAGAAAGGGTGTATTTCTCCTCAGCGCCCTCCTCTCCAGGTGCGCGGACGGGGTCCCAGACGTTCCACTCGTCGAAGCAGATTGTGGGCCTCGGGACGGTCTCGGGGACCTTGTTCTCGATGCGAGCCAGATCGATGAGCGCACTGGTCATCTGGATTGCACGCTCAGCAGCTCTGGGCGCGGTGGCGTTGGGCAGGTGCTCATTGTCCGCTGTATAGATATGGATGCTGTGCATGTCGATGAACGACTTAGTCGTGTCGCCGCTCAATCCGTGAACGGACCACTTGACGCACTGGTTGAGCACATAGTAGTCCCATGATGAGTACCCGGTCTCACCACAGAGAATGAGAGTGATGGTCGGGTCGAGCAGCTTCAGAGCCTTGGCCCATTGCCAGGCCTTCTTTGCGTAGTCCTCCTTGGTCATCTGCTCGACCTGCCAAGGGCCCCAGCATTCGTTACCAAGCGCCCAGTACTTGACCTGCGGTGACTGTTAGCCCGAGAATGGGCGACATAGTTGAGCTTGACTGAACCTACGTTGTAAGGCTTCTCGCGTCCATTCTTACGACGGAGATTGGCATAGTAAGAGTTGCGGTCGGAGTTGCAGTACTCAAGCCATCCAAGAGCTTTTCGATGCACGTTAGTAGCCGATACCAGAGACTTTGAACAAGGGATTTACCCTCGGCCAGTGTCCCGGTGCCAAAGTTTAAGCAAAGGTAGGGCTCAGTGCCAACGACTTCACACCATTTCATGAACTCGTCAGTACCGAACTCGTTGGTTTCTGTGCCAATCCAGGCAAGTTCGGGCCTGCGCCGATCGTTAGCGGACTGCATACACGAAGCACCCAAAACATGTCGATCGGCCGCATGGCAGCAACCCAACATCCAGGTAACGACCACCTGGAAACGGAGCGAGCAAGCTGTCTTACCTTGCAGGCCTCTGGTCCCTGGGACCAATGCCATCCCTCCAGTCGTAAGTTGCAACAAAGTTACCACCAGGGTAACGAACAACAGGCACCCTCAATTCTTGAAATGCCTCAATGACGTCTTTGCGGAAGCCGTTCTCGTCTGACAAAGGGTTGCCAGGGTCGTAGATGCCGCCATAAATGCATCGTCCCATGTGCCTAGACTAAGGTCAATGCGGCTCTGCGCACAACTTTGCCTCTCGCTAGGCTTATTGGTTCGATGCTTACTCTGTGAAACCGCCATAGATGTTCTCGTTGATTTTCGCGATCTTGTTGGTAGGGTGAACGCTGATTGAGGGCTTCTCGCCCTCCAGAATGCTTGTAAATGTTGCCATGCTGATAGTGAATTTTTCAACGAAATGGTAGGTGATTTGGACAGAATACAAACAACATGAGCAAAGTCGGTACCGCGATTCTCCGCGAATAGTGGCATGATACCACGTGAAGTCGCTGAAAGCTCCGATGTACGCAGTGAGCCGCGGTACACCCCCGAAGCTAGTGTCGGATTTAGCTAGCCGTGCTTCGGTGTGATTCGCGGAAAAAGGATGCCTAGCAATGCGACGGAACGATGACACTCTTGTATACGCCCTAGCTGTGAATGGGGAGCTTACCGACGCCATACAACGAGCATCAAACCTTGGCCTCAGAAAAGCCACCAGTCGTCGCTTCATCATCTTCCCGAGCCGGAGGCGCTTTGCTCCATCCAGCAGTCGGGCCACATGCGCCGTGTAGGAAATTGCGGGTCGACGGTTTAGCTAGCGACGAAAAAGCGGAGGCGTGGAGAGACCTGGGGTATCAGCATGTCGGTAAGGTCATTCGACACGGCATCCTCGGTCGGTGGTAGGATTGTACAACAAGCAGGGCAGCCTGTCACTTAGTCGAGATATATAAAAGCATGTGTGGATCGCTGTGTGGGGTTATCATCCCCCTTGTTGCAGCACCGCGGCCTCAAGAAAGTTGATCATTCACGATGGCGCTTCCTCCTAAGTGGTACCAGGTAAGAGGCTCCTGAAGTTCATCGCGCAGACTGAGCAGATGGCAAACGAACAACGACGCATACCTCGAGGCGACGATGCCATTAGCTGGATCCTTCGCAGGTGGTTGTTGCGAGTTGGCTGTGAAGTCTCGATATTTCAATTCTCTGCCTCTTCAAGGTTTCCACGAATTACATACTGACAAAAGTGCAGTTCTTGGTCGGCCTTTTCGCCTCCCTTGGATCCCTCTTGTACGGTTACGATCTGGGTGTCATCGCTCAGGTCATCGCCTCGCAGTCTTTCAATTCCGAGTTCAAACCTCTGCCGAATGAGACTGGCGCAGTAGTCTCAGTCTTCACGGGCGGCGCCTTCTTTGGTGCCGCCATTGCTGGTTTCCTTGGTGACAAGCTTGGACGTCGTTGGACCATCTTGATCGGTGCTGTCGTCTTCTGTCTTGGCGGTGCTCTTCAGACAGGAGCTATGTCTCTGGCGTACCTGTACTCCGGCCGCGCTATCGCTGGTCTTGGTGTCGGTACCCTTTGCATGATCATTCCTCTCTATCAGGCCGAGCTGGCTCACCCCAGCATTCGCGGTCGCGTCACCGCTCTTCAGCAGTTCATGCTGGGTATTGGTGCTTTGATCGCTTCTTGGGTGTCCTATGGGACCTATGTAACCTTAGCCCTGACCCTAACTCGAGGCATAACGCTAACCAACAAAACCAGGTAGGATTCAGTCCCACTGATAACGGCCAGTGGCGCACTCCTCTCGGTATCCAGGTCATTCCCGCTGTCCTGCTCGCCGCGCTCATCCTGATATTCCCGTAAGTTGCTCAAGTAAAGCATACAAAATGGCAAATACTGACAGGCACACAGCGAGTCGCCCCGCTGGCTTATCGACCACGGCAGAGTTGAGGAGGGTCTCAAGACTCTTGCGAGGCTCCACGCCCACGGTGACGAGACCGATGCCTGGGTTCAGGCCGAATTCCAGCAGATTCAGGACCAGATCACCTTCGAGCACGAGCACGAGGCGAAGTCGTATACCGAACTATTTACCGACAGGTCGTGTTTCCGCCGTCTTTTCCTCGCCTGCGCCATTCAGGGTTCCGTCCAAATGACCGGTGTCTCGGCAATTCAGTACTACTCTGTCGAGATCTACAGCCAGATGGGAATTGCTGGTGACGACACTCTGAAGTACCAGGCCATCTCTTCCATCATTGCTTTGATCGCTCAGGCTTTGTGTATCCTTTTCATCGACCATTTCGGTCGGCGCTGGACCCTGATCTTCGGTAACCTTGGAAACATGGTCACCTTCATCATCTCCACGATTCTGCTCGCCGTGTTCCCTCCCGGTTCGAGCAACAACAGCGCTGCCGCTTGGGGATTCATCGTGATCACCTGGATCTACAACTTCAGTTTCAGCGCCACCTGTGGACCGTTGTCCTGGATCATCCCCGCCGAGATTTTCGACACGAAGACACGTTCGAAGGGTGTCGCTATCGCTACGATGACTTCGTTCGGTCTGAACACCATGATCGGACAGGTCACCGGTATTGCCATGAAGAGCGTTGGGTGGAGGTTCTACATTCTGTTTGTTGTAAGTGACATTGTCTCGCGACACACGATTTGGCGCTAACGAAATTTGCAGGTGTGCAACTTCACTAATGCCATCTTCTTCTACTGCTTCCTGCCTGAGACCGCGAAGCGCCCTCTTGAGGAGATGAATTACCTGTTCACCAACGCTCCTTACTTCGTCCCTGGCATGAACAAGCGCGACTGGCAGAGCACCGACATCGAGCGCCGCGTTGCAGAGGTTGAGGCCAAGCAGGGATCCATCTCGCACCACGAGGCTGCTCCTTATAAACAGAAGTACTGAGCACGAACAGAGACGGTGGTCTTCGTGGAACAGGCCCCATATGGTCTTCTAGGAAGCAGCAGCCTTAGAGTAGAAACGAGGAGACAGGATTAAATGGAATTTAGTTCTTTACAATGGACATACCTGTGCCAAACCTACCTGAAACCCATCACACCGCTCGCAGCTCACAACCTCGCTCAGGCGTCCACACCAAGCGTTGTACGACGATCGAGTGACTGCGGGTACGGAAGGGCTCTCCGAAGGACTTCGAAATGTCACCAGTGCATAATACACCAGTCAAGACTATGGTCAGTGGACAGGTAAGGAAGTCGGCGAAGCGGCCGACCTTCCAAAATTAGGGTGCCCCACTTTTGTCATGAGTAAGCATCTGTCTGTGCGCACGCGTCTCTCGACGCGTTCACTGAGCTCTGCGACACAACCACCTCTGACGCAATTGTATGACCTGGCGTGACACCAACGCTTCCACGTTGTCACAACGAGCCTCCAAAAAGGCATTGCAGCTATGGTGAATCTGTGGCCAACCACGATGTTTCCCTGCGAGCCAGCGCCCACACTCCCGCGATTTGCTGCTGAACTTCCTTGAGTAGGGCAACGTGAATATCAAGTGGGCTGGTGAACAGGCATGATTCCAGAAAAAGATCTGCACTTAGGTCGCACCTTATTTGAGACGTCATTTCCAGAAAATGTCTTCTTCCAGACACATATGGATCTCCAGTAGAGCGCTAAGCTGACTTCGACAATGCACCGCAAACATCAATACCACAAGATGGTCCTCCTCACGTAGGGCTGACTCCACTTTACCGTTCAGATGCTCGATAGGTTTTGGAGATCCTAGAGCCAGCGGCTGCCTCCCGCGCCAGCGTCTCACAACCCACGTCAGAAAGTGGCGATGATTGGCTCGTTTCGAACCAAAGTGGCTATGCTGATTTCCGGTTTCAGATTGACCTTCATACGTTAGGCCCTGACCTGCAACTCAGCACTCTGCCAACAACATTCGACGTTCGTTTTCTGCGCTTTAACACAAGAACACTCGCGCTAATATCACCGCCGCTATATTCTACTGTCGCGCTGCTGGCTTCGAGCGCACCGCCACAGGATGTGGTTTAAGAAGAAGGAGGCCGACATTGAGATGTCGGGGATGCAGGGGCGCAAAGAGGGTCCTCCAGAAGAGACGGAATACCGACCCGTGAACTGGAAGAAGATCTTTCTGTCGCCAAAATACATACGTACGCCGTTCGAACCTGCAGCCCTACGCGGACGCTAACCTAGTCAACAGCATGGCACCTCTTGGGGATAGCAATCCTCATCGCCACCGTCTTCATAACGTTGCGCCATGATGAGGTCGTCGCCGTAAGTAGACCCCGTCTTCTCACCTCCTTAGGCCATGTTGACAGTTTGCCCCAGAAACTTCGCCCCTTTTCAGAAAAGGTCCGTGACCTTCCCGCCGGGTGGCTGATTCCGATCGTCATCCTGGTTATCATATCATTCCCACCACTATTCGGCCACGAGATCATAGCGTTACTATGCGGTGTCGTGTACGGACTATGGATCGGCTTCGCAATCGTCGCAGCAGGGACCTTCATCGGCGAAAGTAAGACCTCTCTCTTAACCTCCAATTTCAATATGATGCTAAAAATAGCAACTACAGTTGGCACCTGGTTCGCCTTCAAACATCTCTTCCGCAGCAAAGCTATCAAGCTCGAGCGCACGAACCTCAACTACGGTGCCATGGCGCGTCTCACTCGAGATGGCGGCTTCTTCATCGTGCTCATCATCCGCCTCTCGGCAATCCCGGCACATTTCTCCACCGCCGTCTTCTCAACCTGCGACGTCAAGTTCTGGCACTTTGTCGTCGCGACGCTGCTTTCGCTGCCAAAGCAGATCTTCCTTGTGTATTTGGGCGTCCTCCTCGTACAGGATAGTAACGACAGCGCAATCAAGACAATCATGTTTGGCGCCGTGTTTGTGATCACGGTGGCGATGGGAGTCTGGATCTGGATCAAGATGGCGAAGATTAAGAAAGTGCTGCTTGAAGAGCAGGAGGCTAGAAGAGTCCAGAAGGTAGAGAGTCAGGTGCAGGTCGTGCCAGATGTGAAGAGCGCGTTTGAGAGGCGGTACGACGAAGAGCCGTCTGAGTTCATGCTGCAGCCCACGCAGCCAACGAGGATGGTATGAGCGCTGTGCGCTACCGTCCTTGCTTTGCAGCAGCACAGCATTCATCACTTAATGATATAATGACTTTTGATTTGTTCCTTACTCACGTTCTTCACCTGTCTCTCCAAATCAGTCCCGCCCGAGCGTCATCCACCAGGTCTACTGTATTCGCCCTGATAAGCTCCCGCTTCCCACCGAGCCTCCACAGCCTCGAAAACATGAGGAGTAATCCTCCGTACAAGAGCAGTGGGACGATGATCCGCATCAATACCCTCTCCCAGGTGATAGGGTCTTGCACGGCTGTCTGCTTCCCTTTTTCGCCAGTGCTCCCGTCCTCATCCAAAATAGCACAATACGACAATCTCACCAACACGTGGTGCATTACAATCATGACCACAAGCCCAAGAACTATGCCCTTGCCAGGGGGCACTTGCATTTCCCAAGGCGAAGCAGCGCGACGCCCAAGCATCTCGTACAGATCATCCAGACACAGCACAAGCGCGTGCATCATCCGCGGAACGAGGAGCATCGCCAGTGCCATGATGATGACCTTGAAAACGAGGGTCGAAAGTCGCGTTGCAAGACTCGTCGTGTGTCGTAGTAGAGCCCACGGTAGCGATGATGGGCCGTGGGTCCGATGCGTTGCGTCCATGTTGGGGAAGACTAGCATTGTCGAGGTTGAGCGTGGTGGATGCGTGCGACAGTAAAGTGGTGGTATTATCTCCATGCGCGGTCTGTTCGAATCGTCTGGATGGCTTTGAGGTAGTGGGGTGAGCAATCAAATGGCGCACGCTTCGCGGCGTCGTTGCGAGGAAAGGCGTGGGTTGGTGCGCGCAACAATGTCTTCCCGCGTGCTTGCGTACACTGCCCGACTCTCACAACTCCTCTTTCGTGCGGATCGAGGTGATCCAGTTTCGCGTATCCTTGCGGGTGGTCGTCGCTGGCTGGCGACACCGATGCTGGACGTCTGCTGTGGTAAGGGCCCTCTTTGCCCTGCAGATGTCTCAGCCACAGTATCACAAGCGCTCTTGCAGCGGCTACAAGGCAGTGAGATCAACCCAGCCAGTGTCCCTCAACAGCACAACAGTCTGTGAACCGCGTTTGCACGCGTAGTGTCGCGGCTGTGCCTCGGCTCGAATTCGCAGTTCCAGTGTTTGTTGACCGCGCCAAGCCCACTTCCAGATCTTCAGCAACTGTCAATTCCCAGCTCTTTGATACAGCAGCTTGTTTTCCCATGCAACTCCGCACGCAGCGCCTAAGGTTGAAACCAAGAAGAAGAGTCAGGCGAACAGGTTTGACAAGATGGCGCGCTGTATCTCTTTTAGATCCTCGTGTTCGTTCAGGCACGCCGCTGCGCCTTAGGCGTCCGGCCACAATGCGGGGCAGCGCCAAACCGAAAAGATCCGCTCAGCCCTGCGACGACGCGATCTGATTGGTGCGATGCATGCTTAGAGATGAAGAGGTTAGACCAGGACGGCAGTGGGAAATTGCAAGGCTGGACTGGGGAGATGTTGTGTTGGAGGAAACCAGTTCTTTGTTCACATGTTGTGTTTTCGGTGACATATGTACTATTGCTGCATCGATGGGTCCACGCTGCTAACAAGCGAGTCATGTTTCAGACTGCCTTACCACTGGCTAGTCCTGTCACGACGAGCCCTCATACCATTGGCACCTTCTCAAGTGGTATATCTGAACCATGGCACATTGTCCGCGAGTTCTCGCTCTAGCAGCTGGTGCTCTCCATCTAGTTCCTGTGTGCCCGTTTCTTGCATGACCTTCTCTCTCCGTGCGTTCTCTAGACGGCACCATGTCGACATGAAAGAAGTGAGGCAGAAAGCCACACTGCAGGTGTTATTAGCCAGACCTGGGAAGATATTGTGGGGTACTCACGCAATGATGGCGATCAGAAGACAATGACCCTTGATGTAACGAGGCCCATCACGGCTAATGTAGACGTAAGAAGCGATAATGCCTCCGCAGTTGCCGCCCATAACCTGTCGAGTGTGTCAGTGCATGTCTTTTTGAGCCGGTGAACAAAAAGGCACCATACCTGCATAGCGATGCCGGTTCCTCTCTTCAAGCTTCCTCCAATGTTTGCACTATTCCATGCCATACCCAGCGGGATCTGGGGGTATATGCCGATCGCAGCAAGTACGGTACCGGCGTACTGCACCCTCGGTTTTGCGTTTGCTGCAAGCATAGAGAACCCCGCAATGGCGACGAGCTGAAAGCCAAGCATGAAGATGCCCCGCTTACGGACACGATCGGCGTACCAGCTAGCTGAGATGGTGAAGAAGCAGGCGCATACATAGGGAGGCACTGACATCAGCTGCGCATCGTTCGCTGAGTAGCCCATGTTTCTTGAAGTCGTTAGTAGGCCGTGTAGATGGGGGAAGAACAGGAATACTTGATGATGGTGGGTAGGAACAGGGCGAAGCTGTAGATTGGACAGAAACCAGCCATGCAGATGAACATGAAGATGTATATCTTCCAGTCCTTGATGGCTTGCCAAACGTACTTTGTGTCAAAGTCATTCGACAGGTGGCCGTGATCTTCTGTAAGACGGCGTTCGACCTCCTCACGTTCTTTAGTCGACAAGAAAGTAGCACTGTATACGTCAGCTTGGTCAACGCACTGCTGGAGAATGGAGAGCATTTACGTCGCTGGGTAGTCGTAGATGCACCAGTATGCTATCATGCTAACAAGGATGCTTAGGAGACCCTCAAGGATGACTGGAGCGGTCAGGTACATTCTTGGCTGTCGAGACGACAGGACCTACAGATCCACGACCAAGCGGACTTGCCGCCAACGCCAGACATCTCGGCAATACCTCGCGCCAATATGCCACCAAACGCTCCTGCAAGTGTCGCGGCAGAGAAGAAGAGGGCCATACGGAAGCCGCATTCGTGTCTTTGGTACCATTGTGAGATGTAGTAGTTGACCCCTGGAAACAACTGGCGCCTCGTCAATGGAGTTCTCTGTTCAGGAGTAGTGAATGACGCACACCGCCCTCAAAGACGCCCAGAAATACTCGCGTAGCCATCAGGCCGGAATAGTTCGACACAAAGCCTTGTGCTATCATCGCTGCTGACCAGAAGAACATGATGAAAGACAGCCAAATAGAGGGGCGCAACAACTTCATCATCATGTTGCTAGGGCTGGAGATCGTCAGTCGATTTGTCGACCTGTCTTCGGACCATAACCTTACATCTCAGCCGCTATATAGAACGGGAAGAGGACCGCAAGACAATCGTTGTATTGCAGGCCGTGGAGCTTTAGATCCTGTTCAAGATGATCGAGACGGGCGTTGCCTATGTTTGTTCTATCTAGGAAGCATCTGGAGGGCGTCAGTACCTTTTCTTGAGACAATCGTGCGGGGGCCGACTGACAGAAGGTAGATTAGTGACATGAACGGGATGATATGCCAGTCAAGTTTGCGCAACAGCTTCTTGTTGGCGACATTGTCAAAGCCCTGGCTTTCGATCTCCCTAGTGGACAGATCTGGAGTGGAGGAGACGTCGACCTCTCCTCTTGTCTTTTCTGCTGACATGATGGCGATCGCAGGAATTCTTGGGTACCATCAGGCCAATGCCCCTTCTTTATGTTGTGGATTGCATGCTGAGACCCTGGTGTGCGGTTGCGGTCATGTGCAACCTAGACGCTCAAAAGCTAAGCAGCCCCCATGCAGCTTACATGACTGTTTTTCAAGCTCGCGACATTATTGATGCGGATGTCTAAGCATCGTAGTACACTTTCACCTCGTTGAGGGTAGCATGGTAAGGCGGGCACGGTTGTGCAACCGTAAGCATTCTTTCAATGGCGGGTTGAAGATCAGCCGCTCGGTCGATATACCGCGAAGAATGCGCCTACCAGCCATGTGCTTGAGAACATGGAGAGAAGAAGTTTCTTATCTGACAGCCTCGGGATATTGACGTTGCTTGAGTGGTCAGGCAATCTACTCAATCTGTAGAGCGGCTGACATGCAGCTGCACGCCCAAGACACGTTTCAGATCCACCTCTTTTCTGCGCATTTCGCCATCTGTTGGCGACAAGGTTTATCTGACGGGAACACATGGCTCCCCGGGGCGGGCCTCTTCCTGAGAGGGTGCTGTAGAGTCCAGATTGCGAGAGCCCCTCAGTGCAGCTGGCAATATGAGCGGCGGTACTCGGCTTGCGGTCAAATTATACATCTAGTCAAGACGAGCCTTGCCATGTCAAGGAAATAGTATCCTCCATGAGTGAGGAGTCGAGAACATGGTTTCGTTCAAAGGGGCAGAAGACGAGGGCAAAGCAGGCGCACCTGACTTCCACAATAGCGGTAATATGCCTGTGCATGCATGCACAGAGATCTCAAAATCTCGGGAGGTCTTCAATGATTGCTGACAACCTTTTTGCAGGCCAAGAGGAGCTCTGAGAACTACAAAGGATTGTATATTACGGGATGGTCATGGTATTTCCTGATCAAGCCACAGAGATTCGATTCAACTTTTGTACGTCACGTGCACGCGCGCCAAAACGGGGCTTTTCCGTAAGGCAGCCGTCACGGCTCGATTTGACACTGCCTCGCTCAAACATCAACAATGCCGACATCCAGGAAGCTAGACACGATGAAGTGCGCCTTTTGTCGTCTCGACTATAAAAGCTGAGCGTCCCTGGATACCATCCATCGATCCTTTCCCCTACTTTCTTCCCATCCACAATGGCCGAGACCGGCGCGTCATCTGAGGACATCGCACATGATGATCTCTGTCCGGTGAGTGCCTCGGGAACCGGATACTGCTCTGAGCTCACCCCCTTCAGATTTGTCAGTTATTGCTCTTCACCCCCGTGAGAACACGCTGCAACCACCTATTGTGTGCATCCTGTATGGCACAATGGGCCGACGCTTCCACTACGAATCAGATCGAAGCATCTAGTTGGGACGTCGAACTTGAAGACTTTGACCCCAACTACGATCCGTCGTACGATCTCGAAGCGAATTGCCCAATGTGTCGGACGCACACGGCGGCCTCTCCTGATTGCGCACTGGCAGCACAGCTGGAGCAGAAGTACCCTGCCACATACGCCGAGAGAAGGGTCGAGGAGGAGGTCGACAGAGGCAGTAGGATCGGCCAGAATGGTGTTGAGGGAATCATGATCCTGATCGGCAACAAGCACAGGCTGGTTCGAGGGACTGAGGACGAAAATCAGCACGACTGGACGTTCTTCGTCCGGACCTCGCGGCCAGACCTGGTGGAGGAGGTGCGCGTGGAGCTGGTAAGTCACGTCTTCGGATATTGTACGAAGCCCTTCTGACTGGTTCCAGCACCCCACCTTTCGCCCTCCGCGGGTCGTCTTGCGCCGCGCACCCTACGAAGTTCGTCGACTAGGTTGGGGCTTCTTCACACTCGAAGCGGAGATCATTCTCAAGGCACCGTATACTTGGATCGTTGATAATTCAGGGGAGACGCAGCGCGGTCTCGAGCTCACTTGGACACTCAATTTTACAGATCGTGGGCGACAAGGCCGAGTTCGGGCGAAGGTGAAGAAGCTCGAGGAGGAGGGAGCCCGCCGATTGCGCACCAGGGCGGTACCAGCGCCCGCTCCTAGTGACGATGACGACGACGAAGAAGAAGACGAGGATGAAGACTACGAATCGATTGAAGAAGATCTATCGGAGGACGAGGAAGAGGACATCAGCGAGTTTGTGGAGACGCCGAGACGCCGGTAGGGCCAGCTGCGCCCCAGATCTCCCGCCTGATGACCGGTTGATGCAACAGCACCTTATCCACTCCAACCAGCAGTCGGCAACGTCGATAAAAGAAACCAACCCTCTTCCACTGCACATTGCTATACTCTGAACCAGGTGCGGGCTTAATTTTTGCGGCTTATGAGCTATTTACAGTGTACGGTGCGTGTATTGTACAGATCGTCCGGTTGGGTAATAGTAGGCTAAGACATGGCTTTTCAGGCTTGTGTCGGAGCTTGATTGAGCAGTTGACTACACTCATCAGTGCGCGTGCATGCACGTTTCGACTCCAGTTGCTGATCCAGGAATCGACAGTGTCCATTACAGGCAGTGACTGTCCGGTGCGCCGCGATCGCCGTGTGTGCTTTGTACAACGCATTTGCTACGACCTTTACTCAGCGTCGCCTCGGCCTGAACTTCGAGTGCACTTCGATAGACCCTGTTGCGATGTTCTGGCGATTTAGGGCTGACCGACGAGGCAGCCTCAGCCACTAACGTGTAACCCGGACAGCCCAAAATAAGCTCTGGCATGCATATCGACGTGCCTACAAGCCCTGTACAACGTACATTGCATTAGCCTTTCCATTGTTCATTGACATTCTTGTGCAGACACCCAACAATGACAGGCGCTATATCCAATCGGAGAGCACGCTGACCGACTCGGTCACAAGCTCGGTTGATCCGTATAGCTGTTCTTACATACTTCACACAGACCCAAAGCTCAAGCATGCCTACGGGTAAGCCTGAAGAGGCTCAACCAGTACCTGCGTACTGAAGCCGCTGATGCAGCGGTATACGTGAAATGTCATAAATCGACAAGCTGCGCTGTTCAAGAAGAGCGCCCACCAATCCGGAAAAGACTGCAACATCATACCCCCATCTGTCCATTTGTTCCATTTATTTTTTTCCGTCGCGATGGATCTTGGACGCTACTTCAGTGTGAGGAGGCGCCAACGCTCTCGCGATACGCACGATCATGACGATGAAAGTGTAAAGAGCTATCTTCCACTACTGGCCTCGCCCATCAACGAAGATGCCCGCGAGGCTTTGTCAACACGGCATTCGGATGTTGAGAACATCACAATCGCCACGAGCGGAGCGGAGAGCTCAGCAACAACCAGGCTCGCGGGCAACGGGCGCACAAGCAGTGGTAACATCGTCATCTACAAGCCACATCATGAGGCGAGTAGCATCGAATTGTTCTACGATCTATTCTTCGTAGCAAATCTCGGTTAGTCAGAGAACAGTGTGAGTGTGCAGTCCACTGACTTTTCATAGCCTACTTTACAGCTATGCATCAACACACTGACGCCGAATGTAAGGCCGTTGTCTCGGCGTGCACTCGTTTCGCTAACAGTTTGTAGCGCTTGTCAACTACCTAAAGCTCTTCACACTTCTGTGGTTCACTTGGCTGAGCACCACGTTATTCGACGTGAGATTCGGCATCGACTGCTGCTGGACTCGCCTGCATAAAGCAGTCCAGTTTGGCGTCTTCACTGGCTTCGTCTTTGCTGGACCGGTGTTTGACAAGTACAACAACTCCTACGATAAGGAGTCTTACAGACATTTTGCCATCGTGCTTGTCGTGTCTCGCGCTTGCATTGCTGTCCAATATGCGGTCGTCATGTGGCAGGGGCGAATGTTCCGACAGACCTTGCTGCCGCTGGCTCTGAGCACCCTCGTCTGCGCAGCTGCAGCTGTAGCATATGCCGTCACCTTTGTTGTGTTTCCTCACGCTGCAGTCGGCTTATCAGAGCAAATTACTTGGTACGTCAGGCTATGCCTCCCTAAAGTATGTTTGCTAACAAACATCGATAGGGTTGTCATCGCCATAGTGGAGGGGTTGGCCGTTCTTCTCATTGCCATGATATGGCGCATCGTCAGCTTCAAGTACACGCATATCGTGGAACGCCTACAGCTACTCACACTCATAATTATCGGAGAGGGTATCATTGGTATGATCAAGAGCGTGGCATGCATTACCAAGGGTCAAGCCAAGAACAACTCGACCGAGCTAGGCTCTGTTGTTGCAGCAGTTGTCCTACTGGTAAGCCCTCACAGGTCAAGCTTGAGACGAAACACTAACGTGCGCAGTATCTCATCTACATGCTCTACTTCGATCAATTCTCCGAAGATCGATTCGGTACACTACGCCAGCAGATCTGGTCGTTGCTGCACTATCCACTGCACATGGCTATCGTCATCTGTGTTGAGGGTAACACTTCTCTAATCGTCTGGAACTCCGCAGTTCAAGCTCTCAAGTTCATGTGGAGTCTCGAATGTGAAGACTATTCGGACCCTGCTGATGGCTTCGACAGCGCGAACGCCTACGTTGTATACCTAAACGATAGCATCAACAGCATCAACAACCGCTTCCGAAGCAAAAAGTGGGAAAAGGCCTACGACTGGAACCTCAACTTGACAGCCATCAACAACTATACTGAAATGCATGGGTTTCAGTCTGAGATGTGGAACAACAAAACAGGCGATCTAGTCCGTACGCTCTTCACCAAGGCTCAAGTCTTCGTCTTCGAAGCGCACGCAGATACGCTCGCGAAGCTCAATGCTGTCACGCCAGTCAACCACGCGGCCACACGGAACAGTCAACAAGAAGCATTGTCCCGTTTGGAGGCCATCTACGACGTCTTCAATGCGACCGTCATGTCGTTTTACATTGGCGCTGGTGCGATGCTCCTCGTGCTAGCAATCCTGTACTGGTTCAACAAGATGCACAAGACAAAGTACGAGTTTGGCGAGATGATCAACCGCGTCGTCGTAGGCTTTGCGCTCATCATCGTCGGTGTGGCAACCGTCATAGGCGACAAATCGACCAAGGGCTTCAAGTTCGTAGCCAGTCACTGGATGATAACCATCGTAGTGCTATGCTTCGTTACAGGTACGATGTTCCCTCCGCACTTGCACGGTCTCTTCGCATACCGCGGCAGCGCTCGCATCAAACAGCCCAATACTAACACCCTCCCAGTGCTCTTCCTAGACAACATCCTCCTCGCGCTCTCTCGCAAGACATTGCGCCGCAATGCCCGCCGCGGCACCTCATGGGGCAACTCAACTACTTCCACAACCGACACCAGCACACTCACCCTCCTCCCCCGCCACCCACACAGCCGCAACATGTCCCGCTCACCCTCGCGCTCCGCACCCTTAAGCAGAGTATCCAGCACAACGAACATGCTCTCGCGCACGCAGACACATATCTCCATCGCCTCGCCACCGCTGCCGCAGGAGCATCGGAGGGGACGCAGCGACGTAAGCGACTCGAGACATAATGTGGTGGATTTTGCGTACCATGCACCATCTCGAGCGCATTCGCCGCCGCTGCCGGAGCGCAATCCGAGTCGAGGTCTGGAGAAGAGTGCGAAGGGCAGAGAGCAGCGCCAGAGATTTGAGAGTGTGGGTTCGAGGGCAGAGCAAGGATTTGGTGAGGAGGATTTGCGGAGGCTGGGGAGGGTGAGGACCAGTTGAGTGTGAGTGTGGGATGATGTGGTGTATATATGGTATGCGTGTGTGCTTAGCGTGGCGTTTTGTAAGGGTTGCGTGCGTAGATGCAAGGATGGATCATGGTATCCGTGTATCATTCAAGTAGCAATGAGTTGTAATTCGGCTCCAAAGTCTTGTCCCAGGTCGAATTCAGAATTTGATCTCAGGCAAGATCGTTCATTCCATGCTTAGTAATGTGCACGCACATTTTTGGCCATGATGCTGTAACCACTTTCGAGCCCCAGAGCCAGAGGCTGATACTATACGCTCCCAACTGATGTATGTGCAAACCTCAGCCGAATTGGGAATTCCTGATCAGACGCCAATGTCTTCTTGGCCCATATGAGCTACGAAACGTTCTGTATGTATCTGCTCTTTTGTTGATCTGTCGCTCCACATTGCCTGGCTAAGCATGATAGCCAGCCTGCTCTGCTCAACTGGTCTTGCCCGATAGTCTTTTCGATGATGCGCGCAAATGCTGAATTGCAGGGCCGTACGTGTTATCCGAAGCCTCCAGAGTTGTCGATGCTGAAATGAGCGATGATATTGACGTCCTGTCGCAGTCAGCGCTGCGTATTCTGTGTGATCAAAAATCGCACCGACTGCTAAGAAGTCGCTTCCAAATGCACTGGATGAAGCTGTCCAGACTATTGACCCAGTTGCTCACACTCGATGATGCGATCTTCAAGACCCAAGCTCGTAGGTCCGCTATCTGTTAAAGTCCACTTCCCCGGACCCCAGATATCAATTCATACTCATCGGCCCGGCTTTGGCCTTCCCCTCTTCAAGCCAGCAACTCGTGCGCCGTGTTCCACACCCTGTATAATCTTTGTTGCTCGCTCTTATTGCCAAGAACAACCCCGGGTCGTCCAACGCCGTTGAAGCAATCACTCGAAGCCGTGCTCAACTCTGCACTCGGCTCTCCGGCCGCGGTCGCGACGTCAGCCCAGCATCCCGGGCCCTACTGATTGGCGTGAGGCCATCGCACGTGAATGCGGGCGCTTTACGTAAGTCGGCGCGCTCCGAGGTGCTACCGCCCATGGGGGCCCTCTGCCAAAATCTGGGCGGCCAAGTGGAGAACAATTACCGTGG
Organism: Didymella glomerata; assembly: GCA_030271015.1. Taxonomy (NCBI): domain Eukaryota; kingdom Fungi; phylum Ascomycota; class Dothideomycetes; order Pleosporales; family Didymellaceae; genus Didymella; species Didymella glomerata. The sequence goes on from JAJOHN010000008.1 coordinate 929,043, forward strand.
TCCCACCTGCGTGAATATCTCGTTTTGGCAGAGAGACCGTACACAATACAACCGGTGTGTATTGAGGTAGCAGCGGGGCGGAGGCGGAGTGGAATGCGTGAACGACGTCAGCGGCTGACGGTGCCCCCGTGCGGGTTCGTTGTGTGCTGCGCCAAGATGTGCAAGCCTGCAGGTATTGGAACTTGGTGAGGCTTGCTGTGTCGAGATGCAGAGTGCGTGCACAATAGCAGCGTAAGACCCCTTATCTTTCGTGGCGAGGAAAGGGTCCATTTTGATCGAGCAACGGTTTGCCTGAGATCAACAGGGACAAAATGGGTGGGATCCTTATCTTGGCTTGGTGGGCCTGCGTAGCGCACTGTATCCGCTTTTCCGCACAAGCGTGTCAACCGTCTTTGAACCTCGAGTGCGCAGCAGTGTACGCGAGATTACTGGCGCAGAACGTCGAGTGCTGCAGGGCGTCGTATTTGCGGATGTACCGCACCAGCCGCGGCCGTGATGGAATTTGCACGAGCAGACTGCTACTCACGTGCAAATTACCGCAAGTTAAACGTTCTGCTGGTGGGATGGGGCCGCAACTTACACACCTTATGTTCGGCAGGTGGATGCGGATGCTGTTTGTTGTATACAACATTCGTAGTCAGGCGATGAATACAACATCGGCGGGCAACAATCGAGCCGTGCAGAAGGCGCAGTCGTTCGAAAGCCAACTTCTTGAGCTTTCAAGCAAGTCTTAATCCTGCATTGTATTTGTCGCCAAGCTCTTCCCTTCAAAAGTCCATCTTTTACTATTTGCTCATGCCACTAATCATGCCCGACAAATCTTCGCATAGGCTCGACGGTGACACCATCGAGGCAAGTAGTGTTGTGGTTCAGGATGTTGTCGCTAGGGTGGAGGAAATTGTTGCAAAGGGAGGTTTGTCGCAAAGGATTGTCTCGAGAGGTCGGGATCATGCTGCATTGGTAGAGACCATCAAATGTCGCAAATCAGGACTCTCTGCTTGTCGCAAGGGTAAAAAGCAGAAGAGCCTTCCATCACCTGACACGATCGGTAGAGGCTGATCTTGTAGCGAATGAGTATTGATTCGTTACGAACGAGGCGCGTTTGCGCAAGCATATGGGTATCTATCCAACGAACGTTAGATCATAATCAAAGCAAGTTCAGACGATGTATCGCCAGAACTTAAGCATCATCAACTCGCTTGTCGACAGGGACGTTGCGCTTGAAGCCAACGAGCTGGAGCATCTCAGTCCAGAAGCCGACGGGAGGAGTGATAAAGGAAGCCTCGTAGATGTCAATGACGGGGGCGTCCCAAACAAGGTCGACCTCGTGAGGCTTGAGCCACTTAGTCTTCTTATACAGCTTCCAGAAACCGAAGGTAAGGGGCGCAAGGAAGACCATAGTGTAGTAGGTGAACAAGCCCTCGATGGTGAATTTGCCAGGCAGGAATGTAGAGTAGCCGTAGGCGCCGAGGACCATGATGAGGACGATGAGTCCAACAATCGTGCCGTAGGGCTGGAAGAATCCTGTGTAGGGAAGGGTCTTGCGGTCGAGACCCTGAGCCTTGCAGGCGCGGTAGAAGCACAAGTAAGTGATCATCATAGTGATGAAGTTGATGAGGCCGCCAGCAGTCACAATGTTGACCAGCCAGTTCAGGACAGTCGCAGCGCTGTCTGACAACTGCAAGAACGACAAGAAGGGGAAGATCATGACAATGGCGAAGCAGTAGATGGGCACACCGTTCTTTGTGCACTTGCGCAGGAACTTGGGGGCACGGCCTTCGATCGCAAGCGAGTAAAGGGAGCGAGTGGCGCAGTATGTGTAGGTGTTACCGGCGGAGAAGATACTGGTGACCAACAGGGCGTTGACGAGGTGAGGCAGTCCGTTGATGTTCAGGTTGGTCATGGCAATGACGTAGGGAGAGGCAGCGGCGCTCTTCTCTCCGGCTGTAAGGACCTGGACGAGGGTAGGGTCGTTGTAAGGAAGAACAATGCCAACGCAGAGAGCTCCGAGGATGAAGAAGGCACCGAATCGGAAGTAAACGGTCTTGAACGCGTTCTTGATGTAGACACGCGGGCGCTTGGCCTCGCCGGAGACCATTGAGATGTACTCGGGACCGACAATGCAGAAAGAGGCGGCCCAGAGAGCACCAAGGAAACCCTCGAAGCGGCCAAGATCACCTGTGGACCACGCAGCGCTGCCGAAAACGCCGGGATCGCGCCAGTATCGGAAGCCGTATGCGTCCTTCTGTGGGTTACCACCGACCATCTGTATAGTGTCAGTATTGTTCAGTCTCGCCTCGGAATCGGATTTCGCTTACAGTGATGAACGTGAAGCAGTACAAGATGAGAATCAAGAGGACCTTGCCACCAGAGAGCCAGAACTCTGCCTCTCCGTACGCTTTGACAGCCAAGACATTGCAAGCTCCGTAGAGCACAATGACAGCGGCACACACTGCAGCTACGGGAATGTCGTCCCGCCAGTACTTCAGAACAAGGTTGAGCGCGGTGATTTCGAAAGGAATGAGCAGAGCCTCGTAGAGGAAGAAGTTCCATCCAACCATGAAGCCTATTTTAGGTTAATCCATTGAGCGTGTTGGCAGGACAGTGTGGTTTACCAAAGGCTTCGTCGACCCATTTACCAGCCATACGAATAAAGCCTCCAGAGACGGGCATGTAAGTTGCCATCTCAGCCATAGAGTTGTTCACAAGCGCAATCACGCAGGAGTATCCAGCGTAAGCGATCAACATGCCGAGAGGACCACCCTTATTGAGAGCACCGCCGATACTGACGAACAGCGCGGTACCAATGGATCCGCCGATAGCAATGAGCTGGATCTGACGGTTTCCAAGATGGCGTTGGAGGTCATCGGCGTTGTCAGTCACGGTACCGTGTTGAATATCATGGTCGCCGCCATTATTGTAAGTCTCGCGGACGAATTCGCCGGAGTACTTCTTCTCCGCGGTAGTCATGGCTGCAAGGGTAGTTGTCGCGCAGGCAGTGTTGCTTGGGATTGAAGTCGCTTAGGTATTGTGGCTTTGGTTTGTCGCTTTGGAAGAGGGCAGTGTCGCGTGAGGTGAACAGCAGTGTCGCTTGGCAGGTGGCGCAAGAGAATCGACGTCAAGTCGAGAGGTTGAGGGAGCCGAAGCTAAGTATAATTGAGTCGCACCGAAGACAGTGGACGTGAAATGAGCTGTATCGCGGAGTAAAAGTCCCGTACCACCTTATCAAACCAGTCTCCCGGGGTGAGTAGCACAGGCTTTATATGAAAGCAGGCGCGGGTTATCTCTCCAGCGCCCTGCTGGTGGATCCGGTCGATGGTGAGCGAAGCATGCGGCTAAGGGTTGGAAGCGGATAGGCGTTATTCTGGGCAGACGGAGCCAGCTAGCCAGATGTAGCGTAAGTCAGCTCGACCCATGGAGCTGGGCATGGATCGTCGGCAACGGCACAGAGTTTTCACGACCCCGGACACGCGAAAGACCCCGCTCGATGCGTCTGCACGTCGAATCAAGGCCATCCGCTGGAATGCACCAAATAGTGGCTGTGCTTTAGTCAGGCGTTCTGGGCGAAAGATTTGCCTTGTTGCAGTCGAACAGCGAAAACGGCTTACCGTCAAAGTAATAGAAGGCGCCTGGAACAGATCGCGCGTGGGTCAAGGCTGCAAGTATCCCTCACTATTGCTGGGATCGCTCCAGTGAAGGTGAATGTTTCGATCAGCCATCTCCGCCGCACGCAAATGGCCGTAGCAATTCTCCATTGCGATGCCTGTCCATTCAATTCAAAGACGCTGATGGTCTTGGTGTGCCACCAGTCTTTAGCGAGCCATTTGTCACACCTGACCTTCTGCGAGGGCTCAAGTTTGCCTCTGGCTGTGCAAGCGCAGTCTGGTGTCCGGATTTTCGCATCTTTTGACGGAAAGAGGTCGCCTGATGCCTGCGCGACAAGTTCAGCGTAAGGACTGCCGCGGGCGCAGTGAATGTGGCTGTTTCTTGGTGACAGTAGGTGCGCATTGACCCTGTTGATATCGACTGCATCTTTTTGACAATTCTGGAAAGTCATCAGACGACGGTAAGCGGCTCAAACGAAACATCCCGGCCCTCGTGGAGCTGTTGATAGCCAAGGCAGACAGGGATGCAGTGTTCGACTCGTGTGCCAGACGTTGTGCATTTGCCTGAAACCACCCGCGGCTATGCTGCAGTTGCCAAGAGCAAGTTGTAGTCGATGGTATTTGCGTCATTTGTTGGCCTCGGTCGGGTCTTGTGCATGTGGTTGGATCGCGCGGACTGTTCGAATTCGGTCTATCGCAACCTGGCGGTTCGTCGGTATAGCGTGTTGAAAGGCTGCTATCGACATTTCCGGCGCTCAATCAATTGCAGACGAATGCCGAGCACAACGGTGCTTTCCGTGTACCTGTGAACGTGAAGGTGATAATGAGCGTGCTGCAATCAGTCGTCCAGTCAAGGGCGGTTTTTCAGATCTGTCTCTGCGGCGATTCGGCAGCGGCTTCCCTCCAATCATGGTCATTCCGGTTGCTCCAAGGTGCTAAGCGTGAGACCCTGCACTTGCAAATCTAGATAACAGTTCAGCCATAAGAACTCAAGAAGAGCAAGGCGACAGATATGAGAAGTGTCGTGAAGGAATTTTGGGATGAGTCGTGGTTTTGTGCATGCGGCAGGCATGCCGGAGCTCGGAAAGGCAGCTGTAGTTCTTTGTTTACTCCGCGACTTCTTTGTGGAGAAGTTTAGTCCGAGAGGAAGGCACCTTTCTCTCAACACCAAAGGCGAGGATCCCAACGCGCATCTTCATCCAGACTCTCGATTGAACAGTCAAGTCTTCAGTTGCGAACATACACGTGCTGAGTGGGAGCCGCACCACGATCTCGCTTCTGATCGGGGTGGCTGTCCACGACAAGTGCCGGCCCTTCACAGCCCTGGCATTAGTGCCAAGCTGGAACCTTCGAGGACGCCGACACTGCACCTCTTCACAGTCACCAGCGCACGAGCTGGCTCGTTACAGCGTTATCACGAACCTCAGTTCTGAGTTAAGTCCCGCGTTGCCACTATCTAAGGCCTCGCGGGTAGACCAAAGGCGGCTCCAATGCAGCCACGTCCCACCCCCGCATTCTCGGGTTCGGGAGAGAATCTCGAGTATCTTGCCTGCATTCGGCATGCATTTCGATCTCCAATCTGAGGCTGGCGAGTTCTCGAACCCCAGCAATCTCCTGGGAAAGATAGCTGAATTCGACCAAGCTGACCAGGCACACGGACGTCCACGCGGAGCCGCACGTGCTTATCAACACCATCGACTACGTTCCCCGGCGGGAAACAGATGCGCTGCACTGTGGCTGCGCGTCCTTATCCGCAAGGTTCAGAATCGCTTCGGGATCTGGTGCGATGTCGTGTGATCAAGACCACTCAAGGACCGCTCAGCAGTAGCTTGTTATCTGGTGGCTTGAGCAAAGGCTGGGCAAGCAACTCGATGAGACGATGTGCGAAGATCACTTCTTGGCCGCGGAGCGTCGATGTCAGTCTGCGTTATCATACATGAGATGTCCGCGACTCAAGTTTGCGCAGCGATCGATGGCACAGCTGCAATCAAGCAGGCTCTCTGAACTCTGACGAGCTTGCGCTGTACCGCACCCAGGTGCCTCCGAGCAGCGAGAAGTAAAGCATCCCGGAAACACCTAGACTGTTCTTCGCTGATGCGCGCACCCACCAAGTTTTCAATCCGAGTCCTCTCCTTGACTGACATGTCGAGCTGGTGGAGTTGGGGGAAACCCCAAGAACCGGAAGGTGCAAATTATGCGTAGGTTGTCAGCCGCACGTGCGGCAACTGAATTTATATGCGAAATGCCTACGCTCATCCATAACGTTCGAAAGATGGGCTTGAAGGCCTTCTACACATCGCTAGAAGCACTGCCTGAGTTGAATGACTTATACGGAAAGCTACTTTCATGGCCACCATCGACCCCTCATATGGCATAAGTTGCAAGCTCAGGAGGTGAGCCTTAAAGTGCACGCCAGCCTACAGTTCGTACGCTTGGAACGAGCATCGGGGCGTGGATCAAGCTAATGAAGCGCTCGACGCTCAAAGAGAAGGCAGACTTGGATTTTCGAACGTGCCTGCACCGCACAACTCACTCACAGTCTCTCCAAGCTTGATTCTTGCAACCAGACGACAGCACAGTAGGAAAGATAGCGTGTTTTTGTGGATCGACGTCATCTGATCAACCAAGCGGATGACGATGAGCGGACAGACCAAGTCGCCCTGATGGGAAGCATATACCAGCGAGCATCCGAAGTCATCATTTGGCTTGGCGAACAGGAACATGAAGTCGACCTTGGCGAGTGCTTCAGGGCGAGTACTCGCGAGCAGTGCAACACTTCGACTGGAGTGTACCGGACACGGTGGAGAAGCCCGTGAGACGCTACATTGCAAGCTACTGCACGTTGAGGGACGAGTATCGGAAAGAGATGAGTATGACGAGAGAGACGAGCATCCTGGTTCCACCAACCAAAAGACGGATATTCATGGAGCGTTCTGTCTTAGTTGACTTCTCAAGGCAGTGACTCAAGACACATCGTATTCTAACATGACACTCCAGTCTCCTCGGACGATACTTCAATCACGACTCAATCTTTTACGCAAGTCCTCACAGAAGGTCGATTTCGCGCCAAATAGGCTGCAAAGGTCACCAAAGGCTTGAGAGCTATAATGAAACGAAGTCGGATAGGTATATATCTCGGCTTATCAACTATATGCTGATGTATATAGTAGGATCGCGCCTGGGTTGTGCACGAAACGTGCTGGCCAGAAAGCTACCATTGTCTATGGCACGCTATCTGCACCCTGGAAAATATTCGCTAAGCTGCGATCGGCGTGTCAGAGCACTTGTCCGGTCAAGACCACGACCAAAAGCTGTTTCGAGAGTAATCCCGTGCGCCAGATGCAGACTCTCGACTCCATTCAAGTACCGGTGACGCGTTGGACGGATTCTCAGCAATCGTTCTCTCCGGAGCACACACGGCGAGAGCACAGGACGCTCTCTAGTATCCAGTTGTTGTCTCTCCTTTGAAGATTCCGTATACGAAAAGCGACAGATCCTCGCGACAAAGTGTTCGCCCTTCATTGGCTGGCCACTGCTCGTGTCCGCCCTCCACTCAGCATCAATTACACCATGGCGAAGCGAGAAGTGTTCATAACAACCACTTCACACATTATCGAAAACACACGACCGTGCCGATTTTACACGGTAATGCAGTGTATGCATCCACTGACAACGCTCGTTCACCGCAGGGCGTGTCGATCACATCAACAGGAATCGAAGCTGATATGGAACCACAACGACCGTCTTGATGCCTGGGCAGCAGACTGGAGCCAGCCACCAACTCACAGTGCGACGGAGCCAGAGAGATAGTCCCGCTTGATCATGACTCTGCCAGCGACCTTACGATTCCATGCGTATCCATGGCGACGACGTGCTGGACCCAAACAACACATTGCAGGAACCGCAGCTTCCGCGCAGAACACGTGCTACCGCGCACTTCTACGCGCCTTCGAAAAGCACTCATCTCGTAGCGCATCTGCTGGTTGGAGCATACATCGCACCAGAGGCACCGCCGACGTCCAGTCTTCCACGCAGCTGCTCGCGGGGCGCCGCTGCACATGCTCGGCGGAAGCAGCCTTGGTGAACGAGAGTCAGGGACCATGGCCAAGGACCATGGCATAGATCAGACCGTGCCACGATCGTCCCTTTAAAACCCGGCTTACCATACCACGTCCAAACAGTACGAGCAGACACCCATACTCGGCGATGCCACCACGAACACCGCCAGAAGACGAGGCCAGACCACGAGCGAAAGGCTCTGATCTGCATTCCGTACGCGCTGCCTGCCGCTCTCGAGACTTCTTCACGTTGCAAGACCCCAGGATACGTGCTGCCGATGCGTCGAGATGCAAATTGCCCCAGGACACCGCTACACCCCTTGGCCAACAGATGCAGAATGTAGACCTCATCCGCGCCGGACGGTAGCAGAGTCCCACTGATAACCCGCGCAAGCAAGCACGGCCCGAACACTGGCAACGCCGGATCCCGAGAAATACAACAGTCGTGCATGAGAAGCACACTTGGTGCGCAGGGCGATCAAGCCATCAGCGCGTACTCAGAGGTGCCGCCTTGAGGTTTGGGGAGGAAGGTATTTGGATACTGAGTCGACTCGCTGGAAGGCTTGCGGACGAGAAGCGGGGATGGGGAGCAGGCTCGTTGTTCAGATGGATAGGAAGAAGCGTTATAGTAGAGAATTAGGTATGTACGCTGCTCGAAAGCCTTCGCCAATGCAACGCAATGCAATGCTATTCCCCATGCTCACCGCTATACTCGCCCCTCAGAACTCACATCCCTATTACGCCTGCGCACTCTCCTCGATCCTAAAATCACTCCCCCCGCTCCTCTCCTGGACCCTCTCGATCTCATTCTGAATAGCAAGCACCCAATGATCCCTCTCAGCCCTACTCCTCGCTCTAAACACCACACTCCTGCCCTTGGAACCCAGTTTCGCCACCCTCTTAATCCTCGTCCTCTTGCCCTCCTTGCGCTCCTGCTCACCACCCCCAGCGCCCTCCTCAGCCCGGAACCAAGACTTAGCCTTGCCGTGCCAGATGACAAACGTAGTCATAACGTCCTCATCGGTGCTGGTCCAGCCGTCTCCGAGGTAAATACGGGGCAGAGCGTGGTGACCGGGTTTATTAGCGTCGAACGTCTGATTCTGATATAGCAAATCGCTCTCGGTGAGCAATCCCGAATAGACATAACAATCCCTGAGATCGAGGTTCGCGATGCGCTCGTGGTGGATATGCTTGAGCTGCTTGCCAACTCGACTTCTGAGTACATCGGCGAAGATGATCAGCTGGCCGGCAGCAAGGAGCACACTGCACCGCGTAAATGGCGCGTGGATGCGGGGTTTGCGGTACAGCATGCCGCTCATATGGATGGAGCGGCAGCACGCGATGCCGCACATATTGTAGAGCATGGGGGAAGCGAATGACTGTGTGACTTCCCATTTCCGTGCGAACTGGCCGATGTGCGCTTCGCCTTCCTCGTCGATGTTGAGCGCGCTGAGGTTGCGGGCGCGCGTTGATTTGTAGAGGGTGATGTCGGCGGCGGTGCGGTGTCTCCAATATTTTGCGAGCGCGCGCAGGTGCGTGAGCCAGTGCTTGCGGTGGGGTTGGGAGGCGGCTTGCAGGCGGATGATCAGCCCGTTTTTCATGACGAGTTCGAAGGTCCGGTCTAGGTCGATGTCGCTTGTTGCGCCGTCTTCACCGCGTGAGTCGTCCATGTCGACGTCTTCGTCGAAATCTACGTCCGAGCCGGGCTCGATCTCCTCGTCAACAGGACTGGCGCCTAGTCTCGCCTTACGAACCTTGACGATGTCGGCCATGTTGATGTATCCGTCACAGTTGAGCAGATTCTGTTCCTTGCGCTCGAACTCGTCTGCCGCGTCCTCGTCGTGCAATCTCCTGGACTCTGGCGTCCCCGTGTGTCCTTCACTCAGCCATTCGATCTGCTTATCGTGCACAGGGTAGGGATTGACCGCCCAATTGTCCGGCGTCTTGTCCTGAATCGCCTGCGATGTAGGGACTGCTGCGTTGCTGGACGTAGGAAGCCTGGGCGGAGGAGGAGGAGTTGCCTTGGTGGGTCGTGAGAAGACGAGATACTGATCGTGACTGGCAAAATACAGCTGCTTGTGGTACATCAACCCCATGCGTTTGGCTCGCCCGCGTTGTCCAGTCAGTCTGATCAGGAAGCCCTCAACGGGAACGGGCTCAGTCAACGTCTTGTGCTTCTTGCGAGTGACCGTTGTCGTAGGATAATGGGTCTTCGGCCGCAGTTCGAGATCGTGCGATTTCAACATGGCGATGGTGCCGTACATCTTGCGCTCGTTGGCTCCATGGATCCACTCCAGACGGTCGTAGCGCTTCCATGCAAGCCCTATTCGCTGCTCCTTCGTCCAGGCTTCCAGCACCGTCGCCCACTCAGGCGCGTCTTCCAGCTGCTCGAGACATTGCCGGATCAGTTCCTGGGCCATGGCCTGTTCTTCCTGCATCGTCTTCAAGATAGCCTCCTCCGTGTCGTCGGCGTCCTGAACCTGGCTTTGCGAGGCTTCCAGCTTCTCGAAGGGGTTGGCGATGCGCACACTGAGACTCATGTCCGGGATGTTGATCTGCAGCTCCGAGGCGCGGCGCCATCCGAGGATATTGCGCAGGAACGTGTACCACTCGACGGCATTGGAAGCAGTCCGCGCCTGCATGATGAAGATCAAGGTCCCCCTAGAACCGGGCATCGACACAACGATGGACTTGTCAAGCGACGAGTACATGTTCACCTTACTAGTCTTGCGGCCGAGGGGTATTTCGTATGCTGCACGCTTGCCTGCGCCCGCCTGCTCGATTTCAGGGATTACCTGGCACTGTTAATACAAGACACAAGCCATGGACGCGCTCGCTTACTCTCGTCTGATAGAGCTGCAACAGGAAATCAGCTTGTTCAGTGTGACTGTGCCGGCAGACTATCATATACTCGCGCCACTTGTCCTTGACCCTGGAGACGACTCGCTGGTTGGCGTTCTCGTCAAAGTCCTCGGGCACTTCGTCTGCAGCGTCGACGCGGACCAGCATGCGCTCCATCTTCACGACCAGGCCGTCCTTGATGCTTTTCCGGCGCAGCTTCGTGCCGGCACGCTGGATGGTCAACTGTGCTTTCTTGGCCTTGAAGTGCACCGCCTGGCGCTTGGAGTCCTCCGGGATGTCGAACTTGACGAGGTTGCGCAGGTTCGACCCTTTGCGCGACAGATCTTGTGGGGGCTGTTCAGCGCCGTTGGAGGTATCCGACTTGAACAAGCCCATGGTCGAGCGCCTCTTGGCCCGCGCGAGGATGCCTTGGGGCGGAGGAGACGCGGGGACTGCAGCATCAGCGGGCGCCGGTGCCTTGTTCAGGTCAGCCTTGCGCAGTAGAGAGGAAGTGGAGTCGGCATCTACCGAGGGCGCTCCTCCTGTGGTAGATGCCGCCGCCGCGTTGCTCGTCACTGCAGACAGCGGCTGCTTGCCCAGCGACCTGCTGCGGTCCGGCCCGTCCTCGCTGGCAGTGGCAGGCACCTGCAGGCCGCTCACCAACGGCTGCGCGGGCTCCTCTGCGCGAGGCGTCTGGGCGTCCTCCTCCTCCGACTCGACTCCCTCCACGGTCGGCATCGACGACGCAGTCACGAACGACTTGGTGCTCGAGCGGTGGGGCAGCGGCGGCTTCGCGGGGTCGTCGTCCTCCTCCTGGTGCGTGTAGACGCGCAGGTCCTCGTCGTCGACATCTTCGGGCTCCGACGGCGCGTCAACGAACTCATCCGCCTCGCTGCCCACGACAACATCCCCCTTCTGCGCCGTGGTCCGCGGGATCTGCATGGCCGGTGGCGTGCTGCTGCTCGCGTCGCCACTGGCGCCGCTGGAGGCATTCACATGGCTGTCCGGCGCGCCCTCCTCCTCTTCGACGTCGAGCTCCTCGGGCTGCGGGAAGCTGTGCTGGAAGAGCGCAGACGAGCTGGGCCCCTCGGCTCCGCTCAGACGGCGCTGGCGGGCATCGCGGGGGTCGGACGAGAAGGTGGCGGCGCGGTTCGAGTAGTTGATGCGCAGGTGGTGCTTGTACCAGTCGCGGCGGTGCTTGCTCAGCCAGGCCGTGGGGATGGGCCCGATGAAGAAGCGCCGCGACGTGAGGTAGAGGTGCTCGGGCGTCGCATGCTGCAGCTTCTGCGCCGTGAAGGACTCGGGCGACAGAGGGCCAATGTCAGGCTGCTGGTGCCATGCGTGCGGCGCCTGCTCGGGGGCGGGCATCGGGCGCACGTCGATGTCGCGCTGGGCTCAGCCTGGAGGTAGTCACGGAGATGGGTTGGTGTCTCGCCGCGGGGGTCTGTCGCAGAGTCGAGGCTCACATGCACCGCACGAGAGTCAGACACAGATGCTATGTTACACTAGACATTAGGATAGGAATAAAAGAAGGGCAGCTGCAGCGCAGCACGTTGAGAGTGCCTGCTGAGAAAGCTGGGCGCGGTTCCCTCAGTAATAGGAGCCGTCTCTCGTCATGCCGCTCCGCCCCTGCGCCAATCATCTATTGATCGGCCCGCCCAGACTGCCTCCAGGTAGCAGAAACGGCTGGCTGCAAGAGTGGAAATACTGTAGTCGCCAGGACTATCATCCAGTTGCAAGAGTCTCGCAGAGTTCCTTTGACTGCCTCCAAAATTCCTGCTATGTATGGCTTACCGCCGGCTTCTTCTGCAGCCGGAGAGACGGCGACTCCACGCATCGAGACTGCTATAACCTGTTGTTGATATAGATGGCCTGTCTATGCATGTTTGTGTTGCAATTGTTTGTCTCTCTCCTCCAGCACCGCGTCTTGAGCTCTACTATCTCTCTTGCCTACTCCCAAGACACCAGCAGCGAACCACGCCGGTAGCGAGCAAAGCAGCACCCACTCGACGGCCCACGGCTCCGGCGGCATATTCTCCACTTAGTCGTAGCAAAGATCGCGGCACATCGCACCGTCCGCAAGGCTGTCTTCGCATACTATCTGACCAATTCCTCTTCAGCCCTGCGCAACGCATGTGGAGCCCAGCCGAACGCAACCAGGTCAACGGCCTCACCACCACGCCGCACCGCCGTTTTCGTTCCATGGTCCCTCCCCGGGGGCCGCAGAACAGATCTTGGTTCGCAAAGCCCGCCTTGCGTTTTGCGGTCACAAACCTTCCCCATGCGGCAACTCAGCCTCAAAACTGTCGATTGCCTCCTCGGATGATCGCCTTTGTGGCGCCGACGGACGGGGATCTTCCTGGTGTGGGTCTGCATGTTCAGTAATCACTACGACCACTACGACCACTAAGCTGGGCTTTGACGGCACTATCCGTCTCTGTGTTTTGAGTGTTGATGAGGTTGGAGCCGCGGAGCCGCATGGTCTTACCTTTGGCCGCGTCTTTAGCGCTGCTTCGTGCCTGTCATTCACTTTATAGGTACTGCAGATTGCATCTTTCTTGGTACATGCAAAACGCAGCAGACCAAGACCAGTAGGATCAGCGAAAAGTCCAGCGTCACAACTACCGGCATCGAAAAAGACCGCATCGCTGCAGCATCGTTCCGCTCCTGCTGTTTGTATAACCAGAAGGGTTTTGTCGACCAATGACGTGCCCGGTCACTGCAGGTATCCATGTAACCCCGCTGCATAGTAGAAGGATTGCTGTTCTTGGCCTCACAGCCTCGTGAAAAGATTGTTATAAAGGTCTGGACGGCTTTCCGTTGAGTCTGGTTCTAGCATGCCTCACGATGATTTCTAAGAAAGGCTGTCTTTTAACACTTCTGTCTACAGCCAGTGCACTACCAACGCAGTGGAGAACGGCAGTCGTCAAGCGTGATGCCGCGGATCTCGAAAAAGAATACGACTACATCGTTGGTAGAATTGTCCAGTGTCATCTTTGGCTTACACTAACACGCACCAGTGGGCGCCGGCACAGCTGGCACAACAGTGGCCGACCGGCTCACAGAAGATGGCAACAGTAGGATCCAATGGTACCAGTATCCACTCTCGAAGCCGATGGCTTACACTCTGCCGCAGAGACCGTGCTGATGATCGAGTTCGGCTCCCTTGCCCTCGACGACTCCTTCATGCCCCCGTGGAACGTCCCAGCATCCGAGTTTCTCTACAACATAACGTCCGTACCGCAACCGCACGTCGCCAACCGCACTTTCCCCGTGATCAACGGCCGCGTAGTCGGCGGTGCCAGCGCTGTCAATGGCCAGATCCACAACCGCGGAAGCCGTCGCGACTACGATTCCTGGGCCCAGTTTCCCGGCAACGAAGACTGGGGCTGGGAGAGCTTGTATCCGTACTTCAAGAAAAGCTCGACATTCCACGAGCCCACGGAGGAGATGAAGCAGTTCGGCATGACGTACGACCTCGCGGTCTGGGGCAATTCGACGCCTATCCATGCCGCCTTTCCTGCATACCAGTATCCGGGGCAGCAGATACAGTGGAAAGGATGGGCTGAGAAAGAAGGCGTGCAGGTCCAGCAAGAACATGCGAATGGGAATGCTCATGGCCTGTTTTGGGTTCCGACGGCTATGGACCCAGATAAGGCGTACAATCGTAGCTTTGCGGGGATTGGGCATTGGCTGGAAGTGCAGCCCAGGCCGAACTACCACCTGATCACAGAACACAGGGTTGTCAAAGTCGACTTCGAAGAGAGTGATGGTCTCCAGAAGGCTGTCAGTGTGGTGATGCAGTCAAGGTCCGGGAACGCTACCTTTACAGTCGCTGCACGGAAAGAGATCATCCTTTCAGCGTCCGCGGTCCGAACACCCCAGATCCTGCAGCTCTCGGGTATCGGCCCGAAGAAAGTACTGCGAGAAGCCGGCGTCGAGGTCCTCATTGATCTCCCCGGTGTCGGCAGCAACCTGCAAGACCACTCCTTCTCCATGTCCATGTATAATTTCACGCGAGACGTCTGGCCCAACCCCTCGCAAATCACAGCCAACGCGACCTTCCGCGCCGCCGCCATCGCACAGTACAAAGCCAACAACACCGGTCCCTACACCGCATACACCGTCTGCAGCGCCATCTACCTCCCCGGCCCCTCGTTCTGCGGCAATCTGACCGCTTCGCTAGCCGCCAGCATCGCTGCCCAGTCACCCTCCGACCACCTCCCCTCCGACACGCCGCCCGAAGTCATCGCCGGCTTCGCAGCCCAGAAGCGCATCCTGCACGCCTCCTTCCTATCCCCCACCTCCGCGATCCTCGAGCACCTCTTCCAAGGCATCCCACGCGGCACCACCATCTTGCTCAAACCCCTCAGCCGCGGCACCATCACACTCAACGCCTCGAACCCGCTGGGTGAGCCTGTCGTCGACTACAGATTGCTCAGTAACCCGCTCGACCTCGCGCTGCACGTGCGCATGCAGCAGTACCTGCGACACCACTTCGCGACATCGGCTGCGCTCGCACCTCTCGGGCCCGTGGAATTGGATCCCGGACCGCTGTTCCCCCGCGACGAGGATGTCGAGGACTGGCTTATCAACAAGAACAAACTGATGGCGAGTAACGCGCACCAGGTGGGCACTGCGGCCATGATGCCGAGGGAGCTGGGTGGTGTTGTCGACGGACGGTTGCGCGTGTATGGTACAAGCGGACTGAGGGTTGTGGATTGCAGTATCATTCCGTTGATACCGGGGGCGCATACTATGGCGACCGCGTATGCGATTGGAGAGAAGGTGAGTTCTGTGGGTCCTTGGGGGGATGTGTGCTGACGGTACAGGCTGCGGGTTTGATCAAGGCTGCGGGCTTGTGAGTGAAGACAGTTCGTGCCTCGGCCAGCGGGTGAAATTCTACCTTCATGTGTAGATGAGGTTACGTTGGAGCTTTTCGACTTGAGGAAACCTGGTAGCCTCCTATCCATAACCTTGCCTACTCTACTTCTCCGCCTGTCTTCTCGTCCATAAGTACCATACGCATATGCCCATCAGTTTGACTACTTCAGCAGAGTGTGAAGTGCGACACCTGATACCTGCATGACCTTGTACGGAGATAAAGGTAATATGGGTGACGACCGTGTCAATGTGGCTAGAGTAGCTGCTATACGCTTGTCGCATAACGCGACAGTGGACATAGCAGTAACCTATCTATCTCTGTAATAGTGCAACGCAAGTTGCTTTACGTGCAAGAAAAACACGAAGTTTATGGCAATAGCCGCGGTGTAGTATATACATCCTGACCCAATATCTGTGCAAGCGCACCAAGAGTAGCCTCATGGCAACGGGACATCTTGCATTCAGCGTCCAACGAATAGAGTGGCGGCAAGCACATGTCACACGTGCATATCTAATGGAGCTTGTGCCTGCACAGCCCTCACTGTCACAATGACAACACCACACCGGCATACTTCACACTTTAGTAGTCATCACTTCGAAAAGTCATCAGCTTCATGCAAAGCATGCTATTGGATTTGAAACCATGGCGCAGCTACCACTAACTAAGACAGTCTACCAACATCTGGACCAGCATGAGATGATTTTTTTTCCAACGAGATCGAGGCCAAGCAAAATGACAACCCCAGGAAGACACAGATCCAATCGCAGACCTGCATCCCATCTATCGTCCCCTCAATCCCGCGAAAGATGGAGCGATCCAATTCATACCGCTTCGAGGGACGGGTGGTCAGCTTTCGGGGGCGGTGAACCTGGTAGCTCAGCAGGGCGTGACTGATCCCGACGAAGTCCAAGTATGGACGGTCGAAATACTCGCGAGGCTGCAGTGCATCAATCAAGACGGCCTAGATGAGTGCGGTAAGCAGGTCCAAAGACGATGCAAATCTATGGACAAGCTCAAAGGTGATCTCTTGGCTCGCAATGAGTAGTCTCATCATCGGATTCCCTGCGAACGTGCGAGAGCATAACCCGGCAGAGGAATTACCAACGCGTTCAGGTACTCGACGTACTGGAAGTGTGCATGAACCAACTAGGAGGTCGCGTCACGTCACCGTCATGGCAGGAGCTGAGCGCCTCGATATTCAGGAGCTTGCATGCTGCCGGGTTTTCGGCAAAAGCTTAGATTTTGTCAAACTCATAATGGTCATTATTCTGCTCTTGAGACTGGGTCTCCAATCACGGTATCCTCGCTGACGTGTGCTCGTGCATCAACCTTGTCGACTGCGGCGTCTCGACTCGAAGAGTGAGCTTCTTCGTGGAGAGAACTTGATAGCTCAACACGTGCAGTATGCTCGTCACACTCGACTGGTTGTGGACTACCTGGCGATTTCGAGCTTGTGATCCCTTCTGTTTCGAAGGCGACCTCAGTTGGGTTGTCGTTTGACATGGACGCATGCCGGGAATGAGCGTCTTTTGTCAAAGCGTCCGCGAAAGCCGCATCATCGTGGTCCTCAGATCCTGGCGAAGCTGAGATGTCATGCGTAGGCGCGAAGCTCGAATCGCTGCCAGTCGGTGTATGTGAGCTCCATGTAGAGGACCCTGATGAAGAGGAAGAAGGGGCAGATTTTCCTCCGGCAGCCCACGCGAAAAACCCTCCCGGTGGGCTTTTCCGCTTGTCACGGTCATTGCGATGCAGCTTTTGCCCAGGTTGGAGGTTTGCGCTTACGACAGAGCGAGGCTTGGATCTTTTGGTTACAATTTGTTCCTTCTTGTCTCGTTGCTTTGTTTTTTGTGGTGGATCTGATAGTGACAGTATCCCTGGTGGAGGTGGAGGTGGAGGTGGAGGTAGAATCTCCGTCCCGGGCAAATCTTCTTTTGGCTCAGGCATGGGCCACATGTGCATGGTGATGGTCCAGTCGGGCTGGATCATCCTCTCCCACACCTGAGGCAGAACTATCTCACCGTCAGGACGTACAAGATCGTAGTGGCCTTGATGGACGTGTGGACCGATGATGTCTACATGCAGGAATGCCTGCCTGATGAGCTCCTCCATACCCTGGTGCAATATCAGTATATCAGTGGACAGTGCTTTGTAAGGAACGCACCTTCCAGGTCTTGCACAGATGCCATGGGAAGGAAAACTTGCGCCCGATCGCGTCTTTGAACTTGATCGGCCCCTTGAGTCCCGACGAATTGGATTCCTTACAGATGAGATCGAGTAGCGGCATGAGTTTCACATGGTCGCTGGCGCTAAGCTGGTAGTCGCCCAGCTTGACCAACGTACGCAACAAGGTGCCCAAGATCCGAATTTCTGACTCTCTACTAGTTTGACTTGAGATCAGAGACCTGAGTTGATCTGCGGAAAAGGACGAGAGTGAAAAGAGCTTCGACGTGGGTGTTGTCGTGGTATCTTGCACAGACAAAGGATCAGTGTCTATATGACTGTTGGGCGAATTGTGCATGGGTTGGCGTGCCGTAGTATCGTTGTCGGAGGCCGTGTCCTTGCTATTGAACGGGACAGGTTGCTTTGCCGTAGGTCTGATGGAGCTGTCTAGCTCCTTGACGTCTTTGATGTGTTGTACAGAAACACTCTCTGTCTCCCTGTGCAACGATAATTAGCAACGTTTTTCGCAAGAATCGGCTGTTTACGTACAACCCAGCGCACTGCAGCAACAATTGAAGGCTGGCATTCCTCCGCTGCAAAGAGTCCCTGAGCTTCTTCATGTCGTCAGACTTGTACAAAGTCCAGCGAGCTCTCATGAAGCCTTGTCTGGCCCCTGAAACACCAGTTCTGCCCAATTTCTGATCGTACTTCTTAGTCTGCTCCAGATGAGACTGGATTATCTCCATCGATTGCATGACTATATGCGAGGCGGCGTCAAAAGTGTCACGAGGAACAATCTTTTTGCGGGCCAGGTAGCCGACTCTCATCAGCGCTGTCTGATAGCAATTAAGCTCATCGATGGCAGCATGATATTCTTCGCCGGTGTCCTGATGCTCACGTAAGGCAGTGATGAGCTTGTACGTCAGGTTCGCTGCGCCGACAAAATCTCCCACTGAGAAGCCGAACGACATTGTGAAAGATGGAGATGAAACGTGGTCAGGAAGGCTGAGATCTGATCATCTTATGCGGGGTCTGCACAGCCACATATGTTGCATGTGGGCGCAGCAAGGCTGAGCAGAAGCATCGCTTGTTCGTCACATCGCGAGCCTACTTGGAGAGGAATCGTTGTCAGTCCGCGTCTGAGAGGTGAGCTGGCGCAACACAGCGTCTCTAACTCAGCTGGACTGTTTCAGTCATCGGAGCAGTTGGCCTCAAAATCAGTGCAGCTGGTGTAGAGCGGATTGAGACAAGACGATAGGGTCAGATGAATCGTATACTGAATTCGTAATCATTGGGGTATCATGCAATAACACTTCGCACTCACAAGTCATCCATCTCCTCGTCTACCTCATTCTGGCCATTGGTCTTGCCCTTCGACTTGGCGCGCTTGCCGTTCAAGATTCCTACATTGCTGACAGCTCTCTTCTTCCTGGTCGTCCTCGAGCTCGCAGTCGATGAGGGTGTGCCATCCCTGAGGCTCGCCGACAGATCCTCAGGCAAGAATTTTCCACTGCCGGCAGCTTCTCGGGTGAGTGACGTAACAAACTCCTCGACCGCCAGCTGGCCTGCGCTGGCATCCTGCGAGGCCCCACCCTCGTCTGAGAACGATGTGTCGGCAAGCGTATCCGGCGCGGCGAGCTTCAGGCGCTCAGTACCCAGGTGGAAACTATTACATGATACGCGTGATATCTGGACCTTGGGGTTGGATATATCGAGAGCAAGGTGCTTGGCGAGGTAGCTCGATAGGGCTGCTGTGAAAGATTTGTCGCGCGCGTGCTTGCCTTGAGCGACGAAGCCGGGTACGTCGGCGGCTGCTATGGTGATGTCGATGTGCTTGAGGAGGGTTGTGGTGCTGGGAAAAGCGAGCTGGACGTTGAGCTGGCGGACGACGTCTTGGATCGACTGCGTGGAGGTGCTGGCCGACAGATGTCTGAAGTATGTCTCCATACTTCCTGTGATGAAGGTCGACGGCAGTCTCAGCGGGGCGACGTGCGCATCGAATGCTGTGCGCAGGTATTGCAGGAAGACGTCCCGCACCGGCCCTGGCATCTTCACGAGCAGCAGCGGCAGTGACGAGAAGCCATCTGGAGTCGTAGTGTTCTGGGGATCTCGCAGTAGCAGCGCATTATATGACTGCGTCTCGTACTCGAGGCTCACTTCAATGCCCCGCGGCTCAGTGGGTGGTGGCAGCTGTGACGCTTCCGGATCCTGCAGTTGGCGATAACGGTCGATCCAGGCGTCTTCGTCACCTAGCAAGTCCCAGCTGCACTCTTCGAGAGGCCCTAGCCGGGCAGTGTCCTCGGCGCTGGCGAAGTCGACCTGCACGCCGCGCACGTTGTCGCCCTTCAGCTGCTCGCGCAGACGTTTCGCGTGGGTGCGCAGGGTGCGGTCGGCGAGGAGGGGCGTGTCGCCATGATGCAGCGGCGACAGGCGGTAGAGGTTGTACGTGCGGTTGTACAGCGGGTACGGCGGGATGTCGTTCATTTTCGTCGTGTTGACATGTTGACAGACCCTCGACACGCTGTCTCGACGCGACGTTTGCTGGGAGACGCGTGCCCGTCCGGCGGTGACGGAAGGTGCGGTGGGCCCAGCGTCCGTGCGCCTTCCCACCACAAGTTTCTGTTAGCGGGGCATTCGAGATTGTTCGCTTTGATTCTACGAGCCGCCAGCCCTGCAAACCTTGAACGTAGTGCAGACCAACTATACAAGGCACTCTCGCTGTAGCTGCAGTCTCGACGACTTTACACGACTCTTTTCTCCACCCCGTTCTATACCCCCCTCCCCCAGCAACCGATACCCCGCGAACCTGTGTAAACATGTCTGTTGTGGGCATTGATTTGGGTACGCTCAACAGCGTCATCGCTGTTGCGCGCAACCGTGGTGTCGATGTGGTAAGTACACTACCCTTCTTGGACCTCTCGTACTCTTGGACCTAGTATACTGACTTGGTAGATCGCAAACGAAGTCTCCAACCGCGCCACACCGTAAGCCTTCACCGCCCCACCATATGCACAAAGCCTTGCTAACAACCCTACAGGTCCCTCGTTGGCTTTGGCCCCAAGAGCAGATACATCGGTGAGGCCGCCAAGAACCAGGAAATCTCCAACCTCAAGAACACCGTCTCGTCCTTCGTCCGCCTCGCCGGCCGCTCCTTCAACGACCCCGATGTTCAGCTCGAGCAGGACTTCGTCTCGGCACCGCTGATCGACATCAACGGCCAGGTCGGTGCTGAGGTCACATACCTGGGCAAGAAGGAGCAGTTCACTGCCACCCAGATCACAGCCATGTACCTGACCCGCATGCGCGCAACCGCCTCCACAGAGCTGAAGCTGCCCGTCAACGACGTCGTACTCTCCTGCCCTGTGTGGTACACAGACGCCCAGCGCCGCGCTCTCCTCGACGCTGCCCAGATCGCCGGCCTCAACTGCCTGAGGCTGATGAACGACAACACCGCCGTTGCCCTCGGCTACGGTATCACCAAGCTCGACCTGCCCACCGCCGAGGAGAAGCCCAAGCGCGTCTGCTTCGTCAACATCGGCCACAGCAACTACACAGCGACCGTTGTCGAGTTCAAGAAGGGCGAGCTTGCCGTCAAGTCGAGCGCGTGGGATCGCCACTTCGGCGGTCGCTACATCGACAAGGCTCTCGTTGAGCACTTCGCCAAGGAGTTCGAGGAGAAGTACAAGATCAACGTCATGGAGAACGGCAAGGCCCGCTTCCGTCTGGCCGCTGGTGTCGAGAAGCTCAAGAAGGTCCTCTCTGCCAACAACATGGCCCCCCTCAACGTCGAGTCCATCATGAACGACGTTGATGTCCGTGGTATGTTGAAGCGCGAGGAGCTCGAGGAGCTCATGAAGCCTCTTCTTGAGCGCGCCACTGCTCCTATCGAGCAGGCGCTCGCCGAGGCCAAGCTCACACCCGAGGACATTGACCACATCGAGCTGGTCGGTGGCTGCACACGTGTCCCTGCTCTCAAGGCGGCGATCCAGGAGTACTTCAAGGGCAAGACTCTGTCCTTCACATTGAACGCCGACGAGGCCGTCGCCCGTGGTTGCGCTTTCAGCTGCGCTATCCTCTCCCCCGTCTTCCGTGTCCGCGACTTCTCCATCCACGACATGGTCAACTACCCCATCGAGTTCACATGGGAGAAGTCCGAGGACATCCCCGACGAGGACACCAACCTGACCGTCTTCAACAAGGGCAATGTCATGCCCTCCACAAAGATCCTGACCTTCTACCGCAAGCACGCTTTCGACCTGGAGGCCAAGTACGCTAAGCCCGAGCAGCTGCCCGGCAAGGCCAACCCCTGGATTGGTCGTTTCTCCGTCAAGGGCGTCAAGGAGGACCCCAAGGGTGACTTCATGATCTGCAAGCTCAAGGCCCGCCTGAACATCCACGGTGTTCTTAACGTCGAGTCCGGCTACTACGTCGAGGAGGTCGAGGTCGAGGAGCCTATCCCCGAGCCCGAGGGCGAGAAGAAGGAGGGTGAAGTACGTATACCAGCATCCCCCATTGATTTTGACGATAGAAAGTCGTCCGGCGTAGAGCCTGCCGCCAAACGGCGCAAGCAAAGCATCGAATCTGTACTTGCGCGTCCTGTTTCTGCGACTGTTGAGCAAGAGCTAACGAATGACTCGCAGATGGACGTTGACAAGGAGAAGGAGCCCCCGAAGATGCGCAAGGTCAAGAAGCAGCAGAGGAAGGGCGACCTCCCTCTGTCGGCCGGCACAGCTTCGCTTGACGAGGCCACACGAGGCCTGCAGGCTGAGCGTGAGAACGCCATGATCATGGAGGACAAGCTTGTCCAGGACACCGAGAACGAGAAGAACAACCTTGAGAGCATGATCTACGAACTCAAGGACAAGATCATCGACCAGTACGCCGACTTCGCCAGCGACGACGAGAAGTCGAGGCTGAACGCCAAGCTTGAGCAGATCGAGGTAAGCAGATCGTGCATTCTTGAAACGAGCAGTATCTAACTACGCACAGGACTGGCTGTACGATGACGGCGAGGACGCTTCCAAGGCACAGTACGTCTCCAAGAAGGAGGACATCCGTTCGATTGCCGGACCCATCATCCAGCGCTACAACGACAAGCTCCAGGAGGAGGAGTCGAAAAAGCGCGAGAAGTGGGAGAAGGAGGCCGCCGCCAAGCAGGCCGAGATCGAGCGCCAGAAGCGCGAGGCTGAGTCCAAGAAGGGCGATGCTCCCCCCGCCGAGGAGAAGGACACCGATATGACAGATGCGGAGACCACCAAGCCCGACTCCGTCGAGGAGTCGTAGAGTCGAGGGGTCGTGGAAGAGTCGTAGACCAAAAGCGTAAATGAGACATGACCGGGATTGTGTAAAAGCATTTTGGGCGCGATATGGAACGGCAGGGTTATGATCATGGTAATGCAATGCGATGTTTATGATAGACCGCGACATAGATAAATGAGGACGATGTTCAAACAGCCAGGTGTGTTCGCACCGTATCGCAGCTGCTCAGGTGAGAAGTCGCCATGACTTCCCTAAGGACTGCGCCCACTAGACTCTTCTTACAAAAGTAGCACTTCCAGCCCCAGGCCACATCCATTGCTGTCCAGCCCCAGCATGAGCATACTCTTATTCGACCGATCTGTTCAACGGGTTGCCAAACTGATGAGGATTTCGACTTGTGCACTTCGATGCGCTGCGTGTGTAAATGAGTTCCTGCGCGACAGAGTCTTCTTGCCTTGTTCGTCAGGCAAGTTGCAGTCGCAAGGCTGCATCGCACTTGATCACATTGGTGCGTGGGCGCATGAAACGCATCGCTGGTCACTGTAGCGTCCGCCGAACCAATCATCGTTTTGTTGTTGGCATGCCTCCAGCTTTCAGCCCTGGAGACTAACCCATTGAAAAGCAAACCTTGTGCAGTCCCGAGCAAAATACATGAACGTCAAAATTTTTCCCGGATTCTGCAATCAACAATATGACAGTCATACCACGGTTTACCAATTCTACTGCGGTGCCGCTGCCGAATGAAAGCTTGCCGGCCGGGCTGAGTACGGGCGCGAAGGCTGGAATCGGGGTCGGCGCAACCACGGCAGCCTTGTTTCTGATAGCGATACTTTACTTGTTGATGCGAAGAAAAAAAGGCAGACCGGGGTTATCACCAGATTTTCCTGACGCTGGATGGTCAGTCCCGACTCGACCGGCGCAGGTCGTACAGTGCAGAAGGGTACCTGAGCTTGCTGGATTCCATTCGAGTTCTTTGGTCAACAGTCCTCTGGCCGAGAATTCTCTATCTGAAGATCCTCCTCCTGAGACTTTTCCTCGTGGCGACTACGATGTGGGTCACAACTTCGTCTTGAATGAGCCCATCAGCGACTTGACTTTGTTGAACGACGACCCACCAGTTGAGCTATACAGCCCACTGCCAGATAATTCCAGCGACCTGGATGGCGGTCGCGACTATCCCATCATGGGCAAGCCCCACAGACGAGATCAGCAAAGCGACATGCCTGCTGCCCCGTTGGAGGTACCCTCAGGGAGTCAAGATCAAAACGCGGCAACGACAGATCTTATCAAGTCCTATGGCTCTGATGCGACAGCGGTCAACTTGGGCCCACCACTGTTGCATGCGACCAATAAAGACGTCGATCCGAAGCGTTTATTGGGACTCGATGACCGCACTTTCCTAGACAGGTCACCGCATTTCGAGAGTGAGCAGAATGAAATCCAGTTGACGCAAGTTCTAACATCCAGTCTAGCTGCACAATCGTCAAACGACCGGCAGATTTCGTCCGCGACGACTATTGGCATGAGTCCTTTTGCTTTCGAGTATCGGCCAAATCCAGTCATTTTCCCACATCTTGCTACAGTACCTGAGAACAACGTCGTGACAGACGGGCCAATTGAAGTAACAGAAAGCATGACAGCGATCGAGGCCAGAGAATTGCGGTTAGATCAAGCTACAAGAACTAAGATGCTCGATGGTCTTGATACAATGGAGCCGCTTACCCAGCTACTTAGATGCAATGTCCCTTCAACAGCTCCAGAACATACGAAGAGCCCTCACGAAACCAGCTCTCAACAGTCTATATTCAACACTGGAAGCGCCCGCTTTAACTCGAGCCTTCAGACCCGAGATGTCCGTAACGGTCAAGACGCGACCTCATCCATACCTCCGTCCGGGCAAGGTGCATGCTCAACCAATAGTCTCTACAAAGGCACGGCACCAATAATCTCCGATCCTGAAATTTTCGACCGCAGTCTAGCATTTGAGGGAAACTCTTCGGCTGTAGCGTCTACGAATGGGGCAGAAACAGGGCTCGAATGCGGAATCAATTCTGCTAAAGGAGATTTATCATCGTATCTGGATCATGCTTATCCAATCCCAGCGTACCTCGACCCCGACACTTTACGCTTGAGTACGGACAGTGAACAGACATCACCAACGACATGGCACTCCTCACCAGGTTCCATCAGCACCGCTCCAAGCTCTCACAGCGGGCATATGTGCGCAGCAAAATCGCCAAGTCCGAAACTGGAAGTGCCCGTATCCTCAATATCTTCAGTCAGCGTGTTGTATGCTGCTACGCCCGAGTATCCATGTCCTGTTCGAGGCTGCCACCTGGTCTTTCGCACTCCAGGGCAACGCAACAATCACTACAATCGCAAGCATAATTTGCGCTTCATTTGTACACTGTCTGCTTGCGACGCTCCCTTCGGATTGCGAGCTGATCTGGAGCGGCACAAACGTTCGGTTCACAGCAAGATATCGAAAGCTGGAGGAGGTCAGACCTTCAGGTGCACGAATGTTGGGTGCACGACGCCAGATAAGACTTACAATCGGAAAGATAACTTCACTCGACACGTGCAACGATGCCGCCGTGCTATTGAGATGGCATACAAGAAAGAGAGGCTAGTGTGACCCACATAGTTGCTTGATTTTGATCAACATCATCACGTTACAACAAATGCGTAACCGATATAAGTGCGAGCTGCTACGCATTCTTGTGATGCCAGGTGGAAGGAGATGGAGAAGGAAAAATTCATTCATTTTGGAGGACCAAAGATTGCGCCATCTCTCATGACTCCGGCAGCTTCACCTTCGTCTTCCCCACAACAACAGCCGCCAAACTCTTCACACTTCCACTCGCCAGCAGTTCAAGCACCTGCAAACTACTCTCAAACATTCTGGTAATGAAGTTCCGCACTTCGATCGCCGTCAACGAATCCAACGGATAGCAACTCAGACTCCGCTCGGGGTCCAAATCGTCCTTCTCCATCGATACAACCTCCGCAATCTTCTCGACCAAAGCCGCACACACGATGCCCTCGGCCTCACTCCGCGATGCAGCGCTCCGGAACTGGGTACTCCATGGAACAACCGCAGCAGCACAGTCAGACTCAGCACTCTTATCTGCCGCACGCGTCAAATGCACAAACTTCGGATCGGTGGACCAGAACGGTCTGTTGGACGGCGAGATGCGCATCCCCGTGATAGGGTGCCCGTTGCAGCTCTTCAGCTTCCCTTCCACAGCCGCATGGAGCAGCGCAAGTACCTGCGCCAGGCAGATCGTGTCGCTGCCCAGATTCCTCGCTACTTCTGCGGCTTTGTCGGCGTCCTCGGCAAGGTACCCTGCGTCTGAGACTGCGGTCAGATCGAGTGATGCGGAGTTGATACCTCGTGCGAGAAGGAACTGCGCAAAGCCATTGAGGAACGTGTTGGCTGCGGCGTAAGCAGCTTGACCACGGTTGCCGACGGCACCAGCAGCTGAAGAAATCAAGACGAAGAAGTCGAGGGCGGCGGTATTGGTGGAGAGTGCGTGGTAGAAGTTCCACGCTCCCTGCACCTTGGAGGATATCACAGATGTGTACTGCTCATAAGTCATGTTCTCGAAGAGGACATCCTAGAGAAGGTGTAAGCTTCTTCGACTATCGAGAAGAATGGGAATTGACTTACGTGTAGGACCATGGCGCCATGGATCACACCACGAATCGGTGGAAGATCGGACAGTCCGTGCTGAACCAAGTCCTCAACTTCCTCCCTGTTGCTGACATTGCAGCTGCGGACCACGACATTGACACCGGTTCTTCTCAGCGCCTCGATCTGCGAGACAGCTTGACCTCTCAGCGTGCCACTGCGGGAGAGCAGCACAAGATGTCTCGCGCCTTTCTGCACCATCCACTCGGCCATCTTTCGACCGAGACCACCTGTGCCGCCGATCAGGATGTATGTGCCATCCTCCCTCAAGAGCTGGACGTCTCTCTTGATACGTGGTGCCTCGGTCCAGTCAGTAGAGCTCAGACAATGTGTGGTACGATTCCCACTTACCGTGACGATATCGTTGCGTCCAAAAACTACAACACTCCGTTCTGTCATAGTTGCTGAGCTTACGTGCTGCAATGCCGCTACCGCTTCCGAAGCGCTGAATGATGGGATATTCTGAAGGCCTCGAATTCGACCATATTGCAGCATCCGAGACACGTCGGCTAGTAAACGCTGAGCTGTTGAGGATCGGTGCTCTAGAAGGGCTGCGAAGTCAACCGAGAAGACTGTCGCATTCTTCGCACAAGGCATGTCCAGGAATGGGTTCTGTGCGACTACAGCATTGACGAAGCGACCGAATCTGGCAAGACAAGCCGCCGTCGCGCGAACCACGCGTCGATCCGCCAAAGTGTTGAAAACGACATCGATGCCCTGCCCTTGAGTCTTGTGCTGGATCATCCTCGAAAAGTTCGTGTCTCCAGCGAACCAGATCCGGTCCTGTTGGATCGAGAAGTGACGCATGACGAAGACCTTCTCTTCCTCAGTCTTCACGGTGACCCAGACATCCGCTCTGAGCGTCAGCGCCACTGCCAAAGCTGCTTGGCCGAGTGGGCTCGCAGCGTCGTGAATGAGCATGCTCTCGCCCCCCGAAAGCCGCGCCTGGTCCATCAAAGCATACACGGCCGTGCAGTATGCAAGAGGCGTTGTTGCTAACGTCTCGAAGGAGATGTACTCTGGAGCTTTGAAGGCAAGCCCATAATGGACCCTAACAACTGTCGAGAGAGAGCCCTCTGTCGTTATCGCTGCGACGCGGTCGCCTACGCAGAGATTGGGAACATCAGACCCAACCGCGACTACAACGCCGCTGCACTCGAGTCCTACTTTGCCTGGTTGTTTGAGATCTAAGGCAGAGATGCCAACAGTCTGAACCTGGATTTCGACTTGTTCTCCGGGCAAAGCTTGCGCCATGCGGTTATCGTCTTCAAACTTGAGGCTCTCCGCCGCGCCCATCATCGCAAGAGAGCCACGCAAAGGCCTCTTAACATCAGAAAGGCTCGCGGGTTCGGTTGCCGTAGGGTGGATCTTCTCATGGACATACTCGTTCATGTCCCCGTCGTCAAGAACACGCGGCGTGAACAGCGTCCCGTTCCGCGCCCAAAACTCCTTTTCCTCGATCTTCTCTTTGTTGCCAAAGGTCATACGGAAAACGTCGCAAATAGTCGAGACCAAACTCGGCGAACGAACTTCGTCATTCGAATCGAAGTCGAGAGTAACGAAATCGTTCAGTGCACCTTCTGAGCGCAGCGTTCTGCTCAAACCGGATACCATGTTCGACTCCGGACTGTTGGACTGATGATACGCGCCTTTGACCATCCAGAAGACGCCTTGGGCGCTGATTAAGGTTGCTTTCAGTGCGGAGAATTGCTGTGGGCTTAGTGTTGAAAGCATGGGTCGCTCCAGTTCGGTCAAGACAAGACACAGTTTGTCCTTGGCTGCCGGCGCAACATCCTCGAGGGATCCTTGGGTCACACTCGCGCCGTAGGCTTTGTTGAGGCACCCCGCAAGCTCGGAAGCAAGTTGACTTTGCTCGGCTGTCTCGCTGTGGACGATGACGATCTCTGTGTCGAGGCAAGGGTTTGGTTCTTGCTCGACGCTAGAATCCCGGCGTTCTACAACTTGTTCCCAATCCAACTTGTAGCAAAGCTCTTGGGCCTCGATCTCATCTGAGCTGTCTTTGTTCTCTACGATCGGCGACGTCGACAAGTTCTCAATGCTGATGACAGCCTCGCCGGAAGCATCAACGGCGAACATCGAGAACTCGTTGGGCGCATCGTCAAGTAACGTCCCCTGCGGCTCGCAGACAGCCTGCAAAGTATCCCCCGGGGCCCTGAAAATCTCCAGTGCACGCGAGGATATCGTCGCTTTGCCGATGGAGCCAGGGAGGTGTAGTGTGCCCAGCGGATTGATAGCAGACAGAATAGGCCAATACATCGAGAGGAGCTGCTCGATGGAAGTAGGATGCAGGATGTAGTCAGTCTCATAGTGATGGGGCATCTCAAGCGTGGTGTTGGTTTTGACGACCTGCGCGACTGATCCGCGCGATGAGGTGTGGCATTGCTGCAGACCTTGGAATAGACTTCCGTACGAGGCACCAATGTCGCAAAGGCGAGAGTACATGTGGCTCGATGAAACGCATTCTGTGGCTGCTTGAGCAATATCCACAGCTTTTGCGTATAAGCTTTGCCGTTGGTGCTTCTGGGTGCGCTGGCCATCGACATTGTTTGTAACTGTCTGGACGAGGGCAGTTGAACCGGTACAGTTCTCGTTCCAACCCCTCGTACGAGACCAGGAGCGGATGATGAAGTACTGAGTTGTATCATTGCCCTCCTGGCCCTGACTCTTCCTCAACTCGATAGTCATTTCCAGCTCTTCCTCCGAGAGCATGACAGGAGTCTTGACTGTGAGGTCCTCGACTTCGATGTGGTCCCACGATGTGTGCGTCGACATCGCTCGCTGAGCAGCGGCTTCGACAGCCATGGCGAGAAATCCCGAGATCGGGAACATGGTGACTCCCTGCATCTGGTATTGCCGAAGCCAGGGCAGGTCATCTAGGCGTACAAAATTCCTCCACGTCGGCTCGACGTCGTTGGAATACGAAGCAAGGTTGCCGATGATGTCGTGTCTTGGGGCATCGTGGTGCTTGTGGACACTGGTAATCCTGGACTCGTGGTAGAACTTCGAAGAGTGGTTCCAGGAGTATCGAGGCATGTCGACAAGGACTTGAGGCGCTCTTTCCAAGGGAGTTGAGAAGTTGATCGAACCCATGTTGAGCATTGCGCCTTTGACAAACAAGGAACCAGCCATGGATAGAGCGGTAGTGACAGCATTTCTCTTCCGTTGAAGCACTGACATGTACGTGGTCTTCGAAGCAGCACCACCAATGTGCTTGAGAATCTGCTTTATCGGTCCTTGAAGGGCTGCGTGTGGGCCAAGCTCACAAATAACGTTTACTAGCGCCCTTTGATCATGCGTTGGTCCGTACATGGCTTGAACTGCCTCGTCGAATCGTACCGGACAAGTGAGGTTCTGCACCCAGTAAGTGGGGTCAAGCTCCTCACTGGTGGCAAGACGACCAAGTAGGGATGAGTAGAACATTATCTCAGAGGGCATCGGTGCCTTGAGTCCGTGGAGAGATTGTGTGTACTCCTTCGCAACGAGGTCCATGTGATGGGAATGGTAAGCTGTATCAACCTGCAGTTTCCTGACGAACATGCCTGGGTACTCGTTCTCGAGCAGTGCTTGCAGCAACGTCACCGCCGGCTCGTCGCCCGAAATAGTGATACTGGACGGACTGTTGATGCAAGCGACTCTTGCTTGCCCAAGAGAAGGGGAAATCTGGTCGAGAAGCGGCTCGATCTGATCTCTACTGGCCCCAACTGCCATCATGCATCCATTCAGGGTCGGATACTTTTGCTTCAGCAGCGGAATCAGCCGGCCTCGGTGGTATGCGATGGTCATCGCATC
The DNA here is from genome assembly GCA_030271015.1 of Didymella glomerata. Taxonomy (NCBI): domain Eukaryota; kingdom Fungi; phylum Ascomycota; class Dothideomycetes; order Pleosporales; family Didymellaceae; genus Didymella; species Didymella glomerata. The sequence continues at coordinate 959,352 of JAJOHN010000008.1, forward strand.
CTCGAATGTGATGAGGTTCGCTGCATACGCTGCACCAATCTCACCGGAAGAGTGGCCAGCTACAGCAGAAGGACGGATATCCCAGGACCGCAGAAGATCTACCAGTGCCAGCTGGACTGCCGTACATGAAGGCTGAGACAAGTACGCGGCATTGATCAAAGTCTGGTCCTCATCCTTCCCGAGCTCCTCGAGGAGGGAAAAGTCGGCGCCAATAGAAGTTAGGTGCGAATCAGCGAGCTTGATTGCCGCAGCATATACAGGGTAAGTCTGCAGCAGCTCCCTGCCCATGGCCCACCATTGCGCTCCTTGGCCAGTGAAGATCCATCCCAAGCGTGGTGTATCTGCGTCTTGCTTCATCGGACTTATCCTACCACTAGATAAGATTTCTACCAATTCTGCACTGGAGGACGCAGACACAGCAATGCGCCATGGGTGGAAGGACTTGCGCTGTCCCAGTGTGTAAGCGAGATTGCTCAAAAGATCGTTCTGGAAGACCTCTGGGCGCTGCTCGAGATAGACGCCAAGGGTTTGCATCGTCTTCTCGGCACTTGACTTATCGTTCGCAGAGAGAACGAATAGACGTTCGCAGGTCTGGTTGTCGACTTCTTCCTTCATCGTCTTTCGCTCCAATGGACCTTTTGTCATCTACAACACAAACGCGGCGGTCAGTATAATGCACTATTGACAACGGGATAGAAATGAGAGATTTACCACAACATGTCCATTAGTTCCTCCGAAGCCAAAGCCATTGACACTTGCCCAACGCTTGCCAAACGGCCAGGGCTGTTGGCGAGTTGCGACCTTCAGGCCCCACTGGTCGAAGGGGATGTTCTCATTCGGGTATTTGAAGTCGTAATTTGGGAGGATAAAGCCACGCTCCAACATCAGCGCAGTCTTGATCACTCCTGCGATGCCTGGGACCGTTAGCTCGAGATGTTACGTTCGAGGGCTTGTCGGAAGCCTCGAAAAGCTTGAGTTGTGTATGACTTACCAGCAGCAGCTTCCAGGTGACCAATGTTAGATTTAACAGACCCGATGTAGAGGGGCTTGCGTTTGTTTCTTCCTTCTCCGAAAACTCTTTGAATCGCACCAACCTCAATTGGGTCGCCAACACGGGTACCGGTCCCATGTGCCTCAACGTAGCCTGTATCGCGAGGATCCATGCCTCCATTTTTATACACGGAGCGTATGAGTGACTCTGGAAAGCTTGTTAGCACCGAAATTTCTCGATCACGGACCGACCCACCCTGTGCGTGTCCATTGGGCATTGTGATACCCGGTGTCTTGCCGTCTTGATTTATACCACTGCCTGTGATGACTGCTCTAATGGGATCGTTGTCTTTGATTGCTTGCTCGAGCGGCTTTAGAAGGACCATACCGCAACCCTCACCACGACCGTAGCCTGTTCCCCGTTGGTCAAAAGCAAACGATCTGCCCTCTTCTCCAAAGAGCCGAGACATTGAGTAAGAGACCCAAAATTCTGGCAGCATGTTCAAGTGCACACCCGCCGCTATAGCCATACTTGACTCTCCAGTACGGAGGCTTTGGCAGGCATTGTGTAAAGCGACCAGACTAGAGGAGCATGCTGTGTCAACCGTGTAGCTCGGACCCCTGAGGTCAAAGAAATGTGAGATTCGATTTGATTGCATTGCCATAGCGCATCCTGCAAGCTGTTAACATTCATTTGTATAGTTGCTATCGAGTCACGTACCTGTTGCCTGATGCATGGGGATGGTATCCGGATCTCGAAAGAGATCTGCCTCATACTCGGAGAATGTGCCTCCAACGAAACACCCGACATCTTTGCCGACGACCTCATGTTTCGGGATACCAGCGCTTTCAAGGGCTTCGAATGTGCACTCGAGGAGCAAGCGTTGCTGAGGATCCAGGCTGATGGCTTCTTGTTGCGTGAATCCGAAGAACGGTGCGTCGAAGGCGGTCAAGTCGTGAGTGAGGAAGTTGCCTCCACGTGCGTTGGTACTGCCGCTTTTGCCGGGGTTGGGATGGAAGTAGCGTTTGCCAGAAAACCTAGACTCTGGGATCTCCGAGTAACCAGTACGAGAGCGTGCGAGCAACTCCCAGAACTCATCAGGTGTGCTTACGCTACCGGGGAGGCGACATGACATGCCAATAATAGCTATTTGCTGGTGTTTCAGCTCCACGTGCGCTACAGTATAGCCGTCTTTGTAGCCGTGCGTGTATGCATCTTCATACTTGTGGTCTGTAGCTTTTGCTGCTTCGTCTGAGTCGATAACACCGGATTGTTCATTCGACTCGCTGGTGTAGACTGCTGGATGGCCAGTGGTACCGCTGTGCATAGATTCATCTGTGTCGGATCGAGAAGATGCGGGGGTAGCACCACCACCTGATGAGACATCGTTCGACGAGGAAGGGTCAGGTTGCCCAAGCCGATTGTCAAGATCTGACGTTGGTGTGAGGACGTAAGGAGCCATGATCGCCGAGGTCTGACAATTAGTCAAGACGAAGATTGTGAGAATGTGAAAGTGACTACAGAAAGAGCAAAACGACTGTGAAGGTTGTGTTTGAGACCACAATATCAACACACGGCCTTCATCACAAGATCAGATGCTCTTCGAAGGGGGCCTATCTGACATAGTGCACCGTGCAATTCACGGACCTCCATTCTGGCGTTTCGAGTCTTCTCGAATGACCCGAGGGATCTTTGAGAATCCGACCTTTGCCATTCCTTAGATTGTTGAGCTCACGGCTTCATTGACGGCATTCCTGTAAGGACACCCAGTGACCATCTCAGCACGGCGCGTCAAGATCGTTTCCGATTACACGGACACGGTGGAGAGCCAAGACATAGGCCATCCATGTCGAGCATACTGTGAAGATTGTTAGGGAGTGTTGGGGCCAGCGACATTGAAAAGGGCCATTGTTGAGTGAGAGGCTTATGGTGGGCTGTGGCTTTTGAAGCCTGTTACCTGTGGGTCCCAGAAGGCTCTCGAGGACGCAGAGAACTCACAGATAGTATCTGGCCGCGTTCTCTGTCCTGACGAACAATTGGCGTAGAACCATCTTTTTTGCCTTCTCTGCCTCTGACGCACCAAGCTGAGTCAGGACTTTGGGCAATCATCGCCGGATATGGAAGAATAGCGACGACATCGACACGGCAAGAGCTCCCAACGCTCTGGACATGAGTTGGATGCAACCTCCTGATGCATCTGCTCTGGATTTGGAAGGCAAGCCCAGTAGCGGATGGGATCACGTGCTGAGACCATTTTGGTCCAACTGCACGCGTGGGTCGATCAACGACTCACTGAGGCTGTCTGCACATCATGTAACGCATCAATGCAACAGTACACACATGTCTTTTGCGCCAACGGACGAGAACAGGGATGCGGAAACAAAATCGTGAGCTTCGAACTTGGAAGTTTAGGAAGGTGCGGCCCGCTCACTAGTGTCCAGATCTGGCTAGCGTGAGGTCTGCACTTTCGCAGGTCGAACGGCATGCCTCCAACAATGGGAATCGTTGTCGGCTACGACTTCCGCGCACATCGGGATTGTGCCACTGATCATGATAAGAATGCTTTTGCTGACTTGATCGAGCGTAGGCGTGCTGCAGGAGCTTATTAGCTGGTGCCCTCTTCCGGATGAGCCGCGTCACGCGCATTCCTCGCCTGGTTTCCGCTTGTCGAGCTGTCGAATCCGCTCAGACGGCATTACAATGTATTCATTCCCGATTCTACGAATGACGGATGTAATGCGTTTCCTTCCGGTCCCCGGTGTGGGGCGTGGGATGCAATCCCGCCCGCCCTGTGTTGCTGTACTACAGCCACTAAAGGGAGCGCCAAGCCTTCCTCGATCGCGCTCCGGTGTGAAGCTCTGGCGTGAAGCTTGAAGGATTTCACTTGTACTCGTGCGAAGTCGCTGCAGCATCTTTCCGGACGTTTGCTGGAACTGCTATAGTGAATATGAAGTTTCTGTGCCTACCAGGCGCCTACGGGAGTATCGATGTGAGTTCACAGATCAGGTCTTGATCAACCAACTAACTCGCATGCAGAAGTTCAAGGTACAGTTGGCACCTCTGGTTAAAGAGCTTGAGAGTGACCAATCTGTCTCCTTCCATTTCATCCAAGGTCCCTACGAGGTAGCGTCCCCAATAGGATACGAAGACTTCTTCGGAGGTCCACCGTACTACCGGTTCATCGTTCCTTCAGACGGCAGCGAGGACACCACCGATGTCATTGAGCGCATCCGCGACTTCCCACAGCTAGAGACACCGGAGATGACAATGCGTGAGCTTATGACATACGGGGTCGCGAAGACAGACGACAGTGCAAGGCGCACATTGGAGTACCTCTACGATCTGGCGGACAAAGAAGGACCTTTCGATGGCATCCTGGGTTATTCTGAAGGAGCTACTATCGCCGGTACACTTCTGCTCCATGAACAGATGAGGGAGGAGCTTGAGGGAAGGCCGCCAATGTTCAAATGCGCCTTGTTCTTCGGCGGATGGCCTCCAATGACGCCAACTCTTGATGGCCTGGTCCTTTCCGATGAAAGTGACCTGACGATCAACGTGCCGACAACGCACATCAGTAAGTCGATTGTCCACCTCAAACCACGCGGGATCTAATTATCCCAGTCGGTTCTTTGGATCCTTATCTGCATGGAAACCTTGCACTTTACAACGTGTGTGATCCAGATAATGCATTCATATTCGATCATGCAAAAGGCCATACTCTGCCTAGAGACAAGGGCATGGTCAAGGAGTTAGGAGACACAGTACGTCAAATGATCGAGGAGGTAAAGGGCACCCGTTCTCCATAGATCTTCTTACCACGAATGTCTGCAGCATCGAGCAGTGTCCTAATGAATTGTCGCTTGCCAAAGACTAACCGTGAGGCCCCCACACATGCATGTGAAGGCTCAAAGCGAAAGCGAATCAAGGAGCCTCCTTGGCACGGGCGAAGGCTTATCAGCTATCTGCTGTGGAATGTGAGGGACGGTATCAGCTCGTATACGCGACCAACTGGTCCGAGATTCGCCACAATGCAGACCGACATTACGGCCCACCAGATCCGAGCTACGTCTCTGTCCACAAATCACCGCACGACTTCCCCACCCGCACTCAGTGTGGAGCATGCCAATATCGCTTTCGGATCTTTGCGGCTATGACAGAATCCGGTAGGGTGGTTCGCGTTTCAGGGTCTCAGGATGCTAAGGTGCCCCCTTCCTTCCCATGTACGATCTGGGCAGCCACTGCCGAATCTTGAGCAACGGATTGTGGATCCACAGTAGCCCCATGACCACAATGCATACTATGGAGCATAGTTTGTGATTGTGGTGGTGCTATCCGCTGCGATCTTGCCATCCTCAGTAGCCGCATCTCACGCCCTGCCTTGGGGTCGCCAGTTGGTGTCGCATCAGTCTACACAACGACACATGTCGCAGTCCTTGAGAAGAAGTTGTTGACTATCAAAACTCTCAACAGGTCGATCTCCAAGATGAAGCAGATCATCCGAGAGAGCTTGACATGGCCTGGGTGGCTGACGCGAGTCTTCTCGTCAACTAAGGCGATGCGTGAGAAGGCCAAAACTATAATCGTAAGCCAGTTCAACGGTCCGTCTCAATGTCAGAGTATTGACATCCAAGCAGAGGATCTTATCGTACTCCACCGTGACAGATAGAGTGCTTCTCGTCGCATCAATCATTGCTTCCATCTGTGCAGGGGCTACGCTCCCACTGATGAACCTGGTCTTCGGTGAGTAACGCCAAATGGTGCATGCAGCGCGTTTGACTCGTATGCAGCACAGCTCGTCAAAAGCATGAGTGCTTTATCTATCTCGTCGGCAAAAGATCCAACAGCCTCTTTCATAGCCACGATCAACAGATATGTGTAAGTCGTTTTCGATTTAGCTGTTGGCGGATAGAAGTTAATGATAACTGTCCAGTCTTTACATTGTCTATCTCTTTGTAGGACGATTATGTTTAGCCTACATCGCTATAGTAAGGGTCGTCTGAAACGCAGAATTCTCCAGACTAAGACATCACAGATTGGGTTCCGGATTAGCAGCCTCCGTATTTCTGCGAATATCCGGTACCACTATCTCCAAGAGCTATTTCGACTACCCATCTCCACCTTGGATTGCCTACCCCCCGGACAAACGACTGCCATTATCACAGTCACTGCGAATATACTGCAGATTGGGATATCGGAACGCCTCTCGTCGTTGATCCAAGCTATATCGGTGATATCGATTGCTGTGATCATTGGATGTTGCTTCAGCTGGGAGCTGACGTTAGTCACTTCAAGTGGTCTGCTGGCGATCACGATCTGGTATTCGGTCTTGACACCTCTTTCAGCGAGGAGACATGCCAAGGTTCAGAAACTTGAGCGAGAAGCAGCAGGATTCACGGCTGATGCGCTATCAAGTATAAAGATGATCGCAGCTTGTGGCTCAGAGACTAAGGTCGCCAAGCGTTACAAGGTACATGTAGACAAGATAAGCTCCACCAGTCGAGCGATGTCGCTGGTGTCTGCCCTACAGCACGCTCCCGGTTTGTCATCAGTTGCCTCTACAGCAAACATTGTGCTTACCTTCGGCAGTCTTCTTCACCATCTATGCTACTTTTGCCCTCTGTTTTTGGTTCGCAGTGGACCTCTACCTCGATCTGAAGTTTGCCAATATTGAAACTCTGGTTGTGTACGAGTTGGTCACCTCCGACGCAGACAAGGTTTGCTGACTACCTTAGGGTTTTGATGTCCGTCATGACGATGCTGGCTCACATATCCGCCATCTCCGTTCCACTGGCATCTTTCGCCCATGCAATCACGGCTGCGAACGTTTTCTTCACAATCATCGATGCCCCAAAGCCTGCATCCGCAGGTGTCGGTAAGGACGTTGTCGATACCGATGCCGATATCATCATCGAGAACGTCAACTTCGCATACCCAACGCGACACGACGTCAAAGTCTTGGATGGACTGAGCTTGTGCATACGTGCCGGGCAAAAGACGGCGATTGTGGGCCCTAGCGGGTCCGGTAAGAGTACCACAGTGGCCCTCATCCAACGCTGGTATGAGTTGGGCGAGGCCGATCCCATTGCCAGCTACCTGCGTAACGGACTCATTAAGATAGGCAACACAGAGCTGAAGAACATCGACCTTCAATGGTGGCGCTCCCAGATAGGTATCGTGCAACAGGAGCCCTTTCTGTTCGACGACACCGTTTTCAACAATGTTGTCTTGGGCTTGACAGGAACAAAGTGGGAATCTTCATCTCGAAAAATAAAAGAGCGGCTTGTCACAAAAGCCTGCAAGGAGGCGTACGCTCATGACTTCATCTGTCTGTTGCCTGAGGTATGCACCCGTCTCCAATGAATCTGCCGTCTGGGCTAATCAGTACTCACACCAGGGCTATCACACCCCCATGGGCGATCGAGGTCTGCACTTCAGTGGTGGCCAAAGACAGAGAATAGCCATTGCGAGGGCCATAGTTCGTCAACCCAAGATCCTTATCTTCGACGAGGCTACTAGCGCCCTTGATGTGACAAGCGAGGGGATCGTGCAAGCTGCTCTTGATCGAGTCGCAAAATCTCGCACTACCCTAGTCATCGCTCACAGATTAGCAACCGTCTCGGATGCAGATTCTATCATCGTCATGAAGAAGGGGAGAGTAATGGAACAGGGAACTCATGATGACCTGGTCAAGATCAAAGACGGCGCATATTGGAGCCTGGTTCGATCCCAACAGCTGGCAACCAGCACCACGATTTCGAAAGACGAAAACCGCCATGGGGACAGAGTAGAGCGGGCTTCCAAGCGTCAAAGTTTTATAGTGGAGAAAGAGAGCTATGAGACGCTTGTGGAATCCCAGACCACCATTGCCGAGGCGGCTGAAAGCGTTACAAGCACCATGCCGACAGCACCTCCCACCCCAAACCTATGGAAGAGCTGTCAGCTTTTAATCGGCGAACAGCGACGGAACTACTGGCGATATGTCATAATGATCATTGCTGCAATGGCTGCCGCGGGTGGGTGATACGACGCATACTTGACTGTAAGATCTAGCTAACGCGCTCAAATGTAGCCAGTAACCCTTTGCAGGCATATCTTTTCGGGCGCCTCATATCCTCTTTCGCCTACTGGTCAGAAGCCCTTCGGATATCAACAAACTTTTTGTGTCTGATGCTGCTCGCTGTCGCCGTAGGCTTAGGCCTCAGCTACTTCACGCTTGGTTGGGTATCCAATGAGGCGTCAATCGTACGTGATCACATGCATCAACCGCTTGGTGTCGCAAATTGCTAACAATTTTCAAGTACACTGTGAGCCTCTATCGGAAAGAATACTTTGCGAACATGGTCAACAAACCTCTCTCCTACTTTGACGACGTCGACAACTCGGCTGGTGTGCTCAGCGCACGGCTGGCGGCAGACCCGGTCCAACTGCAACAACTCCTTGGGATGAACATGGCCATGGTGCTCATCTCTATTTTTGGTCTGACTGGCTGTGTCATCATCGCAGAAATCTTTCATTGGAAATTCGCCCTCGTGGTCATTGCGCCCTCGCTACCAATCATTTTGGCAGGTGGGTGGTATCGCGTCCGCCACGAGGTAAGATTTGAAGCTGCAAACAACGCGGTCTTTTCGGAAAGCGCAAAATTCGCTACAGAAGCTATAGGCGCTATACGGACAGTCGCAAGTCTGACACTGGAACGAACGATCTGCGAAAAGTATAATTACCTACTGAAGAGCCACATAGCGCAAGCTCGATCGAAGGCCAGATTTTCTTGCCTTATCTTCGCCGCGAGCGATAGTCTCATACTTCTCTGTATGGCTTTCGCACTATGGTAAGAGGAGGCACCATGGAAAACTTCAAATTGCTGACGAGGTGATCTGCAGGTACGGTGGCCAACTCCTGGCTAGATCCGAGCTCCAACCTTTCGACTTCCTTGTAGTGTATCTTGCCGTCATCCAAGGGACCTTGTCCGCTGGCCAATGGTTGAGTTTCGGACCAAGTCAGTATACACGCACAACTTGCGTCTTCTGAGCTGACACGACTAGACTTCGCTCAAGCTTCTGCAGCTGCGAATCGAATACAGCTCATGCGCCACCTGGAGCCAGAGAGTACAAAGACACCTCTCATGCATCTCAAAGGGTTTTCCCGCTGGAGACTGCCTTCACAGCTTCTTTGGCAAGGTGCGGACATTAGGGTTCATAACGTTTGGTTCACGTACCCTTCGCGTGATGTCGCTGTTTTGCGAGGCCTCAACCTGCACATAAGACATGGTCAATATGCAGCCATTGTCGGGCCCAGCGGTTCTGGGAAGACCACGGTCATCTCCCTGTTGGAGCGCTTCTATGAGCCTACCAAGGGTCACATCACATACAATGGAGACCCGATAACGTCAATGTCTCTTGCCGAACTGCGAAGTCATATGAGCTTGGTTGCACAGGAACCGTTCCTACTGCATGGGACAATACGCGAGAACGTCACTCTTGGAGTGGCGGACGATGAACTGAACGATAATCTTCTCCATCAAGCCTGTCGAGATGCTGGGATTCATGAGTTTGTGGCTTCACTCCCGGATGGCTACGAGACCAATGTTGGGTCAGCCGGAGTCATGCTCTCCGGTGGGCAAAAGCAACGCCTCTCAATTGCGCGTGCGCTTATTCGTGATCCGGATCTTTTGCTTCTCGATGAGGCGACGAGTAGTCTTGACTCTGAGACAGAGGCAGAGATCCAGCAAGTCTTGGAACGGGTTGGAAAGGGGCGAACTACTATCGTAGTTGCTCATCGGCTGGCTACGATACAAAAGGCGGACATGATCTTTGTTATGCGTGAAGGCCGCGTAGTAGAAAACGGAGACCATCGCAGTCTACTTGAACGCAAGGGAACGTATTGGCAGATGTGTCAAGCGCAGAATCTCGGGTAGTGATGGGTGTGACATTAGAAATGTACGTCGAAATCTTCTGCGAAGCGTTTCCAAGTGTCGGGTCTGAGTTTTACACTTATTTTGGAGGCTGGATCTCGTATTCTGCCAAGAGAGTTTGACTCCTGTGCTGTCAGGGTTCTACTCGACTTGACGCGATCGGTGAGGTTCAATTTTACGACAGTTCAGTGGCACGTGCAGCTGCAACGCATCTCGTCCGGCCCCTTGCGCCAGCATAATCTCCTCGGCCTTGAGAAGAATGCACTGACCCCTTGCACCAGTTCCCATCCATCAGTCTCGTCTACTCAATATGCGAAGAACCCTATTTAGTCCAGCCATATTCTTCTCTTTGCCGTGGTATTATAGTTTCAGTCCAACGTTCTCTTTGAGAGCTACACATTCGTTTATCACCGATCCGCAATGGCGCGTTTTTGTCTGTTTTTGGCTTTAGCATCTTTCCACATCTTAACAGTTGTCGCCATACCGAATTGTCCCATCTTTGGGGCTGAGTTTCCGGCACCCAAGCGGTTGACCGAGCACCCCAGATGGCAGCAGGCACTTGCAAATCTTACTGCCGAATTCGACTTTCTAGATGCAAATCTCACTGGAGATGATCTTTCGTATTCTGTGCAAGTTTTCTCGACAGATTACGAAGGCGGGATCCTTGCAGACCGGTACCGGACGGCCACAACACTGTCCCCGCAGACTGAGGGTGTCAAGGAAGTTGGCCCTGATACTGTTTACCGAATTGGGAGCGTTTCGAAAATATTCACGGTTCTGGCCTTTCTTGCGGAAGTTGGGGATACGCATTGGAACACACCAATCACCGCCTTCCTCCCAGAGCTGGCGCAATACTCCGCCCAGGTTGCGACACAGCCGATCGACGATGTCCAAAGAACAGACTGGGAAGATATTACCGTCGGCGCTTTAGCGTCGCAAGTCTCTGGAGTTGGAAGAGACTGTAAGTGTCCACGTGAGAGATTGATCAATTCGGTAGGAGTGCTGATGGGATTTAGATGGTGTGCTTGGCGAATTGACACAGACTGAGAACATTTCCGTAAATTGGCAATCGAGTTTTCCGGCTTTAAGGGGCGCTGCGATGCCACCTTGTGGGGCTTGGCCACTTTGCACAAGAAAAGGTAAGTGCTATACATGGGGCGTTCTTCGGATAGGTGCTTACAGTGGAACAGAGTTCTTCGCCGGCATCGAAATGATGGTTCCCTCTTATCTGCCTTGGCAAACTGCGGGTTACTCTAACATCGGCTATCAGCTTTTGTCGTACGTACTCGAGTCCATGACTGGCAAGAAATTCGTCGACATACTCGATAAGCGGATCATCCAGCCTCTAGGCTTGCAGCACACCTATTACGAAAATGCACCTCCCTCTTCAGGAGTGATCCCAACCACGACCGAGGACGATTACTGGTGGGTGAATCTAGGAGATGCAAACCCGTAGGTACAATCCTGTTTCCTGGTAATTTGTTGCTGAAGCTCGGTAGTGGTGGAAACATGTACTCCTCGGCAAACGATATCTCGACTCTCGGCCACGCAATCCTCTCATCCAGGTTAATAAAGCCTTCACTCACCCGGCGTTGGCTCAACCCAGTGACATTTTCGGCAGACTTTGCGGCTGCAGTCGGCGCACCCTGGGGTGTGCGTCGCATTCAATTGGACCCTTTCAATCAGCCATACCGCTCCATTAGTGTGTACACAAAGGCCGGTACCTTTCGCAAGTACACCGCATTTCTGACTCTACTAAAAGAGTACAACATGGGGTTCTCCATCATGATGGCCGGAGAATCCCTGCTCAATAACTTTATGATCGCCGATATGTTAGGCGCATCTGTGATTCCGGCCTACGACGAAGCTGCGCGTGACGAGGCGGACAAGATTTACAGCGGTGTCTATGTCAGCCATGGATCAAGTGCAATGCCAAACTCCTCCTTGGTCATCACCACCGATCCAAAGAAGCCCGGGCTGGGAATACTGTCCTGGACCTCGAACGGAACGGACATGATTGAGACGGCACTTCAGCTGCAGACAGGTTCCAATGCTACGGCTGCCAGGGCGGAGGCTCGACTCTACTATACCCAACTCGAAACACAAGCCAAGGACGGTGAAAAGCGACAATCCTGGAAAGCTGTGTTCGAAGACACCGGACTCCCATCTGCTCCCGGTCCAATGCTGTTCTCCACTGGCTGCGGTGCCTGGGTTGGGCTGACAGGTGTAACATACGGCTCATTGCCGCTGGACGAGTTCGTCTTCGATTTCGACTCGAATGGTAATGTAATTAGTGTGACAAACCTTGCACTGCGAACGACGCTTTACAAGATTGACTTGCATCAGTCGGCAGATATGCTCCCAGCACTGTGCAACAACGTCTGTCCGTTCCTTGTACAGCATTAGTAGAATCTGATTCGGTGATCGAGGCTCTTGTTGCACAAGTTCGCCATCTCAATTCTATCGAGAATCTTGCAGAAAACTGCTTGACGTGCGCGGGTGTTGATGCTTTATTTCCGTGACTGCATCGCTACATGATGTCATCAATACAGTTCGCGCTAGTAGCCAAACTACTGTAACGTCCCGAACCTTCGTCCCCTGCATCATAGACGTCGGACAAACAACATCATATTTGAAATCTAACCCCGTATCCCCAGCCGCGCGACGTTGCCAGTCACTGTGACATCATGGCACCAGCATGTAAAAGTCGACAGCTGCCCCCATGAGCAAGCAGCCATCTCCTAAGCTTTGTATCCTCATTTAGGAATCAAGAAACGCCATGAAGTCAATACTACCGTTGACAATCGGCTGCCTGGCTACAGCAGCCGCCCAAGTAACGTTCCAAAATTCCTCGCAGACGATCCTGCGCGTCGACACCGGATCTTATGGCCCTGAGATTGAGGAAGTCCATTACTATTACGAGCAATGGCCCATCGGCATCGCCGTATCATCCAAAGGCCGCATCTTCGCATCTTACACGCGCGGCAACTACACTTTCACGCTCGGTGAAACCGTGAACAAGACCGCAGAGCGCCCGTACCCATCTGCAGGACTCAATCTTCCAGTGAGCCAACTGAACACGACCTGGAACGGCATCATGTTTGGCAGTTGCAACAGCACTGGCTTGATCTCTGTTCAAGCCTTGTACATCACTCCTGCAAGCAACTCGCGACCGGAGACTCTCTGGGTCGTCGACACAGGACGACCCACCATCATGGACTCAAGCGGTCCGACGATGCCATACGCGCAGCCCGGCGGACCTAAGATCATCGGCATCAATCTGTCAAATGACACAGTCTACGCCACCTACACCTTCCCTGCATCTGTTCACTTCCCAGATTCCTACATGAACGACATCCGTTTCGACCTGCGGCCCAACATCACCCAGTCCGGCCAGGGCATCGCCTACATCGTCGACAGCAGCGACGAAGGGCGCCCCGGGTTCATCATGCTCGATCTCGGCACAGGCACAAGCTGGCGCCGGCTAACTCAACACCCCAGCACACTCCGTGTCGACCGTGACGTGCCCAGCTACCAGGGCCACCCCTTTTACCAAAAGACCATGGGCATCCCAATTCAGACTCTAAGGGAAGGATTGGATGGATTGCAGCTCACGCCCGACGGGTCGCGTCTGTACTACTCCCCCTTGACCTCGAATTACCTGTACAGCATCCCGACCGCCAATCTGCTCGCTTCGCCTAGCGATCCTCTTGTTGAGATTGCAGCTGCGAACAATGTGACGAACCACGGCCAGCGCGGTGGAAACGCGAACGGCTTCGAGGGCGACTCCAATGGTCTCATCTATCAGCTCATTCCGGAGCACAATGCGATATACTACTATGACCCAACGGATCTGCAGACACATCCGTTTGTGCGGGATCCGAGGATCATCTGGCCTGATGGTGCGACTATCGCTGCTGATGGGTACATTTACATGAACATCAATCAGCTGCCGTATCAGCCGATGTGGAACAACGGGACGGATCTGAGGACGTGGCCCGGTGCGGTGTTGAGGTGCAAGCTGCCTGGTGATGGCACGAAGATTTCGAGTCTAGGTTAGGTCTCGATCGCGACATTGCCGAAGTAGCTACCCGAGAAGTCTCGAATGCGAAAGAGATTAGACGGTGCGGCTTGATTTAGGCCTTGTGTCAATGCTAGTGCAACGGATTACACCCGACACAATCTCCCATTCTGCGTCTGCGTCCCCTGCTCCCCATCCCTGACCTCCCAACTCTCACTCCCAACCGCAGTAGTTGCATAGAAGACGCCTTTTGGATCCCATTTCTTCTTGATAGCTGACAGCTTCGGGTAGTGCTTTGCTCCATAGAAGTCGACCTGCCAATCCGGCTCCTGGATGTCAGCTTCATTAAGATAAACACCGCCTCCTGCAGAACTGGGAGCGACTTTGCGCCACGAATCCATCATATCGAAGGTGAGGTGATCAGAAGCATTTTGGAGCTGGGCGGGAGTAGCGTTATCCGGGACAAGATTAGCCGTGATCAGGAAAGATTGAGTGTTGCGCCAAGCTTCATTGACGGCGTTGTCGACGTTGAACGGGTTGCCGGGCGCCATGTGGTAGCCACCGACGGTTGCGCCGGACATGACGGTGTTCTTAATCGTTTCGTAGAAAGAGCTGAACTTCTCTGGGGTCTCCCATAAACTCTTTGGAAAGAGGCGGGTGGCTTGGCGAATGTTTGTCACGCCTAGTGTGTCTGCGCCCCAGGAGCCCTTGTTGGCCGAGTAGAAATCCTCATAGAAGGTAGTATTCGGTGTTACGGAGATGTTGAGCGCTCTCAATTCATCAAAGAACGGTTTCGTCAGGTTGTTGAAGGACTCGACGGTGTGGTTCGGGGCAAAGAAAGGCGTCATCTGAAAGTCGAGCACGGTGCCATAATTCCAGACTGCGGTTCATTTAGCTTGCTTCTTGTTGACCCTGAAATGTGCGACTCACTCCAGAAGTACGAGTAGGTACCAGCATCGGTGAAGGTAGGGAAACGCTTGAAGTAAGCATTGACAGCCTTCCAGAAGCTCTGGGAATTGTCGGGCGCGGCCTGGAAGGAAAATACAGATTTTGTGACCTTGATCTTTGGATGGGCCTTTGCGATCACAGAAGTGACAATGCCGAAAGTCGAGCCACCGCCGCCGCGAAGAGCCCAAAACAGATCTGCATTCACGGTGTTGGAAGCGGTCACAAACCTACCGTCTGCAGTAACGACTTCGTATGCGAGGACTTGATCCGCTGCCATACCATAAATCGAGGCCAGTGGTGAGTGACCGCCACCAGCAAGATAGCCACCTGCCCAACCCACGGTCTCGCAAATGCCTGCAAGGACAGTAACATCGTTGTTGCGAGCGGCCTCAAGAATCTCGAAGCCCTGGACTCCCGCACCAGCCTTGAAAGCCGAACCGCTGTACTCAGCATTCTGATAGTTCTTGATAAACTGGATGTCCTTGAGGTTATGCGTCCAGATGTTGAGCGCGCCAGCACCGCTGGACTTACCGATGTAGTCGTGACCAGTGTTTTTTACAACCAAACGTAGGTTCAGATTACGTGCAAAGTTCACGCCGAGTTGTACCTGGGCGACATTGCTGGCCTTGATGGAGTAGGAAGGATAACCACCAAGAGTGCAGGTGCCGTTGGGATCAGACGTAGGCATACAGGTGCGACCTTGGAAGAGCGGCCACATCATTGACGTGGGGTCACTGGTACTGGGATCTCAGTCAGTACGTCACGTCTGCTTCCCAGCATCGAAGGCTTACTGAAGGTCTGCAGTGGTGAACCTGGTGGAGATGCCTGCGCACTTGGCTTCATCGTATACGCCGGAACTCTTGTAGCAGGGTGCAGCAACAGGGGTAGTCTTGATGAGTGCCCCGCCTAGTAAGAGGTCGAACAAGGACCAAGTAATTGGCTTTGGGTAGTTCCAGTCTCCAGGGAACGCTTTGCAGGCACCAGCTTGACGGGACAGCGCTGCGGCAGCTGCATGTATGTCGCCGCCAAATCCGACCAGTGCGAGCAGATCGGTGCCATTCGCTTTGCTGTTGACATCTTTGAGCACTTGCTCGGTCAATTGAACTGCCTCTGCGTCGAACAGCTCAACGCCAGCAGGTGAATTGGTTGACACTGTGGTTGCAGCTGGAGTGATAGCAGTGCTCAATGCTGTAGCATCACGACCGCTGATCGGGCTTGCGAGAGACGAAGCAGCAGCATTTGCTAGCAGGAGCAGAGCTTGAGTGCGGACAGTCATTCTGGCGGCGTACGATCAAAAAGAACGAGAGGCTGGTCAAAACATATCTCTGGCTGGCAATTATCCGCTCTTAAGTCGAACGAAATCTCCGTTAGCTCCTGTGGCCAGGTCTACGGGATTGTTCGAAAGCCTCGAGGCGGCCTGGGATGTGAGCATTGCCGTCCATGGCCAGGTTGTGCATATGATGCTGGGGTGGTCGGAGTGAAGTCGCCGTGGCCCGATGGATGTGTTGTTGTGGGTACAGGACCAGGGTCGACGTTGCCGCTTCGTCGCAAAAGGAAGCCACAGTCCTGGACCCTGCGGCTGTCAGATTCGCCCCGATCCTTGGTTCCTTTCTTCTTCTTCACAACCCCATTTTCAATTTGTTCCTTCGCCAGTTGCAGGGGCCCGAGCCGTCTACGGGCCGTGTTCGCTCCAGCGGGACGACCGCGGCGATGCGGCATGTTCGCGGATTGGTTGCGAGTCTGAGGGGGCGGGTTCTTGGCCCGGAGGATTCATCAGGTCACTGCAACATCACACTGTGCATCTGCGGCTCAGCGATTTTCAAGCCAATCTCGGAGCGTCAATGCAGACAAATTTTGCACGTCAACGCATATTCGAAAGATCCGCTGGGCCATGTCGCGCAAGCAGCTTCACATACTCGCACGCACGCTCTCGGTATGATACAATTGTAAAAGTCGCAGTAGATGCCTGGCTGCGATCGTGGCAGACCCTATTGCAGATGATCGAGAAGTGTTTAATGGAGATGATGGACCACTGGGGGGGTGGCGTGCGGCTGTCGTGACAAAGTCGGCCTCTTGCTTGCACACAGCCATGAAACGACCAGAGAAGAACTGGTGAAAAACGAATCCTCCGGCCTTGTTATGTCGGTTGGAAGTTTTCCTACAGGGCCGGAGGATAATCTCAGATGCAACATGCATCACGGCTCCGACATGGTGGTTTCCTGCGGCTTTCGATCACGACTGGTTGGTCACCGCAATTGCGCAGAAGCGGCAGAGAACCACGAGTATCCAGACTGGCGGAATCGCCCTGATGGGAAAGATGAAGGCCGAAGGGCCTGATTTCTGATACTCAGTACCTGGATATCTGAGGGAACGAGGTCACCTCGCACCGGTCCCATGTTTGTATTACTCTTCTTTCTCCACAGTCTGCATCATTGCCAGCAAGGGTCTGCAGCCCGTGTGCCTATTTCTGGCCATCTTTCCCAGTGTTCTATGTGTTATAGTCGTCTCTATTCGCGTCTGGACGCGAACGAGGAAAAAGCTGTTTGGCTTAGGTGAGTGTCCTTCGATTATGAGTGCCAAGAGAAAGAAGCTGACCCCATGACTCAACAGAGGACACACTACTGGTTCTTGCAACAGTAAGTAGGCATTTCCACCACGGTCCAAGGATATACCATTGACACAACCTACTCCCAGCTTCTCAACGCTATTCTGTCCTTTACAACATGCGGGTGTAAGTTAACCGAGTCTTCGAAGTTTTAGTCCTTGTCCTGTACGTTGCGACTAACATCTACTAGATATACTGACCACCTATTACGGATATCATGTACATGATATTCCAGACGGAGCCATCGATCCAGTCGTCACAATGAAGGTGCGTGTCATCGAGAGATCGAACTTAACCCAACCTGACAGACTCCGCAGTGGAACTACGCGAACTCAGTCATCTACAACCCTATCCTTGCGCTCGTCAAAGTCTCGTTCCTATGGACCTTGATCAAGCTACGATCACCGAACGTATGGATCAACAGCTGCCTCTGGGCGACCATGGTCTTTGACGGCTGCTTCGCGATCGCCGCACCACTCGCTTGCATACTACAATGTGATCCGATCCCGAGATACTGGGACAGCAACATACCAGGCAAGTGCGTTCACCCTGGTGCATATACTGTCAGCACATCGTCCATCGTCCTTGCCACCGACGTCCTCATCTTGCTCATGCCGACTTGGATCCTTCACGACCTCAAGATGCCCTTCGGTCGAAAACTAATGGTCATTGCATTCCTGTCCTTTGGTGTCGCTGTCACCATCGTAGGTGCAGTACGTACGAGCGTATTGGTCAAGGTCTTCGTTATTGGCGAAGTCGTGCCAGATCCGACATACGGAATGGGCTACACTCTATCCAACATCGAGTCAGGTCTTGCGATCATCGGGACTTGCGGTCCAACAATCAAGTATCTACTCGGTTTCTGTATTCCAGCACTACGAGCACCCGACGAGTCAAGCAATCGTGGCTACACGTACCCACCTACAAACGGCTCATATGGCGCCGGTCGATCGAGACGATACACGAGGGGCACGCGTACGCACGACACGTTCAGGGAAATTGATGGAAAATCTGAGTGTGGGCGCGACTCCCCTGGCGAAAATAGCGGCGTGGAGCTGACAAGTGTGGACGATGGGCAGTCAGGGGGAAGACGTATGAACAGTGATGAGCATCTCGTTATCACAAAGACTGTGGCGTGGAGAGTTGATGCCTCACAGCCAGACTCGAACAGTGCACATGAGCATGGTATCAATACACCTCATACGGTGCTGTAAATGAACAATGGAACGCAGGAGCAAGTCATACCAGGACTCGGGCACGCTGCTTGATCTTAAGCTGTACTCGGCCGCCTGAACAAGCAGCTTCCGAGACCACCGGTACGTGACCTGCGCGCGTGCGTGTATACCGCCACACAAATCTATTTTGTTCATCGCGCCCCGTGCGCTCACAACTTGCTTCCCTTCTTGTCTCCCAGAGTCACCACCAGCTTGCCAAACTGGCTCGCGTTCTTCATGTCGTCGAACAGCGTATCGATCTGCTTGATATCCAGCCCATGCACGCTCCGGCTGACAATCGGCCTCAACTTCTTCTCGCGCACAAACTGCACCATATCGCTGAACTCCTTGCGGCTTCCCATCGTCGAGCCTCGGACCTCGATGTTGCGCAACACAGCGCTCATCAGGAAGTCCATTTTCGGGTTAATCGTCATGCCGTAGATGGAAATAATGCCGCCAGCCTGTCGTTATCAGTACACTTCTCGTGCTGAAAGTACGCTGGAAGGTAGAAAAGCGGTGTAGGGGAACCAACCTTCAACAACCGACTCCCCTTGGCAACAACATCCCCACCCGCCCCATCCACAATCGCATCCAACCACCTCCTGCTCTGCGGCAACATACCCTGCAGCTTCTTCTCCCAGTCCTTCTCTTTATACGACACGCCCCCCTTCGCACCCAACTTAACCGCCTTGTCAATCTTCGCCTGGTCGCCGCTCGTCACGTACACATTACACCCCTCGGCGACCGCAAAAAGCAGCACCATCAACGCAACCCCGCCTCCAACACCCGTCACCAGTATATTCCGCCCCTTTGTCGCGTTATCCCCGCACTTCACCCGAAACGCGCGCCAGCCCGTTAGGCCCGTGAGTGGCAGTGCAGCGGCCTCCTCGTCGCTCAGATGCTGCGGACACTCCTCCAACTCCCCTGCGTCGAGGGTGATGTGATCAGCCAAGGTACCTGCGGGGTTCGACTTCGTGCCGCCGAGGATCGCGTAGCCGCGCGGTGCTTCGGGCCCGTCGGGCGAGTCGGCCCAGCCGGTGCCTGGGTTCAGGATGACGCGCTTGTTGAGCCATTGTTTCGCTGCCGGGCCGGACGATGTGACGAGGCCGACGCCGTCGGCGAGGAGGGGGACGCCGAAGGTGGTGCCGGGGTAGAGGTGTTGGCGGATGAAGAGGTCGCGGTGGTTGAGGGCGGCGGCAGTGAGGGTTATGACGGCCTGGGTGCGTTAGTAGAGAGTCGATGAAGGATTGTGCAGAAGGACGACTTGCGTACCTCGTTATCTTTGGGCTTGGGCTCTGGGATTGTGATTTTCTCGAGCGGGTAGTACACTTTGCCAGGCTTGCCCTCAATTTGTTTGATGGCGATGGCGGAAGGCATCGCGGCGGCGAGAATGTGTATTGCTGGGTGTACAGTCGTCGACAAAAGCTACAGGCAGGTTTGGACAATGGCTCGCTGTGTGAATTGAAGAAGTTGTCTACGGTTGATAAGCTATCAGCAGCCGACACAAATGTTGCGAGTTGCGCTCAGACGGATGACGAAACCGAGGGAGACCTCGGCTTGTTCCCCACGGACAGTGGGTCCACCATGCGGGGAAGGGAAGCGAGAGCAGGGGTCTTGAAACGGCTGTCTGTAATTATGTACAGGATTTCTACGTGATGCTATGTCGATGCCCATGCAGTCATATTCCTGCCACAACTAGTTCATACTGGCGATGCACATTCAAGGCCTCCACCTGAACGATGGGTGCCTCCAGTCCAAGTCCTCAATCTCGCCCGCCGACTTGCCCGCAAGCTCAGCATCCACATCAACCTGCGCACGCTTGCTGTTGCTCCTCTTCATCCAGAGCAAGAGCGCGACACCCAGGATCAAGATAGTGCTGCTCGTAGCCAGGTTCAGCCCATTGCCAATACGGTAGTTAGGGCCGTCGAACGGCAAAAAGCTCCAGGTCGAGATCAAACCACCCACGTTTCCAAACATGACAATGGTGCCGATAGCAGAAGCGCGCGCAGTGTCTGTGACGACGTTCGCAGAGCCTTGCGCGTTGCAGAGCGCACCGAAGGAGAATGCGCCAGAGGCGATGATGAAGGTTGCGCCGTAGCGGACTTGCGACTCGGTGCTGGCCAGGAACATGATGTAGCCTACCATCATGAGCGGAGCGCCGGCAATCATGAAGATTGTGCGCCTGTCGAAACGCCAACTGAGGAACGGGAAGAGGACGGTGAAGAACGCGCCGACGATGTATGGCGGGACGGTGCGGAGTTGCTGGTGCACGACAGTCGCCTTTGGGTAGATTGTGCGCACAATTGTAGGTGCGAAGAAGGCAAGACCCTGCACAGTGATGTTGTCGAGCAAGAAAATGACAGATGTAGCCAACACGACAGGGTTGAAGATGCCGCGGAACGTCTTCTTCCTGTCGAGTTTGTCGAGGACCTCGTTCTGCCCCACACGCTCAGACTTGACACGAGCAATGGCTAGATCCTTCTCCTCCTGCGTAAGCCACCTGGCTGTCTCAGGTCGGTCGGTAAGTGTGAAGAAGGAGATCAGGGCCAGAAGGCAAGTGACGATGCCTTCAATAGCAAAAATCATCCTCCAGCGGTGCAGAGAGCCGAACGAGTCCAGGGTCAGGATGGCAGAGGCCAGAAGGCCGCCAAACGCGCCAGCGAGCGGTGCCATGACGATGTAGAGCGAGAGGCGGAAAGCCAGCTCGGATCGGCGGTACCAACGAGACTAAACTCAGTCAGCATCAAGACATCAGATGGTAAAGACGTAAGGGACGAACCATGTAGTAGGCGATACCAGGCAGCATGCCCGCCTCGAAGATACCCAGCACAAATCGAACACCACAGATGCTGTGAATATCATGCACAAACGCCGTACCGATCGACGAAACGCCAAAGCACAGTGAGATAAGTGGGATGAACCATCCCGGACCCATCCACTTGCAGCAAATATTGGAAGGGATCTGATTGGTGTCAGTCATGAAGCCGCCAAGACGATTTGTACGACGACTTCGTACATCCTGGAGGAACTCACCTCGAAGATAATGTAGCTGATGTAGAACACGGACAGAACCTGGTTGTAGTCGTAGCCCTTCAGTCCCAGGTCCTTCTCCAGACCGGCGAGACGAGCATTGCCGATGTTTGCTCGATCGATGAAACAGAACAGGTACAGCAGAGCAACGGTGGGGATGATGTAAAGATCAATCTTCCATCTCAACTTGGCCTCAGCCTTGGGATCAAAGGTGAGTAGCGCATTGCCGTAGCTGGAAGTCGTCAGTGCGTGTTCAATTCCGATAATAATTGAGCTGCCGCAAAGTCATACATATCAGTAGCTGCATGGCCGTGCTCAGCGACAGTGTGCGTGTTGTCGCTCTTGAGGTCCTCGTGCAGGCTCGTAGTGTTCTTCTCGAGGTGCGCGTCGACCATGGTGAATGTGTAGAGCTCAGCCAGTCTGGACGAGGGCAACTCGAAACGGTGCACCGTCCTTTCTTTATACCTCCACCTGTCTCACGGATCCAGACGCACGTAGCGGACCTTGGCGACAGCCAAGACCAGCCATTTCGTGGACAGAGCGAGCGCTAGACTCGGTGGGCGCTCGACGTGCTAGCTACGTCGAGTTACGCAGCGGAGGAAATGGGGACGCCGATCCACTCACAGTGCATCCCCGTGGGGTCCCCCAGGCATCGTCGCGTCTGCTCCTTGTCGGCTGCTGGAGACGGGCACCATGAGTGTCGGAAGCCAGCGTCGGTACTTGCTGCTGCGCGACGTCAGGCGCAGACTCGCCATGCAGGAGTCCCAGCTGCTCGTTACCCCGCCCCGCCACGACTCTTGGGCAGCACCTGGGAGCCGGGTTCGGTGTCCGAGCGCCTCGATCGCGGACGAGTGCAGTGGAATCTGGGGAAGTTCACGTGCGGCGGAGCTCGGTTGGCGACAACAGATAGGATGCAGCGTGGAGGCTGTCAGCCGTTTGCATGCACGACGATTCGTTGTCCGCGCGAAGACTGCGAGGCACGCGAATAGGCGTCACTCGTTACTCTTACTTGGTGTCTATCTATCTGCGAAGCTTGAGACGCGCAATCTGTGTACGCAGTAAACAAGCCATCACTTGATCAATCTATCAATATGCACAGTGTTGTTATATCGAAACCCAAAGACGGTGTCAAAACAAGCACCGCGCTATCAATGCAACTGCGGAGGTCTGTCCGCAGCTGGACTGTTTGGTCATTGTCCTCGCATCTGATACGCAGGCTGGAAAAAGTCATAGCCAAACTGCGGCACGAGCACGAAAGTGTTGTACGATCCAAGCCCGTTCTGAGTCGCGCGGACAAACAATGGCTTACAGCTGAGTCTAGCGTATCATTGCTCCTTCCCCACGGGGCCCCAGACCCCAGCTCGTGGGACCGTGAAAGCCGGACAATTATGGCTAGTTTGCCGCATTGCAGAAGCATCGCATGTTGTAGCCAGCAAAGGAACTGTTCCTTTTAAAAGACAAACGTTAGCAAATTGACTGCCTCCCCTCTTTCAGTACCTAAGGCGTGTTTGTGCAACGCATGAGCCTATGCTGAGGGTTTGGTTGTCCGAATTTCTCAGTACCACAAGAGCCCAGTCTGCAGGAACCAGTTCCGGCCTTTCCAGCCTCCACTCAACTTCTTCAGACAAGCTGAGGCTTCCCGTCCTCGCCCTGCTTCACCCTCCCCGCCTCCTTCATCTTGACCAGTTTCCGCATAGCCTGCAGCTCACTCAGCCCCTCCTCTCCCTCAACCCCAAGCATCTTCGCGGTCAGGTGGTGGTACCCGTTCTCGCCGTTCTCAAGGTCTTTGAAGTGTCCGCGCTCGCTGTACACCAGTTCGCCGTGCCGCTGCTTGTCAGCCATGAGCAGCGTTACGGAGCGCGCGGGCACGTCTGCGGACTGGTAGTTGCCCTCGCCGATAGCGGCGAGAACCGCGGGGCTGAGGATGCCGGTATCTGTCCATGAGGGTGCGATGGCGTTGATGCGGATGGGGAGGTTAGGGTGCAAGTGGCCTGTTAGAGAGCGCATGAGGCCGAGGACGGCGTGTTTGGTTGTTGCTGTAATGTGGTGAGTATGAGTAGAAATGGGAGATTTCAGGCAACACGTACTGTAGTCTGTGGCAGGGAAGCGCGTGAAGCTTGATCCAGACGCTGTTATTACGATGCTGCCACCAGTAGGGTTCTTGCGGATGTGATGAATGCCCAACTTGACGGTGTACAGGCAGCCATGAAGATTGACGTCGATGGTCTTGAGGTTCGGTGGGAGCAGGTCCCCATTGGAGTCTACGTCGTCCTCGAGCAGCGAGATTGTTGGCGCAATTCCGGCGTTGGCGAACACATGGTCTATCTTTCCATAGTGCTTCTCTGCTGCTTTGAATCTGCTTGGGGTGAGTTGTGATAGGGTACTATTGATAACGCCGTGCTCACAGTTCCACTTGCTGCTTCCAATCTGTCACATCGACCTTTGAGAATGGGACTGAAGCTGCCTCCGGCTCAGGCAGGGGATTGAGATCACCTGCATAGACCTTGCCTCCATGCCTGATGATACGACGAAGCGTTGCAAGGCCGATGCCAGAAGAAGCACCTGAGAATGTTAGTCACTCATGCTCCCGCTATTTCGATTCCATGTACCAGTGATTACAACGACTTGGTCCTTGATCTGTTCAAGATCGTTGTCGGAGATGGTAAAGCTTGTCATCTCGTTGATAGTCCAGTGCTTCCTGAACACTGAGGTAAGGTTGGCTAGGTCGAATAGATAGGCAATCAGGCAGACGGAAAAGAATGTCCGAGTCTAAGAAGTTCAATGGCTTCCAAGACGGTCGAATCTATTTGACCCTTTGCATTGAGCTTCGAGTAAGCTCGGCAGAGTTGCGGTTGACCCCGCTTTAGCGTGCATGTGGCCGGGGTGGCTATTCCGGGGTAACTGTAACCACGATCAGCACCCTGATGGTAAACTCATGAATCAGAGGTATGTTCGCAAATGGCACCGAGGATGTGCTCTCGTAAGATCTCGTTTTGATTTTATGGTAGTTTGTTTGCACGTTTCCTTGTCAATAACCGTGTCAAATGGCGTCGCTCGCAGCTGACGAGAGCTCCCCCCGCATGTATAGGTACGCCATCGAACTTTTCCGCGTGCCGCCAGGGTATAGAGCTTCCGAGCTCAGGTCGCGCGGCTTAGGCTGACGTCGATGATCGCGTGTCGAACATGAAGGGCGGCCGTAAGACTTCGTATGGGGCGCCGTACGCGAAGAAGTACAGAGTTGTACTCATTGGTGCTCTCATTATGCTGCCGTATTCGATCTGCCTCCTCTTGATCCAGCTCACGCATTGTTGTTGTTGCCGCCTCCTCCCCTTCCACGGCCTCGCCCACGTCCGCGTGTGCCTCTGCCTCCCCGGTCGCCCCTGTGGTCACCCCGCGAGTGCATGCCACCACGTCCGCCTCTTTGCGCCTGGTCCTTGACCTGCTGCTCCTTCACAACCTCGATGATCTCGTCCGGTACTCGCAGGTACTTGATCTGCGCGCCGTCAGTCTTTGTCTTGTACCATGCAATCAACTACACTTACCGTGCTGCCGCGAACGTAGATCTCCGGTAGCCGCATGAACTTGTCGCCGTCTGCGCTTGTCTGCACCACCTCCCGTAATGTAAGGTTCATCCATGTGTCGCAGTTGACCAGCAGTCCGTTAAGTGTCTCGCCGCTCTTGAGCTCTACGAGCATCGGGTGGCCAGTCGCCGCTGTCAGGAGGCCTAAGGGAAGCTGTGTCGCGTCAGTCAGAGCTCGCGGGGCTGACTGTAGCAGGCGCATTGCAACATACCATTTTAAGGCGTGTAAGGACGGATGCGCAAGAAGTTGCAAGGCGTATGATCCAGTAGTAGTATTGCGATCGGAAGGTAGGGCTCAATGCCTCGAAGTCGTTGTGTATGTGGAGCTGCGTGCTGTCGTCAACCTCTGGATCGCTGCAATTGTGGATCGTCACTAGTCCATGCGCTCGCCTTGGCGACGACGTTCAGCCCTACGAACATCCCCAAGACAGTCAAGCACTATATAACGACATATCAAAGCCTTTTCACTCCCGGTCTGACCATGAACACGTCCGTGATACTCTCGCATTTCGCATAACACGAGAGATTTCGTCCGCGCCGACCAGATCGTCATTGGGCGCCTGAACCGGTGAAGAACCGTCTCGAAAGCTTTCGCCAGATGGCCTCCAAGTGCCTCTGTGACTCTGCAACACCAATCCCAACTGTGGGGAAGGTATCTTTTCCAGCCATCTGAAACATTTGTTTATTGCTATGTATCATTATTCGCGAGGTATACGGCCTGAATACCTCAAGCTCGACTAGTACTGTGGCTTAGCATGCTGACAGACCACGCGTCTTAAACTCGGCGCCGCCGCCCTTCTGCCTGATCCTCAGAAACTGGGACGACAGCTCCCATCTCTCGCCAGCTGCCGCATCTGTTGTGCGCCTGTGGTGGAGGCAGTCTGCTGTTTCTTGTTTACTTCCTCTGTTGCGTTCCTTCTGCGTTGTCTTCAACATGCGCTCCTTCAAGTCCAAAGTGCTTTCAGCCGTTGCGTTCGCCGCTGCCGGCTTTGCCGCAGCGCTCCCCAGCCACGGTGAGGTCGCTCGACCGCACAACGAGCCTTTGCAGCTAGGTACGTCCCACTCTTATACATTCCGCTCTTGCCACGCCTCTAGGCATCTGCTGAACGGTACTAGATGTCCAACAAAACTACGCGCAAGCGACCTTCAGCGTGCCCTGCGCTGGGTGTTCCGGCCAAGCTCACACGGACCAGGATGACGAGTCACTCGTGAGGCCCACTTCAGGCATCTATTTATGTATACAGCCTTGCTAACCTCACCAAAGATTCTGAACTTCACTGCTCACTCTCACAACGAAGCGTGTGGTTCTTCTAACATCACCATCAACGGTGTTCCTCTTCCTCAAGAATGGGAAGGTGACTACGCTTCTGGCTCAGGCTCCTACCAGTACACCAGTCTCGCGACTCTCCAGCAGGATGACCAGCTCCCTCAGCGCGACTTGGCCCTTGCATGGAACTCGACCTGTCTTCACGGCAACGCGGAGACGGACGAGGCTGCCCAAATCCTGACAGTCAACATCAAGTCTATAGACGGCATCCCTATCAATACACCATCTGGTTTTACAATTTCGTTCAAGCAGAACGCATCGCCGCCCACACTCCTCAGGCTTGAGACCATTCCTGATCTTGCACCGGAGCTCTCTGACATCTGGCGTGACCCGCCGTCGCATCTCCGACTGGTCTTTGGCAACGCCACAGCAGCAGAGGCCAACAAGATAGACGTCTCTCTTGAAGACGAGATTCGAGAACTTAGATCACTGCAGGCCGAGCTTGCAGCGATCCAGCAGGCGGTAGCTTCGAAGAAGCAGTACATAAACTCACAGATTCGCAAGGAAGCAAAGTGCTTCACTGAAGAGCTAAAGCACTGCGACGGCATCTCTTGTGTTCTCAAGACCGTGGCTGACAAGGCCCACGGCGCATGGCGAGTGGTCTACTTGCGCTTACACCCCGACGACCAGTCCAACAGCATGGGTCGCCCAGAGGAGGTTTACGCCTCAGCTCACGTGAGTTCCCAGCGATATGGCAGTATCAACGTCGCCAACATGGACTCGGAAGCGGAAGCGGAAGAGGACAATCAACCTCGACCGTATGAGGGATCTACAGGCGAGCTTCCTCCGCGCCCGCAGCAACGTCAGCCACCGTACGTCATTGCCCTTGAGATCGCTCTGGGTGTTCTCTGTTGTGGCTGTCTTGTCGCAGTCATCCGACACAAATGCTCCAGCCTCCGTACCCGCACCGAGCGCGCCGCCGACTACGAGGAGCGTTACAACGCACGCATCTACAAGCGTGCTGCCCGCCGTCACGCATGGCGCAACTGGTGGCGCGGCAACTGGCGCAAAGACGCTGCACGTATCGCAGACTATGAAGAAAAGCGCGCCCTGATCGCCGACCAAGAGAACGTGCTTGAAAACGCCATGCAGGAGGAGATCAGGCAGCTCCGTGTCGCACACAATGTCGTCAACGACATCATCCGCGCAGAAGAGGGCCGCACAGGGACACCCAGCCCTCCGAACCCGCACTGCACATGTCACCGCCCGCACTTCACCCATGGTCCGCCTTCGGTCACATCCACCTACCCACCCTCCACCATCCCCGAAGCACCATCTCGACCTTTATCTCGCACCGATAGTCTCCCCAGCTATCGCTCCCGCGCCCCCAGCGAGCCACCAACGTACGACTCAGAGCTTGACTCTTCGTTTGTGGCGAATGGATTGCGGTATGAGGCCAGGACAAGAACTTACACGAGCACGTCGTCCCAGGCTGGCGAGTCGGGACGCTGGACGCCAGATAGCAGCGTGGTGGACGTGAGTCCGCGCCCCAGCGCAGAGACACTGCGACATCCACATAGCATCTTCACGTTGGACGAGAGCGATAGCGAGACGGAGCTGTAGGCGCGCTTAGCCTTGTCTCACTAGCCCTGTCTCACGGATACATTGTTCCATTCTGTTGTGTTCTTTCAGCGTTCTAGGGCTGGCGTTTATCGATGGCGTTTATCGGCGGATGGTTGGCCGCACTTCTTGCACTTGCATAGTACGATTGGCGAGATGGGGAACCTCGCCTACTAATGTCTCTGAATCCCCGTGTACAGTAAATGATAGTGTTCCTGAGGTGTAGGAGCCTGGAGACGGTTAATATAGTGAGACACTGATCCTGGTTTTGATCATCGAGTTCTGCTGGTTACGTGACATTCTACAGCGTCAGCTCGACCCTTGATGTGGGTTCTCAAACGATCGCTGTATTGTCCATTGGCTTTGACTGTTACTCCTGAAGATGACTCTGGTTCATGGAAAGGCAACCTCGTGGAAAAAGGGCGGAGGCTACTCCAGTACCCCAAAACAAGCAGAAGTGAATTGCGGTCGAGTGACACGATTGCAGTCGACTCAGTTCGTATTGTACTTGAGATCACAATTCAAGGTGTGTGAGGACAGCCTCTCGCGCGCAAGAAATAGTCGGCGATGGACCCAGTGGGTCTTCAAGATCTTTCAATGTCAACTCCTAGAATTCTAATCAAACCGTCTCGACATTTATTCAGTTTAGAAGTGAAGACTTAATGATCTACTTGAAAATAAAAAGAGAGGAGCAGGTGCTTTGCATACCTCCTGGCTATGTTTTCAGCTTGTGGTTTGCTGCCGACTATTCTTGGCCCTCGCAAGGCCGGAGAACTCGAGGCGGGGCGGCTCGGCGGGTGAACCGCGGCAGAACTTAATTTCTCGAGGCGCAGAAAACAGCTTCTCGCGCGCACCTCGCTGACTGCACGCTTCGACTCACACCTTTTATTCCAACAAGAAGCTCCTGGACCGCCCGAATACCTCCTCGCGACCCAGAAACTTCACTCACAATGTCCGACACTGCTGCTGCCCCCGCAGCTGCCCCCGTTGAAGAGCCCAAGAAGGTCGAGACCTCTAACGATGGCGAGGAGATCCTGAACCTCAATGGAGGTGAGGACAAGAAGAGTGATCGCCGTGATGACCGCGATCGTCGCGACAACCGCGACAACCGCTCCGGAGGTCGAGGAGGACGCGGTGGCCGTGGCCGTGGTGGACCCCGCGGCGGCGGTGGCTTCAAGGGCAGGAAGTGAGTAATTGTGCTGCGCCAATTGCTGTGCATGCGCTGACTGTATGATCGCAGGTCGCGCAACAACGAGTTCGAGGACCTCCCCGAGAGCGACGACCCCGTTGAGATTCGCAACCAGGTGCGTGCGAGATCTTCAACTACAGACACCCACTAACAGGTCCAGGTCGAATTCTACTTCTCTACACACAACCTCGTTACCGACGAGCACCTTTTCTCCAAGCTTCAGGGTCCCAAGAACGTCCCTGTTGATATCAAGCACATTGCCGACTTCAAGCGCATGCGCCGCTTCCAGCCCTACAGCGCCGTCGTGAACGCCCTCCGCGAAAGCAAGGACCTCGTTGTCGTCGATGACGGCGAGCACAGCGGCCCCGGCAACGAGGCCGTCAAGCGCAAGGAGCCCATCTCGGTCCCCACGAAGGAGGACGACGAGAAGAACCCTCCCTCAGTCACCGATCTGTTCTACCGCCTTAAGAAGGCGTCCTCGAATGACCTCAGCAAGAGCGCCTACGCCAAGGGCTTCGGCGACGACGAGCCTGGCCAGATCGCGCTCGAGCAGTTCTTCCGCCCTTACGGCGCCGTCATGGTGCGCAAGAGGCGTGAGGAGAGCGGCGCCTTCAAGGGCAGCGTCTTCGTCGAATTCGACTCCGAGGACAGCCAGAAGCAATTCCTCGCCCTCGACCCCACCCCCAAGTTCAACGACAACGAGCTCACCACCATGGGCAAGAAGGAGTACTCCGAGATGAAGTGCAAGGAGAAGGGCGTCAAGCCCGACTGGGAGATGACTGAGGGCGAGAGGCGCCAGCACCGTGACGGCCGCGACGGCCGCGACAACAGATCTGGCGGCCGAGGCGGTCGCGGTGGACGTGGCGGCCGTGGCGGACGTGGAGGACGAGGTGGACGCGATAGCCGCGACGACCGCAACCGCCGCGACACCCGTTCGAGGCGCGACCGCAGTGGCTCCGTCGACGGCGACGACTGGAAGAACCGCCGCGACCGCTTCCAGAACGGCAAGGACGACGCCGCGTCAGAGAAGAAGGAGACTAAGGAGATTGAGCGCGATGCCCACGGCGTCCCGGTAGTCAAGGACACCAGCAACAAGCGCAAGGCTGACGACGAGGCGGGCGGCGAGGACAAGAAGAGCAAGTTGGAGATCAAGGAGGACGCATAGTCGATGATCGCAGCTGGATTGCAGGTGCAGGCTCATTGCATATACGGCGTTACGGTTACTTCATGGCCATGGTGCTCGATACCATTACGATTGGGCTGGGAAAAGTATTTCTATCTCTCCATATCTTATGTCTGGATCGAATCGATGCTACATTTGCATACCACAGCCTTCCATGCGGCCACAACACATAACTCCTTATACTCACCACAGCTTTTATCGCGTTGCGATTGCTTTGTCAGGAGCATTTGAGAACCTCCTGTTTTTCTCCTGAGGATCTGCCCCTGTAGCCGGTCGTTTTTGCATCTTGAAAGGACGACTAAACATCAGTAGTCAACCCCACGTTTCCACTCTCGAAGTCCATCCCCAGCCCTGTCTTACTTCTTCGGCATCCCAACCGCCCACCCTTGCAGCTGCGCACACCTAGTCATCATCCCGGTCCAAACGGAGAAATCCTCCCAGCCGCGATCCTTCGCCAAGCTCCAATTTGGGGGCCGCATCTCACAAGGTAATGACATTCGCCTGTGCCCCGGTTGATATATCTAGGCGCATGCTTGGGCTGCACACTTTCAGCACAGGGCCAGGATGCGCTGCATGACCGTCTCAGCCCGGTGAGATATCAACGTGTGCTGCCGCTTGCTGCGTCTGTCTGAGTACTGGCACAAGTGATCTTTGCTCCTCCGTCGCCCCTAGCCGCCCAAGCTATTTGCACACGTTGTAGCAGTTGAGCTCGAACGCGCACGATGCTATCCTCATTCACGCCTCTCGCTGTGCTCCTCACACTCACCACCTGCGTCCGCGCAGCATCGCAGATCTCGCTCTTCACAGACGCTGAGTGCCGGGACTCGTACAAAGGGCTCGAGGGCCCCAATGGCTATCCCAATGGGTCTTGCACGGACATCCGCCGCAGCGGCGAGTATGGCAGTTTGCAGGTCGTGGGCTTGGATCCGGGGTGTGCAGGTAAGCCCACCTTTCCTTGAGACAACTCGTTTATCAGACATTCGATCGCTTTTTGTGCTTTTGCTCGCTCTGCGCTGGCACTTTTCGCTCGCAACTCTCAGCTAACTTACAAACAACAGTAACAATATACATCGACGACCCCTCGACGACAATATGTGGCGGCTACCAGGAAGAAATTCAGCTCGGGCAGTGCTGGAACAGCACGTTCGCGTACTACAGCATCGACATGTGCGACATGCCCGGCTCCTCGCCCACACCATCCCCTACCTCTTCTTCAAAGGACAATGTTTCACACGCGCTTACAACAGGAACCCTGGTTGGAGCCGTCCTCGGCGGCCTCGCAGGTGGAGCGCTACTCCTGGGATTCGCGCTGTGGATATTGGCGCGCAAGAAGCGAGCGAGGAAAGCGAGGGCTGCAGCTGAATATAGCGAGCGAAGCGAGCGTCACGAGCATGGCACGGGCTATGCTGAGGTCGAAACAAATCCGTACAGAAGCGAGATGGATGGCACCTATCAGCGACACGAGATGGAGCAGGGCAAGGTCGTTTACAAGCACGAGGTTGCGACGCCTCCGGTGGAGCTGGGCGGGTGGGAGGTGCGGCGTGATGGTGGGGGTGAGGGAAGGCAGGCGCGCTAGATGCGAGTGTCGCTTCCAACATTAATGAACTCGCAACGCATAAAAGAAACCACAACGTTCTATGGCGTCTTCTGACGGTGACAAAAGATTGATAGAAAGCGCAAAATGACTAGAAAGAAGGGCAAAATGACACGAGTGGGGTTTGAACCCACGCACATTTCTGTAGTAGAGATCGGACACAACCGAGAAATGCAGAGCAAGACTTCAGATTGGCTTAAATCTACCGCCTTAGACCACTCGGCCATCGTGTCTGAAAGTTTTACGATAAAGAGAATTTGTGGGGTAAACGTATAATATCCCAGCCGGTTATGATCCTCTGCATACTGCGATGCTCGCACGACGGCGCCGTCATGCTTATGGGCGTCACAAATCGATACAAAAGTCTATAATAATTGCCTGGAACGTTCATACGCAAGACCATCGAGCCGTGGAGGGCTCACGCTGATCGAGTGACTGTCCGGTCGGACACACGGTCGGTGTTCACTCAATTACCGCGCTAGTGCAGGGCTTAGCCTCCGCTCAAGCTGACACTGCCTCGATCACGACTCAATTGCTAAAGGTGATGGACTACAGTACGGTCGGCTGCTCTACCTGAGCATATCTGCTTTCGCCTTGTCAGCGTTCATCCGGTGGATGCGCCAACTGTGCGACTCCGTGCGGGCTGTGACACAACGTCAGACGCAACGCAGCCGCCTTACACAGCATCGTTGCTATGGCGGAGTCTGGTGGTGGTAGACTCGGGTTTGTATATCTCGACTCAGTCCTCATACCCGTCAGATTCTATTGTATCAACAATCTACTCGACTTTCGTCTTTTCTGCTAAGGCTTGAATACACTGCACCATTTTGCCATGTCCTCCGCTATGTCCTTCCAAATCGCATCCACGCTGTGGCAGTGGATGTTCAGCGAGTCCTTTGCGCCGGTCGATGCACAACATCGAAATGAGCAGAGACGACCGCAACCACCTTCTCGCACACACAGTCGCGCAAGCTCGACGTGCTCGCGTTCACGAAGCCCTGAAACATCACCACTGCTGAGCGGAGCCCGCTTCCCTGCACGCCACATACAGCAGCACTGGGAGGACCCGTGTCGCTGTGGTATCGACGTCGAGGTGGAGGCACAGAGAAGGATCGTGTTCCCGCTGCTGGGCTCAGTATGAGCGCCACCACCCATGTGGGTCCCCGTGGAAAGACTGCGATCGTCTCGTTAAGTCGTGGAACGCACTTCAGGTGAGTATCGTGCTCGTCAGGCCGTTCGCCGCTGATAGCAAATAGACGATGGTGTTTGCTGCTCATCTACGATGCAGGGGTTTACTGCACGGTAGTTCATCCCTGTTAGAGCGTTAAGAAACGCGAGAGAAGGCGAGCATGGAGTACGAGAAATAGCGAAGGAATACGTGTTGCGCATCTCAAGAGTCGGCATTGGTCACACCGTGAGATACTAATGGTCGGCACGCTGCTCTGCTCCAGTAGAGACGGACGGTTCGTGAGGGGCTGGGACTGCAGATCTGCCTCACGGGGGCAGACAGGATCGCGGTCTCGGGGATTCGGCCAGAAAGACAAGGTGAAGCAGTGGTCGTTGCTTGGGCCAGGACAGATTGGGTTTAAAATTGAGCGAAATCGAAAGGGTAGTGTTGAAGAAGATGTAGAGATCAGACGATTAAATGCTTGCTCCATTGAACACCGCCGATGCTGACGTGTATGCTACAGTCTATCGCTCTATCATACAAGACACTCGTACGCACAGACGCTACGCTCGCTATACTACACTGACCACGCTTGATCTACCTTCTCCGCAAGTACCAGTTGAACGCCAGCTGACCTGTCTCGATGTGGAACGGTGTCGGCACTTCCGCCAGACCAGGTCTAGCGACCGGATGTCTCAAGTAGACAGCAGCGCAGATGTTCTGGTTGACCTCGAGATACCTCGGGATGAAGGCGAACGCGCTCATATAGTCTCGTGGCCGCCACGGCGTTGCGTATGGGGCCGCGGCATTGCGGTTGTTCCACGCGCTTGTGTGCTCTGTCTCGAGCTTCAGCTTCTCAAAGGCCTGGCGCAGCTTCGCCTGGTCCTCCTCGCTGAACAGCGGCTCCTCGATGGCGTCTGGTGTGCGTGCTGCAGGCGTGGAAGACCGCCCTGTGAGCTGTGTCTTGAGGAAGTCGAATTGTGTGTCGAGCGTCGAGATGGACTCGGGGCTTGCGGAGCGCCAGAGGCCGATGGCGCGCTTGACTGCCTGGCGGAAGGCGCGGAACTTTTGCTTGTCTTTTGCGCCGACGTCCTCGGCTAGCACGCCGTCTACGTCGTCCATCATGGTCTGCAGGTGCTTCTTGAGCTCGGCGGGCGTGGGCTCCTCGCCCTTGGATGGCACGATGGTGTCGGGCTTGGGCTGGCGCGGTGTCTGGCCGCCGTGGGCTTCGCGGGCCTCAGCGCGGGCGGCGGCCTTCTCTTTGGCGACGCGGCGGGCGGTCGAGGAGCGCTCTTTCTGTGCGCCGGTCGCGAACATAACGCTCGACGGCTCGACCTGGAACATGTCGCCCGGGTTGAGCATGTATCCGGGGTAGGGCATCTTCTTGCCGTTGACCTTGACGAGCCCGTGGACGCAGAACTGGCGGGCCTGGCGGACGCTGCTGGCGAACAGGGCGCGGAAGATGGCCGTGTCCAGGCGGCGCTCGATCGGGTAGTAGGCCATCTGCATGTAGGGCGTCATGGGCGGCGTGCGCTGCCTGTCCTGCGAGTCTGCGCCCGCGCCGCGTCCGGCGGCCTGCTCGCTGCCGTCGTGGCGGGCGAGGTACTTGTGGTCCATGGGCACGACGGCGGGGATGGACCGCTTGAAGAGGCGCGCCCACTTCTTCTCGCGGATCTGCTCGCCGTGGTATGCTCGGGTGTCGGCTTTGGCGCTCCATTTCTGCTGGAAGAAGGTGCGCGCTATCGTGTTGGGCGGCCGGAGCTGGGACAGACTGTACAGCGTCCAGCGCGACATGTCCTGGCGGACTTTCTGCACGAGTTAGTACTACAGCCCAATGATTTAGTATGATCATTAACACGCACAAGCTTCTTCAGCGAATGGAACCTCGGCTTCTTCCTCATGGTGGCGATGTGTCGTGTGCTTGGGGACGTTGCCGTGAAGGCGGACTGTAAATCTCGAGATCGATGCGGCTGAACTCCGGCGAGTCAACGAACTCCACAAAACTCCTGACCACAACCACGACGCTGCAACATTGATCACAATAACTACATCAGCGTCATTGCACTGGCTGCACTCGAAACATCCCGCGAAGCTTTCTTGGTTGTAGGGACACATCAGCGAAATGCTTGGTAGTTGGACATCTCTCTGCTCTTCTTCCATTCCTTGAGAATCGGTCATGAGTAATCATCCATTGTCTGCATCTGCACGCAGACTCCAGCGGCCTCATAACACAATCTCACAATCGAGCTTCGTCTCTCGTTGCATCTTTCCTGCTGCGAATGCTGGAAGGAGCCACTGTCAGTAAAGCTGGAAGTCGTCACTGCCACGCCAGCTGAATGCAGCTTAGCGGGCCCACTCTGTACGGGCTGTCACTAAAGCGTCTTCGTCCGTCCTTCACCACCTCTTTGGACGTTGCAGATGCTCTGCCGTATCGTGGTCCATATCTCTTCGACCTACGACGGCACGAGTAGCTAAGGCACAATTCGACGACTGCGAAGGGAATGGAGACACCACAAGCCCGGGTCCGATCGGACGCGTTCACCTGCAGGATTCGTGGCGTTGCTTCGCTGCCTGTATAAAGATATCGATCCACATGGAAGAGCTGACCTGCAGGTCTGGGTCCTCCCGCTTCCCCATCGTGCACTCGCATCCCACAATCGATCCAACCGGGCTTACGGCACAGCCCTTAGGCCACCCTGATGTAGCAGGCATGATCCAATTCAAGGCCGGCACAGAGGGAGGGTGATGCGGCCGTGAAATAGAAAGCTCAAACTCCAGCTGGGGCAGTGTCGGTTCGATGCGGCGCCTTGTAACTCTTTCCTTCGAGCACGTACGTCTTCCAATGGCCTGGCCGTAGGCAGCCTTCCATGCGGGTCTTTCAAATACTCAATCGGTCATCGTTCAACCTGATGGGTGGGTGCAATGGACTGCCTGGTCTGTGGCGCAAGCAATTCCAATTGGGACACAGCTGCACTTCTGCACCTTACAGACTGGGGGTCGTGCTGACGGCGCTTATTCTAGGCTTCAGGCATCCCACTTGGCACCGTATTTGCACTGCAACAAACGAAGGGCACAGCAGAGCCACGAAAATCATCTGGGCTATGAGATGCACTCGGCAAGAGTCTCTGTGTCAGCAATTATCCTACGCGGGTCCACGGAGGCTGCCGAATGATTTGCCGGCCAGCCAGTGACGCAAGGCAACTCTGCACTTACTTGTCAACTAGCTGCGTGGGAGGCATAGAATTGACAAAGACTAGCCTGAATCTAAGTAACCTTTCCTGACTGGCTAACAGAGGAGATGTCTCCAGCATCGATACGAGCAGAGACCAAGGTCCGACGTCGTGCCTACCCATATGGGGCGCCCAGTGTCCTAGTCGACACCTCTCCGACACCTTGCCTCAGCTGATGCAGGGCCCCTGTTATGGGAACAAGTGCTCATACACTCTGATTGAGCACGGTAAGTGGACCTCGTTGACGCTGACACATGCTATGAGATTCTTTGGGTATGGAAGCCCGGTAAGGCATCCTTTGACTTGTTCTTGGCCCCAAGTCTAAGCCCTCAATTGGTGTCCTGACATGCTCTGCACGAAGGTGCAAGTGCGTGGGAGAATAGATCTGTCCGAACGCCGCCTTGGTCTGGTGACCGACGGTCGGCAAAATGGTGCTTCGCCTTTCCCTTCTCCATGTGTCGCTTCGAGTTCTACGATTACCTCGATTTGAGTTTCAACTTCTCAGTGGTGCACCAAGTGCCTCGCAGTCATCCTTAAGCTATGACAACTTCTACCACCAAACGACCGAATGAGCCAATTGCCATCATTGGAACTGGACTCAGGTTCCCTGGTGGTGTAAACAACTCGACACAGTTCTGGGATTTGCTACAGCATCCCCGTGATGTGCGAACTTCCATCCCCAGCGACCGCTTCAGCACGGATGGCTTTTGCAATCCTTCGCACGACGATCAGGGCACTAGTCACACACGTCATGGCTACTTCCTCGGCAGCGACCACAGAAGGTTCGACGCTGGATTCTTCGGTATTAAACCCGTTGAAGCTAAGTCAATGGATCCACAACAACGACTGTTGCTCGAGGTCGTATACGAAAGCATCGAGGCTGCAGGACTCGACATGGAAGCGCTTCGAGGCTCACCCACAGCAGTCTACGTCGGTCTCATGAGTGTTGACCACAATGACATGCTGAACCGTGACACCTCCGACTACCCTCCCTACGTGGCTGCAGGCAATGCTCGGAGCATAATCTCGAACCGAGTGTCGCACTTCTTCGACTGGCGAGGGCCATCCATGACCATTGACACGGCTTGTTCCTCCAGTCTTGTCGCTGTGCACCTAGCCATCCAGTCTTTGAGATCCGGAGACTCTACGCTCGCCATCGCGGCCGGGGCAAATCTAATGCTCGGTCCGGAGACTTTCATCATCGGAAGCGATATGAAGATGCTATCGCCAGACGGCCGATCATACTGGTGTGATGCTCGTGCGAATGGTTATGCCCGAGGCGAAGGCATCGCAGCTGTCGTGCTAAAGCCTTTGAGTGCAGCGATTGCAGACGGCGACGACATCGAATGTGTCATTGCGGAGACAGGCCTTAACCAGGACGGCAGAACGCAGGGTCTTACGGTGCCAAGTGCGGATGCTCAAGCTGCTCTGATACAGTCAACGTACAGGAAGGCAGGCCTTGATCTGACCCAAAGCTCCGATCGACCGCAGTACTTCGAAGCCCATGGCACGGGGACACCTACAGGAGATCCCGTTGAAGTCAGGGCGATATATGACGCGTTTTTTGGGCATGCTGAGACTGGTGGCATTGCAGATCAGCTCTACTGTGGCTCCGTGAAGACACTCATTGGACATACTGAAGGTACAGCTGGATTGGCAGGCTTGCTCAAGACATCTCTGGCCTTGCGACACGGCTCGATACCCCCGAGCTTTCTGTTTGAGAGTTTTGCGCCCAGTATCAAGCCCTTCTTCGACAAACTCAAAATAGCTACAAAGGCAAAACCGTGGCCGACTTTCATGCCAGGAGATGTGCGTCGAGCCAGTGTTAACTCGTTTGTAAGTTGTTGGGTCGTTATCAGGTAACAATCGCTGACCATCCTCAGGGCTTCGGAGGAACTAACGCTCATTGCATCTTGGAAAGCTACCAAGCTGAACCGCGCGGACAATTCACCAGGTCTGGATCCCATCTGCCATATGTCTTCTCAGCACCTTCAGAAAAGTCGCTGCTTGATATGCTCAGATCGTATTCCGCATACTTTGCCACAAAGCCGGAGGTCGACCTTCGAGCTCTGTCTCATACTTTGTACGGCAGAAGAACAACGTTTCCTGTGCGGATCAATTTTACTGCAGATGGTCTGGAAGGATTGTGCGCGAAGGTCCACTCGACCATCCAACAGGGAATTAAGCCAGTCTTGAGTGCTTCAGTATCAGCATCAGGCCCACAGATACTAGGAATCTTCACCGGTCAGGGAGCCCAGTGGGCCGGAATGGGAAGTCGTCTCATGCGATATCCTGGGGCAATCGCCATCATCGACGAACTGGAGCGCAGTCTAGCCGAGCTGCCAGATCCGCCCTCGTGGTCACTCGCGACCGAGCTGTCAAAAGAAAAGTCACGTTCATGCATTACCGAAACTTCGATAGCGCAGCCAGCTTGTACAGCCGTTCAGATTCTGCTAGTTGACATGCTGCGGGCGGCTGGCGTTCGTTTCTCTGCTGTAGTCGGTCACAGCTCCGGTGAAATTGCGGCAGCATATGCAGCGGGATACCTGGATAGGCGAGACGCAATACGCGTCGCATACTACCGTGGACGTCACGTGCACCTCATCGGTGGGCATCATGGAGAACGCGGATCCATGATCGCGATTGGCGCATCCTACGAAGAAGCGCAGAATTTGTGCCATCGAGACGAGTTCCGCGGAAGAATATGCATCGCCGCAAGTAACTCGGCTGCCAGCGTTACGCTGTCTGGTGATGCCTCTGCTGTCGAAGAAGTGCAAGCTATGTTTCAAGCGAGCAACAGGTTCGCAAGAAAGCTCAGAGTGGACAATGCATGTGAGTTGTTTAAACACTCAAAGGTTTCTGCATAGCTGATGACCCACAGATCATTCCCATCACATGATCCGCTGCTCGGATGCCATCACGGCCTCATACCGTGCGTGTAAGATCAAGTCACAACGGCCCGCCGTGCCCAATTGCCTATGGGTCTCAAGCGTATACCACCAAGATATAGCTCTTGTTACCGACAGCCTTGACGGTCAGTACTGGCACAGCAACACTGTGGGCGAAGTGCTGTTCTCGCAAGCACTCGACTACGCCCTGCAGAAGGCGAAATTTGATCTCGCTGTTGAGATTGGAGCCCATCCAGCGCTGAAAGGACCTGCTCTGCAAGTGATGGGGGATACTATCGGTCGCTCCATGCCATACACGGGAACGCTAAATAGAGGTCTGGAAGACGACCAAGCGTTTGCGAGCACTCTCGGCTACATTTGGGCCAATCTCCCCAAGAGCGGCATCGACCTTGGGGCTTTTGATCGGTTCATGACTGCCAATGATCCGCCCATGCTCCTCAGGGGTCTACCCACATATCCGTGGAACCATGAGAGAGCATACTGGCACGAGTCCAGGGTCTCGCGGGCATATCGAAGTCGATCGGCTCGGCATGAGCTACTTGGTCTCAGGAGCACCGACTACTCTGATGATCAGATCTCGTGGAAGAATCATTTGGTCCCCGAAAAGATGACTTGGCTCCAGGATCATCGCATCCAAGGACAGATGGTCTTTCCTGGCGCAGCGTATATTGTGACAGCTTTCGAAGCTGCGCGTCAGATTACAGGAGAGCAGTCCGTGGCGTTGATCGAGTTGACAGATTTCGTATTCGACCAACCGTTGGTGTTCGTGGGCGAAGACAGTCGGATGGAGGTTCTGACCTCTCTGCATGGTATTCGGCGTGATAAGTCAAAGATCACTGCCGATTTCACCTTTCACTCCATCGCCAGGGAAGCATCCGGCCCGATGACACTCAACGCGCACTGTCAACTCAACATCTACTACGGTATCGTCTCAGACGCAGCCATCTCCCAACCATCTGTAGAGACGCACTTTGGAATGCGTGAGGTCGATTCTGATCGAATCTACAAACATCTCGCCGGGTATGGGTACCAATACACGGGTGCCTTCCAGTCTCTGACATCGGTCTCGAGAAGACTCGGTGTGGCATCCGGTCTTATTGCGCTGCCTCCGAGATCAGGGACTACGGTCACGATGCACCCGGCGACCCTGGATGCGGCGATGCATTCGATCATGATTGCAGAATCATATCCTGGTGATGGCTGCCTGACTACGTCCCGGGTTCCAACTGGGATCTCGAAGATATCGCTCAACTTGTCGGCTGCCATGGATATCTCCTCTCAGACGCATGTGAGATTCCTGTCCAGGAATGTCGATGATGGTCAGCGTGTGGATGGCGAAGTCAAGCTATCTCTGGTGGACAGCGCACAGACCCTTCTTCAACTTGAGGGTCTTCGCACAAAGCCTATGAGGTCTGCCACTCCGGCAGACGATATCTGCATGTTCTCTGAGACGGTATGGGGGCCAAGGTGTCTCTTGCCGAGCAGTGACTACGAAAGTTCCGGTTCCTCTAGCCGAGTAGTAGATGATCGTGTCCAGTTTCTACGCAATCCTCTCAGCGCAGATTCATCCCACACGCACAACTTGGATGAGCAAGTCGTACTGATCGGCGGGGAAACGAGTCTCACGTCTACAAGTGCGGATAAAGTCGCAGACATCTTGGAACCGCGCACTCGCCAGCTTATCCGGGCTCATTCCATCCTGTCTCTAACCGAGATCAAGACTACGATTGGCAACAGCGTTGTCATCCTGCAAGATCACGACAAACCTCTGTTCGACAACTTCGATGATAGCGTTCTCACAGGTCTGAGAAAGTTGTTCGCAACCAGCAGGAACGTTCTGTGGGTCACACACGGCTACAAGCGCAACGAGCCGCATGCGAGAATGTTCGTTGCCTTTGCAAGATGCTTGGTACAAGAGATGTCGCATATCCGTCTGCAAATCTTGGACTTTGAGGCTCCGGGTGCACTCGATGCGCAACTTATAGCCGTGGACTTCTTAAGATTGCTGGCGACTGCGCGCTGGGAAGAGCAAGGAAGCCTCGATGGGCTTAGCTGGTCTGTCGAGCCTGAGATCGCTTATGAGAATGGATGCGCATTTGTGCCTAGAGTCAAGCCCTGTAAGGCGTTGAATGATCGGTACAACTCTGCTTCCCGCACGATCTTCCGCGACGTTGTCACAGACGACGGGGTCAAGACACAAGTTCGCGTCCAGCCAATTGATCAGGAACAGCTCTTCCAGTGCGACAAGACCTATTGGCTGGCCGGGCTTACGGGTGATCTGGGTCTATCTCTCTGTGAGTGGATGATAAAGAAAGGCGCCAGACACATCGCTCTTTCCAGTCGGCACCCAAAGGTTGATCTCGCGTGGCTTGCACACTTTTGCTCTTCTGGCGCGACAGTGGAAATCTTCACTTGCGACGTGGCGGACTATGGCTGTGTTGAGGCTACTCTCAGAAGGATTGAAGCTAGCATGCCGCCAATCGCGGGAGTTTGCCACGGAGCAATGGTGCTGCAAGACGCACTGTTCCAGGATGTCAACATGCCACAAGTCGAGCAAGTGTTGAAGCCTAAAGTCGGTGGAGCTATCAATCTCGACAAAGCATTCCACAACCGATCCCTAGACTTCTTCGTCCTTCTTTCGTCAATCACGGCCATCACTGGCAACGCAGGTCAGTCGATCTACGCTGCTGCCAACGGATACTTGGCTGGTCTCGCTGCTCGAAGAAGGGCGCGCGGAGAGCCTGCCTCGACCATCAATCTGGGCCCGATCCTGGGTGCTGGTGCTATGCATGCACTAACGACTGCTCAGCAAGCGAAGCTTGAGAAAGAGGGTGTCATGTGGACGTCGGAACACGACTTCCACACCGCATTCGCCGAGGCCGTTGTCGCAAGTCCGTCGGACTCTGGTTCGAGCGGCGAGTTCACTACGGGAGTGCGTATCTGTGATGTCAGCGAGCAGTACAAGCCGAAGCATGCGAGCAATCCCATCTTCTCCCATATGCTGTCACACAGAGGTGCCATGGCGCAACCTTCAGCAATACGTTCCCCAGCGGAACCCGTCAGAGCTCAGCTCCTCCGAGCCAGAAACGAAGATACAGTGTTCCAGATTCTCGAAGGTACGCCGTTTCATCGCAGACATCTCAGCGTCGTGCTAACTAAGTACAGATTTCCTGACGTCTAAGCTGCTCAGAGCGCTCCACATGCCACAAGACTCGACTATTATTGACAAGACAGCGGAAGCTCTGGGCATCGACTCTTTGATCGCTGTCGAGATGCGGTCTTGGTTGCTGAAGGAGCTTGGTGTTGACTTGCCTTTACTCATCATCATTAGCGGGAATACCATGCGGCAGGTACTGGAGGCGTGTCGTGCGCGTATCAATCCGCAGATGACGCCCTTGCTGCAGACAAGCAAGGGTGAGACTGCTACACATAAGGCTCAAGACTCGCAGGAGGATGGCAAGGTGATGACGCCTCTAGTCCAACATTCCTCGACCATACCTGCGAATGGATCACCGATCGCGTCAGACGGCGCTTCGAAGGCTAACGCCGCTGAGCGACACGGTGCGGAGGTCACCGAGCCGATAGTAGCGTCCGAAGACGTCCCTTCGGCTTTTGCGCAACAACACAGCTCGGGGGAACTTCCAGCAACCACCAACACGACACACGGTACCAACTCTGTGCGCATATCAGACAGTGTATGTATCGGACAGAAGGTACCAGATGCCAGTTCGAAGACTGGACGCCATGCGCCCAATCAAGCCAACTCGGATCACTCGAGCTGGGACAACGACAACAATGGCAGCGGGTTAGCACAGTCCATCGATATGAAGAGTGGCACCGTCGACGTCCGCAGCGTTTCTGGTGTCTCGCCAGGCGGCTCGACTCAGTCGCAGGAGAAGACGAAGCGCAAAGGGCTCTTGGGACGTTTGCTAAGATCGCGTGGGTTCGTGAGGCTGAGGCGGTACGTGTAGATTGTTGATGTTCGGTCCAGAAGCATGTCGGAAAATCGACGCCGAAAGTTCTATTGGGCTGTGCCTGGTGGATCTTTGAGAGGTTGCCAAGACTTCGTCTTTGATCAGACTGCAAGTCGTCTGAAGTGCTACAGAGAAGGTAGAACCCCTGACAGCTAGTGTAACGTCAAGCTCCGAAGTTGCTTACGGCATCTTGAGATCTGGGGTCAAGTACGCGGGGCTCAGCCAGCTGGTCGGACACTAAAAGACAACGCTCTTTGGGGAGGTCCAAGAAGCGGAGTGGGAACTTCGAAGGGGCTGTTATGGTTGGTGATCGTCGGAAGAAGCTGTAGTGAGCCGAGCTGAGCTGAAATAGGCCAGGGCAATTGGTAAGCGTGTTACACGTAAATCGCTTTGAAATGGAAAAGAGAAATTGATTG
Organism: Didymella glomerata; assembly: GCA_030271015.1. Lineage (NCBI taxonomy): Eukaryota > Fungi > Ascomycota > Dothideomycetes > Pleosporales > Didymellaceae > Didymella > Didymella glomerata. The sequence continues at coordinate 1,003,202 of JAJOHN010000008.1, forward strand.
CTGTTTGGCATGGGTACATTGACGATGTGGAGAAGGTCCAAGGGCGCTTTGCGATCCACCAAGACAAAGACAAAGATTGTGCTAGCTCCTGGTTACATGGGATCAAACCAAGGTAGACGTATCGTATTGGGGTCGATGGCTCCAGACCTTGGTATGGGAAATCGAAGGACTTCTGACAACCATCCCTGTGCGCAACCTACCCATTCAAGCCGGTATTCTGTCCAGTCTGATGACCTTTTTGTTGTACATGCGACGCTCAGCCTCGGCTACCACCCACTGGAATTCTTCGTGGCTCGCATCAGGCCAGTGAAGCTTTACGTGCAAGACACGACCGGTTCTGACGATGATCCGGGCAATGCGAGCCAAGATCCTTACCATTTGCATGATTTGAGCCTCGTTTGAAGAGTAGTAACGGTCGAAAAACGAAATCAGCGTACCCTGTGGATGAAGTTAGTACCTTGCTTACACCGGTATTTAAGGATACTTATCAAGATCCTGTTTTTCGTTGTTTGTCCACCTCACCCCCTTCATCAAAGTGACAACCATGTCCAGATAGCTCAGGGTAGGAAACAAGAAGTTGGACACGCGCATATCGGGTCCGTATGCTGAGCTTTTGTAAGGAGAGCTTTGCAACACTTCCACTGACTCATACTGGGCGACTCTTTGAAAAATTGGCTCGGCCTCCAGTTTGATGAGCTTGCATGTCGCCAGAAACGCTACTGGGAAAGTGAAAGCTCGGGCTGTCAGTGGGCCACGGAAAAACCAGAAGCTCTTGAGCCTGGGCTCATCAACGTCAAGAGTGACGGTGTGCTGTGTGGCTAAGTTGTCGTACACGATGAGCCGAAGTTCTGCAGGGAGATCGAGGAAGCGGAAGCACTCGGTCGCAGGAGCCATGGCGGGCAGCAGGAGATCTGGAGAAGATACCTGTGACCGTCATAAATGGTTCTTGCTAGATGCTGGATCAATGCCGCATAAACGCACCTTCCTGTGACTTGATAGTAGAATCGATTGTCGTGTAGCAGATGTTGCTGAAGAAATAGTGTGGGGAAGGAAATGGGGAAATGAGAGGGCTATGTGCGCGCTAGCCAGTTGTAGCCATGCAGCAAACAGTGGAAGCAGGGTGAGTTAGCGAGCAACAGCAACGTAGGCACTGTGGAACTACCGATCGGCCAGTAGAGGGATCAAATGTGGCGTTGTGATAGTGGGTTAGTGGGTGGGAGAGTGGGCAGCTGTAAATGGACATGCGACAAACCAACAGTGAAGGCAGGCGCGATGACGTCAATCGCTTCAAAGTCAATGATCTTAGGGACGCCCCAAAAATAGCTGAGGCCTGGCGCCATGTTTCCCTCAGGGAGATCGAACAGAAGTCCCATTGCTGGAGGGTTAGCACTTATTGCGGCCCTGAGCGATGATAGCGCTTCTGTACTTACGGCTTTTCAGGAAGCTGACAGTGCTGCTTGAGTCTTTACTGAGTAGAAGATCATCGCTCGAGTTCCACCAATCTTAGATGCATTAAGCCATTTGGCTGTTTAGGGACACGAAGCCGTTCATAGATCGCGAGACGTAGTCCTTTGAGTAAGTCCGGGAGACGGAAGACTTGAATAGTAGTTACCATGACTCTGTCTCTCTGCATAAGGTAGTTCTTCTCGAGTTTTCTGTACAGAGCAAGATCAAGAATTTCCTTCGATCATGTGTCCTGTTATTCGCCGGACAATGTCATACAGGAAGCCTCGCTGCAGTAAACTTGTATAATCATGTTGTGCACCGTCGTCCATCACAGCAAACATGCCCAAATCCTTGCCGAGACTTCGTCCATGCCTCCACATCAGTGACCTGCTCACAAGCCTGCCTCGCCCGCCTCCGAATCTGGGTTCGGCTGAGAATTGAAGGCGAGCTCGATGAAGTGTTGGATCGCCGCGACCTGAGGTTCCTGGTTTATGAAATAAAAATGTTGACCGGCATAACGTCCAGACCAGTGCACATTGATACGCAGACGACGATCGAACTTCTTGTAAACTTGAGTGGCATGGCTGGCGAAACTGATGAACCTTGCCTTGAATTCCACTCTTGCCTCGGCATCCCAGCATCTGATCACCTGCAGCTCCGGCGTCAGCTTGGTGGCCGTGAAAAGAGTACACATCTTACATGTTCGAACGACTCGTCGCGTTCCCTCTCCGTCCAATCCCCGTCCGCGTCATTCTCATAGATGTCTATGAGCTCCATAAAAGCCCAGAGACACTTCATGGCAGGACATATGTCGTCATTGACGATCTTGAAAGTATGAGTTGTTTCGTGGTCTCCGGACTTGTAAGCTTTGGCGAGGAACGGCTTCACCTCGTCACGCATGAGCTTGCAAGTAGCGAGGGCTCCGAACGTGAAAGCCATGTACTTGAACTCAATCTCACAGCCTGTTGCCTGCTGCAAAACACTCCGCGGCGTGTGGATATGCTCGTACACGAGAAGGCGTGGCTCCTTGGGCAGATCGAAAAAGCGGAAAGGCTGCGCCGATGCAGACATGATCAGTGGTTGTTCGTTGAGCGAAGTGGTTGGGAAAAAGAGTGACTTGGACCAGAGGTTTGGCAGGAGGGAAAACTCGCGTTAGTAGCGCCTGCTTTCACTGTTTGCTGTACTACCCAAATTGGCTAGCGCTTTCAGGCGTTAAGAGCAGCCATAGAATTGTGCGCGTGTCATATACAGCCTCTTGCGTTATACATTACCGTCGCCAACGTTGTGTCAGACATCGATAGTGGAAGCAATAAGTCAAGCCAAAAACTTGGACGCTGAGAAGGGAACGCAATTTGTTGACAGGCTTTCTAGAGCCGCAGGCTCACGTTGCAGCGAAGTAGCCATTCATCTCCATTGCCAGAACCAACCGCTCGATACTATTCTCCTCAGTCGTGCCCTTCCGCCCATACCCTTTCTTCCCCGTAAGCCCTCTGCACACGCTCAAGAAGACCCTAATCTTGCCCTTGAGCTTAGCGTAAAGCTCCTCGACCGTCGCGTTCTCTCCCTCATCTCCCGTCCCGCGCTGACCACCACCTCGCTGCAGTTTTGCAAACGCCAGCACGAACTCAAAGATCTCGTCCACCAAAGCCACCACCTTGCGCTGTCTGCGCCGTAGAAGCAGAGAGAACATGATGCTATCGAGACACTTATCGTGTGCATCTCTCAACGTCGAGACACCCTCAGTCACTCTCGTGCCCAATTCACCAGCCTTGTCCTCCTCATCGAGCCTCTTCTCCAGCGTCGCAACAAACCCGTCAAACTCACTCCAATGTTCTGCGATGCCGCTTTGAAACACGTAGTTCGTGTACGTGGTAACAAAATGATGAGCTTCGTTCCTAAATTTGCGAGCCGTGGGGTCTGCATATTGGCGAGGAAGGTGGGAGATCACGAACAGAGTCCGGGACAGTCGCAGAAGTGATTTGAAGATGGTGTCGTACTTGTCGAGAGACGTCGCGGTGATGACAAGGTGCAAAGGTGGCGGAGGTACGTATTGCAAGCGCAGGAAGTCGAGAGCTGGGAGGGCGTCGGGGTCCATGACAAGCGTCTGCTCATCTTCCGTCAGATTGCGGATTGCAAAGTTGAGCTGGCCTGGCAGTGAGTCTGTGTCTCTACCTGTTATTGTGGTGCTCATTGTAGGGGCTATGTTCGCGGCCACACTCGATAGGTAGAGCGCAGAAGAGTAGTAGCTTTCACTCAAGACACCGCGTAGGGCAAGACGCAGCTCAGAGCTTGCTGGAGGCCAGGCGGTGCGCGAGCCAAGCTGCAGGCCCATATGCACACCACTACGCATCTTGCCCTTGTGACGTTCTGCACTTTCGCGATCGGGGTCAAATAAGGCGGAGGCCAAGAGGGACGAGAAGACGCCATCACCAAGGAGATGGTACTGTCGTTGCAACGATAGGTGATGACGTAGCTGGTGGGCTCGGAAAAACAAACGAAGTGTTGCGGCGTTGACAAGTTTTGCTTGAGCGGTGATTAGTGGACGGAAAGACAACGCAGATGTGATTGACATCGGTGGGGCGAATGTGTTGGTCACAGGCTGTGCCTGATGCTCGAGGATGTCGTCAAGAAGGCGCTGCAGATCGTCCGGTACACTCCTGTCAGAGCAGCCAGGTTGCGCATTCATTTCTCCGATGGACTGTTCGAAGAACTTGTCAAGATCTGGACCATGCGGGTCGGAGTGATGCTTGAGCTTCGTGTGGGGGATGCATGCTGATCTCGGCCGTGCTACCTCCCGGCCTTGTGTAAGCTGAAGAAGTGTGGAGCGGAGTGCCTCCTCGTAGTCCTTCGCCTTCTTTGCAACGACCTCAATGTCCTGCCAAGCAAAGCGCCATTCCATCTCTGGTGCTTTGACATCGAACTTCTCTAGGTTCGACAGTGGATGGTCCAAATGTTGGGTCTTCAAGAAGCGCAAGCTGTTGCCTGTATCGAAGATGAGATTGCCATCTTCTGGGGTGATGAATCGTGGCATCATTTCAGACCGGTACACGTACTCCAGCGGCCCCTGCTCCGTGTTGTCATCTTCGACTGTCACGAAGCTTCCCCTCTCGTGTATGGGTAATGGTCCTTGCTCTTGTCGAATGCCAATCCACTCGCTCATCAACTGCAGAGTGGGAGCTGCAACATAGCTTAAGATCTTGCCTGAGATCTGTCGCAAGTATCCGTCGCTCTCCTCAACCTCTAGTATTCGGTGATGGAGGATGGAAGCCAATTGCTCGTTGCTCTTTGCATGTCTGACAGAGTCCGTCATGCGAGCGACATGAATGAGGATCTCGCGAGGTCTCGTGAAGAGTCGCTGCAGCTCAAGCAACGAGGCAATGTTACCTGACTGGCTGCCTAGATGGCTCGCCAAGGTACCAAGGATGCTTGATATCGACGTGGCCAGCGCGACTCGTGCGGGAATTGAGTTGGCTGAGGAGAAGGTACGCTCGACGAATGCTCTGAGGTACAGAAAGGTGTTCCCAATGTGCACAAACCGGCTGATCAAGCTCTGCGCTGCAAGCATGCTCATCCCTGAAGCACGTCCGTCCGCGATCGTTGACTCGAAGCTCTTCAGACTGGTGTTGAAATGAAAGAGGATGGACGAACGACCGAGGCCAAGATTCCACAGCGATTGAAGGAGAACGTTGCCCTTGATCACCCTTCCGGCTGGTGTCTTGCCGTCGTCATGGGCCAGTGCGGCATCATATGCCTCGGGCCCTCGTTCGGTCATGTACGGTGTATGGCTTGGTATATGCTCGCCCTTCTCGAAGCTTTCCCATGTATAGAACAGTACATCCTTGTTTGCTGGGCCCAGATCGAGCGCAACCTCCCACACATCCTCCTCTGGTCCGAGGGGTGGAGTCTCGATGGAGATGCTGGATTCATCGATACTATCGAGCTCTGGCAGAGGGCCAAAGTCAAATGTTTCCAAGTCAGGCAATCGAAGCTCCCGGTCGAGGTCGTGTTTAGGCGCATACGGGTGGTCGAATTTGATAGAGCTGACTGCATACGGTCAGCATGAATGCGACGCGTGTGCGCCGATTGACGCGCCTAAACCTACTGTCTAGCTCCAAGGGCGTGAAGAGCGAGGACTCATATGTTCCCAGGGCATCATTATCTGCAGTCTGATTCCACACGTGACTGCTTGAAAAGGGGTTGTATGCGCCATCTTCGACGTCCATAGTTCGGACGGTGGACAGAAAGAGAGGGTGGGGCATGACGCGGAAAGCACTGGTCCAGCCCTACAGCCATCCCTGCAACTTTAGCTCCAGCGCACCTGCAGCGCGTCACCCTCCACATTACTCGACGACATTTCACCCACACACGCGTCCAACAATTGTAATGCCGCCGCGAAAGAAGGCGAAAGCTAGCGCAGCTTCCACGCCACTCGGTGATGGCCAGCCTGGGACGCCGCAGGCTTCAAATGCCTTGTCGCAGGACGAGCTGCTCAACGACCCGTGGGAAGACGAGCAGGAGATCCAGCTGCTAAAGAGCATGATGAAGTGGAAGCCCACAGGTGAGCCTCCCTATCGAGATTGGAGACCCGCTGTCTGACGTCACAGGTCTACACAAGCATTTTCGTATGATCTCGATACACAACGACATGACCTCTCACGGCTTCGCGACCGAAAGGGTACCCCACACGCGCATCCCCGGCATCTGGAAGAAGCTCGACCAGCTGTACGACCTCGAGACGCTCGACGCGCGCGAAGACGAGTTCGCACTGAACGCGGCTGTCGAGAGAGAAGATGATGCCTCGCCCGAGTTTGAACTTCCTGAGGACGAGTTCGGTGAGCTGATGTGGCAGTCGCGCTTCCGTGACTCTGAGTCATCTGAGGCCTCGTCGCCGCCTATGATGCCCTTAGAAGACGAGAAGGCGCTGTACGTGCCAGGTATGGGTCTTCTCAGCGATCTGCCAGACGGTGTGCACTCGCACCGAGAGGAGAGCGTCGCAGAATCTACACCGCCGCCAAAGAAGAGTACAAGAGCTAGTCGATCAGCTGGAAAGAATGGGAAGGGTACGAAGGCTGGAGCCACTGCTAAAAACAGTAAGGCCCAGTCCACCGTATCTGACTCCGAGGATGAAAACGAAGAGAATGAAGATGATGACGAGGATGAATCTAGCTCAGAATCAGAAGACGAAGAGGAAGATAGCGCCCCTACCACGCGACGCACGAACCGAGCGAAGCCGAAGCCCACCGCATCGAGACGAACAAGGAAACGGTGAAGGGTCGAAGCAAAGCAGCAGTACGAACGATCAGACCGGTCAATCCACGCAAGATCAACCTGCGAGATCGTGGAGGCCCTGGGAATTCTGAAAACAGCAGCGGCCAGAAGACACTCCGGTAGCCTTGTTTGCATCACTATCTTACAAATGGCTCGCCTGACACCTGCTCGAAGATAGTGAAACCAGGATAGTCAAAGTCCCTCCTTTTCGGAAGCCCCGAGCCCGACGTCTACAGTGAGTTGGTCCATCAACCGTGCGTCACGCGTCACGGCCCTGAAACTGGCATCGGTCTTATACTTCTCCATCACATGGTGCCCCTCCCGGCCTGCGCCTCTGGATCACAGATTACGTGGGTCCAGTAACCAGAGTCGGTGTAAAGCTCTTGGTGCAAGTCGTCATAAGAAGCTTTCCAAGAACTAGCGCTGTTAAGCTCCGATTCATCAGTATGTGCGCAAAGCCAAGCTTTTGGAGTTTTGGAAACAGTGCCAATGCCAAGATCACTTCGCGTTAGTTGAAACATGTCTGGTTGTCAGACATGAGACGGAACTCCTCCAATCGTTGCAGTTGATCACGAGCCGTCGGTAACTCTACGTTAGTCAGCTGTTCTCAGCTCGCAAATGGAGCCCTTGGCATTGGATTCAGCGGGTTCCTGTACACGGGCAGGTATGACTAAATGGCCGAATCCAAGCACGATGTTTGTGTCATAACTCAATGGAGAAAAGTTCATACCACAAAGCGACAGCGTCGATATTCGGCTTCCGTATCTGGACCGGAATGCCTGCATGAGTCTCGGCATCTGGTAGTCGTACCAGCGGAATGGTGTTTCCTCCAGCACAGCGACGAAGAGATCCTGGACGGCAAAGCGAGCGCTGAAGTGGTAGTCTCCCACGGCGAGGTGCGCCAGCACCGCATCAAGAAGCTTTGGACACAGAGTCTCCATGATCGCACGAAGCACCTCAGAAAGGCGATACTGTTCGCTGGAACTCAGTCTGAAAGTCACCTTTATCCGCCCTAAATTCTATGCCTCCATCACTACTCCGCGATTGCCCCATCACGAACGTGCAGCCACTGATTCACAAATACCAGATTTTCACCTTGACAAAAGCGAGAAAGCATATCAGAGATGAACACGCTTCTACAAACGATCACACGGCGAAGCATCCCCAGCACACCAATTTCGAAGCATCGTTGGATTATTACAACTAAGCCAATAGCAATTTACAATTTATAGGTTAACATCTCGACTATAACCGCCACCCCTCTCAGCCAATTCAAACTCCACCCATCTGACTACACCAGTGCAGTCAGAATCTCCCATCGCCAGATTCACACCCGTCGTCAGATTCAGACGTTTAGTTGCCGCCCTTGCGACCCTTGCCCTTGTGGTGGGGCTCGCGAGTGTGAAGATCAGCCCAGTGGGCGTCGTCAGCCTCCTGATCGAACTCCTGGCGGGCCTCAACCTCAACAGCGCGCTGGTTCTTGCGTCCCTTGCCCTTGTGGTGGGGCTCACGAGCCTCGATCTCAGCATCACGGGTGTGAAGGTCAGCCCAGTGAGCGTCGTCGGCGGCCTGGTCGAACTCCTCCTCGCGCTTGTTGTTCTTACGGCCTTTACCCTTGTGGTGGGGTTCACGAGCGTGGAGGTCGGCCCAGTGGGCGTCATCAGCTGCCTGGTCGAAGTCTTCCTGGCGAGCATCGATTTCCACGGAGCGTTGGTTCTTGCGGCCCTTACCCTTGTGGTGGGGCTCACGAGCTTCAACCTCAACATCGCGCTGGTTCTTGCGGCCCTTACCCTTGTGGTGGGGCTCACGGGCTTCAACTTCGACAGAGCGCTGGTTCTTGCGGCCCTTGCCCTTGTGGTGAGGCTCGCGGGCCTCAACCTCAGCGTCGCGGGTGTGCAGGTCCGCCCAGTGAGCATCGTCGGCAGCCTGGTCGAAGTCTTCCTGGCGAGCATCGATTTCCACGGAGCGTTGGTTCTTGCGGCCCTTGCCCTTGTGGTGGGGCTCACGGGCTTCGACTTCGATAGAGCGCTGGTTCTTGCGTCCCTTGCCCTTGTGGTGGGGCTCGCGCTTGGTCACGTCGTCGGCCTCGTCGTCGACCTCATCATCGTTGGACTCGTCCTCGCGCTTCTGGTTCTTGCGGCCCTTGCCCTTGTGGTGAGGCTCACGGGCTTCAACTTCGACAGAGCGCTGGTTCTTGCGTCCCTTGCCCTTGTGGTGGGGCTCACGAGCGTGGAGGTCGGCCCAGTGGGCGTCATCAGCTGCCTGGTCGAACTCCTCACGCTTCTGGTTCTTCCTGCCCTTGCCCTTGTGGTGGGGCTCGGGGTCACGGGCTTGCATAGCAGCTACGAGAGCAGATGCACGGACGGGGCCGCTTCCCTATTAACTATTAGCCCGAGCTCCAAGGCCAACACTATGGATGGCTTACTACTACACGGGCCTCAACGGCATTGTCGGTCACGACCTTCTTGTCATTGACGACATAGGCGGTGGCTGAGGCACCAAGTGCCAAAAGAGTGATAGCGGTAAACTTCATGTTGAAAAGAGTAATAAATTTAACGTTGAATCCTTGAAAGAATGGAATGTTCTGCCAGCAGATGAGAGAAGATGAAACAGGCTGAGAAGGTCTGAGAAGGAATGAGCACGTTCAACGCTTGCCAACATACTCTCTGCGACACGCTCGCCTTATATGGGGTGACACCCCCTCGCAGCATGCTCGCTTGCTTGAATGCAAGAGCCAATCGACAAACCTGAGTTCCTGAGACATCACCGCATTGACCGCGGAATCTGAAGGGGGCTACCATCCCTGCCACACGAACCGCGTTCCTGACGATGCGCAGGCAGCGGCACAAGGCTTCACACGAACAAGGGCAGGAGCAAGATGCGACATGTGGATTGCCATCTCCACCCTCGACACGGCAAATGTGAACAGCCACCAGAAAATGACATTTCCGGAACAACCGAACATTGGCAGTGAACATTGGCAGACTTACCTTCAAACGCGCAGCAAGATTTCCGGTGTATTCCCGGGCGGCAACATCGTCACATCCGAATCCTCAGCATTGCGTTGACACAGAAGAGACGTATCGCCGTAGAATGCCGACTCAATTGGACCTATAGCGACCGCTCTATTTTCCCGCACTCCACAGTGGACCAGATCTACAGGCCACCATACAACGACAGCCGTATAGCGCGTAATTCAATGCTGCTGCGCGCGTCTCAGATCGCCGTTGGTTGTGCTGGCGTTCTCGTTTCGCGATCCGCGCTAAGCCAAGACTTGCAGTTGACACTTCTTCACCACTGTTTCAGCTTGGCGATCGAACAAAACGGGAAGTCATATTGCAACCTCACACAACATGCGTGTGAGAACGCATCGTAACGCATTTCGGAACGTTGCAGAAAGCTTGTCCATTGCTTGTCGTGGGTTGGCGCAGTCGCAGCCGAGCTGCAGACGCGCAGTGTTGCCTCAGGAAAGTACCAAGAATGCCTCATGCCAATGACGCGGCGCAGAACTCCGCGTTTATGAAACTTGCTTGACTGCCCGGGCACGCTGCTCTGAGTGCGCTGTGTTCAGGCTTCTCTCTTCTCATCCTCGTGTTGAGTGCATACTTTCTCCTCGCTGGTCGATATTTTGTACATCACCACCTTAATACACACACATACAGCACGCACACCAATACCATCGTCATGGAGAAACAGAATATCGCACCCTCTTCAAACGACGACTACGAAAATGCCGCCTTCCTCAACACATCGTACCTCAAGAATGCAGACTCCGAGACCACACGGCGGCGGAACTACATATACCTCACTCTGTTCAACCTCTTCATCTTCACACTGTCAATGCTGAGCCTGATATGCGCCGTCATGAGCCAGAAGGACAACTCCAGCCACAGCGCAGCAAAGCTTATGGACCAGTTTGACATATTCTCGCCCGCTATGCATGAAGTCGAGTACTCGCATGTCAAGTACGAGCTGCCGAAGCCGCTGAATGCGAGTAAATACGTTGGTACGACTGAAGAGGTGGAGATGGCGTGGATGGACATCGCATATTGTAAGTACCAAGAGCAGTGGCTCTACTCCATTGGTACCGTAGTGTTAACGTTAAACTCCAGTGCCCGATCAAATGGTCTCCAAATCCGACTTCCCCAAACTCCGCAAGCCAGACGACGCAATGCAAGTCACCGACCCGACAACCGGCGAGACCGGGTACCGCGTCGGTATCGAAGTGTTCCACCAGCTACACTGCCTCAATCTGCTGCGCATGTCGACATACCCGGATCACTACAAGAGCATCTCATGGAGCGATACCAATGATGCACCTGAGAAGGTGCGCGAGCATCTCGACCACTGCATTGAGATTCTCAGAATCAATTTGATGTGTTTGAGCGATGTCAACGTGTTTACGTTTCAGCCTACGAAGGAGGAGGGCAAGCAGGGGATGGGGGGTTATTGGCCGGATTATGAGAGTGAGCACGTGTGCCGCAATTTTGATCATATCAAGGATTGGGCGAGGAAGAATGCCGTGCCTGATGCTGATGTGTAGGGTGCCGCGGTGTTTCTATAGTAATATTCAACGAACCTCAAGTGAGGACGATTCAAACCAGGCGCGGCTTTAGTGTTCGAGACAAGACTAATGTTCAAGAATACGGCGCGGTGGGTGAGTATCTTAGCTTCTGCTGCTCAACTCTTTCTTGTCTGTTGCCGCGCATGTGGTCGGACATTGCTCTTCTCGTGTGGCTGCGGCTTGCCTTGCAGCAGCTACCTACTTCCCGGCTTTCTGCTTCATTGCTGTCCTTCGTTGTTGCTCTAAACCTACATGCGACACCAACCTAGACGACGTCCGGGCTGAGAGCTTTGCGCAAACATGGAATGAGATTATGATGATAACGCTAATCAAATGTATAGGTGAAGGCAAGCGAAATAGCGCTAAGTTTACCTTCTATCTCTTCAACGCTCACAGTACATCCCACCCCGCTTTTCAATTTCAACACCACCGCCTGCGTTACCAGTCTCTAAGTCAGATCACGAATGCGCCCTTTAAATACGGCTACGAGCACAATATGGACGCCCAGCACGATATGAAAGCAGATTCCAGCATGGAGGAAATCCTCAGCAAGTCGCCTCAGTCACCAACGGTCACCCCTGCGCCGCAGGTCTTTCGATTTCTTGACCTGCCACCAGAGCTCAGGCTCATCGTGTACGAACACCTGCCTCTCACAACCACCACGCACGTCTGCAAGATAGATCTCACCGCCGAGCTTGAGTGCGGATGCTACTACGATTACTTCTTTCTCACAACCATCAAGCTACAATACGCACTGCTGGCAACCTCGAAGCTCATCCTAGCTGAGGCTCGATCATACTTGGATACGGCAGTTGCAAAGACACAGCCTGAGCTGATCCATCACACTGGCCTGAAGGACAGCACCGATCATGAGCACTCTGGATTCCTCGCGTGTATTCTTTTCGAAGCAGGAAAATCTGGAGATTCTCAATACCGCTTGCTGAAAAGTTTTGCAGAAGTGATGATCTTCACTGAACGCGATCTTGCCAATGTCCTGGACTTTTGCACATTCGCAAAGCAGCATCACGAGGCGACAGGCTGCAATCTGAATTTGGAGGTACACTGGCCGGGTGTTGATCGTCAGATCGTGGTCAGCCTCTGCGAATACATCTCTGGTGACTACGGGATCACCGTTGGCTGGCTCGGGAAACTACCAACAGCTTTGGAGCTCCGCCTGACTGATGCTATGGAACTGTAGGTATACATTTACATGATCGACTCTGTCCATCAGTCCGGAGAAAGGTCTTACCTTGGCTGTATTCACTGGACCTTTTGTGAAATTGTGGGGCTATGGAGGCAATTGACAAGACTGGGACAGTAATGCTGCGCAAACACTAGCTCTGGAGTGCTTCCGAACCACAAATGTCAATTATCAAGAAAAGTACCTGCTCATATCAAAATTTATAAATCATGGTTCTGACCTGTTTGTATATGGTTACAAGGCACTCGGTACATCGTTTCGTGCACGTCGTGCGGTAGAGAATATCCACCCAATCGCATGGAGAAGAGCTTTGGAGTAGTACTACCATATGTGTTCGTGTCATCCGTTCATGCTAGCCTAGCGGCTGCTGAAGGACCAGCTAATCTGTCTGTCAGCAATTAAAGCCAGTGAATCAAGCCTTAAGTGGCAGTGCATCTCTTAGCTACAACACGGGCTTACTACCGGCTGGCAGTGTCTCGGCCGCTAGGTCAGCATAAGTAGATAAGACAGATTTCTACGATGTCAAACATTGGGGATGGCGCAAACGTAGTGACACTGCCTCGCCGACCTCCAGGCGGCACTGACACCTGGGCAAACACACGACCCACGCTAACATACTTCTCAGACGTGAACGCTGCAATATTGCTAGAGCAAGTCGAACCGTTCTTTGAAATTTTTCTCCTAGCCTTCAGATCATGTTGAGAATATCGACGACCTGTAAAAGATCTCTCATTTGAAGTATGGACAGCCTGAAGGATTTTGTCTTGCAGGTAGCCGAAGAAGCCAGCGGCAACAGTAGAAATATCGTAGTGGCCGGAGCTACCAACAAGCGGTAAGACTCTCGCAAAGTCCTAACGACTGCCGCCCAAGATTTCGAATATGTATGGCTTACAGCCGACTCCTTCTGCAACCCGAGAGAGGGTGTCCAGCTCTTGAGTACGTCAAGGTTCGTGCCTGATAGCTAGTCGTTCCACTTCTTCCGAGGTCAATTCGCTTCGAGTTCGATTGCAAACGACAAAACACTCTCGCAACCAATCGATGTACTTCAAGAAACAGTGTGCGCACGCATGTGCCAGCACTTCTGCAGCGATGACATCGTTGCATTCACTCTGGACACGTGCGTGCGTATATACAGCAAGTGAAGGATGCGCACAATTCAAGTATGGTACCAGCGAGATCCCCATGCTTCTAGACCACTGTCCTCTCACTTGATCTCCTTTCTTTTCCTCGATTCCACCAATTCAACTTCGATATCCTGCTACATCCACACTACAAACTCATCGAACCCGACTCTCAACATCACCACGATGCTTACCAAGTCTGTCCTCGGCGCACTCGCCGTCACTCTCACTGTCCTTGCCCCCATTGCAGCTGCAGGCGGCCCCTCCTCCAAGTACGACCCTTATAACAGCTGCGGTGCGCCCTTCTGCGGCTCTACCGGCAATGTCGCTGCCGCTGGCGCGGTGGTTCGCGACGAGACCACGAAGATCGCGATCGATGAGGTTGGCGAGAAGGTTCAGAAAGCTGAATGATTCATGTCATATACATAGTCTGCATCGGTATGTGGACAATGAGCCTGGCTTTTGGAGCCGGCTGCCTCCACCATGCTACGGATATGCTGTTGGCAAGGCACCTGCATGATGTTTTCTGCAGGACTAACTCTATCATTGGTCATTGAATATGCTGGTCGGCGCTTGGAATAGGTCTCCTTCTTGTTGCGTTCTGGGGATCTGGATAGGCTCACGGTCGAACTTCCTGGTTCAATAAGGAATTGAACCCCATCATCCATCCTTCTTCTTGCTCACAAGCCTCATCTGCGTGTCGATCCTGTTCATGCTGCTGCACTCGTCGAGGTAGAGCTCTTGCACGACGTTTGTGCTGCCAAACCACCGTTCGCCGAGGCCTGCGCCGGGTAGATGCGGCAACATCTGAGGGGATGTAGAGCTCCACTTGGTAGAATCGGCTTTCTCGAAGTATCTGAGAGAGTCGATGGCCCACAGCATCTCGGCGTTGTCGCGGTAGAGCTCCTTGAGTCGCGCGCGCCGGATATTTCTGCGCGTGTCGACTTCGACATCCTGCCGTGACGATGAAGGTTCGGTAGAAGAAGCTTTGCTCCCTTTTGGCCCGCGTGCCGGAGCTGACCGATGGCTAGGGAGAAGCTCGTCTTCCCATTCGGTCTGCAGCTCCTCTAGCATTGCCTGCTCGCGAAAGAACAGCCTAAACATACCGCGCCAGTCAAAGCGCATTCTGTATTTCTCATCATCAACGGTAAGGTCAGGTATATGCGTGTCATTGACCATATCGCCAATGCTGATGGTGTAATTTGGCAGCTCAGGCTTGCGTCTCTCGATATTCTCATGCCACCGCTGCATGATAACAGCCTTTGTCTTGTCCTTCATCGCAGCTTCCACAACCTTGTGCCCACGAAAGTGGCCTGAGAACCACGCAACACTCGCGTCATCACCCTTTCCTAAGCGCTCGAAGTCGAGGGTGATCGCAGGCTCGTGAGGCCCCCTCTTGCCGCCTAAGTTGTGCCGGTCCAGCATGAACTCGATCTGAACTTCATCGAGGAAATTCTCTCCAATTGCGCGTTCGGCGCATGCCTTCAGTGTGGGCGAGATGCGGCGGCACGTCTGCCAAAGGTGCGAGAGGTCGTTGCAGAAGCTGAAGATGTTGATCCATATCTCAGGAGGCAACGATGGGCAGCTAGGTTTGCGTATAGGCTGGGGAGTGGTATTTGCGCGCGTCATCGCGTTCAGAGAGTCTTCGACTACATGATCTGTGCATGTTGAAGACAAAACGTTGCTGAAGGTTGACCGTTGGTAGTCGCGAGTATGACGTAAGCACTTAGCGCAACTGCCTCCGCCCAGCCCGTGAACCCTTCCATACTGCGGCACAACACTCAAGCCTCATGATCAAGAGAGGTCTTCTTCGCTAGCCAAAACAACCCTAATGCCACATCCTTCTCGGGCAGTAACGATGCAAGCCACACGCAGCTAGGTCACGTCACTGAAGGCTCAGAAAAGAGCGCCTTTTCCTTTCTTTCTTTATCTACTGTACATGAAATATCACTAGAAACCTTCAAGACCGAATCGAACAATGGTTGCTCATTAATAGGTCTACGACAGACTACGACCCCTTTGATGATCATGTCCTGTTCTTCCGGCAACGTCAAAGAATCTCACACCTTTCTAGACTCGCAGCCGGTATTGCGAAAATTTCCTATCTTCGCGCTTTTTACAGCTTCTTCGAAACACTTTGGTCAAGCCTTCTTGTAGCCACTCTTTGGCCCTTTCCGCGTCTGCAATGAAAAGTCTACGGTCCCTCGATCTGGACCTTCAATCGCGTGACCAACAAGCTTGACGTCCAATGTCACGCCGCAAACCGATTGCTTTGACCAAAGCAAGCAGCGCAGCTTCAAAAGCGATGGGGGGCATCTAATACTCAGCCAACGTCAGCAGATCCTTGTTTTCGACCATCATGCAGTCATCTTCGCCCGCCAGCCCATGGCAACCCGACTTCGACTGTCGCCGCAAAGCGATACGTGACTTCACTGCAGCCTCAGATGCGGCCACCAACCACTTAAAAGCGATGAGGGACGATTCAACAGACCCAGATAAAGCAGCCAGATGCTCACAGTCAATCGAAAGAGTGGAGAAACTGAAACCGTACTTCAAGAACCAACGCGCGAAGACCAGGTGCGATCCAAACCGGACATTGACAGACGACCAGAAGGCCAGACTGAACAGGTTCGTGAAATGGCTCGAGGAGAAGCTTGTAGTGTTGGAAACCCTCGGGCGCGATGATGACGGAGACTGGGAGAGGGAAGGTGGTGACGTCGAGAGCGACTATGAGATGGATGTAGACTTGGACAGCGATGCGATGACAGTCGAGGAAGAGGGAAATGACTTGGTGGTGCTGGATAAAAAGACTGGTAAGAGCGACAAGTAGTGACTTCAGCATATACTCTGGTAGCGAATGATAAGATAGTCGACACTAGTCAGCAGTCATTCGGGCGATGGAGAGTCAGACCGTGTGCCTGCAATAGCAATTCCTCCAGTAATCCGAGTTCGCAACCCAAACTGCCACAAAGCGAGCCCACGCATCCCACAATCCCCCACACTGTCTCCACAGTTCACCGAAGTCCTCAAAATAGCCTCATCAGCCTCCAGACCCAGTCCTCAACAAGCCGCATGCGATCGTCTTGCACCCACTATCGCTCGCTACAGACAGGCTTCATCAACGCGGTCAAGCGTCTCCGCACAGCGGCCGACAACACCTGGTCCAACGCAGAGGCAGAGTTCGTCCAAGTAATGGCAACGGAGGCAGGAAAGCAGAGAATCCGCGAGGACGGGTTCAAGTGGCGACAAGGGGTTGAGTATTCCTCTGCATCAACTTTTGACTCTGCCCAGGCAGGTCCGACTCGATGGGTTTTTTGAAGTGGATAGAGTCTTGTGTGAGGAGATGGAGGGCGTCGGAGTGCTGCAAGATCGGGATTTGGTCATGTGGATGATGATATCGTAGCGATTGAGAATGATTACGACCATGTTAACGCTGAAGAGGCGGGAGAAGGGTTCGAGGATCTGGATCGTGAGGTAGTCCCAGAGAATGAGTAGCAAGTGAAACACGAGCAGCGCTTGCACGCCCCCAGCCTGTTGCGCAAAGTCCACTAGAAAACCGCTAATAGAAATTGGATATCTCCACCCCAGTCCGTCAAACCCAAGAATGCTGCTGATGAAAACTGAATACGTCCAGCCTAGTACGTCAGACTCACGCACTTCCCCTCCCAACCACCCTCCTGGATAACCTTCTCAAACACCCACGCCCCAACATCCTTCCTCCCCACGCTCCACCCAAGCTGCGGTCCCGCCTCTTTGACCCCCGCCTTCTCCGTCTCCGTGCCCTTCCACTCCCACCCAACCCTCACCTTGTCCACGCCAATCGGTGCCGCATCCGTCAGCAGCGTAGGTCTCACGACTACACAATCCCTAATATGCTTCCCACCATCATTAACCAGCAACAGCTCCGCCTTCCTCTTATCCTCATGCGGCACGTGCAGGGCGTAGATGTACACGGGATACAGCAAGAGCGGTACATCTCTCTGTTTCGCAGTGATCCCCGTGGTGGAAATGGTGCTAAACAGCGGTTTGCGTCCCGTGCTTGACTCGGCGATGTTCTGCGTCTCTAGCGCCTCGAGAGCGTCGAAGATTGTTTTCACGCCGTCTTCGCAGATGTGCACGTCGCTCAGGGTGATGGGGTGGAGGAGACTCCATTGCATGACGGGGTATGCGCCGATGCCGAAGCAGATTGTGTCGACTAGCTTGGAGGCGTCGAGCGGGTTGCGGAGAGTAGCTGAGACAGCGGAGATATCTTTGATGTCGCCGGTGTGAATGGTAAGGTGCTTCTCGATAACTTCCAGAGGGATAGAGTGGGTGGTGCGTAGCATATCGATGAGCTTCTGCGGTGAACGTGCTAGAGCGGTGCTATGATATCCGGCAGTAAGGGCTTGGGCGAGGGTGCTGTTTGTGACGCCGCCTGTGGCGCCGAAGAAGGCGATTGTCTGGGTATGTGCCGACATTGTACTATGTATCCAAGGGTGAAGGCGGTGTTTTTGTTCCTCAAGAGCAGCGGCTGTTGATAAAGTGATGAAACAACAGGATGGTGCAGCCTGGTGAGACGTAAGACTTGCTTCAATGTTGACGAAGTGTGCAGTGTAGAGAGCGGCTGTTGATAATGTGAGATAATTCAATCCGATGAGCTATAGAATTAGCTTTGCCGGTGATCAAGGCTGCACTGCAATGCGTAAAGAACCTCTCAGCAACGCCAAACACCTCACTTTATACCTGGCCAGCACCAAGAGCAGGGCTTACAGACCCCGCCCGAGATGCAAGACCCAACATCGCGTTGTCCAGTCCGCGCAGATGCGCCTACAGCCACACTCAGCTTTGATTCGTCGTAAGCAAAAGAGTCAGTCGTCAACAGCCTAATCTTCCAGCATCGCAGGCCAATCCTCGATCATTGACAAGTGACAGACTTCCCAGCTCGGCCGACATGCACGATCGTACCCCTCTCTGATTCCCCTTCGGCGCGGCATTGTGGTGAACATTGGACTTTTGGGAGGGATTCAAGGGCAGTGGTGGAGGTTTATGTGCAGGAGTTCATCCGCAGCGGGCAGTTGTTCGCCCGCGTCTAGCCTGGTCAGGCAAGGTGCGGCACAAAGCTGCTCTGCACTTACCATGAGCGGCTGGTGCGATCGTCAGCCTTGTCGTATCGTTGAAGCTTTGAGGCTCAGCCGTACACATGTTTAGCACAGTAGAGGGTCACTTAGTGTTGTGCTTGACGTCGATCAATATCAGACGTGTAATGGCCTTGCGGCGCAATTAACAAATGGCATTGCATCTATCTATTGACCCAACGCCTCCAATGCGATCCTCGAAAACGACCGCTGAACAAATATTCTGAGATCCAACGCGCTCTCATTACAACCCCTAGGGGCGGTGCTAAACAACGTATGCGTAGATGCAAACTAAAGGGGGTATCAGAGCCGCATGGGCTCAAATCAACAACAGCGGTGCGGTGCGTATGTGTGCTCGCTAAATCCAAAAAGGTGCGTGACGAGAGGAGGGCAGTATCCAGGACAGTAGTGCCCGCCTAGACATGCCCTCCAATAATGTGCATACTCAAGCGAGTTCCTCGAATCGCGATGATTTCGAGTCCTTGAGCCAAATATCACCACCTTCTCCCTTCTCCCATTTCCTCCATGCGATCTCGTACGCT
Source organism: Didymella glomerata (assembly GCA_030271015.1). Lineage (NCBI taxonomy): Eukaryota > Fungi > Ascomycota > Dothideomycetes > Pleosporales > Didymellaceae > Didymella > Didymella glomerata. The sequence continues at coordinate 1,022,458 of JAJOHN010000008.1, forward strand.
TCTTCGAGATCGCGGACCCAACGTTTCGTGTCGTAAAGCGCACTGGTCCATCGAGCTTCGTACAGCATCTTGCGGAGCTGACTCAGGCGACCGCTGGGGCGATGGCCTTGGTATATGCAGTCCGTGCCAAGGCGGACGGCTTTCTCTTCGTAATCTTCGTCGTCGGCGGCGATGAGCTCCTTGGCTGCCTGCGCGCCTTGTGCCGTCTTCGGCAAGGCGCCTTTGAGAATTGAAGCAGCCATGCGAGAGCACATCTTGTATTTGTAACGAGGCAGGGTTAGCAGAGGCGTGCCTGACCAAAGGATGTCGGCGGCCGTTGTGTGTGCGTTACATTCCGGCGTGTCCAAGAACAAGTCGCAGACCCGTGCACGCGAAATGTGCTGAGACTTCTGGGCTACGTCGGTAAAGATGACTCGATTAGCGACTTCGGGGCCGGCCCACATGAGCGCTGTCTGCTTGAGGTTGGTCTCGCCCAGATCTGGGAATCTCAGGAGCCACAAAATGGCTTTGGGCAGACGCTGCAGGATACGGAGCCAGGTTCGGAAAGTGGTGGGCTCGATCTGTAGTTTGATTAGCACCATTGGACTTGGCCGGGACTGCTCAGCTTACCTTATATAGCTGGTTGAAATTTCCGAGGATGATCGCGTCATCCCGCAGCTGTGGGAAGATCTCCTTGCGCATTGCCCATCTTCGTTCTTGCTCCTCTTCCCAATTGGGCTGCCGGCCTTGTGAATCAGGCGCGCTCTGTCGGTGGTCGCAGCAGAAGAATGTGTCTCGGCAGAACACAATGTTCTCGCCATAAATCCAGTTCTTGTCTGAGCCTCCGCTGTTTTCGTCCACCAGAGCATCTTCCATATCGATGTTACGGCGCCACTGTCGAAGGGTATCTGGCGGCACGGACGTGTCATCTGCGAGGAGGTAGTCGCACCACTCGGCGCCCAAAGTTCCGGCAAAACCCATAAATGACATCTGTATGGGAGCCGCACGTGCCGCAAAGACCTCGTTGCGCGCTCCTCTCGTGTAGCCATTGAGGTTGATTAGAATGTGAATCCCGTCCTCGGTGATCTGGTTGACAAGACGCTCGGCGGACCAGTTGTTGGCGTCGTAGAACACTGGCGACTCTTTCTCGATCTGTTTACGGTGCTCGGAACCATCGCTAGCGGTCGTGGCATAGCAGTAGGCCTTGACCTTGTTCGTGTCATGCAAGCCAAAGACCGACTGCATCAAATGGGCCAAGGGATGATTGTTGAAGTCGGAGGAGACGTAGCCGACCTTGAGATAGGGCCGTGGTGGAGGTGGCGGCTGGAAGACCGTTGCAGGAAGCCATGGAGCCCGGAGGGTCGAACACGAAATGCGCAAGCCATTCCGCTGCGAGATCATGCGGATCTGCTCGGCAGACATTGGACATGTAAACGTGTGGAAAGGAAGGACGGTCGGCGCCGCAGGTACTGTCAAAGCCATGGGCAGGTGTGGCCTACGGTAGCTTTCTGGTAATCGCTCCTTCCCTGTGACGTACCGGTCCTGGTACCATTGCCAGGTCATTCGTCTGATGGCACGCTCAGCCAAACGCACGATGCGGGCGCCTTCCCATTTCTGTCCTCTCCAACCGGTCACCACGCTCACCAGACTCTCTTGCTTTTCTTTGATCTCTTCTGTGGTCCCATTGGTCAATGCAAGAGGGCGACACACATCTTTGACGAAGCGCTCATTCATGGTGCCACGCCCCCAACCTTCACCATCCGCCAACTGCTTCTCCACCAGCTTGACGACCTTGTGGATCCAGCCGGAACTCGAAGCACCCGGTATTCTGGCGTCGAGAAGCATACCATTTTCATCGACATGCCAGCGGTCTCGTGCACCTTGACCATCGGCGATGCCTCCTCTTCCGTTCCAACCACATACAGAGTTGAGCGCATTTGAGAGTCCACATACTGCTTCAGCAAAGTCTGGACTAGACTTGACGGCTCTCTTGTAGTATACAATTGCGTCGCTGATACGTCCTTTGTCTTTGACAGCATTCGCTAGGTTGGCAAGAGCTATGTCGAAGTTTTGGTCACATTGTACAGCTTGTTCGTACATGGAGATAGCAACATCCAGCTGACCAATATCTTTGAGCAGACTGCCTAGATTCGTGTACAGGTGCGCGTGCCGTTTGTCAAGCTGCAGACCGTAGTAGTAGTAGGCCAGAGCAAGCGCGACACCGCTGCCTGGGACCAGTCCCGGTATTTGCGGGTAAGGTGTTGGGGTTTGTACAGGTATCGGCTTCGAGGGCGCAGACTGCTGTACACTAGCAAGCAAAATGCCGACATTGTTCGCTGTAGAAGGGCTTGGCTGCAGTGACAGGGAGAGGTAGTAGAGGGCAAGGATCTCGCGCACACCATAACTGTTCTGTAATGTTGCAGTTCGTGGAGAATTAGTGGCCATTCCGTCTTGGAAGATCTTCGCCAGAGAGAGCAAAGAATTGCTAGTTGTCGAGATCGCTGCTTTGCGTGCGAGACCATCGCTTGCAACGTGGGCAAGACCTGGCAGTTGACCGTGTGGTGGGAAACAAAGATGAGCGGTCCTGGTCGCCGAGTCTGGCGGAAGAAGCACCGGATCTGATGATGGAGGTACTCTACGACCATCAGGTGACCGCTCTGAAGCTTCGTAGCCAACGACTGACAGAATGCGCTTGATCAACCCACCGATGCCATTCGCTTGGGTTCCAGCTCCAATGAGGACAGCGTTCTCGAATGCTTTCGCAGCTTCGCTGTTGTTTCCAAGAGCGTACAGCATGTTGCCTTTGGCGTGTACCAAGGCGAGGATGCGGCCGTTGTCGCACCCTGGTATAGCATACCCGCTCGATCCAAAGCCGGGTTGATCTGAGCCAGGAAGCTCATCCAAATCTTTGAAAATTGACTCGTCTTCTCCTTCAAACTCGAACAGCGGTCGATCTGAAGTTTCTGATAAGCCGGGTGACGCACTGACGCCAGATCGAGGACGCTCACTTTCAAGCTCGAGGCTTCTGAGAGCGTCAGTTCTCCGGGCGAACCGTAGCGCACGCTCGACCTCTTCGATGACCTGCACGGCTTCCCGCCCTCGCTGATCGCTGCACAAAAGGCCGATGAGATGTTCGACAGCCTCGAAGTAGCTTGGACGCAGCTTGACAGCTCTTCTCCAATAGCGTTCCGCGTCCTGCTTTTGTTGAAGCGCAAGGACCGTCGCGGCAAGATTAGAGATAGCCTCCACATGATCGGTGTCCAACGTGAGGATGTGCTTGTACCAGTTCTGCGCCTTTTGGTAATCGCCTAAAGCGTATGCGAGACATCCACCTAGTAGCATGCCATCAACCCACTTCCACTTGCTGTCCTCGCAATGCTTTGTTATCGCCTCTAACGCAGATGCGGCTGTCATGCTTGGCGGTATGTCTGGACGTAGTCCCTGGTGAACGCTTGAGACTGATCCAGAAGACCTGCGAAGGGTGCGTGCTGGCTCCATGCCAGGTATCTGCGGAAGCATGGGTTGTTGTTGGGTCGCTTGCTGCCATGGCTGGCGTTGAGTGCTCGGATCTAGGCCGGTCGAGGAGTAAGACGATGCTGATCTGTAATGCGCAGGACGTTTCGAAGCTTGGTCAGTGGGAGGTTGGAAAGGTGATTGTGAGCTGATTGAAGGAGACGACAGCCGTCTTTGAGGAGTGGGTTTTGCTTTGAGATTCGCTCCTGGCTGGCGAGGTGGCTTTGGATATATGTGAGGCCTATGTGCTTGCCGTCCGTGGTTCTGCTGCATGTGGGCCTTCCGTGTTGACTGCAGAAACTTGAGCAGGTCAACATAGACTGTATGTGCCCACGCGAAGACCTTTTCTCGAGACTGTCCGTTCATTGACTGAGGCCCGTACTCAGCGAGTGGCGTCGAAACGGGCGACTGTCCGGGGACAGGGCCTGGTTGACTGGAGGCAAAGTAGTCCTGACGGGCATGCAACATGTGTGGGGGCAGGCCTAGGGTCTGGAAGTTCAGGTTCTGGTTTTGTCCAAAGGCTGGGTACTCGTGGCCAAGCGCGCCAGGGCTGTGGTACATTGGCTGGTTGAGCTGGTAGGTCTGTGGAGCAAAGCCAGATCCACCGGGGATGCCGTTGTTGTAACCTCGTGACATGTACGGCAGATGCTGAGGATGGCTCCAGCTGTGAGCGGGATGGTGCAGGTAGCGAGGGTCTCGCATTGCGGCAGGTTGGTATGGGACATAGGCGCCATCGGGCCAGTAAGGTCCAAACGGCGCTTGATCGTTCGACACAGTTGGTGCAAACGGGCTCTGCATGCCAGGACCCATAACGCCGCCAAATTGGGGACCATACATGCCATAGGGCATCTGCGCTTGCTGCTGTAGCGGAGGGATCTGGTTAAGCATCGAGTCGATCTTGGGAATGTGCTGACTGGTCCTGCCGGAGCCTGTCTCGAAGTACAGACTCGGACTCCATTCTGCCGACCTCTCCTGCTTGAAATATCCATACGGGCCATTGATGCTCGGCGAGCGCAGCGCCAGCTCTTGCTTCATGCCATAGGGGAGGTTGGACTCGGCGGTAACGGGCAGCAGTATGTGCTTGGTCGCATGCGGGGCGCCATTGTCCTCCACTGACGTCCCGTCGTAGGCGGCGGCGAGGATTCCATTTGGCGTCTTACGGCGGAGCATGTGCTCTGGAGGCTTCGCGCGGCCAGACTCGGACGTCTGCGAGGTGTACGAGTTGTGTCGTGAGAGCGGGTGGGCGTACTGGGCCGGGCGCTGCAGGCTGGCGCCATCTGGAGTGCTGTTGTGGCGGAGCAGCGAGGGGTGGGAAGGAGCGGCTGGGTTGGTGGGCCCGTAGGGAGTGAGGAGCGGTTGCGGGGGGTGTTGCCGAACCATGGTCATGACTACTGTCCAAGCTGCGATCCAAGTGTTCTACTGTCACAGCTGATCAGACGTTCCACACAGTCACCAAGACCGGCCGGTGCCTATGCCTTCGCGGAATCGTCGCCCGGCTGCTGCAGTGGACATGTCTCGCTCGTCGTGGCCAGGAAGCGTCGCGGCCGGGTGTCCCCGTGCTGGCAGAAGCGACCAGCAGAGACCCCGGGTGGAGTGGTGAGGAAGCGGTCGCTAGTCGGGCTGGCCTCCGTAAGGGCAAGGGCAGCAATAGCTGTGACGGTGGCGCGGGCGTGCAGGTATGTAGTATGCGTGCGGTGTCGAGGCGTGGCGGGGCGGGCAGGCGTCAGCGCAGCGGTCGTGATGCGAGGAGCGGTGTCGATGGGTACGATGCAAGGGCAGGGCGCGGCGTGGAGGCAGTCGATATCGGAATGCGGCGTCGTCTGAGCCACTACCACCGCGCTCCCACGCTCTGGAGCCGCGTGTAGGGCGAGGAGCACAGTGCCTTGCGCGTCGGAGACGGTTCGACCACGGCGGTAGCACGGCGTAGCACAGCAAGCACAGCGGCGAGCTGCGAGTCGGGCGCAGCGGTGGACGCTGTCTGACACGCAGCTGAGCAGCCAGCAGGCGAGCAGATGAACAACCAGAGCCAGGAACCGCGCGGACCGCGTTGCTATTTGACGGCGGAATAGGCGGCGATGACGAGGATCGAGGTTCAATGCAGCGGATCCCAAGCAGGCGGTGGCCTATCCACTCCTGCACACAACCAAGTCGTTCGAGTGGTGGCTTGCACAATCCCTGCCGGCATCAAGCCCGTCTGGGGCGCCCGTAATGTGATGGAGGCGGCGGCACGGGCGAGCAGTTTCTTGATCCCGAGTGCTGACGTGCCTGGCTGCAATGCAGCGCGCCGGGGTGCAGGAAGAGACGATGGATCAGAGCCCAGTTGAATCGCAGCAGCAGAAGACAGTTCACCGGCGCTGGCTGGCATCTTCCGCAGCCACTGCAGCAGAGCACGGCGGCGTGCAGCCATCCCCGTTCTCGACGTTGGATCTTCACGCGCCAATAAGGCCGCCTGCGCCATCGTCTGCGGGTGCCAATCCCACATGCATCCACCCTTACCCACCAGACATCCTTAGACGACCCGTCTTTGCCAGATTCTGTGGAGTCCGCACCACGAACAGCCCAAAGCAATCCCATCCCGGCCCCGGCTGATGCCATTTCTATTGCTACGGGGCCTGGCTGGGTTATTGTGTATCTCATAGATTGCGACGCACACGGCTGCGCAGGCCAGCGCCCATGTATGCTTACTGAACCGTCGTCCTGACTGACAGCCGCGCAACTCTGTCTGACACAGCAAGACCATCAGCAGCACACGGTGGGGCCCAGGATTGACATGTCATTCAACGAATGCATTGTTCTTTTGCGGGCCGTGATCAGCAGAAGCAGCGAATCGTTTCATCTCCGAAACGTAGGGCTGACACTGGCCTGTCACTGCAGAAGCGCTTGTTTTCACGAGTCAATACGAAGAAAAGGCGAAAAAAATGGCATGTCGACCCTCGATGATGGATCGCTGAAGCCAAACCAGAGGCAAGACTACCGCGATGAGTAAGGGGTTCTTCAATCTTCTTCACACCAAAATAGGGATATATCATGGTCCAGTCAGAGACGTGGAGATAAGTCCCAGAGTGTTGGTGAAGTGATACGTCACTGCAAAGCTACGGCTACGCACACCGAGGTCCATGACGATGACCAGGGCGGAAGGGGACGGCTTGTCGTTACTCGTTGGCGACACAACCTGGTGTTTGCTACTTGAGGCTGCATGTCCTCGTAACACGGCATAAGCCTGTGCGGTACGAGGCACCGCCTCAATGCGCCTTCCGCCGCAGATCGACCCGGCACACCCAACAACGACAAGGAACACGTCGCATTCCGGTGAAATCTAAGAGTGTGGTGAGAGCTGCGAGATACCGCACTGAGTGAACCTGAATGGAGGCTGCATGTGACAGCGAGCGGTAGCCTGGTGGAAGCGCTCCACGGCCACCTGCAGAACTGCTGCAAGGCTGCTGCAAGCACTCGAGAGCTGTCGCGTGTTGTCGAAGTCCATAGTGAGGAGGTTGTGTTGGAGTGAAACGATCGCGAAGCTGCGAAGATTTTGATAGAAAAAGTTCGCTTAGTCAGACTCGGAGCGGGATGACGACCGCCGCGGACCCCTGCAACTGCCATTGAAATGTGGCTCTAACGTCGTGAATAACACCCCACGAGTCCCGTCACCCAACTCCCACACTCCTTTGGACCGTGCCACTGTTGCACTTGAATACTCGGACTCCCTCCGCGATACCGAGAACGACACACACAGCTCGACATGTCTGAAGCTGGAGGACCACCACCCCAGGGACCGCCCCAGGGCCCTCCCCAAGGGCAGTTCCAAGGACCGCCGCCAGGCTTCCCACAGCCGGGCCAGCAGCCCACGCCCGAGCAGATTGCCATGATGCAGCGCCAGCTCGCAGCCGAAGCCGAGAAGCACGGACTCTCGGTTCAGGAATACGTTCAGCGACTCAAGGCACAGGCAATGGCACAGCAGCAGGCGCAGATGCGGGCGCAGATGCAGGCCCAGCAGCAGCAGCAACAGCAGCAGCAGCAGCCGATCCAGCCCGGACCCCCAAAGCCCGAGGCGATTGCTGTAGCCAAGTGGCTCATGTCGCAAGACCTGAAGCCCAGGACAGTCATCCACGATGAGAAGCGCAAGCAAATGTTCAGAGGTAGGCGCATGCATAAGCCGCGCAAGTATTCATGCTAACTCAGACCGCAGTCATGCGCGCCATTCGTGCCCTTTCGTCTCCCGCGTACCAGAAGGCGCGCGCAAAGAACCCTCTGCTGCCCGAAGTCCACGACCGCGCCTCCGCCGAGAACACATTCAAGCTGCTCCCGCTCTCGCTCCTCGCCCTGCGCGTCTCCAAGGTCGACCCCTCGCAGGGGCACGAAGGCCACAACCACGCTAAACCCAAGCGCGTGAAGGGTCTCTGGAACGTCCGCATCGAGCAGCACCAGGAAGCCAACGACGACAACTACTACATCTGGCTCTACGAGGGTTCGCAGTGGAAGCAGAAGGCGTATGCCGCTGGTGCGCTGGTGCTCGTCATGGCGGTTGTGCTGTTCCCGCTCTGGCCGCTGTTCCTCAGGCAGGGTGTATGGTACCTCAGCATGGGCATGCTCGGCCTGATCGGATTGTTCTTCGCCATGGCGATAGTGCGGTTGATCCTGTTCATCATCACCATGTTCGCTGCGCCGCCTGGTCTCTGGCTCTACCCCAACCTCTTCGAGGACGTGGGTTTCTTCGACTCGTTCAGGCCGGTATGGGCATGGCAAGAGGTAAGTCCAGTCCGCCCTCAACAGCTAGTTCATACGAATGCTAATTCCACAGACACCCGAGGACATCAAGCAAAAGAAAATCGCGAAGAAGGAGAAGAAGGCTGCCAAGCTCGCCGCAAAGGCAAACGGCGAGACCAAGCCAAGGGGCAAGAAGGGCTTCACACCGCTCGAGCACCAGCACCAACACGGCCACGTCGAGGAAATCTCCGAAGAGCAGCAGCAGCCTCACGGCGCACCTCAGCCGGTTGCCGCAGATTCCGCACCACAGCCCACAGGCTCCGAGGCCGCGCCCGCAGCGACCGGTGACATGACACAACGCCCGCCGCGGGCGACGGTGGAAGAGGCAGAAGACGAGTAGACAAGGCGAGCTGGGGTGTTGGACGTTCTTGTACTGAAGGTTAGGGCATTGTCATTTGCATGGGTTAGCTGGTGTCTGGTGTTCGGCTGACGAGTCGACGGTTCATGAGATGTTTGACCGTTCGGATCTGACTGTGTGGTTGATTGAGTATATACCATGCTACATGCTTCCTCATCGCTTTATCGCCACCGTGTTGATCTCCCCCGACCACGATGTACTCACGCCGCAGAACTAGCCTGGTAAAACCCCACGATTCACTGCAGCTAATTAAGGTTCCATCCGCTACCAAACGACCCAGCAGACACTCCCTCCTCAGATCTTCATAGGAAATCGGGCTCCGTGGCCCCCTCTTCGCTATGCCAGACGGCACCGATAGCTCCCTCGCTCAACAAATCCATCTAAACAAGTGCAGATACAAGCACGCAACGCCACGGTCCGCGACGTGCTGAAGAGCGTACAGCCGGGACAACACCAAGCTACGTTGTTATTGTAGTTGGTGTGCGTGATCGCTTCACACAGCTGTTGTGGAGTCGTGTCTGTTTTCTACTTCTTGCTCGACTGGTGCTGTGTCGGTAGTTGCTTGCCCGCGGGTTTGTGGTGTGGGCTTCGCTTGGGTTGCTATTATCAGTACTATTGCTGTTATTATTGCTATGACTATTATTGCTATTGTTACTCTGACTGTTGTTACTCTGACTATTGTTACTAGTACTACTACCACCACCACCACAACAACAATCCCCACCACCAACGCAAAACACCCAGACCCCAACCAACCCACTCCCGCAGCCAACGTGCCCAGCAGCCACTGATCCTCAGGTTCCACACTCGTCTTTCGCCCAATGCGGCCAGCTGTGTTGCTTCACTCGGGGCGTGACGACCGCCATCCCGACTCTCCTTAGCGGAGAGCTTAGAGGCAACGCGTGGACATTGGAGCGGGTGTGGATGGCGAGCTGGGGAGCCTGGGTGAGATGGTGTTTGTGTCGGTTGGGCTTGAGGTGAGGGCGGATGAGGTGGTGATATTTGCTTAGGAATTTTGAAGTAGAGTTGTTCAGTTAGTGGTGTTCAGTCAATGGTGTTCAGTTGGTAGGCAGTCTCGTTACGGTAACACAACACGAGTTTGAAACAGAATCGATTTCCAGCGCGATGCGCTCACTACAGAGTGCCGGAGCAGACGCGCTCTACGGCAGGTATGTTGGGACCCAGCCATCGCTAGCCGGGCCCGGTGACTATGTAAGAGATCTTCAAGATAATGATAGAGGCATGAAGCAGCGAGACATGCAATAGTGATACAACAACAATTACGAGCAGCGCGGAAAGTCACGACTGGGTATTGTGCAGTAGCAGATTGAAGAAACAGAAAAAACAAACATGGCGTAACGTCGTAAAGCTCAGAAACAGAGCGCCCAGACTTGAGGATTACGAAAAGGGAAACCGTCTCAAATAGCAAGCGTCTGCCTCGCAGCCACAGGAGGCACCGGAAGCGGCATATTCGGCGGCGGAGCAGGCAGTGGCATATTTGGCGGCGGCGCAGGCGGCGGCAGACTCATGGCGGGCATGCTCTTCCGCTGCATAAGATGCTTCGGTTGCGCAGGAGCTTGAAGTGATGCTTCTCGAAGGGCACCCATGCTGGGGCTCGAGTGCAGCACATTAGGAGGCGAGCGTCGTCCGGTCCCAGGCACAAAAGACGGTGTCGAGGATATGGTTATCGCGGGGCGGATGGAGGAGAGGAAGGGCGCGGGGTCGGAGCGCACTTGTACAGATGTTGGGCGGCGGAGGGTTTGGGATTGTAAGGATTGCAGAGTAGATGCGTGTGCGGAGGGTGTGAGCACGGCGGCTGCGGAGGGTGAGCGTGGCGGTGCTGTTACTGAGCGATTCGCTGCCAGGGTCGATAACGATGGGTTGCCGGAACTTGGCATGGCTGAGGCTCTGCGTTGGACTGCGTTGTTCGAGTTTGCGTGCTGGGCTTGAGGGCGCACGGGGAAGGGGCGAAGGAATGGCTTGGGTGTTGCTGAGATTCGGCGCGTGCGAGATGGGTCGGACCTGAAAGGCGCCAAGGGCGAAGGGTCTCGCACAGTGGATGACTGGGGTTGGACAAGGGATTGGCGATACGCGGATCGAGGTGGAGGCGGTGCGGATTCTCGAGGCGGCGGCGAGATAGTTCGTTCCCGAGACAAAGCACCGTGGCTGCCAGAATTGAACCTAACAGGACTGTCTTCGCGGCCTTTCGTCGTACGCTCTTCCACAGAACGAGCCTGGCTCGCAATGTGCGCAGTAAGGCCCTTGGCTGCTACAAACGGAGGAGGAGCTGGGGCGGCAGGGGCTACCTCCACCACGTCGGCAGACGCCTCGGCCTCTGCCTTCGTTGGTTCCGGCATAGTCGGGGACGTTGGGCTGTAGAAGGAGTGTCTTTGGCGAATCGCAGGCACTTCGACGGAGATTGAACTATACTCAGAGGTGACGGGCAGAGGCTGAACTGATCTGCGGCGAGAACCTGTGTCATCTCTGGGGTTCGAGTGGAGCGAGCGGAAAGGCCGGTAAGCTTCAGTCTCAGGCACCGGGCTGAAGCTTTTCTCCACAGGTGACTGTGGGGTAGGTGATGGGTCTCTCGATGTGTTTCTAGTTCCAGTGCCAGACGCAGAGGTCGCGGTTGACATATAAGAGAAGCGCGAGCGCCCCCGTAATGAATCCAGCTGCATCTGATCCTGCGAAACTGGTGTGGAAGCTGCGGATGACGCCTCGATCGACTGACGTTTGATGCTCTGTCGGGAGGACTGATCGCGAGTGGAGCTGGCTATGCTGGGGGTCCGCTCCGTACGGTCACTCTCCAAGTCTGATGTGGCAACCTTGAGGGGCAGCGCGTGGTACGACGTATGCGCTGAGTCCACAGGAGGAGCTATTTTGGTGATGACGCTGGGGTCTCGCTGTACCAAGTACCGATGGCTTGTCTCGATGGACTGCTTGCCAGAGGAGCCGTCAATCGAAGAAGAACCTCTTATAGATTCGTCCTTGGCCCTTTGACCGCCGTTGTTCTCAATTTCTTTTCGCACTGCAGTCATCCAAGCATCCATCTCCTCCGCGCTCTCCAGAACCAGAAGGAAGCTGGTGGCAGCTTTCCTCCCGATCGCATTGGTAGTGCGCAATCGAGAGAGAAGCGTGCTCCTAGGGCCCATCTCCACTGTGCCATCGTCGTGGGCGTGGCTAGAGATCTGTAGTACCCAATGCTTGCCAGGAATCAGATCGCAAGCAAATGCTGCTGAGTCCTTGCCAAGTTTCAGCACCTTCTCCGGCTGGCGATCGAATGGTCCGTCTCCTGCATATTGCATGATATAGCCCGACGTAACAAGGATGTAGATCTTGTTAACAAGTTCCGGTGCAGGCGGGTTGAGAACGGAGTTGGAGATAAGACGTTTGTGCGACCTCTCCAGCTTCTTGGTCTCGGTGCTGTTCTCCTCGATTACAGACAGGTCGCGTGCGCTATCAATCCGCTCTCTGATCAGTTCGGCCTGTCGTCGCTGACTTTGCGTCCGCATCAGCATCTCCGGCGGGAACACGCACGCTTTGACAGTAGCATGCTTGACTGATTGCGGGAAGGCTTGGAACAGCGGCGGTGGTTCCCAGTGACCGGCGTCGTTCTCTGGTGGTGGAGGTTTCATAGACATTGGACGGAAAATTAGACTTGATCGAGATCGTATCGACTGCTGGGCAGCGGGTGTGGGGTTTTGTCTCAGGGCGGATTTGGGTGGTACTGCAGGTTTCGGCGGTGTCTGTGGTCGCATAGGAATGGCTAGTCCAACCTCTGTGTGACCTCGAGCTCTTTCTACTTTCGGTCGACTAAAGAGGTTGAACAACGACATCTTAGATGGTGCTCGCGCGAGCTTTGGTTCAGCACTTTGCCCACTTGGGCCGGATATCGACTGCGAAGCTGCTTCGCGCAGGTTGGCCGTTGATCGCGTGAAACGCCATCTTGAATTTGACGATTGAGGCGCCAGATGGCGCAAGCTGTGGTTGTCGTCTGGCGCCATGGCGAGTGTGGCCGGAGAGGTTCGTAGGAATGTGATTACTGCATGTAAAGTGGTGTTCTTCTCGTATACGTAATGACAGTGTATAGTGAAATTGGTAACGGAAACGGTGGGGCTGCTAGACGAGGCAATTCAAGATCCAAGATCCGGCAGTTCTCGTACAGCGGGTGTGGGATCTGATATATTCGACGGCGAACGTCTCCCGGACAAGCAGCAAGGATGACGCTGTAGTAGAAGAAGTGAAGGGTCGATTGACAAACAGCGGCGCTTGGACGAAACAAACTGGCAGGTGGCGCAAGTGATCAATCCGTGTGGTAAAATTGTCCAGATTGCGGAAGAAGGGTCTAACGAGCGTTCTATAACCCAGAAGGGCTATAATGGAAGGAGAAACGAATATCAAACGAGAGGACAGGACGTCAGCCCCTGGGCACGGAGGTTCGCAGCAGTTATGATAGAAGCTGAGAAGGGAGGGAGGGCCTGAAACACGTCTCGACAACGACGGGATGGCGGAAGAACGAAAGTGGCGGAGGTGTTAGCTGCCGCGGATGGTCGCTCTATTCATGGCCATGCGTAGCCTGGGGCTCTCGCTGTGTGATCCGATGGCAGCACGGCCTCAGGCGTGGCCCCTTTTGCTGGGCAGAGATGAACGGCGCCGTCGCGCTAGACGAGTTGGTCCAAGGCTACCCCTACGAATGTTTGACGAGACCCGCGACGGTCGAGCTCGGCGACAACGTCTTTGCGCAGGGCTGCTTTTTGCTATATATCTGACCCACCGCCGGCGGTTTGAGGTCACTTTGGCTGTTCACTGCGTGTGGTGGCCTGGAGGGATGGGGGTTTCGAGGTGACGTTGGCAGGTTTCTGGCAGGACCCTGAACCAGCTTTAGGCCAACACTGCTGGAATGGAATGGCGTCTGTTGAAGGCGCGCGCCGATACTGCACATCATTAAACTTCACAGAGCCCGACAATAAACTTTGTCTGGACCTCGGAGTTGGTGGAGTTGATTGCACATCAGACGCGTCTTCCGGTCGCGCTTGTGCAGGGTTCAATGGTTTATGGCCGACTTCACACTACCGCGGTGGTAATTTCGCGGTTTGAAGAATTCAACATCGATCATACCCGCACTTGATGAGTGCTCCACAAGCTCTGATCGATCTGTTCGAGGGCTCTCCTTCGGCTCACGCAGGACCCAGGCGTACCCCGTGCATCTGGGTGCGTCTCCTTTTGAAAACTTCAGTCGGTTCGGTGGTAGTGTGTATGATCGACATTGTCCTGCAGGGGCTAGTGTCGTGACTCCAGCTCCGGATGTAGGCGCCCGACAAATGAAGCGATGTCTGATATCGACACGTTCCGTGCAACATCCCAGCAGGGCAGAGGGTGTCACGTCGAGTTCCATGTTGGGCAGTCAGTCGCTCAGCGTGAGATCAGCAGCACGCGACTGTGCCGCATTGCACCCTTCGAGCGCCCAAACGTTTGTGGTGACACAGAGACAGAACGCCCAGGTACCGGTCTCTCCGGTGTCACAAACGTCGGCGCTGCTTTGTTGTGGGAAACGGTTTTCTTCCGCTAAGCCCAGTCTGTGCTCACTCTGTCGTGCATGTGCTTGATCACGCGGGGGATCCCTTCTGGGGCCAATTCATCGAGACGCGTGACAATCACGCCCGCCGTTCGTGCACATGTCAACAGCGCGTGCACGGAAATGAGGTCAATGGGCCGGCAGTCGCGTTGCTTGGAACCGTGGCGGCTGCGGTTGATGGCCGCCCAAATTCCAGGAGCGGTACCTGCGTCGAGCACCAGGCTAGAGTCGCTAGACGCAGCGCCGTCGTCATTGCGGGGTGGGCGCTGCCGTGGTGCTCCAACGGCCGACATCACTCCACCCAAGCTCGACAGCACCCGGATCGGATCAGCTCACCGCATTCGCTCCCGCAGAACGGCATGGTCACATGTGGTTCTGCCGCCTTCAGTAATCTCTAGCCCATTGATTCTCTGCGTGGCCGGGTGACTGCTGCTGCTGTAGAGCGAATCAGACCACCGCCCTCCATGGCGCCCGACTTGAATACGCTGCCACCCTCTCCACTCCAATCGCCCTCAGCTTCGAGCCCGCAGCCTGGAGGCAGTCACAGCATCAGCACTTCCCGCAACCAGTCGCCCTCGGCATCCCGCACCATGGCCGCCTCGCCGCATTCGCTGGCTGCCACGGCAGCAATGAACGCCGGCATCCAGAACGAAGACCGCCGACCTTCTTCCGGTAGCATGCGGAGAGACGTCGAACGAGCGCGCCGCCGATCCAGCATCCGCATGAACCTCAACCTGAACGATCCAGCCGTGCCGGCTCCTGGCGAGATGCAGCGCAGTCCGTCAGCCCGTAGTAGGGGCCCGTACAGTCCCCGCCACGAGCGAGCCCCCAGCCTGGGAGAGCTGCACCAGGAGCTGGAGTACGAGCAAGAGGGACAGGTGGTACGTCTACTGCCGTGGAATCCCTCTCGACGAAGCTGACAACGTATGCAGAACCGCCTCCTCAGCATGATCCGCCAGCAGCAAGCCCAGATCGACACTCTGACAGCGGGCCAGCAGCAGCCCTCCAATTCCGCCGTCGACGACAGCACACCCACCTCCGAACGATCCATGTCGCTCTCTCGATCTCAGTCGCAAGCTGCACATGCGCATGCTCCCGCCTCTGCCATCTCTCCTCTGCCAAGCGCCGCACAGCCTCGCTCACGTTCGCCGTTCAACATCAGCCGCCAGTCGTCGTTCGCCGACCGCTCGAGAGGCGGCAGTCATGCAGGTTCACCTGCTCTGCGCCCCTTCCCAGGCGCCCCACATGAAGCTCACGAAATGCTGCCCAGCCCCGCAACTGGCCGAGACGAGAGCGCATTTTATCAGGCCGAGACTCAGAACCTGACACGAGAGAATCAGATGCTAAAGCTGAGGATCAGGGAACTTGGTAGGTCACACGTCCCCACCTTCAATTGCATGCTGACTTGTTACAGAGCGACAGCTGGCAGAGCAGAACCCTACAAGCCAGGTGATGCACTCGCCGGCGATCCACTCGAGCCTCGCTCCCACCTCTGGACCCACAGCAGAGGCATCTTCGAACCCAGCAGCATCAGCAGAATAGACTTTTTCAATGGATTGTGTTTCAGACCCGGCGTTCGATGAAGGGGCTGCATTACATGGCATTGAAAGGACATGTCGACGACGAAATGACTAGCATTGGACGGCGTTTAAGGTATCATTTCGAACTCGACAGAAATATGCACCTATGAGAACCTCTCCTCCAACGCCAGGTGATTATCTGTGATACCCCTGCCAAGCTAGTCGGACTTGCGCCTAGCAAGCGGTGCCTTGGAAGTCTGCGTAATCTTGACTTCATGCAGAGCCAGACCAGCGTGAAGATCTCCGTTCGTGTACAACCGCCGCCCATTTCTCCGACTGGATCGAATTCGTATGCACCAACGTACCCCGAAGATTTGCAACGGCGAGGGCTAAGACCAGGTTCTCGGGCTTCTTCTAGTCTACATGCGCGTTCGCTAACATCATGTGTGAGATGCTTCCTGCGTATACCTTGGCTATGCTGTGATGACCGCGATGCAAGAAAACCTCTGCCGATGTTGAGATGTAAGTCTCGATGCAATCGTGTTGGGCGAGGGTTGAATCGGAGCTGGATACCATAAGCTTTCTAGGAAGCTAATGTGGAGGAAGTCGCACTCGATCAGTCGCGTAGTTGCACTTTAGCGTGAATCGAGACGCGTCCGCACCGACCAATGACCGCATCTCAATTCTTTCACATCAGCAACGCGACCATCAACCATCATCATTCGCGTCAAATTCGCGATCTCGAGGCTCCTCTACGAGATGCCACCTCGCCGGACAGCGTCGTCGAAAGCCGGGAAAGCGGCTCCAGCCAAAACTAAAGCAAAACCGGCGACTTCAATCGCATTCGAGAAGCCTGAGCAGCTTCTAGCAACAGCGCTCCCGCCAGCGCGCGTCCACCCACCTTCTTATCACTATCCGCTCCTCATTGATGATAAGACGCAGCATGCTGCATTGCTGGACTGGTTCAAGAGTGTTGAAGACACGAGAACTATGCCTTGGAGAAAGGCATGGATTGACAGAACGCAATCCTCGAAATCAGATGAAGAGACAGCACAGGCCTTGAACCGCCGAGCATACGAGGTCTGGGTCAGCGAAGTCAGTAAGTGAACCAATGTTCTGGAAGGAAAAGGACGCGTTGAAACGCGTTGTCACGTGCGCGATTCGAAATCTCTGGGATCGAATGCGCTGACGTTACGATAGTGCTTCAGCAGACTCGTGTGTCTACGGTGATTCCGTATTTCAACGATTGGATCTCCAAATGGCCAACAGTACAGGACCTTGCAAAGGCGGATCACGACGATGTCCTGGCTGCTTGGAAAGGACTCGGTTACTACTCACGAGCAACACGGTTGCACGAGGGCGCAAAGGCAGTCGTAGCGAGGCCGTCACAGTCAATGCCAGATGAGGTATCTGGCTTGCTGGAGCTACCCGGTATCGGTCAGTATACCGCAGGCGCTGTATCCAGCATTGCTTTCGGGAGAGCTGAGCCTGTTCTGGACGGCAACGTTGCGAGAGTGCTGAGTCGACAGCTAGGCTTGTATGTCGACGCGAAAGACAAAAAGGCTACGGATGTGCTTTGGAAGGTCGCAGATCAGCTAATCAAGGAGGTATGCAACCACCCAGAAGTTGAGCTGAGTGCCGTACCTGGACAATGGAACCAAGCAATGATGGAACTTGGCTCGACAATCTGCACACCACGACCGAAGTGCGAAGAATGCCCTATCAAGAAGACCTGCCGAGCCTATGGTGAAGGCGTTGCGCTCTCCAAGGACCGTCAGTCAACGACCGCGGTCCCGGACATCGAAGACGCATGTACACTTTGTGAACAGCTTGACACGGAAGACCTGGCAACAATCCCGGAAGATGACCTCTCTGGCGAGGACGAAAAACCAACAAAGAAGCGAAAGGCGCCCACCAAGCAGACCAACACGCTTTCCAAATACTTCGCAATCGGTACACCGAGTGCAAGCTCCAATGTCGACACCGAAGACGAGGATGCTCTGGCCGGGTCCAAGAAGCGCAAAGCATCTGCGGTCTCCAAGAGCTCGAAACCAGTGAATCTCTACTGTTCACTTTTCCCAAAGAAGGTGGCGAAGAAGAAAGCGAAAGAGGAAGACTGTGCTGTTTGCCTTGTCGAGCTTTGCACAACAGACGGCGAAAGCAAGTGGCTTATCGAACAAAGGCCAGCCACAGGTCTCCTGGCGTCACTTTGGCAGTTTCCACAGACCACACTGTCGGCTACGGACACCGCAGCTGCATCTCGCAGAGCCTCGGCGCAAAAGCACATATCAAGTCTAGATGCCGGCGGCGTCGATATGACCAAAGCGTGTCATGTCGCTAGTTTCGACCCATTGGTTCACGTCTTCACCCACTTGAGGCTCACTATGCATGCCTATCATTACCGACTCACTGATAAGACGGATGCCGCCAATCTTCTATGCAGTGGCGTACCTGCCCGCAAATGGGTAAATGCCAGCTCCATGGACGACGAAACACTATCGACTGGCATGCGAAAATGCTGGAGACTTGTCGCAAAGAATGACTGATTGCGCCCAGGCATTGTTGATGATGTTCAACGTTCGCTTGCACCCCCATGTTTCACCCCGCGTCCTTATCTTTCGCCAAGAAATACACAAGGGTCCGCTCTGCCTTGGTCACCGAGTCGTCAGAACACATACCTTTGACATGGGCGTGTAACGATAAGCTGATGATTGCCATGTCTCGCTATTCCGCATGTGGTGCGAAATTCCCATGCATGTTCGTCCACTGTCTTGGACCGCCAACTATTGGATGAATTGAAAGCAATACCCAGAGGTATGGCGAGACAACGTGCCTTCCCGAGACGCGTGGTTGAGGTTGGGTACTTGCATATAAAGGTCTCAATCATGGCTACATGATTTCGAGTGTGTCCTCAAGTACAGGCCTTCCATACGCGCTCCTCACGACCCTTCGACTGAGCTCCTGCTCGTCACAACGATCTGAGAAGATGGCGGAGCTTCCAGCCCCTACACCCATCACCGAATGGCCAGACTATAATGCCAACCCATACGGGGGTGATGTCATGACACAAGATCTCAATGCGCTGTACGACAAGGGTGACCTCTGCTGGCTACTCGTTAGCTCAGTACTCTGCTGGTAGGTTCTTGACAAGCTCCTTAGTATTATCAAAAGTCGGCTTCGAGAACAGGACGGTCGTAGCCTCTACAAGGCTTGTTGGTTAGGAGATGCTCGCAACTGGCCATTGGCTCCCTTTTCCGTCTAGAACTCCGCAACATGCAACCGACTTCCTTTGCTACCTGGGAGGCAAGATGTGGGCGTGAAACTTGTAGGCTGACCTATGCAGGCAAATCACCCCAGCCATTGGTTTTCTCTACGCTGGCATGCACAGACGAAAGGCTGCGTTGACTATGATCTTCCAGTCTCTCTTCTGTGCATGCGCTGTCGGCATTCAGTTCTGGGTATACGGTTACTCTCTATACCAGTCACACACGACAAATATATTCCTGGGCGACCTCTCGAAAGCAGGCCTGCACAATGTTCTTGCGTACCCATCTCTGGCAAATCCGGATATTCCAGACATTCTGTATGCCTGCTTCGGCTTTACTTTCGTTACATGCACGGCAATGATCTTGGCTGGTGCTATGCTCGAACGTGGACGCATGTGGCCTTCGATGCTGTTCTTGCTGTGTTGGACCACCTTCGTGTACTACGTGTTGGCGCATGCAGAATGGAACCCATCTGGGTGGTTGTATCAGCTTGGTGTCTACGATTTCGCAGGCAGTGGACCGGTTCACATCGCCTCTGGCTTCTCAGCACTGGCTTGGGCCGTGATGCTTGGTCCGCGCGCTGATCCTCATAAAGAGTCGCATCACCCGAGGATGCCGCACTTCAAGCCACACAACCCATTCCTTGTGGGTCTTGGGACAATTCTGATCTGGTTTGGCTGGTATGCGTTCAATGGTATGACTTACTCAGCTAGACGGGATAGCCTTGACTGACATTTGACAGGCGCGTCCACCGCGAACTTGTCGATTCGCTCCATCTACGTTGTTTGTAATACCAATCTTGCAGCATGTGGTGGTGGCTTGGCATGGGTCCTGCTCGAATACATCTTCGTGAAGAAGTTCTCCATTATCGGTTTCTGCTCCGGGATCATCGCAGGTCTGGTCGGTATCACGCCCGCCGCTGGTTTCGTCCCCATCTACTTCGCAGCGCTGATCGGCGCGTTGACATCGTGCACATCGTTCTTCACCGTTCGATACAAGTACTTGCTGCGCATCGATGAAGGTCTGGACATCTTCGCTATCCACGGGGTCGGCGGCTTCGTTGGCGATATCTTGACTGGGTTCTTTGCCGCGAACTATGTACCGGCCATGGATGGTGTGAACAACGCATACAAAGGCGGGTGGTACAACCGGAACTGGAAGCAGGTGGGCTACCAGCTTGCCGCAGCAAGCACATGCGCGGCCTGGTCCTTTGTCGTTTCGATCATCTTGCTGTTCATCATCAATAAGATCCCGGGCTGCCACATCAGGGCAACGGAGGACGACGAGCTGAGAGGTCTGGACTTCAAATACTTCCACGACGTCGACGAGGAAGACGGGATGATGGTGCTCAATGGGTTTGGCGTAGCAACACCCAGTATGACAAGAAACGGTGTAACGAGCCCCAGAGCCGAAGGCAGTCAAGATGGTGTCATTGTGCCTGTCATGTCGGAGAAGAGGGACTAAGTTGGGCCACGGACGCATATACTGTTTAGTCTCTGTCGTCAAGTGACACCTGTTGTCGACACAACAACAATGCAACATCCTCAAATTATCCGAAACGTACACCAAGTATCAGTTCAGTATTGTCAGCAAGCGCCAGCACGATATCGAGCAAGCGGAACTTGACCGGTACCTGACTAACCTCAACTGCATTAGCACGATCAATAAACCGCGGCAGCGTCACGATACAAAAGGAAGAAAGGCGCCCAGCGCCCCTTGCATAGGCTGCCGCTTCGTCTCTCCTCATTCCACGTCGTACTTGCAACATCACAGAAACAATCGCATCGCCATGAAGTCCGCAATTGCAATCATCAGCCTTGTCGCGGCCGCGGTGGCCTCGCCGGACCCACAAATCACGGCGCGCGCACAGCTGGGGAAGCGGCAGTCGGACCCTGCGCTGCTGGGATACGTCTCGACCAGCGGCGCGTCGAGCTGTAAGTCGTCATCAGCACCAACACCGTCCCCGACGTCCTTTCGCATGGGAATCTTGCGCCGCCACCGCCGTATTGGTTAACGTACTGATACCATGTGATTGCAGTCTCTGACGCGCGTACCTGCGACTACCCCGCGACTCTCTCCTCCGCCGGCTCCCTGGCCCAATGCTGCTCAGGGTCTGACTGCATCTTCTGGTCCTCCTGCTCCGCGGGCACACTGTTCGCGCAGTCGACTAGCCTGCGTTGCGACCAGGGCTACTGTAACACTGCCGTGCTTGTCGCGACACCTGGTGCGAGCAGTGGCGAGAGCTACTTGGGCTGCTGGGCTACGGAACTGGGACAAGACGCTTTCACGATTGTGAAGGATCCTGGCAGTGGTGAGCCGCCTGCTGTTATAGCCTGACTGAGAGGCTGACGTTGATAGCTATCGCTACTCCTACACCGAGTGGAAGCGCTGCCAGCGCTAGTGCTGGTTCGAGCATAAGCGCTGCGAGCAGTGCCAGGTCGGCTTCGGCTTCTAGGTCATCTGCGTCTGGTTCAGCGGCGAGCTCTGGTACTTCTGGGTCTGCGACTGGATCCTCGACTGCTGCGGCGTCCTCTGGGGCGGCTGCTGCCAATGCGGCGAAGCCTGTCACTGGTGTTGTTGGTATTGTCGCCCTGTTCTTCGGCATGCTCTAGAGAGACAACAACAGTCATACCTAGCTGTGGTATCCTGATCTAAAGGACAGTATGATACTGAAATGATAATTAGGATGAAGACTTTCTGATGTAACCTCACATGTCTCCCCAAGTCCAAAACTGAACCGGCAATCCTTCAACTGCACCATGTTCCCGTCATTCTTGGTCAGATCAAGCTACTCAACACATCAGATTCGGTCAAGATCTATATTGCTCCGACCGAAACACAGTTACTCGGTCGATGACTTTGTTGCCACCAAGTTGCCGCTTGTGTTGCGCAAGGAAGAATCCGGCTGCGATTCCAGTCGGGGAATTGTGAAGCGGCTTGAGCGGGGAGCTGGGTGGCCCATGGTAGCTTGATGCCCCGGCATACGGCGGTACCAAAGGCATCGATGTTGGCGGGGACACCGCGGCGGTGGAAAGGAGATGGATTTGTGGTGTTGAAACAGGAAGGTAATGCGTGAGAGGTGAAAAGTAGCAGTGTTGCTGATATGAGGGCTGAGATGAGCTCCATGTTTGCTGACTGAGATGTATGTCTTTTTCGGCAACGTGATGGATGTCCTGAAGGGGCCACATATGTCGGACGTCACTCGTTTGTTGCATCAGGCATGTGCAGTACCGGCTTCGTTGACATCTGACGTTACATACCAGAGATAAGACTGTCATTGGCTTATCGAGACATACCTACACGCTCTGCAAAGGTCACTCACTGAACGCTACATGAGCAAACACTCCGAGTCGAGCACGTGGCTTTCTCATCTTGCTTGCTGGAAGACTGCGCGTGGCCAATGGCGCGTCCTCGATCCAGAAGAGCAGGTACGGCATCATGCCCTTGTCTGGACGAAAGACGGTGATCCTCTCCACTGACTTGTTGCCTAACTTATGCTTGTGTTGTGCAAGGAAGTAGCCAACACCTAAGCCGTTGGGCGAGCCTGGAGTATGTCAGTGTGACGTCAAAAAATCCATCATTGAGGTGACGTACCAAGAAGTACCTGCGCAGCATCGTACCTCATTGGAAATGTGGTTCCTGGCCACTTCTCTACCCCTCTCGGTCGCTCCTCACCCGGACCTAGTGGATATGTCTTCAGAGCCTCATCAATGAGCGCCAGTGTTATCTCGTTCGTGATCATGCAAGAGAAGATCTTCTTGATTCCGCCCAGGTTTCCAGCATTAGCGCGGTTCCAGAATCCCCAGGCATGATCTGAGCTCGCCGCGAGTGCTGGGAGCCACTCCTTCCTAACTTCTGGGATCTCCCAATTGTCTTCAGCGGCTTTGGTGGGCGAGAGGCGGTTCAGAAAATAGACTGTGCCAGCATCGGGATTGATACCGATTGTGCTGTAAGCTTCTGTTTCCTAGAGGGTGTCAGTGTTGCCCATCTGCGAATGAATTTGTACGTGCTCTTACACGATGTTTCCTGTCACTGACCATGTAGTACTGCTGGTTCGGTTCTGGCCACTGTCCATTCGGAGGCCGCTGTACAGTTGGTCCGTACTTGTGCTCGACGTAGAAACAGCGGTTGGGACCGCCATCAACTGATGACGCCGTACCGATGCCAAGTTCAGCAAAGGCACGCTGGAGTTGATGTTGGTCCGGATCGAAGTCGCGAAGTTCGCTGCGATGGTTTTCGATCTCGCGGTATCCCCAGGTGCGGAACTGCTGAATAAGATCGCCGTCCCACGTACTGCGTACTGGCGTCACATACGCGGCGGCGGCATGCTCGTTCTTTATCATAGCTTGAGCAAATTTGCCGCCCTTGCACCATGCCTTGGCCCATTCTGCCTTGACATCGATGGTGCGGGACTGAAGATGATGGGCAGGTCGCGCAGGTATGGCGCTGCTTAGCGCGACTGACAAGAATGCGAACAGACAAGTCGTGTACAACACCTTCATAGCGGCGGGCGTGATAGGAGCGGACGGGGTTGAGTCGCGGACGATAAGAGCGTGTGGATTTGGAGGGTGTTGAAATTTGACCCTTCGTGATGACTACATCTAAGTGAAAGGGCGAGAATAGTGGCAGGAGCTCGAAAGCGAAGGAGTAGCGAATATTCAAGACCGCACCGCAACCCGACTTATCTCAACGTTGTGTAAGCGCAGCTCGCTGACAGAGGACGCCGAGCCTAGGCCGAAGAAACTCTAGGGATTCTCTCGTGAAGCAATTCACTGTGAGATCTTTATCTACCACCACATAACATCGAATGCTAAACATGATGGGAGTGTCACTCGATTGAGCCACTGGAAGGTACGTGGATGGAAATGGTGAAGAACATTCCAGAGAAGTTGCTATTCACAACAACGCCTTCTGTCTCTTCAGCTGCTGTTGTCGGGCTGATCTCATCGCTCTTGCCTCGAGGCAAGAGTGACGGTCTCTGAGGTCGAAGTCCACAGCAGGACTGTTGCATGCGTGGAATCAGCTATGCAGTGCGGACAGTTGAGCGTGAAAGACATCGAGAGGCGTGAGATGTTTCCTCGTCTGATCTGAGTCAAGATAGACTCGTATTCGCCATTGCGGTCCCACCGCTCTGGGTCAAATCGACGCTAGGCGTTAGCGCAACATCTCAGGGTAATGACAAGGGATCGTTCTCGTCGACACCGTTGTATTCATCACACCATCCTCGTCCTGCTAGCTTCATCGCTGACTGGAAGTGCAGTTTCCCGTTGTGCAGCATTTTTCTCGTCGAACTCTGCCTTAGTTACGCCACCTTCGAAGCGCAGCGAAGACAAAGCGTCATGGGATTGCAAGATGCAGCGGCCACGAGTCGATGGCTATCGGCAGGTATGACAGAAGAATACACTCAGAGTCACTTATTCGCCTCTGTTCGTGATTCGTCTCGTTGCCAGGGGAGGCAAAGGTTGAATCTCGCTGAGCAGTTGGCAGACCGGGCTACTGCAGCTCGCGGTCGAGCGATCAACGATCAGGTCTCAAAGAGAGGGACAGAGAGCTCGAATAAGAAATATTGAAACAAGTATCTCCGTGGATACAAGTCCGCTGCTCTTGGAGATCGGGATGGATAAATTGCTCCAAAGCCTATCAGCGTTTGCTTTGACTCAAGCACTTCATCACGAGATTTGGGAGTGGCTGCTTACAGCCAAAGATGACCATGCACAGCACACCCCCAGCCTCAGATCCAGTGTTATGGCACAGCCCAGATTGCCGGCCAGCATCACGGCATTGGCGTCATGCTGGACCCTGGACCTCCCTCAAAACAAAGTTTAGGGGCGCGGCATCTTCTACCGACACACCATCTGCACTGAAGCAACACGCGCATGATCAAGACCCTGAACAACCATTGTGGCAGGTGTAAGCTAGCATGTTATGTAACGGTCACGGGTTGCCTATCTGAAATGATGTCTTCTTTGCCTCGCAAGTATAGGGCGCACCTCTTTCCAACTGCAAGTCTACTTCAAAGAGGGATTAAGCTCACCGGAGTTGACTTACAGGATGAACACCAAGCGTAGACCGTCCCGCACGATAGTTTACAAATACGTTGAAATACCCCAAGCACAGCCAGCCGCATCAGTGGCAGAGCCGACCTCGCAATCTCCCAAAGAGTCACTCGCCTACCGGGCATGGGCGAATTGTTATCAACCACCGACTGTACACTTTGATCTTCCAAGTGCCGCATCATCGGCATCTTCATCGACAACCTCTTCTCGATCAGGTTCCACATCGAGTTCGCATTCTTCGGTCAGCTCGACATCACCATATAGCGCCACCTCCAAACCATCGTCTCCGAAGCAGGCATCACGACCGCTGATGGGGTCATTGCCAATAGCTCCAAAGCCACCACCACCACCGGCTCCAAAGACACGCGCATACTCTTCTCCGGCTATCTTGACGAAGCCACCCCTGACGAGGCCAAATCCAACGCATGCCATCTCATCGCCTACGTCAAAGCCAGCGAACCGTCCTGTCGAGACATCATATACAACGACTACCACAACAATCACGACAAAAGACGGGATCGTTGTCAAGGAGCACAAGGTAGTGTCGAGCCATGAATTTCACAAAGGCAAGGGCTCAGTGGACGGGAGCCTGTTCAGGAGTCCGGACTGGCAGCACCCGCTGTACAAGGAGTTAAATGGCCGGAAGGTGCTTGCTGGCTACTCGCACGGATAAGTAGGGTGAGGCAACTCACACGTCGATCAGTGTTGTACATTCGTTTGTTTTGATACCCTGTATGCTCGCGGTCTGTGACTTTTGGCGTTTTGCTCTCTCACGGATAGCCTTATACACACAGATTTACTATTGCTTCTTATAAGCGTAAAGATGTGACAGATGTTTGCCGCCATTGCCGGTTTGAGGTGTGTAAAGTTTGCAATTGAGGGTAAACCCGCTCTAATCTATCGCTCTCTCGGCGAACCCAAACGCCGCCAATGCATGTCTTTTGATGCTTCAAACCAAATCGCGTATCTTGACATAGTCGTACAGTACATTACAATCCTTCGTCCGTATTCACAAGCGGATGTTGCTCAAAGTATCTCAGCAATGTCTGGTAAAGTACCAGCATTGTTCCACTTTGCACGCTCGTCCATACGAATCTTGGTCCAACGCCTCTAAACCATCCAGCAATTCCTTCTGTTTTGTATATTATCTTCAGTCCAGTGTAAACGGAAGATGTGTCGAGTGTTGCCGCGCCGTGGGCTTTGAGTGTAGTCGATGGGCCTGACGTTGAAATCGGTCGGTTTTGGGAAGCGTGTGTAGTCGTAGATCGAGAAGCAGACGTGTGTTTCGCGGAGGACGTGGGAGTAATCGCGGGTTTCGCCGGGTACTTCGAGGCGTCTGGAAGTCCAGGTTGCTGGACCTGAATGCGCGTCTTCACAACATCCAAGGGCGTGGTTATGACACCTGCAGCTCCTCCAGCACTGGCTGCTGTTGCAATCTCCAACAAAAGGCCGATGTTGTTCGACCCCATGTAGCTCTTTGCCAAATCCCTCTCTTTCTCGTAGAACGTGAACTGCAATGCAGAGAAAGGAAGGTCCCGCCATAATGTAGCTTTGTAACCATGGAACAGCGCACTGAAGCCTTCGTTCTTGACAATCATGCGAGCAGCATCGGTCGTCGAGCGGTAGTTATAGCCAGAGTTGAAGTAGGGATTGTTGTATCGACCCTGCAATTGCAGGCGCGTTTTCAGGACTTCGGAGGGGACGTATGAGGGCGCAGCAGCGAGATCTCCCAAAAGACCTGCATGTTGTCAGCTTTCGATGAATAGTTCAAAGCGCTGGGCGCGAAATACCAGCCGTGAAGTATGCGACTGACGGTGCGACGCCATTGTCGATCATGAGTCTTTTGCTGTACTCATATGTTCCAAAGAAACATACTGTCCCGCAAAAAGACCCCAAAAACGCAGGCTGTACACCGCCATAAAGACCTCGCACGAAGCCTTCTTGTCGCCAGATCGTAGAGTATGTGCTACCCATAGACGTGTACTTCGGAGGCATGTGTGGGTCGCCCTGTTGCCGTGTCTTTACTGTGTCAAGTGAATGCATAAGCATGTCACCTGTCAAACCTCCAAGACCTCCAGCCAACATTGCCTGCATGACCGTCAATTGACATCCTTTCAATTCCTAAATCCAGGTTCCTCACATGAAGGTACGGTGGTCGACCCTCATCGTCCTCTATTTCCTCGGCTATGACCTTCGCCGTATCTGCCGCTGACGACGCGACGCTTTCCATTGTGCCGACAACATCTCTTCTCCCCTCCTTTACTAGGGTGTGCGTGGGTTCGCCGGTGGTAAAAAAGTTAGCCACTCGGGCAAGTAGCATTTACGTTGAGCCGCGACAGGGGCGCCGTGTCTATGCAGGTTGTATCAAGAAAGCGCAAAGAGGAAAGAGAGGATGCAAGAAGAAGCGCAGGACGTGTAGATGAACAGTGCAAGGAGTGACGTTGCTGTTGTTGCAACACTGACGCCTGCTAAGGAAATTCGCGCCAAGGCTGACGGAGGGCCGCTCCTGCCCGGTCGCCCCTGTCAATTCACTATCAGCGGGATCAAACACCCTAAGATAAGGAACCTCAACGTCACCAGATATGTCCTCCCTACGAAGTGCAGCGTTCACAACGACCATTTGAAAATAGTAAGCGCGCAGTATGGCTGCAGCGCGTTGCGATAGTCGTAGTATCGAATAGACTCCACATAGGGCTTAGCGTTCTTTGACTACGAGATCACGTTACCAGCCACCTTGTTTACGTTGTCGCGTCGAGTACTTCCCCACATCACCACACATCCCAGGATTTCCACCATAACGCGCTCCAATCTTTTCAATATTGATATTTCCTTGATCGCCTCAGTTACGCGACTGCATTCGTACTAGTCGCGATGTCTCATTCTTGGTTGCAGAAGAAGCGCAAAGGCGAACTGATCGAGCTTGCACAGACCGCGAAGCTTCCCGAGTACGTCCAAGATGCTGTCCTACGTGATGTGAGATCTCTAACACGCAATGCAGCGCAGATGGTCTTTTGAAAGATGACTTGGTGCTTGTGCTTGAGGACCACCTGAACAGCAACGAGACAACATATGCTAAACATCCTGACTTCAAAGACTACTATGGTCGTGGAGGTTCTCCAGTCAAGCGCGAGCGCTCGTCACCGGAGCCTCTTTCTAATGCGAAGTCGACGCGTCGCAGGACTCTCGTCAAGGCGCCCTCGTAAGTATCACTATGTGTCGTGACGCGTGACGCGCAGGGCTAACAACGTAATAGTGAGGAAGCAACACCAGCAAAGCGTGCGCCTATTTCCACACGTACACCTCGCGCTGTTGTGCAATCCGCCGTTGAATCTGCCTCCAAGAACATTGACTCTGCTTCCAAGAGCATCACACAGACTGCTCGAGATGTAACCCAAAGCTTGTCACAACAGACCCCACGAGCCATACCACGACGTGTATCCCAGATCGGCAACGAAGTAGACCTCCCAGCATCACCAGCCCAAGTTGCCGAGCTTGCTGAGCAACAGTTCCAGGCCGTCAAGGCAAAGACAACCGAGTGGTGGGAGAGCACAAGAATCGACGAATTCAAGGAGCTCATACGCGAGAACGTCAGCTCGGTCGCTGCTATCCAGACCCTCATCTTGCTGATTGAGGCTGCTGGTCTTCAGTTCAACACGCTTCAGACAACACCCGCCTTTGCTATCGACGCAGCCAATAGCCACTACCTGCACATCCCCGACTTCTGGACCCTGTTGACAAGCGAATGGTGGGCACCGGCTACGTTGTGGTCCTTGACAAGCTGGGTGCTGCCATTTGTCTTCTCGTACTTCTTCAACCTGACGCTGAGATCCAACACAAACCACAAGTCTTCATATCGTCAGTACCCGGCTGACCCGCTTGTATTCAACATTGTTAAGGCCGTCTTGGCGTACAGCGCGTACCGTATACCTATCACTGATGCGACTGTGGTGAACAACATCGACGCGGGGATTGCCAAGGTTTTTGATCCTAGCTGGGGCCCATTCTCAGGACAGACTGTTGGCGTGGTGCGCGACAATGTCCCTGGCCGCTACAACGGCTTGCAGATTGGAGCTGTTGTAGGCATCCTTGTCAGCTTGTACGATGCCGCGCTCAAGAAGTGAGTGCCTGAAGTACAATGGATCCACGGTCAAGGGTACTCTGGAAATAAGCTGATTGACTTTCAATTTGCGGCGTTCAGGGTTGGGCTGCATCCACGGCTGGGTTGTGGATGGCAGGAGGCAATGTTTCGGCGGGGACGGCGCTTATGGATAGTAGCGTATTGTTGTTTCGTCTTTCATATCGTCGATCGTCGAATCCTCTATCCTTTCGTCAATCGGAACTGCTTTTTACAGTCACCGCGTTAGCGTCGCAATACTATGCACCTAACCCCACAATATTCCGTGGCAGCAGCACGACATCGAGGATCTGCTCCGAGCAATACTCGTATATGCGGCCTGGAAGAGTTTCCAGCCAACAGTCTACCGGATCCTTCGAGTCTGTCATGAGTGTCTAGGTGGTGGGACGGGTAAACGCTTACGCATGTCCCTTGTCAAAAGGGAGCAAGCCGGAGCATGTCGTGCAGGTTGTGCGGCGGTTGAGCGGGATGGTACCCACTGCGTGCCGTGTAACGTAGGTGCGTTTTGACTTACGAGCCGCTCCTTTGCCAGCCAATGACCATGGCGTTCCCAAGTAGAGTGACATTCCTGTGGATTTCCATTGGTGCCGGTAAGTTTCGGTGGATTGAGCATTCATGGTTCGAATGTGACTGGGAGGGGCCTCTGTCCATGTCTGCGAGTTGTGGCATGTGATGTCTGCGGGGTTGACGTTCCGGCTTGCATCTAACATGGACGCCTGAGCTCTACCGGCGTCCGCAAGATGCTTTGTGCTTTGACGATCTCCATGATCGTGTTACAAGCTGGCATGTGCTTTTGCACGTCTGCAGGGGCTGTCATAGGTGGACCTCGATCCATGCTGGTGGACAGGATTCCGAGCTTGAGGTCGAGACTCCGCGGAACACACGGTACTTAGTACCGACTAAGTCCTATTGACTTGATCCTTTCTGCAGACCCTTGAAGTCGATCTCCTGCCCGCTTGTACCTCAGCGTTCCACATGAGATGTTCCAAGAGCTCGCGGGGTGTGTGCTCGGCACAAAAGGTATCCGGTCAGAAGACAAATGTTACACGACATCAATCTCACGCGAAAATGCAAGGCATCGAAGTCGCCGGGCAGATGCACCCAGAACTGAATGGTACGGCGAAAGGCACAAACACCCTGTACCTTCGGACAGTACCTCCCCCTTTAGGATAATGATTGGGGTCGTCATACGTCGGAGGTATATCTGAATCTGGTCTTGCGAGGAATTCTCTCTGCGAACGGCTCGTCACGGGGCAGAAGTAAAGTTTGAGCGACGATGGGACATCTTGTAGCCAAGGCCTGGCGGTGTAGTGCACGTCGATTACTTGCCTTTTGATGTGCTGCATGGTGCAAGAGTAGGAAAACTGATATGCAACTTGATACGTAGCTCGTTCTGCGCTCTGCTCCGTGCCGGAGACCGGACTCGGGCCGTACGAACCCCTGCATGTCGGTGGATCTCAGGTCAAGGCGGGGCTGCTCGGGCATCAGGGACAGACCGAAAAGCGCTGCTGACGAGGAAAAGGCTGCGATGATTCAAAGAGTTCATTGTCGTCGTATTCAAGGGCATGGTTGAAGAAGAAGGAAGCTCTGGAGGTGGAATTCAGGGTCAAACCAAGTGGGTCTGGCGTGACTCGTTCAGCCTCATGATTGACGACTGTATGACGACGTCACCGTTTAATGGTTTGCACTCCAACAAGTGAGCACATGGGCAGAACAATATTACACGCATCCTCAAGCGATACACTATCTTTATTTGCCCTGCAGAATGCGCCTCAATCCAAGTGGTGACCGAGAGAGCTTCCCAAAGCGCGCTCAGCTTCCAGTCGTCGCTGGCACGCCAGAGGGTTCAGCATGGTTTTGGGGAGGGTCAGACGAGCTTGGCCGCCTGAATCTCTTGACTTCAGAGCGCATTCAGAAGGCGACACAGGAGAATGTCAAGACTGGATGCGTCATCTCACTGAATCTACCCTTGAGCGAACCATCGCCGCCATTCTTTGGCCGAAGGCCAATAGAACACAAGATCAAATCGATCGGCAAAGGTGCCTTTGATGACGAGACGACTATCAACACACAGTCGAGTAGTCAATGGGATGGTTTTCGACACTTCGCCGACCCCAAGTCGGGATGTTTCTACAATGGCATTGTGTCCGAGGAAATCGAAGGCGACGAAGATCTGGACGAAGGTGGAGCGGAAAGGTCAAGGAGACTCGGTATCGATGCTTGGGCGAAACGAGGGATAGTCGGGCGGGGTGTCTTGCTTGACGTCTACAGCTGGGCACAGACGCATAAGCCCTACAATTCGTTCACCGAGCATCTCATCACTGCCGCAGATATCAAGGCTTGTGCTGAGGCTCAAGGCGTTGTCTTCGAGACCGGCGACATCGTTCTCATAAGAACAGGCTGGCTTGAGAGGTACAATACTCTGACAACAGAAGAGAAAGAGGAACGGAGCAAGCGGGATGCCACGAAGCATCAGTATGCTGGACTAGAAGCCTCAGAGGACATGAAGGACTTTTTGCACGATTCGTACTTTGCAGCCGCCGCGAGTGATAGCCCCATGTTCGAAGCTTGGCCTCCCAAGAGCTTTGAAGCGAGCTTGCATGCTGTAATGCTTCCACTCTGGGGTATGCCGATCGGAGAATTATGGGATCTGGAGGCCCTCGGTGTCAGATGCCGGCGGGAGAAAAGGTGGACGTTTCTGTTGACAAGCTCACCCGCGAACGTTCCCGGTGGAGTGGGAAGTCCACCAAATGCGCTGGCGTTGTTTTAGCGACGGTTGCAGGTATTCGCGCCCTGCAAGACATATATGTACCGGCTCTGTATCGATGCTATTTCCTCTTTCTCGCACTCATCATTGTTCTTTACGCTCACAGCGAAAGTCCCTTGTATTTATCGATAGCTACGCTACAGCTTTTTGTCTGTCTCTAGGCGAAGTTATCCTGTTCGGCCGATCGTACCGCTCTATACCTCAACAAGATCAATATGTCGGCGCTCAATGCCGCAAGTTTCATTACTTACCAAATCGGTCACTTCCATGGAATCTTCTTGCAGTCTTTGCAATACAGTGTCGCGCAAAAGTTGCACTGCTTCTCGAAGTTGTAAAATTTTTGTTTACAGCCACAGCACTCCCATGCCTTTGGAGGGGCCGGGAACTGGTCGCAATGACCATCCGGATGCCCCATCGATCTCGGTTGTACGTGATGGCTGTGCGATATTCGCGCACTCAAGTAGCCATGCAGTGGTCTTTGCCGACTTCCGTAGGCGCAGTCTGCAACAAAGCTGCACGCTGTCGTTGGCTTGATCAGATCCTCTTTGTGCTCGGCGCGCAATAAGTCTTTAGTGTCCCTCACTATAGATGTCCCTGCCAGAGGATAAAGAGGCAAACAAGAAGCGTCTGAATATTCAAGTTTCATCGCTGATTTGGTGCGTTGAGTGGAATATGGTTGGTCGAGTGCTGGCTCGCGAAAAAGATATGTGCAAGATCATGTTGCCTAGTGTGTCGAAGATGAAATATAGGATGGTTCCCTTCTGTATGCCTGTAACGGTGCATATGGGGATTTTGAGATCTCGAATGCCAATAGGAAGCATGCACTCTATCGGGCCGATTACAGTCCAGGCCGCTACGCGTACCAATTGTACAACATGTGCCAGGCTAGGAAACGGAAACACTTCCACGTTGTACGTACCGGCAGAAGGCATGGGGACAATGCCTGTACATATAATCACCTTGACAGAGTTAAGCTCCGGTAGGTGCTCAGAATTTTCTCCTGGAACATCAGGATGCGTCATCGTATCGTTGTAGCCTTCGTTATTCATATTTGATCACCAACTCTATGACATTCGAGAAAGCAATCTGCTATGACCACACCATATTTGCGCAAATATAGCACCAGGCGTTTACTGTGGTCCGAACCATTCGAACGGGCTAGAACTGCGCCGCGCTCTGCCATAGTCACGATCAGTGTCAGATCTTTGACTATTTGCGCCAGCGGCCCGCTGGTGTGTAGTGGACCAAAAGTGGCAACATCAAAGGTTCTCACCGTTGAATGCAACGCTTGGGCGTTGAGTCGACGTCGCGTGGCTACCGTCCCGTCAAGACCTGAGGCGCTTCGGGATGCCACAGTGGGGAACCTTGCTTTCGTTTTGCAGTCAAGCTTGGGTAGATCCCCTTTCTGCTGGCGCTTTGTCTCAGCATGCCGAGCGTCGAGCCGTCTCCTTCAGATCTAATTCGGGCCGAGCCATGGAGACGGCGCACTCAAGTTTCAGCACTGGTGCCAGCACACTGTGGATGATGCGCATAAGGCGCTCAGCACGCCAGTAGGGTTGCGTATGGGGACTGCATTGTAGCACGGAGGACTTTCCGTTTCCCAGATGAGAGGCATGATTGGCCAGCGACAGCCGTATCGAATGGAGAAACCGTGACAAATGTCACCATCGAGTCGATAAGCATGGCTGCGATGGGACGCGAAAATGCTCTGACATTTTCTTGCAACGTCGCCCCGTCTGCAAGTCGTCTGACTGAATCCTTCGGTACTGCTCGGCTAGCCTCTAGTGTATTGGTGCGTCCTTTTCGCACGGTTGACCTTCTGCAGCAGAGTGACATCAACATGGCCACGACTTTGTTCCGCTATAAGATTGAGCGCAAGCCTCTGACCCAGAAAGCAAGCTAAGGTAGCCTCAAGTCAGCCAAGAACGAGCAAGGCACTACCGTTCTGCACACCGGGAGCGCTAGGTCGGGCTACCTTAGCTTATCGATGATTCAATGGTTCAGCGGCATGGAAGCCAAGATCCAATCAACCTGCCGCAGACGAAAACCTCCCACCGGGGCCGTGTCAGTATCGCCTTGATATGCACGTTGGTACTGATTGATACTCCTTCAGCATGGATCGCACTTGTGTTCTTACACTGTCGGCAATGGCAACATCTAACAGGGTGTGTTGATGCGTCCACGATGAAGTTTCTGGGTGTTGCTGATTGGTATTGGGATACTTTGCGGAAGAATACCATCGGATTAACAAGTGCACACCTTGTTCGTTGCCACTCCGCAATGGAAATGGTTGCAAGATGTTGCAGACGAGCATTTCCCAGTCATCATCGTTTTCATTCCGGCGTAGCTAGCAGATCGCGAGCTTGTACACAGGGACATTCTCGTGATCTTGAACCACTGACCGTCAAGATCGGACACGGACACGGAGGAGTATGCCAGAACGTACTCGATTTTGAGTAGGACATGATTGCCAGGTCGAGACCATCAACCCATGAGATCATGGGGAAAGTCAAAGATTGACTTGAAGAGCGCAGGGTCTACCCGAAGGGGTCTACCCGAAGGGGGCCTACCCGAAGGGGTCTACGCCGGAACGATTGACCCGGTGGATGCGGCTCCGGCTCAATGACCGAGAGCGAATCCACATCGATAGTCGCACGTTCACGCCACCACCAAGCCCGAAACAGACTTTGACCGTGCGGCTGGGATTTGAAGCCAATGCTGGGATGGATTACCATAATGCTCGGGATAGCCCGTGGTAGAAAGGCTGAAAGGTTGAAGCCAACAACCGGTGCTCAGAGAAAGCCCCTCTCTACTCCCAAGGTCAGCTTATCGTCCTTTTCGAGATTCCGACAGGGCCGCTTTCTGTGCGTGCGGCCCCACCGTGCTTCAATATTCTGCACAGAAACGCATGAGCGTCTCATGAAGGAATCGTTGCTCTCAACCTCTTCCATTAAACTCGATCCCATATCTCAGTTCACCCAAAATCGTTGATGCGCCCTCACTAATTGACCTCGGCTTCAGCAGCTCACAGTCTTCGTAGTCTAGCACCGTGCATAGCTGCAGATAGTCTCTCGGAAGTTTGCAGAATCTTAAGAGACATGGAACCAGCTCAACATGGGGGGAACCCTCAGACTGCAACGGAATTCTGCAAAAGGAAGATCTGGGAGAGTATTACTGTCTTGAAATGAAATCCTCCATATGGGAAACTGGATGAGAAGAGCACGAATTTTCAGCCGAGACTAGCTGTCTGCAAGAAATACAAGTAAACTGCGTCCTGGCGATTGAGTGAAGATTCCCGGTTCTCGCGAACGTTCAGTGTCTTCTCGTCGACTGGTGTAGTGGCCTCATTCAACGGCAGGCTGATATGTGGCATTGGCTCTCTTTTCAAGCAATGATCTCGAAGTTGCGATGCAGCCAGCACATCAACAACACCATCAACCGCTCTAGAAGTGGAATGCGAGTGACACGATCTACATTGAACAATTATGTCTGCGCTCAGGTCGTACAGTGTTCTGACCAGGCAAATTGAACCTGCTTCGCAGTCCAGTGGAATGTGGCGAGAAAGGAGTCGGTCAATCGTGGCTCTGGAGGCTGCTCCATTGCTTGGCTCGGAGGTGTAAGGAAGACTCCAGAGCGCGTTGGCTCTAGAAGGGGTTCATGCAAACGGCAATAGATGTAATGGCCCTCACCGTGTCTAAAAGTGGTGGGAGCAGAAACAGCGAATCACAAGTGGGGTTCCTTTCAATTCAGGGCTGTTGCGTCCGTGCGCTGCAACAACGGCCAGTCGCGTCGCCAAACTAGCAATCCGGCACGACACATCGATGCATCCCAACTCCTCATCTACGTCGCGCGAGCATAGTTCACGGTAATGACGGTCAAGATCGTGAAAACCGCGCTTAATTTGTCCGAAAGCACTGCCGGACGAAGAGCGGAGCTTCTGTTGAGGTCACGTGCTCGAGCGTGTCAGCTTACATTCGTGGTTTACAATCGTACGGTCCCCAACAAGGCCGAATGATTGATTGCCTTACTCGAGCAATGCCTGATACTAGCTGATCTGAAGAATGGTGTCTTCATTGAGACAGGCAATCTCACTAGCGCGGTCCAAGTGCTTACCGCCGGACCATACTTTCGGGCGCATCTGAAGCCTATATCAACGACCATTGTTGGCACACTGTTCAGACAGCACATTTCTCAAGAATTCTGGGATGAGAGACCTTTATAAGAGTCTGAGGTATATAATTTTTGGAGCAGCAGAAGTAGTCTGCCTATCACTATGAGCAACAGAGCAGCCGTCCTTGAGTCCGAGAAGGGTGCAATCGTCGATCGCGATGCCGAGATTCCGAAGCCTGGAGAGGGCGAAGTGCTGATAAAGGTACGTTCTAGCCGCTCAGCTCTTGACCCTTGTCATACCAAAGGCTGACATCAGCAGGTGCAAGCGTGCGACATCTAGCCTGCAGATACAAAGTCGCCAAACAAGCTATGCTGTCCCTGGAATACCCGACCATCGTAGGCAGTCCAGTAGCGGGTACGGTCGAAGCATTGGTCTCTAGCGTGACCAACATCGGACTTGGGCATAGATCGTTTGTGGGACGCAGATTTGTGCTCAAGCAGGCACGCTATAGAGGTCTGCAGCTCTCTGCGATCGTCTCTGCATCTCAAGCCGTGGAGGTGAGTATTCGGCGCCATGACTCAGGGCTTATCAGACAGCGCAGATAATCGGCTTGGCGACGCCGACTATGACAAAGCTGCCACACTGGGCTCATACACACCTCCGGGAGCTCTATTTGGCAAGCGTTTCTTGAGTCTGCACTGGCCGACGGTTCCAGCATCGCCGCTTCCAGCAAGCGAGCAAGGCAAGCAGATCCTCATCTGGGGCGGGTCATCTGCTATGGGTTCCCTTGCCATCTCTTACGCTAAGCAAGCCGGATATACTGTTATCAGCACAAGCTCAAAACATAACTTCGGTCTGTTGAAATCCCTCGGCGCCGACCACATTTTTGACCACAGTGATCCGGCGACTGTGGATGCCATCCGCAATCTCTTCCCTATCGACTACTGGCTCGACACAATGTCGCTCAGGCCGACCGTTTCTACCATCCTTAAGATCCTTGCACCTGAAGGCCAGCCGGTGACTAAAGCTAACATAGTACTGCTAATGCCTCCAGCCTGGCTGGGGATTGAGACTTTCCTGGAAGGTGGGACAACACAGTTTTATCAAATGTCCACTGATGCACCGGGGAACCCGAAGTGGCGTAAGCACATCCTTAGCCGGGGTGGTCTCATGGAGCAGGGCATCAAGAGTGGTGTTATCAAAGGAGTTGCACCGGAGGTGTTGGGCAGTCTCGACAAGGTCGAAGCTGGCCTGAACACTGTGCACGATGGTGTGAGTGGCAAGAAGATCGTCATCAAACCCTGGGCCGAGGTTCAAGGTAAATATCTAAAGACGCCTAATTCCAAGAAAAGTCGCTTGTTGTCATGCGATGAAAATTAGAACTACAGGTCAATCTGAGCGTTGACGGAGCTATGCCCGATGCGCTTGCCTTGGTACATGAGAGCGAACTCAAGAGCGGTTCCAATCACCGTCATCTCGATTGAAAAGTCAATCTTCTTGTACTGCTTTCCATCCGTGCCCTTGAACGATCGGAGATTGGAGATGTTCATAGGCTTCTCGGACTGGATTGAGGACCCTTGGCGAACCGTACTTGTCTGACGAGTTGGGGGCTCTCGATCGTTGCATGTGAATATGGACGCTGACAGTGGATAGTAGTTGGGAAATTGCTCAGTCGACACGTTGATGTGCCACGGAAGCCGCACAGGCTTAGCCTCGTCTATGTTATCTCCCTAGTCACAGCTTGTTAGCAACGGTGTGTGGACGAGAGCTGGCGACTAACCCTCTTGAGATACCAGGAAAGCTGGTTCCTAGCTTTTGCTCGACCAGAGACCTTGTCGATGTACTTGTCACACTCTAAGTGTTTGAAAGGATCGAAATCGGCATGATAGCGGGTGCCGTAGTTACAACGAGAGATTCTCGACTGCACCATCGTTCCAGGCAAAGAGGAGTTTGTCAATGCTTTGAACACTGCACCTCGACAGATCGCAGTCCATCTGCAAGTTGTCAGTTTGATAAAAGCTGGCCTTCACTTGTTTCCACCTACGGCTTGGTTCCAGGCGATTGGTACACTTCGATACTACGGGCTCTGTTCTCTGAACTCAGCAGGTTGTACAGATACCGACAGCTTCCAAAACCTCCGACTAGCACAACAGCCTGCGAAAGGTCAGCCGTGCGTGTGGAAGAGTCGCGACCTTACTCACTTTGGGCAATTTGCCTTCTTTCTCGTCGATGGCGTCGATCTGCTCGTTCACAAGTTCACGAATCTGAGATATGACCTCCTCGAATATCTGTCGAACGTGTCCTCTGACGAAACACCGTCAGCTTGAAGACTTCAACGCACCAGACCTACTTACTGGCTGAGATCGAGATGATACGCAGCGCCACGTTCTACGCATTCGTGGGGAAGAGTGATCTTCCAGGTTTTGTCTTGCCCTTCAAAGCCACGCTTAACACCGTTTTCCCATTGTGAGTTCATAAATCCCTTGATGACGCTATCAGGGATGTTCCAAGCTTCACCAAGTACTTGCTTCATGAGCGCTTCAAACTCTTGATCCAAGAACACAGCGCCACAAAGCTTCCCTGAGCCCTCGACGCATTCTACTAACTTCAGAGGCTTCGTCTCAACTACCTTGTAGCTGATGAGGTCTACTGTACCACCCCCGGCATCACACACGACGAAAGAATCCCCCTCCTGAAAGTTGGGTCGTGACTTGAGATCATCGAACGTTGCCAACGCGGCTGCTTCCGGTTCGGATACGAAGTCCAGTGTGGTCTCCCCGGCTAGGCGATAATCCATGATACCAGCTTCTTTGGCCGCTTTTCTCATCTTGCCAACAGCTTCTGTTGTCCATACTGCAGGTACGGTACAAACAACTCGAATTGGTAAGCCTTCTACCGCTGCCTCCCCAAAGCTCCTCTCGATATTCGTGATTGCGTGTTTCCAGAGGAGGCGCAGGTAGTCGGCGATAGCTTGAACAGGCGTCTTGCCGGCATTCTGCAGGAGTTGTTTTGCCTTTATGATCTGCGGTGATCGTCGCTGTTTGGGATCCATGTCAGAATCGTCCAGAAGTAGGAGCTTGAACCACTCGACTGCTTCATCATCGCCTACTCCATACCCCCACGTTGTTCTTTCGTAGCCTTTTCCGTATGAGATCTTCGTTGGGGCTTTGCCTTTGTCTGCACTCGCATACTCGGTGCTGTCCCAGTTTGTAATGATGTTGATGTCATCTGGTTGCTTTGAATACGCCCAGGCCACACCGGAATAGCTGGAAACAATCAATGGTGGTGATATAAGATACGTATATTCCCCACTTACGTTGTTCCAAAGTCAATGCCAATCAGCAAACTTCCGAGCTCGGAAACGGAGATCTCTCGATCTTCCCCTTGCT
The DNA here is from genome assembly GCA_030271015.1 of Didymella glomerata. NCBI lineage: Eukaryota > Fungi > Ascomycota > Dothideomycetes > Pleosporales > Didymellaceae > Didymella > Didymella glomerata. Next base: position 1,061,891 of record JAJOHN010000008.1, read on the forward strand.
CGTAGGGAGGCGGTGGGGGCGAGAATGAGAAAGAAGATGGTCTTTGAACGCCCTTGGGTACTTCCAGCGTTCGGTCTACCGTATCAGAGAGATCCCAAGTTGACTTGGTCTTATTTCGGGTTGCCAACTTCTTCAAGAAACCCATGGTGTCGCTGTTTTGGACAGAATTAAACGTTGCCAGGGACGTACAAGATGCCGAATCTGAGCAGACTGTAGCTACTTTGACAATGGGGTCTCCATCCGAGGCATATCGCCCGCGGGCGCAACCACAGGCCTAATCACGATTTGGGGCCTGTGCAGAGCGTTTTGTGATGGAGGCGTTCAAGGGGCGAGCCGCAATTGGTCAGCCTCGCCAGCTGAACTGCAAGGCCCCTCCAGCTGAACTACGCGAACCTTCAGCCTCGCGACTTAAGCTTCGAGTGGCTGATGAAAAGAGGGAACAATTGGTTCCAGACTGTATAGAGGAGTGCCGAGGGGTGCGGCTGTAGGCGCATGGCGGCTCCCTGTCCCGAACAGCGAACAGCGAAGGCTAAGATAGGCCTTCGCGAGAAGCCAAAGTACAGCCGATATTGGTGAAGCCAATGATAGTTTGTGTGGAAGCACTCCCTGATACACCTGATACAAGCCACCAATACTGGCTTGCAGAAGGCGCGGTGCTATACCATGCACTCACTCACCCAGCTCTCCGTAGGCGGTCTCGGACCTCATTTGTCAAAGAAACCAGAGTTCAGGCGCGATGCTGGGTTTAACGACGTCTTCCGCAAACCTCAAACCTCGAAATCCGACTCACAAGACCTCTACAGACCATGCGAATCTCTCCCAAAGACGCTGAATGCAGTATGATCCTGGTGATGGGCGTCACCGGATCTGGAAAGAGTTACTTCATCAACAAATTAGCACAGGGTGCTGTTGCTGAGGGTCACAAGCTTCGCTCGAGTCGGTTCTTTGTACTTGCACTATGGCTGCAGTTGCTGACAGCGGACAGAGACGACCGAGTGCCAAGTGGTGCGGGTTGGAATTGGACGGCAAGAAGTCGCGCTCGTTGATACACCCGGATTCGACGACACGACGCGATCTGATGCTGAGATTCTGGAAGAAATCGTTCAATCTCTCTGCACACAGTACGAGCTCGGGATTCCGCTGAAGGGCATCATATACATGCATCGAATCACAGACAACCGGATGTCGGGATCTGCTCAACGGTACTTCGAAATGTTTATGAGACTCTGCGGAGATCAAAACTTGGAAAATGTTGTTCTTCTGACTACAATGTGGGGCGAGCTGAGTGACGAAGGAAAGGGTTTGCAAAGGGAACGTGAGCTACGAAGAGAATTTTGGAAGGCTATGGAACAGAACGGTTCGACGATTCGCCGCTTTGATGGTAGCAGATCAATGGCCGAAGCGTTCGTTTGTCGGCTGATGCGCAAGGAAGACATTGTTCTCGATATCCAAGATGAATTGGTGGGTCAAAGAAAGCGTCTAGATCAGACAAAGGCCGGACGACTTGTTGTGCCCATGATAGACCAGAAGATTGGAGAGTCCGAGAGAAAGATCAAGGAACTGGAGGAGGAAGGGGTCCCCAACAGTGCAGAGGCTCAAAAGAGACGAAGAGCCCTTCTCGAGCAGCACAGACAAAATCTTGATCAACGTAGACGGTTACAAGCAAAAACTGGTGAGGAGGTCGCCGAGAAGATAGCGGGTGAGCGAAAACGGGACAAAATGAAGAACAACCTGCAGGTGTTTGTCTCCATCCTTGGACTTGTGGCTACAGCGACAGTAAACATCATCTTACCTTTGGCTGGCGTTCCGGTCAGTTTCTGAGACATCAGAGATAGATAGTAGTCTAAACTACAGATGATTGTTTCGTGCCCTGGTGAATCTTCTTTGGCATGACCATCTTGTAGCAAGCAGCGCGGCTGAGCCAGAGGCCTGACTAACGGAGCTGAAACTTCCGTCCCACGCGCGGTTTATCCGTGCAGAGGCGGGGCCATTGATGCGGCCCTTGTGCCGAATAGGACTTGTGGAGGCGTTAATGAATGATTGGCAATCAGGTGCTCGCTCTGGGGCTGAGATTGTGGGGACTACATAAAGTTAGCATTCCTCCATCAGATTGTGTCCGGGTTTCATACCTGTCGAACAGTTAAAATGCGTGTCAGAGAGAAGGCCAGGACCATCGTTGCGCAGGTCAAGGAAGGACGATCCGAGCTAACCAGAGGCAACACGCAGGCTGGTGAGTTCGAGCATCTGCCCGAATCGAACTTACGTATATTCAGCACGTTGACCCCGAAGCCCAGCAAGTACTACCACGTCAAGAGAACCAGAGAGCTACTGTTGCAGAGCCTGGTGATGAACGACCTGGCGCATCTAGTACTGAATCGACTGTGGTGGGCTGGCAAGCTGAGTGACAATATCTGTACGGTCCAATATGCCGTGGAACGAGGTATGTATGATCGCCCTTACTGTAACTTGCGCGTGGGACGGCAAGCAAACCTATTGCTTTCGAGGTTTCCTTTGCAATAGGTCCCATTCAAAGGCGTTGCTAAGGACGAACAGATGAGCCGCACGCAATTCCAGCTCTACTGCGGAGCGGCCAACTTCGTTTGGCGGATGTGCGGGATTATAGCGCATGGAAAGCTAAGACTGCACTGCTTCTGTCCGAGAGAGTGAATCCGCCAGCGCTTCTGCACAACATCAGCAGTATTTCTGCGGACATGCAGAAAGTTTTGAAGCCTTTCGTGAAGCAGGCGGGCTCAAATGCGTGGAGTGATCTTGAGGCTATAATCCGCAAGACCGTTGCATTCGATCTTGAACTGAGCAAGTCTCGAGCTCTCTTTGAGGTTCATCGCTGGTCGGCGAAAAATGTCGCAGAGATGCAGTTCGATGAAAAGTGCATGGGGTCTCCCAACGGGCTCAAAGCCGCGCAGCGAGGAATGGACGTCGAACTTGTCCTGGCTCCAATGATCACAAAGACCGGTAACGCTGATGGAGAAGCATTCGAATCTCTGTCCCTGATATCGCCGTGGATAGTCGTATGTTATGAGAACCGAAAGCAGGTGGAGAAGATGTAGGCCCATGATAGTTGAGCGTTGGTACTTTCGCCGAAACTTCGCAGTGCAATACGCCCAGTTATGCTTCGTGTCCCCGTCTGGACTTGCCTCGCGCGCTCTCACACAGAGCTAACAGAGGCCGTGATCGAACACGGTCTGCATTATGCGCTTGAGGTATATGTCACCACCGCCGTTCTGAAAAGGTCGTGGAACAATTGACCACTCTTCGTCCTTGAGTCTCACTCGTATGTGATTGCCCGTCCCGGGTATTTAGCGCGTGATGCTCATTCTATCTTGAAATTTTTTGCAACCTCCGGTATGAAGCATCCGCAATGGTGTCATACGCAATGTAGAAGCTACCGTCGAGGCTGAGCTCTGTCCAACACATGTGACGACACCATACGTATTGCGTCAATTCGAGCTGGCCGTGCCGCGGAACCATCGCGAGAATGAGGAGGGTTCCATGCAAGTCGAACGAAAATAGGCATAATCGCCGTGAGCGAGAAATTGATGAAATCGAACCTGAGTTCACCGGTGAACGCAGGGGGACGCGCTGGCAAGATGGCGCTTTCACATTTGCGGTTAGTCTGTCAAAGCTAAGCAGGCAGTCGCGAATCATCTGTCGCTTTCAGCAACGGTCAGGCGTCCCTCATTCCTCGTTCCGCAGATCTTCAATCTCTGTATGCTCTAAAATTGTATCTTGCTAGTTGAGCTGAGCGGTATACGACGCATCTCACGTCTACTAGTATGGAGGCAGCCACTGTGGGATCCTCATGCTCCTCCCTCCCCTGGAAAAGCGCGCAATCAAACCTGCTACGCAAGCTCTTTTTGCTATTATCGGCCATAAGCAGGATGCAACGTAGGCAGCGGAACGGGCCTGAGATGAAGAGCGCGAAATGACTCTGGGGCCTGACCATGGCGCTTGGATGATCTGCAGATAGATGGACAGGTAAGATTTTGGGCCAGTACCACGGATATAAAGTACCAATGTCCTCTCATATGTCTTCCTTCACCAAACTATCTAAGTCAGTCGCTTCTACTTTCCCTCAGAATGCTGTTCCAATCTCTTTCTATTGCTGCCATCTTTGCAGCGCTTCCTGCCACTCTCGCGCTTCCTAACGTCACCGCAAAAGCACTCCCTGCCGACTGCTCCTCCTATCCCGACTACAATGCGGAGACTGGCAATGCAGGACCTTGGATCCTGAACCTTGCGAACAGTGACAATGCAGACATCGATGAATGGGGCGACAGCGACGTCTACACGGTCGCGAACAGCCCTGCTGGCCCAAGGATGCGCTTCGGATACGTTAGTCTCTTAGAAACATCTGAGCTCCTGTCTCGCTATCACTGACTTCTTCAGATTACGATCGTCTCCAACAACCAGTTCGCAAAGACCGCTCTGCAGTGCCAGGACTCTCGCCTCCACGCATGGACTGATACAGCGTTGACAGCTGCTGGCGCTCCAACGAACGTTGCCTGGACGCCACTCGCCCTCTCTCCGTACCCATACGATGCCAGCCTCCTGTACCTCATCGATGGCGATGCGCCGACTCTCTATGAGCACTACGCCGGCGACGTCAAGCAGGATGGCTACTTCTTGGGCGGCTACAATACTACAACATGGGGAGTGCAGTGGCAGGAGGCGAGCGGGCCTGGCAGCTACAACCAGCCTTACTTCTACCTCAGGTTGTTGCCTGAGGGACAGAGCCTGAAGGCTAACGAGACGAAGACCTTTGTCAAGATCAGGTACTAAGATCGACGTCTCCCGACGGACGATTGCACCATATGTCAGCGCGAGTCATGGTTGCCAACGCAGTAGTAGTCCTGCGACTGTTGAGGATAGACGAAATCAGACGTAGAAGAACGCATACACTCCATATTACATATTCTGATCCAGACTCGCTCGATGTCTTCTGTCGTTTACTTTTTCTGCTACGTCTGAGCTCACTCGCGACTATCGCTAGAACAACCCAGTAATCCAATTCGACTCAAGATGCAGGGCGACACGTGCCGCGTATCTACCACCTGGATAAAATTGGTGACCGATTTGGTAGTCGTAGGCTAAGCTTTGTTAAGTGCGCCTCAGTGCAAGTCTCGTAGGCTAGATGAATGTGGCTGCGTGAATTTGCATATTCCCATGCAGAAACAACTATTGCCTCATTCGATCTTGAAGTAGTACATTGTTTGTTACATTTAGCACAGGCATGGTGTCGGCTCTCGATCGTGAACGAAGCGTTCTTTCCACGAACGAAACGCGGGGGCTGTGGAAACAGGCATGACAAACGAAGAACAGCCATGATTAAACTCAAAACACAACGCCTCCGCTCGACCCAGATCATCGCACGACAACGCGAAGAACGAAGCTAGAATATCGGACGCGGAGCTGCTCGTCGGACTACAGCCAATGACAGCACCTCCGATCTCACTTTCCATTCGCTGAAGCTGCTCGACCTGAGCGATCAGCTGCGCATTTTCGTAGCGCAAGCCACAAGTGCACCCCCGACGTGTTTTGATTGAAGCTATCGAGGGTCGGAGGTCTGGGGAGGTCGAGATGAGGCTTTTACCCCACCGCCACCTCCGACCTTGGTGGCTTCGTGTTCATACCCCGAGTTCTCCCCAGACTGGGGTTGTCTCGGGACTTTCGGAGACGCTAACAGCTTCCTCAACAACTGGATTCACAATTCATCGTCCAGTCTCAGGAAAGGTCCATCAAAGGACTGGAAGCTCCACGTTTCCAGAATTGAGGCTCAAAAATTTACCGGTCCACGGCATCTTGAAATATGCCCGAGCATGCACCAGCAGACCAGCTCGACAACTCAGCCGAAACTCCAGCCCATCAGCGCGCACCAAGCTTTCAGGCGCACCTTGACAAAGCTTTTTTATGCCGCTTACACGTGCCAAGCAACGCTTAGCATATCTTGGTGCTTGCTAGCCACGATACGAGTGCTGGTGGCGCCAAACCCCGGACGTTCGCGCCCACATCATTGGCGGCACCCACCAGAGATGCGGGGACGCACGGGTGGGGACGTCACTACGATGAAAAACGACGGCCGCGGGTCACACGCGACGCCTTATCGATGCGGGCATAGCGAATCGAGTCGCTTTATCGCCGCTTTGAGCGCTGCGAGCTCGGGGATGGTGCGCGCCGCGACTGGGTCCTGGGATGGACGTTAAAAGGTGGGCTGTTCCCCAGGTTTGAGGGGTATCGCCAGCTGCTTCTCCAGACGCAGAGAATCGGCTCCCCCACGTAGGGTTCATCGTTGTCGACTTCAATCTTTTGTTGAGCCCAATCACTCTTTCGGCTTATCAATCCTCCACCATGGCGGACGAGAAGTATGGCGCTGAGCAGCGCGAATACGCTCATCCACCGATGCAGGAGAAGATGAGCGCTGGTCGCTACATGGCGACCCGTGTGACAACCCTGAAGCCCGCTATGGCTAAGGTGCAGAACCCCATCGCTCTCTTGAGGCTCCTGAACCTCCAGCAATGGATGTTCTTCCTGGTCGCATTCTTCGCCTGGACGTGGGATGCTTTCGACTTCTTCACCGTGTCGCTCACAGTTGAGAATCTTGCTGAGTCCTTCGGCAAGACTAAGAAGGGTAAGCCAGAGAACGTAGAATAGGATGATGAGTCTAATCCGTTCACAGACATCACCTGGGGCATCACCCTTGTGCTCATGCTGCGTTCCGTCGGCAGTATCATCTTCGGTCTGGCTGCTGACCGTTACGGACGCAAGTGGCCATTTATCGTGAACAACCTCTTGTTCATTGTGTTGGAATTGGGTACTGGATTCTGCTCGACATACAACCAGTTCCTCGGCGTGCGAGCCCTATTCGGTATCGCCATGGGTGGTCTTTACGGCAACGCTGCCGCGACTGGTATGAGTCTACCCTACATCGAGATTTACACATCACTAACACTCAGCAGCGCTCGAAGACTGCCCTGAAGCCGCACGCGGTATCATCTCTGGTATGCTCCAACAGGGCTACGCCTTCGGCTACCTCCTCGCCACCGTCTTCGCCCGCGCCTTCGTCAACACCGTCGGCCACAGCTGGCGCCCACTCTTCTGGTTCGGCGCCGGACCCCCAGTCCTCATCATCCTCTTCCGCCTCTGTCTTCCCGAGACCCAAGCCTACCAAGAGCGCAAGCGGATTCGCGAAGAAGAGCCCAACGCCGCCAAGATGTTCATGCAAGAGGGCAAGCACGCACTGAAGAAGCACTGGATTCTGCTCATCTACATGGTGCTTCTGATGGCCGGCTTCAACTTCATGTCCCACGGCAGCCAGGACCTGTATCCTACGATGCTGAGCAACCAGTACAACTTCTCCGCCAATCGCGTCACCATCACTCAAGTCGTTGCGAATCTCGGTGCGATGACGGGTGGCACGATCATTGGGTACAGCTCCTCCATCTTCGGCCGCAGGATCAGCATCATCGTTATGTGTGTTATTGGCGGCGCGCTGCTGTACCCGTACACATTCACTAGCAGCAACGCTGTCATCGCCGCCGCATTCTTCCAGCAGTTCTGTGTGCAGGGCGCATGGGGTGTGATCCCCATCCATCTTATGGAGCTCTCGCCCGGCTCATTCAGGACCTTCGTCGTCGGTACGAGTTACCAGCTCGGCAACCTCGTCTCTTCTGCGTCCTCGACTATTGAAGCGACGATTGGCGAGAGGTTCCCGCTGCCGCCCAAGGGCAAGGTTGCGCGCTACCAGTACGGCCTGGTCATCTGCATCTTCATGGGCTGTGTTTACGCGTATGTCATCTTGCTGACCTTCCTTGGGCCGGAGCACCGCGGCAGGAACTTCGACGTCGCTGCGGACAAGGACATGGCTGCTGTTACTGGCGCGGACCACAAGATCAGGAACTACAGCGTTGACGAGGATGAGCGCAGGGAAGTCCAGGTCTAGCCTTGTTCCATCGAATAAGCAGAAGTGGCTTCTTCTTCGAGGCTAGACTCAGCTCGGATCAATACAATCTAGTATTCGCATATTCTAATATTTGTCACCGTCTTGGCGAGATATGATTTGCCCCGCTCCATTCCACATGTTAACGCAGAATTGGAACACAAGACCCCGACCCTTCACAGCGCTCGACCCATATCTCATAGGTCCATCACGATTCATAATTACAGATACTTCACCACAGCCACCCCTCCTCGCTTTGCAGGGAAGTCGCTTCCCTCCTCCACTCCTGCCACATATCATCTCACAATCCGTTACAAGGATAAAGACTCTCGTCTGAGGAGAGGGGGCTGCGTGCGATGTCCATGCGTCGCCCGGACTCAGACGAGGACGAGTAGAAGCAGATTGAGATGGTATGTGAGGCGGGGTGATGAGTAGCGCTTGGGAAGTTGATGTGAGCAAGCTGGGGATGGAAGGGGTGGGTAAGGCCGGTGGGGCGCCTGAGTTAGGATTTGCGAAGGATACACAGATCGTTCGTATCAAACGTCATGAGCATGTATAGTGGTCACGACATTGTAGATTGGAGTTCATGTTGGTGGTATCTTGTTGTGTGGTTCGTTACGTGGTTTTACGTTACTTGATGCCAGCTACTTTCTTGTCGTATCACCGCCCAAATGTGTGCAACATTGCGAAGCCCTGAGTGCTTGGGTATATTGCACGCAATATCTCATCTTAGTCGTGCTGAGTCATAGTCGGTGAGAGGAACTAGAGAAGTATCCGCAGTGCTCATACAACCCCAAATGTTCCTTTTTCATTTGCCAGATTTACAGCAAAGCCATGAAGCCAGCGATAAGGCCCATGCCCAGAACAGCATTGCCAGCACCCTTGCCGGCGCCGTTGAGCGGGACTTCGCTGACAGTGGCGGACGGCGACTCAGTCGCAGAGCTGTGCTTGGAGGTAGTCACAGCAGTCTTGGAAGCGACAGAGGTAGTGACGACGACAGTGGACGGAGCAGTGCTGTTGGCAGGGTAGCCGGTGGGGATCTCGAGCGCAGTGCTGTTCTGCGGGTAGATGACGCGGATCGTGCTGTTCTCCCACAGCGTCACGGGGACGAAAGTCTGGCTGTCGATCACGTAGAGTGACTGCGTGGGCGTGATCTCGGCGGGAGGTACGGTTGCGCTGCTGTTAGCAGGCACGGGAGGCATGGCATAGCCCGAGCTTGGAGCGGCAACGCCGCTGTTAGCAGGCGCGCTGATGGACTCGGAGACGCTGGCGACAGGCGTGGGAACGGTGATGGCGGAGGTGACGTAGAAGGTGGACGTCTCGTAGACGGTGGTGGTGGTGAGGTCGCCTTCGGGCGCGCCAGGCACAACGGCGGTCGCAGAGCCAGTGCCGGGGACTGGGAAGGAGACTTCGGTGCTGGCGGACGCGGTGACCATGAGGAGGCTGCTGATGGCAGCGGTGGTGTTGGGGAAGTGCATGATGAAGTAGCGAGTGTGGGCGATCGCGGTTGCGGTTGCTGTCAGTCAAGTTGATTTGAAAGCTGTCGGTTGCGCGGTGGACAAGGGACGGTGATAGCGGGGTTTTGTGTTTATATATGTATGGGATGTGGGCGCCAAGAGTGCGCGATGCTGGAGGGGGAAATGAGACAAACAGTGACTTTCACTCGATCCCCTCGCCATTGTGCCAGTCCGAGCACCTCTCCCAGTCCACTGACTAGCTTCATACTGGCTAACGTACCTTTGGGTCTATGGACTGTCTGTTCTAAAGTCCTTGAGCTTGCAAGCATTGCTACGCTAACAGACCATCTAGACATCCACACATTTTATAGCAATGTTATGTTGGCCAAGGATGTTTCCAAGGAGTCCAAAAGATATGGTAGGCCGTAGAACATGGCTCCTGAATGATGATGACTCGAGAGAGTATGAAACAACGATGGAAGAAGTAGAGCGGGAATCACAGACCTAGCTTTGCCCAAAGGCTGCACATAGGAAGATGCAAGTCCAAAGGGGCTTCTCAATTTGATGGTGGATTCCTGTAGTCTACGCTTGGAGCAGACAGAGAAACGAACATGACCACGACGAGCAAGAGAATATGAAACCTGAGAGGAACGCTGGAGATTTCTGTGTCTACTCCTACACAAGACACCGCCCAGATCCACCTCTTTGCTAGTTGCTATCAGGATGCGTTTCGACCGGTGCGAAGGCAGAATGTGAGTGTGCTTCAGTCTTTGTTGCTGAACAAGTCACAGAAACTTAAAGAGAAGGCCCGCGAGTATCAAGACCTCGTATCTGCGACTATGGTGTTAAAACGCATGTGTTGGAGTTGAAGCTGAAGGCGACGGGCTGGACGTTAGGAGGTCACGGCCCTTTTAGCGGTCAGTGCGAGACATTGTTCGCCGCTGCCCCCGCGGTGGGATCTCGAAATTGTGGGCAAAGAAATTGAGTCACCAACACGAACGCCAACGCAGCGCCGGGCCATCTTTGTCTCCGAACCCCACCAGCCCACCAGCCGCCTGCAACACGCATAGAGCCTCACGACACTTTTGCGCATACGAGACGAGACCCTCCTGCCCACCGACCCCACGCACGAACAGTCGAGCGACGCCCAACACCCGTCCCACACGCACAACACACACATCGCCCACCATGTCTCTCACAAATTGCCGGTTCTACGAGGAGAAGTACCCGGAGGTGGAGAGCTTCGTCATGGTCAACGTCAAGCAGATCGCCGAGATGGGCGCATACGTCAAGCTGCTCGAGTACGGTGGGTGCAGCGCGGAACCGCTGGGCGCAGGCAGAGGCTAACGGGCGAAGACAACATCGACGGCATGATCCTGCTCTCCGAACTGTCGCGCAGACGTATCCGATCGATCCAGAAGCTCATTCGCGTCGGCCGCAACGAGGTCGTCGTCGTGCTGCGTGTCGACAAGGACAAGGGCTACATTGATCTGTCCAAGCGCCGTGTGTCGCCCGAGGACATTGTCAAGTGCGAGGAGCGCTACAACAAGTCGAAGATGGTCCACAGCATCATGCGCCACGTCGCCGAGAAGACACAGACACCCATCGAGGAGCTGTACCAGACCATCGGCTGGCCGCTCAACAAGAAGTACGGCCACTCGATCGACGCCTTCAAGCTCAGCATCACGAACCCCGAGGTCTGGAACGACGTGACCTTCCCCAACGACGTCGTCAAGGAGGAGCTGCAGAGCTACATCGGCAAGAGGCTGACGCCCCAGCCCACCAAGGTGCGCTCCGACATCGAGGTCACCTGCTTCGGTTACGAGGGCATCGACGCTGTCAAGGAGGCTCTGCGCACTGCCGAGGCCAAGAACACCCCCGACAACCAGGTCAAGGTCAAGCTGGTGTCGCCTCCTCTCTACGGTGCGTTATTGAAATGAATCTACTCATCTGCTCGTACTGATTATGTAGTCCTCACCTCGCAGTGCCTCGACAAGAACGTCGGTATCTCGACACTCGAGCAGGCCATCGAAGACATCAAGGCGAACATCACAAAAGCAGGCGGCGACTGCCAGGTCAAGATGGCGCCCCGTGCCGTCACCGAGAACGACGACGCCGAGCTGGCGGCGCTCATGGAGAAGCGCGAGCGCGAGAACCAGCAGGTCAGCGGCGACGAGGACGAGAGCTCGAGCGACGAGGGCGAGGTTGGCGCGGCGGCGGCGGCGGCCGATGCCTAGACGACTGCACGTTTTGACGATTATGATGGGGCATGGTCAAAAGTGGATACCGGCGTTTGGGGCTCGTCTACCATTCCTCGAGCATGTACGCGGCATATTTGACATGTATAGCATTTTCTCTGGATGGGTGCACTGCGCCTAGACTTTCGCAAATAAACGAGTAAATCCAGACATCTCGACTTTCGTGTTGCAGAAAAAGCCGGGCACAAAACACAAAAGTCATCGTAGTCGCCAGAGCTACGATTGTAATGCAGATGCTTTGCTAACCGTCTCTGACCAACCTCGTTTTTCTAAGGGGTCTTCTCTTATGGCCGGGTTTTGATGCGACTTGAAAGCTCGATCACATGTTCGCGTGAGGTCGAAGTTGAAACATAGGCCCGAGCTCCAACCATGACGACGATCTCGATGGGTGACAGCTCGGCCAAGCTCGACGGGCTATCAGAAACTTGGCCAGCCTGCCAACAACGGCACGGCGCTATCGATTCTCCTCCTAGGCCCTCTGCTCGTGTCGCGTGCCCCTCGCTGTCTCTTACAAGAGCAATTGGAGTGCTGCGCTCCGTACACTGTCCATCTTACTCCCGCAGCAACCTCCGCACTCCGCCATGCCTGGGTGGAACGAGCTCTTCAGCTCTGGCGAGCGCGAAGGCCGCATCCGCCTCGAGAACGGTGCAAATGCGCGTCAGTCCACCAGATCGAACTCGAAGCACTAGACACTGATTTCCTTCAGTCCTCCCCACGCGCCGCGAGCATGTGCACCCGCCGCCGGTCGATCCGAAAGAGGTCACCAAGATCTGCCTGCGCCTGAAGCACCAGATCGAGCAGATCATCCCGTACGAGCTCGAGGAAGAGAAGGTCACCAAGGCGAACAGCCCGATCATCACGCAGGCAGTGCTGAACACGGCGAACAAGGCGGGCTCGGGCGGAGAAGACAAGACGGCGTGCGTGGTCTTCTGTCTCTTGATCGTGAACAAGTGGTTCAAGAAGCAGGCCACCACCGAGCTGTGGGATGCCGACCTCCACGATGTCCGCGCCATTGCCGCCGAGATGATGGCCAAGCGCATCATCGAAGCAGAGGAGGATATGGACTACCTCTTCGAGGAGGTCCTGCTCAAGCGGTACTCGATCCTTGTCGATGGCGAGCCCACCGAGCCCGCCAACGCTGTTGAGAAGGCTGTCGACCTCCACGCTGTCACCGTCATTGGCTCTTCGGGGTATCAGAAGTGCATTGCCTATCTCTGGCGCGGCTGGATTGTGCAGGACGACGAGGACCCGACGCGCTTCGTGCAGTTCGAGAACAAGACCAACACCAACCTCTGGGCGCATCTTGACCCGGACCGCATGCGTGTCCCGCGGTACCAGAACTGGGTGCAGATCATCTTCTCGCTGATCTATCTCGGCCTGTACACCGGTGCCATCAACACCATCAACGCAGACGCCGATCTCGATATCGTTGAAGGCCTGCTTTACATCTTCACCCTAGGCTTCATCTGCGACGAAGTAAACAAGTTTTACAAGGTCGGCCGCTTCTACCTCTCCTTCTGGAACATGTTCAACAGCACCCTCTACGCCTTGCTCACCGTGTCCTTCGTCTTCCGCATGATCGCCATCTCGCACTCGCCCGACGAGCACAACGAGAAGGGCAACCCGCGCGGCTCCTTCAACGAGCTGGGCTACAACTTCCTCGCCTTCACGGCGCCCATGTTCTGGATGCGGCTGCTACTGTACTTTGACACGTTCCGCTTCTTCGGCGCCATGCTCGTAGTCCTGAAGGTCATGTTCCGCGAGAGTCTGATCTTCTTTCTGCTGCTGTTCGTCGTGCTCGTTGGTTTCTTGCAGGCGTTCATGGGTCTCGACATCGCCGAGGACCAAGTCATGAACGACATCGGCTTCGTCATGCAGGCTATGCTCAACGCGATCATGCAGAGTCCCGAATTCGAGGGCTTCGACAACTTCGCCGTAAGTTCCCCCCACCAAAAATCTCCCTTCAACCCAACCCCCTATCCAATACTAATATTGTCGTCTCCAGCCCCCCTTCGGACTCATCCTCTACTACATCTTTACCTTCGTGGTGATGGTAATCCTCCTCAACATCCTGATCGCTCTGTACAACTCTGCCTACGAAGACATAACCGGCAACGCCACGGACGAATACATGGCTTTGTTCTCGCAGAAAACAATGCAATTCGTCCGCGCGCCCGACGAAAACGTCTTCATCGCGCCCTTCAACCTGATCGAGATGGTCTTCCTGATTCTACCTTTTGAATGGTGGATGGACGAAAAGCGCTACGATCATCTGAATGACTGCGTCATGGCGGTCTTGTACAGCCCGTTGTTGATTGTGACCGCGTTCTTGGAGCAGCGGGATGCGCGCGTGGTCCGCTATAACCGCAAGCGCGGCGAGGCGGACGAGGATGTCACACACGAGTGGGAGCAAGTCCTGCACGAGTGCGATTTCGAAGCCGATGGCTGGGACAAGAAGGTCCAGAGTACGAAGCCGAATGTCGAGTTTGATACAGCGGTACTGGAGGTGAAGAAATTGCAGGATGAGGTCAAGGAGTTGAAGGACTTGTTGGTTAAGTTGGTGGAGAAGAGCGATGGGTGGGGCAATGATACTCTGGGCGGCAGTAAGTTCGACAAGCTCGGCCAGAGCAGCGGAAGTGTAAGAGAAGAGTAAGTTCCAAGCGAGCTTCTGGTGGTCGATGAGTGAGATTGACCATGGCAGGCAGGGGAAGAGTGAGTTTGGAGGGACGCAGGCTACGGAGGGGAGTGACTGGCATTCAGATTGATCAACGCGTCGAGCGTCGAGGCCTGTGACAGTCAGTATGTAAGTGCATACATGAATTCATACTCCTCATTCATCACCAGGTTGCCAAAGACCTTGGGCTCGGTACAGTGCAGTGAGCGGAAGCAAGCAGTCGCTACAGCGATCATCGCCGGTGCTTCTTTGTCAAGCAGCGAAGGCTAGAACGCAGGGAGTGCGCATACATTTAATCGACTTCATGCATGACACTGTAAGTGCCGACATTAGCTGGACCTCGACTCCTGTTTATGCCAACTCGCCCGCAGCGGAGTCGACTCCTTGACTTCAGCCGCACCCCCTCACAGTCAAGCTTTCTCACCGAACGCTTCGCTTATCGACGCTACGATTGCCTCTCCAATCGGAGCACTTTCTGATTAAGACAAGGCTGCATAAGGCTTCCAATGTTTAGCTGAAGACTGCACTAAGGCGAGTACCCCAGACTCATGTCCCTCTCGCCAGCAAAACAGTGTAGTGCAGAGAAGCTAGGAGGCTCGATAAATTGCGCGCTCTTCGCTCTTGGTGTCTGTCAGAGGGAAAGTCATCAGTTCCATTCATTTTCGCGATACTGACAGACTCCACGCATACACCTCGACCAAATGCTTTTCTCCCATCTCACCGCGATCCTCGCACTCGCCCTGCGCGCAACCGCCGTACCGACGGGCCCACCCACACTACCTTCCAAGCCCTGCGCTCTCCCTAAACGCCTTATCGCATTGGAAGAACATGTCGTTTCACCATCGCTCGAGCCCGAAGTCCTCGCAGCCGGCGTTGTACAACGCTACCCCGGCGTCCTCGACAAACTGAAAGACGTTGGCGCAGGGCGTCTCGCCGCCATGGACGCAGGCCACTTGAGCATGCAAGTCCTCGCGCAGCAATCCGCCTCCGGCCTCGAAGACCCCGTAGGCTGCCAACAGGCCAACGACGCAGTCAAGAAAGCCGTCGACGCCAACCCATCCCGATTCGCCGGCTTCGCGGTCCTGCCCATGTCGCTGCCCGACCAGGCAGCCGCGGAGCTAAACAGGAGCGTGATGGAGTTAGGCATGAAGGGCGCGATGATATGGAATCACCTCAAAGACCAGACGTACTACGACGCCCCGAAATTCGACCCCGTGTTCGCCATGGCGCAGGCACTCGATGTACCGCTGTACCTGCACCCAGCCGCGCCCTCCGCCGACATCGCAGCGAAGCTGTTCGCAGGCGCATACGCACCGGCGATCGCAGGGCGCTTGGGCACGAATAGCTGGGGCTGGCACGTCGACGTCGGCACGCATGTTCTGCGTCTGTACAGCGCGGGTTTGTTCGACCGTTTCCCGCGGCTCAAACTCATCATCGGGCACAACGGCGAAGGGCTGCCGATGTTTCTAGACCGCGTTGATTCGACGGGGTTGCGGAATGATACGACGTTTAATGCGGTGTGGGAGAGGAATATCTGGAGTACGACGAGTGCGTTTTTCTCGGTGAGACAGTTCCAGCAGCTGCGCCAGGTTAGTCCGGTGGAGCGGATTATGTATAGTGTGGACTACCCGTTTAGTACGAATACGGATGGGTGGGCGTTTGTGGAGAAGTTGGCGCAGAGTGGGGTGTTGAGCGATGGGGAGATGGAGGCGTTTGCGCATGGGAACGCGGAGAGGTTGTTGAAGCTGTGAGATGAGGGATAGGAACGGTGCAGTCGAGTGACCAGGCTCGAAAGCAGGTTGGCTCAGAATGAAGGGAGATATTCAACGGTTCTAAGCAGGCATCTTGCATTCTGAAATATCTTCTGTTGGCTACAATCATCTCCACCAGTGCCCAAGCACTTTAGACCCCTCTTGCACAAGGCAACTCAACTTTGGCGCGAGTAGACAACCAAATAGGCGACGTAGGCCACCACACTACACACCAGATAGTGCCGCCCCTGCAAAACAGCTTCACTGGACATCGTCCCACCCAGACCTCGACGAAGCCGCGACGCCACTCTCCTTCGAACAAGCAAGCTGAGCCACATCCAAAGCAGCGCCAAAACCACGAGCCCAACCACGAGACCAAGCATCCACTCTGCCCATCCACGCATCCCCACTCCCTCAGCAGTTCGCCCAGCGACGTTTGTATCATCGTCCACCCGGACCCGCGGACTGCAGTCCTCCAAATGCACGAGTACCTCCTGGCTGTCCGGATCCTCCAAGCCACGCACTCTCCGCTGCACATTAAGCGCTACACCCATCCCCATAGCCTCGCGAACTATGCCGTACGCAGCACCGCAATGCGTGCACTTCATCACTACTTCGCCATTCCGGCGCCCCAAGGAGTTCTTCAGCACATCCCACACCGCGTCATCACTGGAGTCGAGGTGCGGGCAAATGTGTATGGCGAGTTGCCTGAGCGCCGTCTGGATCGTGTCTGCGCTGCGTGCCGGGTCGCGAGGGAGCTGGCACAGGACATGCGTGGCGGTGACGACCGCGACGAAAGCGCCTTGTACCCACAGCATTCCCAGTTCAGGGCCGAGGATGCCGGCGGCGCGGTTGAGGTGCTTTTTGCAGAGTGTCGCGCGGAGGGTGATCTGTTGGCGGCTCCACATGGCGTGTTCCAAGCCCCCTGGGCTGTAGGATTTGTGTTCGCAGACGCGGAAGCGCGGTTTGCTGGCGAGTTTGTACATGAGGAAGGCTGTTCTTCGGCTGGAGTGCGTGTATCTCAGCAAGTCCTGGTCTCCGAGGTACTGCGCTATGTCGATGTGCAACTCATCCGGTAGTCGATATAGCGCGCAGTGCTTTTGGTTGTGACGGAGGTTTCGCCACGCATCGATGTATTGCTTACGATTGGCAAGGAAGCTGAGCAGGCGATGGTAGCGCGAGGATGTCTGTTGCTCAAGCGGATTCGAAGACTCTGGTCGCCGTCCTTCCAATATTCGATCTGGTACCATCACTGGCACCGTCTGACCGGTTGCTGGGACATATGCAAGGACCACCGCCATTTTGGCCACTGTCTGTGAATGGGAATGCGTGACTTGAGAATGGTGAGGGTTCTGGTCGTCAAATGATAAAAGCTCGAGAATTTAATATGAAATTTAGCCCTGGACGTGGAGCGTCCATGGTTAGACTTGACCCTTTCCTCCCACGCACAAAGGACTAGCGAAGGCCTGAATAACTATCATTCCAGTCTGAACTTGATACTATCGTGTGAGCGTTGCGCGTGGGCGTGTGTAGTTGAGCATTGCCTCTTAGATCCAGAACCTAACCGCTGGCGAGTATTCGTTGCGCTGGACAGACTCCTGGGATTTGTATGATATTCAAATTTGAGGTCGTACTGCTGATTATAGTCTTCAACTTGGCGATCAGAACGAGGACTCCGCTCAATTCAGCAGCGAATGCCTCCCGGGTTGTTCGATACCCGCGAAACACTACAAAGACGCTCTCAGTCATGCTCCAGCGCCCGGCTGATCGATCTTCTTGAACAGCTCAGGATGGTCCATCGCATACTGCACGCCAGCGGCCCAGTGGTACAGCTTCGCAGCAATGACATACCCCTCCTTCGCCCAGCCTTCCAACTTCTCATATAGCTCAGCCAGAGGTACATTGACCCGCAGGATATCCTCTCCCTCGTCTAGGTGCTGCTCTGGCTCCGGCTCTCCCTCTTTCAGATGCACCTCCATCATGCACAGACACATGTTCGCATTCGTCATTCCCGGGTCAGCAGCCACAGCCGGACTCGTACTGATGACCTTGCCCCGGTACCCCGTCTCTTCGTACAGCTCGCGCACAGCGGCTTCCTCAGGCTTCTCGTTTGCGTCGATCAGACCTGCTGGCCACTCAACAGTTGTTGCTTCGACAGGTGGGCGGAACTGCAGAACCACGATTGTGGATGGCGGCTTGGAAGGGTGGTAGATGATGTTGCCCATGGCGACGGCGTCGACGCCAGCTTTGCCGCGCGTCTTGCGAGAGGCAACTTCCCATACGCGCGACACGCCTTTGGCGTCGATGTAATCGACTTTTTGCAGTTTGACCCATTTGGCCTCACTCGAGGGCAGGTCGGTGAATGAGGTCACACGTGCTTTGGATTTGCTTGCCATGGTGTTATCGAGGCTTTGCTTGGTGATGTGTCTGTTCTTCTGGTCTGGATTGGTAAGTCGACAATTATCGCTAGGAGAGTTGGTCGCACGGAGTCGTGATGTAGCTATGGTGGGGTGTCTTCACGTTTGCCGATGACGTAAGCGAATTAGATAGGAGGAAGCTGCCATGAGCGATATCGCTCTTGCTGATTCTGCTGCAATAGATCTGAAGACCAGTTCTAGTTCACATTTCAGGATACCGGCACTACTAATCACTGACTTTGTGCTGATGCTGGAGCTCATCGACCACACTAAACCCACAAAGTTAGCGGCGGGAACTAATCGCGTAACGTCATCTCGATCTGATGGCAATTGCTCCTTGACAAGCATTGCACTCACAAGCATTGATCGCTTGAATCACGAGTTGCTCATCTTCTCTATCTTTGCGTTGTCTTTTGGTAGGCGTTGAGCGTCATTCTTTAGTCTCCGCCTTCCTCGGCATTATGATACCCACTCGTGGCCTCTCCAACGCTATCTTGAAGTCTGCCACAAGGCGGCAGTTCTCGTCAAGCATAAGACGAGATGCAGACTTCACACATGCAGTCATCGGTGGTGGTGTGATTGGACTGGCAATTGCGCGGAAGCTGCAAGAAAGAGACGGAACGTCGACCGTACTGATTGAAAAGCATGGATCAGTTGGAACGGAAACAAGCTCGAGAAACAGCGAGGTACCACGAGATTCCGAATGACCATTCTTCCGAGCATGGAAGTACTGAATACCTGCCAGGTGATACATGCAGGGCTCTACTATGGCACCGACTCACTCAAAACGAGACTCTGCTTGAGAGGCAAGGAAATGCTCTACGATCTCTGCCAGAAGCACTCGATTCCCCACCGCAACACCGGGAAATGGATCGTTGCCCAGGACTCCGCTCAATTCGAAGCAATCAGCAAAGTTCACGACTTCGCCTCCAGCGTAGGCGTCCCAACCCGCTTTCTCTCAGCCAAGGAAGCAAAGGAGCGCGAGCCAGACGTCCGTGCCGAAGCCGGTGTCCTCGAAAGCTCGTCAACGGGAATCGTAGACTCGCATAGCTTGATGCAGTTCCTCGAAGGCGACTTCGAGAACAACGACGGCGTATGCGCATTCCAAAGCGCCGTGATTCGCGTCTCGCCCATCGACTCTGGACGCGGAGGCTGGGAAATCACGACCAAGAGTCCCGACGGCGAGGAAACAACCATCACCGCCGAGACTATCATCAACAGCGCCGGCCTCTACGCCGTCGCAATATCCAACATGATCCTCCCTGCCGACCGCCAACGAAAAGCTTTCTATGCAAAGGGAAGCTACTTCAGCTACTCATCCTCATCCCCCAAACCCTCGACCCTGATCTACCCGGCGCCCGTCCCCGGCCACGGCGGTCTGGGCACGCACTTAACGCTTGACATGGGCGGACGTGTGCGCTTCGGGCCGGACGTAGAATGGACGGACTCACCCACAGACTACACGCCGAACTCGAAGAATCTCGAAGCAGCTATCGACGACATTCAGACGTATCTGCCCGGCGTTGATCGAGATGCGATTGCGCCAGACTATGTTGGCATACGGCCGAAGCTGGGACGCTTGGCAGCCACAAGCGGGAAAGATTTCCAGGATTTCTACATTGTCAAGGAGCAGGGTTTCGAGGGGTTTGTCAACTTGCTGGCCATGGAGAGTCCGGGGCTCACGAGTAGTCTGGCTATTGCCGAGGAGGTGGAGCATCTGGTGTACGGGTAGACCAATGGTTCACGTGTGCATCACGGTCTGTCTTTGTACTGCCAATACTTTGGCTATTCCCAGGCTGAGAGTTACTGAAGGTGTACTCTACGGGCAGATTGGTCCTGCGGAAGCACTACGAGGGCACAAGTGCAGAAGAAGGGATAGTAAAATGATCATCGAATTGAGTCCTTGGACCTCTAAACATTAAGCACAGGAAGCTTCCAGGCTCTCACATATATACCACAACACAAGCTTGCTACAATAATGGTAGTGAGTGAACCAGTCATGATCTACAGTTACGTCGTATCCAACCGACCCAAACCACTCCGCGAATGGGTGCGTAAAGCTATATGTACATTAATGAAATAATGCAAATGGTGGCAGAATGTTGGCTGCTCAAACGCCAGGCACCCTGCTCTATGCAGGGCATGTTAAAAGTCAGACCGCTGTCGAAAGTGTGGAAACGCCATCGCCCATGTCCGGATTTTTGATGCGTAGATGCGAAAGTAGATAATTGTCAAAGGAAAAGATCGCGGTTATTTGCGATCCTTAGTGAGGCGCTTGCGCTTCTTCGAATCTGTGGAGTCGCTCCTGTTGTGGCCCATGGGGGCGGGAGAGACGTCGCGCATTAGGCTCTGGTTCTGAGGCTGTTGCATCTCAAAGCCAAGCTCATCTCCAGGTGCGCTCCGGTAGCTCTCCTGTGCGAGCGGGCTGCGTCCCTGGCGCCCGGAGTTGCTGTTGTCACGGATGTGCTGCTGGCTGTAAGCAGCCTTGGGCGCTGAGAGATCGCCCTGCCCAACCTGGTTGGAAAGTGGCGAGGTGCGCTGGTACTGCTGGTTTGCCTGCTGCTTGTCGTAGACAGAGTCGCCAGAGAGAGACTCAACCGACTCGGTGTAGCCACCCTTTCCAGAGCCCATACCGACTTCGTAAGGACCTTGTTGACGGTGCTCCTCGAAGAAAGCGCCTCCAGCGGGCTTCTGGGTCTCCTGAGTCTTGTGGTAGATGCGCGCATCCTCAGGGTCCATGAAAGATTCGACACGACGGGGCATGTAGACGGAGTTGTTTGCGGAGGTACCGGTTGAGGTGAACGAATCCATAGAGGAGCGAGGATGCAGAGGGATGTGAGGAGCGTTGGGGTCGCGGGGTGCCATGTTGGGGAAAGTGAGACCAGAGTCGTTGTTTTGCTGGTACCAACCGTTGGGCAACCTCTCGGCAGCGGCGAAGCGGCCCTCCATATCGGCGGTGGGCTGAAGAGGGACGGGTCCAGGGCGGTTCTTGTGAGCCTCAGCTGCGGCCTTGAAGGTTTCAGGAACAACGTTGAGGTCATCGCCAGCAGCTTCAGCCTGTTCGATAGCTTCCTGGGGAGTGACTTTAGTGTCAGCGGTACCGGCGTCGGCACGAGGACCTCCCCATGTACGCTGACCGGCAGTGAAGATACCGTAAACCATGTAGGCCCAGTTGAAGAACGGGTTAATGATGAACATGAGAGGGTAAAGCATGACCTTGTAGCGACCAAGCTTGGCACCGAAGTAGATCATGAGAAGCCAATTGAGACCAAGGGAGATGGCGATGAAACCGACGGGCAAGTTGGCAATCTTCTGCGATGTGGTGATGAGAGAGAGGACCAGGATGAAGAAGAGCAGAGCGGTGGTACGGATGGTGTTCTGCATGAAACGGACGATCAGCAGGATGGGGTAGCGCTTCCAGAGACGGATATCTGTCAACATGCAAACTTCGTTGGTGATGAACCCCAAGAACCAGCGGCGACGCTGCTTGAGCAATGAAGCGTAGGTCTGTACAGCCTCGGTCTTGCAGAAGGCTCCGGTGTTCATCTGGATTTGGTATCGTTCTTGGGCGCCAATCATGAACAAATGGGTCAACCAACGGTCCTCGCCCAAATGGCACTTGCCGTAATCGAAGAGGTCGTCACACTGCTCAGCTTTGTCGGCAAAGTAGTACTTGGCCATCTTACGGAAGGCAGAGAAACGCAACATGGTGAGAGCACCGGGAAGACAAGTGACAGCACCGCAACCAGACTCGACAGAGCGCTCGAAGAGTTGACCGTGAATGTACTCCATATCTTGCAGAAGCGTGATGAGCGAGTTCTTCTCAGTAGTAGATGTGATGACACCGGTCTGCGCCAACATGTTTTTCTTGGATCCAGGCTTGAGCTCCATCTCGTACATGAAGTTCTGAATGCAGGCCTTGTCGAGGATACAGTCCGAGTCGATGAAAAGCACGAAAAGGTTGTCGTTGCGCTTGATGTACTCGGTGTAGATCTTGTCGATGAGCTTGAATGTCCTCTTCTGGCAGTGACGCTTACCACCGTGGGGGAAGCGTGAGATGGTAATGCGGCACTGACGGTAGATGACATCGATGGACTTGGGGTACGAGTCGAGGGTGAGGGGTACACCAAGCTTCTCGATGGTGTTCAAGTACAGCTCATCTTCCTGATCTCCGTCGAAGGACAGGAAAATGTGCAGGCAAGAAGGAGGGTACTCGCAGTCGACAAGTGAATCGCAAGTTCGCAGAAGAATATCCGGAATCTCCTTGTAGCAAGGCATGACAATGACGACCTTGGGAGCCGAAGCCTCATCCAGCACAGTTTTGATCCTTCTGGAGCGGCCAACGGAGTGGGTGACGAGTTGATAGACGCAGAACAACCAGGGGATTGTCAGAAGACCAGCAAATGACCAGAAAGCGAACCATTGAAGGAAGTCGACCATTTGCTGGGGGAAGTACTTGACGACCTGCGGAGGCAGAGGCAATGTGACAACCATGATGGGCAGGAAGATTGCGCTGGGAGGGTTAGCTGTGAGCAGGGCAAGTCGCAGGATCATAAAACATACCGAAGACAGAAGAAGAGGATACCAAAAAAGATGGATAGAAGGCGGACACTCATTGTCTCGGCCTTCTGGAAGACCTTGACCAGACAGTATGTGAATGCGGCAACCCAGAGGAACCATTCGAGCAGCGCGGCAAGCATGACGCCGCCAACAATGGCGACGTAGACAATCTGAGCGGGTTAGCTATGCTGTTGGTTTGTGGTGACTTGGGACTACTCACGTCCTTGGTCTTCCATGGGTCTGTGATGTCTGGAATGCTGTCGTCTGCCCTAGACACGAGGGCCCGGACGACGGGCTCCACGTAATTCCACATCTCCAAGAAGTATTAAAGTGTATATGATCGTTTCGAGGTCGTTAGGCGGGGTAGAGCGAGTGCAGGCAGAAAGCTCTAGCTTGAACTGCCAAAGGTATGTCGAAAGCCGCTCGATGAGACGTGGTGCTGGAACACTCTGGATGCAGGTGCAGCAGAGGGCGTCTAAGAGCCACGTTCAGAAGTCGAGAGGCGAGCGCGGTATGAGGCAATTGACTTGCTCTTGCGGTCCGAGGGCAATGGAGCGCTGGACGGGTGACACAGCTGGTCGCACGGCGCTAGAGAATTGAGGCAGGAACCGAGGGTGTACCGAAGGTGTCGACGAGAAGATGCAGTCCTAAAAAAGACAGGCTGATTCAGCTGGCAGCGGAGTCCGGCGTCGTCAATATTGAGTCTGCTGCCGGTACTTGATGGGCGGGTAATAGCTGATGCACCTCCTGTTGAGGCAGGTAAACGAGTGTGAGGGGTCGAAGCAAGAAAGAAGCAGCTTTTAGCACAATGTCATCACAGATGCCGCACGCAAGGGAGACGAGCTGCAGGTTCTGGGGAGAAGGTGCGCCTGGAGGAGAAGGAAATTCACCTGCACGAGGGGGCCGGGTAGGTTTGTACAGGTACGAATGGCGGAAACACTAGTGGGCCACCGCAGACTTCACCCAAAGTGTCATTGTGCTTCTGGGCATAGTGAGCTCTGCGCAAGTGTGCGCGATCGTCGCAGGGGGAACCCGCCTGATTCGGATAGGCAGGCCGCCTGCCCCTTCTCCAAAGCGAGAGCTTGACACGGTTGATGCTGGGCGTGCGCGGTGTGAGTGGTGCTCCGGGCGCGAGAGCTCTGCGCCAGCGAGACCTAATTCAGCATCGCCAGTTATTTTAGGACGACGCCCCCGTGCGCCGTCTGCCGTTGGGCGTGTGAGGTCTGCAGCGCGGACGTCCGTTTGTTTGACGATGCTCCTGATCGTCCTTGTGCGCCAGTGCCTTTGTCCCTTTGTTGCGCTGTACAGTGGTACTCCAGGGCGGCCACGCTGCTTTGAGCGCCCGGGTACAAAGGCAGCGCCCAGCACTCGACAGCTGACAGCTTTCTCGCCGACCAGCCTGCGAATCTTGGAACTGCTTCTGCACGATGAGCGCTGCTCCTTGAGGATACGTACCAATTCCATCATGGCGTGCAGGAATTTTGCCTTCCCTGCCGCTTTCCGGGCCACAGCTTGCAGCGCGTTTCATTGCCAAGAATGCAGTCTCCAGCGCGCTGGCGGGTGACACAATTATCCCGGCCAATGGCGCGCGCCTCTGCCATCACAATAATGGTCCCCTCGTTCAGGCCTCAAGCTTCGCGGCAGGGGCTTGCTGTCACCCGTCAATTTGAATGAATACGAGCGGACAAACGTGCTCTCCCCTTTTCTCCTCCGACGCCGCCACAGCGACATGGACGAAGTAAGACACTAAGAAGAGCTAGAAAAGGCAACACGAGTATGCGGTGGAGGCTTTGGAGAGAAGACCCGCAACTCCACGAAGCACGGCGCCCTCAACATCGAGCAATGAGACGAAATGACATGACCTCCCTGCTGAACGAGATCGTGCCGTGACACACGCGGTTCCACTACCTTCGAGCCTCAGCCTCCAGCGTTGCACTCTGCATCTGATATTTCTCTGCAGCTTGTCTGACTGCATCGACGCCTTCCAGAACAGATCATCCATACGGACTTACCGCCCCGCGAGGCTGCGCAGACGGCTGGCAATCGATAAAAGACCACGTACAACTCATGCCGTGGTCCCACAGGCTCGGGATCCGGTCGTGCGAATTCTGAACAGCCGATCTGATCGGTACGGGAGGTAATGTTGGCAACCGTATTTCCGTGAATAGCATTGCAGATCTGTATCATTGCACTGGTAAGTGCGTTGCAGGGCTGAAATCAATGCTCGTATAATATCTGCGCCCATCACCTTCGTTGCCTGTCAAAATCGCTTTCCGCAAATTTTGTTTCATCTATGCACACGAGTCGTCGTCGTTCATCCATAGCGCTTGCGCCCGCTGGTATTAGAGCCGCGGCAATACTAGGGCACCGTTCTGCCCCTGAACCACGATTTGAGGTCGACTGAACTTTAAAATACCAAGACGCTATAGAGCTGTCTCAACCACTCAGCAACGATGCTGCTGTTAAGGCGGCAGGCTGACATATAACAAGCAACATGTTCATGAGTAAAGGAAGTTGAAGTGACAAACCGGGGGTAAGGCGTGCCATTCTTCGCTCCACACAGCCTCCTTAACGAGCCTTGCGGAGCTTCGGCTGATGCGCATTGGCAATAGAGACGCCAAGGATCGCTGTAGGGAAAAGGATTCAAGCAATGGACGAGATTCAACCGCCCCTTTTCGCATCGAGGCAATGGCTCCGAAAAGCCGAAACAGCAAATGCTATATGCAGGCCTTGCAGATGTTCAAGACAACGTCCCTTTAAGCTCACGGGTGTTCCTGTTTGCAGTCGCTGTGGCTGGCTGACTCCTTAAAGCCGGCCCGCGGCCAGTAAGCGCTGCATTTGTCTCCAGGACCTGCATAGACGCCGTTAGTGACGAGAACTCTGTTCAGACCCCACGATCGCGCATTATCCTCACCAGGGCCTCCCCTGCCATGTTCGGCTCAACGAGCTGCCAGTCCCATTGCCTAACCTTGATTGCAAGGCAGGTCAGCACGGCCAGATCTGAGTGAAAATAGCAATGACATCCTGCGCGCCCCTCGCCGGAGACATGACCCTTCAGATCATCGTGGACAGTGTCGGGGATCATAGCAGAGCAACAGCGGACGGGGCATCACATCCTACCCAGTGGCCTTGATGCAGAGCCCGCATTTCGAGCGGATTCACCTTCTTGACAGCAGTGAGAAAAGTATCTTACAAAAGCTCCTTGCAATCTACATGCACATGTGTATGCCCACGTCCCATTCTGTGCGCTGCAGTCGAACCGCAGCTTGATACCAAATTACCTCCAACAAGTGCGCATCTTGACCTCGATTCGCCGTGCTCTGCTGTTTAAGACGCGTGAGCTGGTCTCTCAGACAGCATGCTTTCCACGACTGAGCATACTAGTCACATACAACGACGCCAGGCTACAAAAAGTAGTATCATTAATGTTGCGAAGACAGCCGGGAATCTACTCTCACGGTGATGTCGAAGAGTGAAGGTTGAGTACCCAACTCAGCCGCGCCTGCCGCTAACTGTTGTCTTGGCAATGACGCTACACCCCCGGAAGAACGACCTGACGAACTTCAAACAGTCCTCAATTCGTGCAACTGCGTAAAACCCCCGCGTTGACTTGCTGCTGCTCTGCGCAAACGATTGCCTCACCGTGAGCTTGACCGCGCTGCGCTCGACCCAATGCTCGCAGAAGTCGCGCCCGATATAGCTCCGATATTCCATGTGCGCGTATCATAGCCGACCCGTGCTTTCAACACCCACCCCTCCATCACCGAGGGACTACCTCCACCACCATGGAACGGCCCAGGAAGCGTATGTGTGCTCTTCGCGAGGGCCTCCGGTCACTAACAGCATGAAGGGGAGCTTCGTGAGCTCAACTTCCGCGCGTGGGATGGCGAACAAGGTCAGTACTGAATGCGCCCCACCAGTCCTCAAGCTCACGCCTTGTGCAGATGTCTTCCCTGTGCAGGGCTCCCTCGACTCGTCCATGAAGAAGAACACCGCCTTTATCAAGCGCCTCCGAACCGCCATCAATGCATCCTCCCAAACCCAGTTCGTCCAAGAGATTCGCACACTTTCCCTCCACAAGTACCTCTCTGAGATCATTTCGGCATGCTACGAAGGTCTCTGCAAGCTCAAGACCCCCGGTGAGATCGCGACCGGCGTCGAGATTGTCAGCGCACTTCACCAACGATTTGGGCCCACCGAATTCACAGGATACATTGGCTGGTACATTGGGAGAGGTCTCGCAACTCCAGACAAAGCACATTTGAAATTGCTGTCGCAGGAGGTGCGTGATCGAGAAGAGAAGGAGCGCCTGGCCCGTCAGCGCGTGCTCCTGCGCGTGGCTACCGAACTTTGGCTGGTCGGCGTGCTGCGAAGCCTCGACGATGTGGCTCGACCTGAGGATGCGGCAAACAACAAGGACAACGGCAAACTTGTAGAAGGGTCTGCCAGGACCAGGGCGCGCGCTGAGAGCACTGATGCAGAGCCGTTCCCTCTGGAAGTGCTTAAGGATATGCTTGGCCACGACCGCGAACACGTGAACCTGCCACTGGTGGTTATCTTCGTCAAGGCTTTCGCCTGGGATATCCTTGGCGCGAGGACGTCGTCCGCGGAGGGTCGCAAGACGGTCAACGAGGATGGCACCACAACTGGAGACAACAACGAGGACGCTTCAGCAACCGAAGATGACGATCAGTCTAGTCAAGACTCCCCTATCATTGCTGCCGATATGCAACAGCGTTTCAAGAACATCTTCAACCGTTACTTTGAAGATGTCAAGGCACATCTGCTGCGAGACCAGAAGCACCTCGCATCTCAAGGTCGCAAAAATGCGGAGGCATACGTAAAGTCAGGAGAGGTCTTCGAAGACCGGCAGGCGAATTACGAGAAACAGCTGAAAGCTCAGGAGCGATTGATCGCCAACGCTCAAGTCATGGCCGATGCGCTGGGCGTGGAGATGCCTGATTTGAAAGAGAAGGATAACTCTGCTAATGTTGGGGACGGTACGATTGGCTTGATCAAGGCTGGCGAATATCTGCGAGGCCGCAGCGACGGACCAGGTATCTGGGAAGACGAGGACGAGCGCCGCTTCTACGAAAATCTGATCGACCTGAAGGACCGTGTTCCGGGCATCTTACTGGAAGACGCCAAAAAGAAGAACGTCGACACGAATGAGCAGGTGGGAAAGCGCATTGAGACCAAGACCGAGACTGCTGAGAAGGAGGCTGAGGCTGCCAAGGTCGCAGACGCTGACGATCAATCCACTGCCATTGCCAACAAGTCTGTTGGTACGCAAGTAGATGCAGTACTTGCGCGGCTCCCAGAACTGAACACCAAGGATGCAGTGGACCAAGCAGCCATCGACTTCTGTTTCCTCAACTCAAAGGCGTCGCGCAACCGTCTCATCAAGGCTGTTCAGGACATTCCCAAGGGTCGATCTGACCTCCTGCCGATCTATTCAAGATTGATTGCTACACTAGCCAAGTATATGCCTGATGTTGCACAAGGACTTGTATCCTACCTCGACGATGAGTTCAGGAGCCTGCAACGACGCAAATCGAAGGACTTTCTTGGCCAAGTACGCACGCAGAACGTACGCTACCTTGCAGAACTGACCAAGTTTGGTGTTGTCCCCGAACACGTCATCTTCCATTGCCTCAAGGTTAGCCTCGACGACTTCTCACGAATGAATATTGAGATCATTTGCAACCTGCTCGAGAATTGCGGACGCTACCTCCTCCGCAATCCTGAGACCTCGCCTCGCATGGCATCCTTTCTCGAAACATTGCAGCGTAAGAAAGGCGCTCAAGTTCTTGGTCAGCAAGAACGTATGCTGATTGAGAATGCGATCTACTACGTCAACCCACCAGAACGTGCGGCCATTGAGCAGAAGGAGCGAACACCGGTCGAACTATTCTTGCGAAAGATCATGTACCAAGATTTGACCCGCCGCACGCTCGACAAGACCGTTAAGCAGATCCGCAAGATGCACTGGGAGGAGGCAGAGGTCGTCAACTTCCTGCACAAGATCTTCTCCAAGCCCGGTAAGATCAAGTACAGCAACATCCATCTATTGGCCGTCATCCTTGGTACCATCCACCGTTACCATCAGGATTTCGCCATCGCTGTTATCGACGATCTTTTGGAGTCCATCACATTCGGGCTGGAATTGAACGACTTCAAATTCAACCAGCGCAGGATTGCAGAGGTCAAATTTCTTGGTGAATTGTACATCTACCGACTCGTTGACTCGCCACTTGTCTTCGACACCTTCTACAAGTTGCTGAACTACGGGTGGCAAGGAGGCTACGCTCGCCCAGATCTGTACAATCCGCTCGATCTGCCGGACGACTACTTCCGCATTCGTCTCGTCTGCAATCTTCTTGAGACTTGCGGCATGTACTATGACAAAGGTGCAGCAAAGAAGAAGCTTGACTTTTTTCTTACATATCTGCAGTACTACGTCTGCACCAAGGACGCATTACCAATGGATGTCGAATTCATCGTGCAGGACGCTTACGCTCTCGTGCGACCGCAATGGAAGCTCATCACCGATCTCGACGAAGCGTCGCGCGTCTTTGGTGAAGCTGTCAAACAGAATTACCAGACGACGGCAAACGACAAGGCTGCCGAGCCTGAGGAGGACGAGGAGTCTGCTTCTGACGATGATGTCGACGGTCCAGAAGACGATGATGTTGTCGTGCCTGAGGGCGACGACAAGTCGTCCGATGAAGAGGATGCAGATTCTGACGAGGACGAGCCGGTCAAGCAGGACCTTTCAGATGAGGAGGAGCACATCGTTGTGACACGTCAAGAGGAGGAACGAGACCCCGAAGCTGAGGCTGAGTTCGACCGAGAATTGGCTAAGCTCATGTCTGACAGCACTGATTCCCGCAAGTACGACCGCAAGCCAGTTTTCGATGTGCCTCTGCCGCTGCGCCGCGCCCGCGACACAACAGCTAACCCCGAGGACGGCGTGAGCGAGGCTCCTGTCCCAATCGCGCCTTCTAACACCGTGAAGTTCTCGCTTCTCAGCAAGCGCGGAAACAAGCCGCAGACGCGGTCAATCGATCTGCCCTCCGATTCGACCTTCGCCGTTGCCATGCGCAACAAGCAACAGGCCGACAAGGAGGAGCAGCAGCGCATCAAGAGTCTTGTTCTGAATTACAACGAAGCTCGCGATGACGTTGAAGACTCCGGTACATCGCCTTTTTCATACAATCTTTCGCCAAATCCCAATAGAAAACGTACTGATAGTCAGCAAGCTCTCGACAAGACTCCGAATCCGTATGCGCAGCCACGTCTTGATAAGGCGGGTAACAATCGCAGCAACCAACGTGCCAGGAAACTGCAACTGAGCGATGTCAACTGGTACGGTCCCCCCTCATCCCTGCAACAGAGGTGTGTCGCGAAACCGTCAACGTCGGCTGCATCGAAACCCTCGGAGGTCGACCAAAGCCGGCGTGACAGCTTCTCCACCACGTCTCGCAGAAATTTGCGAAGAACAACTTGATCTACGCTGCTGAATCAGCGCTTTCATCGACACAGCTAACCATGAGGCCCGGCACGGGCGACTGATCCGCAGGACTTGAATCCACACCATGATGCTACGACCAGCACACATCGAACATCCTCTATCAACGAGCACTGTGTTTGGACTCTGACAAAGCACGCTAAGTGTGACATAGGGATCGAAGGGGTGGCAATCTTGAGACTTCGCCAACACCATGACAACCTGTGACCACCAAGTCTGCCGCTGTAAGAGTACAGCCACGCGTGCGACACGCAACGTCTGCGCTGTCGGCAGGAGAGTCTTGCACAAGCCGCTCAAACATTGAAGCCGTGCAGCAACAGCAGCGATCTGGAAGTAGAGGCGTTGGAATCGCTGCTGTCGATGCGATGGGCGCGACGCGGCTCAAAGCGGGTCCAAGTACGAATTGTCAGCGAGGGTGCAATATCCATCCGTGAAAGCACATTGGTTTTAGATTATCGCAATCGATCAGCGTCATTACCGATCTCTCTCCTCAGTGATCTGGAAACTTCACATGTCAACTGCTCAGCTCACACAGTACAGTCAGGGGCGAACCGACATGCCCAAACGAGTCGAGGTAAATTTTACATATGTTCTGACTTTGCTGATATACAGTACTTAGTGTCGTCTCCAAGTTCGTGGAGACATCTCATCGACGTGCCACACTTCGGCACGAAGCACCCCGCCATGCCGTCCGCCGCGGCCGAATTTTCGTCCCACACCGCATGTACCCGAAATACCCAGCCATCCACCATCCTCAACAAACCACAACCTATGTACATGGCGTACCGGACCTTGACATACAGCCCCTGCACGTAAATTATCAAGATATAGTTGTTGCTTTCATCCAATCTAACATCAAACAGCACCAGCAAGCTGCCACTTTCTCAATGAGAATATCCTCCGTGGCGCAATTGGCTAGCGCGTCTGACTGTTATCCGTTCCGCTTGATGGCACATCAGGAGGTTGAAAGTTCGAGCCTTTCCGGGGGAGATGACATTGTTTTTTGCGCATGCAATGATCTTGTGGACGGACGGGCGCGCAACGTAACGCGGGGCCTAGTGTTATTTTTGGACCGAGGATGGTGCGGTGCGGAGCGACATGGGCTCTTGCGCTGCACGGCAAATTAGATATAGTAACACGATCTTGTAGCTATCACAGCACCTATCTGCACCTGAATGATGCGTAGATATCTGTTGACTACCTCCTGATCTCTTGAGATACCTGAGCTGTCCCCGAGGTTTTCTGCGCACAAAAGATGGGTATGGTCGCAGCATGTAGATGGAACGTGGAGACACGTACAAGTCAGGATAATCTCACAAGGGCGTGAGTACGATCAGGCTGTCCATGACAACGTCAAGTATTGTCGACTAATGTGGTTTTAGAATCTATATGTTGCTATGCCCATCGCCCTGTGCTCGGCCAACCAGATCCCGACAGCAAGGCCGAGTTGCAGCCTTGAATAGAAAGGGCTGCGATCCCTCCCAAAATATCCGGATTCACAGCACCACCGTAGCCACGACAGAAATTCACACACCAACCACATCCACTACACTCGCCTTTCCGGGACCTCCAGTCTGACGCCGCGATACCAGGCTACTAACCCATGTACTCTCGCCATCATCGAACATGTGCAGCGTCTTGAACAATCGTCTCCGCTGAACCCGCTGCTGCTCAACCACAGTGCTGACAAGGACGGTGGTTGCCCCGAGTCCTTGTATCAACCCATCCATCACACCAGATTCATTCGCGGACTGAAGGCTCAAGAGCTTGTATTTGAATGGTGGTCACGAAAGCGAGATGAACGCGCGCACGACGTTGGCGAGACAGCGTGCGCAGGGCTTAGCAGCGACACCACTCCTCTCGTTGGCGCTTCTTTCGTGAGCGGAAATGTGGTAAAGTCCGCGAGAGCGAGACGGCGTACTGTGGTCTGAGGTGAAGGGACGACATGTGATGTGGTAGCGTGACCGTACTATCGAGGCAAGCGGTAGAAGGGCGGATGATGGGATATCAGGCATACGCGCGGAAAGTCTTGATGTCGTCGGATATGCATTGTGGCGTTGGTGATTGAGACTGGTCGGACGCATCGGTTCCATCACGGTTGGCAGGAGACACCACGGTTTGTGTGCTCGCTGCGTGGCTGAAGGAAGGGCCCATCTGGGCTCGTGGGGCTGCATTACTCGGTGTCTATTTCATGCTGTGACGTGCAGTGCGACTTCACCTGCACCTGTAGCAGAGCGCTTCTCTGTACTCGGAGATCGTGCGAGGAGGCTTGCCGCACGGGTTGCGCTCACCGCGCCTTCTCGTCATCAATCTGCCGCCTCAAATCCTCCAGCACATCCTGCCGCCTCTGCAAATGGCTCTCTAGCCCCTCAACCTGCTCCTTAACCGTATCAACCTCCTCCCTAATCCCCCCCAGCCCCTTAACCGCCCCGCCCTCATCATTGTCCAGCTCCTTCAGCTGCGTTCTCTTGTAGTCGAGCAGCGACTCCAACTCGCGCTTGACCAGCGCGGGGGTGCTATCCTTGCTGCGCCCATGCCGTCTGTTCTGCGCCTCGTGCTCGACATCCGCCATCTTGGCCTCGAGCTCCTTGAGCTGCTTTTTGAGCCGCACTTCCTCCCAGTCCTCGGTCGTGCGGCCGCCGAAGTCGGTGCCGCGGGCGCGTGCGCCGTAGGCGTTTGCGCGGTCCCCGACGCCTAGGCGCGTGAGGTAGGCGTCGCCGAACTTCTGCTTGCGGCCTGTTGCTGTGTTCTCGTCGTTGTCCGTGGCCCAGCGCGACTGCGACTTGTGGTTGACGTCGTAGTCGATGTGTGCTTTTTCGAAACTCGAGCGGAGCG
This sequence comes from Didymella glomerata, assembly GCA_030271015.1. Lineage (NCBI taxonomy): Eukaryota > Fungi > Ascomycota > Dothideomycetes > Pleosporales > Didymellaceae > Didymella > Didymella glomerata. The sequence goes on from JAJOHN010000008.1 coordinate 1,095,328, forward strand.
AGGGAGGGACGGAGCGCGGGACGCGGTAGCCTTCGGAGCGCTGGTTGAGGATGTGGAGGAAGGCGAGGGTAGCGTCTTTGCCCACGTTCTCGCGGGCCTTGGGGTTCACCAGATTCCATGCAAACCGCACGTCGCTGTCCGGCACATTGTCGAGGGAATCGAATAGCCCTGAGAGATCCGAGAAGGAGACGTTTCCGTGCCCGTCGCGGTTCGCCGTGTAGATCTCCTCGTACTTCGCCTTGTCGCTGGGGCTCATGTACCAATCGAACCCGTCCCTCAGCCCCGGGGTGTCGTCGTCGTCCTCGACGCTCTCAAACGTCTGTCCGTGGCTCAGCGCGCGCCCCGCCTGCACGAGATGCGCCTTGCTCTCCGGGACGAGCCAGTCGGGCAGCGCCTGCGGGACGTCCGAGGACACGCCGTTGATCAGGTCGAAGATGAGCCGCATGGCGACGCAGAACTCCTCAAAGTCGAGCTTGCCGTCGTTGTCCACGTCCGCAAGGTCCCACACCCGCTCGAGCTGGTCGTCGCGCAGGTGCGAGTTCTTGAGCACGGGGGCGGCTTGCCCGCCGTCCAGGTGTGTCCCGCCATTGCTGAGCGAGCTGAAGATCTCCCAGTATTTCTCGATTTCGTCTTGCTCGATGCGGTTCGGCGGCATGGTGGGCGTGGGCTGTGTTGTGAGCGAGAGGAGCTTGAGCGAGCTGGTTGGGCTGCGGAGGTCGCGGCGGAGCGCCGGGGTGGCTCCACAAGGGCCAGGGGCATGACGTGCGTTTATGTAGAGCAGCAACATGACCTCCAGCCACCACGACGATACTGCAATCGACAGTGGTATCTCATCACCTCACACGCAACTTCCAAACTCCACACCGACGTCTCCTGCTTCAACACTTCACACCCTCGTTCCAAGTGTCTACTGCAGGAGCAACTCGACACTCATTCCATTCATTGATCAACAATTGCCCAACCGATCACGAAGCCCTCACGTACTCGATGGTGCAGAGGATGTTGAGGAGGGCGATCGGAGAACCCCAGATACGGCGTGTTGCACCCGGACACTCCGGCATACACGGCTGTTATCTGCATCACGCATGACTCGAAGCACTGGATAGCGAAACTCATAACACTCTTGATTCTTACACCACCCAGGCACCTATTTTACCCATGCAAAACTCAACGGGCTCAAATGCAATATAAACAGATCGGTAACGCCACACCGGCCCCCGGTGCCCTTCCTGGAATGAATGCACTCGCTCTCTCGGCGTAATTAAATAGTAATGATAGGTGAGACACGTGCCCGCTGGGCGCTGAACAGAGTCGTGAAGCGTGGGAAGACCGTCGCTACGTCAAAATATACTGCTGCCGTGCTTAGTGCAGTTGCCCGTTGATGAGGAGCTGCTCGACGGCTTCGCCGATGAAGGCCTTCTTGAGGGTGAGGTCGACGCCGAAGCTGCGGTGCGTTAGTACATGTTTGCAAAGCGGTGGTGAGCGGTGGAACTTACATGTGCTCGAGCTGCATCTTGACCGACTTCTTGGTGACGGTCATCAGGTCGGAGCTGGCGAGGATGATCTTGATCTGGTTCATGATGTCGTCGTCGCTGGGCAGGTTGGCCATCTCCATGTCGTTCCCGTAGCCGCTAGGCGCCAGCGACATGCGCGAGTGGTTACCGTAGCGGGGGATGTCGAGGTGCGACATGGGCCTGGAAGGCGGCATGCCACCGTACTCGGAGCCACCCATGGCAGAGGCAGCATATGGCCTCTTGGTGGCGTATGTGTAGCCCGAGACGACCGACTGGTCGTCCCTGATCGTGTGCTGCTCCCACATCTCGGCCTGGTACTCCTCCCACCTCTTCTTGGGGATGCTGGCAGGGTCAAACTTGCCCTCGTCGGAGACCACGACCTTCTGGCCACTCTCACCAGTGACAACACGAGTGTTACCCCAGGAGAAATCGTCCATGTGCCAGAAAGCGTACAGTGGCAGACCGAAGGCGAAGACAGGCGTGGCGACGATGTAGATAAGCATCCAGCCGATCATCTCCCACTTACGGCGGACAATAAAGATGATGGCCTGCAGACCGTAGATAGCTCCCAAGAGAATGAAGGCGGTAACGGGAACGATGTCCGGGGTCCAAATCAGGGAGTAGATGAGGTAACCAATGTAGACGACGATGACAGGCTGAACGACCGTCGAGATCAAATCCAAGAAGACGATGAAGCGCATACTGAAGCAGCAGAAACCGCAAAGCTGTTGGAGGGGGATGAGCTCGACAAGGTTGTGAACCGTGGAGTTGATCCAGCGACGACGTTGGGACATGAAGACGGACCAACTGTCAGGCGCCACAGTCCAGGCCTTTGCTCGCATGGTGTACTTGGTCTTGTACTTGGAGTGGAACTTGAGCAGCAGCGTAGTCAGGTAACGATCTTCACCCAGGTGCAGCAAGTTCTTCGTGTGCAGTGTGTCGACGCGGATCTCCTGGTAGGCTTCGACGACCTCCTTGCTCACGAAGAGAGGCTTGCCGGTCTCAGCAGCGCGGATGCGGTACATGGTGAAACAACCGGGAAGACAGGTGACGGAACCGAACAAACTCTCGAAAGCCTTTGTCAGGTTGTGAGAGATGAAGTACTCGTAGACCTGCATCATGGTGGTGAACGAGGATTTGGCGTTGGACAAAGCAGTCTCACCGCAAACAGCGATGAGGCGAGTATCGTTGAGGAAAGCGGCAACGAACCGAGTAGCGGCGTCAGGAGCAACGGAGGTATCGGCATCAATCTGGAGTAGGAACTCGTAGAAGGTTGGGTTCACACCGATGATGTTCCTGATCTGGTGGTGCATCTCGAGCTCGAGCGGGCTCATAGGCAGGTTGTAGTGGACGCGGTTCAAGAACCTCATGAGAACGATCTGGGAGTCACGCTTTCCACGGTTACCAGGCTTGGAGACCTCAGAAGGCTTGCCAACCTTGACGACAACCAAGAAAGGTACGATGTGACCCTGTACTTCGTAGAGACCGGAGTAGCACTTGCCCATGTTGTGTTGCTTCATACCCTCACCCAAACTCTCAAAGCTGAGCGGGTCGGGATCTGTAGCCTCAGGAACGCCAAGAATGTCGAGAACAATGCGAGGAGTTGGCTTGTCGTTGCCTTGACCGATAATCATACCGTCGCAGATGATGACGAGGAGTTTGCGCTTGTCATCGTACTTCATGCGGGCAGCGGAATCGATAGCACGGCGGAGAGACTCTTCATCCTCGGTGTAGGCTGGGACCGTGGCGATGATGAACTTGTCGATGTTCTCTGGCATAGTCTTACCACCAAACTGGAGGGCCGCGAAGAACTTAAATCCGATGACGCTGACCAAGAGAATCGAGATGGCAAGCAGGAAGTACTTGGCGAAGAGACACTTAGCAGAGCTTCGAGTGTCCAGATCGCCCACGTAGAAGAGGTTGTCGAGGCAGGTCTTCATGTTGGCCTTGACGGTGGGGTCCAGGTTGAGGTTCTCCCAGTACTTGCTGATGTCCTTGCCAGCCTGGACACGGAAGATGTCGACCACACTGTCCTCCATAAAGTTGACGTCCGGAGTAGTATCATCGGCCTTGTCACCAGGAGGGTAGAGGACACTACGACCTCCCGGCAGGTATGTTGTCAGATCGTAGACCTTGTTGTTCATGTAGGCAATGGCGTTCTGCTTCGAGGCCAAGGTCTTCAGGTAGGTAGGGCTGTAACCAACACGGCCCTTCATGTAGTTGGCCTTCAGGAAGACTTGCTGCTCGTACCACCAGTCTGGGCGAGAGTCGTTGGTGAACCAGCGGAAATCGTGGTACTTAGCGTTCTGGTCGGTGGTACTGATGAGGTTGTTGGCAGTCTCGGAGTAGTTCGAGTTCCTGTAGTTGAGCTGGACACCAGGGTGAACGGTGCCAGTCTTGCCGGCGCACAGAGCCGAGACCTGGACGGGGAAGAGGTTGGTGGCGTCCTTGCCGGCGTACTTCTCGAGACTCTTTGCTGGGACGATGCTGGGGTAGTGGGCAGGGATAAAATCTCCAAGGTTGTAAACAATACCTCGAATGCCAATGTATGATGCTGCGCCATCCTCGCCATTGAAGGATGTCAGTTCAGCAGTGGAGTAGACATGTTGAGTGGGACAGATCAACATGGGGAAACCGATCATGAGGAAAATGACGGACGCGCAACTGAGCCAGATGAGCATGTTAATGGCCAGCTTCTCACGCCACGCTATCCGCACGTCCTTACGCGATATGCGTCCTACAGTGCGAATGAGGAAGTCGGGGATCATCCAGGTAAGGGCATACACGATGAACATCCATCGCTTGCGGCTGCCAGAAACAGGGAGGACGTCGACCTCCTCCATCTTCTTGTCGGCTGCCTTCTCGTCGATGACGTTGTGCTGCTCCAGACCGTGGAACATGTCACCCGTGATGCCAGAGGGAGCCTCGGAGCGGGCATCAATGTCCCTGCTGCCGAAGTAGTTGCCGCCCTTGTCGTTATAGTAATCGCCGGCTCCAGGTGTTGAGAGGAGGTTGGCACTGGAGTCGCCGTAGGAGCGTCCCGCATCAGGGGTGAGGTTATCTGCAGAGTGACCAAAACCGCGAGTGCTGGGTGGCAGATCGGCAATGTTGGCGATCTCGAGCCAGCACCTTTCGCTCAGGAAGACACCAGTTGTACCCACGCGGACCTCGTTTTCTCGCCATGGCCGGCTATCCAGGACCATCTCAACCTTCTCCTTTTCGCTACCAACAATGGATGTATCTTGTTGTGTGTGTCCAAGGAACTCGGCAAAGGGCATGAAGATGCTGTAATCAGCAACACGGAGTCGTTGGCTGAGCTCAGGGATGCTGTAGGCCTGCAACTGCTGGCGAACACATCTGCTATCGAATTGGTTCGCAATGCGGCGGTCGTTCGGCTTCAGGCAGAACACGAAGTAAGGGTTGGCCTTGCGTAGCTGGTTCTCGATAGTCTTGAGCGAGCTGACGAACTGTCCAGCAGCTCCGGTCTGCTTTGCCTTCGAAGAGTCATTCTTCCTCGAGCCAGAAACATTGCTCTCGGTATCACTCAGAACCTCCTCGTCGAAGACATTGAGTTGGCGGCCGAATCTCCCAGTCTTCTCCTTGCGACGTGCCATGCTGGGCATGCGTGTGGGCTTGGAGCTGACCGAGGCCTGGACGATGGCAGACTTTTCCTTAGGGTGGGAGATCTTCTGGAGCACATCCTGACCGAACAGCTGCTGGACGAAAGGCGACTGCGAGTTCTGCAGCAACTGCATCATGTTGCCGGAAATCTGGTCTGCGTTCTCCTCCATGAGGCCCTCGACGCTGTAATCGACGTCACCAGCGTAGTGACGAACGGTGAAAGCAGGGGATGTGTTGGGTGTGGGGAAGTTGCTGCCAGGCTGAACGACTGTCAAGCTGCCAGGAAGGATGGACTGGTTCTTTCCGTCGAATCGCTTGCGGATAGCCTCAAGGAACTGCATGTCGGTCTTGCCACGGCGCATCTGGTCATCTAAGATGCTCAGGAGACCGTTGCCCGACTTGAGAAGACCAATCTTAGCCTCGGAGCTGTCGTAGAACTGAAGTGGGGGAAGGTTGATTTCCTCTGCCTCCATCTCCTGGATCTGGCGCTGGAAGAAACTCTCTTGGCAGAAGGTCATGAGTGACTCGTTCGCAGCGTTGTTGAGCAACTGATCCAAAGACGAGCCTGTCCCAGAAGAGATGGCAAATCCGGGGAAATCGACGAGGTTGACAGTGTTGGTGAGCTGGTCGTTCGAGCTGGAGATCCTGGCGTTGCTCTGCTCGATGACGAACGAGACGAGAAGGCTGTAGAGCGAACGGGCAAGCTCATCGGCGTTCGCACGGGCGCCCTTGGGATCGAGCATGACTGTAACGCGCTCGCGGTACAGGGTCTTCGACTTGTATCGCAGGCTCTCCTCGAGGTCGCTGATCGTGACTCCCAGGAATTGGGCAATCGGGACCAAGCTGTCCTTGTTCTTCACAACCGTGATGGTCTCGCCGCCCTCGTGAGAGTAGCCACCGCTGTCATCAGCAGCAGGAGTCGTCGACTGACCAGTCTCAAACTCCAGCTGGCCGATGTGCAGGATGGTAGCCATAATCTCACAGATACCAGCAATGCTGTCCTTGCCAAATTCGAGCTTGCGAAGCGCAGTCTTGAACTCTTGGAAGCCAGCCGAATCGTCGATGCCAACCTTCAATTGTGTAGGGTGACCGAGGTACCGCCACCTCTTGTTCGCGCCGAGTGATGTGCGAGTGCCGGCAGCCTCATTGCCGGCGTTGTCGAGGTACAGGTGCTTCTTCTCGGCAAGACTGGTACCCGAGAGGAGGTAGTAGAGGACGTGGTAGTTGCGTTCGCCGGTCGGGACGGAGGCAAGTCTGCTTCGCTCGAGTCGGTGGGCAAGGTATTGTGCACCAAGCAGGGTTGCGTGGTTCGAGGTCGAAGTGTTGTACTGGAGCTCAAGCATAAGACCAGACTTGGAGGCGGAGGGCGTGGTGAGCGACTTGGTCGTTGTGAAGGCATCGAAGACGAAGTTGGCACACTCGATCTTCTTCGACAGCGGCGTAGCGGAGTATGAGAGGAACTGTCTCAGCATGTGCCCGCGAATTGTGGTCTTTCCTGAGCCAGTCTCGCCACTGTTCATATCAGCACAAGATGTCTAGAAGATACGGAGGTAGTTAGAGGCTCGTGGGAGTGCATTCGCAACGCGACGGCAGCTCTGGGGATACACTATACTCACAGAAAGACAATCGCCTGGTCCTCTGAACGCTGCCCGAGGCGCATGTATGCCCTCCCCGCGAGGTCCTTGGCAGCCTGTACAGCGCTGCCATCCTCGCCACCGTCGACGCCGCGGCTGGGGTCGGTGTATGTGTTGAGGGAAATTATGGCATGCGATGACAAAGACGCCGTGGGCATGTGAGCGTGGAAGCGACTGGCGAGTGCGGAGGTCAGGCCTGTGTCGGTCTGCTGGTGCTGCGGCAGCGAGGGCAGACTCGACTCGTGTAGAGGATTGACAGCCATGTTGTCAACGGGTGTCCCGTAGGACTGAGAAGCGAGTGAAGTGTTCACAGAGTGCTGGAAATCTCCACGCTGCGGTACGCGATGGTGCAAGTATGTACAGCTGTGGAATGCGGCGGCTCGGAAAGGACAACGCGCGCGGTGCGGGTTGACGGCCGTGGAGGTATACAATTAATTATCAGCGAATGTGGTAAAGCGAAAAAAGTCCTATAACGAAGGAAATGCTGAAGCACAGCTGCTGCAGGCCGTTGACTTTGCTCTGGTAGTCTAGGGGGTTGGCCTCCTGCGAGCGAGAAACGATGGGGCTGATCCCAGCACACCTCGCCCGCCGCCGCCGTCAACACAGACCAGCGCGACTTGCACCAGCTGTAATCAATTCCCTATTTTTGGCGCCCCTTAACGAAACCGCCCTACTGATCGCTCCGACTACCTCCCGGGTGCTGCTTCACAGCTCCACACCCAGTCCTTCACCCTGCTGACTGATGAGCAGCGAGCGCACGCAGCAGTTGCTGGTGCACAGCAGGAGCAGGTGCGGCGTGTGGCCGAGCCGGGAGGCATTCACCGCAGATTCATGGAACGAGCGCTGCATGGCTAGGTGACTCGACAGCAGCATCTCCCGGTGTCTGTGACCGTGGTTGTGCGCTGTGCGCTGTGTCGCAAAAGGTCTTCCTTTCCCAAGGCTGCGGACATCCCCCGACCCGCCTATGCATCAGAGCCAACGGTCTACCTAGCCTGACGCCCGGGGAAGGGTAGCGATCAACGCTGAGCTCTTCTTATTCGCGCTAGATGCCTATCGATTGCGCGTTCTCCCCTCTGCCGAGAAAATCAACACAAACATCACGTCCATCACCAATCGCGCCTGCAGCCCGCATGCAGGCCTGCTGGACGACAGTCCCCTAGGTGATGGGCGTCGTCAACGGTCGGTCGCGTCGTCAACGGTCGGTCATCAGCAGCTCGTACTGCTCACACGAGCCTGAGAAGAGGTTTCTCGCGCACAGAGGCTCAGCGCATGACTTGAGCATTTCAATGGGGCAATACGGACGGGGCCATAGTGGAGAGCGCCCGTATTGAACGACCAGCATGAAACGGCGTTCCGAGGTAGCAGCTGGCACGCATCCTTGACGTCAAGCAGCTCGAAAAAGGTGCCAAATTGCTGCAGTGCGAGTGGGCGGCGGTGGCCAAATATGCATTGCCAAAGGCAATTTAGATGACAAGATGAAGGGAGGCTGGTGGACATTATGATTTGCATTCCCAATAACGAAGCTTTCCCCTCCCGCAGCCCACTGTAATACAAGTGGAGTCGATCGCTCATCCTTCTGTCATATCGATAGAAGCCGTGGAAGCAGAGCGCCAGAAACATGTCTTCCTCCGTGCGCAGCCGTGACATCGCGTGAATGTTGAGAGGTCGGCAGCCTCCTCGAAGAGCCGCAGCCAGCGCAGACAATAAAATAAGCTACCGCCTCCTTTATTTTTAGCCGCGTCTCCAAGGGCCACGGAGCAGCTCCAGCGCACTTTTCGATCAATCGGACAAGGGCTTTTGCTTTAGTGGCGACGAGAGCAAGACCTGACATCCATGTCTGGACGCTCGGGGACGATTTGGGAGCATCGAGCTCTGCAGGGCAAGGGTGGAGTGCTCAGTGCTGGTCATGGAAATGCTAAACCGGGCTAACGATACAGCGGCGCCATGCCTCAGCGGGCGGAAGTGAACCCCCCGGCGCGCTGAGAGGAATGGAGAAAGTCGCCCTGAAGCCAACAAACATTCACTCCTCAGTATCTGCGTTCTACGAGCCTTGTCGTTGAGCGTGTGTGTGGTTCTTCTTTCTTATTCACTATCGTTTAATTCTATCCCTCGTTCAATCCAGTGAAGGCCTCCAGCCTGCATCGAACGCCATCCCAGCCATCAAGGGCCAGGACAGGAGACGCAACTCAATCGCTACTGACCCTCGCTACCACTTTTCTGCCCTTGGTCCTGGGCCGCATACCTCAGTCTTTGAGGGACTCGATAGAACTTCTTGCACGAACGGGGCGTGACTACCTCCAGCCGCCATCATGTCGTTCGTCAACAACAGCCGCATGAGCGTCTACTCGATGGCCTCTGCAAACCCCCAGCAGCGGACCGTCCAATCGGCGACCCAATCGACTACGACGCTTCTCAACCTGCTGAACTCGAGCTTCAAGTCGGGCCAGCCGTACAGCCTTGAGCCCAGCACGAGTCTGGTCGTCAACACGTGGGTCAATGCGAAGTCCATGGAGAATGGCCGCATTGGCGGCACAGTCGACATTGACCTTGTCCGCAAGACATACGAGCACGCCCGCCGACGAGTAGAGGACGGCACCTTGGTGCTGAGGTACGTCGCGCGTCCACGCCGCCGCCACGTTGTGCAGTTGCTCACCTGACCCCACAGCTCCCTTCACGAGTCGACCCCTTCGCTCTTTGCCCCCACAATCTCAGGGCTGCCAGTATCCCTGCCCGACAGCTTCTACGTCGCACTGGAGGCACTCCAGCCCTTCATACACTGTGTCACGCCCCAGAACCCGTCTGCGCCGCGCTACTGCGCACTCGCCGCCGTCTTCACAATCGATATCCTCGGCGAGTGTAGGGGCGCTGAGATTAAGCTTTCCACTGCTGGACTCGACACAAAGGAGGGTCTGCTCCAGGTCCCCGCACACAATGGCTACCGCGCTTTCGACGTTTTCTACTATCTCAACTCGAGCTCGGCTAGTAAACAGGAGAGGGAGATCCTCGACATTCAGTCCCTTGACAAGTACTCGCTCCTCAACCGCTCGGGCACCTACGACCCGCCCGCATTTCTTCCCGACGCCGACGATGCCGCCGCAGCCGAGGATTTCCGCGCAAACCTCAAGGCGATTGGTATCAAGGGACAGAAGCTGCGTGACGTGATCAGCACTCTGACCGCAATCTTGAAGCTGGGCAACACATTGGACTATTTCCTAGATGAGGAGAAGCTGGATGCAGCATGTCAGGATGCCGGGTCGCTCCTCGATATCTCGCCAGAGACATTTAAGCAGCAGCTGGCCTCCCACGAGCGCGAGCTTGCCATTGCCGGTATCTACGAGGCTGTTGTCGACTACGTTCTTTCACAAGCCAACGCCACCATCAAGAACGACATCAGGAAGGCCCGTGCCGGGTTCTCCTCGAACGACAGCGATGCCAGCCAGCCCGGCGTCATGACACCCGAGTCGGAAGCTGACGGAATGGATTTGGTCAATGTCACAATCGTTGAAGTACCAAACCGCACCCTGGGCAGGGCAATTGCTCTACGCACTGTTTTCGACGACACAGAAGGCATCAACGCGGAGATGAAGGCCGATGGCGTGCAGATCTCCTCGGCAGGCAACTCCGTACTCGAGAGCATGAGGGACGCTGTGCAGAGCAGCGAAGCCGAGCTTGGTATCGACGGCGCTGCACTTCGCGAGCACGAGTCCGAGCTCGAGAGGCGCGAGACTGTTCTTGAGAAGATTGCCATCGACATCGAGGAGGGCAACTTCGTCAAGAAGGTCCTCTACCCTGTACCACAGAGCGGTATCGTTCTGGGCAAGCACAACCGCCTTGACCTGCCCATGACTGTCGCCAGCAGCAGAGTCTGGTTCCAGCTAGCGATCCACCCCACAGACGCTGTCCCCAGCTCTGTCACACAAGACCTGAACTCCATCTGGCAAGCTGGCGTTGTCTCGCGCCAACTGCGCGAGTGGCGCCTGCCGGAGTGGGCAAACCGCCGCAACCGCCACCTCGACTTCACCGCCGACTTCGATGTGCACGAATTCTACGAGCGCTATGCAGCTCTCGGCTGCATGGACGGAAAGGACGGCATCGAGAACTGGACATTGCAGCGCGGCTGGAGCAACGGCGAAGTCGTTGTTGGTAACGAGCGCATCTGGATGAGGGAAGGCACATGGTGGGAGGCTGAGTCCCAGCTCGAGCAGCTGAACGGCAACCAGAGCATGAACGCCGGTATGCTTGGTGGCATGGTTGGAGCTGGTGGCCTCGAGAGTGGCTACCCTGCCCAAGCACCTCCCAGCATGGCAGGCAGTGGCTTCTTCCCGCCTCTCCCGGAACAGCAGGTTCAGAACCCCTTTGCAAGCACACCCAGTTTGGCACGACCCGCAGATGCAAAGTCCATCGCACCCACTACTGCCACTATTCCCATGGCCACAGTCGGTGACTACGGGCTTGGAGGCAAGGGTGACGAGAGCAAGGGTGTCACCTACTACGATGCTGAAACCGGCGGCAACTCCATGGTAACTGAGGTGCCCATTACAGCAACTCGACGCATGTGGATTGCTTTTGTGTGGGCAACCACATTCTGGATTCCCTCCCCTGCTCTGAAGTACATTGGACGCATGAAGCGACCAGATGTCCGCATGGCCTGGAGAGAAAAGTTTGTCCTGGTCTTCTTGATTCTCTTGCTCAACGGAGTCATCGTCTTCTACATTGTCGCCTTCGGAAAGCTCATCTGCCCCAACAAGCTCAAGGTCTGGGACGAGAAGGAAGTCAGCACTCATCAAGGTCAGGACGACTACTTTGTCAGCCATCATGGCGTAGTATACGACCTGTCGTCTTTCTGGAAGAAGCAGCACAGTGATTCCAACACTGAGGCTTCGCGCACCAACATGATCGAGTTTGCCGGTTACAACATGGACCCCTACATCATGCCGCCTCTCTATCTTGCTTGCCCCAACCTGATTTCGGATACAACTCGTAACCGCCAGCTGTTCTTGACCTCCAACACTACCATCACCAATGCCCTCGGTGTTCACAAGTCGGGTACGCAGACCAACCTGCCTGACAGTGCTGCACTCAAGAAGGATGACTGGTACCCCAACGTCTTCCTGCCTGCTATGAAGGAGATGCGCAAGGGTGACCTCGTGTGGGACAGTGACAAGATCAAGAATGAAGGCGAAGATCTGAACCACATGTGGTTCACTATGGACGATGATGTCTACGATTTGACGGACTACTTCAAGACTCTGAATGTCAACAACGATGGCGCCGAGTACCAATTTCTTGACCCCAAGCTTGTTGACCTCGTCAAGAGCAACGCCGGCACCAACCTCAAAGAGGAGTTTGGAAATCAGCTCAACTCTACGGCCCAAGCCTACAACCTCCAGTGCCTGAAGAACACTTTCTACATTGGAAAGACCGACTTCCGCAAGACTGCGAGGTGCCGAGTCAACGACTACATTCTGCTTGCGGTCACCATCATTCTTTGTTCCGTCATCGTCATCAAATTCTTGGCCGCGCTGCAGCTTGGTTCTCGCAAGCGCCCTGCCAACCAGGACAAGTTTGTCATTTGCCACGTTCCCGCCTACACGGAAGGAGAGGAGCACATCCGAAAGGGCCTCGACTCGCTCACAGCTCTTGCCTACGATAACAAGCGTAAGCTCATTTGCGTTGTTTGCGACGGTATGATTGTTGGTGGTGGTAACGACCGTCCTACACCCAAGATCGTCCTCGATATCCTTGGTGTCGATCCTAAGGTTGATCCTCCTGCGCTTCCCTTCTGGTCCGTTGGTGAAGGTAGCCAACAGCTCAACTACGGCAAGGTCTACTCTGGTCTCTATGAGTTCGAAGGCAACGTTGTCCCGTACATCGTCATCGTCAAGATGGGCAAGGAGTCTGAGCAGTCCAAGAGCAAGCCCGGTAACCGTGGTAAGCGTGACTCTCAGATTCTGCTTATGAGCTTCCTCAACCGTGTCCACCACCGCGCCCAGATGAACCCCCTCGAATTGGAAATGTTCCACCAGATCAACAACATCATTGGTGTAGATCCCGAGCTTTACGAATACATGCTCATGGTCGACGCCGATACCATGGTCAGGCCCGATGCTCTTAACCGTCTCGTAGCTAGCTGTGCCAACGACTCCAAGATCGTCGGTATCTGTGGCGAAACCAGTCTTGAGAACGAGGAGAAGTCTTGGTGGACGATGATTCAGGTTTACGAGTACTACATTTCCCATCATCTCTCCAAGGCCTTCGAGAGTTTGTTCGGCAGCGTCACCTGTTTGCCTGGATGGTAAGTCAACATTCTCGACACCCGTGGATCAAGCTAACAATATCAGTTTCTGCATGTACCGTCTGCGAACAGCTGATAAGGGCAAGCCTCTGATCATCGCCGACAAGGTCATCAAGGACTACGCCGACTGCGTCGTCGACACCCTGCACAAGAAGAACCTGCTCTCGCTCGGTGAGGATCGTTACCTCACGACCTTGATGACCAAGCACTTCCCGACCATGTCCTACAAGTTCATCCCTGACGCTTATGCGCTCACGGCCGCCCCCGAGACATGGAGCATTCTGCTTTCTCAGAGACGTCGCTGGATCAACTCGACCATTCATAACTTGGCTGAACTTGTTTTCATCAAGGACTTGTGTGGTTTCTGTTGTTTCTCCATGCGTTTCGTCGTTTTCATCGATCTGTTTGGTACTCTGGCCCTTCCCTCTATCTGCGCTTACCTGGTTTACCTGATCTACTCCGTCACTTCTGGCACTGGTCAGTTCCCGATGATCTCGATTATCATGCTTGCTGGTGTCTACGGTCTGCAGGCTTTGATCTTCCTCATCAAGCGCCAGTGGCAACACATCGGATGGATGCTGATCTACCTCATGGCTTTCCCCATTTACTCTCTGGTTCTGCCACTCTACTCCTTCTGGAAGCAAGACGATTTCTCGTGGGGTAACACTCGTGTCGTCATTGGCGAGACGGGCCAGAAGAAGGCAGTGCTCACAGAAGACGAGGGCTTCGACCCCAAGTCCATTCCTATGATGCGCTGGGACGAATACGCAGAGCGCAACGAGCTGCCCGGCCGCCGCGGCCTTCCTGGCCAGACTTCCGAGAAGGGCGGCTTCAGCGCGTACGAGGACGACACCTACGAGATGAACGACATGCAATCCGTCTACTCCTCCGTCAAGCCCGCGTCGACCATCATGTCCAACATGCACCACATCTCGCACATGCCTCCCCAGTCGCCAGGCCCCTACCAGGGCATGCAGACGCGCCAGTCAACCTACTCCAACCTGTCGCGCTACCAAGACCAACCTCACCAGAACCCGCACCAAAGCCGCTTGATGTCTATGGGCAACATGAGCGACGCGTACGGCGACTCGCCCTACGGCAACCGCCCCAGCCACGGCGGCTTCCAGTCGTCCGACAACCTGATGGCGTCGACGCCGCCGATTCGCGGTCGTTCGCCGCTAGGCTACGGTCAGAGCCGCCCCGGTAGCACGGTCAACTTCCAGAACATGATGAACGGACCCAGCGATCAGACGATCCTAGACGTCGTCCGCACGTGTCTGCGCGAGGGCGATCTCGACTCGATGACAAAGAAACAGCTCGTCGCGCTCGCGGAGCAAAGGCTGCAGACGCAGCTGACGGGCGAGAGGAAGATCTACCTTAACCAGTGCATTGATAATGAGCTGGCCATGATGGGGTAGCTCTCATGAGAGGAAGTGAATAGTACGAGTATGAGCGTGTTTATATTGCATCTATGGTGTTTTGTTGATAGTCGCTCCTTTCTGGCGCATTTTATAGGAAAACGGGACCTGCAAGGCATTGTGGGTCGGAGTTGCATTCATGTACAGATAACGAGAGAGCTACATAGTAATTGGAGATTGTGCTATCATGCTGCCTTCTGTTATCATACCCGCCATGCCACATGCTGATATAGGTGAACATTTCTAGTCATTTCACAGTGAGCTTGTCCGTTATATGCTGTCACAATTGGCCATGGCTTTGCAAGCTCGAGATGGATATATCAGCAGTCTACAGCATACATCAAGTGATCGCGAAGCTGAATGAAGGAGCGTCCTTGAAGTGACAACAGTGTTGCTGATATTGACGTCTCGTAGATGTCCGCGGGTGCATCGCAGAAAAAGCGCAAATTAAGTCATTTGTCTGGAAAATTTGGGAGCAGTCAACACTTGTGCACGCATTAGTTGAGTGTGAATAGGTACTGTTCTAGCTACAATAATTCTTTGCTGTTGTATCTGACTTTCTCTGCGACGCAATAGGCCAGAAGGACGCTAGATTTGGTGACCACTCACAAAGCAAGAGGGATCGCGCCAACCACGCGAATCCTTGTCAACGATCAACTCTCGACCAAATCTGCCACAACATGCGCAATTGCAAGCGTACACGCACGAGACCGCCAATTCGATGCCAATTCTCGATGGGCACTTGACAATTCGATTCGAGCGTTGCACAAGGCGCTAGATGACGGGCACGCGGGTCACTCCTTAGCTCGACGCGTTCCAGCCAGGAACAGGCAATTGACGTCATGGAAAGGCCCAGATCAAAAAGAAATCGCATCGCTCTCTCTGTCTATCTTCAGCTTGTCGCGGCAAGCCAATTGATCGATTGAGACGTCCTGTGGAGGTTTTCATTAGTTCAAAATGCTTTCGAAGACCCTTTTGCTGGCCACTCCGGCGCTGGCGTTCCCTGCATTCTTCAGCTCCAACAAGCAGCAGCAGCAGCAACCGATCCAGACCCTCGACCACTCCCAGGGCTACCAGTTCGATCCTCTCCTGCATCTTCCAGGTATTTCGCCGTATTTCGATGCCGTCGGCTTCGGCCTCGAGCACTCTGCACCCTCGGGCTGCAACATCACCGCCGCGTCCTACATTGTCCGTCACGGCGCTATCTACGCGAATGACGACGAGTACGAGGAGTTCATCAAGCCGTTCTTGTGGAAGCTAGAGAAGAACCGCGATGGCCCTTGGTCAGGACCCTTGGCTTTCATGGCAAAGTGGCAGTCGCCCGTCCTCGAGGACAAGCTGGAGGACCTGACCCCCTCTGGCGCTGTCGACGCTACCAATGTCGGAAAGCACCTGCTGGGGCGCTACCCGGACCTCGTACCCAACACAACGCGCATTCTTGCTGACAAGAAGTCGCGCACATATGATACGGCGGCAAACCTTGTCAAGGCGTTCCCTCAAGCCGAGGACATCGAGATCGTACGCGTTACCACTAACGCCAATGGCTCCATGGAGTCTCTGATCCCCCACAAGTCATGTGAGAACTTCTCGAAGTCGCCAGGTACAAAGGAGCAGGATAAGTTCATCGAGCTCTATGGCAAGAGCGTTGCAAAGCGCCTTCGTCCATTCATGCCCTTCGAGCTGTCTCCCTTCGATGTCGTTGGTCTCCAGCAGCTCTGCGGCTACGAGAGTGCCATCACCGGCAAGCGCTCCGAGATCTGTGCTGTCTTCACCGACGCCGAATGGATGGCGTACGAGTACTCCTGGGACTTGAAGTACGCCTACATGGTCGGTCCCATGAACCCTCTGTCTCCCTACCTTGGCTTCCCGTGGTTGCAGACCCAGTCCGAGATCTTCCGCAACATCCAGAAACGCAACCACCCTGGCGACGCTTGGCCTGAGGAGCAGCGCTTCTTCCTTGGCTTCACGCACCGCGAGGTTCCTCCTTTCATCGCCACTGCCCTTGGCCTGTTCAACTCATCCTCCGGAGCGACCGAGGAGTTCCCCACCGACCACATCAACGTAAGTTTGCTCATGGTTACCTAGCTCAGACTCCATACTGACACTCCACAGTGGACACGAGCCTGGCGCATGGCTGACCTCATCCCCTTCCTCGGTCACGTCGGCATGGAGCTCATGACCTGCGAGCGTGGCGCTGTCAACGGTGACGGACCTGGCGACTTTGTCCGCTTCATCGCCAACACTGCACCGCGACCGATCCCCGACTGCCAGGATGGTCCTGGTGCGAGCTGTCGCTTCAAGGACTTCAGGAAGCTGATCGGCAAGGGCGCGAAGAAGCACAAGGACTTTCACAAGGTGTGCGATAAGAAGGGTGGCAAGGGGAAGGGCAAGCATGAGTAGAGTTTTGCGTGCATAGCGAGTGGCGTTTGTAAGTCTAGAATAAGGCTATAGCATATTGTTTAATGCGTAAAGTTTTTCCAACTGCAGTACAGCTTCACCACTCGACTCCTGAATCTTCGAAGCGGTCCTCGGACGATCTGCGCACTACCTTCACCAACAGAATAGAGCGTGCGTAGAGGATATTGTCAGCTGTGGTGTCCGCGCTGCCCACTCATCCGAGCATATTTTTGCAATGGATGTGGCCATCACGATACAACTGCCTAAGCGTCTCTGTAGGCGTTTATATACATCAACCAGCCGATCGACGATCATTCTTCGCACAATTTTGGGGCTCATATTCGGTATATCTGCATGGGTCAGTCTGCGCTTGTCTGCTTGGACGAGCAGAAAGGATTTTCTGTTGTACAGCTATGAGCAATTGCTACGTCAGATGTACTTGGCCCTGTTTTGCGGCTAAGACTTTTGAAAGACGATCCTGCGTGACGGAGAACTTTCCAGATGTAAAGCCGCAACCGATGCTGGCTTACCTCCGCCTCTTTCGTCAAGCTTCAAGTGATCTACCAGCGAACGCTTGGGGTCAAGCTTAATTGCCTGGGACGGTACAAGCAAACCCGGGAACGTGCGCTGTGACATATATGTGGGGTCTGACATGGATGATCCCCGTGGGGTCCCGGTATGGACTACATCTTCGGCATCTTTGGTCTGGGTATCTGTCGTGCGGCCTCGCTGATCGCCATGCTGCGCCTTATCGTCGACATCATCCAGCAAAAGCGGCAGCGTGAGCGTGCAAATCGCTACTCGGCCACGCCGCTCAGATCGTTTGAACAGCAGCGTGAACATCTCCGACAGCTCAATATCGTGGATCTTGAGCGGGTGGGGTTTACTTTCGTCGCAGGACATTTATCGCAACGCATAATAGACGCGGACCAAGACTATCTTGCGTTTTGCACGCTTTTGGGGGTAAGTGGAGAATCAAGTGCACAAGGGAAGCAGACAAACATTGCGTGGGAAAATACCCTCAGGTCTCCCGACGGTGCTGCGGCATTAGCAAGTCGCGGAGGCTTGGAGACCCCTCATCGTCTTTGTCATCGACTCTTGTCAGCGCTGGACTTTACGTTTGGGGCTCGTTGATCTTGCTTGTTGTCATCGTTGGTATCCCCAAATTGTGGTCGCGATCAACTAGACCAAAGGTTCGCAGCTTTGCATCTGACGACGAAGAAGGTGACGCCGCACTTGGCGCCTTGAATCAGGAGATGTTTGAGTGGACGTCATTGACCCAATCTGCAGGAGAAGGGGGACATACCAGGAGGGAGAACGAGCAGACTCACCACATAGTGCACGCAGGGAATGTAGCGCTCTGATAGGATGAAGGAAGCAAGAAAATCATGACAGTCTGGCGAGGCGGTCGACAGCATGAGAAATCAGTAACCAGACGTGATTCGACAAGACACATGCCATGCCACCTTGGTCGGTAGTTGTGTATCGACTCAGCTTCTATCAGCTGATTGTTCCGCCCCACACCCCTTCCGAAAGTGTACTGTTATTGAGGTAGTCCTCGAGGAGATAGTCACTGTTATCATAGCGGGCTACGCAGGCTGGGAAGATCATGAGGTCAGTGTCACTTGACAGGAATTTAGGGTCATTTATGTCTAGAATGGTATAGAACTCGGCATGAACACATCCTCCCAGATCGGCGCATTGCTTGGTATCGCCTGCATCTTCGGCACATACGGCGCCGACGTGATCATGTTCCCCATGTCGATGAACATGTCTTGCCGTGGCGGCATCGCTTGAGCCCATTCTCCTTGCATGACAATACCAGAGTCGAACCCATTATCCAATCCACCATCAAAGGCCTTTTCGTCTGACATCGTCTCATCGCGGACTGGTATTTGAGGAGCAGACCAGTCTTCTGAGATACCCAATGAGGTATCGAAAGTGCTCCGTGGGTGGTATACAGGGATGAGGCCAGTGTTCTGCGCAAAGTAGTTGGTTTGCAGCATGTCCTCAGGCTCTGGTGTCATCCAGCTGTCGTCCGGCAAAGCCATATCTATATCGCCAAACCCAAGTCCAACAGGCACAAGTCCCTCACCCGCCCAAGGCTGGCAGTCAAGATAGCCCATATCGTCAATCACAGGTAGGGAGTCGTCGTTTCCGGTCGGCCCAGCAGGTGTCTGCGGCGTTGCACCTCTGGAGAATGGAAAGCCATCTTGCTCCATCTCAGGTGTGTACCTTAACTCTGGTTCCGAAGTGGGCGGGTATGTGTAGCACTCATCAACGATCTGATTTTGATATGTTGGCAGAGGAGTAAGCTTGGGTACGCCGGACATAATGGCTGCTTGCTGGCTCATCTTGACCGCGGTGCGGAAATCGATGTGCGAAGGTGCGCGCATCATGCTGCGCGGTCTCGTCGAGGGCATGCTGCGTGACGAAGGAAAGCTGTTCGAAGAAGGTAGGACGCCAGATGTAGGGAACCGTTTCGGGGTTACGAGAGGCCTTTTGGTAGGGAGACAGCGGTAGTTGTTGTCTGTTGTGCGACGTGTGGAACGCGGGTCACATTTAATGCCTTTTGTGATGCAGCGGGAGCATGATGGAAGCTGTACAGAGGTTAGTGCGATACTTGTTGGATGCATTCTGGGTACTCACAGCTTTGTCACATCGCGTCTTTGCTTTCGCACAAGTGACGCATGCAATGGCTCGTCTCGTCGGGTCTCTTGCATATGGGTTGAGAGGTGTGATGGTTACGGATGGATCTGATGTGGTAGTCGAGGGCACTGGCTTGATGTTGTTGACGTGGTCCATGGTCAGAGAAGGAGTGAGAGCGACGGCGAATGTATGGCTAGAATGAGTGAGGGTCTAGGAAGCCAGTTCCTGTATGCCAAATGCCGCCGTGCTGTGTAGTGAATGAGCGTATACTCGAGCTGTAGAGCATGCAAGTCTTTCTGAAAACCCGGGTATCGACTTTGATATACATTGGGCTTTAGATCTGTGATCGGGCTTGGCACATAGTAGGTGGTGGAAGAGATGGCCGCCCGGTACAGCTGCCGACTCCATGCCAAACTCCACTGGCGACAAGCCTGCATAGCCTGTTCGGTAAGCGGACCAAGTAGTCGACCTTTTTGGCGACGTTGAGCCAGTCTGTGACTTAGCTTCCAAACATCCGAGTGCGCCTGACGAGTGCAGAACCCCGACCTGACTCGCCATGGTGAATGCACTTGGAGGCAGCTGTGCATGTTTCGACAGCCGGATCGGCAGGGGTGCGTCCTGCATGCTTACAGGTACCGTGCAAGCATCGATGACGATCGAAGCTTATTCACAGCAGGAAATCGGACTTGATGCATAGTATTGGGGCTGATACTCGCCAGTGCGCGATCGGTTACAGGGGTCAGATGTACATGTCCGTAGCGACACCATGTTGCTGGCCTGATGCCGAAGATCTCCCCCCAATCGTGGAATACCAAAGGCAAAGATACCAGGAGTAGGGACAATCAGGTCAAGGTACAAACGAGACTATGTTACGCTGTCGGGTGTCAAGTTAAAGTCCTAGTGCAGATGATAACTCGTGTGTTCTTGATGGCCCCACTCGTTCTGTTTTGGAAGTGGCGGCTGTGATACCCCTGTAACCGCGAGCCTACCGTTATCTTTGTAAGTCGAAACCCACATGGGGTGAGGCTCGAGTGCTGTGTATGATGGTATTGCTACAGTCGCCCAGTAGTTAGCTTAGCATGATCTTGTAGAGTGGTGGGGCCTGCCCGGGTGTGAATGTCAGGGCTAGGGTGTTATGCAGGCGAGATGTCATGCCCGATCCAGGCTGACTGAGAAACGCTGCGACCTTACTGATGACCTGCTCTGCAACCGGGTGCTGGACACAAAAGCGCCTTCCCACTTGTTTGATATGAAACGCGGACGTCCGTCCAAACAATTCCGGCAAGATTGTACCCGCCATAGTTGAAGTAGGGGAACGAGAGCCTGGTGCGTGATGAAGCTGTTATTCCGGCCGGATTACTTCATAGAATGGCTTCGTAGCCGGCCCTGACATCAATCGTATTGTTTGAAGTTGTCGGTCTGCGATTCAGCCATCGTTCGTGATGTTGATGGCTAGATGCGTGACCCGCCACAAGCTTCCGGCGACGTCTTCGCCTGTGAGAGCGGGAGTGAAAGTAGTTTTGATCGATTCATACTGAGTTCAGACTGTATCTTTTCGCAACGACAGCCTCGCGATCTATGTGGTTGTAGTAAAACCAAAGCAGCGGAATTTTCCCCCTGCATCTAAGGTCGCAGGCGCAGCAGGTTTCCGCAGAACACCACACTCGTCTCGTTTCCGGACAATGAACAGCACTGTGGAGAGGCTCCTGAGAAGATGCACTGCCTGGAAGCCACTTCGCCGGTGTCGAACGGGGTTCGGGGTTACTCTTCGGTGACCGCGTGGGCCGCGTTTCTCAACGCAAGTGAGGAAGTTCTGCCACTGTATCGCATGGCAACAGCAGAGACAAAGTTAAAGTAAAGACCGGAAAAATAGCTCAGAGGCATCATGAATTTATCAACGATACAGACAAGTGGTGAGCGACGTGATGGGGCTGAGCGCGTGCAGCGCGTTGTCTAGCGCGTCTCGCCTAATTGCGTCAGGGCTGCACCTTCTATCCATCACACTGAGCTTGCGTCATCGATCAGTTTCCGTTTTTGCTTCTCTCTTGGGCCGTGACATCCATAGACGGTGCTTTGTTTGTTTTGGAAGTATGAGTGTACCTGCCGTGTCCAACCTGGACCCAACCATCTTTTTGGCTGAGGGGGATCATCCTGAAAAGTCGGCAAATCCTCCGGATCTGTTGATCTTGAACCAGCCTATCACCGACTTCGCTACATTCTCACGGCTATGGAAGCATACCAACTATCGTATTTGCGCTGATGGCGGCGCGAATCGATTGCACGATATGTTCAAGGGCCACCTCGAAGAACAGAAAGCTCGCTATGTAAGGATTCAGCTCACATATGTTGAAGACACATGAGATTGACGTGCTTAGCTTCCTAGTATCATACACGGTGATCTCGACTCCCTGCGCGACGATGTACGTGCGTACTACGAGTCGCACGGTGTCGAGGTACTACGAGACGGCGACCAGTACAGCACAGACTTTGGGAAGACGATGTCGAAGATCTCAGCGCGAGACACCGCAGCGTCACAGAAAGACGTGCTGATCCTGGGTACTCTGGCAGGGCGAGTGGACCAAGGCCTAGGACTTTTGCACGAGATGATTAGAGAAGAGACAAAGCATCCGAATCTGCGCCTGTGGTTGTTCTCTGAGTCGAGCCTCTCGATCATCCTCAGGAGCCGACGAGCGGTAATTCGCAACCTTATATCAAGCGGTCTGTTCACAGAGAACCTGGGTCTTGTGCCGGTCTATGGCCCAGCCACTATCAGCACAGCCGGACTGGAGTGGGATGTGAAGGACTGGTTCACGCAGATAGGCGGCCAAGTCAGCACGAGCAACCATGTCAAGGCCGACACAATTGAAGTCGAGACGGACGGACCGATACTCTTCACGATCGAGCGCGCGCCGCTGGACTGCTTATCGTAACGTTAGTCGCGTTCATCTGCATGGCGTATCTAAGACTGTCAACGAGCGGTTCCTGCAGCCGCGCCCAACTACAACGGCGCATCGCCGATACACGCGATATGCATCTACAGGGTCAAAATTTATTTCGAGGCTAAAGCACCGTTCGACCGTTGCTCGTAATCACAAATTACGAGCTGGCCAGGTCTACCGGGGACGACTAGTCGCTATCTCGACCCTCTGTACAGGCATGGGGCATCAGAAGGTTGCCATGGGGAAAGTTCTGCTATCTGATCGGCATCTGCAGTCATCTCAACATTCGCCCAGTCAGCTCAGCAGCATCGTGGCTTGTCGCAAAATGAAAGCGATTCCTGAGCATTGACGTTTTTCGATATTACGGGAGTCCGTGCTTGCAGCTTGACAGGCCGGGTAGGTGTTGCAATCAATAATCGTGGATTGGCGGGTCTTCTCCGGACGGGCGCTTCTGCGCTGGACCTGCAACTCTAAACAACAAAAGCAGTGAGCTACAGGGGCGGCGTTGCTGTCGCTCAACGCCACCATTTCACCATCGAATTGACGATGTGGCAACAATGGTCTCTCACGATGCAATGCCCTGAGCATGTTCACGAACGTTTCTAGATGCTCGGCACAGTAGCCTCGGACTCGCGCATGCATTCAGCAAGCTCGTGCTGTATCATGCTACGCGAGCATGGACTCATTTCAACTACGCTTGATGCGGCTGCAGTGTACCTTCTCGTGAAAGTGAAGGGGACGCTGATTGGCTGGCCGAAGCACGTTTACCCGTTACTCGGGTTTACTATCAACACGAGCTACACTCTTCTCCTCCGTGGGCCATGAACCCAACAAAAGCGCGCTGCTCGCTGCCTTGTTTCTACGTTCACTTCGCTCGCTACCCCCAAAGCTAATGGAATAATTTCCCTTCACTCGCTCAATCAGTCACACCTGCGCGCCTGCAGAAACACTACGACAATCGCTCCCTTCCCGTGTTACCCCAGTTCACACCCTGTCCAAGCTTTCCAACCACCAGCGCCTCCGTGGGACGACGCTGGACACCACATCTCGCACCGACTAATTCGCGCCATTGCAATAGCGTCGACTTAGCAGCGCAGAGGTTGCTTGGAGACAAGAACGACTATCGTCTATCGCGAGGCGTGGAAGTTCAGGGCTGTTGTGGGGAAGAAAAGGGCCGAAGCTCAGGAATGAACGGGTGGTAACGATGATCCCACCACAAAAGGTCGTGTCGCGCCCCGCGTCGCGAGGGTCGCTGGCACGAGAAGCAGGGGATATTGAGCAGGCAGGGCGTTCGAGCACCAATCTGAATGCTGGAAGAGTTGTATCATCGTTGCGTCCCTTGAACACAGAAGCAGCGTACCCTCATTCTACGGACCCTTCTCCAATGCACGCGACTGTGCCCGACGATGTCACGCGTTCGTCCTCTGGATCGACAGCCTCAAGGCCGTTGTCCGACGCGCAACAACAGCCAAGCTTGCGCTCACCGTCATGGTCACCTT
Source organism: Didymella glomerata (assembly GCA_030271015.1). Lineage (NCBI taxonomy): Eukaryota > Fungi > Ascomycota > Dothideomycetes > Pleosporales > Didymellaceae > Didymella > Didymella glomerata. The sequence continues at coordinate 1,119,294 of JAJOHN010000008.1, forward strand.
CATTGAAGCTTGCGAGATCGTCTGCCAACAGTGAGGGAACGGTCGAATCGAAAGAGTCAAAGGTGTCAAACTCGAACAAGGATCTAGTCACATCTGCAGTACAGCCCGCAGATGGGCTCGACGTACCGCCGCAACGACGGCCACAACCCAGGCCTTCGAATCGACAGCCACTCAGTATGCGGCATAAGAGCTCGCAAGATCTTGCGGCGCTCAATGGTCGCCTGCCTGGCAGTTCACTGACGATGCAGGATCTGGGCAGCGACTATACACGGTACTTCAACCCCTACTTTGCCGGCGCAAGAAGCGCATCTTCGGAGAAGCTTGTGTCACGATCAGCGCCAACATCTGGCACGACTACACCGATGGCTACGGTCTACCCCTTGAACCCGTTCCTCACCCCAAACCTAACCCCGACAGCATCGACGACCAAGATCAACATTCTGTACGACTCGGAGAAGAACGCTTCACTTATCGATGATCGACTTGTAGCACCGTATGACGAGAAGGGTACGGCGACATGGCCGCTGATAGGCGACGAGGCTGAGCCAGACGACGACATGCACATGCCCCAACCTGACGACGACATCAAATTCAAGACGCCGTTCAAGGTGCACTTCTCGAAAGAGAACATAGCTTCCACACTGGGCTTGTTCATGATGATCATTGGGCTTGCTATGGTCTTCTTTGGTCTCCCTGTTCTGTCAGCATTGGGTCTCATCAATTACAACTCGATGTATTCGACACCGCTTGACCAGATGTCGCACTATCCCAAACCAGAGCCATGGGCCACAGTGAACAACAAGGAATACCCGTTACTCCAGAACGTGCGACATGGCTTGATCGATCGCGATACACCCAAGAGCGCTATGACGAAGAAGGGTCAATTCGGGGATGAATACGAGCTGGTATTCAGCGACGAGTTCAACGACAATAACCGCACATTTTATGAGGGTGACGATCCATATTTCTTTGCCCCTGATATCTGGTACGGTGCTACGAGAGATCTGGAGTGGTATGATCCGGACGCAGTGACTACATGGGATGGTACACTGGAGCTGCGACTGGACCAATTCCCAAACCACGGTCTCAACTTCCGGTCCGGTATGCTCAACAGCTGGAACCATCTCTGCTTCAAGGGTGGCATCTTCGAAGTATCCGTCTCCTTGCCTGGTCCCGCTGGTGTACCTGGCATGTGGCCTGGTGCATGGACGATGGGTAACCTAGGAAGGCCAGGCTATCTTGCGACTACTGACGGCATGTGGCCGTACACCTACCAGGCCTGCGACGTTGGCATCACACCTAACCAGTCATCGTCTGATGGGTTATCCAATCTCCCCGGGCAACGGCTCAACTCCTGCACCTGCAAAGGTGAAGACCACCCAACACCTGGCACAGGCCGTGGAGCCCCCGAGATCGACATCATCGAAGTTGGCGCAACCTATCCGCCACATAACATGCCGATCGCTACGCAGTCCTTCCAAGTCGCACCTTTCGACGTCTATTGGTACCCGAACTACAACTTCACCGCATTCCCCGACTACAGTCAGAGTTGGTATAACGGCTACACTGGCGGTCCCTACCAACAAGCCATCTCGGCAACCACCAATCTGAATCCAGATTGGTTCGATGGTCAGGCCTACCAGCGCTACTCTTTTGAGTATGTCCCCGGCGAGGGCAAAGGTTCATACATCAGTTGGCAAGTCGGCGACCAAATGATGTTCATGATGGACGGACGAGCTATCGGTCCCAACGGTAACGTTCAAGCGCGCCAAGTCTCTGAGGAACCCATGAGTATCATTCTCAATCTTGGCATCAGTAATTCGTGGACTTGGATTGATTGGGAGCATATGAAGTTCCCTGCTGTAATGAGGGTGGACTATATCCGTTGGTACCAGAAGAAGGACGAAGAGAAATTGGTCACGTGTGATCCGCCAGGCTTTGAGACAACAAAGTACATCAGGGAGCATATCAATGCTTATACCAACCCAAATTTCACTGTAAGCCGAAAATGTTGATTAGGTCGGAGACATGGGCTAACGCGTTGCAGCATTGGGACGAGACAGGCCACAAGTGGCCCAAGCATAAGCTTAACAGCGATTGCAACGCAAAGTAGGCGCACGATAGGTCGATACGGTCTACATGACATGATTGGTGAATTTTAGCGGGCGCAAGTGGAGGACTGTAGATGGATGGCTATACATGATGATGGTGCCGTGGCGTTTGAGAAAAGAGCAAGGGCGTTCAGCGACGCGCTTTCGGCGTAGGAAGCAGCATGTTTACGGATGCATGACGTAGTGCGTATGAGTGATCTACAAGTAGTCTTAACACATAATCAACGAATCAGTTGCGCCCTACTCGGAAGCTCAGCAGGACTGCTGGACAAGCATCTGGGAGGTCGACAGTCTCTCCCGGCCACGAACTCTGCGCGCGACAAGTGCTCATGAGATGTACTAGGACTTGCGAGGGCTTGGTCTGGCCTGCAAACCTTTAAGAGAGTAAACTGCTTCAAGGACTGGGACAATCAGCTGCCTTGTGTGGTCTGATTGCTCAGCGGAGGAGGAGGGAACCTGGTTGGTGAAGGGAATGCCAAAAGAACAAGCTTTTGCAAGAGAGGTATGCGGAAGAACCAGGGGCAGTAGTAGGAAGGATCCACGGGGAGCTTGCTCACACGCCTGCTCATCTTTTTCGCCAAAGTCAAACAACGATATCCAGCTCTCTGAAACGCACGCGTAAATCAACGCTCCTGCTCTGTCTACCAGCTTCCTAACGAACTCCATCTGCACATCGCAGCTTACCTGCACGACAGCGACCTTCTGAATTATGCCTACTGCAGCTAAAAAACGATGTTCCTTGCATCTCGACTCCAGCCACGTCGTTGCACGAAGTCGAAATTCACTGTACGTCTCCGGAGAAACCACCAAAGACGATTGTTGTCGTTATGTGGAGTCAGTCCTGCGCACATGGCACGATGCAGCCATCACTCGATCTTCCATCATGTTGGTCTCTTTGCAAAGTCACGACTACTTGAGACTCAACCGGATGACGAGCGGCCATGTGCGGTTGTAAAAGGGCGTTTACGTGTTTGTGAACACAGAAACTACAGCATCGAGGGGCTTTGGAGGAAATAGTCCTTCGAAAAGATCGGCTCACGTCCTCTGTTGTGCGATTGGCACGTTGATAGGGAAGAGGGCAGCCTGGGACCGCACGTACAGAGGATTGGAAGGGCGACGTCCGCTCAGCGATCATCACAACCAGCTATGTCGTGTCCCGCGTCCTTTACTATCGAGCGGTCGAGTCAAAAACTGTCCAGCAGGATCTGAAATTGCTCAACAAACACATATGCCCGCACCTAAACTATTCAGATGATGCTGTAATTACCAGTCTGTTTGGCAAGAAGAAGACACACCATGGTGATCCAGGGGTGATTGTGCGCAGTCGTGAGGCCGTTGATATTGTCGCCTGCTGCTGATGTTGTGCTGCCGAGTACACTTTGCTTCGCCGCGAGGGAGGAGGCAGCTTGCTGCTCACTGTGCGGGGGGAAGTTCGCGGCTTGGACGGCTGGGGAGGGAACTGCGAGGTTACTCTAGTACATCTAGAAGACGGTGGTGAGTTACATTGTAAGGACTGTGGCACGTGGCGTTGCGCCGAATACCTCAATATGCTCTTGCCATATAGTTACTATAATAGCTATGATAGCTATAACAGCTTGCTATTCAGCCTGAACAGTAGCCGTACTTGGTCTTGAACGCGCGACAGGGAGAACGGGCATTTGAGCAGGGGGATAACCCAGCCATATGCTGATAGAGGCCGCTGTATGGTGCATGGCTCGGAATCCATATTGCTCCAATCCATGATCAGTCCATGACTTGAAATCTTCGTAAGACACTCATATAATGACATGCCCGATCACGACGTGCGAACAAGGGACCACAAGGCACGACGGCAAAGACACCTGACTGTTGTACTTGCTCAATACTCGACATTAATAGATCTTTGAGTACTGGGAGTCTATGTGACCCGGCATGGGTGGAGACGCCTCATGAACTGACCACACCCAAGCCAGCAAGAGGGTGGACAAACCTGGTGAGACCGTGATATGAAAATACCCTGCCTGGATACGGCATGAGACCTTCCCGTATCAAAATCTAATATATACGTACAGTCTGCATTCCAGGCGAGATGCACTTGGCAGGTAGGAACCCTGTGCCGATGCGTTCGTAAACCGTGTTTCCACCTTTACTGACGACGGGAGCAACGATGAGAACACAATGCCTTTGCTCATTGGCTGATGCTTTGCCTCTAGCTTTACCCAAAACCACGCACAAAGATCGTCGTGGTAACATCTGCAAAGGGTTGTCGAATGTAAGTTCGATTTCCTTCTGCGTCGCTGCTCCCAAGTCGTAGTCTCGGGCAGATGCAACTAGCGCCATATTCACAACATCTGCCCCGGCAGGCTCGGTAGTCGCGTCTTGCGGCCAAGGCGATTCAATGTCTTCCCAAGCATAGACCCCGTAGCCAACGTCGAGGTAATCGATGCCGCCAGTATGTGCCATCCAAGACCAGGATGGAACTTTCGAGTGAGCACGGTCCGCCGGGAACTCGATGCGCGTCATGCAATTGGTGTCCGCGCCGCGTCTCCAGAGCAGAGTGCGACGGAGTAGACCCCGCGTCTCCCCTTCGTCAAGTATACCGAAGCCTCCTTTGACTCTGATGGTCTTGATAAGTCTTTGCTGCAAGCCACCAATGGCAATCGGGCGGTCGTATGGCTTCGAAAGTCCAAGCCTCGAGTACTGCTTGTACAGCCCTTGAATGCGCAGGATTTTCTCACCCTGTGAGGCTTTGTACAGGAAGTTTGGGAACTCGGGATCACCCAGAAATGCTGCAAAGGTACTATTGTGCCAGTTAGCAATCGCTCAGGTCAGCTGCGGTCACCATGTACTCACTTCGCCATCTTTGTTGAAGTTTCACACCGCACATCGTCGCTACATTCGAAGTAGGTCTGATGCTCTGTGAAGAAGATGGTTCGTCGCGCGAGAGCATGCTCCTGCAACACCCATCCACGACCGCTAAGATCGCCGTCAAGGACATGAGCTTTGAAGTTATCAATCGTCTCACAGATGTAAACTGGAGCACTACTCTTGCTGCCATTTGATAGACCAATATAATCCCTCGTTCTGCGCGGCTTCAAGAACCCGGAAAAGTGATCAGTAGCGCAGCTAGCGGCAATCACACAGTAGGCACCGCTGTAAACATCTTCCATGCGCTCCGCTTCTGTTTGAAAATCACCGTCAGGACCTTGTATGACACAAAGGGAGTCAACCCAGAGGTATCGGTGTCCCAAGGCCCGTGTGACCGTCACTGCGTCCCTGAATGTAGCTGGTAGCTTGTCGAGATCCATACCGTTGAGGTGTTGCCGGAGATTCTCACGCGTTGTCGAGTAATTGTTCATACCCCACTTGTGGGACAGAGCGATCCATTCGCAAACATCGTCCGGCCTCGTCTCCCATAGTCGAACTCTGTTCTCATCTGCAAAACCAACATCGAGCAACCGGGTAGGGACCCTGGTGATGGCGGCGCCGACCCCGCCATTTGTTCGGTTGGGAGGCTTACAAGCATGCTCCCTGTCACATTCGCTGATCCAGTGTCGTACTATCCCGAGATGTGTAGGACCGCCTGCAACTGGAAGCTCCACAAATCCTATCTGATAATCATTGGACACAGGGACCTCAAACTCAGGATTGCCGACGATCGAAAGCATGGCGTCGTGATTGCCTTCCATCTTGAGAAAGGCTCCTTCGCGGTGAAATTGGATCGTCAACATTCTATTGCCACCATTGCTTTGACACACTCGCCAAAGCAGGGCGCACATGTCGCACAGACCAGCTTCGGCACTGGCGCCCAGATTCTTAATGTGATAGGGTTTCGATACGAATCCTGGGTACTTCAGCTCAGTGCGGAAGATGTTGCAGCGTTCGCATATCTTCTCGGAAACGCGACACTGAGCCAAACTGAGCATCTCATCTTGTCTGAGGTTGGCAAATAGCTTTGAGGCGAAGTCGTTGTCTAGACGTAGCCTCCAGCGATTTTCATCCAATTCCGGAGGGGCGTAATCAACCTGTCGTTTCGTAATTCAGCGGCCGGTCATGAGCAGGTGAAGAGAGACAACTTACCGCTTCCTGAGCACCGAGCGTGGCGTCGACCGTCTGCGATGCAAGTGACGAGGTAGAGCCCGCAAGTCCTATAGGCATCCGTAATTGATCCTGATGCGCATCCCAGTAGCCCATCATGTCGTCCTCACTGACAATCTGGTCAATGCTCTCTCGGAACGCTGAAGCAAGGCAGCGTTCTGGACCGCTTGTACTGGGCTCCTGGGGCACTGGGATCCGCTCGAGCTCCGCTTGCGTTTCAGGGTCCGCTGGAGTGATAGAGAATGTTGGTAGATCTGTCACTGTATCTTGGTCCGATACGTTCAAGGCATGCATCGCGGGTGTGATGATGTGTAAGTCGTTCTGACCAAAAAAGGGTGCTAGAAAAGAATCCGCACGGGGGCGCTCAGTGCCGGTGCCCGGCGTCATGGTACCTAGACGTCGGGGCAATTTCACGACCAGCAGGTTATCTCTAACGATCTCAAGAAGATCTCCGATGGCCGTACAGCCGACTTGACATGCAGGCTCCTGCGCTATGTGTTCCATCCAGCGAACAGCAGCAGGGTGTACCCGGGCAACCTTACGACCATTTTCGATGCTGACTTGATAGAAAGTTTCGCCGTCCACATCGCGATTGAACGTCGTGAGGCCGTCTAAGCCATAAAGAAGCCAGACGGTAAGCTCCAGAGTGATACAGCCCATGGCCCAAATATCGTACAGGCGAGAGCGACGCTTCGTTGTCTGGCCAAGGTACTGTGCAGCGACTCCAGTGACTACTTCTGGGGCTTCGTATCGACGAGTGCCAAATCTGGTAGTGGTCTTGCTGAACTGCACTTCAGTAGCTTGGTCTTTGCCGTGATATTTAGCTTCACCCCAGTCTCCGATCTTGAGCGTACCTAAAACCGTGTCAAGGTCATCTTTGAAGACTAGGATGTTCTCGGGTTTCAAGTCGCCGTGACGATAGGATGCTTGAGTTCTGTTAAGATTATGGGCAGCCTCCAGTGCGGAAGCTAGGCCCAGTATCTGTTTCAGAGCATCCTTAACCAGTGAGCTAGTCAAATCTGGAGACGATGTCTTTCTCCAGAGGTCGCGCAAGTTGCCACTGTTGGCCCATTCGAACATCAGGTAATGTTCTTCGGCGCTGTTGTCCTTCCGTCGACGAAAGGCTGTGATGAAACGCACTATATGATCTTGATTCAACTCGTTCATCATGCGCAATGCTTTTACTTCTTTCTCCCAATGCTCGGCGACTTCTTGAGTGTCTTTCGTGGGTTTAATCTCTTTGACAGCGAAATGCGTATCTTTCTCCAGCTTCTAATACGTGTCAATACAATTATCTCCCATAGTCACAGCATACATACCGGTCTCACATGAGCTCGATGAACGAGAAATTGCGACACTTCGCCGAATGCGCCTTGGCCAGCAACGTGCGGCATTGCAACCACCGGAAGGATCTGTGCTTTCTCGATGTCGTGGCTATGGATGGACGTAGAGAATACAGGAGCGAAGAATCTCCATTGCGCGTCAAAGAAGTCGTTACGCCATGATTTTGTCCAGTCCGGTTTCTCATTTACGATGGGCAGGTCTTTGTCGCCGAGTTTCTTCTTCATGAACCATTTCATAGCTTTGTGAGAGTTGATCTTGGCGAACGTAGCAACAGCGAAAGCCTTTCTTGCATGGCCGAAGATGTAATCAACGAGATGAGTGTATTTGTCGCCTCTCTCCGATTGCAAGCACCCCCTAATCACCGACTTTTTGTGAATGAGCTTCTCGACCTCTCCTTCGGGTACAAATTCGTGCGGGGTTCTGTCGAATGCACTCCTGACTGAGACGTCTCGCAGCGCGTCCCTTAGCCGGCCTGCTTTCTTGCACGATATCGTATCAGGATAATCCTCGATGTCTGACGAGATGTATCCATCTTCCGAAAATTGACTGTCGCTGTCGGAGGACGAGTTCTCACTGCCACTGTCAGTCATGGCGATTGCTGCGTTTGCGTTGATCAAACAGAGATCTGATTTGTTAAAGGTTTGAAAAGAAAAAATGGCCGGCGACGGATGTACCCTGGGCTGAGCTATAGGCGGGCACCTTCAACATACATACGAGTCAATCTTATAACAGCCCGGTAAGCCTCAGCACAGCCTCTGAGACTGAGCGTGCCTTCTGCCTGCTTACCATCTGCTTCGAGAGCGGCTAGGCACCGAGATACGTATCAGGCGACTGCCGTGACCTGCAGCTTGAGGAAGGTGGAGGACCTCAAGCCACACGCGATGCGCGCGCTGGGGCTGTTTCAATGAGGCTGTGGGAGAGTGCTAGTTGGTGCTTAGAGAACGAATGATGCTGCCTACAAGGTTCATCAAACTTCAGCTGCGCCATAATCCTCTCGCATAGATCATGCATGCACCCTCGCCGGGAGCATTGCCCTGGCGAGGTCAAGCGCAATCGCACAAAAATTGTGACCAAACGATACACATTCGAGTTGGCAATGACCACCAACTCGCGCACAACGTATGCTTGTTACATGATGGAGCGAAATCGTGGTGATCGTGGAATTCGAAAGTTTCGAACAGAATTGTTGAGGGCACAGAGCACGTGAGGGACCGGAACGGCAGGGGCCGAAACGGAATTGCCGTGTGGGTCATCTTTTCGACGCGACTAAATTTGCAACCTAGCAAACACCTTCCTTCGTTCGTTCTGTGGCGCCCTCGATGCCGTATTGGAGGCGCGACCGTATCTTCCACTCGCGGCATCAACCCAAAGTCCAGACCGCGGACAACATGAGAAAGCCTGTCCCAGGTGAACCTTATTCAATAAGCGACAGATGCCCTCCGTAGATCCTGAAGTTCCTCCTGAACAGAGGTCAGCGACATTTGCAGCGACTTGTCATGATCCTACCGGGGAGAGATGCCCAGTAGCTTGGATGCTGTAGACGTTGTGCATCATCTGAAGTCGAGGGGTCAGTAAGGTTCACATTAAAGGTGGTCAGCGGGTAGCGCACATGCACCTTGAAATCCGAGCCAAACTTGTCTTTCAGTTTGTTCACCAGCCTTGTGGGATCGATGTCTACGACACCAATATCTTGGACCTGTTTTTGACCTCCGAACCAATGAGTGGGAATGCCGCTTGCATTTCGTCGGTGCACTCCAGTGGTCGGATCTATCCTGCTCTTTCTCCCCCTGAACAGCTTGAACAAACGGAGCATGGCAGCAAGATCGACGTACGTTCCGATCTAGCGCGCACAAATTTGGCTGGTTTTGTCTTCTGGAAGAGATGTTACGTTAAGTCTACTGCAACAGTGAGCTGAACAGAGCAAGATAAAGACCTTCTTCAGATGCTGTGTGAAGACAAGCCACAAGCTTGGCTGACCAATGGCAATCAGTCAGTCCACACCATCTCCCGTCAAGGGCTGAGATCATCCCTGAGACCGGGAGGCGAGCTGATCACCCCCATGTCGTCCGAATGTGACGGACCTGGGAAGGCGATAGATTGCCTTCCCGACCTCAGAAGCCACGCATGCAGCTCTCGCATTTCTGCGCCTGGTCAAGTCGGACTCAGTTCCTTCAAGCCAGTCAATCTAAGAGTCTAGCAGATATGTTCGCTTGCGCAGCTCAGCCTCGTGCATCTTCTGGCCCCCACACCAAAACACATGGCTTGCAGGGACGGGTTACCATGTTGGAGCCGTTTATCAACGTGCCCCCGCCGATTTGTTGCAGTGTATCTGCCTGAGGCTATTGCATTGGCTTACCTTGTTTTTTTCTTTGACGCGAATCTCCCATGTTCACGCCCCGTCAGGGTAATTGGTACTAAATCGCTATCGAAGACGCTTGGAGGTTGGGGCGCAGCGATTTCTCCTGCGCACAGCCTGGTGCCAATGCTCAGCCATGAAAGGACAGGTAGTGAGAGTCCGTCAACCTCACTGCGCTCCAACTGTATGCGCCAATGAGCTAAAATCATTCGTGAGCGTGGAGACATGCCAGTCCTGACGTGCTTCAGGCATACTACAGCGCTCAAACCTAAGACCGTTTGAGGCCCTCAACACACCCAACAACCCTGGATCGCCGGTTTCGATAGCTTTCTCGGACCGATTCCGTCAAAGATCAGGCTCTACCGCGAGTCGTACTATTGAGGCATTACCATACACACCCACAATTACTACCAACGGCGCATCTCGAAGTGCACGGGCCGATTCTGTTCTTACTAAGCCCCCTGGGATCGTGCGATATCTTGCGGAATCGAAGAGGACAAGATGGAAGGTCAAACGGGCTGCTCAGAAGCATCGTTCGCCTAATGATCTGCATAAGCAATTTCTGCCCAGTGCAGACATTTCCCAGCTAGTTGGACGGCGTGCGGTATGTCTAGAGTTATTCAAGGCTACAAACAAGGTGTCAGGCATCCGGAATCCAGAAAGCTACGAAAAGATCCTTGCAATTCTGTATCTTATGAAACAGCCTGAGCTACTGACGGTTTTTGTCGACAACGGCGCCTGCGATGCTCATTTACCCTTCGATTACCAAGAGATCAAAGAGGATGATAGAAGGCTGGTCCTCAGAAGCCGAAATGCACCCAACCCAAGAACCGTACACTTGAGCGAAGAGGCAAATGTGCGAGAGTTTGCAGCTTTACAATGGTGCGTCCTCGCGCATGTCTTCGCGTTGCCTTTTGAAATGGATGTACCGCATTATCAGCTTGGAGAGAGCGTCATTCTGCCGTTCAAGAAGCTTCGCCGAGTCTCTTATGGAGGCTGTTCAGGAACAGTCTACAAAGCGAAGATACATCCCGACTATCATTCGTGGAACGAAGTTTCCGTATGTTTCCAGCGAACTGCAAGGCCGAGAGGTTTGACGAGGCCTCAAACGCTGACATCAGACAGGCTCCCAACTCAAGCAACATCATATCAAAGTCTGGATCGCAGAAGAAGCGGTGCAATGTCTTTGCAATTAAGGTATTGCATTCTGGAGAACCGGCAATATTCCCACAGGAGATCCGCATTTTGGAAAAGTTTCAAAAGGAGTCTCATCACCATAAACACATCGTGGATCTTTTGGCAACTTTCGAACAATATGGGATGTATCATCTCGTGTTTCCCTGGGCGAAGTTCAATCTGTTCCAATATTGGGAGGACCATCCCAGCCCAGAGAAAAGTGTCGATGCAGCTGATTGGCTGATGAAACAATGTCACGGACTTGTAGAGGCTCTACACAATATTCATCGATACAAAACACGATCCGGTGGGATTCTTCTCCAAATGTCAACAGAGACACGAGACTCTAATCGCGCCAATACCCTCGATGATAACGACGGGCCACAGCTCAATAAATGGTTCTTTGGCCGCCATGGAGATCTCAAACCGGAAAACATCCTGTGGTATCCCATCGAAGGTTCCCGGTATGGCATTCTCAAGATCGCCGACTTTGGAAGCACGCGATTCAGTGAAGAGAAGACAAAATATGGCATAGTGCCGAATTCGATGACATACCAATCCCCCGAGTTCAATCTGAGAGGTCGCTTTGGCATTGCGTGCGACATCTGGGCTCTTGGGTGTGTCTACCTGCTGTTCGCTACCTGGTACTTCGGCGGTATGAAAGCAATCGACAAATTTGGCAAGGACCGATTACAACCTGACCAGACTCTTGATATGAATGTGGATATGTTCTTTACACTAGATGATAGCGAGCAACCGCCCAAGGCTTTCGTGAAGCTTGCGGTCCAGAAGGTAAGTTCAGTGACTATGCAACGAAGACTGGTGACTGATTGTCACAGAAAATCCTTGATCTACGAGCACTTCTCGCAAATTCGCCAAAGATCAGAGTGCAGTTTACGGCACTGATCAACTTGTTGGAAAATGACATGCTCGTCGTGAATCACGAGGACGAAGATAGGAATCCCACGGAAGATACTATGAAGGGATTTTCTGAATATCCTACCGGCATCAGACTAGAGCACTCGTTGTCCCCATCGAGCCAGAGCCGAACACGCAAGAGCTGTGGTCATGTCATGCGAGCGCTCGGCGATTATTGTCGTCCAAGTGGCGAACAAACTCGGCAATCGACCTTCAACACACCTTGAGGCGAGGTCGAGATCGATCCTTTGACATGACAAGAACAGCTGTACCACCAGAAAGACTCCTTGAAGCCGAAGAATTATTGACTCTCTATATGAAGAGCACGTAGTTGCTCTGTATCATTATCGTGTAAGGAGCACCAGGCGAATGTGTTGTAAAGCTTAGAAGACCAACGAAGAGCCTTCATCAAACTGTGATAATCATAATGCAGTCCTTAAGCCTTGCTCAACAGCGGGATCATCTGATGCAGTGCCATGTTCCTCGATACAGGGACCTTTCTCCACGGCTTGTGTGCCTTTTCTTGCGCCCATTGCATCGGCTTCATCCTTTTCGCGCGCTTAATGGCACGCTCTTCATTGTTTCATCTTGCCCCTGGCCAGCCTCGAAGCCCATATGCTGTCAACAGCGAGAATGACAAAGAACGAAAAAACAAGACTGCCTCCGAACACCAAACTATGGTAGGTCCACGCGTCTCTAGCGTTGGGGTCAATGACTTGGCACACAATGGCCCACGGTAACACGTAGAAGATGTTGGAAGCCAGCGACTGGTAAAGATACCATTTGGGCCGGGTCGATACGAGTATCGCAGCGAGCTGCGTCGAGACGCCATACAGAACGTAGCACCAGTCGATCGTCCGCCACATGCGCGCTGCAATCTTCGATACCTCATCTGAGCCGGAGAGGTAGCGAGCAAATGATCGTGCTCCGAAAAACGACATCAACAGGCAAAGTGGCATCTCAAAGGCGAGGACGATGCTGACGGAATAGATTGCCCAACGGGTGATGCACCACATCTCGTGTTGATTAGCCGGGGTTGCACCGAAGTACCAAGGTCTTCGATACCAGCGCGGACGTAGCCCCAAGAATGGCCAACAAACGTTAGCGTGGTGGCCTCGAGGGCAGATATTGGGACCATGACCAGACCCCATCGGATCGAGGAGAATACACCCCATGCCGTTGCATAGTGGCTACCAAGACCAACAATTCCGTGCACTAGCCAAAGGTAGAGCGCGTTGCGGATGGCAGACTCGACGAAAAAGATGAAGCCAGGCAGAGAAAGTGTGTGTAGTGCGGCCAGCGACGGGTTGAAGCTGGCTCTAGACGCGTCTTGGTGGATGGCGGACCGTTTGCTGTAGCTCGTTGTACAGAAGAAGTAAGCCAGGCCCGCAAAAGCTGAAGTCAAATTGCAAGCAAGTGAAATGCCGGCTTGCATGTTGACGGTGGGTGTGATACCACGAACGTGGAACTTTGAAATGACGATCAAGTCCAAGATGATGTTGACGGCGAACTTGATCGAACTGATGACGAGTGGTACGTCTGGCTTGTCAAGTGCACGTGTGAAGGTATTCACTGCGTACTCGACAGCGGAGCCGAAAGCCGAGAATGCAGATATGCGAACATAAGTCACGCTTACTTCGCGCACCTCGGATGGAACGAATCCCTTCGCGAACGCGGAAGCACCGCCGACGAAACCAAGACTCATAATGAATCCTAAGACCCACTGAAACAGGATTAGAGTATGGCTGAGCTGAACTCTTTCGTGAATAGTGCGGCTGGTTTTGTCACCAATGATTAGGTACGATGCTCGCGGCAGTCGTTCATTTAAAACTTCGGCAACGACGCCAATGTATGTGTAGACATCAGTGATCACTACCATAGACGAGTCTATGTTGGCAATCCCGAGTTTCGAGAGCGTGCCATACAGAGCTGGCAAGATGAAGGCGCACAAGTTGAAGAGCAAGGCTCCAGTATACCTTTTCCTACCTCAGTATCCTCATCGCAACAACGAATAAATCACTTGCGTATGGCGATCCATCGAAGGTTTTAGATCTGTGGATACTCGTGAGTCGAGCGGAATGTCCGATCCATAGTCTCCGGTGTGCTGAGTGTCATGTTGATTGTCCAAGCAGTCGTTTGAGGGCACAGCCTGCAGCGTGTCATTCGCTTTTGCCGGAAGCATCTTGTAGAGGCGATGCGAAGGTCGCGGAGTGATGCGCGCAAGATGCGATGAAGGAGTCATTGTGATTGTGTTTGCGACGCGAAGGCCACCCTATCACGCAAGCTTGGCGGGCCATGTTTGTTGGGGTGAGGTACGCGAAAGGAGGGGAAGGCGGCAGGGACTGCTGGAGCTCAAGTCGCGACGAAGGCCGGCTTGTCCATGAGCGGCATGCGCAACCGTTGGAATGGAGCGATAAATTGCTGAGCAACATCGATGATTGAGAGTTGAAGATGTTGAGCGCCGGTGTTGTCGATCCCAAGCCACCTTGTGCGCTCAGAGGTGGAAGGGCGCGTACAGTCTCAAGATCTCAGGAAACTTGAGAACAGGGGAACAGCTTCGCGATGGCCAGCGAGCACTCAAGCCGCCGCGCGGCGGCAAGAGCCCGATGCAGCTGCTTGAGATTCGCGAGCTGGCAGCATCTCGGCATAAGCAACTGTCGCCTCTCAATTAGACAGCGCTTACAAGTTAACGTACTTCCCGGGCGAGTGGCTGGCCCGAGCGAGTGACCAGATTTTGCTAAGACCCTACTAAACTTCACACAACTTGCACTGTCTTAACACAAGACAGCTTAAAAAATCTTAAAAGGAGCTAATATAACGCAGGTTAAGGGCGAATAGAACACTAGACTAAACAGAATACTTTTGCCAAGACTATACTAAAACTCTACCTATTATAGCCTGTAATACTATACTTTAGCCCTATATAGGGCAAAATAAGCTATAATCTTACTTAGAAACTACTTCTACTTTATTCTTATATATTTATATATTATGCCTACCCTCTCTATACTATCTATAGTATTATTAGCATAGTTTACCCTCTTTAGTATATACCTGCTTCTTCTACTTCTTTCTATTACTACGCGCCCTAAACTCTACTAGAGCTATTAACTACTAGCTTTCCTTAACTATAAGAGACTCTCCCCTTTAGATTTACTTTCTTTTATATAATTTTTGCTCTATAGTAGTGTTGAAGTCGTACCTAGACGAAGTCTAATATTGTACTAGTTCTATTAGGTCTCGAGGATGAGTTTAGTCTCTAGAACAGTAGGGTGAGTTGCGTCTAGACAAAGTCTAATATAACAGCTTAGGGTGACCAAGGTCTAAGCAATACGCAATATAGCTAGTTATAGTTAAGGTAAGATTCTAAGAAGTAACTTAATTAACAAAGTTAAACACAAACTATAAGGGTTGTATTCCTATATACTATATACTATATACTAATAGTAGGAGAGTGCTTGTTAATAAGCAACTAGAGTTAGTCTAATAAGAGATGCCTTAGTACTTATAGATAAGCGAAACTATACTATACTTATTAACAAGCTATTATGTGTGTTATGCTTGTTAACAAGCAGTTATATAATGCAACCTAGTAGTTGCTTCTCTACTTGCAGTAGGTAAGTCTAAGGTCTAGTTAGTAGTTACTTATTACTATGCTATTCCTATGCATAAAGATTATAACACTATCCTCCCTCCTTCTAAGGTTTGTCCTTAAACTACATAATCTAATCTTAGAATTATATATAATCTGTTGCCCCTATATTTAGTAACCTATAAGTTAAGATGTCTTCTTATGCCTGTAACATCTACCTTGCTTTAGAAATCTGTTAAGCTAATATACCTGCTAAAGTTCCTTACAATTGTTATTTCTTCAAAGGCTACAAGTATTACATTATGCTAGAGGGTTCTAGTTGTCTAAAGTGCTTAGAGTGCATAAAGGCAGAGAAGCCTTGCGTAAACATGTCCTAGGCCTTGCTAGATAAAACTTGCAAGGAGTACAAGAAGAAAGTTAAAGAGGACAAAACTTTGCTAGCAACTATAATTATATAGTTATTATAAAATAAGAAAATCCTAAAATAGGCAAATAATTACGTGCAGCAAATCGTGCTGTGTATAGTAAATAAGATAGTTTAGGCTAGAAAGCTAGACGTTGCTAAGGAAATAGATTACCCTACAGTATTAATTAGGATTTGTGCTTCTCCTATAACATAGGGCGCGCTTAGTCTTATTAAAGAGTTAGTTGCGAATTATAGTACTTGCGTACTAATTGGCAGTAGTTTATAAGGTAGGTTACTAGTTCCTATATGTTCTCTAAGTTAGGGTACCCTAACTATTTAACTAGGTATTAGATTCCTTGTCCCTTTTTTTAATATGTTATTATTTTTTTAACTTCCTATTTGTCCTAGCTATCTGCCTAGTAGTAGAAGTCTTGCTAGATTGGCGTTCTAGGGTTGGCTAGTTCTAATAGCGAGATGTAGAACACAAAGTAGATCTTTGCATCCTTAGGCAGCACAAGTTAATAGTTAACTAGGCTGATTTGTTAAGAAATAAAAAATAGTCTAACCTTAACCTTGTCTAGTTTTTTTATTAGTTGCTATGTGCGTAGGTTTTTTATAAGGAGATATACTTTATCCCCCTCCTTTAGTAGAGGTGCCGTTTTTTATTTCTTGTTAATATAAGAAATACTCCTTTACTAAGCTTTAGCAATATTATTAAGTAATTTCTAGTATACTTCCTTTAGTGCTTTAACTAAGGTAATTGCTAATTCTGTTTAGATAGTGCTATCTAATAACTTTATAAAGAGATTTAGCTATCTGCTGTAGTTTGCAAAGAACAGCAAATAGCCTGTTGCTTCTAAAAGCTTGTTGTTATATGCAATTTGTGCTATAGGCAGTAGTAAAACCTACCTAATATAAGGGTATATAGAGGATACTAAATTGCAGCAAGATAGGCTTAGTATTAGGGTTTGCCTCTTTTTAAGCAAAACAGTTTAGTAGTCTCTACCTAATATAAGGGCGTGTAGAGGACACTAAATTGCAGCAAGATAGGCTTAGCGTTAGGGTTTGCCCCTACCTAATACAAGGGCGCATAGAGGACACTAAATTACAGCAAAATAGGCTTAGCGTTAGGGTTTGCCTCTTTTTAAGCAAAACAGTTTGGTAGTCCTATATATTACCCTAACACTACTAAATTGCAACTATTTTACGCTTGGATTAAGAAACGTTTTATACAAACTTAATTTTTACGTACTCTATATAGTAATGCTAAAAGTTTTGTTAGTAAGTTTAGCAAAACGTAGTGCTATTAGGGTAAGTAGAGTTAGAGTTTCTATATAATAGAGCTAGTATAGGACAGCTAAGCAATAATACCCTATTAGGCAAACAATATAAGTAACAGCAAAAGCAACACTTTAAACCCCTACAAGTAGCCCTAACAGCTTACGCTTAGTAACTATAACAACGTATTCTGCTTTCTTAAAGACTTTGGCGTTATAGTTTGCAAGCAGCACTATATAGCTATTATTAGTCTTAATACGTATTTTTGCAAATATTATACAGCATCTACTATACTATAGTAACAGATACTTAAGCGCTTTAGTTAATTTAAGACTATTACTCTAAGTACAATTAAGCCCCTAGACAAGCCTGCGCAGCTAATAGAAGAACTAGGAAAGCTACTTAATAGGGCGTAGTATAAGACGTGCAGCTAGATTACTATTAGCAAAGATAAGATGCGTAGGCACTGCAAAAAAAATTACTAGCAAGCGTAGATAGGAGAGAAAAGCTTTCTATATAAGACTATAAAAGTACAGAGCTTCTTCTGCACTAGAGGGCTGCAAAAATACTTTATTATTAGTTTAGTAGATGCTGTAGATCCTAAAAACGCTAGTGTTAAGGCTGCAATTAAAGCACAGCTTATTAAGTACAAAGTAATACAACAAGAAGTTAAGGAAGAGCTATAAACGCTAGAAGATGCTATAAAAATAGATAAGACTAGCTAGTTTAAGCAGATAGGCTAGTTAGAGTTTTTTAAGGATTAAAATCTCGTTTATCTAGCCTATTAAGCCTAGGCTCCTAATTAAGGCAAACATAAGCTTAAGCTAGCTGCTTAGCTAATAGAGGGACTAATTAAGAGAAGTGTTAAGAAGTTAGCTACACTTCTGCAAGAACTTAGGCGCTAGCTGTAGAGCGCAAAGCAGAGCAAGATTAACATATAGCTATTAGGGCAACTGCAGAACTTAGAGAGTTAGGCTATATATATAAGCTATATAGTTAGGTTTGTCTACTTCTATCTACAGGTGCTAGGAGACAAAGAGCAGCAAATTATGCATTTCTAATAGCAGCAAGACACAGCAGCTCTATTAGAGAGCAGTATAGCATTAAGCAGCAAGGAAAGCAGCAAAGAGAATAGCAAAGATAATAAGAATAAAGGCAGTAGAGCTAATAATAATAGCCTATAGCCCTAGCGCAGGACACGTAGTTAATAGGCGCTAGATCTAATAAAGAACGCGCGCAAGCTCTTTATATAGACAGTTAAGCAGAAATTATATAGGATTAGGTTATAGGACGCGCTAGATAGCAATAATAGAGGCGCTTAGATAGAGGCGCTTCTAGCGTCTATTAGCTTGTTTATCTTTATAACGTACTACTCTATAGCGCTGTCTACTAGTTTAATTTAGTTTCTTATAGTGCTTAGGATTAATATAGACATAGACTGCTTGCAGACTGTAAAGAACTACTTATATATACTAGTAGGGATAGTATACTGCGTGTAGGTGCTTGCTCTAGAAAAGCTACCCCTAGGAGGGCAGCGCAACACATAGACAGAACAAGACTATAATTATTTTCTAGCAGCACAGTATAAGCATCTAGTAGATAGTACGTTCAGCTTAATAAGTAAGATAATTAGCATGCTAGCGTATAGCAAATATATTAGACTAATAGCTAGCAACTTAGGCAACGCATACTAGTTAGAGGACAAGCAGACGTTCTATCTAAATAGCTAACTAATTGTTATTAGCTGCTTCTGCAAGATAGCGCAGGACTTATTGGCTAAAACAAAGCAGATGCTATAGGAGCTGTGCTAGGCAGATAGCAAGAAAGAGCAGGTTACTATTAATTTAAAGCAAGTAGTTAATAACATTACGTTTATAAAACAACGCACGTTGTTTATTAACACTCTAGGCAACAAACTATAAGGCAGGCTAGCTTAGATGCTTAGAAGAGCAATAACTATAGCAGGCAGGCTATAATTAAAGCATACTAATAGGCAGTAGAGCGTTAAGGCAGTGCAGCAGTATATGCAATAGATAGATTGCTTCTTAGAACTGCTGCTCTGCAGCGTGTACGTTATATTAGAACAGCCTAGGCATAGGTTAGAGATTATAACAATTTAGTACTGCAATAGCATACTGCAGGACTATAATATCTTTATTATAGACAGGTAGGTAATAATAGTAGTCTGCTATTATAAGTTATAGTTATAGTAGAATAAGCTAAAGATTGTGCTGCGCTTCTTCCTACTATAGCTAGGGCAGGTAATAGCAGTATACTTAGTCTATATATAGCTATTCTATAAGTATCTAACGCTGTAGGTACTAGGTAGTAGCTACAGCAACTATATATAGCATAATGCGTAGGGCGCGTAGGACACTAGCTAGCTTATAAAGGTGTTAAAGCGCAAGACAGGGAAGAGGCTAGGCGTAGTACTATATATACTAGAGTACTAGCACACAGTAGTAGGTATTAGGCAAGTTAAAGTTGGGTAATAGGCGTTAGGGGTTTAGGGCTTAGGGTTAGGGTTAGGAGTTAGGGTTAAGGGTTTAGGGTTAGGGTTTTGGTTCGGGTTCAATACCTAGGGTTAGGGGTAGGGTTAGGGTTTGGGTTAGGGTTAGGGTTTAGGGGTAGGGTTAAGGAGTTTAGGTACCTACCCTACAAACACTAACCCTAACCCTAACCCTAGTACCCTAACCCTAAACCTAACCCTATACCCTAACCCCGTCTCCCTGGTGGTGGGTGGTCCCCCTCTATGAGAGGTTGCACCACTAACCCTAACCCTAACCCTAACCCTAACCCTATCCCTAACCCTAAAACCACTATAACCCTAAGGAGTTTAGGGCGCGTAGTAATAGAAAGAAGGCAAAGAAGCAGGTACGCGCTAATGGGGCTAAGCTAACCTAAAGGCGCTGCAGATAGTATAACAAGACTAGACATAACGCGCAAAGGTGAAAGAATAATATAGAAGTAGTCTCTAAGTAATATTATAGGTTATTCTGCTCTGCGCATCGCTAAAGTAGGCTAATAGAGGCTATAGTAGAGTAAGGTTTAGTAGAGGCTTGGCAAAAGTAAGCGACTGGGCTGTTAAGCGACTTGCCTGTTGGGTACGTTATTTAGTACACTATCAAAGCTGTTGCATTATGTTTGTACAGTGAATAGTTGCTTCAAGCGATTATAGGCTTTCAATAGGGTAATTTCGCGTCACGTCAATAGTACTATGACTTTCCTAGGCGTATTGCATGAAAACATCTACCGCGACCCGGTGACTAGTGTTGCTCTTAATGCTGGTGTACATCGACAAGCCCAAGACGTGAGAAGGTGAGATCCACAAGTCTTGGAATGGTAGTTACAATGCCCACAAATATTGCAACTCTGAAATCGACTTTGCTGTCCGCCACCCGATAACGCGTTGAAAGTACCTAAGATACTCGACACATGCGTCCTGCTCTAGTTTGTCTATAATGTACGCTCCGCAGACAGCCAAGATGTGACCTCCCTGAAAGAGTGCATTTGGACAGTGTGAGTTACTCTTTCCGTAGCCAATAATAATTCGGATATGTCTGCGAACCGCGGCATCATCTTTGATGCGTTGTCGCGCACCAGAAAGTCCGGGCTGAGCATATGGCGAGTAAAGAATGAGCAGTATTTCGCAAAGATGCCAAAACTGCAAGCCAACAGCAACAACGCCATGCGCAGTTGGCAGATACGGCCACGATCCTGTGAACTCCATTCCAATGTCACGGTCATGCTGGAATATGGACCGAAAGAATTTTGGCCGAGTTTCCGCCCACTCATCCACCTCTTCTTTTAGCCGTGTCCATTGATCTTCAGTCAACTCGTGTTCTCCAACCTCTGTCAGCGCTTGCTGCAGGATTCTGGCGAAAATGTAGATGATTCGATTTGCCCACGACTCGTTATCTTTTGGCGCTGAATCAAACGCCTTGGAGAAGCGGTAGTTTGAAAGATCAAGGTCCAACGGCTGTTGCTTGACAAGCGAGACCGTCAGATGTTGCCGCAAAGAGATCCAACTGGCTGCTTCTCGTAGCCCACCATCAGCGGCGAACGAACAGATAGAGTTTAACACCCTGGCGGAGCCCAGATGGTGACACTGATCGTCTGTCTCGCTCATTTCTTCATGAAGGCGGAGAAGAATCACCTATATCATCAGCAATCATTTGAACCATTATACGCAAGGCCGGTGGGTACTTCATTCTTGCTCGTACTCTCAACGTATAATGGGCGAGGAGATTACTTACCGTAACCAGAAAATCCTCGTTCCATTGTGCCAACGGATCTTCTAATGCCACGATCAACTCTTCGAGAGCATCATCTATATACTGTCGCGAGAGATCGTCTTCCATCTGTCCCAGCAGCCACATGTGTTGCGCTGCCAGGCCAAGGACAGCACAGAGCATTGCGCGGCAGTGCATTGCGCGTTCAGGTACCACCACCTCGAAGTTTCGGCCAGAGTCACATATATCGACCCAGGGAGTACAATGTACGATGAAATGGTGCAACATTCGAGCCTCAATCTCGTTGTCGAGTGGCCATTGCTGAGCATTTGAGAGGATGGAAGGGAGCGAATTCCATTCGAGTGCAATGGATTCATCGACATCGACCGATGGCAATGCATCTGATACAGTGTGAAACTGTGTCGTTATGGTCGTCTCTCCGTCTGAAGTACTATCGTAGATCTGCACCTGGAAGTTAGCGCTGTTTCAGGGAGCAGGCAATGCAGGGTCAGGATCTGAACCACGTGGTGCGTCCGATGCCCATACCTCTCGAGCCCCTTTTCCTTTCTCCGGCACAAAGTCCGGAATAGTTGGGTTAAGGTCAATCTCCTCTCCCTCCCAAGGTAGCTGCAACTTTGGCTCGCTTAGACCATTCTTGGTCTCGGGGCGTACAAAGAACACTTTTGAATGTACGTCAATGATCGTACAGAGTATTCAGGGGTTTTCAAAGCGCATCACGGGTCGTCAGCTTACAGGACTCGGGAATTTTCACCCACTCTTGGTCCACAGCAAACTCTAAGGATAACTGAGCGTCGCCGACACCTCGCGTGTTAATTGCGGTGACGGGGCGAAAGCGCACAAGGTCCACCAGAACGCACGGGCGGCCGTGTTTTGTGCAGTACCTGCACTTCCCCGAGTTCAACATTATGCCTGCGACACCTTAGCCGCATGCACATCCTTACTTCCTCTCAAGGATCTTACATTTCGTATGTCGCGATCGGCAGTTCGTACTGGAATGGTTCAGTCAAGGCATGCTGCCACAGAGGGTACGTCGGCTCAACTCACCACCCGCGATGGGCCATGTCAGGCAATTATGGAATTGTATTGTTCGACCCAAGAAGGAAATGGAGGTGACGAAGGCCTTCGGGTCTTGCACTTATGTCGGCCCTACCCAACAACGACCTCGACGACGGAAATGGGTTGCCGGTGTCGAAGTGGAAATATCTTGCGGCTACCCGAACCAATCAAATGAATAACAGGAAGGCGAGATGCTCCCCGACTTTCGAGGGCGCTTTCCGCATCGATCAGTAGCGTCGCGGCCACTTTCCTTACGATTGAGAATCGCCTAGCGCCTCCGCAGATGCACGGCGTTGCCAGTTTCTCGCTTGTAACCCCGCACCCCACAGCGCATCTCCAGATGCTTCTCTAGATGCTTTCTCGATCTGGACTACGCCACATTAATTTCGTGGGGTAAGACCTTTGGCCTTTCACTGCAACTTCTGAACTATAAAAGCACTGTCTTGCATCCCTGAATCGATATCTGCTCATCATCAGAGTACCGCATCTGCTTCTACATATTACATTTCGACCCTGAATAAACGCATCGATTTGAGAAGCATCATGGAGCAGGAGAAAACTATGGAGAAGTCTGCCAACCATGTCGAACACATGGAGGATCTTTCTTACAGCGAGATCGTCCACACAAAGGCTGCACTCGAACATGACACCATCGAAGACACTACTCCAGGAGCGTTCGTATGGATCTGCGCAGCTGCCACAGCTATCGGTGGAATGCTTTTTGGTTACGATACTGGTGTCATCAGCGGAGTTCTTGTTGTCATTGGATCCGATCTTGACAATAAGCCCCTCACAGACAGCGAGAAAGAGTTGATCACCACGCTGGTTGCAGCGGGTGCCTTTGTTGGAGCTATTATCGCCGGTATCTGTGCAGACAAATTTGGCCGCAAGCCTGCAATTTGGTTCGCAGCTGTCCTCTTCACTATTGGAGCCATCATCCAGGCTGCCTCGTACACCATTATTCAGATGTCATTCGGTAGATTCTTGATCGGACTTGGAGTGGGCTCTGCTTCCATGGTAAGTATAGCTTCAGGCGGCTTGAGATTGACACCAGACTAACCCATCACTAGATTATACCTGTCTACATTGCTGAGATATCCCCAGCGCGCTTCCGCGGACGTATGATTTCTGTCGACATGATCTTCCTTGGTACCGGTTCTGTCCTTGCATATGCTTTCAATGCTGCATTCCAGAGTGTACCTCACGGCTGGAGATACATGGTTGGCCTGGGAGCATTGCCATCCATTTTGCTCGGTGTATTCCTTTTCTGGTGCCCGGAGTCACCTCGCCAGCTCATGTACAGCAACAAAAAGGAGGAATGCATCGCAGTCATCCGTCAAATTTACCCAAACGCTACCGAGGAGCAAGTCATGGCCAAAATCTGTTCGATCGAGAATGGCGTCGCCCAGGCCAAAGCTCTTGAAGAGGAAATGACCGTCGTCAAAACGGCGAAAACTTTGTTTTTCATACGATCGAACCTCCGATCCGCTATCACCGCGTGTGGACTGATGTTCTTCCAGCAGTTCTGTGGATTCAACACATTGATGTACTACTCTAGCACACTTTTCGACATTGTCGGGTTCTCGAACCCGATCGCGGTCGGCACTGTGGTTGCTGGCGTCAATTGGATCTTCACCGTTCTCTCGATCTTCCTGATTGACCGCGTCGGCCGCCGAAGGCTACTCCTTTGGACTATGTGGGGTATGCCTGTTTGCCTTGTCCTGGCAGCTGTTGTTTTCAACTGGATCCCCCTCGACACCAAGACTTTGAAGTTGACCAACGACGAGATTGGATGGCCGGCATACATCGTTTTAGTTGCCATGATCTTATTTGTTGCCTTTTACGCTGCCGGCCTGGGATGTGTCCCCTGGCAAGCGAACGAGTTCCTCGCAATGGAAGTAAGGAGTATGGGAACCATGCTCATGAACATGTTTGTCTGGGGACCCAACATTGTGGTATCCTCCACGTTCCTGACGATGATGAAAGGCATCACACCTTCGGGAACTTTTGGCTTCTATGCGGCTTTGTGCGTTGCAGGCTGGATTTTTGTCTTCTTCTGTTTCCCAGAAGCTAGTAACATGAGCTTGGAAGAGGTTCGAGCCGTTTTCCAGCATGGATTCGGCGTCCAATATGCCGAGGAGTGGCGCAAACAACGCAAGGCGATTGAAAAATTGCAGGATCAGCCCACTGCATGAGCCAACACGAGCATCAATGAAGGGTGTTTCCATGGATGGATGTAGATAGAGGCGATGGCCTATTACAACAGTAGTCTGAGGTAGTTCGGCAGCAGCAGCTTGTTTGCACTTGTTCATATTATGTCAGCAAATACGAATCCTTTATTCCACCTCAGTACTATATCACTACAGCGTACGAGTGGATACCTTTCGAGTTTGGATCTTGGGACAATGGTTTCACTCCAACAGCATATGTCGGTAGCTTGCCTGACCAGGATGGCTTTGCTAGCGAGTGTGTTGTAGGGCTCGATCGCGCAAGGTGTGTTCCTTACACTCTCTTTCCATCACTTTTTCTCCTTCTCGTCTTTAGCGAGGCTGAGCTGACAAACAAAGCTTCGTGTTAGGTACAGCTGCTGCAGCGTGGAACTACTGGTGGCTTTCAGTAAGCTCCAACGGCACGCGCGGCCAGTTTTCGAAGCGTGAATCCATCGGACTTGAAGCTCGCTCCCATCGCTACCAGCTGAATCGTCGCGACAGCCCTTTTGGCATGAATGTATTCCAAGGAGTTCACAGCGCATTCAACGAGACTTTCAATCTGTCTATACCACAAGTTGCCAATCCTTCCATACCTGCGGCATTCTCGCCCCAAAAGAATCTCACGCTCACGGACAACTCGGAAGCCCTGCAGTCCCTCCCGCTGTGGTCGCTCATACAGCCGGAGCGTAAGTCCGACTTCATAGTCGCATGGGATGACGATGCAGACGATGCGCCCTACAAATGGAACAATGGATCAAACTTGTACTTCACATAAGTATACGCGAAGCAAGCTGGACTCCCGTTTCCCACAGTCCCGCCCCCGACAACTTTCTTGGCTCGCAACTATACTCTCAGGCCTACATTCTTCGGTTGTAACACAAGTCTGACAACTACGAGGGACAATGAGAGCCCCATAGTCCTTTATCTGACAAATGCCCCCTACAGCTGGTATAGCAATTTCACACGGGGTGATCCCTTGATGTCGCGAACAAGTTTCGAGGGCGTACTGGTCAACAGTTTTGATATCGTCACTCAAGGAAATGGCACCTTAGATACTGAGTGGCCGGCCTGTGTTGCATGTGCAACGATCGACAGGAGCCTTGCACGAGTTGAAATGAGCCAAAGCGATCAGTGTGAACAATGCTTTTCTAAGTATTGCTGGGATGGAGTCGAGGCTGAAGATAACTCTGCTGTAACAGGTGAGCAACGTGTCTTCGATCCAAGCTTCGTTTTCAACTCTACCTACGGGTTCGAGGACTGGTCTAAGACGTACCCGTTGCTCAAGTAAACGTGTGCGCAAAGGGAGATTGGATATCGAACATTTACGCGACTATGGCGTTGATTACAGTTCTGTAGAAGTAGTCGCATCCGTTATGAACATCTTGATCACACCTGCGGTGTTACCTTATTTCGGATTTTGTCAAAGGACGAGTTTATGCCTGGCCATTTTACTGATGAAATGCCAGAGCTTCTCGGCACTGATCTTCAGTAAGTGCCTTTACCAAACTTCTATCGAAACCAAACAACCCTCACGTCTTGCTCACCCTCTGTCAAGTGGGTCCGGGGCCCGCGAGATTGAATTTGGTTCAAGTCCCAAGCAAATAGCGCCTGTTGGGGTTATAACTCACCTGACGACATGCGTATCTAATTTCTCGACAGCAGTGGCCACAGTACCTGGCGCCTCCTAGCGCTTATCTGCACTACGCTTGCGTCGTGTGCCTGTGTTAATGTTTATTTCTGCTACACGCTAGTTAATATGCGTTTTACGGATCACTTAATTCAGAGATTGCCTTGCTTAATCCTACTCCGAGTTGTCCCTTCTCCGCTCTAGAGAGCAATCGCTCCCTATATCATCGATCCTTTGGTGCAAATGATGTCAGTGCAGGTGAGCATCGTTCTGGGGGACGACAGCAACATTCGTATTCCCGTCCGTACAGGCACGCTGTTGGTATCGTGACTGTCTGACTCAGACCAGACAGATTAGTGTATGACTACGGGAACACAGCCATGGCACAAGAGAGCATTGGAGCGCTAGATAGAAATATGTCGTTGCGATGCCACACGTCTTCATTCCTGTCGGTGGCGCAAGACAGGAGTTTGAAGATCGCAGTGATACTCCCCGAAAGACCCCAAAAGGACGATGCATAGTCAATCTGGCATAGGTGGCAGAAAAGCCCCGCATGAATGATGCTCATGATTCGCCTATCGCTGGAAAGCCGAGGAGGGCGGTGCTCGTACGCGTCAGCAAGACTTGGCCAATCATAGAGCATTACGAATATCCATTCGTCTGCACAATTCAATATGTAAAGTATGGCCTTTTGGGCATGTCAAGCATTACATTGTCGTGATCCTGTGTAACGCAAGTTAAGACGTGACGTGGGTCGCGTGTCGACGAAGATAACATGGTACACGTGCATGACTTTAGCTTCCGTTGTTGATTGTTCTAATTGTACCCCTTTTTACTTGTCGATTGATCGATTGCTGCCAGATATAGCTCCTGGGGGTAGAGAAATCGTTGGTTTCCGTCTCTAGGACGTGGCCAAATATAGCTCTCTTGAAAGCGGTACAATCCCTTGCAGATCCATTGGAGATCCACTGATTGTTATCACTTCGTGCTTGCGAGGTTGTGATATCGTAATCCGAAGCGCACCACAATCTGTCTAAGCAAACGATCGAATTATTCAAGTTCGAAGACCCGTACCATTCCTTTTTTGGTTGAACGACGTCCAGGCTTGAGCACCGTGTCAGCACTTGCCACGCTAGGCTAAGAACACTGCTGCCAAAAACAACATCCTCCGCATTAGAACACTGAAAGGGAATATGCACTAGATCGCAATAACAAGAGTCCCAATAAAACAGATCGCAGCCATGTTTATCTCGCAGGACTTCCCCAAGGACTCTTCGCGCGTTGTTTCTGCGATTCTAAGTACAGGTCCTCACATCTCGGCCTCACCGCATCAGCCCCTTCCGATACATCAAGAGTAACTTGAGGACTCTTCTGCAAAGCTGAACTGTTGCCCTGAGACAAATGTTTCACTATCTTTTGTTCGATTTGCTCTGCTGTCCTACAGGTCCCTTCTCCCGTCATGCCATTCATCCTGGGTACCCTCCAATCTTCCATCCAATCGTCTATCGAGAACCGCAAAAGCTATAACGGTCTAACGAAAGGCAGGCCAACAAGACAGATCCCATCGGTGACAGGATCCTTGGACGCGCCTAGCGATAGCGACGTCCGATCTGCAAGCTTCGACCATCAACAATAGCAGATGCGGACTCCCTTGCGACAACACCGTTCTGGATCCAACACTCCATTCACCTTCCAGCAAGCATCTTTTTCGTCTCATGAAGTCTTACATGAGCAGGAGTTTAACTACATGTTGCCACAACAGCCTCAAAGGCAAAGCACCGGTGTGATTCGGAGTACCGACGCAGCCCTCCATGGTAGTCCTCTCACACCTGGCGTACTTCAAGATTTTTGTGAGCCGGATACTAGCCCTTTGCAAAGTGCAGAGCCTGGCGTAAAGAGATCCAGTCACCGACAGACTCGCGATGTCGCGACCGCTTCACCTTTACCTTGCCGCTCGCTGCCGTCACGGTCAAGCTACAATCCAAATTCTCCCTTACACATAGATTCCTCTATGTCCAGTCGCTGGGAGTTTCGCCCTATCATCCTACCACAAACCGGTTACATAAGAGGTTAGCAGAGACCTTCAGGGTTATGGGATATCAAGCACCGAATTTCTGCAGATCGTTGATGAGATCAATATTGCCAATGTCCCTAACCCGGAGAATCAGCTATTCCAAAAGGTTGCAAGTGTCGCTGGGTGGTTCGTGTAAGTCAAACCGTAAGCAGCAAGTCAGCGAACCATGTCCCGCTAATTGAACAACTCAGCCCTGGTTTTGGTGCATTGGGTGTCGTGGCTGGTCAACTTGGTGTTGGCGTGGCTTCTGCATACGGACAGAAGACTGGGCTTTCACGTGTCCTCGCCAAGGCCAACCTGAAGATTCTTGTTCCTAGAGGACTGGAGATCTGGTAAGTTCAATTGTGATAGTCCCATGCCTCTGGTGCGATTGAATTGCTGTGTCACAACTACAGGAGTAACCTGGCCCTAGGATAGGTACAACTCAAGACGTGGATGAACACCTTGGACATCCAGTCGGAAACGCCGGAGCTGCTTCGGCAAATTTTACCTCGCCTTGGGAGCTTGTTCGGACATATGGTGGACAAGTTGCTCCTATGACTGAAGTGTCAGAAGACCCGAAGAGGCAAGGCAGGACGGACCCGATAGCTCTGCTCGGCCATCGGATGAACAACAGCAAAAGCAAGGAAAAGTTCAAGGAAGCTCAGAAACAACTCGAGGAAGGGAATGCAGAGCAGATGGATCAACTCAAGAATAAACTGAAGTGGGTGGGTATGCTCCGATTTCTCTGTACAGTCCGTACCACTAATTTTGTACACTAGGTCATTGTCACCCAAGCCTCATCCCAGATCATCGAGGCATGGCATGAATCGCTTCAAGATCAAAGTAGAAAGAGTGACTAGAATATTGTATTTCGGAACTTATTCGCTATCGGCAGCTAACATAGACGCATATTCAGAGTTAACAGTACACATATAAGCTCATCGTCGTATCAAGAAATCCACTCGTCCCGATTCTGTAAACGTATTTGCCAAATCAACTATTAGAAAAGACCACCAAGTCTATGTCAATCTACACACCATTAGATCCTATGTTACTCCCATGCCATCAACACATGCGGGCAAACTTCGCAGGTTCTATTCTGCGCTGCGCGTATAGCTAGCTTTAGGCTACTGTGCCCAGCCTATAGCCGCGTAGTCTTCGTTAAAGGAGGATGCTCCGAGGACTCGGCATGGGGATCGTCGTAGAGCGAGCGGCATCCATAGAAGAGCATAGCCGCAGCTAGAGTGCGACCAGCAGCCATCTCCGCTGCGCGCTCTTGCACGAGACCATGAAACGGGGCGAGACCTAGGTCTACAGTCAGTACACGAGCAAGAGAGGCGGTTCAGCGTGAGTAGGACGTCCTACCAGTCCCTGCAGCGATCATAATGCGCGGGACATCGTCGGCCGGCTCTGGCAGTCAAAAATCTTCGGCACATCGCTCGATATTGACGAACGCCTCGGCACAGACAGCTAGCAAGTAGAGGTACACTGACGCCATTCTAGTAGTCTTGCTGTTTCACGAGGGCGGCCGATGCTCGGCAGAGAATGTCACCGTAGCACGGCTGTGATACCACAAGGGCGAGGGGAGTGAAAGTGAAGACAAAGCCTGCCGGCCAACTCCACGGGAGCGATGCGGTTCGGTTGGTGCACCCGATCTCCGGTATGAAATGCCTTCTTCCTCAACAAGTTTCCGCGCGCACACCGTGTAGTCGAGGAAGGCACGAGGTCCGTGGAAGATGCTGTGCGGCTGTCCACCTCACTCCACTGTATCGCTTCCACATGAGTGCCTGGACTCGAGTGAATCGGCACCCTCTACGTCCGTGGCCACATGCCACAGGCGCATTTTGCAGCTGGACTTTGTCAACCGCGATCGTCTGGTCTGTCGGCCCAGTCACTTGCAGATCGCCTCGAAGTTGCCTGCACCTTGTGCTCTTCTAGTTGCATCCTGGAGGCGTATAACGCTGCGATAGCTCTTGGTGCGCTCTGAGTCGCATCCCTAGGGCGCATGGAGTTGCAAGACTTCATCGACCGATGAATTCGCCCCGCCCTTTTGGGCACTTTTCCGTTAAGTGCGCTGCCTGTGGCGGTGAGTCGAAGGAGAAGACCCTCATAGTCAACCCTGCGCTTCACTTCAAGACGCCCCCCAAAAAACATTCCCCGCCTGTTCCTGAGCGCTCCGCTGCTTGGCTTCGCAGCAAATACTAGCCAGAATCTTCCTATAGCTGCTCTTTTCTTGCGCATGCGGACTCAACATCCAATGTGACATTGCTGTACAACGTCTACTCGAACAAAGAAATTTGCGCACTCACTTCACACTGAAAGGCCCTGGCACATCGCTCGCACTTCAAATTGTGCCGATCACCCATCCCCCAGTGACATTCTCCTCCCTTCCTTTGCACACCACTGGGAAAAGCTCACTGATATCCCACCATGCCACTGCTCACCACCCTCGCCACCACAGCCTTCCTCGTAACCCTGGGCAGCATTCTCTACCCCCAGATCCACGCCGCTCATCACGAACAAATCATTGGAGACATCGAGCGGCAAGTAAATCACTTTTTTTCGGCTAGATGCCATAGAGTGGTGATCGTAGAGCCTTCAAGTGGTGACGGCATCTGGAGTGCAAGCGTGTATTGGACGGTGGACGAGGAGGAGAAGGTTGTGCAGGTGTTTGCGACCACGGAGGCAGAGGCGCTGATCCGGTTGAGGAGGATTGTGAGGCGGGCGTGCAGACTTGCGAGGCTTGATGGGGATTGGACGGTGAGCTTTAGAGGCTCGGTTGCGTAGGTTGTGAAGGATTTGATCGGCGCACAAAATTACCCCAAAGCAAAGACTTCTGGTTCTTTTAGTCGAGTGTGACCAGGTAGTTTGAACTCGTGTCGCGAACTTTCTTTCGAGTTTGGACGATAATCAATACTCACGATGAGTGGGCGGAGTGGCGATTACGGATTGCGCGCTGCGTCGATCACTGAACCGTGGCGGCAGCTTGATGCGCTAGCGTCCTGTTCAGATACACATTCTGCCTAAGTCTACGCCTTTCGCTGTCAACGAAACCATCCTTATTGAACATGACGTACGGGCAATATACTCCGCAGCTGATCTCTCGGGCTTTGTGAACCCAGTGTAGGCTTCAATATTACATGCGTCAATGACTAGTCAGCTGCCATCCACTACGTGTGATGCGGCATATTGAAAGGCTGTGAAAAGCCCAGTCTGTCAACTGTATCATTATCGTACAAATCTAAGTTGCCCAGCTCGATGGCCTTCGCGCCCCTGGGTCAAAACTCTGCTAGTGTATAGCTTCTTCTTCCGTATTAGACCTGGTCTATGCCTGGCAAATGCTCTGAGTATGCCTTCCTCTCCACTACACATTCGAACCAAGCGTCCCTCGAGCAGCGGTACCGATGGTAGAGACTCAAAATGTTGCAACGTCCCTGACAGTGCGGTACACCAGCACGGCGTACTGTGTGTATCGCTCTTCTGTGGCGCCATCTGGCATTTCCACCCGTGTCTAGTCTGGAGCATTCGATCGTGTCCTCGTCTCCCTGTATCTTTCTTCCCTCCTCTCTTGCTGTATTGGATGGCCTCCCAGAGCGTCATGCCCCTCATCCCTACTTCTTCACCTGAACGGCACCTCAAACTCGGTGGAGTCCATGCCCCAGATGTCAATCCACTTGACGCTCTCCCTACTCACCCTCTCAATCTGCCTCACCGGGCCCGCTCTTCTCGCATTCATGCTATTCTCCTGTCCCTTAGGAATTTCCGGACTGCCTTTCGGCGGATAGATAACTTTGCCGAGCTTATACACCAACCTATCTCCCATACCAAAGTATCTAACGTTCTTGTACTCTGGCCTCCACATTTCTGTTCCAATCGCAAACGTGTGCATATCCTCAGTTGCATCGACTTTGTCTGCGAGCTCGGAGCCGGGCCGGATCAGGACGCGAATTGCCCAGAGCTTTGGAACGAGGCTCATGATCTGGCGCAGCGATTCGAGAGGTGGTACCCCGCAGCTGAAGCCCAGCTGCTCCAGGTTGGGCAGCGTCTGGCAGATCTTGTAGAGTGCGTCGTCGCTGAGCTGCCAGAGGTCTGAGAGCAGGAGGTGGCGCAGGCCGCGGTGGTTCGACTGGATCACAGCAAGAAAGTCGCCGCCGATGCCGCGACATTGATGCTCGCTGATGGTAGGCGTACCTGCTGCGCTAGTGTGGCCGTTAGTCACGTTGGGCGTTGCCACTGAAGGAGTGGTTGGTGTGGCTACGGTGCTGTCTGAAGACGACTTCGGTGTCCCTTTTGCCCGCTTGTTGCTGACGATGTACATGCGCTCGAGGCCCTGAAACTGTCGCAGCATACGCACGCCCTCTTTATCGACACTGTCCATGCGGATCATCTTCAGGTTCGGCTGTACTGTGTGTTTGTGCTGCAGTCGCCAAGTATCGTCCAGAAATACGGTCATGGGATCTGAAGAGCCCATTGAGTTGATGACCGTGACTTCCTGCGCCGTCAACGGGTCGAAGATCTCCTCATTGCTCTCGCTGAAGAATCTGGTGTAGAGGTTCCACATCTCGAAGCGCTTGACGGGCAATGAGACTTTGTTCGCTATACATCGAGCGAACATGGACATGAGATTGATCGACTCCTCGCCATTCTCGCGCATCCGCGGACTCCAGTGCAGCTTCAGATTCTCGAGGCCCTTGGCGCTAGCTAAGACCAACGATATGTCGTCTGGGTAGCACAGCGGATCGATATCGTATACGATGAGGGTCTTCAGCGCCGGTAGTGGGGGAATCGTGGTTGTCGGCCGAGGTATTCGATTTGTCTGACAGCGCAACGTGAGCGACGAGAGCCCAGGCTTGTCCAAAAGACCCTGGTAGACGGTGCTGAGTGGCTTGGTGTTGAGCTCCCAGCTGCTGCATATCAGCACTGTTCACAGCAGGAGCGCGCCTGATACCTACGCAAAAGCTCTGAGGTTCTTCATCTTATCCAGCGCCGCGCGCATGGCGATCTGCAGCACCATGCTGTTGTCCGGCACGCGCCCTTGCTTGTAGTCGTCGACATCGTGTTCCCGCCACTCTCCGATCACGCGGAAGAGTTGTACGTAGTCGGTGAAGTTCCGCGACACGAGTGTGTTGAGTCCAGAGGAAAACGGACTCCCTCCGCCAAAGCCTTCAGGCCGTCCGTCGATGTAGCGTATTTCGGCATGTGAGCGCAGCGTGACTTCCTCATACAACCGCGGCAGGGTCATGTAATAGAAGAGACGCGAGGTCCTCGTGATGCGCGCAAGGTCGCCGACATTGTCGAGCTGCGATCGAGGTCAGTGTCAAGTAGGCTATATGAGGTCATAGGCCAGCGCATGTGAATGCACGCGACAGCACGCACATATGTGAGGATAAGCTGGATCAGGTGCAGCGGCAACTCCTTTGCCTGCGCAGCATTGGGGTGTGACCGCGCCGGCGACGTGAACCAGGAATGTATGGGCGCAGTAATCGGGCGCTCTGTGTTGTGGAAGTTCTGCGAGGCAGTCGCGGCGGAGGCAGTCGCGACCGCGTTGGTGCGGCAGGCAGGCTTCGGCGTGCTGTTGGGCATGGGCGGCTACACAACCACAACAGTCTCGAGGTTCATAGTATGGGGTAAGAGTCGCGGTGGGTCATAGTCAGCATACTAGTTGAATGCCTGCCTGCGTCTGACAGCTCGATGATTCCCTTGACAACCCGTCAGAGCTCTAACTCTATTTTCTGGTCGGTACCCGCAAACGCCGATCACAGCAGCCACGACCCTCCGAATGCAACCCGTGTCCGCCGTGTTGGTCCGCCAAATCATCGAAGCCATGCAAGATCTTCCCCAGGAATTCGGACACTAGGCCTGTCACGGACCCTGACTGGAAATCTGCAGCGCCTTACCGTGCAATTTCGTACACGCTGAATACGGTGACGCCATGCCGCCCGTTCTGGTCCTGCTACTCTTCGTATTCGCACGAACAGCCACGATGACACATCATGAGCCTTGACAATCCTCTGGACCCTGACCCTAGCTATCTCCTAGTACGCGATTCCCGCGTACAATCCTCCAATTTCAATCTCAACTCCCACATGTGACCAATGATTTACGTCCCTGTACGCCAACGGTCTAAAAGTTCTGCAGCCAAGGTTTCCGCCCGTTATAGAGTTCCCCTGGATACTGGAATGGCAGTTCTATTGTGCCTTCAAAGACGCTCATCGGTGGTGCCTCACCCTCCCCAAGCTTCAGACCCTCCAAGCGCTCGCTGGGCACCGGCACAATCACGCCGCACTCCCAATTCCTCATAGTCAGCTTGCCTAGCTTCCCACTCTTGAGCATCCTCTGCGCGCCCCATGCCGACTCTGAGATGTTTGCTGAACCCACGTAAACCCATGCAAAGGGCTTGCCGTCCATATGTCGGCCACGCGCAAACAGCAGTTTGTTGTGGGAGAGCATGCCCCTGCGTGTTGATACGTAGTCACAGAGGCACCCAAGAGGAAATGCGGGCGAGTCGTGATGTGTTTTCCGAAGAGAGATGACGCCGGCACAGTCGGGGCCACCAATGCTGGAATTGATCGAATCCTTGGTAGGATAGTAGATGCGAAAGTTCTCCTGCGAGGGCTTCCACGAGGTGTTATATGGCAGACCCTGCGCAGCATAGTATATACGCTGTAGAAAGGTTTGGTCGAGTGCGCCCAGGGATGAAGCCGCATAATCGAGCTCGATGTAGTCAACGTTATCAAGTCGCAGATCTTGCACGGCTTTCGCAAGACCAGGGAGGCCAGTCGGATGGATCTGTGTGTCAGAGGCAGTACCAATGGAATGGACAAAGGCAAGATGTCCGGTACGAGAGAAGTCGAATTTCAGCATGCCTTTGACAACCAACGGGTCGAGCTGCTGAGCCTCCAGAAAGTGCACCAACTCCTTTCCAAAGCGCGTGAGCTCATCCATGCTGCCAACAAGACCATCAGCTCTTCTTGGCAAGTCGATGAGGAAGACAGAGTTCTCCAATACGCCAGGCTGCCAATCGTTCTTGACCTCTCCCCAGTACTCTGGCTCCATATTGGCTGTGGAGATCACAAGTCGTAACTTCTTCTCGCCTACGAGCAGCATGTACTTGCTGTGCGCATTGCCAACAGCAGTGTTCATGGGCGGAAAATGTATCCGCAAGTTAGGTATGCCACACTCCGCGAGGTCTTGCCTCCACCGTGCCTGGGTCTCTGCATCTCGTGCATTCATGACCCAATATTGCTTGACCTTAGTGTGGCTAAGTTTGCGACTTAGCCATTCTGCGTCCCACTGGAAAGAGCTAATCACTGCGATGTTGACTGTCGGTGCTTGAAGGAGCTCATCAATGGTGATGTCGTCGGTCCGAGGAAACTTCGTTGCGAAGGTGCGTTTGATTACGCCTCGAGGGTATTGCAGTACTGGATCTACCTGCGATTGTGACTGTGTGAAATCCGCCATCATCGTGGGCGTAGGTGCCTTCGATCGTTGTTTTGATGGCCGATACGGCGAAGGGGTGCGCTTCCGCTTTCGCTTCCGCTCCTGAAGCCGTGCAAGGCGTTCGGCTTCCATTGTTTTACGGTCCATAGCGAATGAAGTGTTTGGCGATGATTTTGGCATCGCGCTCATTGTGCTCTTTGTGGCCTGGTGAGTCAGCTCTGCGCTGGGAATGGCGGCGGTCACGCTCGGCTGCTGTTGTGTGGTCGTCGTGCTCGTTGTATTCGGTACTTGCGCAAGCCCTTGCATCGACAGTGCGATAGCCTTCTTCATGTCTTCATCTTCTTCATCCTCACCTTCATTGTCCGAGGTGAGATCAACGACTGTTTTCCCTGAGGCTCCAGCTGGACTGGGCTGCATGGACAAAGCCAGAGCCAGCTTGAGATCCTCGTCGTCATCTGAAGTCGCCATCGCATCGTTGGTGGATAATGTCGTTGTCATTTGTTGACGGATTGTCGATGTGGACAGACGCGAGGTGCCACAAGAAGGCGCGTACCACGCTTTCGCGCTAGCACGTGCAGGGCTGAACGCCGCTGATGGGCGGCGGTGGTAGTCTACGAGCAACGAACACTATGCATCCGAAATTACATTGAATTGCATTTCGCAAGTCACCTCTGCGGCCTCTCCTGTGCTCATCGCACAATACCTACCCTCCATGCAGGGTAGACACGAACATGATATGGTCATCCTTCTGCAGCTCATACTGATCCTCACCCTCCAACTCCCAGTCTGCCTCGTTGATAAGGACCAAGATGCCCGGTCGTCTAGTGTCGGTGTCAGAAAGACGTCTAGCAGGGGTGCTCGTTCGAACCTACACGGTATCGTCAAGGACGAACATATCTTTTCTTGGGTCCTTCATGACTTTGTCGCACAGGTACCTTACAAGGAAAGCTACGTTTGATGGTACGCCGGACTCATCCTTGCTTGGTATCGAGAGGCTGTACTTCTTCTGGTTGTCGAACAGCAACTCCAGTCCCCCACTGCGGGGTGTTAGTTTTGTCGACGCGTCTATTGACAAACCCTTTACCTGAACTCAACCTTGATCGGTATTGTCTCTTCGCCCATTGTTGATCTTTGAGCGTGTTGTTGGGTCGAGTCTACTTTGATACAAGCCGGGCACGAGTGCTATGAAAGAGAGGTAATTTTGGGACTAACCCAATTGGGAGCGCTACGCGAGTGCTAGCAAATCCTTGAGTGATGACTAGTCGCAGGGCTTACAACTCCACATCGCAAAGGTCTCAAAATGAACATCTCGACCGAGTTCGTGTCAGTCGGCGGAAATCGTAACCCTGCAGCAGCAGACTGGGACGTAAACGGCTCAGGACTTCTCGCATTCGGCGCTGATAATTGCATTGCATTGTGGGATCCGCAGGTGAGTCCACATGCATGATGAAGAGAATCAGACTGACAAGTTATAGGACGAGAAGCTTCGTGGAATACACACAGCCTTGAATGGGCATACCAAGGCCATCAATGCGGTCAAATTCTTGCCCATCAATTCGACACATGTTTCCGTTCTTCTAAGTGGTGCAGCGGACAACACAATCCGCATTTGGCGCGCACCAAAGGACAAAGCATCTTCCTACACCTGCGTAAAGACCGTTACCGGACATGCCAACCCCATCACGAAGATCGCCACTTTACCTGGATCAGATGTCTTTGCGACCGGCTCTTCGGACGGGTCTGTCAAGATATGGAAGCTCGTCCATGATGAGAGCTTCACGTCTATTGACGTTGATCTTCTGCAAACGATTGCTCTAAAGCCGAAGTACTTTCCTTTAATCCTCGCTCTCGGCCAGCTTGACGCTGGCTCTTTGGTGCTTGCGGTTGCAGGCACTCGTCCCACCATTCAGATTTTCGTTTCTCAAGATACCCAATTTGAACTTTCTGCGACACTCACCGGACACGAGGGTTGGATCCGGGCGCTCGATTTCACTCGCGAAACGTCAGATCCTAGCAGTGACCTATTGCTTGCATCGGCCAGTCAGGACAAGTACATTCGCCTGTGGAGGTTTCATCAAGGCAACGAGCTTCCGGTAGCAAGCAACGCTCTAAACGATCCTGCTCTCGGTGGCCTCGTCAAATCGTTGTCGAACAAAGCACATTGGATTGAGTCGGCAACATCGAAGCACTCCATCACCTTCGAGGCGCTGCTGCTTGGACACGAAGACTGGATCTACACAGCTTCGTGGCGACATCGAGAAGGGAAGCTGCAGCTGCTCTCGACGTCGGAGGACAACTCGCTTTCTATCTGGGAGTCTGATCCGACATCAGGCGTCTGGGTGTGTATCACAAGACTTGGAGAGATCAGCGCTCAGAAAGGATCCACAAGTGCAACTGGAAGTGCGGGTGGATTCTGGATCGGTCTTTGGTCGCCAGATGGCAACTCTGTCGTGTCTTTAGGAAGGACAGGCAGCTGGAGGAAGTGGACCTATTCCGCTACTGAAGACATGTGGACACAGCAGGTCGCAATCACCGGACATGTTCGAGAGGTGAGGGGCGTCACCTGGTCAAGAGATGGCGCGTACCTGCTTTCTACATCACAAGACCAAACGACACGCCTGTTCTCAGAGTGGAAACGGGAAGGGTCTTCGCCGTCATGGCACGAGTTCTCACGACCGCAGATCCACGGGTACGACCTGAACTGCGTCGATGCAATCAGCGATTCTCAGTTCGTTTCTGGAGCGGATGAGAAGCTTCTGCGAGTCTTCGACGAGCCAAAGGGAGTTGCTGAGATGTTGAGCAAGCTTTGCAACATACAGACGAGAGACACAACGGACCTTCCGGATGCGGCGAACATCCCCGTGCTTGGACTCTCAAACAAAGCCATTCAAGCAGTGGGCGATGACGAGCCTGTAGATGATGGCGAGGAGGACGAACGCGAAGCTGTTGACCCAGCATCGATCATCAAGAAGTCCGCGCTCGAATTCTCGCATCCACCATTCGAAGATCATCTGGCTCGCCACTTACTCTGGCCTGAAACTGAGAAGCTCTACGGCCATGGCTACGAGATCTCCGCAGTAGCAGTCAGTCGAGACGGCGGCCTGGTAGCGACTGCATGTCGAGCGTCCTCCATCGATCATGCGGTCATTCGACTGTACGACACAAAGGAGTGGCTAGAGGTGAAGCCCGCATTGAAGGCACACTCGCTCACGGTCACTTCACTACAATTCTCGCCAGATGACAAGTATCTGCTCAGTGTTGGACGTGACCGCCAATGGGTCATCTGGGAGCGCAGCGATGAGCCATCATTGTACACACAGAAGTACTGCAACCCCAAAGGGCACTCGCGTATGATCCTGAACTGCGCCTGGACCTCATTCGAGCAGCCGACATTCTTGACAGCTGGACGAGACAAGTCAGTCAAGATCTGGCAGATCGCCAACGATGAAGTGCAACTGAAGGGTACGGTGACCGCAAACGCTTCCGTCACCGCCGTTGCAAGTAGCGAAAAGGTTGTCGGTGGAACGACTTGGTTCGCATTTGGTACTGAGACTGGCGAAATTGGCATCGTCTGTGCGAGAGCAGATGGTCTGGACACGGCTGAAGTGACTATGATCGGCGCAGACATCTCTCCTGCTAAAACCATCAATCAGATCGCGTGGAGACCGGGCAGGAGCGAGGAGCAGGGGCAGCAGATTGCTGTGGCTACAGACGACTCTTCGGTACGTGTGTACAATGTCGCAGCAAAGTCTGCGTGAAACGGACATTGTCCAAAGACCGTGACCCATAGCGATAAATGAACCCGACTTGATCATGGCTCTGTAGCGCGTGGTATGTTGTATCTTCATTGCACGCATGCCGCTCAGTGTATGCATGCAAGCGTCGACCACCGTTCTATAGTTTCGCCCCCGCATTCCCCGAAATGCTGCTGCGCGTCTGTGATTTTTTGACGGATAGCCTCTTTCAAACTTCTCAACCTCGGTTCAATATCTTCATCTACCATCCCTAACAGATTGGTGTCATTCCCACTCTGCGAAGCCCCGCAAACCACAGCTCGCATCCATCCGGACCTGTGTAAACATCTGTCAAGTAGAGTGGATAAAGTTTAGCCGATAAAACTCTAGTATCCTCGATTAGACGTATGCACTCAGGTACACATTCTGCTGTTCGTGCATCCATAATCAGCTCGAACGACAGGTTGTGAATAAAGAGAGCCGGGAACCTTAAGCGCGCGACGTAATTTTTGTTATCTGCTCTGCAACCATTCTTGTAAAGAGTCTCCAATTTTTTTATGACATTTGTTGCATATCCTTTGTTCATGAATGCTGGATCCTTCCATGTCGTCCACTGAGTAATGATATTCTCTTGCGTAGGGGGGAATCATAGGAATAGAACCACTGTCCATCTCAATTTGCCAGCGTCGAATCGTGTTGCCTCAGCCTTCTCAAACCTCTCTTTGCCCTGGCTCAGGAAGTCACCAGCATCTGACTTTGTCTGATAGCCAACGATGACCAAAGCGCAAACCAAGCAGAACGCCTGGTGCGAGTCGGCTACGCTTTGAGGGTACAGGGCTAGAAAAAACATGTGAGTGGCATAATTCCAGCATCCGGGTTATCTGGAGAAGAGGCTGGGAAACGGAGTGCTCTAGTGAGCCGTGGCTCCTGCACCGAGATCACGAGCGGCCACGAATGTCTCACGCTGCGTTGTCTTACTCTTGCCCCGTGGCCACTTACAAGGACACGCCTCCCTATCAGATCGCAGTCATCTCGTCGAGTGGCG
Source organism: Didymella glomerata (assembly GCA_030271015.1). Taxonomy (NCBI): domain Eukaryota; kingdom Fungi; phylum Ascomycota; class Dothideomycetes; order Pleosporales; family Didymellaceae; genus Didymella; species Didymella glomerata. Next base: position 1,159,973 of record JAJOHN010000008.1, read on the forward strand.
CAGAGGATTGCGCTGTAGCCAGCCTTAACGCGAGGCAGTTCCCCATTGTTGGGGATGATCCACATGTCTAATAATCACTTGCCGGGCTAGCCAACAAGTATGAACGTACTTCGATGCGTCCGGGGCGAGTCAGTCTCGCGAGATGACTATGCTTCGACGTCTGTCTCTTCTGCACGCAATAACTCGTACGTATGTTCGTTGTCAATCCGGCGTCCTGTCAGACGTGACCAAGCATCCGGCGCGACTTGGTAGACCAAAGCTGCAAGCCCACAAAGCAATGCAAATGCTTGATCAGATTCAGTGATACTCTGTGGCGCGCAAGCCCTGATGAAGTTGGGCGAGTGTTGGTAGGCAAGGTACATTGTCAGGGCAAACAGGCCGCAGGATGCCCAAGTGGTAAAGAAAGCTCGAGCTCCAGGTTTGACGCTCCAGAGGTTGGCACAGGCAAGCGTTGTGCTTATGCCATAGTAGTTGAAGCCGAAAATAACAGATATGTTTTCCTCGCAATCAGCGTACCAGGGCTCGAGATCGACGCCGTGAAGGTGAGATGGAAGGGCACGAGGCTCCCGAGCGACTATTGTGTCCCATGTGAGCCAAACTGCCGCGATCGAAGGTATGAGCATACCCAAGATACCAAAGATGAGACGATGCTTGGCGGGGCTAGAACGTCGAGTTGTGTGCGAGCAAACAGCGATTTGCAACACGATTTGCTGTAGACCCCACATAGTGACGGCGGATGCAGCTGCGGTGGACGCGTACGAGATTTCTGGGGCTTGCGAGGTAATGCGGATGAGTAGATCGATTGCAGCCCAATTAACGTATAAAAGACTGACGATGAGGTCTGATAGGCCTCTAGCGTCAGGTCGCAGAAGTATGGTGTACCATGCGGATATAAGTGAGCAAATGTAGGCGCCCCAAGCTCCAGGTCCGTAGAAGCCACTCACAGCCGCGACATTTGCCGGATCATTATTTGAGGTGATTCCCATTGTAGGCGGCTCGAAATTCAAAGTTAAGGAGATGCCAGAAGAAATATGGAGAGAAGTTGGCGTAGGCTGTGTTTTTGCAGGAAGCGCTCAGCCCCATCCGTATTGGGCAGACACAGCTCGCGAGACTTGGCATGGCTGTGGAATCTCGTGGCATTGGGGTAGTCGAGCACGCGATACAGGGCCAAAGAATGAGCGACAAGCCGCGTCAGTATCTCGAGTGGATCCATAGTGGAACAAGAACGTCTCATTGTGGTATCTTAGCAACCGCTACAGCGCTCAAAAGTCGCTCAAAAGGATCTGACAGGTCCACCAACGCCAGTATAGATCTCGCATTCCCATGCAAATATGTCTTGTGTACATCCGATCGCTCCATGGGTCGTTACTTTTGGTCCAGCATATGCTTGAACTTCTCGATCTGTGTCTATGTCAGCATTTTTGGTATCGGGGTTTTGCAAGGTGCCTACCTTTGTGCTCAAATACTTCTCTACCTCTTCGCTCTTGATGCCCTGCTTGCCGTCGGTCTTCCAGGCCAGGGGTACCATGGCCACTCTCTCCCTGACCACAACCTCACGCCCAGGGCCCTCGACCGCGCGCACCTTGTCGGGGTTATTTGTGAGTAATCTGATGCCCCTCTCTCCGTCTAGGCCAAGATCCTGGAGCATAGCAGTTGCCAGACCGTAACTCCGCGCATCAGCCGGGTGTCTCAGCATGACGTTTGCTTCGTAGGTGTCGTTGCCCAGATCCTGCAGATTGTATGCCTTCAGCTTCTCGCCAAGCCCAATGCCGCGCCCCTCTTGTCGCAGGTAGATGATAGCGCCGCCGGAAGGCGAGAACGTGGGGTCGGCCATGAGGCGTGCTCCTTCGTCGAGCTGCTCGCCGCAGTCGCAGCGCGCGGACCACACAGTCTCTCCGGTGTAGCATTCGGAGTGTATGCGCACGAGGGGGAGGTCGGAGGTAGGGGTCTGAACGTCGCCGTTCTCTGAAGAGGCTGAGGAGGGCGACACTAGTCCGTTGTCAAGGTTGTTGGTCGTGTCGACGTCTGGCGTTCGTTTCGAAGGTACGCCTTCCGCGCGCTTGATTGCCTCTATCCGAGAGCTCATGCGGCCTGGGTACAGCCGCCCTACGTATGCGCCTCTAGTCATACGGTCGAGCTCCGTCTCCCCCGGCCTCTCTGCGTCTAGTGATCGCGATCGAATCTGGTTGCCGAAGACGATCGCAAGGTGCTCCTTGGTGTCTACATTGTTGCGGTAGACATGGAGCCACATCTCATGCCCAGTAGTTGTAGGTATGCGCGCTCGTACTTCGCATTCCACTACGGGCAGCTTCTGAAGTAACTCAGGTCTTGGCGAGTCGGTGGACCGCGAGGTGTCCACAGGGATCGAGCGGGGCGGTCGGCGGGGTTGTGACGGCGTCGTGAAGCCGGGCGTTGCTGGCGGCGTGAAAGCGGGCGAGATGATTGAAGGCGGTGGGTCGGATCTGCGGTGCTGCGAGGCTCGCGGCCCATGATCTTGTGTGGTGTCTTCCCCTACGGCGCTGTCTGACGTGTGGAAGTCAAAACCACTCCGGCTGGGGCTCTGCGGCTGTGGTGTGTAAAGTGGAGGGAGGCCCGGTGATGTGTGGGACGGTAGTTCAGGCATGCTGGAGAAAGACGTATACAGGCAATTGAGAGTCGCGCAAGAGAGAAGAGTGGGTAAGGGTATCAGAAGCGTATGCGCATGAAGTTGTGAGGCCTGATGTCGCAATGAGGGCCTCGGGAGTTCTGTGGGGGCCGTGTCATATTCCCGAGGAACGGAGCCGCTTTGGAAGCGTGCGGAAGAGCACCGACATTTGCCCGCACTGGGCACGGAGGCGGGTACGATCCTTTGTAATCATCATCGTAAGCATGACAGCGTCGGTGATCGAGAAGAGAGGCGTAAAAAAGTTGTGTTTGTTTGTGCTACCACGAGTGTGACATGCAGATGCTCCTGCCGAACCTGCGTCACCCCGCCTTCTGCATGTGAGCCTCAATCAACCCTGCGCTCCCTGCCCCAAACCTCGTCCGCGTTCTTCTTACCCTTGGTTTCTGGCACATACCACGAGAGGAAGACGAAGAAGAATGCAGAGAGAGCTGCGAAGATCAAGTAGACCTTACCACCCAATTGCGCGCTCAGCAGCGGAAAGAATTGTGCCACAATAAAGGTCGCAATCCAGTTCGCACCAAGCGCGATACTCTGAGTCGCATCGACGGCCTCAGGGCCTACAAGCTCGCTTGCAAGAATGAAGGGTACTGGTCCCAGTCCGAGCGCAAAGCTTGAGACGAAAAAGAGTACAGCGAGGGCTGAGAGCACAGGCACTGACTTCATGATGCCAATGGCAAGCAGCAGAGAGCTAATACCCATGCCAGCAATGGAGCCAAGAAGGCATGGCTTGCGTCCGAACCTGTCTGGCAACGGTGCGCCTCCAGCTGTAATGACAATGTTTACAGCTGAGACGGCGAGGTTGAGCAGCGCAGAGTTGGACTCGAGGAGTCCAGCAAGGAGCGACACACCATACATGACGATACTGTTGATGCCGCTGAATTGCTGGGCAAGCATGACCATAATCACTGCAATAGCAGCCTTCTTGTAATCTTCGTGGCGGAAGACCTGCATGATGGTGAGGGAGCCCTCCTTGTCAGTAGATGGCGACGAGCCACCCTCGTTGTGCAGTAGGGTCTGCTCCTCCTCTGTTGCGCTGTCAGTGTTGATCGGGCAAGGGCTTCGAGGTTTGAACTCACCATTCACGTTGGAGCCGTCGACGCCCCACTCGCTCATCTCGCTGTCGATGTCGGCATCCGGGCCACGAATCTTGCGCAGAGCCCTCTTGGACTGGGCAAGGTTGCCCTTCTCAGCAAGATACTTGGGGCTCTCTACAGATAGAAACAGCCCCAAGCCCTGCGCCAGACCGATGAGGCCTCCAACGGCCAAAATGACCCTCCAGTATGAATCGTGACTGAGGAAGTAGCCCAGCAACTGTGTGACCAGGATGCCAACGTTGCACATGATCTGTGTGAACGCGCCAAAGAAGCCCTTGTTTGCTGGCGGCGCGATCTCAGAGATGTAGAGTGGCACAATGACCACAGCTGCTCCTGCGCCGACTCCAGACACCAGTCTGCCAAAAGCCATGACTGCGATGCTGGGCGACAGCGCTTCGAAGACAGGGCCAATCGTGAAGAACAGTGTCGTGATCTGCATCGCTCGAAGGCGGCCGTACTTGCCAGCGAGAGGAGCTGCTGACAGCGCCCCAATCAGTCCACCAGCGGTATACATGGAGCCCACGACTCCCCATTGTGTTGGCGTCATCTCGATGCATTGTGGCAGGTTCGGTGTCGCAGTCGAGGTGATGGACTTCTTCTTGCAGCGGATGACATCCTCGGGCGCGTTGAGTTCGGACTGGCGTTGTTAGTTTCGTTGCATTGCGACTTGGACGTTGCATACTAGATGAAAGCCGAACAGTAACGGCCCCAGAGTCGCAGTAAATAGGACGTAGACAAAGTACCCGGTGAGGTCGCCGAACCACGATCGCGGGTTCATGATGGATAGCGAGGCTCTGTGAAGCGTCGGTGGAGTGGGAAACTAGCTGTATAGAGCTCTTTGCGAGTGTCAGCTTCATATACAAGGGTACGCCATCGTGACAATACAGGCGCGTATACCGGTTTGACGCGCCGCGGAGAGCCTTCTGTGAATCCGAGAGATAAGGCCAACTACAACTGCATCTAGTAACGAAACTCCAACACAACAAATGCAGCGAAAACGAAGAGTGTGGGTGCGGTTGACGCGCGGGGTTCGTGACAGCGGTCGTGGGAGCTCCTCTGAGCTTGGACGACCTTAGCGTTCACATGTTGCGGCTCTGCGGGGAGACAGACCATCCAGCTCAAGGCTGTGTCCATGTATCTCGTTGGCTGTGCAGCTACACTCCCTCAATTGCTTTGCGCTCCATACTGAATTGTCACGCTGTGTCCAAGCAACATATATCAACCTCAACCAGGACGCACATAGCTGTCCAGCTTCACGCGTCCGTTGATCGGCGTCTTGCGCAGCCCCGAAAGACACTCCATCGCCTCGAGGCGACCCTGTATTCCGCCCACGGAGCGAGCCCGCGAAACGCCGGATGCGCGTATGCGCCTGCCGACGTGGACACGTTTAAACGTTTAGACGAGACGCAGATGACCGAAAGATGAGCCAGCCACCGTCGAATCCCCCATCTTCGGGTGGCCCACCTTCGTCTGCAGCTTCAACCGCCCGAGCCGCCCTAGTACAGAGGGCCTTCAACGGTCGGTAACCCTTCTGCCACCGCATCTTGGTGTCACGCTGCTCTTTGTTGTGTCGTTCATCTCATTTCCCGCGCCTCCTGAATAGTTCCACTTTGGTCGGTCTGTCTTCTAGCGGCGCTTTCTTTTGCTGATCGTGACTGCCGCCTGTTTCGCTTATTGTTGTTCTGTCAGCCTCGCTGCGGTCAACATCACATCATCTCATCCATCTCATCCATCTCACATGTCTGATATTGGCATCTTCTACACCACTCAGGCTCGCCACCATCGATCATTTGGATGTCTTTGCTAAGACGGCAATCGAACAGACATTGGAGACTCCACAGAAATGTTTGCCGGCTACAGCTCGAAGAAGCGCATCAGCGAACGGTACAAGATTGTGGGCTTCATCAGTAGCGGCACCTATGGACGCGTCTACAAAGCTGAAGGCAAGAATGGCCGCATCGGAGAGTTCGCTATCAAGAAGTAAGATTCACTGAGCGTGTCATCTGACAATACTAACGATCCAGGTTCAAACCGGACAAGGAAGGCGAACTTCAGTATTCCGGCATCTCACAGTCCGCCATAAGAGAGATGGCGCTGTGCACGGAGCTGGCACACCCTAATGTTGTGCACACATCTGAGATCATACTGGAAGACAAGTGCATCTTCATCGTCTTCGAGTATGCAGAACATGATCTCCTCCAGATCATCCATCACCACAATCAGCCTCAGCGCCAAGCCATACCTGCACGAACCATCAAATCGATACTGTACCAGCTTCTGCAGGGCCTTGTGTACCTACACCGCAACTGGGTCATGCATCGAGACTTGAAACCCGCCAATATCATGGTGACAAAAGAGGGCAAAGTCAAGATCGGTGATCTGGGCTTGGCTCGTCTCTTCCACAAGCCGCTGGCGTCGTTGTTTTCCGGCGACAAAGTCGTCGTCACGATCTGGTATCGAGCGCCAGAGCTGCTACTGGGCAGCCGTCACTACACACCTGCAGTTGATCTTTGGGCCGTCGGCTGCATCTTTGCTGAACTGCTTTCCCTGCGGCCGATTTTCAAGGGCGAAGAGGCGAAGATGGACAACAAGAAGACTGTGCCTTTCCAGCGCAATCAAATGCAAAAGATCGTTGAGATTATGGGCTTGCCGAGCAAAGACCGCTGGCCACTGCTGACCTCCATGCCCGAGTATCCCCAGCTTACGTCGCTCATCGCGGGTAACGCAGCACGGTATCCTCGCCCGCAGGGTGACGGCCTGGAACGATGGTACCACCAGACACTGAATAACAACCACTACCCTGTCGGCACCGGACCTGATACACCTGGTCAAGAAGGGCTGTCCCTACTTAAGCAGCTACTTGAGTATGACCCTCTCAAGCGCCTGACAGCTGAGAAGGCACTCGAGCACCCGTACTTCACCGTTCACGGTAAGCCAGCAGAGAGTTGCTTCGAGGACTCTAAAATCAAGTATCCTGTTCGTAGAGTCAGTCAGGAGGACAACGATATCCGTACGTCCAGTCTGCCAGGCACGAAGAGGAGCGGGCTACCAGATGACTCGTTGATCGGTCGGCCAGCAAAGCGTCTTAAGGAAGGATGACTATGAGCGGTGCCACCACATCGCCATCTTTGGACTGCAGGCCCGCCTCCGGTCCGCAATGACACTGGGCTCATCCGCGAATGTTGCACGAACAATCAGGGGTCAACTCTGGCTACGTATGCGGCACGGGACGTCGGAGCCTGGCTCGTGGTAGCCCCAATGCTCGTGGCCTGGTACGGCATTTCGATTCGGCGACACGAGGAGTTGCGCAACGATCACATGTTTCACGCAAGGTCTGTAGAGCAAGCCTGTCATCTTCGTGGTCAGCAGAAGAGATTGCACCACTAGCTGCGACTAAGGGGCGGCATGCGCTTCGCAGCTGAGCAATTGAAGCTAGAAAGAACTTCACGACGCACGTCAGCTGGTCCGGACTTACTACACAGCTTTCGGCGAGCACAAGAAAATTCACGAAGGCATAGCCGAGAGGCCTTCACGTGGACGTCGAACAACCTCGCCGCTCAATGGCTCCCACGTCTCAAGTGATAACACTGACCCATCAATGCAAGACTGGTCTTTCCCTCTTTCTCCTTCTCGCGTTGTCCTTTCATACTTTCCTCTGTCTCCAAAGAATGCTGTTGTCCACAACCTGCTTCCAGTCTTGAGTCTTGATCGTCACATCCCTTAAAGCTCCATGATTCAGGGCGCGAACCACATGGCATTTTGTGCGCGGCTTCACATTCAATGTGGTGATTCTACACATCTCACAGCGCTTGCCGGTATAGGTGGCGCCCGTTTGCAAGCGCTGTTAGGAAGGCGCTACGTGACACTAGATCTGTGTTCCATAGCAGAAAGTGGTAAAGAAACAAACGAACCCAGTCATCACAAAGTACGAAATGGACGCGACACAAGTCGGGTAAGCTGTCCATCTCATTCGTCTCTACAGCACTTGCGACCTCGATGTTATTGCTTCTGGCCGTATTTCAGGCATATTTGCGACGTTTTGCAGACCCTCCGTGGTTGTTAATGCTCCTGCCTTTCGACAAGCAGTATGGTCTGATTCGCCACTTAGCGTCCAAGTCCACGGCAGGCAAGTGAAGGCAGCAGGCGCGTCTCGACTGCACGTTGTTACCCCAGTGCATGGGCCACTCAGTCATATAAACACGCCGTCGTCCTGCGTCCGCTTCTCCTCCATCTCCGATCATTCACGCTCTGTACCCCCGCCGCTCATTTCACGCTCAACCTGAGTGCACGACAACTTGGATCAACTGCACCAGTTCACCTACAACCTAACCTCTGAGATACCCACATCAATACACCTTGGTCGTTCCTTCCGGTGAACGCCATTGTCAAGCAAACATGAAGCCTTTCGCAACTCTCGCTGCCCTCCTCGCGGCTACCGCAGTCGCCGCTCCAGCGCACGATGTCAAGCCACGCGACCTCTACAACGATGACGCTCCTCACGCCGACGACCCCAACTTCGTTAGCGCCGTGATGCGGGCGCACTGGTACTGGCGACGCCTCCACTGCGCTCAAGACCTCGTCTGGGGCCAAGATCTGGCTGACGCCGCTCGCCGCGACATTACAGAGTGCACTGCTATGCCCGAGCACGTAAGCTACCATATTTTCGCATTACACCACACAGTGTAGCTGACAACATACATAGATGCGTTCCGGCAGCAACCTTTCCTCCCAGAAACCGGCTCCTTCCAACTACGATGAGTGGATCGAGTTCGCCCGTACCGCTGTCCATGGCTGGCACGAGGAGGAGGTCAAGTACCCGTACAACAATCCGCACTACGATGACGCCTGGGGTCACTTCACGCAGATGGTCTGGCGCAACACCTCCCGCGTTGGCTGCGCTGTTGGCAACTGCGACCCTGGTCACGTCGACTGGCCCGGTCGCCTCTACTGCTGTAAGTCACCTGGTCCATGAAGAGGAATCTGCACTCACGGTATCAGACTACGACTTCGTCGGCAATAATATTGCGGCCGGCCAGTTCCAGGCGCAGGTCTGGGGCCCAGTCTGCGGAGATCCATCTGCCGGAGAAGCCACCAAGCGCGCAGAGATCAGCTACGACTGGACTCGGAAGTGATCTTCCAATCTCGTTCTTCGGCGATGATATGGACAGTTCACAGGACTCTGGCTGCGCTGTGAGCATCCGGACATCTCACTCACGACAAATAATCAGCGGCATGACAGCACAGGTTGGGAACGGCGTTCACGGTACATAACTCTCACATTCTTCTCTCGTGCATACTTGGTGGCGTACGCTGCTGTATCTCTGACCATCTGGTTGGTCACCTTGGTCGCGCGACCTGCAATACCAACGTTGGCAACGATGACTATGATGCTGTTCAACCGAATCAAACAGACACAAGATAGCTCAACATGACTGGCGCATACCTAGATCCAACTCATCATTCTCATTCCAAGCATACTCGACGTGACCGTTGCTATGACGCCTCCTTGACCACCTGCTCCAGCGTCTTAACATACTCTCCCACCTCCTTCGCCCCAATCAGCGTGAAATCCCTCCTTCTGCCTTCAAACACAATGTATGGCACACTATCCACCCCATTCCCCGCCTGCTCCCTAATCGCCATCTTCGTCTCCACCACCTCCTCACTCTCATCCTCGACTACACGCCTCGCCTCCTCACCATCCAAGCCCGCAGCCACACACGCCTTTGTCAGCGTCTCAGGACTACTCGGATGCGCGCGCTGCGTGAAGTACTGCTCGTACAAACTCTCGAGCGCCTTGACAGCCGCCTCAGCACTGTGGTGTTCTTGGACGTATTGCAGTATGCGGTGCGCGTGGAACGTGTTCGCGAACGGCCCGCTGCTGAAATCGAACGCTATCCCCTCGTCCTTGCCCAGCGCGCCCATGTACGCGGCGTATTTCTCGAAGCGTTCTTCGCTGCCGGCATACTTTTCGTCGCGGTACCAGGCATGTCTGTCCACCGGAGTGGAGAAGTCGGGGTACAGTTGGTACGGCGCGATGCGCAGGGTGAAGACGACGGGGGATTGGGGGTGGGAGGTGTGGAAGTGCGAGAGCGCGGTGCGCAGGCGCAGGAAGGCGAGGTATGTCCTGGGCTGTTAGGTTGTGTGGACGGAGCGAGAGGGAGGTGTACCAGGGACATATTGTGTCGAGGGTGAAGGTGATTGTGGAGTCGTAGGGCATTGTGCGGTTGTGGTGGTCGTTCCGACGTCGATGCTTAGGGTGGAGGATCAGGGTAGGCGCGAGGAGATAGAGTGGGTGGGTTGAAGGTGAGGTTTGAGCGTACGAGGGCGTGCGAATGCACGAGAGACTGCAGCATGGTGCTACTTTCCGCGACTTGTGGACCGCGATCAGCAAGGCTGAGCTCCGTATCGCCGAGCAACGTCATGCGGGGAGTGATCTACGCTAGGATTGAGATGGACCGAGGTGTGGCTGAAGCCGGGGTGGTGGCGTAGCAGGTACTGAACGTCGAAGTAGGGTAGACGCGGCTGAGACGTTGTGTTAAAGTATTATTATTTAGTCTGAAGTGTAAGCAATGCAGTGTCTAGCAGAATGAACATGCAGACCATAGGGGGCCTGTCTACTCAACAACCACCAACAGTTACAACAGGTATCTTCATATCGACCTCACCGAGTCCCGCCGCCGGAACGCCTAGTTCAACTTCACATAGTTTCCTGGGAGAGTCAGTTTTGAGGGAGTGGATTGGAGTCAGGGAACCGTACCTGGGAACTGCCCCTGCTTGCCCCGGACCTTGCCGGTCCACCACTCGTTCTCGTTCTGTGTTCTTGTGATGATCTCAATGGTGTCGCCAGTCAGGAAGCTGAGATCGCCCTCAGATTGAGCCTCGAAGTCGAAGAGGGCTGTACACGTCTCGGCTGCGGGCATGCCACTGAGGCGGGAGGGCTTGGGCTTTGGTGGCGGTGGTGCAGCACCCTTCGCCTTGGCTGCAGAGCCCCATGAACCTTGCGATAACGTTGGCGACTTGATGTCTCCACCCGCGCCAGATGGGCCGGGGCTGTATGGTGGCGGCGGTGCCTCCTCAGAAACCGATGCGCGGCCGGCCTTTGCCTCTTGTGCTTTTGTTGCGTACTTGGAAACGCCTGGTCCTCCTCCGGGCCTCGTGCGTCCGCCTGTTGTCTTGAACTTGACGACCGACAGCTTCTCTGCCTCTGCCTGAGTATCTCCACGCTTCTTCTCATAGGCAGCCTCAATGTCCAGCTCCAGATCGAAGTAGCCAATGTCAAGCCGTTGCATGCGCTCGTGCAATGTGTAAAAGACGTTCAACTGCATGTAGTAGAACGACTGGAAGAGAGGCTGGATGAATTCTCGTTCCAATGCGAACAGCTTCGGTAGCTCGTCCTTGAGCAGGTCGTTGAAGTAGTTGTAGTCTTGTGTGGCCTGCTCGACGTCGTTCTCGGCGCGGTACATGGCCTTCTCGTCCTTTAGAGTCTTGTCCTTCTTGTCCTGCAGCTTCTTCAGGGTTGCCCGGTGACGATCGTAGTCAAGCTGCTTGTGGTCGCGCTTGGCGCCCAGCTTTCGTACAGCTTTGATGATCTCGAGCAGCTGGTTTGCAGGCGAGATGACGCGTGATTCTATCATCTCCAGCTCGGGCTTGAGTGTTTCTTGTAACTCGGCAACGACCTCCTGGTACTGGTCGCATGCCTCGATGCCCGCGGTGTTTCCCTCATCGTGGAACGAGGTGGGGTCCGACATTCGTCCGGAAATGGGTTTGTAGATTTCGGCGATGGCTTTCGAGAATTCGATCTGATGCGTGAGCATGCCTGTGAGGTCGCGTTAGAATTGGCGGCGGAACGGGGCTTCACATGTGCGCACCATTGATCGCCTCGAAGTACCTGTTGTGTGTCAGTCAGAGGCGCCATGAGCATGTACAGTAGTGCAGCGCACTTCTTGGACTCCTCGTGGAGCTTCTTCGTTTCCTTCTCCAGCTCGTCAAACCGACGCTCGGCGTCGATGTAGATGGCATCCTTTGTGATCTCGCCCTACATGCGCCTATTAGTGCATGCCGACATGTATGCTCTCGCGGAAAGCAGCGCATTGCTCCAGCGCTGTCTCTCTCCAGCTTCCATAGAAGACGTACAATATTGAACTTCTGCTTGAACGTTTGTGGCGTCTGTGAAGTCTGTCAGTACCTGTTGCGGCCTGACCTGGCGCGTGAAGGGGCCCGGCATACTCGCACGACGCCTTTCGTCAACCCTTTCCAACTCATTGTGCTTCACTGCAGGCGCGATGTTCGGATGTGATGCGGCGCAAGGGCGTCTTCGCAGTGGTTTAGCGGGAGCAAGCAGTCGCAAGGACAGCAGCGCGGAGAGAAGTGGGCGCTTTAGTTGGTGGGTCTTGTCGCTGTCCCTCTCGACCATGACGTGGGTACAGCCGCTAAGCCACACAGCCACAAGTCAGATGCACGCGGCCCGGACAATGCTGAATCTCGACGGCCGCTTTGTGCGCGCTGTGCGATGGGCATTGGACCCGGAACAGCTTCAACTACACTCCCACAATACACTGGCCTGTCCAGCACACTCTGCGCACCATGGCTCTTCTCTCCGCTTCTGCCGAGACAGCCGACAGCCGTCAGGGTCCACTTGAGGCGGGCGGTGGACGATTCGGTCTTCGGTCGTTATGTCAGCACGATTCTTTAGCTCGGCCTGAGCGGCGGAGATATCAAATCACGACTCGGTCAAGCTTCGACATCACCACACAATCATCACCAACATGTCGAGTATCGCCCCCACGATTGCGAGGCAGGCCCTCCGCATCGCCTCGAGGAGGTATCCAGCGTCTACGTTCGCCCGCACATCCCTCCGCACCGCTGCGAGCAGCCGCAACTATGTCTCCGAGACCAAGTCGAACAACGCCACCGTCAACGTCGACACGACGATCCAGGCAGAGAAGAGTGCCTTCCTGAACAAGACCGGAGAGAAAGCAGCAGACGCGACAATGCCCACCACCGGCATGTCTGCCGATGCCATGATGAGCCCGACTGCTGGTGAGCACCGCCACCCGCCCCGCGTCACTGATTGATACTGACATGACCAGGCATCTTGAAGCAGGCCACCGTTATGGACCAGGGATCGCGCCCAATCTACCTGGACATGCAAGCCACAACGCCCATGGACCCCCGCGTCGTCGACGCCCAGCTGCCCTTCATGACCGGTCTTTACGGCAACCCGCACTCACGCACACACGCTTACGGATGGGAGACCGACAGCGCCGTCGAGGATGCCCGCGCACATATCGCCAACCTCATTGGAGCCGACCCCAAGGAGATCATCTTCACCAGCGGTGCCACTGAGAGTAACAACATGAGCATCAAGGGTGTCGCCCGCTTCTTCAAGCGCGCCGGCAAGAAGAACCACATCATCACAGCACAGACCGAGCACAAGTGCGTATTGGACAGCTGCAGGCACATGCAGGACGAGGGCTTTCAGGTCACATATCTGCCAGTACAGAGCAACGGTCTTGTCGACCTAAAGCAGCTTGAGGAAGCGATGCGCCCCGAGACGATGCTCGTCAGTATCATGACCGTCAACAACGAGATTGGTGTAGTGCAGCCCATGGAGGAGATTGGCAGGATGTGCAGGGAGAGGAAGATCTTCTTCCACACAGACGCCGCTCAGGCCGTTGGCAAGATCCCCATCGACGTCAACAAGATGAACGTCGACCTGATGTCCATCTCCGGCCACAAGATCTACGGACCGAAGGGTGTTGGTGCCTGCTACGTACGGAGAAGGCCCAGGGTCAGACTTGACCCCATCATCAGTGGTGGTGGACAGGAGCGTGGTCTACGAAGTGGTACACTGGCACCGCCGCTTGCGATCGGCTTTGGCGAGGCTGCCCGTATTTGCAAGGAGGAGATGGAGTACGACACCAAGCGCATCACTAAGCTCTCGAACCGCCTGCTCGAGGGCCTTCTCTCCATGGAGCACACCACACTGAACGGCGACCGTGAGCGCCACTACCCCGGTTGCGTCAATGTCTCTTTTGCCTACGTCGAAGGCGAGTCCCTGCTTATGGCTTTGAAGGATATCGCCCTGTCGTCCGGCAGCGCATGCACATCAGCTTCCCTGGAACCCAGCTACGTTCTCCGTGCTCTCGGCAGCAGTGATGAGAGCGCGCACAGCAGTATCCGATTTGGCATTGGGCGATTCACGACAGATGCCGAGATTGACTACGTCTTGAAGGCGGTTAAGGAGCGCGTCACATTCCTGCGTGAGCTCAGCCCGCTGTGGGAGCTTGTCCAGGAGGGCGTCGACCTCAACACGATTGAATGGAGTCAGCACTGAGCGGAAGTTTGAGGATACCCGGAGGATTCTTGTAAAATATTGGGGCGCATTTGGTTGATCAGATGGGTTTGAGGCACACGCTCGCTGAGGCGTAATGAATGAAGAGCTGCATACTTGAGCAGGGTTTTATTTCCACATTGATGTGCCATTTGAAGACGACTGGAAGTGATGATTTTATGTTTGAACTCGTGTGGTTGTCAAGTCGTGGAAGCGGCGGCCCTTGGCGGGTGGTGCCAGGATCTATCATCGTGTTCGGCGGAGCGCTCAGGCTTCCCCCGCAAGCAACTCCAACCCATGGCTGTGCCCGAGACAACGCTGAACTGGCTGTACAGCGTCCTGACCAGCGTGAGTCGCTCCTGGCTGTCTCACTGTCTACTGGCTAATGTGCAGTAGAACTACGTCGACGTCAATCGCACATATCACGACGCGACTGAAGCTCTCTCTTACTACTCGTCCCTCTCGGTGCGCACCGACGTCTACAGTACGTAACCCGACGCGCAACACCGTCTTGCAGATTATTCCTTGAGCCAACGCACAACAGCTGACACGCTCAGCATACGAGAATGGATCATCGAACCTCCTGCTCAACCTCAGCGGAACGCTGCCTGTTACGTTCCGCGGCGCAACATACGGTTTCCCGGTAGCAGTATGGGTGCCCTACGCCTACCCACGCGAACCGCCCATTGTGTACATCAAGCCGGACAAGGACATGCTGGTGCGACCCGGCCAGTATGTGAGCGGCGACGGAAGGGTATACCACCCCTACCTGGCACAATGGGCGAAGTATTGGGATGTGAGTACGACACGCGCATGCACGTGAAGGCGTGCTGCGTGGATCCCAGCTGACCTCCTGATAGAAGTCTACTCTATTCGACTTGCTCGCTGTGCTCCGCGACGTCTTCGCAAAAGAGCCTCCTGTCCGATCAAGGCAACCGCAGCCGCAGTACAACGCGCCCGCGCAACAAGGTCCCCCGCCCGTTCCTCCTCCGCCTGCCGAGTATAGGCGATCTGTACATGGCACACAAGGCCCAGCAGCTTCGCCGGGTCCATCTCAAGGGCCACCCGCTCCGCCGCCAAAACCGCCGAAGCCGTACGAGCAGAACAGTCACACGCCGCAACCACAGAGAGACCGATACTCGCAACCGCCTCCACTCCCGCCGCATCCGCCGCAGCAACAGCCACAGCCACAGCAATATAAACAATCTCAGAGGAACAGCTATGGCGCGCCTCCCAATTGGCAGCAACAAGGGCCGCCGCCAGCGCGGGGCCCCCCTCAGCAGCAAGACAGCTACAACGTAAGCCCAGCGACGCCAGTCGCGCATGGCTCACGGCAGCATATCCAGTCACAAAACTTCCAGTCTGGTTCATATGGACCTGGGAGCCCCGTCAGTCCAATTGCTCCACAGGGACAGCGACATGCATCCGGCTTCGCAAGACAGGCACCTCCACAGCAGCCTTCTGCAAACGGTCTGGCACAGCAACAGTACCTAGGACAGCAAGCATCACCGCAGTCTCATGGTCAACCGCCACCTCAAGAGCAGCAGTATCGGGGCCCGCCACAGCAATACCCTCCACAGCACCCACAGCACCCACAGCAATACCAGCGATACCAATACCCGCAACAGCAAGCCTCTCCAGCGCCCAAGCCAGCGCCTCCTGTCAACTTGCTTGACGACTCGCTCGAAGTAACTCTACCCTCGCAACAAGGCAACCAAGCCTCTCTGCCTGTGCCACCTGTACCGCCGAACCCGCAGAAAGATGCTCTCCTCACAGCCCTTAGCCAGGCTCTTGTCTCGCAGACGCGTCAGGTTGTAGCCTCGAACCAGGCTGCTGTGGCGCCTTTGCGCGCGCAACAACAGGCACTGCAATCCGCATACTCAAGGCTGCAAGCCGAGCTGGGTGAACTGCAGCATCTGGATGCGGCTCTGGCTTCGAACGAGCAAATCCTGAAAGGCGCTATGGTGGAAGCAGACCGCGCCATGGACGATGCACGAAGAAGACAAGTACCAGACGTTGATGATGTGCTCGTAGCCCCTACTGTGGTGGGACAACAGCTGTACACTCTTGCGGCAGAAGAGCGAGGTATTGCTGACGCCCTTTTCGTTCTGGGCAGGGCACTCGACAAGGGGAGGATTACTGCTGACGTGTTCGTCAAGGTAAGTGGTACCGGCTCCAATACCTGATTATATGCTAACAATATTCAGCAAATACGCAGCTTAGCTCGCGAGCAGTTCTTGAAGAAGGCGTTGATCAAGAAGATCGCAAAGGGCATGGCATTGGACGAGTACCAGATGCGGTGAGGCCCATGACTAGACTCACCCACCTGGTCCTCGTCCAGGCAACTGCGCATGCACAGCAGATTACTGACTGTTATTGTAGTCAAGTTGCGGTTAATATACCAGGCATCCACATCGATGAGCCCGACAGCACGCCTGTGTCACCATACAGCACGAGAGCAATACACGAGCTGTCATCTGACTACTCTTCGACAGAGGCGGGTTCGGTCACAACACCAGAAGACGTTCACGCTCATCCAGACGCGACCAAGCTCAAGAGATGGCTGGGCTTGACGGATGCATGACTGATGATGAGGTTTGGATAGACTCACGATGTGGAGGCGACGGCCGATCAGGTACGAGGGCACGGCCCCTGCCCGCATGGCTAATTAAAGTTATCTATCGCCAAATACACGTCTAGCGTCAGGCAACCATCGCGAGACGGGCGCGGCAAACCAAACAAAGGAGAGTCAGTTATCGTGCAAATTTCTCCTGCTTCATGTTCTCTGTTCCTCTTTATTGACGCTCGTTTTCGAACCCTCGCGCGATTTTCGCGCAGCCATTCGCTTTACTTAATACCTCAATATATAATGTCTACACCAGAGGCTGCAGCCGCGCCTCAGGCACCTACAGCGCCTCAGATCACAACAACCTCTCCAGCCGGGCACACAACGACAGTCCCCAACTCGCCTCCCGCACCGGCTGCCAGCGTACCAGCGCAACCTGCTGCCACTACTGCGACTCCTACATCTAATGCGACGTTGATGCCACCTGCGTCTGCCGCCCCGGCACCTGCTAACCCTGATCGCTCCGCGGATCAAGATGACCTGACTTACAACGAACAACTCAACGCCGTGGACCGCTACTGGAAGTTCAAGATGGCCCTGCAGATCGCCATGATCTTCGCCAGCATCATCGGCATCAGCTGCTTAGCCTGGGCACTGGCCACGGCCAACAAGTTACACCCCGACTGGGGCTACGGCTCCGAGGGCTCCTGGGCGCTTCCTTGGGGTCTGATCACCTTCTCCATATCGCTCGTCTGGTGCGCCGTGTGCATCGCGCGCCTTGTGCTCGCAAAGCACCCCGTGCACCCCGGCGTCCGCGTCACCATGGACCTGCTGCTGTGGCTGGGCTTCCTGGTCACCGCGCTGTTCACACTGTACGCGCTATTCGCCTTGCTAGACTGGGGCTCCGACGGCGATATCGGCTACTCTCTGGGATACAGCACCTCCTACGGCGACTACGTGCTGCAGAACAACAACACCTGGGTCTGGGAAACGTCTGGTTCCAACTCCGGCGTCACGTACAACCGCGTCTGCAACGGGAGCAGCAGCTACACCAACTACGAGCCCCTGCCCTTCCACAACTGTGCAGAGATGGACGCCTACGTCAACACGCTCTGGCACGAGAAGGGCAACCGCGCGCGCGTCGAGCTTACCGCCGTGGTCACGCAGTGGCTCGGCTTCTTACTCCACTTCACCCTCTTCGTGTGGGCGTGCGTCGACTGCCACCGCTACCGGCACTCAAAAGTGAGCAAGGACGCGGAGAAACTGGCCGCCGGCATCGTGCAGAACATGGTCCAGAACGGCGCCGTTGTGCCGCCGCCGGGCACGAGGCCAGGCCACATGAGCGGCGGCGAGTGGCAGCAGAGCTACCAGCAACTGTCGCCCGGAGCGAGCGAGGCGTTGGCGCAGGGCCCGTATGGGCTGACGCCGTATGCCCGCGGTTACGCGCAGGGGTATGCGGCGATGAATCAGCATCCCATGGTGAGGCAGCAGATGGGGCCGCAGATGCAGATGAGGGGGCCTGGAGGACCGCAGATGCAGCAGATGAGACAGCGGCCCATGAGTGGAGAGCAGCCATTGCCCCCTCTGCCGCCGCGACCGCAGCAGCAACAGCAGCAACAGCAGCAACAGCAGCAAGCCGTAGCAGGACCAAGTAACGGAAAGGCCCCGGTGCAGGACGGCGGTGTTGCGACGAGTTACTACGAGCCGCAGCGGTAGTCAGGACAGCCGTGAGCTGAAAGTGTTGGAGCGGGAGAGCAGGTGTGCGCGGTGCACGGATTAGCATTTATACCCATCTGCGTTAGCGATATAGCATAATCAGTTCATACCATAAGGCGCAGAATTGTTCTTGTGGCAGATGTTGGTGGCGGTCGTGTTGTAGGGCGGAGAGATACAGTACATCCACTATCAGCCAAATCGATCCAAGGTATTCTCACTCTTCTGCACTCTTGGAATAGATGTACATGTAGCTTTGTACCAGCTCTTCTCATCCGGGTGGTTTCAGCTGCTTGGGTCCCGAGTGTGGTGTGAGGTGATTGTTTTCGTCAGAACAAAGTTTACGGATACGAGGAACCGGATGAGCTTGACGATCATATCCCATCCCACTCGAGAGCGACTTCCAGCAGTCCATCAACATCAACACTCTCGAAACGACTTTACTCTCATTATCTTCACGAGCGCGCTGAGATACCTTCCACACAGGGTATGAATCACTTCGCTATTAGCATGCTACGGCCTGGCAGCCGTCTCGGTCTACCCGTGCAATACTCCACCGCACGGCTGCCACACGCGAAGCTCTACCGCGCAAGTGTCGCGGATGCGAACACAGCGTCGCCGAGCGGGCGAAGGGTCGCTTCTTCATCGGCGCCGTTGGGGAGGTGTACTAATCTGGTCCTGGACAGCGCGGCGCGGGTTTGCACCAACGTCACCGAACTCAAAATCATGGTCAGATGCGTGAGAATAGAAAATAACGATGCTCGTCGGTGGGATGCAGCCCTCGAGGCAGTTGACGAGAGTGGGCGAGGGGTTTGTCGAGACTATACAGACGGTGGTCCGCTTGGGTACAAGACCTGAATGGACGCGCTCAAGGCTTTGGACAACATGGTCGGAAATGCGCGCGAGAAGAAGAAGAAGAGGAGGAGGAGGAGGAGGAGGAGGAAGAGGTCGGACTATGAGCGTGCTTGGTGCGAGGTACTGGCTGCTGAGTGAGAGGGTGGCTGGCACCCAGCGACGGACGTTCAGCGTTTCTAGGTGGAAGGACATGGCTCCTAATAGGGTCAGTTGCTGTGGAATACAGTCTCAATGTGTTACTGTTTCTTATTGTAGGTGAGGGCTGATGAACCTGTTATTCTGCAGTGTTACTGCTGTATCAGGGCTCCACCCTCCTCTGCAATGTCCGTAGAGTATAGCTACTACTATTTATATAGTCCTTGACTGTTGCTTCCTAGACAGTACGACCTTATGCTGTAACAGTACTCTACTGTAGTACTTCCAGTTGGAAACGCTGTGGACTTGGGGCTCGGCAGCAGGAGGATCGTGGTCTCCAGGCGACGTCTAATGACGTAACGTGATGGTGGATAGCCACTGATAACCTCGCGAAAGTCAATGTTCAGATCCAACGGGATCTCGTGTGCTGGAGAAGCTGATGACTGCACTGTCAATGTGGTGAATCCGTCCCTGGAAGAAGAGAGAGTAGGAAACGCATCGATGACTGAGCTTGGAGCTTTGCAGACTTACTGTTATTAGGATAGGACGTACGGGGCACTCTATCAGCACCTTCCTAATGCGTCAGAATCGCGCTAACAGCCTGCTACATGCATGTTAAGAGTCACATAGGGATGCTCTCTGGTATAAGAAGGTACGCTTGGGCATGTCAGCTTTTTGATGCTGGACATACTGTCGACAACATTAAAATACACAACTTTCAAGACTCTTCCACTTCGTCATCTTCATTCACTCATACCGATATCAGCTACCCAGCATCTTGAAGTGGGTCGGTGCCAACCTTGCAGCCACCATCATGTCCAAACAGCTCGATGCGGTCTCTATCGCCCGTCTCTCTCTACACGACCCTGCCAACTTCAGCATCCAATATTCCCAGACAGAGCATCGCCTTGAGCTGGTGAAGCACTGGAATGTCTCCGCTGGGGCGAATGTGCTTGAACTAGGATGCGGCCAGGGAGATTGTACGACAGTCCTCGCTTCTGTCGTGGGTGAGCAGGGAAAGATCATAGCCGTCGATCCTGCGGACTTGGATTATGGCTCGCCATACACCCTCGGCCAAGCCCAGAGTCACGTTTCGCAAAGTCCCTTGGGCAGGCAGATCACTTGGGTCCAACAGTCACCGCAAGATTACCTCGCCTCACTTTCGGGGAATGACAGCCAGCAATTCGATGCAACCGTCCTCGCCCATTGCCTGTGGTACTTCTCCTCACCTTCGCTTATCTTAGATACTTTCCGTGCAATCAGGAAGCACAGCAAGCACCTCCTCCTTGCGGAGTGGTCGCTGATCGCGACAAAGCCATCTGCTCAGCCTCACGTACTGGCTGCGCTCGCCCAAGCAGCATTGGAGTGCCGCAAATCGGCAAGCATCTCGAATGTCCGCACAGTGCTGAGTCCGAAGAGGCTTACAGAGCTGGCACTGGCAGCTGGGTGGAAGCTAGACAGCGAGGCTCGCGTAGAAGCTGGTGATGGTCTGTTGGATGGACAATGGGAAGTGTCTGCTTGTCTCTCCCCGTCTTTTGAGAAGCAGGTGGAGGAGCACGTGAGTGACGAGAGAGAACGGGGTGTAGTGCTCGCTTTGCGGGACGCGTGTGAGGCAAGCTTGGAAGCTGTTCATGGCGGTAGACAGGGTGTCAGGGGGATGGATGTTTGGGTCGCCAATTTTGTCTAATAAGGCGCGTCGGACAAGTCCTTGACGAACAATCGTAGGGCGCGCTTGACATATGTGCGTGGGCCTAACTCGAATTGTTCACTTCTTTCAGGGAGCGTAATCATTAGCGAGAAGAATTGACATTTCTGTTTGCGAGAGCCTTCTCCATTGGCACCGGAGCTGAATGGTGCGGAGAGAACAGCAGGTGATGTTCTGCCAAAGGGCGGAGGGCGCGGGTAGGGGTCGACTGTTGCTGCCTAGATCAGCATAGTCCTTAGGTAAGACTCATCTCCTCGTCTGGTATACATCAACAAGTCACTTCCTCGCTTGCTTCCTCGCTTGTTTCCAGATCTTGACCCGACCCCATCTTTTTCGAAGTTGTTCAGCAATGTTTTGCTGATGATGCAGCGTCAGCAACGATGATGGCCTCGATGGCGAAGCGGGGACTCAAGCTCCGGCCACACACGGCAGCGCGGCCGACCTGGCATTGGTGAACCAAGCCTGCACAAGTACCCGCCTCCTTTCATGGAGTGACTGACTGATCAGGAGCATCGTACATCGTGATCGATGCAAGAGACTGAGAAGAACATAATCCTGCTGCCGTTCGACCCGATCGAACGCAGAGTATCGCCAGCCGCGCTGCATAGCACTTTCCCAAGAGGGAGGCACCCTATCTGCGGGCACTGCTGGCCTGAGCACAGCGCTGTCCACACTCGCACAACGGGAGGATGACTATCTTGCCAAACGATTCAATCACACGAACGCATTGCACCCGAACCGCGTTGGCCGTCCACGCATTGCATTGAGCCGGCTCAAACGACCAACGACCAGATCCTACATGCGCCCTGGCAGGGGTGGCTTCAATCCTCAAGGAAGAGGACGATAAGGCTATCGCCACGGTCGTCTTATTCCCTTCCGTCGAAAGGCTGCCGCCGTCCTTCTGAGAACACGATGTCACCATCGCGCCACTGGATTCGGTCTCCCTCAATGAAGAAGGTACGATGCTCTGCTGTCGCGCGGCGCGATTCATTGGTGAGGCCGTGACGCCTCTGGGAATTGCCGGTCGTGTGGCTTGGGTGAATCAAGCTCGGCTAAGAGAGCGCGACCCCCCTTGGCAACGCTTCTTATCGCGTGCTCGATACTAGTGCCAAAAGCAGGGTTTAGATTGTTTGGGATGCGGAGGAGCTGATTTCGTGACACGCCAACCCGCATGCCTCGATTCATGGCAAGGAGGTCTTTGATGGCCTCTGCCCTCGCGATCAACTCGAGCACATGGGCGTTCGACAAAGCGGGCGTCAGCGGGCATCTGCGACCTGACGTTTGCCTACGCCAACACTCCAAGCCCATACAGTCTGCTGTATCTAAAATGCATGGTCGCGGCGCATGCAGTACGGCCGAGCACGACCGCAGGGTACGTTCGGTGCATGGGGGCTGGTCGAACTACTTCTCCGCTATCAGCTCCTCCGCGCTTCTCGAACACTTCACGCGCTTTCTTTTCCAATTACAGCCAGCGATAAGATGGTACCCTTGCCCGGGTAGTCACGATCTCCGCCCACCAACATGGTCGCGCTCGTGTCCCTGGACCTGTCCCAATCCCAGCAACATTGAGTTATGCACCACCTTCCTCTTCACACTTAGGTAGTATCACGGTTTCGCCGCCCAAATGAAAGAGTTCAATTTGATTGGCAGCTTCGTATTGCCTCGCCGCAATTTGCTATCGCGTCAATCTGTAGCGCTATGTGCTGCTCATGTGAACTGCTTCGGAGAGTCTATATAGCACCGTCTTCGTCTCACGACGTGCAAGGTCGCAGCGACAGTCCTTGGCCACCTTTACAATGGCAGCACAACCTTTGGGTGATACGCTCATCCTCGGTGCACCCGGCATCGAGGGCAAGACTACTGTTGTTCCCAGCCACGAAGCCATCAACGCCTTCACCGACGAGAAGCACCGCCTTGCTGAGAGCGATGGTGATTCTGACAAGAAGGGTGTGCTGGAGCCCGAGATCAAGGCGGCTCTGCCTTCGTACGACAGTGCCGACGAAGATGATGACAACCACATCATCGTCACTGGAGCAGACGCCGCCGCTCACTTGCTGCCTATGCGGGACGACCAGGAGCCAGCTTTGACCTTCCGAAGTATCTTCCTGGCCACCATTCTTTCAGCGTTCCAGGCTGTGGTCTATCAGATCTACCAGGTATGTCATCAATTGTCGTTGTTCAACCCTGCAGTCACTGACGTCCATTCAGTTCAAGCCCACCCTCGTTACAATCCAAGGAACCTTCATCGTCCTCATGGCATACTTCCTCGGTAACGCCTGGGCAAAGATACTCCCTCGTGGCGAGAAATTTGAGGCTCGATGGAGAGCTGCAGGTGGTGTCGGCAAGGTGCCCCTTTACATCCGGATCATGTCCTTCTTCAACAGGGGTCACTGGAACCTGAAGGAACATGCTATCACAGCGATCACAGCCACATCAGCATCGATCGCCGCTCCCAGTAGCCAAGTCTTCGCTGCCCAAGACATCTTCTACGGCATGCCTCTGAACCCTGTCACCGTTATCTTCAGCACCATCTCGATCGGTCTGTTTGGGTACGGTATCTGCGGTATTATGCGCCCCATCTGCGTTTGGCACGTCGATGCGGTCTACTGGAGCAGTCTGCCCACTGTAAAGGTGATCCAAGGTCTGCATTGGCAGTCGGTCAAAGACTCCAAGCCCATCAGGTGGTTCTGGATTGCGTTCTCTTGCATGTTCGCCTACGAGTTCTTGCCAGCGTACATCTTCCCTTGGCTCAACTCGGTTTCGATACCCTGCTTAGCTTCCATGAACGCCACCGGTTCCAAGGCTGCCGTGCTCACGAACCTCTTTGGTGGTGCTACTAACAACGAGGGTCTTGGCATGTTCTCCTTCTCTCTCGACTGGCAATACGTAAGTTGACTCCTGAAAACCCACGGAGTCGAGCTAATTATACCACTCTCTACAGATCACATCGTTCCAGTCATCGCTTCCGCTGAAGCTCCAGCTGCATCAGACTGCCGGTCTCGTCCTCTGCATGTTCATTATGCTCGGTATCTACTACGGCAACGCTTGGGGCGCCAAGTCGCTTCCGTTCATGTCGACTCGCCTTCTCACCCAGGAGGGCGGAAAGTACCCCAGCACCAAGGTCTTCGTCAATGGTGTGCTCGACAAGAGCGCCTTGGCTAAGTACGGCTTGCCTAGACTGACAGGTACCTTCGCCTACGCTATGTTCATGGCCAATGCTGCGGTAAGTTCATGCCTCCCCATCCCTGGTGAAAAACATTCTGACGTTTCTGAGATTGGAGCCCTGATTGCCCACATTGTCCTCTTCTGGGGCGGCGATATCGTCAAGACGTTCAAGAACGCAAAGAAGGGAAATTTCAACGACCCTCACCACGTCCACATGCACAAGCACTACAAGGAGGCACCTTGGTGGTGGTACATGGTCGTGCTCGGTGTCAGCTTCATCCTTGGTCTCATTGTTGTCATCAAGGAGAACATCACCCTGCCCGTGTGGGGTTACATTGTCGCTCTGATCATGGGCACCATCATCTCCCCGTTCAGCACGATCCTCTACTCTCGCTTCGGTAACGGTATCGCTACCAACAACTTGTCCAAGGTCATCGCCGGTTTGCTCCTGCCCGGACGCCCTATCGGTAACATGTACTTTGCCGCATGGTCTCATAACGTCATCAACGGCGCCGTGCAGCTTAGCATGGACCTGAAGCTCGGAGAATACCTCAAGATCCCACCCCGTGTCATGTTCTTGACCCAGATCTACGGCACCGTGCTTGGTGGCTTCATCAACTACGCTGTCATGATCTCCATCGTTGCAGGCAACAAGGAGCTCCTCGCCGACACCAACGGTGACTCGTCATGGAGTGGTGCCACCATCCAGTCATACAACACCAACGCATCCACCTGGGCGCTTGCTGCGTACATCTACAAGCAGGGCCAAGAGTACTCCATCGTGCCCTTCGGTCTGCTGATCGGCGCCGGCATCGTCGCCGTGCACCGCATCGTCGCACAGTTCGTGCCCAGGATCGGCAAGTTCTCGCTCAACGAGATCAATTTCCCGCAATTCATCCAGTACGCGGGTTACATCCCGTACAACCAGTCGCAGACCTGCGTTCTCCTCAGCTGGACTCTTGTTGGGTTCTACACCCAGTTCTACCTCCGCAACTACCGCCCTCGCATCTTCAAGGACTACTCGTACCTCATTGCTGGTGCCTTTGATGGCGCCAGTCTGACTTGCTTGTTCATCCTGTCGTTTGCCGTGTTCGGTGCTGGTGGTCCTGCGACTCCGTTCCCGCGGTGGTGGGGTAACAATGTCGCAGGTAACTACGATCACTGCCCTGTTGCGGAGTAGACAGCCACTCAAGACTAGTAAGGTGGCAGAGTCGCACTTTGTTCTTGTAGATATGATGGTCTGTTAGTCGCTTCAGTTGTAGATAGTAAGGCCACAGGTGGTCGTGAAGCTCAATAATGGCATTCTCTGACGTTTTGATACCCTGCATTCAGCTCTCTGCACATTGGCCCCTAGTCGTACTGAGTGATAATCCGATCTCTAAGACGAGACTCCACAAAAGCCTTCTTCGGTCGTCAGACAAGATCCTCCACTTGTCGTACACAATTTCAGACCGCTTGTTTTCAATTGCGTCCTCGGACTGTTTCGGCAAACGGTTTATCACACCTGTTTGATGCCACCAATTCACACTGACCAAAGAACGAGTTGGTTTCCGTTCTTCTCAGCTTGAATTGACTCAATCTTCCATGCTGTTGGAGAACCCGAATATGAACTCACGGCAGCTTGTAGTCTTCAGGCGATCTATTAGCCCGCAACATGGAGACGGTCGGTGTTATTCGGGTTTTGGTGGTTTCAGCTTCTGCGATGACGTGAGAGACGATGAAAGATTATTTTGAAAACTTGAAGACGTATTGATGTTGAAATACGAAATGGGGTATCATCGTTGAGAAACCTCTGAACGCCTGTTGAAATCCAGCAGCCTGCGTTGTTGAAGCAGACCTTCTCCGCCTCTTGTCTACCGTCTATACCCCAAGCTCACTCTTTCTCGACCTTCTTCTCTGCTCCATAACCACCCTTGCCCTCGAGGTTCTGGTACGTTTTGCCCTCGGACCTAGGAGCATTCCTGCCATTCCTAGGACCTCTCTCGTCGAGATCCTCTTGGAGCCAATTGAGCACGAGCTCGCCCAGCTGACTGTTACCAGACAGTACCCTGGAGTCAGGGTCGCTCTTCACGCCCATATCCTCCACACTGCCCCACTTCTTGACCTTGCCGAGTGACATGTGTACGAGGTGCGTGGGCCAGGTTGCAAGGTTGTCGAGGATGTGTGTCGCGTATACGATCGTGCAGGGGCGCTCATCGGTCTCTTTCTTCAGGAAAGCCAAGAAATTGGATCGCGAGAGCAAGTCCAGATCGACGGTGATTTCGTCGAGCAGGAGGATAGTCCATGGCCGCAGAAGACCCATTGCCAACTGCACTCGCCTCCTCTCGCCGTCAGAGACGGCGTGCATGCGCCATGTAAGATCGATGTCGAGCACTTGAACGAGCTCATCGCGACGCTCAGAGTAGTATTGGCCACCCACCGAGTTCAGGAGGGTGACAACGTCGATATCGGTGCGGACGATAGGGTTTAAAACCCATTCAAGACCGAGGTAGGTGACGCCTTCGAGACCCTGCTTAAAAGGGTCGACGCCCGCGATCGAGACGGTATTGGCTGGGGCCATGCGCTTGCCAGACAACAGACGAAGGAGAGTCGTCTTACCGGCACCGTTGGCTATACACTGTTAGCTATTGCGCATCACACATGCGTAGAATATGTCAAACCTCCAATGAGAAGGGTCCTGCTGCCAGGAGGCAGGTTGAGGAAGACCTCCTTCAGTCCACTCGAACCATCCGGAAAGGCATAGCTGAGTTCCTTCACGTCAATCGACGGCGCGAGCTTTTGTCCGTTGGCGTCTGTGGTCATATTGGGGTCTTTGGTTAATTGAGGATGTACAAGTGAGGCTGTTACAACCTCGTGATGATGGCCTACATTTTGTACCATGAATTGGCGTGAGGTGGGGGCACTTCGGTGCGCGCCGCGGTGATGACAGCATCAGATGCCGAACATCGGCTAGTGCCGAATCTGGCAGGTACGAAGGAGAATCTTCAACCTCACCTCTTCGGCATTTGCGCTTCTACTGTCAGCCTATACAAACGCACGCAGTACGGTGATTGTCTTTCAACCCTTGTGAGTCACCCGTGTTGTGCTTCAAGCCGCAGCCTCGGTGTCAGCTTGGGCCTCCATCAGTCAAACTGTTACTCGATGCAAAGCCATGTAGACTCCGTTTTGGCATCGATGGATCATTATATTGACATGATTTGTGATAATATTCGGCCCCATGCGGGTTCTGCGGTCTGTTGAGGAGCAGGAACAATCAGCCATCGGCCACAGAATCCTACAAATCCATCACGACTTCTCGTCAGACATCTGGAAGCTACGGCCGTTCCATCTACCTTAGCTAGTCCTTCTACTACTTTATAGAGAGCCATCCCAGCTGTATAAGTAAACTGAAGTACGTTTGAGGCCCACCTTGGAAGCAGTCAAGGGTGTCCTCCACCCCGATCTCCACAACGCCGCCCTCATTTGTTTCTGCAGTTTGCCTTCTGATCACAAATTAGAGCTAGGCGCAGGATGTTGGGGTCTGTGACAAAGGCCTGGCTCCTTGCTCTTCAAGCCTTCATATTCTAGTCTCTCCTCCGTCAAAGATCTCAATGGAGATTGCACACATTCTCCGGGACATCTTTAGTGTATTTACCTGCACCTATCCACTTGTACATCACTAATCTTGATGTCAAGCCATCATGAGCTACTTGCACACTCTCTGCGTCAAGTACTGCATCTGACGAGTAAAGCGTAATTGAAGCCGCTCGGAGGTATTTAGTATTCTGCTTACGCAAATGTCCCGGACTAGCGCATATAGCTTATCCCGAGCTGTCTGTTTTCAACGTGCCACTGGTAAGCTTCACCACAACTGATAGGCACGTCAGGTATACAGCGAGTGTCTATGCCATAAACGACGAGCTTGGAAATGAGACTCTGGCTACTATTTCCACGCCTTCGCGCACCAGGAGTAGCGCGTTCAACAACCTTGAGGCGGTGCTCAAGCGTCAAGCAAAGCTATATCAATCACTTCGGGATGATCGAGAGACGACATCGGTATCTGGCGAGATTGTCCACCAATGACAATCCAACGAGGCTTCTCCATGAAGTCACTCATTGATAGGAAGAGTACCACCCCATTAGTATGAAGAGTGACCTGCATTTGTGCGTCGTTTGATGCATGACCACGAAAGGGGTTCACGATCTCGGTCTTGCTCGGAGATCTCTCGGCCATCCCTATTAACACACGCACCGAGTCTTTCGAATGACCGAGGTTCTCGCGTCGCAGGAAAGCCCGGATACAGGTCCAAACTTCTCAGAACGATACAAAGTAGCTATTGTCTATCGGGGCATTGTTTGGAACGATGGAGGCTTTGCTGGCTATATGGTTTCCTGCTGTCTCTTCTGGTCTTTTTTGATACGAGAGAAACCGACGTACCTTATCAAAAAGGGTTGCGACATGTGGGCGATGTTAGTTTGATCTTCGGTGGACCAATTCTCCTATTAGAGGAAAGGCCAAGAAAGGCAACAGGAGCAGGGGAACAATCGTAGCCATCAGAGGGCCAGTGTTAGTACATAATGCTAGAAGTTAGCCCTTGGTTACCTCCCTTTTTTAGGGCTACGTCTGTTATAGCTAGCAAGCCGAAACACATCACAGAAGACTCCAATGTCTCGAGAAAGAAGACAGGTTCGTTCGTTAAGCCTCGACTGCTATAAACAATTGATACTGCAAGAGAAGCACTCCCTGAGCAGAGTGAAGCGACCAGTGACTACCCATGGAGCAATTCCCCAATCTTGACCCGCACCTCATCCCGCTTCCCCTGCGTAACACCAACCACCACATCCCAGATCTGCTCCACATCCTTGGCTTTCACATCCTGAACCCGCGCCTCAGCGAGCCTATCCCACCGTCCACGCATCTTCCCCACCTCATCCATACGATCCCACTCGCCCATCCCCAGCAAGTCCTGTACCTCCATCTTCAGATCACACCACTCCCAGCCCCGATCCTCCGGGCTCTCGCTGCGCACCAGCCACCAGGGTCTATCGACGTCTACACCAACGAGTCGCCCCAGAATGCGTAGAAAGTGAGTCTGGTCGGCGCGGAGGGATTGTTCGTATCTGATTAGCGCTGCGGGGGTGGAAGATGGTGGGGGCTGCAGGAGTGCGCGGCCGAAGTCTATGAGTTTGATCCCGGGTAGAGAGTCAGTAGGGTGGAGTGAAGGGTAGCCGACGAGGACGTTGCCAGAGTGGATGTCGCCGTGTGTGATGCCGGGTGTGCACGTGTCTTCCAACCAGTGCAGTGCGCTGGTGAGCTTATTGTAGATTAGCCATGTAAAGACTTCGGGAAGGACGAGAAGGCTTGACTTGAGGGACTCGAGGGTACACACGATGGGAAGTGTAGATGTGACGATGTAGGGTGAGCTGCCATCGAAGCACTGACTATGGCCGAGAAGTGCAAACAGCTCACCACAAGTCTCGCCATCTTCGGTCTTCTTGTAGGTCCTGATCGTTTGCAAGGCCTCGAGCTCGGTTTGCAGAGCTTTTATGCTGTCTGGCTCACAGCAGATCTTGATGGTTACAAGCTGTTTGATCAGTTTTTCGTATACTGCAGAACGGTCAGTGGATGCGGTCAGTCCTGAGCGAGCGGAAAGAAGTGCTGAGTTATGTAGGCAGAAATTTACATCACCGTATGTGCCAGTGCCTGCAATGGCCACATGTGTATGTGTCGAAGGAAGCAATAATGACGAATCCCAGGGTATACCATTCAGGCGGCCCATGACGCGGGTCATGTCTAATGTCGTGGGTATGAAGTTTGACTCGGACATCTCTGGTTGAGAAATCTTGTTCGTGTGTCGGAAATGATTGAAATTGGATCTGTGGCCTCAATATCGTACGCAGCATTGTGCACCTGCATTGAAGGAATCAGCGTGCACTGCCGTCACATTTGCCAATAGCGTAAGCCATCAGATCATGGTGTGGAAGGGCTGGACATTATAAACGATTGTAGAGATCGATCTGAATTCGAATCAGCCAAGACCTTGGGAAGCGGAGCTGATCTTACTTACCGACCCCTCCAAGATCAATTGCCCAGAGCTAATCTCTGTACTCCATGACCCAGTAATCCCACGTTCTTTCTGGTCGATTCTTCGCCCTGTATCGCCCATCTACCGTGCTGCCATGCTTTTGGCCCGTAAGTCTGGTCAGGAACCCGTCTAAAATTTGCATGGCTTGGGGACAGACAAGACTCTCGCGAAACTGTTGAAGGCCTCCCGTCTTCCTTACTCCTTGACGCAGCATTGGCAGGTCGACGAATATGCCATTAAGCTTGGTTTTTATATCGCCAAGCGACAGTGTTCCGGCCTGTACCTGCATATCGGTCACTATCTTGTCTTTCACCACGGGGGTGATCGTACTGTTCGTGGGATCGCGAGGAATCTTGTGAGTAGGGCTTTGATTAATTCTCAGCTGGTGTTCTGCATCTTTCATGTACAAACCTAACCAGCTGTGGACCTGGCTTCCTGCTCGAGGCTCCCCCAAAGTTGCTGCAGAATCTTCGTCCGTCTTCCATTATTCAACGTCGTTCACTTCAAAATTCATTGAGTCCTTCCTGGCTCGCGGTTCGACCGGCCTGATTTCGATTGACTGAGGAAGAGACTCCATCGTCATCTTCGTATTAGCTTTGTACCCAGATTGTTGCGCCGCCTGGGCAATCGGCAACACAGGGACTGCCGGCTCGAAACGACGACTGTCCCTAGAACCTCCACGTTAGTGGTAGCTTCGCAGGGAACTCAGTTGCGGGGAGTCCTCCAACGCACAGCTTGGCCCATCCTCTTCGATAGCCTTCGCCATGACCCCACCCCTTCCAGACATACTGGGTTTTTATCTTGGCGCCATCCTCGGTCAGTGTGGGCTCGGTGTGCATGACCTTGCCTACAGGGGGCTGCGACGCCAGCTTGTCGGTGCGCACGCGGCCGATCGCCAGTTCCAACGGTAGCAGGTCAGAGTGGTAGTTAACCGTGCCAGTGCGCTTAGTGATGACATAGTGCTGATACACTGTGACCGGGGAGTCATTCGGCCACCTTGAATCCGGCTGGCGCGCAACTTCCGGGTCAAACTTGTAGATAATGGTGTCACCGCGGCCGTCGATGTAACGATGGAATTCTACCGGCGCCATGGTAGTGATAGTGATATTCTGGTAAGAGAGCAGTTGTTGCAGAAGTCGAGGTTGCACAATTGCGAAGGACGAGCTTGCTTGGAGGCAAGCAAGTTGTGGTGGAAGGCGCAAGGAGCCACCCAACCGAGTGAAAGAGCGCGAGCAGGCCGACTGGCGCTCGTGTTGCCTACACCTCAGAAACTCATGGAACAGCATCGTAGACCTGATCCAGGCTCTGCTAAGGTCAAGCGAGCTTGCAAATGATTGTGGCTGTGTTGTATAGGCCTCTCGTTGCTGCCTGCCTAGGTGTTGTCAGCGTTGGAAGTGACAGGTGCTTTGACTCAACAAACAACTCTGGGTTGTTCATCCACTGTCAGCACACTCACCGCACAGTCGCTCATGACAAATCACGTATCTTTATCAATCTTTCGTTCAGTACCATCATTAGTCGAAATATCTGCCAACATGGGTTTCCTTGAGCCAATCGAACAGCTCATCTACGACCACATCGGGTTTAACCAGTTTCGGACCTATAAAAGCATCATCAGTCAGTCAGACAATGCTGGCCACAGCTAGGTGCTGCAAAATGAGAAGATCTTCCGGAACTTACAGCGTGGTACTCAGTCTCCCTTGACCTTCGCAAGCAGATCCAATGCCGTTTCACGACCGGTCGACAAGAGCAGAATGTCTCCGCGCCGCTCGATTGTTGAACGCCTTTCCGGCTCGTGGTCTCCAAGCAACGGCAGAAGCTATATCATGTCGGACGAGGAGCTTGAGGCACTGCCAGACTACTCGGATCAGTTGTCGCGCACGATGCCGTCCCTGGATTCGATTGTCGACCAAGATTCTTCGCCACTGCCTTCAATTCTGGTGTCACCTGTTGAGCGTCATGACACTCCGCAGATGCAACGATTGCATTCCATTGAGCGATTCCCAAGCCGAATTCAATTCGACTACTTCGTATCGATGCGCTCGTGCGAGGAGAGCATGTCAAGTCACCACACAATGTTCAACTATCGAGAGCAGCAACGCTGCCTCTTTGGGGAGGATGCCAAAGTCGATAACGAACGAATCAGGCGTGACGGCGTTCATTTCTTCCTCAGCATAGCGGGGTCAGAATTCAAGAGAGCAGAGTACCTCAGAGTTGAAGAGTTGGGCTTGCACGCACAAATCCCCAAGATGGAACTGGATGCTTGGTTGAGCAATGCTTACCATGAGTCTACACGGCCACTGTCGGTGGATGCTGCGGATTGGACGCACTGGAATCCTGCAGTCGGTCCGTGGACTACATGGAAGGCTTCGTAGTATGAATATGGGATTCATGCGCTACCTCCGAAAGAGCGTTGCGGGAGAAAGAATACGTTGCCACGTCGTTTGCTGGAGCGCTTCCTCAAGGTCTTCCAGCTGAAGCCGTCCACCCAGACTCCTAAGGCACCTTCGTATGTGAGCGCACTGTGTCGGACTCTACCATCTGACCGACCTCGACCTGCCGGTTATAGAAGTCCAACTCCTGCACAAGGTGGCTTTATCGAACATCTTGACGAGAACGTGAGGTATCGAGCCATGCTCGATAATCGTCGCAGGGGGAGGAGCGTCAATTTTCTAACATCGGAGGGGATCGTTGGAACGCAAAACGAGGCGGAAGACACAGGCGGACCACGAGTCGACACTGACACAGGCGTTCCAGGGGAAAACGCAGCCACCAAGGGACGCAGGAAAAGGGACACGTTTAAACGAGCGTTTAAACG
Source organism: Didymella glomerata (assembly GCA_030271015.1). Classification (NCBI taxonomy): domain Eukaryota; kingdom Fungi; phylum Ascomycota; class Dothideomycetes; order Pleosporales; family Didymellaceae; genus Didymella; species Didymella glomerata. Next base: position 1,193,090 of record JAJOHN010000008.1, read on the forward strand.
AGCCATCAGAAACGCACTGGGTACATGTGCAGCGCCGGTAGCTCTACGGCCAAGGAGACGCCTCACCAAGACCCGGCCAGAGGATGCTGGAGAGACAGGGCCGCTGCTAGAGAAAACAGAAGATGAGCAGCCGGCCGTGGCTTCGGGGACTGCGCAAGCTGCGTAAGCCTTGTAAGAGCTTCAAGTGCGTGTCGTGTGCCTTGAATCATGTACATTTCCGGTGAAGCAGCCGAGCGTCAGCGGCCCAGGTGATGCTCAACACCACGTTGAGTCAACCCAATGTTGAGATAGCCAACAGAAGGTAGCTATGAATTGAAGGCACGCGACATGGATGATTTCTGGTCTGGAGTCTGAGAGACACGTTGACTAGCCTCATGCAGTGTGACGTGCGTGAGAGCAGGGCTGGGCGGGCGCGAGCACGGACGCTTACGGAAGTTGGGTGCCGGATTGCCAGGTGCTTGATTTCGGGCTGACAGGCATGCATGCTGGATGCGGCGCTTTGAGTGAACACGTCCCATAGAACCCCGCGAACTGCACCTGGGGCAGCATAAGCAGCGCTTTCCTTAGATACACTGCACGACACTGCCTCTCTCACTAGAACAGCCACCCACGCAGCCATCCGGGCGATCCGCATTTCGAGGCTGCGCCTGCACCTCCGTGCCCGCCGCTATCTCCGTCATCTCCAATAATTGCACTCCCCTACGGCGACATTATTCCTCAGCCTCGATGCGCGCGTCCTAGCTCTGCACCCACCCCCTCGACTATGTCCAGCAGGCCGCCCCTCGCACACCCCCAGCACGTCGCGTGCGCCCGCATACGATAGCTACGATAGCCCGAACACACTGCAGCAGTCAATGGCCGCGGGCTGAGCTGCACACGAGCACCAATGGCCCTGCCCACGCTCCAGTTCCTGGCGGGGCTCCTGCTGCTGCTGTACCTGCTGAGCTTCGTGCTCTTCGCCTTCATCCGCGTCGTCACCGGCGTCTCCATACAGCGCCTGGGCTACTCGGGCCTGCGCCGCATCGCCTTCACGCCGAAGGATGGCCTGCGCATCGAGATCAGAGGGCTCGGCTTCTCCCTGCACCGCCCCACATTCGCCCAGCCGACATGGGCCAGCATCGTCTTGACGGAGCTGAAGGTCACCGTCGACCTGAAGGTGCTGGGCGAGAAGCCGCGGAAGAAGACCGGCTGGTCGAATTGGTCGAATGGCGCCGCGCAGAAGGACGGCAGCGGCACAGCCACGCCCGAGGTTGTCGTCGAAGATGAGGATACAGAGGGCAGCGAGGAGCACCGGCGCAGTCTGACCTGGAAGCGCTTGACGGAGATAAAGGAGCGGATCAAGCTCCTGCACCGCAAGATCAACTACATCTGCCTGGTGGACCTGCTGGCCTACTCAACGACGCTGGTGGTCCTCGATGTCGGCTCAATGCAGGTCGGCAACCTGTCGCTCGCTGTCGATACTAGGCGCAAGACAGTCGACCGCAGCCGCCTGTTCAATCACCACAAGCTCAAGTCGAGCCAGGAGCAGCGGCCCGCCGAGTGGCACCTGACCCTGCGCAGTGTCCTGTTCACGCCCGAGGGAGGAGAGTCGACCGAAGTGCTTGACCACTGCGCGCTCAATATCCACGGCTTCCTCAAGAAAGAGCTGGAGGGTCTGCGCGATGCGTCCATTGCGCTCAAGCTTGGACGTCTGAGCATCCCATACGACGACGTCAAGCTGTGCGTCGAGCGCGCCAAGAAGTGCAAGCCAGTGCCTACCCAGAGGCAGAAGAAGATGGACACAAGACACCCAGAAGTGTCGCTCACTGATGTCATGGAAGAGCTGGACCACCCTGAGAGTCGGGAAGAGAGCATCGTGCAGACCGTGTCAGACTCGAGAGAGTTCGCCAGCTCTATCCTACGCGGTATTCACGAATTTCAGTTCGCCATCAGCTTCGCGGGTCTTACCAAGCAGATCAGAGCGAGTCGCAAGAACGAGCCTGAGGTCTACCTTAACGTGGCCATGAAGGAGGTCGGTATGGACCTGCTGCGACTGGACCCACGCAGCCCCGCGCATCTCATGTACTTCTCGCCCAACGATATAGCACACCAAGCCCTTCTCGCTGCCATCTCTATCTCGGTCGGTATCGATGACGGCTCCGGCCACCCAGAACGCCTGCTCTACGTGCCCATGGCCACAACTACGCTGAACACGACCCTGCCTTCCAAGACCATTCATTTCTCGAGCGACAAGGACAGCGCCGAGCGCAATACCAACATTCTTTTCGCCAACCTCGTAATTACTTCTCCGTCACTGGATCTGGATCCAAAGCACCTACCATTACTATTGTCTATGTTCAACAACTACGAGACGCATAAGAAGCCTCAGAAGACGCGCAACAGCAAGCGGTACCTCATACGGCGGTTGTTACCGAAGGCGAACATCAAGATCTCCATCCATGAGCCTGTCATAAGAGTGACGTTGCCTCCTATGGATCCTGAGCGGCAGGGAACAGATGATTTCGATCTGCTCATCTCGGCATCTTCGTCTCTGTCGCTCGATGTAGAGTCGTCACACGCCGCAGACGGCGAGCTACACTATGCGCTTCTCTCCACTTTCCGCATGAACGCACAGCAGCTGTACTACCAAACTGCATCCATTGAGAAGCATAGCCTGCTTCTGACCGACTACCTCGAGTTCAAGATGCAGCTAAGTGCATCACCAGATGTTACCGTCGAGCTGCGTGGTATGGCACAAACATTCTCGTTCTACTTGGTGCGGCCGGAGATCAGCGAAGGTCTGCGACAAATCGTCACCCACTTGCAAAAGGACAGGCGCAAGAAGCGTGGCGTCCCTAAGAAGGGTGGTGTCAATTTCCTGCGCAAGCTACCACCGTGGCTTGCATACGTCCATCTCCAGGGCTCAGACTTCAATATCGAAGTCGCTGGGGTCGATGAAGGGGTATCGAAGCACAGCCGTGGAGCAGCGGTACATCTCGAGTCATGGACAGCCGAGTACAAACACAGCCGAGACGACGATAGTGATCATAAGCCGGTCCGTCGCCGCGCACCCAGCAGGACAATCAACAGAGACGAACACCTTATCCGTCCTCCCTCATCGCCATCGCCAAGGTCGCCTAGCAAGCCGTCCGGCAACGCCACTGACGGCAGGCGACTTGCGCTGCACTTCGCTGGTCTTGAGGGCTTTGTCATAGAGGCTGAGGATCAGTGGGAGCAAGACCCGTCTTTGTCTCTGCCACGCATGGAAATCGCGTTCAGCACAGCGTCTGATAAGCAAGGACCTGTCTTCCACGTGCACTCGTTCTCTCAGCGACTCTACCTGCGATACTCTCTCTACCGCCATTTCGCCATGGGCATGGCTATGCAGGTTATAAGGCGATCGTTCATCGTTCTGCAAGAGCCTATGCCGTTCGATGAGCCGATGTCACCGATGTCTCCAGTGCTGTCACCCCAAGGGCATCTGTCGGTTCCGTCCCTGGACGGAGATATGTTCGACTCCACAAGAAGCGGTATGAGCCCTGAGATCGTCACCATCGACTTCAAGGCGCACTTCGTACAGATCAAGGCCGACATGCCCTCAGACCCTCCGCTCATGTTGCAGATCTATGGCATTGATGCTGGGAAGCACAGGTGGCAATCTCCGTTCCTCAGGTCACGGCTAGTCAGGCTGTACGCCGAGAATCCGAACGTCAAGCGCGTATGGAGTCGTATAGTCAGTGTGAAGTCGTTGCGCTTGGACTACAGGCAGACGAAGCGTCGCTATGGTCACACAGTCACCGATGACAAGTCTTTTGACATCGCCACCGATGCTATCCGTATTGCTGTACCGCATCAATTAGTCGTGCACAAGATCTTCGATAACATCACCAATGTCACGAAGGTCGCTAAACAGATGCACCACCGCTTCAAGACTGGCACAAATGAGTACGTTCTCGACAAGGAGCCTGAAGGTCCCAAGCATGTACCGAAGATTTCACTGCGCAGTAGGGCTGTGTTGTTCGAACTCGAGGACAGCTCCTTTGAGTGGAAGCTTGGGACCATCTACCGCATCGGTCTGATGGAGCAGAAGCAACGTCTCGCTCGTGAGCAAGCGTTCGATCTCAAAGTCAAGAAGCTGCAGCAGGAAGACGAGTTGCGCAGCGGTGGCTCACGTCATCGCGCGAGATCAGCGCACAATGGCCATCACGGTCACCGCGGTCGCAATAAGTCCAAGACAAGAGAGCATGGGCGCGGCAGGTTCCATCGGCGGACTAAGAGCGCAGACTCGACTGATCAGGATTCCCTTGATGGAGATCGACCAATGCGCTACAACAAGGACGGCTTCAGTGGCCTCAGTGGATCCAGTCAGACCTCCGTTGAGGTTGCGCGTGAGAAGCTCAAGGTTCTTAATGCGCAGACGTGGAAGAAGCGTATTGACCATGCACTCGCAACGCAGAACCGTTCCATGCACGACATACGCTCTATGTTCTGGGGTCTCGATGAGCTACCGGATGATGTCGAGCAGAAGGAAACGATTCTCACAATCCCACAGCGACCGGCGCTTATGGCATTCGCCGTCAGCGATCTTGATATCACGATTGACAAGCCGTCGTTCCCGATGTCGGAGTATCCCAAGTTCCTCCAGCGTGTGGGCAAGGGCATGCCAACTGACATGCAGTACTCATTGCTCATACCTATGCACGTCCAGATCAACGCCGGCGAGGCTAAGCTGCACCTTCGAGACTACCCTCTGCCACTTGTGCACATTCCTTCGATAGGCAATGTGGGATCATCGCGACTACCAAGTCTATCACTCAAGACGGATTTCGTTATCGCAGAAGAGTTCAGAGACATCGAATCCTCAAGAGTCAGCCGAGTCGTTGTTGTGCCACAGGAAGAGACACTATCGGGAGAGATGTCCGGTGGTTTCGCAGTTGACGTACGTCGGACAGTCGCACCCGTTAAGACTTACTCGGACATGAATGTCGACATCAGCTCCGCTTACCCGACGCGCATCACATGGGGCACATCGTATCAGCCTGCAATCCAGGACATGATGCAAATCATCGAGAATTTCACCAAGCCGGCTGTCGACCCCTCAGAGCGCGTCGGCTTTTGGGACAAGATCAGATTGACTTTCCACTCACGCATCAACATATCATGGAAGGGCGATGGCGACGTACATCTCATCCTCAAAGGTTCCCGCGATCCATACATGGTCACAGGCCATGGCGCCGGATTTGTCATGTGCTGGCAGAACGACGTCAGGCTCACACTCGCCGAAGATGAGGACCCGCGCAACTTCATGGTCGTCAAGAGCGGCAGCTATGTCCTTGCCATTCCGGATCTGGGACACTATGCGCGCCATGAAGGGGATGCAGAGAGCAGTCGTCCTGAAAGCTCGTCGAGCTTGTCGAGTCGTAGACAGCTTGCTGTGTTCAAAAAGACGGTTATGAAGCTCAATGGTAATGTACGGTGGGGCGTTGGATTGGTGTTCGAGCGTAATTTGGATAGTGGTGGGCGGTCGTTTGACTTCATCCCGCACTATCACGTTGCGCTCAAGAACCCGAAGTATGCGAAGCCGTCCAACGGAAAGGTAGGTTTGCAAACAATCGTATAGATGACTATGACACTGACTATCGATAGGAGTACGACGCATTCCGCGGCTTCCGCAGCCATCACATCCACATGTCCATCGCCATTGCTGCACCGTACGATCGAGAATGGTCAGTTGCCAATCTGGACGCTTCGAAGACATACAACAGTGTCCATCTTACGCCTCGATTCTTCACACACTTCTACAATTGGTGGTCCATGTTCTCTGGCGCCATGTCGCTGCCTGTACGGCAAGGCAAGCTGTGGCCCGGCGTCGAGAAGTCGAGCAAGAAGTTCGGCAGGCATCTCGCGACGATCAAGTACAACCTGCTACTCTCGCCGTTGTACATGAGCCATATCTATAAGCATAAGGATGCTGAAGACTACGGCTCAGGCGTTGTATCTGCCACCGGACTGAAGGCGCGCGTTGACAGCTTCATGCTCGATCTGCACCAGCGCCGTGAGGAATTCCGCACTGTAGTCCAGGCACCGAAGGGTAAAGAGGACAGCAAGCAGAACCAGACCACTGGAATGCGCATCAACCAGGTGCAGCTGGATCTCATCAAGACCGATGTTCGAGCAGTCTCGGCCAGCATTGCTGGTACAGGCGAGGAAGACATCGAGAACGCGACTGCTGAAGAGGCTGCAAGCTTCGATCAAGAATATCTCAGTGCAGATCTGTCGAAGTTTACGATACCAGACAACGACTGGGGTTGGGTCGACATGGACGATTTCATCGAACTCGGCTGGATTCTGCCTTCAGATCGTCATCCTGAGACGCAGATCCTGCCTCTAGCTTTTGCACCTCATTTCACATACTTCCGTCAGACGGATCATGCCGACAACATCTCCGGCGATGTTCACAGGACCAGCGCGTTCGGAAATGAACCTACACATCATTGTGTGATGTCTGCTCGTAACGACCCGCGACGTATTCAGTGCGGGCTTATCGAGCAGCGTATCGAGCGTATCAAGAAACAGATCGAGCACAATCACCGCGCGATTGGTGAACAGGAAGTCAAGGTTGTGCGTGAGCTTGACGAAAACCAGAAAGGGGCCGAGCGCCGTCTCAATACGTTCAAGAGCCATGCAATTTTCCTGCAACGGAAGTTGGAGTTCCTGACGTCCATGCACGAGAGTCTCTTGGATCGACTCGCGGCCAACGAAGCAAACGCAGTGCCTCGAGGAGAGCCCGACACCGACGACGAGTTCTACGATGCCAATGGGGAGGATCCCACGAGCGATACCGACACTAAAGGCACGGATTCGAAGCCGAACATTGACTACATCAGCGACTTCAACAATCGTTTCATCATCCACAATGTGCATCTGAAGTGGGGCAACTCGTTACGAAACATCATCCTGCGCTACATCCACCAAGTCAGCCAACGCAGAGGTTTCGTGTACTACATGTCTCGAAGGGCGGTCAAATTCATCCTTGACGTTGTAGAGGAGCAGAACAAGTCCCGTGGGCCTTCTACTTCCTTCGAGTATGAGAGCCCGGACATGGATCCGACGACACCCAAGGCGCAGAGTGACCAGGGTATGAGCATCGACGAGACTATTCAGCAGCTCCTTGCGGACGGCAAGAAGTTTGTCGACGCTGATGAAGCCGAGAAGAGCGACAAGAACAAGGATGCACAAGACAAACAAGACTCAGCTGAAAATGATGTCAACGCCGACTACGTCCCGCAAAACGCGTACATCGTCCGCCTCATTGCGCCTCAGATCCAACTGCAGAGCGAACGCAACACCAAGGCTGCTGTGCTTGTGACAGCCAAGGGCATGCAGCTCAAGGTCCTGCAGATCATGGACAAAGATCGCGTCATGGACGAAGTCTCTGGCTTGGTTCAACGTCGATTTACCGCCGCCATGGACAGTTTGCAGATCTTTGTCACTAATGCTAAGATCTTTAGTGGCATGGACGACATTCACATGTACTCTGGAAGCACCTACGGAACTCCCGCGGGCTCGGCATGGCCGCCTTGGGTGCCGTTCGAGGTCATGTTCGAGTTCCACACTAATCCCTATGGCTTCCAGAGAGTCGTGCAGAGGACGAGTGCCAGTATGCGCTACGACAAATACAACACGCTGCGTCTCAAGTACAACGATGATGTGTCCGGCGACTCTGCTTCGTCTAAGAGCGCGCAGAATATGGAGAGCCGGATTGATCATCTGTGGGTCGACTTTCCTCACGTTCGCGCATTGTGCGATTCAAGACAGTACTATGCCATGTACGTCATCGTGCTCGATCTGCTGCTGTACCGCGAGCCGCTAGAGAAGACGCGCAACGAGCGTCTTGAAAAGATTATGCTGGCCTCAGACTTCAGCGATCTCACCGGAGCACCAAGCTTGGTTATCGGTCTGCAGGAGCGCATTCGCCAGCTCGAGGAGATCAAGACTGTGTTCCAGGTCAACGAGAAGTACCTCGACAAGCAAGGATGGGAAGATCGTGTTGAGGTCGAGAAAGATCTAGCGGTCTACGAGGACGAGTTGTTCTTCGTCATGAAGGCTATCACCACTGCGCAGCGCAAGCAAGATGATCGCGCGCAAGCTAAGCAGTCGACTGGCCTGCTCCGATGGTACATCACCGCGTCCGAGATTGTATGGCACTTGTTGCGCGAAGGGCAGGAGTCGCTGGCAGAGTTCCAGCTCAAGAACGCGCTCTACGACCGTACGGATAACAACGACGGGTCCAACTTCAACTCCCTTGAGATTGAGGAAGCACGAGGTCTGAACCTGCTTCCCAACGCGCTGTACCCAGAGATGATTTTGCCGTACCTGGAGAACAACAAGCAGCTACCTGAGAACGCTAAGTGCCTGAAGGTGCAGTTTGTCATGCTTGAAGCTATTGCTGGCATTCCGGTCATGGAGCACTTTGAGGTCATGCTGTACCCGCTCAAAGTGCAGCTGGAATGGGAGATTGGCAAGAAGTTGTTCGAGTATATCTTTCCTGCCATCAAAGACAAGGACAAGGAGAACGGCAATTCGTCTTCGCCGTTCATGATCAAACACACCATTCCCTCCCAGGACGACGAGGATGAAGAGGTCAATGGCAGTATGGCATCGAGTGTCAGCGCCAGCTTGAGCAGTTCCATGTCGCAAGATGAGGCGGCCGTAGCACTGCAATCGCGACTAACACCAACATTGAAGCTACCAGAACCAGGAACCAAGTCCATGCCCAAAGTCAAGAGCAGTCCTCAGAAGAGGCCTGGCTTGAACAGCTTCCGATCGCTGTTCCGTGACGACAATGGATCACGCAGTGGCACCGAACTGCGCCGCACACTGCACCCGAACTCTGCGGCAACGCCATCAGGCTCCTCGCTCAACATCCACGGTCGCCCCGTCTCAGTGCGTTCCAACACCTCGTCAATGACAGCCAACGAGTCGGAGCGCACAGCCAAGAAATTCACCCTCTACCGCACTGGCACGAGCATGACATTGACGGACAAGCGGACAGACAAGAAAGAGAAGAAAGAGCGCCACGACGACCTCACGCAAATGATGAACCGCGCAAGCAACTACATGACCCTCGCCTACGTCCGCATCCCCAGCATGACGCTATGTCTCTCCTACAAAGGCAAAGGATCGCGCAACTTCGAAGACGTGCACGACCTCGTCTTCAAACTGCCGACCCTCGAGTACCGCAACAAAACATGGTCGAACCTCGATCTCGCGCTCCAGCTCAAAAAAGACGTCATACGCGCTCTCATTTCGCATGCAGGCGCCATCGTTGGCAACAAGTTCAGCCACCACCGCCCGAGCAAGACGCAGCAGAGCAGATTACGCCAAATTGCCAATTCAAGCGCTATGCTTAATGCCAGCCCGGACCCGTCCTCCGACGGCGCGAGCCTGCGCGACCACTCCCCTGGCTCCTCCACTGACGGCGTGCGGCGCAGTTTCACGTCCGGACGCCAAGGCAGCTGGGTCAGCACCGTGTCAGAAGAATCGTCGCTGCGCCCGGGAACCAGCGCCGACAGCCGGAGTGTCCACGATGGCCGAGCGCGCAGCACGCACGGCAGTATCCTAGGCGGCCTACGCCACCACCACCACGACGATGCGGCGCATGGCCTCGGCATCGAGGACGGTCGGGCATTCGCGGATGAGTTGTCGCGCGTCGACAACACCGAGCCGGGTCATGCGAATCTTATTCATAGTCTGAGTAAGCATATTACTACCATCACGCCGTTTTCGAATCATAGAGGCAGGGATAGGGCAAATAGCACGGGCGGAGGAAGTAGTTTCCCGTTCTCAAGGAATGGCAGCGTTGTAGATGAGGATGATAGCGGCAGGCCGAAGACGAGCTATGCCGAAGACGCAGAAACGGGGATGAACAAGAAGCAGAAGGCGCTAGCAGTGGGGAAGAAGTTACTGGGGCGAACGAAGACGGAGAGGTTTGATTGAAGATGATGGCAGGGATGGGAGATAGAAACGGCAGTGGGAGGATCTTCTTTGTTGCATTTTGAGGAGCGAAGCATCTTGGGCGTTCTGCCAACCTGTGGCGTTGTTGTACGTTCGCTCGCGTTGCGGTGTATCATATCGAATGGGTGGCTCCATGTGGCGTTCCGAGCGGCTGGGAACATAGAAGAGCGACGGCTCGTGGCGAAAACTCATATCGTTCCAACATCGCTACTCCCTCTTGTCATGCTGTGCTTGTTGCTCGTACTACATCCCCGCCATCCGGGGTAGAGTCCAACTTAAGTGGAAGTAGCCTTGCTACGTCCGTGTTTTTGAACGGCGACACTCCCTCCTTTCGTGTATACCCTTCCTACGCCCCTTATCTATGATTATGACTACACTTGTAGGCACGAACGGATCCACTGGCACCCAACTCACTGTTTTCTACCTCGGTCCCATTCACGGATTTTGTCTCTCATTCATCGCCGCTTTGTGCGGAGTCGCGCGCCGAAGGCATGGTCAGTTACGCATTGGCCATCTAGATTGTCGCTGCCTTCACTTTGGTGAAAAAGTGACGATTTTCTAAATTCAAGCATCTGCGCCTTTGGAACCATATTGCATCCGTCAGATATGATTTCGAAGCGCCAATTATCTGCGGTTACTGAGGCGATCGCTGAGTCTCGCTTCATGCGTCACTGCTGGCCGAAAGTTACGATTGCCAGCTCAGAAACCCTGACCGCCGCGGTTGCCCGTCAGTCGAAAAAGCTCGTCCGCCATCGTGTTGCCTAAAACCTGGAGTGCTTCCTTCTTGCTAGAGCTCTCGAACGGCATTTCAATAATGCAAGGGTCCGGCGCATTTCGATCTGGATCTATCACACGTGTGCCCCAACGGTCGCTGACAGTAACCATGCTGACTCCTGCACGCCTTTGGCCGTACAAGACTAAGAAACCGCGGAGATGGGGGTAGAAGAGTTGAGCAAGGGCTGAAAAAGGTCAGTTATGTTGGTGCATGTGTGAATCTCTTCAGATAGCTCACCTGTAACGAAACGTTCCTGACGGACCTCATGGAGGATATCGAGGAATATTTTGATGGTAGTGAGGAGAGCGAGCGCGATGGCAATCAGAACTGCGTCCAGGGTCAGAGTTGTATACGGTTCTCTGCAAGGGCGCCATCTAGTGACTGGGGCGCGGCAAGAAGTGAGCCACACAAAAAGCGGCGCAGATGTCAAACACAAAGGGCGGGGTAGATATTGGCATATGTGGTGGTTGTTTTGTTGGGTTACAAGAAGGCAACAGGTCGAAATCGGTCGTTAATTCGAAGTCGTCGATAGACGGTTCCTTTCACTCCGGAGAGACCCGCCATGCACACGGGGGCGATGTGAGCGATCGCGAAAACACAAGTGGAGTCTATGGTTCAGTTGACTAGAATGCCCTTCCAGTATCCTACAAAGATTGTAGTCACCAACTAGATTATCTACAATTTACTTTTCGCTCATTTTCTGGGTCCTCTTCTTTCGGCTTCGACGCGACTCTTGCTAGACACTAGATGGCAACACCTCTGGCAGCTTTGGTAGTTGGCTGCCAATCTGTATTCTTGACCAGATCCTTCACAAATATCTTCTGCAGCTCATTCAGCGCCTTGTCTTTCGTCAAAACTGGTTTCTTGGTCTGCACCAGTATCATGTTCGGGTTGTTCGCACCCTTTGGCTCAAGGAAAGCGAACCAGGTCACTTCCACATGATTTGATTCACCGTGTCGACGGAGTTCGAGAAAACGAATGGCGAGGTGGCCGTGGTCGAAGTAAATGAATTCCGCGATATCTGGGAGCTCAGTGTCAGTGCATGCACTGTGGACTCAGGGAAAGTTCTGCCCACCTTTGACTTTTTGAAGCTGGTGCTTCCATTGAAGGCTGTTGCGAACGCCGGCGAGGAAGTTGTGGAGCAGACTCAACGCGATGATCACCAAGATCAGACCACCTGAGTATTTGTGAGTGTGATGTTGCATACTGTTGGAATATCTTGATACGTACCCATGTAGATATTGAAGATGCAGCTAATAGCGACCGTACCGAAGAGAGCAACAGCGGTGAATACACCGTTCCAAAAGTCGGGTTGCATCATTGTGGTGAGTGTGAGCAATGATGGAGAGCGAGTTCGTTGAATTGCGTCGAGAGGATATTCACGCAGTACGGTAGTGTGACCTGCTTTCACTTTACACACCGCGCGGCTTGTCACATGGCCTTAGGTTAGCTAGCGTCAACTCAAGGTTCTCCACTTGCAGCTTTATCCTTCTTTCCCGAACATTCGCGCATAACAAACAAAACTTCAACAAATAAGACAGCTACACACGATGCTATCGGCACCGAAGCGCTGTGCCGAGGCCGCGCAAATCGTTCGAGCCACACTGCACACATAGACTGTGCCAACGTTGGAAGAACGAAGGTCTTCGACCTGGGTTTGACCCTGAGAGATGCAGTATGAGGTCTTCTGCCAAAGGGGTGTCACTCATTGGCAAACTTCTCATCAGCAACGGTATCGAGAAGATGACGCAGTTCGAGCAATACTGGGGGCAGTATGACGAAGCAGAGCAAGCTGGAGGATGAAGGTGTTAAGGATACACGATCGAAAAGTGAGACACGTTCCTGATAGTATGAAGGAGTTCTTATATGTTGCAGGAAAATGCTATAGTCTCCAGAGATCCCATAGCGTTGTAGGTGGTTTTGGATAGCTTCTGACGCCCTCCCATCTTTCAAATTGTCTCCTCTTATGACCGGTTCTCTCTGCGATTTAAAAGGGAGTGTGCCGCGGCAAACGGGGCGAGGGACGCGGGAGTCAGGTGAGGCCGAGGTGCTCTGCACACGAAACTCGAGTGTTATGGTGCATACGACTGGTTACCAATGCTTGAAGGAGTGAGCGACGCTGCTAGCAGCCGCAACATTATGTGATCTTGCTTGCAGAGAGCGCACACTGCGTGAGGTGTCAGTACATATACCGTAGACAGTGAGGTTCCGCGGGCGTACCTCATCGTACTTAACGGCTCCTCGTGCCTGCTGAACAGTCACTGGTCCGCTCAGTATGCTTGTTTGTCATCTCACCCTTACATTTGTCAGCGGGGGGGGGGGGGCAAGAGGATCAGAAAATCTTGCATCCAGCTCAGAGAGGAACGCAGCCACCTGCGCTTCGAGAACATCTTGGAACGCTTGCACAAGTTTGCTCATCACTCGAGCGTCCATCTAGAGAGGTGTCATATGAACCGCATCGTTGCAGAAACATCACGAATTGGCAAGCCGCTCGTACCGGATGGCCTAGAGGCTTCGACCGACCTCTCATATACTGGAATCAACATGACGATTACAAGGCACTGAATGATAGGACGATTTGCTGGAAATATAGCATCGAGAGTAGTAAAAAGTCGGCAAAGTAGATCTGCCTGTAATACATCTCCACGCGTCGCTGACGGCTTCGAAGGTCTAGCAGAAGAGACTTTGGTGGTGGGCGACATCAGAGGCCAACAAGGCTTCAAAAGCGAGTCAAGTCTACATCGTGTAGGTCGGGAAGGTGGTTAGATAAGCCTCAAAAAGATATTGATCCGCGGATTGCGGAGCTGAAGGATCTCTCATTGGCAGAGTCTTCGGCCTCCTCCGAGCGTGGGGCAGCGGCGGGGTAGTTTGGGGATGACCACCACTCCTGATGTAATGTATCCTCGCGATAAACTCTTTCCTTGTTTCATCAATCGTCAATCGTCCTCTGTCTTTTCTTGTCTTCACTTTCTTGAAATCTACCAATTGCCTGTCTCCTTCGCAGCTCGAAGCTGAAGTGGGGCCGAAACTGACTTCTCCGAACGCGTACCCCCTTCGAAGACCAACATGACCGACTCGATACCGTCCACGCAAATCGCAGCCTGGGTTGACGAACCTGGGCCAGATTGCGTCCTCCAGATCCGCAACGACGTCCAGGTCAAGCAGCCTGGCGAAAACGAAGTCCTCGTCAAGATCGAATGCTCTGGCATCTGTCACTCCGACTGCCACGCTCTACAGGTCAAGGGCAAATATGAACAAGTCCCCGGACACGAGGGTGTCGGAAAGGTCGTTAAGCTGGGTCCGGGAGCATCCCAGGATCTGATGGGCAAGCGGGTTGGCGTCAAGTGGCTCTGGAGCGCCTGCAAGCAGTGTGGCAGCTGCAAGATTGGCAAGATCAACCATTGTGGAAAGCAGATCAATTCTAGCCGTAATACTTGGGGCACTTTGCAGCAGTATGCTGTTGCGCACGCGGACTTCGTGACGCCCATTCCTGATGGTGTGCCGAGCGAGGTCGCTGCGCCGCTGCTGTGCGCTGGTTTAAGTTTGGCAGGCGCTGTCTCAAAGCTCGCACCTGATGTTGTGCCAGGCGATTACGTTGCCATCGTTGGTGCTGGAGGTGGTCTTGGACATATCGGCGTACAAATTGCCACTTTGAAGGGCTACAAGGTCATTGGCATCGACAGCGGTGCTGATAAGGAGAAGCTATGCAGAGAGATGGGCGCTGTAGGCTTCGTCGACTACGCAAAGCAGGACGTGGTCCAGGCTGTCAAGGATTTGACAGACGGAGAGGGCGCGCACGGTGTCATCTGCGTTGCTGGCAGCGAGAGAGCGTATGAGCAGGCGCCCAACCTTGTGAGGAATAGTGGCGTTTTTGTGTGCGTTGGCCTGCCGCCAGACACATACATGTTCCCCATGTCGCCGATCACCATTGCGAACCGAGGATTGATCATCAAGGGGTCTTCGACAGGAACTGCTGAGCAGATGAAAGAGTTGCTTCAGCTGACACTTGAAGGCAAGATTACGCCGAAGATTGAGGTTTATGATTTCGAGGACTCGCCGAAGATTATCCAGGAGCTTATGCGATACGAGGTGACTGGGCGCAAAGTCGTTCGGGTGCCCTGATGTGTCGCTACGTTTCAAGGGTCTCGGTCCCAAAGTGTGTCTTTCAAACATCAGACCGAAGCTGCGCAACAAGACTAACCATGGAACAGCCTTTAGAATGTTCCACTCTGGCTTGTACATAAAACTCAAAGCTATCTCGATTTCTGTGCCCTTTACAGAAAATCCGCACAAATACATAAGCTATCTACTTCGCACGACGTGTCACGTCTTACTAAGGAACGCCTACTTCGCGGGCTTCTGATCGTCAAGTTCCATAGAGGCTATACCGTCCTAGCCGTCTATGAATTTTGCAAAGTGGCCTTAGTCTCGATTGCTATCCCGACGATTCAACTCGACATTGAGACCATTGCAATGCTCGCTAAAGCGAAATTTATTTGTAGTCCTTAGGAGAACTCTCTGACTGCAAACTCTACGCAAATAATTCTTAATTGCCTCCCATGTTCCTAGGAGGTAGCTTGCTTGAGCTACTTCTCCTGCCTACTTGCGGTTAGGACGAGGGTCTTGTCCGAACATCGCTGCCCTCTATCAAACTCACAAAGGCTATGAATGAGCCCGCGATGGAAGGTATAGTACGGCACACGTGTGCGATGACGCTAACAAGTTTAGCGCACAATTGACGCCTTGCTACCATAAGTGCATCCTCACCATTATTCACACCACCATCGTACTCGGGGTCTTTGCATTGAGCGCCAAACATTTGATGCGTTCGACTTCGTGCTCGAAAGCATGAGGTCATCTTTCGGCTATTGACATGCTCAAAAAGCCGTCAAAAGCTGCTTGCCTCAGCGCCTGCTAGTTTCTCGTACCGGAACCCGGCACGTGCCCGGCCCAGCGAGGCTCAGCACATGCCCAAAGCAGTAGGGCGGGAGCCTCAAACCACATTTCAATCGATCTTCCAAAACACCGACATCTTCACATGATGGCGCATGGACTCGACCAGAGTGACTCACAACGGACATGCCTACAATTCACACTACCAATGACACTCGGCGAGCGATCCATATCGATCTGCAAAGCCCACACGATTACTTTACGAACGATGACATCGTACGCGGTACGGTTTGCGTTCATCCTACAGCGAGACCAAACGGCATCTTGTTAGTCTTCAGTGGCCGATGCCAAGATCACTCCCAGAACACGTTGACATTATTCTCCACCCAGCGACTGTTGTTCGATTCCGGAACGAATGAAGAGAGTTATGCGATCCTCGATCGAGGTATCGCAAGAAGCGGGAAAGTAGAGCTACCTTTTGAATTTCGTTTCCCAGGCGAGGTCGAGATAGCACCGGGTGATTGGTACCAATCGCGACCGGGCTTTGAGCATGAAGAAGGCCATCCCTTACCACCTTCCATGGCCTACGGCGACAACAAAGTCGAATATGTCCTCGAAGTTGCCGTATACAAGAAGTTGGACTGGTCACCAAACGAGGTCATTACGCTGACTCTGCCCTTTCGCCCAACGCCTGCCGCTATCACCTCCAATGCCCTTGTGCAGCATCCTGAACATTCCGAATTCTGCATCAGAGGCCGTCATCTGAACCCCGGAATAGATTCAAACCCCAGCGCTCTGACAAAATTGAAGTGGGCCACGTTGTCAAAGTACCAACATTCAGTACCTGAAGCACGGTGGAAAATCAGAGCTCACTGCCCCTTCCTGCTGGTCCCAGGGACCATAGTCCCGATATCATTCGCCTTCCATCATCTTGACCACTCGTCCGAACTGCGGGAGGCCCCTAAGGTCTACGTTCGACGAGTCAGAGTGAAGCTCACCTTGTTGCTCGCAGTCCGCGTCCCATATGGAGGGCCCATTGGCGAGCGCGAAGTCATGGACGATATCGAGGATATCGAGAGAGAAATTTTTCACCAAAGTTTCAGTACAACGAACACAATAATGAGGCACGGCCTTCAGCTTGCAGAGATAGGTGAATTCATACTACCGCCAACCGTCCTTCCTAGCTTCAAGACATATGGCCTGCGGCTCGTCTACCGAATCAAGGTCGTGGTCGACGGGCACGTCAGCCAACATGCATTCAGCGTTACCGCTCTGCGAGATTTCTGCAAGATTGTATGCGATGTCAGGCTACGAGAGAGGGCAGCAAGAACCTTCACCGCCGGAAGTACCAGCAGGCTATCTTCACCAAGACTCGCTCAGATGGCACCGGTCCCCGAAGAGCAACCCCCGGCCTACGGAGCAGTGTCAACTTACGAGATTCCTTCACTGAGCGGCAGGTGTTGGTCGCAGGGTGCTTCGACTCCATAGACCTCACAGCACCTGTGAACGGCTCATCTCTCATCATAAACATCGCATTGCATTGCATCTACTTTCGATATTTTTAGACTACTTCAATCACGATCTCACTCTCACCCTCAGGGTTCTCAAAGCCATCCCAGTACATCTCGAAAGTCGCTCTGTTGATGTCTAATGCAGAGTCAGCAGTCTTCCCGGCAGCACTTCGACTACAAATCCTCCTCCAGAGGACCTCCTTATCGTCGGCTCGCAGGAATACAAGCACTACTCTAGCCCCAGCATCCTCGGCTATCTTGCGCCATCCGTCTCTATCCTCTTTGAGATAGCATGAGCGCTCAAACGCAACATCCTTTCCTTCGGCCAGGAGCTTACGGAAGGTGTCGAGGTAGACCTCGTCAGCTTTTTCCATGTATTGGTCATATAGAGATGATGATGCCGGATAGTCAATGCCGTATATGCCATGGGCTTTGTAGATGAGGTCGTCGATGGATATCCGTGTGAACTGGGGAAAATGTTTCAGGACAGCCTTTACGAGGGTGGTTTTGCCGGCGCCTGCTCTTGTTAGTCTACACAATCGAACTGTGCTCGGATCGTGGCCGCCTACCTGCGAGACCGCATGTCATCAGTACTACCGGACGTGGGTCTGAAGGTGTGCGTCGCAGATGCGGCTGGAGGAACGCAGGAACGGTCGGCTCATGTTCTGTCATTGTGCCCATCGATGTTCTCATTTGGCTCCCTTCTTTTTTTGCGCGCGAATCTGGATGATCTGAATGGTATGCATTTTCAATGTTGAGCATGCTCTCTCAGGCTGACTCATTCTTGGGGGGTGATGTGAGATGTCTCACACCAATCGGTCAGTGGCCTTGCTCGCCTGCCATCGTTCAGCCGCTCGTATCACACGAGCAATGAGCCTGCGCCACAGGGTTGGCAACATGGCATTGGCTGACAGGAAGAAGGCGCAGATGCGGGTAAGCGACACCGCATCTAGCAGGATCGACGTTGCAGTCACCCTCTCATGTGGTTGCAGACGCTGGACATGACAAAGAGGAGTCCAAAACTAATGGAAGCCTGCAAAAGCTTTCTTAGATATTCTGAATACCGCGAAGATCTGATGCTTTGCGTACTTGGCTGAGCGCTACATGCTCACGGCAATGGGTCTTGCGTTGGGCTGTGGACCGTCCGCTACCACCATCAGCATCTTTCCCGCTCTTATTGTCTTGACACTTGACCTCGCCACTCTTGCCTGGTTCTACCTTACGCTTCTTGGAGATATGTCCATACCATTTGACGTTTCGGAATTGATGGAGATCATGCTCGTGAACTTCGAACATGGTTGTCGGTGTGATATGGGGTCGATCTGCCACAGCTGTCGCGTCAACTACCTTCCGTGTCACCTTCTAAGATGTGCAGATTTAAAAGCGGGTCAGTTCGAGGATCTGTCTTGCCCTGGTGTACACGAAGACACCCGACACAATTTGTGACTGTCGTTGACGAAAAACCTCCTCAAGGCTTCCTCCAAAAAGCTGTGAGAGAAGCGAGTTCGAGCCGTGTTGCTAGTGTGGAGCAAGCAGATCGCGTTGCGGAAAGGTACGAAGCATCAAAATGGCAGTGGGACGCTGCTAACAGCTGGCAACATTGACGCCAACCACATCTCTGGTATAGTGTTTGAAGTCAGACACGTCAAGAAAAGACACTTGTGGAAGAAGACGCACAGAGGCGGAAGAGGCGGCAAGAAGGAGAGAAGAGGAAGTGGTGACGGTCTGGAAGCCAGCTCTGAGGGGTGGGTTCCGGCATGACCAGCGATGCCAGATCATGATTGATGCATGCCGATCGTGGTCCGATCGCCATGTTATTCTTCGTGGAGGCGAGCGTGCATGGCAGTAAAGACATGGAAAGAAGTAGTGTTGTACTAAGCGCTGCACAATAATCCACAAGGCCTCCTCATGAGCGTGTCAAAACACTGGATGACGATGAAACAATGAAAGATGAGATAACGGGCGAAGTGGGGTCGCAGGAAGCACTAAGCCTCATTCGATGAGCTTAATGTTCTTGGCAAACACAAGGCGCACGCGTTCGAAGAACACGCAAACGCAGGCGAACACATCAATGTTCTAGATTATTGTTATTCTCTACGCTGCTCTGCACGATGACGATCCGAATCTTTTGATGTGAAGCCGCCCATTCACGGATGACTGCGGAACTGGGGAAAGTTGCAAGGCTTGCCGAAGCGTCCCGCAGCCGCACTAACTCCACGATGACGATCATCGTTCTAAGTTGAGCGATTTTATCATCCGTCGACCGCATTCTCTACTTCTACATTATCTTCTCGTATTGCTATTCGCAGGAGCCGGACTCTGGTGTAGCATCGAGCGGTTATTATTACTCCCACTACTTCGCGTGATTACCCGTGCGACAAACACCAATCACTATGGTTGACGCCACCCCAAAGAAGAGCGGCCTTCGCGCCATGTTCGGGATGCGTCCAAGTACACCAAAAGAGTCAGGAGCACGGAAGAAGCTTTCGAAGAAGAGCTCGCGAATGGAACTTGCAGCAAAGCCCGGAGGCGATGATGCTGCAGATCGCCGACGTCAGGACTCCGGCAGCTTCTCTAGCCAACATAGCGGAGAGCGAGCAAGACAACATGCGACACTACCGACATATGAGGATGCCACAGGATACGCACCGCACGTCTTCCGCGACGACCCGTACACAGCGCTTCGTTCTGATCCGAGTGCTGTTCCGGTGTACATGCAATCTGATGCGGAATACCGCCGCAACTCGGAAGGATTGCAGCAGTTTGCCGCTCCGTTGTACCACACCACCACTGCCAGTTCTGCCAGGACTGGGTCTCTACCTCAGATCTACCACCCGGGCATCGACAACAGGTATCAGCAATCATCGTCAAGACCTCTACCATCCAAGCTGAGCAAGGCCCACCGAGCACCTGCAGCGGTACGACAAGATGACGTTCTCGATAAGGACACTGGCGAACGCAAGGATCTTACAGACATGATGCACGCGTTTACCTACAACGACGCGCTTGACTCTGTGGATGAAGTAAGCCATGCACCAGAAGAAGTCTACTACGATCCAGATAAGCCAGATGGTACAGCCATGTTAGGTGCTGTGTCTCCAGAGATTTGGCTGCACGTGGCGGAGTATCTGTCAGCAATAGACGTTGCTCATCTTTCATCGACCTGCCGCACAATGTTCACACGTCTGGGTCTTCAGCCCTACAAACTACTTTTGGATCCCGTAAACCGCCCTCATCGTCTCAATTTCTTGCTGGCGATGGACCACAAGTTGCCTCGCCATTTGTTCTGCTTCCCATGCGCTCAGTGGCATCTCCGAATACAGCCCGGTTTTGAGACACTCAAGCCCCACAACGTTCTCAACCCACTTTTTGAATGTCCAAACTTTACAAACAATCTTCTCCCGCCACCGAGGATCCGGATCAGCGAGGGTCGCACGTTGCCTTTTGCCTTTGTGCAGTTGGTAAGGCGACATTGGGCTTTTGGACATGAGTACGGAGTATCACA
This sequence comes from Didymella glomerata, assembly GCA_030271015.1. NCBI lineage: Eukaryota > Fungi > Ascomycota > Dothideomycetes > Pleosporales > Didymellaceae > Didymella > Didymella glomerata. The sequence continues at coordinate 1,213,770 of JAJOHN010000008.1, forward strand.
CGAATCCCTCGCTCGTCGTTGGAAGGATCCGTACACGCCATGGTCACATGAGAGCAAGTACCATGTCACCGACAAGGGTCATGTTTTGATGCGCGTCAAGTCACAGGCTTACGTCGAGGGTGGCATGACAATGGCGGGTAAGCGTATGTTGCTTTTTAGCAGAGACGATTACACACCGTACTTCAGCGTATGCAATCACTGGAAGAATGGCGTCCTGACCTCGGTACCCAAGTGCGCGCTCGACCATATTCCGGTTCCAGAGGTGAACGTGGTCAGCAACATCAAGGATCGTATCGCTCCTAGGAAGGCTGTTGGCAACGTGCCTACCTGCCAGAAGTGCAGGCCCATGCGCCGATGCCCAGAATGCCCGACGGAGTATCTGTTCGAGTTGAAAATGGTAGAAGACAAGACCGTGAAGAGCAATGGTGCAGAGCGGTTCAAGCAAGCTCTTGTTGTCACGAGGTGGAGTGATCTTGGGCCCGGACGAAGCCCTGTGGACAAGGAGTGGTCTGCCATTACCGGCGAGAACGAAGAGTACGACAGCTTCCAGGAGATCGGGAGGAGAGCCATCAGCGGCATCTTCGAAAGTGCATTCACCGATACAACGCCCGGTCAGAGGATCATAACAATGAACCCTAAGAACGTTAAGGCCAACGAGATCGGGGGCGACTGGTACTAGTTCGTGCAAACAGGACATGAAACCAGTCTCGCTGAAGGCTCGAAGAAGGTTTGTAGTAATGTCAACAACGATTCTTTCAAGGTCGCACTTTGTTTCCGGATCACCGCAGGTGCAGTCACATGGTCCTTTGATGCAGGTACGCGTGTCGATCCACGCAGACAGTTGCCAGGCACAAGACAACTCCACAACAGATCATGCTCGCCTTCTGTATCTGGAATACACAGGAGTGGTCATTGCCTCGGAAAACCTTGATCGGTCCGACACCGCTCAGCTTTGCTATTGCCAAGTCTTGGATCGGGCTAAGATTAGATAAGATGAATCTGATAAAATCTCTTCCGCCAACTTTTGCCAATGCGTCGTCACCATCTCCGACACCGTCGACTATGTCTGTGGAGCTCCAATTCGTCGTTACAAGGTTGCGAGCATTGGGGTTCGCGCGCGCACTAGTCAACATGGGCAGGAACGGATGATGCGATCTTGCCCTCATGGAATCTGCATCCTGTCAGCGTACACTAAGCTAACTCTAGCCTAGCACACAGTAGAGGAGTGGATCGCACGCAGTGAATGTCGGGTGCATGTGGACCGGTGATTGATTCAACGGGCGCTCGCACGACTCAAGGAACACGAGCTCGACTCGATGGCGCCCACATACAAGATAAAACTGCATCCCTCATCTTATCTGATCTGCATCTCTGCCCTTCGTCGTCAGTCCATTTCTATATCTATACCTTGATCATTCGTCAGGATGCGCTTCTCTATGGAGCGAGCCCGCGAGCATAGCTCGGTGGAGGACCAGCAGCAGACTTCAGTCTCAGCTGAGAAGGAGGCAGACATCGTCGTTGCCAGCAGCGGCTCATCGGTCAGGAGCGAGGGTGGTCGAAGCATGCTCGTGCCTGTCAAAATGAAGCTCATCTCTATTCTACTCGTCTCCGCCATTGGCTTTGGTTCCCACTGGAGCAGCGGCGTTACCGGCGCCATGAAAAGCACGCTGAAGAAGGTACGCAGACACGATTCTGCCAAGTCGCCTAACACAGCTAACAAGAGCAGCAACTGCACATCAACAACGCACAGTATGCGGTGCTTGAAGCATCGGAGGACTTCATGAAGACAGCACTGATTCTTATCAGCGGTCTTGTCACTGACAGAATCGGTGGTGCCAGTGCTATGCTCTGGGGCAATGCGATATTCAGCATCGGCGCCATCTTCATTGCTGCAGCCACTACTGTGCGTTCCTACAAGTTCATGATCTTCGGTGTTGTCGTTCAGGCTCTCGGCGACATCGCCACTCAAGTTGCGCAATACAAGGTCTTCAGCTCGTGGTTCGCACCTTCGGACGGCTTTGCATCAACTCTCGCCCTCGAACTCGGCATCGGCAAGATTGGCTCCTTCGTCGGCAAAGCTACAGCGAACGTCATCGCGAAAAACACCGGCGACTTCAGCTGGGTGTACTGGACCGCTGTATTCATGAATATCTTCACCAACATCGTTACCCTGGTCTTCTGGTTCTTCACCAAGTGGTGCAACAAGACGTACTCTGGCATGCGCGACCCAGCGACAGGCGAGAGACTCACCGAGAACAATAAGAAGTTCGAGTTCAGAAAGATGCTGCAGCTGCCCTGGACATTCTGGGCTGTCGTCTGCTACTCGTTATTCCAGACCAGCACGGCCACAATATACAATCAGAACGCTACAGAGCTAGCTGAGCAGCGCTTCAAGATCAGTGCAGTCAAGGCGGGTTGGTACTCGGCCCTGTCACAGTACCTTGGCTTCTTCCTTGTTCCGCTGATCGGTATCTTCATCGATATCCTCGGCAATCGCATTTCGCTCATGGTAGTGTGCGGATCCGGTATGCTGCTCTCAATGTGCTTAGCAGCCTGGGGTCCCACGATCGGTGGTACTGCTGCATCATTTGGCATTTACGCGGTCGCAACTTCCTTTGGACCTACCGTTATCATTGACTCTATTCGCACGACGATGTGGTACCAAGAAGTCTTCGGCTCCGGCTACGCTGTCAAGATCGCCGTCAACAACAGCATGACCATCTTCGTCCGCATCATCACTGGTGTCATACAAGACCGCGATAACAACTCATATGACAACGTCGTTAAAGGCTACGTGTTCCTTGCTGCCGGGTCGGTAGTCGTCGGCTGCACTTTGCTTGCAGCTAGCTACCACACCGTGGATCTGAAAATCCTGCAGTGGACGAAGAAGCAGCGAATGGCAAAGGGTGAAACGATCAATGATAGGAGGGAGATGTTCGAAAAGGGTGAGGTTGGAGTGAGGAACAGGAAGATCAGCTTGACTTTGTTCATTGCTCTTATCGTTTTCATCTTGGGTGCTTGGGCAGCGTACTTCTGGGGTGTTGCCACCGGGAATAACAGCTGAGAGAAGAAGTCTCCATACACCAAAGTATTTCCCATGAAATCCATTGTTCAGATGAGACTCTTCTCCTTTGTATTTATGCACTGTTATCCTCGCCGACGTTCTTCGTGTCCGTGTCGAGCCTGGAAGTACCCAGAACTCCGCGACCCCTTCAATCCTGACTGTGACATCTTCTTAGATCTCTATCTCGCTCGCGGGGGCATGACAATCTGTGTCACAGGTTCTTGGTCGGTCTCCCAGCGCTGGTTGTTCCAGCTGTCCTCGCGAGAAGTAAAGAGGCCAGCGACTACGAGTTTGCAAGCGGTAGTCTCGGAGGTGGCCCTATCCCAGGCTTTGTCGAAGACAGCGGTGAGCGCCGGTCCGCAGGTGATGCACGCGCGGGCGAAAAGGTCGAAGCTCCCATGACCAAAAAGACTGTCAACTGTGACCAGCTAGTCCATCATGTCTTCAGCAATCCTGATATGGCGAATGCCGCTGGAGAAGTGAGCCAGCATCATGGCGACAGTTCTGCTGTCCCAGAGAGAAGTCGTTGTGCTCGAGTCGAACCTCAATTGACATTCACGTACAAGAGAAGGCCTGGTCAACTTCGATCCACACAGGACGATACCGCATTCGCTCTTGTCGATAGTCAATTTGATGGTGTCCGGAGTAGCCTCCAAGAGCTTGGCCAAGAGCCTTGCGGCACCGTCCTTGTTAAGAGTGAAGTCGTTGTAAACAGCATCTTCGGGACACTCCAGCTTCGTGACATCGGTGCCGACTGCCTGCAAGGCAAATATAATGATAGTGGAGGTCGCTGCGTCTCAAAGTCGTGCCAGAACGCCCTGAGGAGGCGCGCGATTCCGATTTTGAAGACATCCAGGCTGCTAAAATCGGTGGCCATGTTGACGTCGGTATACGCCGAAGTGGTCTCGTAGATGTGGCAAGGGCGTGTGTGGGTAGAGATAAAAGGTTTCAGAGGGTCTCGATAGGCGAAAAGGGAACTGGGCTTTGTGTGGGCTCGGTATGACCATCTTTCACTTCACCCCCGTCTTGACTCACCGCCGACCGTGCGTCTTACAATCTGCTCAGAACTCCAGGCAGATCAGCATCGAATCTTGCCATTTATACCTAGTACGAAGCAAGGAGTCAACGACTCCGTGGAACCCATTCGGAAACCTGTTAAGCGCTCCTTCTCCGCTTACGCACTATGGTTTACTTCGACGTTTCAAGCCAGCTCCCTCAGCCTCACCAACCCAAACACCGCCATACCGACAACGTTACCTCTGCCTCTCACAAGCTCTTGTAGTCTCTGTATCTTCCTCCCAAACTCCTTCACCACTTCAGGCGCCTGTGCATCCAAGACGGGTCCAGCCGCATTGATGATCTCGATCAAGGTTGCCGTCACTGAGAAGATGCGCCGAATCGACCATGCCAGAGACTATGTGTAGCATAATACCTGGTGTGAGCTGTCCAATACTTTCCTTGCTCTGGCACAGCTGTGCAAGAAAGTAGGTGAACCCCGCGCTCCAGATTTTCTCAGCCACCATGGCAGTGAACTGCGCCTGCAAAGCCTTCATGAGCTGATGCTGGATGAGAAAAGGACCTCGCAACGGCAAGCTCGGGTGTGAGAAGTATGGGTCGATGGACGCCGCGAGCATGTCGTAGACTGCGATTGCACTGGAGGCCCATTGCCCGTCGCGGTAGATGCGGTCTTGAATAAAATTGATGACATAGACCAGGCGGCTGTAGTCATAGTTGAGTTGCGCGACGATGGTCTGTACGGCAGTTCCGATTCCGAGATCGTTTGCGTCCGTCGGCAAGCTGTTGATGAAGTCTTTGGTGCAGTCCTTAAAGGCGCGCAGGAAGACGTCGTTGAGGTCATCCTGACCGACGGCGGAAGAGGAAGTTACCATCGGTGTGTCTGTGCAATTGTAAGCAGTCACCGGGGTCCAGTGGGCCGCGGTCGATTCTAGGAAAGTGGTTAGATCAATGCAGGTTTGTTGGAAAGGTGTTGTTGTACAGTCATGCGGGCGCCCTTCACCGGGCTGCGCACCATCGCTGACAGCTGTCGCTCCGCGGAGGACGTCTAAAAGTCTATCACGTTCATATCATACATGTGACCACGTCTACCACCACCACCACCATCGTCTTGAGGCGCCCAGCCGCTTCCACTTCCACGTGGAGTTGCGGTGAATCATGTAGTCCTTGCTCTGGATGCTCTTATAAATACCCCAGAAGCCACCCAGCGGCCAGACGTTCTTCAGTCGCATGCCCCAGTCCTTCTGCGCCATATCGGTGTACTTCTGAATGTCCACGTGAACCTTGTCGTGCACATCTGGGAGGCCGCCGGCGTTGTACTTTGTTCGCAGATTCTCGTGCCACTGGCGATCGAATTGCGACCAGAACTCGTCCTTGCTGTAGTAGGTGTGCGCGTAGAGCCATTTCATACCACCCATCTCACCCAGTGTCTTCTCGAGTGCACGGTTCTTACTGAGGTACTCCTGGGGCTCCTGAGGTCCAAACCCCCAGAGACCGACGTTGAGCATCTGTGTGTCTTTCAGCTCGCCCTTGGTATGGGGGTGCATTGTCGGTTGTTTGCTCTGCTTCAGGGGGCAAAGCCAGATGGGCCAGATGTTGAACTCCTTTTCGGTGTAGTCGATAAACTTCTCCGCGTTGGGATAGGGAAGGGCCATGTCTTGTACGATGTAACGCGTGGCGATACCGCTGGCATGCAAAGCGCGGTACAGCATACGTGTGTGCAGGAAGTCGTCGAGGAACCAGCGGGTGAACTTGTTGAATGGAAACTTCATATAACTGAAGGCAGATCGCCCAACCCAAAAGCCACCGCGATCATAGCGGAACATGTACTCAGCCAACGGGATGTACTCGACCACTGGCTCGTTCGACGTGCGGGTGGCCTCTTCGACGTGTAGGTAGAACCACGGATCCAGAGCGTGAGAGAAGGTCTGCGGTTTCATGTTTGGTGGAAGGTGATCTGTCATCTCTCCAGTCACGATGGCGCCGTGGTCCTTCGAAAATAGAATGCCATCCACATAGTCGTTCTTCTCGCCCTTCTCGCCCTCTGTATGCTCACGAACCTCCTTGACGGCTTGTGCTATACTTCTGGTAGGGTAGTAGATTGTCTTCACGTACTTCTTCGCCTCAATGAGTCGGAGATTGACCAGTGTGGTGATGCCCAATGTTCCGACCGCACCAGCAGCTCCACTAAATAGGTCCGCGTTCTCCTTCTCTGATGCTTTGATGATCTCACCATCTGCCATCACCATCTCAACCTCATTAATGGTTCTGTCGAAAAAGCCAAACTTGAAGCTGCTACTCTCGCCAGCGGTTCCTGCATATCCTCCACCCACAGTGATCCCCGGGAACTCCATGACCACTGGCGGTACCAGACCGTGTGGCAAAGTGGCTTCTACGAGCCTGTCCATGGGTACATTGGGCTCGACAAAAGCCGTACGCGTCTGCTTGTCAACCTTGACGACATTTCTTAGACTGCTGATATCGACGACGCGCTTCTTGAGGTTTGGACGCGTAGAGTTGGTTGATCCATGAGATATTCGGAAAGGCTCTTTGCGGGTGAAGTAGTCCTTCACCTTGGATGCTACTTGCGCAACAACGCGCTGATGGCGATCCATTACGGAGAAGGAAAAGACTGAGAGACTCCGGCGAATGCAAATGCTTTCTACTGATATATAGTGCTACAGACTCGTGGTGTTGATGGAGATCTGTCGTCCGCCACCGAAAAGCTCAGACGGCCCTAGTCCCAAAGTGGTTTTAGCTTTGAAGCTGGCGCTTCCTTTTTGGTCGCCCTCATTTCAATCCAACAAGGCCATCCGCACGGAGCGTCATTTCATCTCGATCATCAAAGGACTGTTGACTCGTCAAGGGGCCTTATCTTGAGGAACACGATATATTGAGAGTTGCAAACTTATGTGAGTCGCTGCGAGAGCGCCAGAATTGGGACCTGAAGATCAGCTGGACCCTTGAGAACCGGGCGCTTCGCTTCCCGTTCGTTTGGCGTCTCCACGTGAAAGTTTCATGCACTCCGCAAAGGTTCCAGAGACGCCACCAGAACGAACTCCGCGCTAGCTATGGATCTTCATGGAAGAGTGTGCCTCGCATGTCGCAGCCTTGGTGGGAGCGGATGTTACACCGAGACAGTGGGGCTCGTGTGCGGGGATGCATCGAATGACAACGGTTGTCAGGCCTGCCGTCCTGCCTGGCGATCCCTTGGGGCTACGCCTCGCGCCTTATAAGTGATACGAATCTGCCGTTCTATCTCGCGAAGTTTTTGCTTCTCAGCCTTTCCTTCAGTATGATCATTGGGGTCCTTACAGCTCTGACTGGAGCTGCTGTCGCTCTACAGCCTTTACCACCGGTGCAATGGACGAACACAAATTCTTTGTCGAACGGTTTTAACGGGATTACGGCTCGCAATTCGTCAAAAACAATTTATATCCAGAATTCCTTCGCAGACACTTCAGATACCGAAGGCCTCACGCTCATTCCACCCACAGCATTCCAATTCGCGGAGACTTTCCGTCAAGACCTATCGAACTGGACAACGGCGAATTGGACGCTGCAACGGGTCGACCAATTCCCTGACAATGCTTCTGGGATTCTACTAGGACCGTTCCGAGGATCCAATGATGAGGTCACGTACGAGAATGGCGCAACGACTGAAGAAGGCTATGAGATCGAGATTACCAACCGTACTGTTTACATTGGCGGAAAAGGCGCCCGTGGCATGTTTTGGGGTACAAGAACGCTCCTGCAGCAAGCGCTGATCGCCAATGGATCTTCTATACCAGCAGGTCGCACAATCGACGCACCCGCGTATGCAACACGCGGGTATATGCTCGATGCCGGCCGCAAGTGGTACACACCGGAGTTCCTGAAAGAGCTGTGCACGTACGCCTCTTTCTTCAAGATCTCGGAGTTCCACTACCACAGCAGCGACAATGCACCTCTCAATAGAGGCCACAATGAGACATGGAACAAGGTCTTCTCGCATTTTTCGCTGTATCCAGAGAAGAACACTGAGCTCCAGGGGATTATTGAGCGTAAGAACGAAACACTCTCGAGGGCACAATTCGAGGATTTCCAAAATCACTGCGCGCAACGAGGTGTTACAGTCATCCCAGAGATTGAGGCACCTGGGCATGCTCTTGCCATCACCAAATGGAAGCCGGAGCTTGCACTGGCGAAGAAGGATCTATTGAATCTCACCCACCCAGACGCGATACCAACCGTCAAGGCCATCTGGAGCGAATTCCTCCCATGGTTCAAGACGAAGGAGGTGCATATCGGTGCCGACGAATATGACTCTACGCTTGCGGACGATTACATCAACTTTGTCAATGAGATGTCTGACTTCGTGAACTCGACAGCCGGCAAGCGCATCCGGATCTGGGGCACTCATGAGCCGTCAGAGGACCTTACGATCTCCAAAGACATCATCGTCCAGCATTGGCAATACGGACAATCCGACCCTGTCCAGTTGCAGAACGACGACTACAGCCTCATTAACTCCAATGACTGGTGGGCGTACATGAGCCTGAAGAACGACCACACACCGATCCTGCCCGCACCATACCCGCAGTTTTATAACACCAGCAGAACATTGAACTTTGCAGATGTGCCGGGATGGCAGTGGGATCCGTCGCTCTTCAACCAAGTCAACACAACCGAGCAGCTCGAGCCTGGCGCTAGCGGCAACAAGGGCGCCATCCTTGCGGCGTGGAACGATAATGGTCCCGATGCGACCACACAGCTCGAAGCCTACTACGCGATGCGCGAGGGCATTCCGGTAATGGCAGCACGCGCCTGGTCCGGTAAGCGTGGCGTCAACATCACGACCGACAACACTAACGTCACTATCCGTTTCCTCGCAGCCAATGCTCCAGGACAGAACCTCGACAGGCGTCCCGCATCGCTACGCCAGACTGCGCAAACTAACAGGCCAGTCCTGACCTGGAACTCACGAGACGGCCAGATGGCTCAGACCTTCGGCAAGGGCTCTTTTGGCCCGCCATACACCTTGAGTTTGAACGTCTCATCATCCTTCAACATCAAAGGACCTGACACATCCCTGGCTATCAGTAAAGTTATCTCCAATGTCACCACAAACTCGACCGTTCAGACTCTGGTCTTCACTACCGCTGACGGCTTCCCTTACCCGCTCCGCAACGTCTCCTACAACGACTACGACCCTGGTCACCCCGGCCGCATCTGGACGAACGACTCTAGCTCGACCCACGAGCCCTTCCCCATCACGCTTCCCGTTCGCCTGCGCATCGAGACCGACATCTACAACGGCAGCCGGGTATGGGTAAACGAGAAGTTCGCCGGACGCTTTGAAGTCTTTGTGTTTGGTGGTCGCAATACAGTCTTCAGCTGGAGTCAGATGGCGCTTGTTGCGCCGCTGGACAGCGTCGATGGCGGAGTTGACAGCTTCAAGTTAGAGAACGGGATAGGCATGTACAACGTCACGGCTGGAAATGGGAGCTATGGGCCTTCGCCGCCGGAGCAGAACGCTGCGGTCAGTGGGAAGGGGTTGAGTAGTGTGTTGCAGGTGCTCGTTGGGTTTGTAATGATATGGATGTTTGTATAGCATGATACCAGGCATTGTTAGACTAGCATTGAAGATACGAGTTTCTATTGTTTCATTGACTGTGCCAAGTTGCGCTTGTGTCTGTCACATTTGTTTGCCATTGACACTCAATGACTCTTATCCTACAGCGGAGAGTAATATACGCTTAATCTTTGCGGGAACCGAAATTGGAAGGACTTGCCCATGTCAGTCAGAGTTGTAGGTAAAGACGCTCTGGTGTATACTTGCGGTGGAGTCCATGCGTCTTTGGGCACGTTGCTGGCTCGGGGGGAAGCCATTGACTTCTTCGGGCCAGGGAAGGTGAAATCCGAAATGACATTCTCTTCGATGCTCGAGTATGATTCTTCGAACGGATATGCATTTCCAGACTGTTCAGGAGCTGCATATCCCTCTGGTCTTGGTCTATCATCAGCCCAGAAGGCAGTCATGAAGTCCGTCGGTCCTGTCTTCTGCTGAACGGCGGAGAAAGGGTTTACGTTCTTAGCTTTAAGCTTCTCGGCAGCGAGGGCGGCCTCCTTGGGAGCGTTAGCCTCACCAAGTTCGCGGATGATCTGAGCTTGGACTTCGATCTGCTCTCGGAGATCGGCGACTTCGTCATCGCGCTTGCCGAAGAGGCTACTCATTGTGGGTAGGCTGAAGACTATGTTTGCTTCTTGTTGGGCTGTATTGATTGAGTCTCTAGTAGGTTGGTGGATCCAAGGTGGTATCTGTAGGGAGTAAACATTGGCAGTGTGCCCACTGGGCGGCTCCATTGGTTAAAGGTTTCCTCACTCGAGGAGAAGGAAAGGTGGTGAAAGTGACGAAACTCTGCCATACACTGATCGCAAGTCCACGATATCATACTGAGTGCCTCAAGGTTGAGTGATATGCACAACAAAGCCAACTTTGAAGTCAGCAACGCCGCTAACGCCTTTTCCATGCTCTTGCATCAATCAAACGAACACACTGACTCCTCACGCACTCTGTGTCGCCACCCACTTCTTCATCCTCTTTTTGATGTCCGACTCCGTCTGTTGCATAGGGTTGAGCTTCCTGTCCCTTGCCATTTTGCCGTAGTCCTCGCCGTACTTGTTGTGCAACCTCTCAAGCCATTCGCCTTCTCTATCACTCTGTTTCCTCGGTGCCTTCCTGACGCCATTCCTCGCGGCCTCTTCCAGCTCACTAATCACTGGGTTCTGTGCCTCATTCTCCCTCCTCTCAGGCACCATAGCAAACCCGTTCCACTCGATATCGTCGTCGCTATCTTCAAGCTCGTTCAGAGGGTCGTTGAGCGGGTTGAACTTCGTCTCTGTCTCGCCGGTGACACGCAAGATAGCGCCGGTCTCCGGGTCGCGCTCGACCTCGATCTCTTCGATATCGATAGCCTGTGTGGGCTGCTTGGAGACGATGTTCAGGCGGTTTGCCGTGCTGTCGGCGCCGGCGTCGGCGCGCGAGGACTTGGGGTCATTGAGGCCGAGAAGCTTGATTGTCTTTTCTGTACCACCTGTTGCGTGGTTGAGGCGCGATGTGAGACCGAGACGGCGGTAATTCTGTGACAACGTCTCCTTCTGATTCCTGTTCTCTAGTCAGTATGAACTGCAGGTCTTTCCTTTCTTCTGTGGCGTACCAGTGCTTCGCAATAATGGGGTTGCTCAGAATCTTCTTCTTGGAGGGACCATTCTGGCGCTTCTTCGGGAGAGACGACTTGTTCTTCTTCTTCTGGAGTTCGCGACCCATTTTGAGTGATTTGTGGTTTTATGGCGGGTATCAAAGGTGTTGTGGTGATGGTGTGGTCGAATTACCCTCTCACTCAGTCGCAACTTCCCAAAATTTCGCGCTAGCGAATGAGCTTATCGATAGCTTAGCGTGGTTTCCCGGCCTAGCTCCCAGGTGTAGGTGTTCACAGCTAAGGCCCCTGGGAGCCTCCCAACCATCACCGCTCAGGTCCAGGCTAGTGATTACGCGTCCATCATGGTGTCGCGTCGGAATCAAACACTGCTGTCGTTATCGATCTTCCTCGGCGTGCTCGCATGGAACGTTGCAGCAGCAGCCGTCAAAGGCGAGACCGGAGGGGTGCCAGTGGGGCAATTGAGTGTACATGAAATCGAGGAGCAATTGCAGGTAAGTGTAAGGAGGAATATAGAATTGAAGTTGATTCACCGTCCACTGCCATTTGAACTGCACACTCTCAAGGTGCACGTGAACAGGCGTTGACAAGGAGCACCATGATGTCGCGTGCTCAACGCCAGGCTAACTTCTCCAGGAATGCCCACTCGTTCAAGCACTCAACGAGCATAAGGTTGCTACCAACCCTACGACCTCATCTCTGAGCTCTCAGATCTTCGCTGTGCTCTTCCCCGGCAGCCCAGCTGTCAACGCGCTTCTTGCTACGCTGTACATTTCTGGCCCACCGAACTTCCTCCTCGCACTATGCCCGCCCAACATCGATCCCTCTTCCCTCTCGGTCATGGTAGCCTTTGCTGTTGGCGGGCTGCTCGGCGATACACTCTTCCATCTCCTGCCCGAAATCTTTCTGGGCGAAGATGAGCCTGAGAACGTCAAGTTCGTAATGGTCGAGCCGAACAAGAACCTGTTGCTGGGTGTTGCCATCATGGTAGGCTTCGTCACATTCGTAGCTATGGACAAGGCGCTGAGAATTGCGACTGGCGGTCAGGGTGGTCATGATCACTCTCACGGACACCCCCATGAAAAGATTGAGGCTACATCCAAGTCAAGCGGCATCGAGACCAGCGACTCGAAAGAGGGTCTGCGCTCTCGCAAGCCGGCCGCGACTGATGTCCTTGTCGCGGGTGAGAAAGAGAAGGAGATCAGTGCCAGCGTAAAGCTCGGCGGCTACCTCAACCTTATCGCCGACTTCACCCACAACATTACTGATGGCCTTGCCCTCAGCTCTTCCTTCTATGCATCTCCCACCATTGGTGCAACCACCACTGTTGCTGTGTTCTTCCATGAGATCCCACACGAAGTTGGCGACTTTGCTTTGCTTATTCAGTCAGGCTTCAGTAAGCGGGCCGCGATGGGCGCCCAATTCGTGACAGCTGCAGGCGCCTTCCTTGGAACCTGCATTGGCATTGCGGTACAAGAGTTCGGTGGCAGCGCGGCCACAGCCGAGACCCATGGTGCCGGTCTCTGGGGCACCAGTCTGCAGTGGGGTGACATGCTGCTGCCCTTCACAGCAGGTACCTTCCTGTACGTTGGGACCGTAGCTGTCATTCCTGAGCTCCTGGAGACGGGGCCGAACAAGGGCGAAGAGCTCAAGAAGACACTCACGCAGTTCGCTGCTATGTTTACAGGTGCGGGTATCATGCTTGCGTAGGTCACTCCGCTGTACACGCGTACCAACGTTAGCTAACACGTATACAGCATCTCGTGGTCTTGAGCTGCAGTCATCAGTACGAGCAGGTGGTCCTTTGCGGATCGGACTTCTCCTTCAGCGCCAGGCGTACCTCAAGGCGCAATTGCTACCAAATCGCCTTGCTTGCCAACTCGAAGCATCCGCATTGCAAGACAGCAGTAGAATAGATATAGACTGAGTCGGCGACACAGGCACTGGCGTGCACTATCCAGACGCTTCATCGATCACTGATTCAACGCCGCATCATCACAATGCGTATGCAAATTTACAGCTCACAATCGTACGAAATGCTTTCCGGATGTGGCTGGTTCTTCGCACATTTTGTGTTGGAACCTGCTTAACTCCGCACCAACAACCCTCGCTTTGATCATTTCCGCAGTCCAATGTACAAAGTCGCATCGTTAGACCGTCCATCGCACATAACCGAGACGCAAAGCCGGCCAATTTTGTCATTGTGGCTGAATCGCGATTTTCAACTGCGAATAGCAACAGATCTCCAAGCACCAGCCTTCAAGAGTGCCTTGCCATGGCTTGCTCCTTCTCCTTCCCCTTTGAAAGTATCTGAAGACGGGCTGTGCGGCCATTGCCAAGCCCACACTATTTTAAGATGACGGTACCGCTCGAGCCTCTCACCGTGCATCTGACAACGGGCAAGTGTCAACGGTTCGACCAGAAGCATTCGACCGTTCGCGCTTGTCAATTTGCAGCGTCGATATTTTCCGATAGACAGGTCATTGAATGACAACTGTCGAGACCTTGATCGCGAGACAACTCGAGTATGAGCTGCGAAAGCTTGACCACATTCTGCCGAATTGCAGAGGTTTGGTCACCAAGCTGATGATGCATCATAGTGCAAGCCACAGCTCGGGGTTGCACTAGCGCTGCCGCCTTACCGCACACAAGGCATGCTCAGATGCGCTGACCGGTGCGCAGGCTTATATCCACCAGATGACCGAAGTGGTTCTCACGATACTCGGTCATTGCGTGTGTTCTCTGACCTTGATATATAAGCTGTCGTACATTCTTGCGTACAAGTTTCCATCATCCCCTTAACGCCTTTGGGGCTTGACTTGCAACTCAGCCGCACCACTTGCACGACACTTGCATCTCCAACACCTCAGATATACAATTCCCCGCATCCCGACGTGTGGACCCTCGCATACCGACAGCATCTACCCTTCAAAAACAATCTGAGATCAGGAAGAGATGTCCAAAACCGAGACATTCACCGTTGTTCACCCGTACGCGCCTCAATCACGCTTACGATCGATCCTCGTTGTTCTCCTCTTCATCCTTTGCGTACCGATCTTTCTCTACCAGCTGGTTCCCGCCTTTACACAGTCAACAGACACCCTCATCTCAAAGGGTCTTACCCACTTCTACGAACAGCCCTGCACTGCAGATATCGGAGACGCTCAGTGCTGCTCCCTGTTCACGCAGGCAACACCGTGCGTAGAAGAATGCAGGAAGGAATTCGTCGACCGAGAGACCCTTACCCTGACGCTCGAGTACGAGGCGTGTGCCGATACATGCTTACGTGACTGGGAAGGTTGCAACAAAGTCCAGAGAGACTACACCATATGAACCACATCTCAGGATGAGGCACAAACACCATCACTCAGTAGCATTCCGCCACTCGGAGATATCACATCCCACATTGATATCATTGTGCTTGGTGTTGCGATACGACACATCTGCCAAGCACTAAGACGGTAGTCGGCCGGATAGCACGGAAGAAGCCAAACGTCTGCATGCACAGTCAGCATGGTAATGTGCCCTGGCAGACAATGTGGTGCATCGGATGCGAACAATGGTCTGCCTCGAGGGCAGCCGACAAGCACCTAAGCGAGCCGAGGACGGTGGAGCTGGGCGCCTACAAAAGTGTGGAGAAATACGGAGAGGGGATATTGGATAAAGATTTGACCATCTGTGCGCCACAAATCGTTAGGGGGCAGATGAGGCTCGCACGAGATGTTCGGGCGGTGCTGCGGACGACTCCTGGAGATGATCTCGGAGATCGAAAGGAAACCATGAGGAAAAGGAGAAAATCCGTGCCCTTGCGGGTCAATATACTAAGCGAATAGCGCTACGAAGATCACGATTGACGAAATAGACAACAGTGGAAATAGAAACGGGCGATACTTCACAGTCCTCCATGAATGATGTTTTGTGCTCTGTCGTGCTTGCGTCGCGTGGGCCTGGCATATTGTCGAATGGAGGGATGACGTCACGCAAACACGCTACACGTCGACAACACTTTGCAGCATCTTGGGACTTCAACCACGCGTCTGACACCCATGTGCTAAGATGCGCAATCAGTCTGCTACGCAACGAATCTGTCACTCGTTCCTCGATCATGTTTCCTCCGTACGACTCCAGCATATCAACGACGCGCGACGGGCCTTTCACATTGCTTGGGCCTCGAACTGCCTCTACCTGTACCAGCTTACTATCTTCTGCTTTTTTGTCGTTCTGAATGACTACCCCATCACTGATCACTTCGTACAATGATGACAAAGGATACCCGATACCCAAATTGTCAGTTAGCTACTTCATAAGCACATCAAACGTCTACACATTCCCGACAAGAATATATCGTCATTCAAACTCGAAGACAGCTCAGTGTCCTATGCCACCTTCACGGATACACCTGGCAAGTGTTCCTGTTCTCCACGAAGTGCGACGTGCGGCTTTTTTGTAGGTAGGTGAAGGGAAGGGGTCAGGAGAGATTGACGCCGATTCGTCATCGTCATTCCGTAGCCCTCACGTCTTTTCGCGTATCACACACAATAAATTCGCAAACCAGACTGCCGTCTCCTTTTCATTAAAAGGGCGCGCAAGCCTTTCGTTAAGACCGGCAAGAGTGAGCCAGCAGCAACATCAGCGAGGAAGAAAGGCTGTGGTTCCAAGTTGTGGAGAAGGCGCAGCCGCAATAGGTCCATGATCTTTCTACTGAACTCAGCCAGGTGTCTTTCGAAGAGAGCGTCGGCTTTAGATACTAGCTATCCGGCGTATAAACCTCCAGCGACTGTCCCAGCAGGCTCGATTCCTAGCGGCGAGACGCGACCCGAATTGGCGCGGTCTTTGAGCGAGATGATTTTTCAAGATCCACCGAAAAGCCTGGAAATTCACAGCTCGACGATGGTAGTTGCAGACACATCCTCCAAGTCCTCTGCGACCGTCACAGATGACAAGAAGAAGGGTCAGTCCGTGGAGCCTATGCTGACCCCACAACCTACACCAGTCCCCCTACCGCATCGAGAGTACGCATCTTGCGTAGAAGAAATTATTGTATGGGACTTGCACAAGTTTAGTGCTTGCAACCACGACGCCGAACTGTGCGGTAGCTGTCTCACTGCGTGGATTGACCAGCAGTTGAACGCCTGTACTCGGGATAGCAACGAATACCCTTCCTTGAACTGCACGACACGGCTTGGTCATGACGATATCAAATCGCGCGTGTCACGGGCTGTTTTCGAGCGGTGATTCTCCCTGATACTCAACGATTATTCTGCATTCTAAGGGTCCCCTAGTTTCGACCGCCGTTCAGGGTAAGCAGCTGTTAAACAGGTTGCCGGTTATTCCAGTTACCATACATAATCTTTCGACTATGTACACATCCATGATGATGAGGGAAACGCAAACAATGTCTGACGTTGCCGTGGTCCGTCATATCCAGTGCGTATCCGCACCATACACCACGTTCCTTTTCATACTGATGAGACATGCGAGCAGTATGACCAACGCATCCAGGACGCCCTCATTAAGGAAGAGGAAGCTGCCAGCAAAACAGCTGTGGCGGCCATGCCGAAGACTTATCCTAGTGCAAACTGCGGGTACAACATCGCCAAGCACACCGGCTGCGACCACATCATATGTATGTTGATATCCAAACAAATGGCTTAGTGAATTCACTCACAACGTGTTTTAGGTACAAGATGCGGGTCTGACTTCTGTCCACTCTATCGCGCACCTTACGTGGGAGACACTGGTATCAGACGAGTTGGCAACATTGTGCATACCAAAGACCGCAGATATTATACTTAAGACCGGTTCAAAGAGGCCGCAAATCTTGGCAGTCCGCTCTACATCGCGCTGCAGGTGCGACGAAAACAGCCATGCCTAGTCACAACGTAAGCAATCGTGTCCCATTTGAGCTTCTGTAATAATCCTAACGCATCCAGGAAACAAGAAACTGGTACTATAATGCTTCAAAGCTCCCATGGTGGCTGCGATCTCCCTATCATAGTCAGATTGATACCGGAGCGCTGCTGCTCATTCAAGGTAGCAAATCGCTGTTTGATTGGTTCACTTGAGACCTGTCACTGCCAGTAAAATGCTTGTACCCAAGCAGAAACGAGCGAGTACCCCAATGCACTCAATCAGCATCACTTATAGCAAGGAACCATATTCACTCGGTGCGAAGGCCTTAGCGCATCGCCCTCAATGCTCATAGTCGGCTTCAATCGTGGAAACATTACACTGATCTCCAAGCGCGACCCACCCCACCATCATCACAGTCATGGTCCACATCAGCAAGCGCGAGCGCGCAAGTCTTGGTCTTGCCGTCAGCGACGATGAGTCGACATCAAAGCGCGCAAGGCGCTCGAGGCTCATAGCAGCGACGCGAGGTCAGGCAGTCAGCCAGGAAATGGACCCAAGCGTTGAACACGTTCAAGGGCTTGAAGATCCTATGACGCAGCCGACCGCTGCCACGACTCCACTGCCCAAAGCGCCAGAAGATCGAGCATCGGCCGTGCAGGACGAAGGAATGGAAGCACGAGACTACACAAGTACAGGTATAGTTGAGATTCTGAACATGTGGTTTTGCAATCTGACGCTCTTCCCGTAGACCAACAGGATAAACCTATCACTGAGGAGGATGCTGGTCAGGCGCATGATCCGTAAAACTTGTCAGAACAGGTATGTGTTTGTTATAACACCACTCGGCGATGCTCGACAAAGCCTCAAGAATGCTGACAAGAGCGAGCTGCCTGCGACAGGAATAGATAGCGATAAAGCTAATCGTGGGGAGAGTCTCCAAGGGCGTACTCAGGCACCGGCTCGGTCGAGCCCACAAGTGCCGATAGATCCAACTGCGGCCAGCGCGACTGCTCCTTCTTCTCACGCTGTAGAAATTGCGGAGGTGCATCTCAATACTGAAAACGGTCACCAGATCATCATCGGCGAAGCAGCTGTGGCTCGGCTTGCAGCGTTGTCACTTGGAGAGGGCATCGCTCTCCGTGCTTACCGCTTGTCCCCAGATCTGAATGTCTTAGTACCTATCTTCACTATTCCTACATATGCATCTGTAGAACTACGACGACCCGAGATCCAGCCATCTCGGTCAGTATCACCAGCCTCTACCGTGGAGTCATTTCGAGAATGCGACTCTTGTGCGGAGACATTCCCTGTCGATGACTTTCCATCGCTCACGGGGTGTGAGCATGGGTCAAGTACCTGCACGACGTGTTTTACGGAGTGGGTGGCTCAGCAGCTTAAGAATGTTCCATGGGATCGAGTCGAGTGCCCATCGTCGGATTACAAGAAGCTTATCACCCATGAAGAAGCAAAGCTTCATCTGTCGCAGGAGGTCTTTTCGCGGTAAGTCGTGTCCACAGACGGCCATCGGTAGTACACTGACATCATCAAGGTTTGATTGTCTTGCAACGCAAGCTGCTCTCGAGAGCATCCCAGGGTACTTCCGTTGTCACGCTGAAGGCTGCGACTACGGGCATGTTCACGAAGATGAAGGTGATCAGAACAACATCTGGCGCTGTCAAAACCCTGAGTGCGATGCACGCACCTGCACAACTCATTACATACCATTTCACACGGATGAAACCTGTGAGCAATACGATGCGCGCAAGGGCGGCGTCGATAAGCAAGAGGCAGCGAGCCTGGCAATCGTTCGTCAGATCTCTACACCTTACCCAAACGTTGAATGCGGCTACAACATCCACAAGATATCGGGCTGCGACCACATGACGTGTAAGTACCATAAACATCCCTCTTGCAGACCTAGCTGACCAAAGTGCAGGCAACAAGTGCCATCACGAGTTCTGCTATCAGTGTTCTGCGCCTTACGAGGGTTACCAAGGCATCCACGAGATTGGCAACTCAGCTCATGCCGCCAGTTGTCGTCACTACCGCTCTTTGAACGGTCATCAAGATGAAAATGGCGAGGAGCGATATCTTCAACATGACGAAGACATGGAGAACGACTTGTACGAGGACGATTTGCACCTGTCCGACTAGAAGACCACTTGTTGCGATCCTATGCCATTGCGCACATGTGGGTGCACTAACCTTGCGTCTATCTTGCAAAAACTCACGCGTCCGCCCACCACCTCCATGACTCCACAGTCACAACCCCAACGCGTCCATAACAGCAAAAAAGATCGTATCTCTCCGACCGAGAATCTGATTCCGGCCTCCTTCGAGCTGTTCTGTGGATGACAAGCAGAAAACTGACCACTATACTATCGAAGATCTCCAACCTTGAGATTGGGAAGAGATTTGATTGGTCGATGGAAAACTTGTCAGTCAGAGATTATACATAGCGGGTTATAGATCATCCAGTTGGTGCACTGTTTATGAGAGGGCTCTCTCACAGGTGGTCTGTGAATGAGCTGCAGGCGTAGGTCCTCACTCCCACTACCTTTCTGTTTTTGCTGTTCTATCTTGATACGCTTTGACAATCATTCTCTCTTACTATAGTCAAACGATCACGTATCGCCCATCTTGATTCCTGATACAAGTGACTATCAAAAGAGATAAAGCTAACATCTTCCAACCTCTTTAACCTTGCGACTCTCACTGCCGAAACCTTCAGTGACCATACCAGCAATTCGCTTGTACGACGCCGATAAGATGTTCCCAACTATGACCTCACCTATCGGCGCACTGCCTCGATGCAGAACCTGCAGGAAATCCCTCGACAACTCAGCGGACCGCAAGAAGCTCACACGACAGACTGCAAATACCACAGCCTAAAGCTTCCAAACTACACCCCGCCTTTGAACGATACTGAAGCCACCATGATAGTGTGACAGAGGTGACAGATAAAAGTAGAAGATGCATTACCTGAACACTTATGTGGGTATTCAGTATATTCAATTCAATCATGAAACACTACAATAGTAGCTTCCTCCACTTTTGCTTCACACAAAAACTATGAGAGCTATTGAATTCTCTACGCACTGCTCGACTATGACCCACCAATTTCGAAAGAGTCCTCAGAAGGTTCTCCGGAAGGATTGTCGGAAGAGAGCCTTGTTTGAGCCATTTACGGTCATCTTCATGTTCGTCAATTTGCCCCTTTGCTCTAGCCGAATGTCGTCTTCGCGCTGAGGTATTTTGCCGCACTCCGTATTGTAGATGAGCGCGCCAACCATCCAGACGTCAGTCTTTTCATCGATAGGGATGGTTTCGGAGTTGGCGTCGTACATGACACTGCAAAGCTCTGGTGGGCATTTCTCGACGGGTGCGTTCAAGACGTGGTTCATGGGGTTGCATGGCGGATGCAATGGCTGGTCGGTGGGAATAGGTCGAGAAGGGGGCGAAAAAAAGGCTTAGCCGTAGTCCGCCAGTACGAATTCTGGAGGCTCAGCCTCATACTCACGAGGTTGTTGAAGGATTTTGCTCATGTGAATATCTGTGCGCATGATAGCTTTCCAATCATCTCAGTCGGCGTAGCAACGTACTTCCACATCCATGCCAAAGCGGACGTCATCTGAGCACCTGTCCATGCTGTCCCAAGTGCTTTGATGTGCCTGCGGTAGGCATCTTGGTAGTAGCCTTTTGGGTGTACGAATGGTGGAGGCATGATATATGCTTACTCTGCTGTTTTGTTGAGTAGGAGATTTAGGGATATAGGGAGTTATTGATGAAAATGACGATTGTCAAGTATTACGCGTGAGTCGACAGTCGTCTCCTCAGACTCTTCGTTAAGCAGCTGCATCAGAGTATCCTGCAAGAGACAATGAGTTTGCTCCACAGGTGGTAAGAACATTCGTTGTTCCTTTGTCTAGATTGCAAGAACTTTCAAAGGCCCAGACAAAGCGACAGGCCAAAAACATCAGTAACCTTTGCCCTCGTCCGCTCAATGGAACAAGTGCGCTGACACCACAAATCTGTTGCGGATATACGAAGAACAAGGGTAATCGTCTTGTGAAACCGAGAGTCTTGACAGCCGTTGGGAAGAAGTTCTATGGAATTGTCAGCCACCTAAATGTCGCCGTTTACATCTTTGAATACTCGCCTTGGGGCCATTAGAAGAAGGCTGGGGAAGATGCTCCAGAATAGCTGCGAGAACTTGCCAATCGGGGGCAGACCAGAAGAAATCTTACAAGAAAGCGATTGTGCGTTATAACAGACGTAAGAGCAAAGGAGGGGAAAGCCCCGATGAAAAAGCAAAAGAAGCTCTCGTATGGCAGAGAAGGCGCAACAGATGTAAGGAAAGGAAGGAAGCCGAGAAAAGCTTTAACGTCACCTAGCACAGTTAAAGGGGCCCACGCGAAGCTGCCAAACACCTCAATCGTGATAGACTTGCGTACGCGATTCCTGCGCGAATAAGTCATGACTAGATCTATGTCTTCAGATCTTACGGTATCATGCATGTCCGTGGAAGAAGGACAGCCACCACCAACGCCGAACCATGCAAGTCGTATACCGCTCACAATGTCATCTCCCTCAAAACTCCTCGTCTAGGTTTACTGCGAAAGCTGTATCGCCGCAGCCAGCTTACTGTGTGGCGCACTGTGGGCCGCCTTCCTCCTCTTCATCATCTTCCCATTCAGCACCGCCTGCACGCGGATCGCCGGAGCCAGCGCCGAAGTCCTCCATGTCGGCCTCGAAGTCGACATCGACTTCCTCGACCTCGTCGTGCTTCTCCTCTGATGGCTTCGCCTTGGGCAATGCGTCCTTAACCTTCTGCAGCGCGGCGTCGTCCTTGAGCCAGCCGTCCTCGGGGAATTCGATGTCGACTTGCAGATACAGGTCACCCTTCGCATCGCTGCGCTTCATAGGCATGCCCTCGCCGGGGATCTTGAGGACCTGGCCTGGGCGCAGGACCTTGCCGTTCGGTTGCTGGACGTTGAGCTGGATGCCCCTGCCGTCCAGATGTGTGAGAACCACCCTGTTGAAGCCCGTCAGCGCCTCAGCAAGCGAAATCTTGAGAATCGCGCGCAGATCAGCGCCAGCACGCTCGAATGTCTCGTGCTCGGCTTCCTCGAGAGTGAAGATGATGTCGCCAGGCTCCTGGTCGGGCAGCTGGTCGGCTTCGCCTTGCAGCACGATGCGCTCGCCTTGTCGTGCGCCGCGGGGAATGTAGAGTTCGAGCACGTTCTTGGATTCGACGACCTTCTTGCCCTTGCACTTCTTGCATCGCTGCTTCTCGGGGATGATCTGTCCGGAGCCTGAGCAGGTGCCGCAGGCGACGGTTTCTTGGGTGACGAGGCCGGGGCCGACCTGGCGGAGGACCTGCTTTGCGCCTGGATTGAATTAGTGTGCGAGTCAAATGTGCGTCTAGCAGTCTGAACATACCGCGACCGTTGCAGACTGAGCAGTCATGGCTCTTTGATCCCTTCTTTCCGCCCGAGCCCTCGCACTGGTTGCAGACAATGTTCTTGGTGTTGGAGAACTTGGTCGTCTTGCCCTTGTACAGCTCCTCGAGCGTGACCTCGTACTCCTGTTCTACGCTGCGTCCCTTGCGGGGCACGTTTCGCCCAGGGCCGCCGGGCATGCCGCCGGGCATGCCGCCAAATCCTCCCATGCCTGGCATTCCGCCCATGCCGCCGAACATTTGCGCAAGAATATCGTCCATATCGGGCTGCTGGCCGCCGCCACGGGCCGGGTCGAAGGCGGCCATGCCGTGGGTGTCGTAGAGATGGCGTTTGTCATCGTCGGACAGAATCTCGTAGGCTTGTTTCGCAGACTTGAAGCGGATCTCGGCTTCCTCACGCTCCTCGACGGCGACCTTGTCGGGATGGTGTGCTAGTGCTGCCTGGGGTGATATCAGAATGGTGGGGTAAAGGTTGAGTAGAGCTCACCAACCTTGTGGTATGCCTTCTTGATCTCGACTTTGCTGGCGCTGTTGCTGATGCCAAGGACCTCTGGAGGCTATCAGTACGGTTTTGTGAGAATTCTTGTACGCTCTTCATACCATAGAGATCGACCTCTTCTACGTCGTTCACTGAAAATTGTAAGTCTGTTGCATGTGACAATCCCTGGTAGATCCTTACTTTTGGCTGGTCTTGGAGTATATTGGACGTTGGGGTATCACGGATGTATGTACAAAACAAAAGCAAGAGGCGGCGCAATATAATTTAAAAAAGTCGAGCAAACTTCCCCGGATGCTGACGAGAACTTTGGTCGGCAACTGTAGCCGCGCCCGCAGGCGGTGAAGTCGAGACATCCAGACGCGCTGATTGGCGAGACAGCTCGGGATTCTGCCTCATAAAGTTGAACGAACCACTGTAGCTGTCGGACAGCACTGCACTTACAATGTCGTTCTTGACACTACTACGGCCGCAGGTACCAGCGTACACGTGCCGCTCTTGTCTTATAAGAATATCCCAATCATCGCGACGGACGATATCATCGAAGACAGCTAAAGAAGCGAAGAGCAATGCGGCGCTCCCATCTTCGCCCGCGCGCACGCGATTCGCGCCCTCGCCGACAGGATACCTCCACCTAGGGTCGCTACGGACAGCGCTGTTCAACTACCTACTTGCGAAGAGCACAGGTGGCCAATTCCTTCTGCGAATAGAAGACACGGATCAGAAACGGACCGTAGCAGATGCCGAGCAACGCTTGTTCAAAGACCTCCGATGGGCTGGCCTGCAGTGGGATGAAGGCCCGGAAGTAGGAGGACCATACGGGCCATACAAGCAATCCGAACGCAGCGCCATCTACCGCGAACACGCACATAAGCTCCTCGATTCCGGGCATGCCTACCGCTGCTTCTGCTCCGCTGAGCGCTTGAACGCCCTCGCCGAACACAAGCACAAGCTTGGCCTCGCAACAGACTACGACCGTACCTGCGAATCGATACCGAAAGAAGAGTCTGACGACCGCGCTCACAGACACGAACCGCATGTTGTCCGTCTGAAGGTGCCCGATCAATACCCCACCTACAAAGACCTCATCTACGGCACTTTCAGACCGCTCAAGCGCCGCGGTCATGTTACGGAATCCTCCTACGAAGACCCTATCCTGCTGAAGAGCGACGGTCTGCCAACATACCACCTCGCAAATGTCGTCGACGACCACCTCATGAAGATCACCCACGTCATTCGTGGCAGCGAGTGGATGCCCAGCACACCCAAGCACATCGCCATGTACTCCGCCTTCGGGTGGACACCCCCAGCGTTCGCCCACGTCGGTCTCCTCGTCGACGAAAACGGCAACAAGCTCTCGAAGCGCAACTTCGACACCGACATCACGGCCTTCAAAGACATGGAGATCTTCCCGGAGACGCTGACCAACTTCGCCGCCTTGCTAGGATGGAGTCACAAAGAGAAAAGCGACGTGATGACCCTGCAGCAACTCGTCGACAACTTCTCCCTCAAATTCACAAAGGGCAACACGACAGTGACCTTCGGCAAACTGCACTTCCTGCAGCGCAAGCACGCCGCAATCCGCGCAGCCGCCGGTGGCCAGCCTTTACAAGAGATCGTCGACACCATCGTCGCCTTGCTCACGAGTCAAGACAGCCCCTACAACGCAGACGACTGGCGAGACATCACCGGACCCTCGCCCGATGCCTACATCGAGAAGATTGTCCAAGTCGACGCCGAGAACTTCACAAACGCGAACGAATTCCTGTACCGCAACAGCTACTTCCTCACCCCGTTGCGGCCTGCGAAAACATCCAAAATGACCGCAGAGACACCTGCGGATGTCGTCGCGCGCTCTAAGATGCTCGCTGAGCTCACCGAGCAGCAGTGGGACCGCGAGAACCTTATGGAAAAGGTCCGCAATATCATCGACGGGAGACCGGAGGGAAAGGCTGGGAGCAAGGATGTGTATCACTACCTGCGATTGGCGCTGAGTGGGCAGGAGAAGGGAATGAGGCTGTATGATATTATGTTGATTCTGGGGAGGAAGGAAACGCTTGCGAGGCTGGGCGCTGATGAGTGAACATCGCGAAAGAGGAGTGATGTTGTATGATACGAGTACTGAGGGACACCATGCATGTTCCCGCAGAGCGAGACCTTGTAAGATAGGAGATGGTTAGAAGAGTGTAGATGGAAGGATGAGCCGTCCGAGCATGCCTGCCAATACTAGGACTATCAGACTGCGGTATGACTCGGCATCTGATGATATACACGTTTGGTGCTACATAGTCTACAGTATAATACAGCGAAGCGGCTCCGGTACGCAGGACTACGCATGCCTCCAGCACCCGTTCTTAAGTCCATCGATACCATCCGCGACTTCACAATGCGGCTTACGCAAGAGCCTGAGCTCTCGCCTGCTTTCGTCGGTTCAAAGGGCGCACAGCGCATCTACTCCTTGACGTCGCCGCTCACTCATCGCCCTTCTTCTTAGCCGCCTCCTTGTCCTCTTTCCCCTCAAAGATAACCGTAAACACCTTACCGACCTCGCCCTCTCTCTTGATCTCCCTCGCATTGCACTCATCCGCAGCCGTCATCACAGCCTTGAACACCGTCTGCGCCTCCGCCTCCGTCGCCTTCCGCCCCCTCTTCTTCGGTCCAAGTAGAATCTCCACCCTCCTGCCCTCCAACAAGAACTGCTCCAGTTTCTGCATCCGATGTTTCAAATCGCCTCCCCCGATTGCCCAGTTCAGCTCCAAGTTCTTCTGCGGCGGGCCTACCACGCCTTTCGCCTGTTTCCGCGCCGCTTCGACTTTCTTCTCGTGCTGCGCCCGCAGGTCGATCTTGCTTATGACTCTGCACACGGGGCGGTGCTCCGGGTCCGGGTTGCCGAATTCATCCACCCGGCCTGCGGATACTTCGACCAGGTGGTGGGTTACTTTGTTGAAGCTGTTGAGGGCGTCGAGGGTGGCGACGTCCTGGAAGAAGGAGCCCGAGGCGTCGACGAAGTTTACGCGCGGGGCGCTGATGGCGTTGTCGAGGGTGAAGTAGTCGGATAGAGCGTGGCGCCGGGTGTCTTTGCGCGCGAAGGATTTGTGGCGCACTTGGGTGTGGGAGAGCGGCGCGGAGGGGATGGGGATCGAGGGTGGCCCGTAGGTTGGCGCGAAGGCGGGGGCGAATTGGATTGGGATTCCTGAGGAGGAGGGCGTGCGGAGGTTGGGGAGGACGAAGACGCGGTATAGCGCTCGGGAGGTGCTGGAGATGTGGTGGGTTGGTGGCATGCTGGGTTGTTTTCAGTTGTCAGTGGATTGTCGGTTGTGGCTGAGATTGACGAGGAGGCGATGGCGGTCTGGCGAGGCAATAGCAATTAGGTGTCGAGCACTGTGATGGTGGAGCTTCGAGCATGGCATGCGATCATTTGAAGCTTTTCGAGCACAAGCACCGGGGCCGACCAATGGGAGCTTGCAGCCCACCGAACCTCCCCGCTGACCTGCCTGTGTCCGCGACACCTGCAGCCTGCATGTATGAGATGTGAGCACCACTATGACACTGGAAGAGCAAGCAAAGCCACTGCGAGATCCTGCATTACTTCACCTGCCGCCATGAGCAACCCACTCGCCGAGTACTTGTCCGCGCTGGACGCCCGTGACGCGCGCGAGCGGGCGCACGAGGTCTACATCAACGCATGTGAGTAGCCACGCACAGCGCAGTGGACACAGAGTAATGAGATGCAGATACCAAGCTCGCGGACAGGCAAGCGCCTCAGCATGCATCGATACCAGCAGAGCCTACAGCCAGCGACTCCACCAGGACCATCAAGGCTACCGCAACGAAGGGCAAGAGCTCTCCCGCACCACAAGACACAGCAACACCGGCAGCGGTCACCCAGCTCCGCTCCGAGCTCGCAGCGACCCAGAAGACCCGCGCAAGCCTCGAGGCCGAGCTGAGCACACTCACTAGCAGCCTCGCCGCCCTGCAGACCTCAGACGCCCAGCAGAAACAGCGCATCGCCCAGCTGGAGAAGCACAGAGCGCATCTCGAGCGGCGCGGCAAGGACAAGCAGGAGGAGCTCAAGGGCAAGGGCAGGTTTGTCGAGGAGATCCAGGACGAAATGGTGGCGCTCAATCTGCAGCTCAATATGGCGGAGCAGGAGAGCGAGAGGCTGCGGAAGGAGAATGAGGACCTGACGCGGCGGTGGGTGAGCAAGATGGAGGAGGAGGCGCGGAGAATGAACAAGGAGATGGGGTGGGAGGAGCAGGGGAGGAAGGGATCGAAAGGTTAGCCTCGGAGAAGCAGCGGTATGGGAGCTATCGTGTGTTCCTCTGCTATTCACTTTGATGTTGTGTTTGCTGTGTCGATCCCATTCCCCAGGCTGCAGCTCGCGCCACCCGAGCTCAAGCTCCCCACCTCCACCGACTCCCGCCCTCACATCAACTCCAACAAACAACCTCAACCACACACTTCTCCACAGCTGCCCACCATGGGGACCGCTCTGAAGACCTGGGGTAAGTCTGGCAATCGCTGCTTCTGCTGCACCAACCTCTTCCCCGCCATGCCCCGCACGCAGTCCCATACTAACAACCCCCAGAGCTCGAGAACTCGGTGCAGCTCGTCGATCCCACCAAAGACGCCCTCTACTCGTACTCGGTCTCTGCCCAGAAAGCGCTGGACGCCGCCCACCCATGGCGCACCGACCCACACTACTTCACCTCGGTCCGCATCTCCGCCGTCGCCCTGCTCAAGATGGTCATGCACGCGCGCTCCGGCGGTTCCCTCGAAGTCATGGGCCTGATGATGGGCAAGATCGAAGCACACACCTTCGTCGTCACTGACGCTTTCCGCCTCCCTGTCGAAGGCACCGAGACACGCGTCAACGCCCAGGACGAGGCGAACGAGTACATGGTCGAGTTCCTGCAGCGCGCGCGCGACCAGGGTCAGCTCGACAATGCCGTCGGCTGGTACCACAGCCACCCGGGCTACGGATGCTGGCTGTCAGGCATCGACGTCAACACGCAGAAGACGCAGCAGCAGTTCAGCGACCCGTTCTGCGCAGTCGTCATCGACCCGGACCGCACCGTGAGCGCAGGCAAAGTCGAGATTGGCGGCTTCCGCACGTTCCCCGACAGCTACGTGAGCGACAAAGAAAAGAGCAGCGGCGGCAGCACGATGAAGTCCGGCGGCGCAGAGAGCGACGGCTTCCAAACCATCCCGCTCGGCAAGATCGAAGACTTCGGCGCGCACGCAAACCACTACTACCCGCTCGAGGTCTCGCACTACAAATCCTCCCTCGACGCGAAGCTGCTCGAGGCCCTGTGGAACAAGTACTGGGTCCAGACGCTGAGCGCCAGCCCGCTGATGACCAACCGCGACTACGGCACCAAGCAGATCAGCGACCTGGCGCGCAAGATCACGCAGGAGACGGGCAAGAAGGGGTTCAAGGGCGCGCCGATGATGGGTATGGGCGAGGGCAAGAAAGACGCGCTTCCGAAGCTGGGCAAGGCGGGGAGCAAGATCGCGCGGGAGGAGGAGATGGGGCTGTTAGCCGCGAGGGTCAAGGACCAGGTGTTCAACTTCAACGGCGACGAGGAGAGAGCTGTGCAGCAGCCGCCGGAGAGCCAGGAGGTGGAGATGAAGAGCTGAACGGACGGGGGGATGTTTGATGATTTACGACTCGATTTGCAAGAGCATAGCTGGCGTTCTGGCGCATAACAGGCCGAGCGGGAGAGCTCGAGACAGCGTACAGCGCCACGCGCAACGTGCGAGGCCGAGCGGGATGGGAGAAAACGGTAGCGCCGGCAGATAGAAGCGACCAAATAGACACGAAGCCTGCATGCAGTACTGCAAGAACGCGAATGATGCGTAGGTGATCGAATCGAATTGTGCATAGCAGGTCTCATACGCCCAGCTACGCGACAGTCTACATGTACAATACACAGTGATACAAACACAACGGCCTGGCTGCACACGCCTTTACTGCTCCATCGCAGACTCCAGCGCCTGTTCGGCAAGCCTGACACCCTCCTCGGCCAGCTGCTGGGCCTTGATATCGCCCCTGGCATGCGCAAGGCTCTTCTTCTGCTTCATGAGCTCCACCCGTGCGTGCAGCTGCTCCAGCTCATGGGTCGCGACATTCGTCCTCTGCACCCTCGCCCTCGCGTACGCGAGCTTCGACGCACCGGCATCGCCCTCGAAACTCTTCGCTTCGGCGAGGTGCTCGTACACCTGGGCCGCCAGCAGCGCGGCTTCGAAAATAACGTCTTGCTTCTCGACCTCCAGCTCCCTGACTTCGACGTAGTGCTGCTCAGCTGCCACACGGCTGGTCTCCTCAGCCTGGCCGCCGAGCGCGGTCTTAGTGCCGATCTGGTAGTCGAGGGCCTGGATGCGGGGGAAGTGCTGCGCGGCGTTGGCCTGGAAGACGAAGCTGCGCTTGTAGTCTGCAAAGGGCATGCCGGTGACCTGGGCGAACTGGTGCTGCTTTGCTTCGGCGAGCAGGGAGTATGCGCTGATCATGAGTTCTGTGCGTTGCGGGCCCTCGGGGAGCGCTTCGGCGTAGGCGTACCGGCTGGATGCTACGCTCTCGTAGGCGGATGCGCGCGCCGGGCTCAGTTCGGAGGGTGAGGTGAGCATCAGGCCTCGGAATTCGGGCCAACCGATTACAGACTCGAGGTCTTCGGCGGGCGAGCTGCGGATGAGGCCCTTGTGCCAGGGCTCGATGCGCTTGTGTGTGAGGTCTTCCTCGTGGGAGAGGAGGATGTTGTTGAGGGCGGCGCGCTCGATGAGGACGCGTGAGCCTTCGAGGAGGTTCTTGACGTCGACTTCGTCCCACAGGAGTGTTGTGTCGCCAGAGTCGAGCTCCTCTAGGGCTGTCTCGAGCATGGGGCGCTCCTCAAGTGTGACCATCAGGCTCTTGCCCTTTCCGCCTCTTTGCTTGGCCTGATACTTCAAGATGTGCTCCAGCAGCCGTGTTGAAGGGCTCTCGATCTCCATGGCATTGTCAACGATGATCAGCTCGCCCTTGCGGAAGCGGTAGGAGAGCGCTGTCCTCCATGCCAAATCGTAGACCTTCTTCTGGAGCTCGGTGGAGAAGTCGCGCGGCCTGGGTCCGTGGGCAACACCTCCAGATCTGATGGTGGGCGACCTGACATCTCCGAGACGAGCCCTACCCGAGCCCTTTTGCGGGCGCATCTTGCGTGCTGATCCGCGCACCTCCCATCTGTTCTTGGTCGAGGCCGTGCCCAATCGTGTCATGTCGCCCTCATAGACGACGGCGCGGTGGAGAATGTCCTTTCTTGTAGGGAGGTAGAGGTGGTTTGCGGGAAATTCCTCGAATCGCAGGGGCTCGAGGGAAGGGAACTGGTGGATGGTCGCGAGCACGGTCTGCTCCTCGAATGGCTTGACGGGTACGAAGTTATCGGCGGGGGTAGTGGATGGGGAGGCAGCGGCTTTCGAGGAGGTCGAGGTGGTAATCGGACGAGCGAAGGAGGATGTGATCGACTTCTATGCAGTCGTCAGAATGGTTCTCGGAGGCGTTCGACGGCGCAACTTACTGTGCAACGGACAGGCAGCACGGTCTGCCGTATCGACAGCCGGCTCAATTGCTGTGAGACGCCCCGCAGCGGCGCCGATATCCTTGTGGTCGCCATGGCGGGCTGTGATGTGCTGGGGCTGTCGTCGCGGAGGTGTTGCGGCGGAAGAAGTTCACGATGTGTGCACGGACGTCGACATTTCTTCGAAGACCGACACCACCACGCTCCCCTGCTCGACCCCGTCATCCATCGTCCAACACTCCCGATGGCGTCCCTCACACCGTCGATGCGGCAATTCAGCACGTGTCTGCGATGCGTGCGCCAGGCCCCCGCCGCCAATGGCGCGCAGCACCGCCTGCTGTCGTCCTCGGCCGCCGCCCGCGAAGAAGTGCAGACCCAGCCCGCTGCCTCGTCAACGCCTCAGCCCCCGCCCCCTCAGTCTACTTCAGATGCCGCGGCGAAGGAGATTCCTGAATACATGCAGAAATGGGGAACACTCGACCCGGAGATGGTGGAGAACAAGAAGCAGGAGCGTCGTCTACTGCGGAGAGAAGGCATCCAGCCTGTTGGTTCCCGCCGTCGCCGTGCTGCCCTGCGCATGTCCGTCGTTCGCAAGACCGAGGAGATTCCGTTCGAGCAGCTGCCATACCAGTGCTTCCAGGAGGCGCGCAAGTTCCTGCAGGAAGACAGGCAGGAGAAGCTGAAGGAAATCAAGACCCAGCAGGCGCGCATACAGGCTGCTGAGGCGTCCAAGGCTAGCGAGCAGTCGAAGAGGGACAGCATAGCCAGAATGAAGAAGCACTTGAATCAGTTGATCATTGAGGCGGACATCAACGACCCGATCGTAAAGAGGAAGTTCGAGGATGGGCAAGGTGTGTAAAAGCAACTGGGTGGAAGAAGCTGGACTGACAAGTGCGCAGGCGACATGGACAAGCCCATTTACCGCTATCTGGCCGAGCAGAAGTGGCGCGACTTCAAGCGCAAGGTCCTGGAACAGCGTGTGACACAGTTGAGCGTGGTCCCCGATCTCCTCGGATCATTAGACATCGTTGCAGATATCGACCTGTCCTTCGGGAGGAAAACCATTCAACCTGGAGAATACGTCGACTCGAACATCAGCGAACACATGCCAACCCTGCACGTGCAGACATACACCCCTGGCGAGAAGCTGGTGACAGTGGCGGTGGTGGATGCCGACGTGCCTGTACCAGAGGAGGACGGCTTCACTACACGCTGCCACTTCATCGCCTCAAACATCCGCATCTCGCCCAGCGAGACCTCGGTTCCTCTGCAGCGCATTGCTGAGGACAGCAAGAAGAGCACCGACGACAACAAGATCGCTCTGCCGTGGGTTGCGCCATGGGCACACAAGGGTGCGCCTTATCACCGCCTAGCCATTGTTGTGCTCGAGCAGAAAGACGCGCAGAGGTTCGACGTTTCGAAGCTCAGCCAGATCCAGCGCGATGGCTTCAACCTTCGCAGCTTCGTATCGTCGCAGAAGTTGAGGCCGCTGACTGCTACCCTGTTCAGGACGAAGTGGGACGAGAGTATGGCGGGTGTTCTGGAGCGCGCTGGATTGAAGGACCAGATCAGCATCGAGTTCAAGAGGAAGAGGGTCGAGCCTCTGCCCTACAAGAGGAGGACAGAGCGCATGCGTTAAAGCAGTTGTACGATTACATTGGTTGTGGAATTAGCGAAAGAGGTGACCGTAAGCTTTTGGTGAGTGTACTATATACTGCAGTTTGCAGAAGTATCATATTGTTGGACGCAAGTCAATCGCCGGTGTTGTGTCGACCCGGATCGCTCCTTCCACTTCTTAGTACTCCGCGTTCCTCCCCACTTTCCTTGAGAATCTCACTGCCACCCTCGACATTCGCTTGTTGCTTGTTCTCTGTCATTCTCGTTCACTCGTTCTCGGTTGTTCCACGCATTGATGTCAGCTTTCCCTGCCCTCATTGTCACTGCTTAAGCAGCAGGCTTCACACGCACGCTTCACCCTGTCTCCCTTCGGTATTCGCGCTTGTCTGCACGACACCTACCAGATTATGCCGTCAAAAGTACAGCCATCGCCGGAGCCGTTCGCGCCATCAAGCGCCCACATTGCGCTGGCGATCGCGCTCATTAGAGCGAAGCCGGCAGGAACTTCAGCGAGAGGTGAGTGCCCCTTTCTTACACGAGACCTCCTGGCTAACCATGTAGACTACGTCCTACAACTACGGGACCAGGTGAGGCCCGGTTCACCCGAGACCAATCATCCGAGCGAAGAACACTACCTCGATCTCGTAGCATATTGGAAGAACCAGTGCGAGAGGCTGCAAGAGGAGAACGATCAACTACGAAACGAGAACACCAGGCTCGAGCGCTCGAATCACTCACTCACGAGCCGCACGAGCTGTACACCAGACTTCGCTCCTGGCAATGCTATGAATACGTCGAAACGCAAGGCGCGCACAGCTTCACCGACAAGAAATCCGAAACGTATGAAGGGAGACCAGTCAGTCGACCGCTCGGTGGAGGAGACCCAGGAAGAAATCGACGAAGACATGGACTTCCTCGATAGCTTAGGCCAGGGTGAGCTGAACGGTTCATCTTTGCGCCACAGGTACTGACGAACGATGCAGAAGGCAACAACCTCACGGAGTCCTTGTTCACAACCCACAAGCTTTGTCGCACTTCATGTCCAAACGTGGACACACTATGCTTTACGCTGGTCCGGACCGCGAACTCTCTAGGCAAAGTCATACGCCTGGTTGCACACCGACATGGGCAGCTCTCGCGACAAGGTGTGCAGACGGCTGGACCAGCATCGTTAGACCAAGACAAGTCCAACTTTGCGCTTGCCATGACGATCTGCGCGCGAGGCTTCATGTCTATGCTTGTCGGTCTCACGAGACTGACTCAGGACACTGACGATCCGCGACTCCCTGGTCTGGTTATCTGCGAGCTGGCTGATATGTTTAAGACAGTGCTCGTGGCTATCGAGTCGGTTGCGCGCAAGACAGCCCAGCAAACGACATCACTGACGACAGAGTCAAACAGTGCGAAAGAGAAAGCACCCGCAAAAGCCATCAAGGAGTCTGTGCCTGCTCGCGCTCTGGCTCACTTACTCATCGGTCTTCTTGGTTTCCTCGACAAGACTAACACAGTACATCAACAGATATTCGATGGCTTTGTCTATCTTCTACTCGAGCGCGTAGGCCGACGGCTTTTCTACTGCACATTCGGTCGACATCGTAGCAGCACTGTGGGAGGCGACCTCGAATCCATACCAGCGCCAACGTCACCAGAAGAAGCCCGAAAAAGGGAGGTCGAAGAGCTTGGCACATATCTCGAAGTCAAGGCGCTCATCCTGGTACTTGAGCGGGCCATGGGCCTTGCGCCGAATCACATGAACCCTCAAAGTTCCAATGTTGGTCGGAGTCAGAAGAAGCTGGGTCGCACATTGAGCCTCAAAAACCTCCCAGCCGCATCGAAAGCACGGCTCAGCCCGGTCGCTAAGGAGAGACTTCAACGCACGCTAGTTGCTTGTATGTACGGTGACAAGGCAGACGACGAATTCCTCGATGTGCTCACAAAGCCTATGCCATCAATGCGACTTGGCTCTCTACAGAATGTTGCAAGAGTCGAGAATAAGGATGTGGAAGATTGGTACAAGAAGGAGGTCTGGCGGCTTATTGGTTGGGATGTGCTTGCTAAAGAGACTGGCTGGTCATGAGGACTACTGTGATAACGCTTTGATCATGTGATGGGCTTGACATGGTGAAGATGTTTGTGCGATGTTCACTATCGTTTCTTTGATATGGGCATATCACTTATAGGTTTATGTTTCTCTTTCACTTCTCATCTGCATTTCGGACAACCAGGCGCTCAATCTAGCCTTTCACGTGCAATCGCCGTCAGCCTGAACCGCTGCCCGCGACCTCGGAGCCAGGTTATGGTTCTGCGCAAACGGAAGAGTGTTCACTGTGAATACGGCAGTCACCGCGCATGGACTCCGGCAACCACGACTTCTCTTCCACCTCTCCCATTACCCTCTCTCTCTTTTCTCCTCAACCTTCTTCTCACTTCCACCCTCTATCTTTCCCGCACTTATACTCTCTTTCTTCACAACGTAATCGCAAACGCAGCAGAAACAACCATGGCGGAGCCTGACGACAAAGCTCCGCGCTTCATCACTGCATCGCACCCGGATCGCGCCTCCTTCGACAGCGTTTCACCGGGCGTTGCGCGCATTGAGGCAACTGCAGAGCACCTAACGACCACCAATCGAGCTTGCATCCTGTTCGGCGTCCTGATCGCTGCTTGGGCGTACGGTCTGGACAACACCCTCAGGATCACATACCAGTCAATTGCTAGTAACGCTCTCGATGCAAATGCGCAGCTTGCTACTCTGACAGTTGTCAAAGCTGTCATTGGTGCTGCGTCTCAGGTAAGTGACTACTTTAAATTGGACTTGGAAGGCGAAGTGAGCAGTAGAAGGTGGCTAATCTCGTGAAGCCTACGGCGGCCAAGATCGCAGATGTTTTTGGTAGGATGGAAGTACTCGTAGCTTCCGTTATCCTCTACGTTGTTGGTGAGTATACAGATGTACGACGTTCCAGATGTCTTTCACTCACATCTTCCAGGTTCGGTAATCGAGGCGTCCGCTAACAACCCTGCAACCCTCTCTACCGGCAGCGCCATCTATCAAGTCGGCTTTACGATGGCCGTGCTGATTCTAGAAGTCATTGTCGCTGACACTACGTCCCTTCGAGCCCGTCTGTTCTTTTCGTATATCCCAGCCATACCCTTTCTTGTCAACACTTGGGTAGGCGGCGAAGTGCTGGACAGAATCCGAACTCTTGGATCATGGCGCTACGGCTTCTGGATTTGGTGCATCATATACCCGATCTGCAACCTTCCCCTCCTTGCCTCGCTTTGGTGGGTCAATCGCAAGGCAAAGAAGTCAGGCACCCTCCAACAATACAAGACCCCGGTCCAGGAGCACGGAGCTTGGGCAGTTACGAAGGCTCTGTTCTGGCAACTCGACGTGGTAGGGCTCGTCCTCACTATCTGCGTCTTTGGGTTCCTCCTCGTACCTCTCACCATCAATAGCGGTAACGGCGAGACCTGGGGCCAAGCAAAGTTCATTGCCCCGCTGGTCATTGGCGCGCTTTGCATTCCCCTCTGGATACGGTGGGAGAGCATTGCGCCGCACCCAATGGTGCCTTTCTACGTGAGTTGACTGCTAGGGCCTGATCATTTGCTCAACACTGACAACTCTTCAGCTGCTCAAGGATCGTGCCGTGTGGGGCGCGCTTGCAATCGGATTATTCCTTATGTTTTGTAAGTACTTGCCGTTGTACCGGCTCCACACTGGGCCAAACTGACTGCTTCCAGGCTGGTCTTGTCAGGCAGACTTCCTCTTTCTCGTACTGCGAGTTGCCTTCAACCAGAGCGATAAAGCGGCCAACCGAATAGTCAACCTCTACAGCTTCTGTTCGACTTTGGCAGGCATTGGCGTTGGCATGGTCGTGTACCGCGTACGACGT
The DNA here is from genome assembly GCA_030271015.1 of Didymella glomerata. Lineage (NCBI taxonomy): Eukaryota > Fungi > Ascomycota > Dothideomycetes > Pleosporales > Didymellaceae > Didymella > Didymella glomerata. The sequence continues at coordinate 1,249,914 of JAJOHN010000008.1, forward strand.
CTCAAGCCTTTTATCCTGTTCGGCACCTGCCTCTTCCTCATCGCCCTCGGACTGATGATCCACTACCGCGGCGGCGTTGGCACACACAGCGGTGTCATTGGAGCGCAGATCCTACTCGGTGTTGCCGGTGGTTTCTTTCCATACGCAGCGCAGGCCAGCATACAGGCTGCCACTAGCCATGAGCATGTCGCCGTTGTCACTGGACTGTATCTTTCCATGTACAACATTGGCAGTGCAGTCGGCAATGCCATATCCGGTGTGGTGATCTCCCAGGTCGTGCCTAAGCAGTTGCGAGCGCATGGCTTGGACGACGCAGCGGCCAATAAGTGGTACAGAGCCCCGCTGGACTTCATCACTGCCTTTCCTCCTGGCACATTGGAACGCGACGCGGCGATCGAGGCGTACAAGTACTTCCAGCGCATTGTCTGCATCATCGGTGCTTGCGGCTGTCTCGCACTCATCGCGTTTGCATTCTGCATTCGCAACCCTAGGCTTCCAGACACACAGTCTCTGCCGTACGAGGAGCTTCCGCAGAAGGAATACGATCCCGAGCAGCGCGAGTCGCATGTACTGGAGGCATACCCCAACTGCAGGCCAGTCGATCGTCAATAGGAGAGAGCCTGTGTTTTGTCGAAGGTACTGCTGGGGTCTCTGATTTAGCAAGGGTGGGTTCAATGGTCTGACTTCCTCGCATGTGGAAGTCTTCGAGAGACGAGCGTACGGAGTCTGGAGACCGGGCAGCTGTTTCACTGGTTTTTTTTTTCACGTTCGTTAATTGGGAGTCTAAGAGCGCGGAGTACGGCGCAGAGGATTTCGAGTTTGCGGCTTTGTCGTTGTCGTCATCCAAGGACATGCACACCGGCGGGTTTTCAGATGGTCTACGTTCGTGGATCTAGTCTACGTATGATAGTATACGAGCAATTTCAACGGCTTCATACTTCTTCTTCAGGCGGTGTGACCAGCCCGCCAACCGTCTTGTAGGTCGTTTCTCGTCCAGTCGGCGTCTTCTGCGTAGCGAAGTGCAGGACCATCTCTGCAGCACGCTCAGCATCATCATCCGCATCCACTGCCTTCAAGCTATCCTCCAACCACTCTGGGGCTCTCCGCGCGAAAAATGTCTTTACAGTCTCCCCATTCACGAACCGGTCGAACTCGAAGTGCCCTTGAAATGTAAGCACCCTCCCCAGCTCCATCATCCCCTGATTTGCACACCACGGGGTACTCCCTAATACGCTCCATCCCTCCGGTAACGCATCCATATCCGGCACATTAACGAAATCTCCATGGACGAACTGCATCCTTACGATCTCCGGTACGTCAAACCCTTGCTTCGCAAACTCCGATCTGAAGTTCGGATCCATAGCTATACCCTTGACGCCGATCTCATGTCCCTTCGGCTCAGCATCAACGCGCACACCATACTGTTTCAGCAGTGCCTGCGCAATGATCTGGTGTCCAAAACAACTACCAAACCACTTCACGCGCGGGTGATCGCGGTACACGTCGATGATGTACTGCTCCAGCCGGTGCACCCAGGGAATGTCGTCGTAGGCCGAGTTTATGGAGCCCGTGATCAGGATTAGATCGACGTCGGAGAGCGTCGAGGGGTATTCGAGTTTACGCGTGTCGTACTCTGTCGACTTGACGATTGTGTGAGGAGCTGTGCGCTTTGCTGCCGCGCTTAGCAGGTCGTGGAAGATCTGGCCATAGGTTGAGGCGCGTTGCGTGAAGACTTCGGGGACGGGGATGTCGGCGTTGAAGATGGCTATGTGGAGGGTTTGGGCCATGTTGCAGTGTTGGTCGAGATGTTGAGACTGTGTGTCTCGGGTCCACGGACTGTCTTTGATTTGTCCGGGTGAGCTGTTAGGTCCTGTGACTTTTGGAGCTCCGCTCAATATGGTCGTGCCAGTCTACAAATCAACTTGCAAGTACTTGGTGATGGATTCGTGTCTACTTGTTCATTCTACGACGTTGTGCTGTCTTTCGCAATATCAATCGCCGAACTCGGGAGGGTTACCGGCCCCGTTGATAACCGCCTTATCTTGATGGTTGTCATTAGTCATAACAGTCAACTTTGCGTAAAAGAGAGGTCACGAGGTGGTGTTGAGGATTCCAGGTCTGTTTTGGGCGATGCTTCTGTCTAAGTGGCAGATTCGAAAACATTTCCTAATAGTTTTCTAGGAGTCAAGGCTCCAATACAAGGGTAGAGCTGTGCTTGTTGGAGCATGGTCGGGATCTATTCAAGTCCAAGATTCCGAGATCCGATTCTAGCAAGAAAAGCTGTTCTCCTGTTAACGAGAAAATCACAGAACATGTGGTGATGTGTGAAGGTGGAGGGGGCGAGCTGAGCAATGATCCACTCTAGTCCTGCCCGATTTAGCAACGTCGGCCGAAGACGCGAGGAGAGCGCCTGTTAAAGACGCGTTCCATCAACAATCAAGCACACGACACTCTTGCGAACCTCTGTGCGAAGGCATTGGTGTCGCCGCGCAGTATTATCGCCATCGCTTGAGGTTCCTCCTGCGTATAAACCGTATCCGCACCCTTTTCTCCTCTGCGGCTTGTCCCGCACGGCGCGTGCGCTGCTGCCGGCTTGCGACCTCGCATACAAACTGGTCCGTCACCCGGGCTTCACAGAACGACACCCAGGCTACAGATCGCTCAACCTGAGCTTGAGGGCGGTACTCGTCGAATAGCAATTGCTCTTGCCCCTTGCCAAAGCCACAAAGTTACCGAAAAGCAACGTTTCGATAGTGCCCGAGACCTACAACGGCCTTCACATGAGAATTCGGTGCTGAAATCGCAGATGGCGAAGTACTCCCGAGGCCCATCTTTGCACTCAGATTCGCTGGACGAGAGAAGCCTACATGAAGGTGTGGTCAAAGACTTGGGAAGGCTGACTTGCATTATCGATACCCCGCATTTTCGCTCTCCGCAAAGCAAGCAATCCACCCTCGAGCGGCAACAGCGCCGGTGGTAGGGTTGCCTTTGTACCTTTTTCGAAGTACCTCCGAGAGATCGCTCCATACGAACGGAACACGACCAGCTGCTAGGCTGAAGGAGCCGTATCCTGTACGGCGAGCTCGGCACATTTATATTGCCCTGCAAGCAATGCCGTCACCGCATTTTCGCATGCATGTTTGCGAGCAACCACAAACTGCGTGGTCGCTGAGAAGTGGGTGAGCAGAGTGGACGTTGTTGACAGATGTCACTGCGTATGCTAGCCGCAACCAGCACAATTCACGGCGCCATCTCAGCCCCAATGTAGGTACGAGTTGATGTGATTCGCCAGGTATGCTTACCGACAAGCTAATAATGGGTCTTCCTCGTGACCCACATGACGAATCTTCAGGCGCTAGAAGGCTGCACCCCGTCTTTCGTCCATCGACTGCTACCCCTGGCGTTCCGAGACGATATGCCGAGTTCCTATAGGTCAATGGGCCCACTACGGCTATCAAATAGAGATTTCCGAGTCGCGATGCGAAGCTCACAGGCCGGAAACGGGGTTGATCTTCGATGCAGAACCGAGTGCTGAGCTATACGAACAGGGGCATTCTGCACCCACGGAGGTTGTACGGATTCGCTTCTGCAAAGAAGTCACCTGGATCCACCAGACCTTTGTCAAGATGCCGAGCAAGATGGAGAAAAGCAAAAGTTTTGCTCGTGAAGAAGTCATGACGACTGTACTTAAGGCTGGTGGAGCAGGTGTGGATCATTATTTGCCATCGAGTTACCGCTTCACCATCTACTGATTAGAGAAGGCTTGGCTCAGTCGTTCGCCATGAAGGTCGCCACGCTTTTCTCGTTCTTACCTCTGGTATTCGCTGCTCCAGCTCACGTCGAAAAACGTGCTGGACCCACGGTCGTTGCTCCTTCCCCACAAGCCACGGTGCTCGGCAAGAGCGCCTTGAACGTAGAGTCCTTCAATGCGATTCCCTACGCTCAACCTCCGGTCGGACAACTGCGTCTCAAGCCACCGCAGCCATTGACTTCCAGCCTTGGCACAATCGATGGCACTGGTCTCGCCAGGGCATGCCCTCAGTTCTTCTTCTCCGTCGACCCTGCCGCATTTCCTACCAATGTCATTGGCACCATCCTGAACACACCAATCTTTCAGGCTGTGACCAACGCTGGAGAAGACTGCTTGACCATCAATGTGCAGCGGCCTGCAGGCACTGCGGCGAATGCCAAACTTCCAGTGCTCTTCTGGATCGTGAGTGCTCCTCAACAAGGTCCTTCCTCACATTCTTGCTTACCATAAATCAGTTCGGTGGAGGGTTCGAACTTGGAGGGTAAGTGCAACATACACAGCCACTTCGTCGAACAGGAACTTACCAGTTTTCAGGACTGCCATGTATGATGGCACTTCGATTGTGGCCGACTCTGTTGCTCAGGGCAAGCCAGTAATCTTTGTAGCTGTCAACTACCGTGTTGGAGGCTTCGGCTTCCTCCCTGGTAAGGAGATCCTTGCGGATGGTTCTGCAAACTTGGGTCTGCTTGACCAGCGCCTGGGTCTACAGTGGGTTGCAGACAACATCGCAGCATTTGGTGGTGATCCTGACAAGGTCGGTGCATCATAAATCCTCTGATACTATTGGGTCACTGACCTCAACTTAGGTAACCATCTGGGGCGAAAGCGCCGGTGCCATCTCAGTTTTGGACCAGATGCTTTTGTACGGCGGAGACCACACTTACAAGGGAAAGGCACTCTTCAGGGGCGGTATCATGAACAGTGGCTCCATTGTACCTGCAGACCCCGTCGATTGTCCTAAGGGTCAACTCATCTACGACACTGTAAGCGATACCTCACGTTCGAAAGAACCTTTGCTGATGAGCTTCAGGTCGTCAAGGCTGCTGGTTGCTCCGGTTCCTCCGACACGCTTGCTTGCCTTCGGCAAGTACCCTACAACAAGTTCCTCCAGGCTGCCAACTCGGTTCCGGGAATCCTGAGTTACTTCACCGTGAATCTGTCGTACTTGCCTCGCCCTGACGGTACCGCTATCACTCAATCGCCCGAGCTCCTTGTCGCATCTGGCCAGTACGCAAAGGTCCCCTTCATAGTTGGCGATCAAGAGGATGAGGGCACGCTCTTTGGTCTCTTCACGCCGAACCTCACTACAACAAGTGAACTGTCGACGTACTTCTCGACCGTCTTCTTCAACAATGCGCAGCCTACGCAGATTGACCAGCTGATCGGCACGTACCAAACCATCACAGAAGATGGCAGTCCCTTCCGCACTGGTATTCTGAACAATTGGTACCCGCAATTCAAGCGCGTCTCTGCCATTCTTGGCGATCTGACATTTACTCTCACACGCCGAGTGTTCCTCGAAGTTTCCGCTCAGGTCAACCCAGGTGTGAAGTCGTGGTCTTACCTTGCCACGTATGATTATGGCACACCTATCCTCGGCACCTTCCACGGCTCCGACCTGCTGCAGGTCTTCTACGGTGTCTTACCCAACAACGCAGCGAAGTCAATCAGAGGATACTACTACAACTTCATCTACAACCTTGACCCAAACGTGGGCATTTCACTACCGAACTGGCCGCAGTGGAGCACAAGCAAGAAGTTGATTGAGTTCAAGGCGAACAGCAACTCGCAACTGGATGACAACTTCAGATCGGACACATACGATTATCTGAAGGCAAACGTGGATTCTTTCCGCGTCTAAGTCATAGAGCACAATGAGCTGGGAGAAAGTGGACAATAAACAAAAGCCATTGAGCATATCCAGTCATTCTCTCTTCTTTCGTATTCTGCACCTACCGGTACTCTACGGAGTCACAAGCTCCACCACACCTGTACCCCAAATTCTCCTTCTCGAGGCTCTCTTCTGTCGTCAAATTCGCCATTTCGTGGCCACCGGCCCCTCGGCTCGCCGCAAGGGTCATTTGGTCTGCGACGCCCTTGTTGACCAAGACCCTCGTCCTCCGTTTTTTCGTCACTATAATCCTCATGTGTGCCAGTTCGTGGTCCATAAGGTCCATGTTCTCCCGACGGTCCTCGTCGCCTAAGGCCGGGTCGAGGCATGGCATTGTACAACGGCTCTTGGGGCATGTTGGCGTCAGGTCGCATGGCAAAAGGATCGGTCGGAGGAGGCGGCAGGTTTGAGTAGCTTCGTCGACGCGGCCGTTGGTATGGAGGATTGAAAGGCTGCATACACAGTTCTGCTGAGGCTGTTAGCTATAACTGGGGCACAGTCTGATTACATTGGCTTCAAGGCAGGCATGGTAGCTTATCGACGTATAAGGAACGATGGCGTGAATCTGGCAGTGACTCGGCAGAAGTGATCGGTGACTTTGACAACACATAGATCTGGAAGGATTGCATCACAGGCTACGGACCATGTCACGAGGAAGCTGGCACAGAGCACACGTCATCAGGGCGAAAAGCCACATGTTGTTATCGGCAGGCTCAACTCAAGATACCCCATCAAGCAGGCATGGCCAGATCGGCCCTCAAAAAGAAGAATTGCGGGTTCGTGCTGGATATCACGAGCGTGTTCGTACATTTAAGGCCTGCAGTACACCTGCAGCCCCTTATAAGCCCCAATTTCCTGACGCACTATCAACCTGTGCTCTGTGCAACAACGGAAAAGCATGTTTCCAAAAATGGACCCGGTCTCTCCTATGTCGGTCTTCTCTTCCTGCTTCAATACTATTCAAACCCCAAAAGGGAGCTTCGCAATGGCTGCTTTCCGATCTCAAAAAGGCCAAGCGAGCTGCGCGAGGCGTGACTACTCTCTTCTCTTTCCTTTCTTTAGCAATAATTCAGTTCGACAAAAGATGTCTGTATCCTGCCTTCCCGTGCCTGAGCAAGACGCCATTTAAATCCACAAGCTCAACCTGGGTGTATACAAGATTGTTTTGTCGCTTCCATGGATTTCTTCTGACACTTCAAAACGGAGAAACCGTCTCTCATGACCTCTTCTGCTGGGTGCTTATAAGATATCTCAAGCTTCAATTGCCCATGCAGATGTTTTTCCTGATTTTCTACTGGAAACAATCTCCATTTGGCTCGCCTCTGCTAAACACAGAACACTTTCGTCGTTTTTGTCGTTTCTTTCCACAACTCAGGTAGCAGCTTGAACTCGAGTGACGATGAACCTATGCTGTGAGACGATAGACAATCCGCCATTCTATAAAGCCTGCCCTTCCGCCGCTCAGCACACTTCTCTCATTCTCCTAACACAACCTGGTGTTAATTCAAAGTACACAGCAGATTACCTCATGTCTGCCGTTTTTCTGCCTTCTGTCTCATGGCATCAAAAATGGCAGAGTTGATGCTCATGTCTCTCCTCCTGCTGGCTGGGCTTTTCTTGTCCGTCAAACGTGTCAGAAGACACTTTTATGCTCAGAAGGCTTGTCGCGGTCGCGAATTCAAATCCCAGCAAAGATGCCTCATGTGCCAAAAGCCGAGTTTGTTAAAAGCATGTATGCTTGGTTTTATGTACTTTCTAAACTACAACAAAGATCGTTACTATGTCTGCGATGTGTTGTCCGTTCGTTTGTGCCTACTGGATGATCACAAAGCCTTTTGGGCTAGAAAATCTCGGTGATAACAGCGATGCATTCATAATGGCAGTCTGCGTGGTAGCGTGTGCTAACCAATCGAGCGCTGCAGCCCGACATTGGTGGTTCCTCGCTCTTCTATAAATGGCGCGCTCCAAGCCTGTATCTCTCTCAGCATTTCCTCTCACGAAAGGCTCACATCAAAACAGACGGACGAAGCGCTTATGCTTGCCGGCTCTCTTCTCTCTGCATCTATGAAAAACTTCCCACCCCATATGTATGTCTCCTTCTCTTCTCTGGTCCGGACTTCACCCAAATAAGTTGGCACAACAGCTATGTCCAACACCGTTGCAGTCGATAATCTTGACTATAGTCTGCCCAGGTCTCTCGCGCATCTAAAAGACCCTCACACAGCAGCATACGTCTGCTACCGCGTGCCCTGTCAAGATACCCGCGAGATTCCAAAACACAACCGTCCGCTATCCATGATCTAGATTCCGTGTCCTGAAACACTATTCAAGTCTGCATCGAGCATCTGCTTGATCTCTCGTTCTCCACGAACACAGAGCTTCGGCTCAAAAATCAACGAGGTGACTGAGCATGTCTGTCCCTTCTCCTTGGCAACTACGCAAAACAGTTGGCAAGAGCTCGTATGTCTGCCTTTTAGTTCTCTGATCTACTCAATCCTTCCCAATTCCTTCGGGTTCGTTTATGTGCGGAGCAGTGTGGTCTGAAGACTCATATATCCTTACTGAGTAACTGCAGCTCGAAAGCACTTCGATCACTTGCCATGTCTGCCGCTCGCCGCTGTGGCCGTCTCCGGAATGACCGGAAATGGCAATGCCACGTTGACATGGCTGCTGTATCGCTGCTGCCCGCAGTAACGCTGATATCGGGTGTAGAATGCTGCATCGCAGTCGTGTCGACTAAAGCGCGCCTTCTGTAAAGCTCAATATGCGCGCCGCTCAGCAGTCTGCATCTCTCGCCCTAGTAAGAAAGTTTGTCTCGAATGAACTGGAATTGCACATGTCTGCCTCCCCTGCCTTCTCGAAAGATAATCACCAAACACCCGACTCCGCGCGTGTCTGTCCTCGTTCTGTCGAGTCACTCTGTCAATACAGAAACGCCGACCTGCACTACCCAATCCACGTTGTCTGCGCCAATAGTTGTTCTGCAGTTTGGAAGCGCGTTTCTCGAATCAGCGTGCTACGCATCCATGTCCGTGGGCTGGCTGTGGGCCTGGTGCAAGGCTGTGGCAGAAAAACGATGCAGGGGGGTATGTGTGGCTTGCTTGTTCTGCTCGCGACGACACAGGCAGGCACATGCTTCGCTGAGAAGCGTTCGAAGTGCAAGGTCACTGATTAGTGTTGGCTCACTCGAAGAAGCAAAGTCGCTGTTCACGTTTTTCTGCCCTTCTCAAAACGTCAAAAGAACAGAAGTGGTATTGTACACTATGCCACGAGCCATGCAATATGATACAACAAATCCCTACACACCTGCGAGCGATTCCTATGCGGACGCGCTCTTGAACGGATTCGCCTTGCCCAGCATCCCCAGCACGCCTGTCTTCCTCTCCGGCTCCGCCAGCCGCTCGTACAACTGCGCCTTGTCGTCCTCGCTCTCCTGCAACTCCTCGGGCCTCAGGCTCGCCAGGATACTCTCCACCTCGCGCCTCTTCTCGATCTCAAACTCCTCGGCTGACAGATACGCGGTTGCGTCTCGCACCGCGTTGACGGCAAGCGTCTCGTGCGCAATCGCCTCGGGCCACGATCCAGCGGCGTACAATGCGTCTTGCATGTCGGCCCACATGACGTTCACACCCTCCAGTGTGTACGGGGTGGGTAAAGGCTTCTTGAGCACGGCGGGCAGCACGGAGCGCGCGATGTAGTGGTCGCGGGTGTCGAGTTGCTGCTTGGCTTCGAAGGCGGCTTCGAGGGCTGCGATTTCGGCGGTTTGGAGCTCGAGTGTGTCGGCGTCGACGTCAAGGTGTTCCTGGGAGCGGGTGGGGTCGGGGTTCTCGAGGGAGGCGCGAAGCGTGGCGACCTGGGCGTGCAGGTCGTCGAGTTTTTCTTGGGCGCCGGGCTCGTTTGCGGGCGCGGCTTTGGCGGTGAGGTCGGCTTGAAGCGTCTTGAATTGCTCGGCTTTGCGCAGGGCGTATTGCACGCGCTTGAGGCGGGTTTCGTGGCTGGAGCGCGCGGCTTCGAGGCGTTTCTGGTCCTCGTCCTTTTGCATGTGCTTCATCTTCATCTTCTGTGTGAGCCGCCGGATCTCGTGCTCGAGCCACTTGACGCTGGCTGCTTGCTTCGCTTTTTCGGCGGCGGGGTTTGCGATAGAGTCGATCGAGGCCCACTTCTTGTCCATGAACTCGCTCGCCTTCTGCTGCTGCTCCTCAAGGGCCGTGGCCATCTGAGCGCCGTGTGTCTCCTGTATCCGCAAGACCTCGGCCAGGTCGGCGCTCATGTTAGCGCGCTGGTCCATGATCTTCTTGATGCGCTGCTCGATCTTGAGCTGCTTCCACCCGGGGTTCGTCTTCTCCCACGAGACCTCGTGCAGCTTGCGGAACTCGCGCAGTTTGCGGTAGGCATTGTGGCCTTGCTCGGGGGTCGCGAAGGTAATGACGCAGTGCGGTGTCCATTCGTCGGGGCGCAGCTGGGCGGGGACCGAGTGCTTGCCAATGAAGGGCAGCTGGGCGAGGTGGTGGTCCTGTGACATCAGCATGGGGTTCGAGGAACAAGGGACAGTTGTGTGAGTGGCGGCTACATACATCCAGCAGCTCCTGCAGCGAGTAGATGACCTGGTTCGTCTTGATGCTGCGGAAGACGTAGATGATCTGGCCGTGGCGCGCGGTGCCCTCGGGGTCGACCACGTCGCGCAGCGTGTACGGCTTGATGGGGCGCACCATGGACTTGCCCGTCGGCAGCGGCTTCGCCTTTGCGTTCACGACCGTCTGGAGCTTGACGTGGCGCGGGTTCGACTGGCGCACGACATACTGGGCGACCTTCTTCTCCAGCAGGCGGATGCGGCCCGTGTCGATGCCCTCGAACGACACGGGCGCGGGCGGCAGCCTGTACCGCAGGCGAGCGAGGTTGCGGGGCATGGCAGCGGATGCGAGGATGCCAATGGGCGGCGGTGACGATGGGGCAGTCTCCAGCGGATGTTCAAAAGTTCGTCGAGTTCGGAGTTCGGAGGGCCCACTTTTCCTGCGGAGGTCTCCCGCGCGCAGCACCACGCGCTCATCCCTGCAACTCGACAATGAGGTGTGAGAGGATCGCCCGCATTGCGCCTGCGACGTCCAGAGAATCAAGGAGCGCATCCATGCAGGGCGGGTGAGCCCACAGCATCTCGACTGCTACCCACCATGGCCCAGCCGGCCCAGCCGGCCCAGCCGGAGCTGCCCCCTCCACCGCGCGAGCGGCCCTGGTTGCTGCCTTATGTGTGTATTGCACGACATGTTATGGTGCTGGAGCTGACTCTGGTAGAATCGCAAGCTCAGGCACCTCCAAGGCATTACCATCCGCAACCTCACCTTGTCCCTCGCGCCGACGAGATCCCGCGGGAAGACGATTGACGACGAGGCATTGCCCAGCGCGCTCAAGTCGCCGACCAAAACGCTGGCACTGCGAGAAAGCAAGCCCTTGCCCCATTCGCGCTCGTCGAGCGATCTTAAGAGCATCGAAGACGAAGACCGCTTCGACCATGGCAGCCTGCACAAGCCCAGCGCGCCCGCGCGACCCGTCAGGCCAACCAAGGGCATGCGCCGCCGCTCGACGCTGGAATGGACCAATGCCAGCCCATTGATCCGTCAGAAGAGGCTTGAGGATATCACAGCAGGCCGCATGGCTGATACCTTTTTCACGTTGCACATCGACGGCCAAAAAGAGCCAGTATACATCTCCGAAGTTGCTGAGAAGGCCATGAACCCCAACTTCAAGTTCTTTGATCTGGGGCCCTGTGGTCCAGGTGTCACTCGTCTCGACAAGCTGAACGTGAATGTCTGGGCGAGAAGCGAGGCCATGAGTAACTGGCAGTTCTTGGTCGACTACACCGTCCACTTCGGGTCGCTGCAGTTCATTGGGAAGACTCTGGGCAACTTCAGGCACCCGTTACCCCAGAATTGTGTCCTTTTTCACATGACAGACGGCATCTACACCAGCTTTACCGATCTGCCGGTGCAGGCAAGGGCTGGCCAGGAGTTGTTTGCGCCGCCCAAAGAGAACCCAGATGGTCGAGTCTTCAGCTCATCGTCCTACGACGCTCTGATGCGGCTATCCACCCTTGATGACTGTATCCAAGACGCCTTGATCACCAGAGATCGCATTGCAGATGAGATCGAGGGTATACTTGAAGCGAACAGAGAAGCCTTTGCGACTGTCGAGCAAGTCCCTGAGGCAGAGGAGAGTCTCAGGACCGTTCAGGTTGCAGTGATCGCCGAGCAACGTCGCGTGCTAGCGATGCGCCGAAGACGAGACGAGCTCAAAGCAAGTATACAGTCGAGAAGAGAGAAGATACAAGCTGGGCGCGAGAAGGGTGCGCTCATAGCATCTGAACTGCCAACACGCGAAGAACTGTGCAAAGAGACAACCGAAGCCATTGAGGCTACTGAAGAAGGCATCACCGGACAACGAAGACGGATATGCGAGGATATTACCAAGATCTACTCCATCGACCCCTTGCCCGGGAAGTCTCTTGCCTTCACGATCCGCGGTCTTCTCTTACCGAATTCCCACTTCGACGATGCCAACCAGGAAGTCACATCCGCGGCCCTGGGTCATGCAGCTCAGGTTGTGAGCATGCTCTCACCCTACTTCTCGGTCATCTTACCATATCCAATATCCCCACACGGCTCGACATCGACTATTGAAGATCCGCTTGCCATGGGCCACAACAACACGAACAACCTCCGCACATACCCTCTCTACATGAAAGGCGTAGTCAGATACCGCTTCAAGTATGGCGTGTTCCTCCTCAACAAGAACATTGAGATCCTGAGCAACGCCCTTGGCATTCGGCCGCTGGACATCCGGCAGACGTTACCGAATCTGAAGTACTTTCTGTACGTGGCTACAGCCGGCAAGGGCGAGCTGCCAGCGCGGAAGGCTGGAGGCATCAAGGGCTTGTTGAGACAAGATGGGTTTGGGTCCAGAAAGGGCAGTATGGACAGCACGGGAACAGCCAGCAGCTTTGGTGCAGATGTCAAAGGCAGCACGGAGCCGCTGAAAGTTAACCATCCAGGTGCCAACGGCACCTTGATTGGCACTCTGAAGCAGAAGACTAACATGCTGCCAGGGAGCCGATTAAGACCAATCGATTGAGGAGGAATGCATGCTGCTAGACTTGTACATAGCCATCGATAGCAGTTGTCTGCCACCTCTCAATGAATCCACTGTACGATTACCAACCATGCTTTCTCTTCCCTCTGCTCGCTCGCAACCTTGATAGAAGCTCTTTATAGCACGACCACATGCACACTGATCACGTGCACTGGCTCATCCACACTCGCACGATGTAGAAAGCCAATACAGTCAGCAACACAGTCAGACTGCTGACATAATAGCCCCTTTCCCATGCCACAGATGAATCGGTGAGACCTCGGACACTCTTGGCGTCCGAGTCGCAAATTGCAGCGGACCCCCGGGATCCACAGATCTTGGCCAGGGTCGCTCTTGCAACTTTTAGTCCGCGACCGCCGCTCGCATAACAGCAGCTCTACTCTCCTTGTGACATTTGCTTGTTCACTTGGGATCCCTGGACGGCGTATACAACATCAACGACAAACCTACCGGTATTGCGCTCAATCCAAATCCCCCGAGCAATCCCAAGAGCTACCGTATAGCGTATCCAGGGTCCGCACGCGATGACGGAGCCCTTCCCCCCTCTCAACGGCGCACTGCCACCAAGCACTGGCGGAGGAATCGCAAGACGGAGGAGAAAGAGCAGCGGTCTTGGTGCGGATGTACCAGGAGACGTCGACGTGCCCAGTTTTGCGACTAGCAGGAGACTCGATGGGGTCAACATGAAGAGCCCTGTGGAACTGGTGGGTTGGCCCCAGGCGCTTTCATAGCACCACCAGCTGCAGCTGCTCACTATAGTTGCTTTACTGACTCTCCGCAGAAATCAGACAAGCCCCGGCGCTCGAAACGCCGTACCGTCCGCCGCGGTCTCTCCAAGTTCAAGCGCGCATGCATACGACACACATGGCTGCTGCCGCTCATCCTCCTGCTCACAATCGTCGCGCTCTATGTTGTCTACCCGCATCCCTCGAACCCCATTGCAGCCTGTCTGTTCCTCTCGTACCCTCTTCCACGCGATGACGCTTTAATCCCTGCCTCCGTTCGAGCAGACCCCAATGCGCCCACGCACTACGGCAAGGGCGCGCGAGACTTCGCATTCGTCGCCTTCTACATCATCGTCCTGAGCTTCACACGCGAGTTCTGCATGCAACGTATCATCCGCCCCATCGCGGTCGCCTGCGGAATTAAGGGCCGTGCCAAGCAGAGCAGATTCATGGAGCAGGCATACACCGCCCTGTACTTTGGACTCTACGGACCCTTCGGTGTCTGGGTCATGAGCCGCAGCCCTGTGTGGTATTTCAACACGACTGGCATGTATGAAGGCTTCCCGCACCGCACGCACGAGGGCGTGTTCAAGGCGTACTATCTCCTGCAGGCCAGCTACTGGGCCCAGCAAGCCATTGTCCTGCTCCTCATGCTGGAGAAGCCGCGCAAGGACTTCAAGGAGCTGGTCGCGCACCACATCATCACCCTCTCGCTCATCTGGCTCAGCTACCGCTTCCACTTCACCTACATGGGCATTGCCGTGTACATCACGCACGACATCTCTGACTTTTTCCTTGCCGTAAGCCATGCCGCGACATCGTAAATCGACCCAGATACTGACAACATCCAGACCAGTAAGATCCTCAACTACGTCGACAGCCCCATCGTCGGCCCCTACTTCTTCGTCTTCATGTGCGTCTGGGGCTACCTGCGGCACTTTATCAACCTCAAGATTCTGTACAGCATCCTCACCGAGTTCCGCACCGTCGGGCCCTTTGAGCTCAACTGGGTCACTCAGCAGTACAAGTGCTGGATCAGCCAGTACATTACGTTTGCGCTGCTTGCGTCGCTGCAGGCGGTTAATCTGTTCTGGTGGTTCTTCATCTGCAGGATCGCGTACCGCTTCATTGTGTACAAGGATGCGGACGATGACCGCAGCGAGTACGAGCCGAGCGAGGGCGAGGAGGCTGAGCGGAAGGAGTTTGTCGAGCAGAACGGGGAGAAGCCGAATGGTGTTAAAAGGAGCATCAGCAGTGTTGATGCGCCGAGCACGCCGGTCCAGACTAAGGAGGCGAGGGAGCCGGAGACCATTGGATCGAGGGTCAAGCAGAGGAAGAAGGGCGGTCAGTAGGTCATGACCGCTCCGATCTTACCCTACGATGGTGCACATAACGGTTGCACGAGAGGACAAAGAGAAGGTAGAAGGAAACGGATGGTCTGTGACGGGCTCCAGGCCAAGGCCGGTGACGAGAAGACAATACGACTGTGTGGAAAGTACATGAGCGATCGCCATCTGTATCATAAATGGGCGGAAGGCGGCAAAAATTCGTAATGCGTCAGGCACACGCAAGGGATAGGGAACTACATGCTTGCAATGAGCCATGTTGATGACGGAAACCCCTCGATTCTGTACGCCAGCAAGCAACGTCTGTTGTTGGTTCCATGTGATAGTCTCTTGCTGCAAATAGAGCGATCGAGAGAAGTGGCATGCCCAGGTGCTTTAAATCAGAGACGTGACAGTAAAGTATGTAGTCGTGTTCTTCATGATTTCCTCGCAAAACCTTAGTCTCGCAATGAGTGAGACAACGACCATAAGTCCTCCCGAGGTGTCTGGGTGTATCAACTGGACTGCGCAGTACGCTGGAAGCTCGTGAGGCCCGCATCGTGTTACCCGTGGGCGACTCTCCACTGTGATTCGTCTTTCATTGATGGCTGTCGTTGCAAAGTAGTGCGCTCATGTGAAAGCGTATGGTGTTGGGTGTGTACGTGTTTTGGGCAGTAGAGCTGCAACAAGCGCAGTATGGCGAAGAAAAAGTGGGAAGAGAGAACGAGGCCGAGGAACGGATGCGAAATAAACAACCTGCGTTCTGACATCACTAGCAGACCTTTCTACCGCAGATGGGTGTTCGGTTTTGAGGCAAGGGGTTCTGCGTCGCCAAGGGTTTACGAGGAGTCACGGCTGCGAATCTGTAGATGCGGGATACGAACGAGTAAGGAGCTATGGTAACGGTGAAAGTAGTGATGCTTTCGTATGTATTATAGTGATAAAGTACTAAATCAGAGGTCGATGTTCGTTTATGAGTGTAAAACATAACGGTGCAAGACAAGCAAGCAGACGGCAGGATGCGTGTACGCTAACAGGCGACAGAAGGTTGCTGTAGACTACGGATGGATACACGAGCAAGAGAGGTGCATCGCGATCACGCCCCAGGATCGAGCATACGAGAATGGCATCCCGGTGTTGAGCGATTTGTGAGACCTGGAGGTGGCGCTGGTGCGTTCTGGAAGGCCTGTTCGCGTCGATCGCTCAGCTCGAGGCTGGCTCGCGGCGAGATGCAGCGGCACTCCGGCACTGGATTGAGCCGCAGATGTACCTCTGGGGGTACTCACCTCAGCGTTCTTGCTTGAGTGACTTCGTCCAAGGTCTATTCAAGTAAAGAAAAAGCAGTGCATAAATCACTACGCTCACACGATAGGAACGCCGGAGATAAGAATGCCTAAACCTTGGTTTCTTGTTGAGTTCCCCGGATTGATGGGAGTCTGGGGTACTTTGAATCCTCCGCGCGAGCCTTCGGAGGGCTTGCCGTACCTCGACGCTTTCCTGCATCCAGTCCATCTCGGACCGCTCACCGCCCCTTGCGCTAGCAAATTTGTTCTTCGCGGCTTCCTTGCGGCTTCGCCTCCTTTGCTGAGCGCCTTTGCCCCATATTTAAATACAACACGGACGTCGCTTCCCCACACTCGTTTTCACATCGACATTCACGTTCACTTCAAGCATTGACATTTGTCTGCCTCCGTTCGCTCATATCGCCTTGGACCATTTGCACTGTCACGCAACGTATACAAAAAGCTTTACCCAACGTTCACACCACCGCATCGACAGCAAATAGACCTCGAGTCACGCATACACTTAACACACCACCTTTGACCACACAACAAACCACACACATCATGTTCTCCCGCATCGCCACCCGCGCCCCCCGCGCCTTCGTCCGCTACAACTCCTCGTCCACAAGCCGTGCAGCGCGCATCGTCGAGATGGCCGGGCAGGTTGAGAAGCCGAGTACGTATTCCGACGTCCACATCCAATGGCCGCGTGCTGACCCGATGCTAGGTGCCCTCGAGGCCTCGGTCCCTGTTATGTGGGCTGTCTGCGGCGCGCTGACGTACACGGCGTGGAACAGGATGGAGGGGCGTAAGGGCGATGAGGTGGAGAAGTTGATCATTGTTTAGGAGCTTCGTGCTTTTGTGCACTTGGCTGCTCGGCTGTTCGGTCGCGAGCGCGACTGGAGTTCTCGGGCTGCATGGATGCGTGGCATTGCGTATAGACTTCTACTTTTGTTGCATAGGGATTGGTTTGGCATGGTTTGGACTGCATTGGCATATGCATGGATGGGTAATGACATTGGGACACGGGATTACAAGCATGAATTAAGTTTAATGCATTTCGATGCATACACGCATCCTTAACGCCCTGCGACACGCGACCCTCACAAAACCGTGTCACTTCAGTACTCATCAAAAGCTGCTATTCTAATTCCACATCAAAGACATGAGGCATGCGTACCGTCACTTCAGCGTCACTGAACGAAGTCATCGCGCGGCACACTCCTGCGATTCTCATTGCATCAGATCACAACTGCAACGGCTTTGCACGTGTACACACGTGTCTCCTCTCAACACAATGCCCATTGCGCGCCATGGCGACTACTCACAATTCTCTGGTGTCACACAGCGCGGCACCTCTCAGGGGCGGAGGAAAGAGGCATCGCCGCAACCTGCCTTTTCGACACATAGCCCCGGCACGGTACAGATTTCTTACGAGTGGTGCCCACGGCGGGAAGACAGGCATACTCGCAGCCAACATGAGTATCCGTGTTGACAAAGGCAGCGGAGCCAGACCATTATTCTTAGTTTCCTCTCTGGGAGTTTGTGTTTGCACAGAGGGAGGGTGTTGAAGACATAGATACTCTTCGTGAGACACTTGTGGGTATGCGCAGCGAAGAGGCAGCACAGTGTAGGAGTACCGGATTTGGTTCAAGGCGAAGAAGAGGCCGTGTTCGTTGTTTTGCCACCTCGCAGTGCGTAAAGCGCAGGCAGTAGAACATGGCGATGTCCTGGATTTGTTTGAGAGGTGCAGAATGCAGTAGAGACGCTGACGAAGACCTTTCCACTCTTCTTGAGCTTTTGCTGGAGGAGCGAGAACATCACCACCCTCATCCGCGGTTGTTGGCTTTAGTGTTTGCAGAAGATGAGAGTGAGGGACGTCATGGGTGCTGTTCGTGGGACTTTGTACGGGCGAGGGAGCAGAACATGTCTACACGAGTTGCACATTTCGACTCGAAGACAGCAAAGAGCCCATGCCTGGTGCTCACTCTAGCTTGTACAGGAGAGCAGACAATATCCCATATGAGCATCGAGATGTTTTTGAAGAGTGTAGACCGCAGATGGAAGGAAGGTAGGAGAGGTTCCTATGCGTGTTGACGTTTTATGGGCAGCAAGGGCTAATTACAAACCATGACAGAGGACCAGACATTTGAGATCTCCCGATCTTTTTGATATGTCAATCATGCAACAGCAACGATGTAGCTTCGATCTGGTGGGTCACACACATAGGAAAACATTGCAAACAGAGTCCAGAGTTTTTGATCCAGTCCTCGTCATCTGCCAGCTTGAATAGACGTTCCAAGGCAGTACACATGCACATTTTGATGCCATCAACGAATTCTTGAGGTAAGATCAAGTCTCATGCAACAGCAGATGACAAGAGCACGTCGAGTGGTACGGGTTATTTCGGCTCACTGCCAGCAATGCGATTGCGACAAAATCCGAGACCACAAGGCTTTTGAATTGGTCAGATCCGGACAGAAACACGCATCGCTGGCATTTATGTGGTTTTCGAGGAGTCCCAGTTGTGAATGAAGCATCCACCGAGAAAGAACAGGCCGACAACTTTTTGGGCCACTTTTTCCTGGCATGCACATGTTTTCCTTGCATCCGCGTTTAAAACTCAAAGATCAGCAGAACATGTCATACTTCAGATATCCTTTGATTCCGTCATGAGAGCAGACACAGAAGTCGAGACAACATGAAGAAAGCAGTGACACTTTTGTTCGAGTTCGATAATGGGCGTAATCTCGAGGAGGTCGAAGCGAGCTTGAGGTTACTAGAACAGATGGAAGCTTCCAGGGAAAAGAGTCCTCAAGAATCGGAAGCCTCCAATTGCAGACATCGATGCTTCTCGGAAGGACATGTATCGTTGACGCGCCTTGTTTTGATTGGATCAGCCATGTCGCAGAACTTTGAGTTGTGTGCTGGCTTGAATTGGACAGGGATTAGCGAAAGCAGGACATGAACTACATACATGCTCTTTGGCGCCATGTACACCTATGCATGATACTGCAAACGGCATGACATTGATTGAACCTTTGTCTCAACCATGAGCTCATAGACTATGGCATGACAGCCGCGAATTTCGCCCAAAAGCTCGCACTTTCGCATGCCATAAAGTCGCCCAAGCTTAGCCCATCAGGAGCATCCTGTCCCATCATCTTTGCAACGTCCTCGTTGAAGTCAGCATTCCGCCACAGGATGAACGACGGCGCCGCAACAAACACTCCTGCAAACGCGCCCATAAGGAATCCTGTGATGATATTGCTTGGCCTCCCACCGTCGATCGGTGGCAGAAACTTCCAGCTGCCCAATGCCCATATAACACAGAATATGGGATACACCACGACCAGCGGGATTGGGATGTCCTCAATCTGGGTCGCGCCATGGATGAGCAACACCAGTGCCTCGACTCCAAGCAGCAGACAGGCACCCGCGTTCCACGTGTTGAAAGCAGCAAACGCCCAAGCTCCCCATTTCCGGCCGAGCACAGCACCATAGCGAGCCTTGTAGTCGAACGTCAATCCCAGCGCGGATACTCCAATGGCGAGCGCACGCACAAACTGGTTGACTCCCGAGGTAGACGAGGTCAGGTGCACGCAGACCCAGATCGTCTGTGAGATTGGTGTGTAGATGGCGCTCCAGGTCCAGCCTATCCAGCCGAATGGACCTACAGACTGGTCGATTTCTTTCATCATGGGGAACTTTGGGGTTGTTCCGAAGCGTGACGGTTTACTTGACGGCTCTTGCGGTACATGTGCAGAGTATTGTGGTGGGTTCTCAACATCGGCGACCAAGTGTGATTGTGATTCTGAGGCGACGTCGAGTGCGGAATTTTCTGTGCCGCCAAGCCGAGTCATTGTGATGTTGTGGTACTGCGCATCTGCTGCGTTGAAATTCGTGCCGGCCTTAAGGGCCAGGTATGCCTCGTAGGCACCAGCTACCAGGATGCGGATGACAGAGAGCCAAGAGATCCACCCAGTGATGAAGGCAATTAGCCATCCTGAGCAGAGTCCGTTGATCACAGAGCCGATGAACGCGCTGAGCATGGTGCTGAAGGCAGCTGCGGATGGTGAGAGCTCGCACGACATTGTTGCGCGGAGGGTTTCGAGTCGTAATGCGTGGATGTCGAGAGCACGATCGAAGTCTATCGCTGGAGCAATCTGGGCTAGTACACCCTTCTTATGCAGTGCGGGTGGCTGTGATCTGACCAAAAGCAATCATGGTGCAGCGGGACGCCTTATACTGAGTTTTGGCCCCCAAATCCACGTCAGCCATGCATTTTATATGGCGCTTGGATCTTCCACGGCCTAGATAAGCAGCACTACCAGCGCGTTGTGTTCATCTCCGCTATCTCTGTCAAGCTTCACAACACCTAGCACAGCCGACTGTTCACCTCCAGTGCTGTGGTGCATGCCCAGTCCCCTTACGTTCTGCGCTTTCGGATGCGCACAGCAACCTTGTCCAGCGGCCTCACTGTACCAAAAGCGAACTCGCGTACAGGGGGCAGTATCGCATCCACTTCGTCCGCATCAGACAGCTGGATCTCGAATTCGGCGAAAAGTACTGTCAGCGTGGCCGTCTGCAACGCTGAGATAAAATGAGATCCAGGAAATTGGTCGCAGGCAGTAAGCTGAGTAACAAGCTCTCCGAGATCCCGAGCGTCAGATCCACTTGACTCCACTCCAGCACTCTTTCTATACCTGCTCTTCTGCTCGGGTCTAGTGAACCGTTCTGCCCAGAATTCCTCGAGGGGTTTCTCTACAAGCCGAGGCTGAGCTTTCTTCCAGGCGTCAGTATTGAGAGCAACGTCATGGGAAAACATGACCACTGTGGCTCCTTTAGGTAGTGACCACAGCTTGTCCAGCGGGAAACCGTCGGTCATATTGGTGCGAACCACACATTTGGCAGTCCGAAGCCTACGAACTTCGGTTTGCAGTGATTTGACAAATGGCTCTTGAACGAGTCCCAGCACGTCGTACTTGTGCGTAATGGGCGAGAAGTGCTGGTGGATAGTTGCCGTTATATTGCGAGTTAGGTGCGATTTTCGTAAGGCCTCGAGTGTTGCCCAGAAGGTTAAAGTCAATACTTCGGAGGTGGTTCTGCAGGTTTTGTTAGCCACCTGGTTTCACATGCGTGCTAAGTCACGCTGAATTGAGCAACATACACATGCATGATTCCCAGCATCTCTGCCGCGCTTACACTGAGCGCATGGTCCTCATGCTTGGCGGACCTGTGGCACTGACAGATGTGATCTCGAATTGCAGACAGCCCGGCGTGCTCATTGTAAGCTGGAGACTCTGCAGTGATTGCTTCGCCATTGTCCTGTACCCACTTCTTCATGCCCTCAAGCAAGCGTCCACGCGGCTTGGATGCACCGGACATCATGAGTCGGGGCATGCCGGGAACAAAGCCCTCTGCAGCGGCGTTGAAGTCAAGGTAGTCGCGGACCATCCTTGGGTATTGCTTCAAGAGCGCAGACCCGAAGAGCGTGTGTATGGTGCAGCGTATAAGGACAAGCTGCAGAAATGACCACAGGTCCTCAATGCCTGTCCAGGTATCGTACTGGAACATCTTATCGTGCATGTTTGTGGACAGATTCGAGATGAAAGCATCAGCAGTGGAAGCCAAAGCGGTGTCAGAGTCGTAGAACCGGCTCTTATCAGAAGAGATGCCGTCATCCTTGTGTTGTACTTCGGCTTCGCTCCGGTAAGTATGGTCCTCCGGGTTTGGTGAGCCGAAGAGTTTGTCTAACATCTCAACCTTTACGGCTTTGGCTGTCAGATGGTCGTTTGCTTCTAACACCCTCTGCATGTGAACTGGATCTCGCACAACAACATAAGACCGCGGTCCAGCTCGGACCCTGAATGGAGCAAATGCGCCATAATCTTTACTATAAGTTCTGTAAGCAAAGATTCTCACTGATAGGAGGTGCAACCCACCTGAGCTCTGCAAAGTATTTTCGAGCGCCTAGGTGAGCAAAGCCGGCAGTGTTGAACACTCCAGGGATGAAGTACGGTATAGTTGGTGGCTTTTTACCAACAGACTTGTCGTCCGATCTTCGGAAGAACGATGTTGAAGTCGCGTAATAAGTCAAGAATGGAAAGATAATGAGAGAGGCAACAACTAGCAGAGTAGACGACATGCTGGCGAAGGATGCTGTTCACATGCTCATGTCGATGCGGTAGATCTCAAGTTGCAATCCTAGAAGTCCAACAAAGGAGAATACTGCAATGACGAGCAGTTGTTTACGGCGGACTGGTAAGGGACGGCTGGTCTGGGAAGCCACGATTCGCTTGCGGTTGATCCTCGGAAGTCGCGCCGCAGCTCCTTGCGCTTTCTCCGTTCTGCACGTCTCTATCACTTCGACTGTGGGCGAAAATCAAGTGAGGTATTATGTATTCAATATTATGGCTATAGGTAGCAGGTTTGTACTCGCGCTGAAACGCGTAAGGTATATGTACTGGGAAACAAATCGCTCATCTCAAGTCGTAATCATCGTAAAAGCACTGATCCTCCACGTCCTTTTGCCGTACAGATCGCTCATTCTTAGACATCGGTCTTCTCGGACCTGTCATCACGAGTGTACCTGGACATGCTCGACGCACGAGCGTCCCTGTTGGTGTTGCCGAGGGATGTGGGCCTGCCGTTGAGGGTCTTGCTGAAGCTCATGGCGCCGAGGAGGACCAAACCGAGGATGGCGAGGTTAGACAGCTCGCCGAAGATGATGAACAGGAACGCAAGAGCCTGGTTGGTGGTGCGAGACCAGTTGTTGACGTTGTAGTAGAGCATGACGATCTGAACGATCTTGAAGGCGTTGCGGAGCCAGACGATAGGCAAGACCATGAAAGCGAATGATCCCAGGATGCGCTTGGTGTTGGAGACGGTCTATTGAGCATATTAGCGCATGCGTGGGCGAAGCAGGTAGTAATACGTACACCTCCAAGTCCTGACACCGGTGTTCGAACACCAGTCACGCACAGAACAGCCTCAATGGTCGCGCTGGTGGATGCCGCAATCGTGGCAGCAACGTAAGTGACAAAGATTGTGCGGGTGATGTAGCTTGAGCTAAGGACGGACAAGAAGTATAGAGCAGAGTTGCCGCTTCCACGTCGTACATACGCGAGACCCCAGGCACTGCATTGCGTTAGCTTTCGTTATGGCTGCATGTGCTCTGCGACTTACGCAAACCCAAGACCGAGCATAGCCAAAATCCAGAACTGGTTCCAGATCCAGGAGATGAATCCAGGAGCCTTGATGCCGGTTGCGTTGCACTGAAGATGGTTGGCGTGCATCCAGATGGCACCAACGATGCTGACGTTGACCAAAATGCTCGCGAACTGGTAGAGGAAAGAAAGGATGGAGATGTCTTTGCCATAGTTGGCGCCAGTGACAGTGTTCGCAGCTCCGTAAGATGGGTATGAATACATCGACGTGATCGAGAAAGGCGAGTTGATCCTGGTTTGAAGAGCAACGATGGCGGCCTGCGCAGCATATGCAACCATCAAGTTGAACAGACCGGACATCAGCCAGAAGTGTGTACCCAAGCTGGAGTGTCGGGGCGCGCCAGCATTGCGTGAGAAACGCTTCCAACCACCAGGCCGACTGGTACCGCTCTTCAACTGCTTGAGGAAGACCAAGCCGGCAGTGACAAGCATCAGAAAGGCTAGGCCAGCTGTTGCTACGTGCAGGGCGAAGATCGCCTGCACAGTGCTGGTCGTGTTGGTGATGGCCATGGTGAGTATGAGTGGGCGTTTGTGTGCCGCAAGGTTGATTTGTTGTGCTGAATCTACTTCCTTTACACCTCAGGATGCAGACATGGCTTTATTGCGAGAGCTGCAGGCATGCTGTCATACATCACTGATAAACTACGCACTCACTATGACGGATGGGTTCCGTCAAAAGCAAGTACACTTCGATTCGAGTGGACAAAGAAACCATCGTCTCTAGACTAGCCGATTTAGCTCATGTTATGGTCTTTGGAGAAGCGATCAGACATCGCTATTCATCGTTCGGTGGGTGCAAGCGACAGCACCGAATGACGTTGACCCGCGGAATGGTCGGATGTGACGTGTGCAGGGTCTCCGAGGATATAACCGCAAGCTCGATTTTCGTCCAAGAGCCGCCCAGACTCTTTGGAAGATCTCCGAATCGATATTTCTTCTGGTGGGGCTGTCCCCTTCAGAGTTGAAGACGGCTGATTGTCAGGCAGAGTGGAGTACGGGTAGTGAAGATCACGACTTGTCCAGTGCAGCCACAACCCAGCGTGCATCCGGATGTGCGCAGCGATGGTCGTTTTGGGAGCGACAGAACTGGCCGACTAGCTTCTTCAAGTATGACGTTGAGCCCTGAGACTCAGAGACCTTACCAGCCGGCCTTTCGCGCTTGAAGACCTTGTACTTCGAGTGTTGGTCCACTTCCCCATGCTCTGGTGAAGAAGAGCTTCACGGTATTTGCACAGAGCTATGTTCGACACTGGTTGTGCACATATCTGGACTGATCAGCAACAACAAGAAGTCCAGATCATGGAAGTTGCGATGGTTGATGTCACCGCTGCAAGATCTTTAGCGGCGGGAGCTACGACTAGCGTGCATTCACTCTGTCGATCCACCTTTGGGCAGCCGTGTATTCTCTTGCATATGTGGGCCTTATCCAAAACCCTCAGATGCCATGATGAAGTCTGAGTTCAGAACCAAATGGTGTAAAATCATATTGGCACTCGATCTGTTCAATATGCGATTGATGGGAGTTGGCGCAGCCACATTCTTCGTATCTTAAATTAGCTCGTGGAGCCACCTCCGCCCTCACCCTGAAGGCGTTCAACGTGTCAAGATGACCTGTGACTGCAACTTCACAACCCCCGGAGATACATCATGATACTCAAAGCATCCACCATCGCAAGTCTACTCGGCGTGGTTGCGCGAGTCAGCGCAGATGTCGCCCCCGAAATCACCACTCTAGCCGAAGGCTACAACTACATCGCCAAACTGCCCTGCATAGACTGCCCGTACCTATATCAGGACAACTCAAATGGCGAGAATGGGCCCTGGACGGATCGCATTGACGAAAATGCCTTGCTCCTGAACATATCGCTCCCATTGGATGCAAGCCACCTCTCAATCAACAACGGCGCTCTGCTCACAGGCTCATCTACCCTTCCCCGGCTCTACGCCAGCCAGGTTCTCCAAGGCTTCTCCACCTCAGACCTGCGCTTAAGAATCGACAACAACGACCTCGACACCTCCGGCCCTTCTCTCGGCCTCTCCTACGGCACCTCCCTCTCCCACATCATCAACTCCACAGCACTCGTGTACCGCTTCAACATCTTCAGCCTGCATTTCACCCTGCCCAACCAACCCCCAACCACCATCCCGCTCTCCTCCTCGCGCCAAAAAGTCCTCGAACTCGTCCTGCTCCCACGCCCGCTCCACAGCGTCGGCGACTCGGGCCCAGGCTGGGAAATCGTCCGGATCGGGCTCAGCGAGCGGGCGAAGAAAGGCAGCAAGCGGCGCATGCGGATGATGATGTTCAACGACTGGGATGAGTTTGGACGCAAGGGGAGTCCCTTGCATTTGCTTTCGAGCTCCTCGGAAGGCGTGGTCAAATACGCTGCGTCTGGGTTTTGGAGCTTGAGTATCACGATTCTGGGGGTTATGGTTGCGTTTGTGGTGTGTGTGCTCGCCGTTGTGTATGCGATTGAGAAGTATTATGGGGAATTCGATCAGGCACAAAAGGGGAAGGGGAGGAGGAGCGCCAGTAAGGGTACTGGGAGTTGGACGGATGTGGAGGCGGCGAAGGGGAAGTCCTTGAGCGTGGGTGAGCTGAATGGGCGGGTTGGAGGGAGTGCTGCTGGAGTAGAGAAAAGCGACTGATAGCAGAAGGAGGTTGAAGCCAACATGCAGAGTGTATCGCTATTGTCTATAGTCTATCTCAAGCACAAACACGCCAAATCGTGGGGTAGAGCCAAAACTTGCTGGGCTCCGTAACCAATTGCACAAAGAACTCCTGTTCCGTCCATTTACAAAAAGCAATGTGTCGTTTTCACGCTTTGCATGTCGACATGCCCATCTCCACCACAGCCACTCAGATGTGTTCATTCGTGAATGGCTTCGCGTCATCCTGCATGAGCATGTTCATCAGAGCATTTCCACCCACATTGCCGCTGCCATCGCCAAAGAGATCGTCACCCGACTCCGACATGTTGTTGGGAGCGTCGAGTGCATTCTGATAAGTGTCTCTAAATCTTTGTGAGCCACGAAGCTCCAGATACGTCAAGCTGGGTATACTCACGCCACCTGCGAGATGAAGCATCCATTCTCCTTCCTCGTCAAAGCCTCCCGAATTGTCGCACACCCCCTCAGCGCTCCATCACAATCTTCACACTCAGCCTTCAAGTACCGCTCCACCTCCTCAATCTTCCTCAACATCGCAGGACCACCCCGCTCTAGCGCCGGGTCAATATGCTGCTTCACAGAGACTGCCCCGATTTCGATGATCTTCCTGCTCTGCTGGATCTGCTCCGGTGCCATATGCCTGAACACAACATCGCTAACGAGCCCATCCTGCACCGGCCACTGCTGCTGAGCTGCTGGACGATGGAAGCGTGGACTGTCTGGCGAGATTGGGTCGCCAATACGAGTGGGCACCAAGCCGTTGACGTGGTATGGTACACTTGTGGGAGTCTGTTCGCAGGCGTGGTGGCCTCTGCTGCTCGTGTCTTGTGAGGTGCTGCGACTGTGGCGACCAGCGCGACGCTTGTTAGCGTGAGGTTCGGGGCTTTCTGAGCGGGCTCGAGGTGCTTGGAGACGCATGAACACTGGATTCGGGGCCTGGGGATTGACGGCAGCGGTGCGATCGATGGCGCCCTGGCTCAGCGAGCGGCGTCGCGTGTAGCCAGGTGCAGGATGGGAGGGCTGAAGATATGCGGCGTTCGTGTGTGACCGGCTAGGCTGTGGGCGTTGGCGAAAGGCCAAGTTCACATCTTGACTTGGATATAGACATCGCTGCTGCTCGATAGGATACGGGTGGGGGGTGTTTGGTCCTGGCGTAGGGTAGCCAGTGGTGAAGTGTCCGAAGTTGTAGTCAGATAAGTCAGGTGTTGGGACTGGAGTGGCTGTTGCAGATTCTGGTGGCGTGTAGTACTGCTGGAGGCCGAAGTTTATCGCGGCTTCTGGAGTGGTCTGGATACATGCATTATGGTCGTAGCCAACTGCGTTGAAGAGTTGATCTAGCTGGGCTTGCGTGAAGAGATCTTGATCTGTTGCCGACGGGTCGACAGACACCGCACTTGGCTGAGACATGCTGTACGATTTCGTGATCGTCAGGCTGTGCGATATCGCCCGATACTCAGTGATGACCTGGAGCTCGGAAGGGTGCGGAAAGATTGTTACACGGAAGAAGGATTGGGGAGTACGAATGATCAGATATATTGATCGCGCCGTCCTTGCGCTGGCCAGTGCTGAAACAAGAGACAAGGAGAAGGCGAGCGGTGCGCTGAAGGCATGTCGGTGAAGCCAGCGAAGCAACGGGTTCTTGCGCGCGAACGTGCATGAAGGGCAAACATCACCGGGGAGGATTTCGACCTATTGCGTGATGTTATGATGCTGTCTCGGCGATCTGGAGAGAGGTAAAGTCTGTGGGGAGTGGGCAGCTCTGGTCTCTCTGTGCGCCTGTAAGCAATCTTGAGTGTATCAGGGAAGGTAGAGCTTCCTACTGCTCAGTGCTCATAGGGCTGGAGCAGACAGCTCTGATCGGTGAGCTACCGCCAGCCTGGCCCATCCAAACTGCTGGGTCTGGGTAGACACTGACCGCCCTGATGTCTGGGAATTGAGACAGGAGACAACAATAGCGTAGTGTCGACCGAAAGGTGGAAATGAGAGGCGACGATCGATGACGAGCGCGATGTTGATACGTCGAAATTGTTCTGTCCATTCATGAACCGAGAGAAAGATGCCGCAGGTACCGAAGATACCATTCCTCGATTGTAGCCAATCGCGCACCGATGGCGTTTGACAACACAATACCATACCCCTCTTATCATACAACATCCGTAATATACACATTACTATCTTTTCGTCCATGGGATGAAGCGCCACCACTGTCGCCGATAGCAGAAATCTATTCCTTCTTCTCGTTCCCTCCATCCTTGCCCTTCTTGTCCCAATTCCACACATCCCAAATCTGCTCATAGATCATATCACTAAAGCTCTTCCCCTCCTCAATCGCCTTCTTCTCCTCCTCCAGCCTCCGCTTCTTCCACCCCTCACTCTCCCCGCCCATCCATATCTTCTTCAGCGTACTCTCCTCCTCACCCTTCCCTAATTTCCTCCTCTCCTGCTCCCTCGCCTCGCGCAACTGCCTCTGCACCTCTCTCGCACGCTCCGTCGGCAAATCAGCCGCAGCCCGGAACGGCGACAACTGCGTGACGAGCCCGCGCCCGTAGTAGCTCTCGCACAGGTGGTCCGCGGAGAGGTAGAAACCCACGCCGAGCGAGAATGTGTACAGGTCAAGTTTTCGCGGCGGCAGGAGCATAATAATCGGGCAGATTACGACACCCCCGACGGCGACGTTGCGCAGGATGCGTGTGTAGCGTTGTGCGTTTTCTTGCGCGAGGCGCTGCTCGGGCGTGAGGATTGTGGGTGTGGGTTGCGCCATGGTGAGATTTGGCGTGGGTATTGGATGGGCGGTTGTCAAGGTGTGCGCATGCGATTTTGATATTTTGACGGAGTGTTTTGGCCCTGTAGAAGCGTGCGACGAGATGTGGAGGGCAATCGAGTGTGTTGTGGTCGAGATGTGGTGATGAGCTCATAGAAATCTGCGGAGTTGTTCTGGTTCACCTCCGGCGCGGCAATTCTTGCCGTTTTGCAATTATAAGATGGGAAAGCATGAATGCGATTGTTGCACAACACTAGCACATGTAATTCCGTTCATCATTCATGTCTGCATATATCCAATCGTTCAGTCATTGACATGTCGCAGCTTTCAACCCTTCCATGAGTATTTGCGTCGCTTGAAGCTGTTCCCTGGTCTGCCGTGGTTCTCGTTTCCGTCCAAGGCTCTCTTCCCGTTTTGCTCGAAGTTTCCGCTGAGTCTCGCACGTTTCGTCGGTGTTGGGTCATCGTTGTTACCATCGTGCCCATTTCGTGGAGTCACCTCGTTTTCCGTCCCGCTTTGCATCGGCGTGTCTTCATCATCATCGCGTTTCCGCTTCTGTGCCGTGCTTGGTGTCTCCATGAGACGGCGCAGCCGACTCTCTTGTAGTCTTCTGTTGACCTCCTCTGTAATATCGATATGCTGTACCACATATGTCGACTCGGTTGTTGTTGTGCTCGCTGTGCTCGGCCGCCGTGCTATGTCCTCGTCTGTGGGTCGAACCTCGGTCTTCTCGTTTGAGCCTGGTATGCTGAGCCTGACTTTCTTCGTCGATGTTTCCGACGGATCCTCCGCCTTTGAGGCCTCTAAGCTGAGTCGCTTGTTCGCAGCTTTCTCATTCGCAGGTTTGACCTAAGGCTGTGAGCTTGGTTCCTCTGCGACCCGCACACTCAAGTATACCTTCTTGGTCGCCAGACCCTCGCTCTCGAGTTGATCCCTGAAACGCTTCATGTCGTCTTGCAGCCTGCCTGACTTGTTGCGCAGCGACAGAAGATCTGTAGCCAGCCAATCGGGCGCATTGTGGTCTGTTGCATCGAGGCCTTCATTCAGGAACTGCAATTGCGCGCGTAGATTCTCAATGTGCCTGTCGAGGTCCTGAAACGAATGTCAGAACGGCGCTAGGCTGTGCGAAGGTGACGCTTACGTCGAGCGAGAACTTGGTCATGGTGAAAGAGTATGGTTCGGCACGGAGGTCTTGTGTTTCAACTGCTTGCATGGAGTTGCATGCGCGCTAACAAATCGCGCTAGCATTCCGAATCGGAACGGCCTTCCGACCATTCTCACTTCGAGCACTTTGGCTGGGTACTGGTCGCTTGAAAGACTTAGTGGTCGAACGGTATAGTGAATAGCGTGCTGCGACGCTCGATACCACAGTGAACAATGGTATTGCTTGAATAGTCGTGAGGCTTTCTTAGCCAAAGTACTGCGAGCCTTTCGCTCGAACACATAGCCTGCAAAATCCTCTAAGCCTGAAATCTGGAGCAAGCGTAGCGGTGTGAAGATCTCGAGGTCGAATGTCGACGCAAAGTTGGTCTTCTTGAAGTGGACGTCCCAGAAGGTGTCTGGGAGGACCCAGGCCCTTCAGACGGGGGCCATGGTCGGGTCTCCACGCCAGAAAAAGCCTTTGAAGCCTGGTCGCTGAGACCGGGCTGCTGGCTGGAGGTGGGCGCAGATGGGCGTAGCGTACTTGTCGATAATACGGTTCAACCCTCTTCCTCATCGCCGAAGGTGAGCTTAACGGCTTTGCTCTTCTTCTTGGGCTTCTTGACTATCTTTGAGTCTGTCTTCTTAACTTCTTTTGGTTCGCCCTTGTCGTTTTCTGGCTCATCACTGATGACTTTGGCGGCTTTCCGCTTCCTAGAACTGGCACCGACCTCTGTGATCTTGTCCTTCGGCTTGGCTGAATTGCCCTTTGTCGACTGGGTTGTGGTGTCTTTTTGCTCTAGATCGGCGTCCTCTTCAGTCTTCTTCTTGCCAATGAACTCTTCATACTCTTCTTTCGTCATGGACTGATTGGTGTCTTCTAAGACATAAGTAGGTGCATCGTCTTCGTCATCTTGCTTGAGCCGCTTGTTTCTGGGTGTTGGCCTTTCGTGTCGTGCAGAGTCTTCACCCTGCATCTGACCTCGCAGCCGCTGCAAGAATGCAGGCTGAGAGTTGTCTGAGGAATATGAGCAAAAGTCACTTAAGTAGAATAGCAAGACTCACCAAAATGCAGATCTTTCGCCTTGAAGCTCATTGTTACTGCTGAATGGTAATGTAAGAATGGTGCAATGAGGAGCGTAATGAGACGTCAAGCTTGGCTGTCAATGAAGCTCGTGTAGCACGAGGCTGTGGCTGGACGCCTGTCGATCTTTTTAAGGCGCGGGAGCGGCTCCTTGCTCTTGGCGGGTTTATCCCCGGCTATACGAGTTTACGGCCCTGGTGTTGGTTGATTTTCTTATCGCAAGCCCTAGTCAAGATGTTTGCTTCGTTCGCGAATGGATGTGACGGCAGCAGTTGCTTGCTTGGCAATGCGACTTCCGTGCGCTGCGCGACGGGCACCGCCAACTCTCTTCGGCCCAGGGTCCCCACATGAATCGTGTCGGCCAAAGACGTACGCAATCGCGCGTCTATCACAGGCTTTTCAGTTTCATTTCCCAAATTCAACATCACAACCACACGGCCACCGCGCCTCCTATTGGGCCGCATACAGACGTTTCACGCATCTCTTTGGAGTAACCTCCGGCCGCTCGTTACCTGCGCAAACATCCTGCGTTGACCACGTTGCGTCCACACTGCGCTGATAGCATACCTGGTCCGGATCCCCTATTTACCGCTTCCGCCGCCGAACACAAACAGCGGATCGCAATTGGCTTCGAACGAGCGGACGCTGCCGCTGGCAGGAACTAGAAGATTGGCTCAATACGAGCTGCTAGAGTGCGACCATGGGCTTCATACAAGACCTCACCAGGAGGTTACCGTCGTCGGAGGACAGCCTCGACAAGTTCGATGACCTTTCGAGGCACGCAGAAAAGGCTTCGCCCAGACTAGCTTTCTTTCGCCGGCGCATACGATTGAAGGGGAACTCGACCATCTCGTTACCACTTGGCTTGGTTTTGCTGTTCCCAGTCCTCGCCATCATACTGATTCTAGTCCTCTTTGTGAGGTCACCGGACTCAAATGGCATTATGAACATGCCTGGTGGCGGAGTACCGCCCTCAATACGGTATGCTGCCTGGCAGTAGCTCCAGTACATAGAAGAGGACTGACGACTTGCAGGAAAATCAGTGAGAAGTACGATAAGCCTTTCGCCGTAGGCTGCCTCGAACCGAACACGAAGGGTCCCCGCGCGAACGCAGCAATTGTGGTCCTTGCCAGAAACAAGGAGCTCGACGGCGTGATCCAGTCTATTAAGTCGTTCGAGAGGCATTTCAACAGGTGGTACAATTACCCCTATGTCTTCCTGAACGACGGCGACTTCAACTCGACTTTCAAGGAGACTGTGGGCAATCACACACAATCAGTGGTCGAATGGGGCAAGATTCCACCAGAGCATTGGGGCTTCCCAGACTGGGCGGATCCGGCGGTCGTGAAGGAGGGCATCGCTAAGCAAGGCGACCGCGCCATCATGTACGGCGGCATGGAGAGCTATCATCACATGTGCCGATTCTACTCTGGGTACGCGCAACAACGCTGATCATCTGGTCACGCAATGCGCTAACGCGTCACAGGCAGTTCTACAAGCACGACCTACTACAGAAGTACGAATGGTACTGGCGTCTGGAACCAGAGATCACCTACTTCTGCGACATTACATACGATCCATTCATCCACATGATACGCAACAAGAAGACGTACGGCTTTACAATCGCCGTGAAGGAGCTGAGAGAGACTGTTCCCAACATCTTCCGCTACGCATCAGCTTTCAAGAGGATGAACAACATTACGTCGCAGGGGATGTGGGAGATGTTTGTTGAGAAACCCAAGGAAGAGCCAAAGGATAAGTTGCCGAAGGACGACCCAAAATACAAGAAGCCTCTGCCCCAGGAGATCTTGAACTCGGAACCAGGCACTGGTGCGCTCCCTGAAATTGACCCAGAGAACATGGAGGGCGAGAACTACAACATGTGCCATTTCTGGAGTAATTTTGAGATTGTCAACCTGGCTTGGTATCGTAGCAAGGAGTACAACGACTTCTTCGAGATGATGGACCGCAGTGGTGGCTTCTGGATGGAGCGAGTGAGTACCCCCCTTGAACACATGATACACAGGGCTAACGCACTACAGTGGGGAGATGCACCGATTCACTCCCTCGCTGCGGGCATTCTTCTTGGTCCCGAGGACGTCCACTACTTCCGCGACTTTGGCTACCGACACACCACCATCCAGCACTGTCCTGCAAATGCTCCCGCACGACAGCTCCCACGCATTCCGTATCTTGAAGAGACCACTAAGGATGAGAAGGCACGAAAGGAAGAAGACGATTACTGGGCGCACCCAGATCCACCGAAAGAGAACGGTGTCGGCTGCCGTTGCAGATGTGACACTGACATTGTCGACGTAGAAGGCAAGGAAGGATCCTGTCTTGCTGAGTGGGTCGAGGTTGCTGGAGGCTGGGCGTCACCGTGATGATACCACCTGCTTTTTGTTCTGCATTTCGTTCAGGCGAGCATTTTGGAAGGCGCCAGCATTTGTCACAGCTTTAGGCGCGGTGTGGTGGTGTTTACGGTGCATCTTGGCTGGGCCATATGAATAGGTGCGACGATAAGGGCGCTGCTGGAGAGGCTTCATACCCATTGTACATATAGACCGGCGCATTGTATACTACACAGGCTGCGCTTAGATCACGAGCGCTGGCTGTCTTTCTGCATCTCACCAAGCCTGGCCCTGACACTTCCTGTTCGACATTCCACTTCACACCTGGGCACACGCATCTGCGCTGCTAATCGCGTTGGTATCGCGTACCGATAAGGAAGGGACAACGCGGGGGCTAGCCCCACTTGCCCACTTGACCCATGGTAAGCCAGGTGCTCGTGATTGCCCACTTGCCTCACGACTTGACGCCTGCGTACATTGCATGCAATTTGAACCACTCAACTTTGATCACAGCGTTACCGCAATCACTAATCTTCCAACTTACACCAGCTGTCTTTCTTTCACTGAGTTTTAACGAGGTACGCCACACATCTGAGCTTCCCCGCTTGCATCATCGCCAGCAAGGCACCCGTTTCACGCGCCGGGCTCCACTAGGCGTTAGGCAGCTTCCGCACCACCTTCACCCGTGCGGCCTCCCTGTCCACTTAACCCCTCCATGACCCTTTGATGTCTCCTGTGTTCTCTCGCTCTGGAACTCTCAGCTGACATGCCTTCAAGTAATTCGAAAGCAGGACCAGACTTTCAGTACCCACCAGCTCAGGCTGATCGCTCTCTTACTAGCCTTGACCTCGATACACTGATGATGAAGTCCACCACACGTCGACCCCAGGAAGAGCCTGGGAGCTCGCTTGACGATAGCACGTACGAGCTGCTGACCGATAGTCTGATCGAAACGTCGGACGATGAAGCCCATACTGCGTCCATTGCGTCCACTTCAGATGACCATACACAAGACGACGGCTCGATCTTCGGCGACGATGACGACGACGATGACTTCGAGACCAACGATCGAGCGCTCGACGCAAGCATCCAGTCTATGCACGCCGCAGCCGCAGGCGAAGATCTCGAGACACCGCTGGAAGCAGGTGCAGAAGACAGCATGCTGACAATGGTGCCAGAGCACATGAATGGAAGCGGCCGGTCAAGAATGATCCAACTTGATGAAGAGCCCACAGAAGATCCCGAAATATCGCTGGGGAGAGCAACAGTCAGGGGCTACCCTACACAGACTGAAGAGCTGCCCAAGGTACTGGAGACAGCTTACGGTCAGCTCCAAGTGCAACTGGGCGTCAAAGCGGCCCTCTCCTCTCGATACATCACCACGCCTAAATCGTACAAGATTTTGTATCTTGGGCTACCTGAGCAATGGGTGCAGGACAACATTACGCACCACATTCATGCGGCACTCACCGCATCGCCTAGTAAGACAAGGTCAGTAATGGTTCGAGGGCAGATGGAGCCTCTCGGGACTGTCATCGATACATACCGCTCCACGAAGCTCGAGCTCATGGACGCTGATATGGTCCGTCCGCACATGTGCGTTCACATCGAAGATGGACCACGCATCACAATTGGCCAAAGAAAGAAGCCAAAGTTTGACCTCGTGATTCTCTGCCACACGCAGAAGCGTGATTACGCCATTGACGCTCCGGCCTACGATTCGCTTCGCACAGCTCTCCGTCAGCACTCGATTCCCATGATAGAATTATCCGAGATCAAGCCGTACGGCACTGGTAGTCACACGTACGATGGCCGAGGGATGGTAGCTACTGTCGAGGGCCGCAGCAACGATGGGGCTGAGTTCCAGCTGCTCGAGGTGCTCCCTTTGGACGTCTACAACTTCTGTGAGCTCGAGCCAGCTCAGGTCAACCGCCATTTGGCATTGGTGAGCCCACATCTGCTGCCACCGGCTATCGAGAGTGCTCCAAAGTCGCGATTCTCTTCCGTCACTGACACTGTACGCGCCATCGGCAAGCAGCTTCGTACAGGGGCACCAGCTCCCACCAAGGTCCTGCTTCTTTCCATCGCCCTTACGGCAATGCTTTCAGCATTCGCTCTCAGCCCGGTGTATATGCCTCTCTTGCAGCAGAAGTTCACGGACGTCGCGCCTGAATCACCGATGATGTCGGTCTCGCCGACGTCGGTTGCGTCTATTACGTCTTCAGCGGTTGTGTCTTCCAGCACCGCGTCTGTGCCCCTTCCATCTTCACCTTCTCTTTCTGTACCGAAGGGCTTGTCGATCGTCGCTCCGCAGGCTGAACAGCCGAAAGCAAAGCCGAAGCAGAACCTCAAGCCGACCGATGAAAGGGCCAAAGGTTTTGGTATCCAGACCGCTGGCGAGAAGCAATTCATTCTCACCCCTTCTGAGGAGTTGGCAAACTCGCGGAAGAGGCCGCAGCTCCATATCCAAGTCTTTCGCAACACTACCACGGTAGCTGTCCGTTACGTCAGGACCATCACTGGCGAATACTTTGTGGACCTTGTGGACGAATACCCCTTCGGTACTTTCAACGTCAGCATCGCCAGCTATTCCAAGCCTCTCCTACGCCAGTCTTTCGAGGTGGCCATGGGCCACAACAAGACTTGGGTTGATCAGATGCTGGGAGTGGCCGCGAACAAGATCATTCATGCCCAGTCGGTCCTCATGGACGTCTCATCGTTGGCTGTGGAACAGCTCCAGGCTAAACTCAATGATGTCGCTGACTCCAAGGTCGGTCACTGGGTAGAGGAGGGCAGACATTTGGAGGAAGTGATATACGATTCTGCGAAAGAACGCCTGGAGTCTGGTACTGAGTTCGTTAGGCATGTCCCAGAGACTACCTGGGTGGGCCTAAGGAAAGTCACGGCTCCGGTCCGACTGTCTCAGACTATGTGGAAGGCTAGGGTAAACGCTCTGCGAATACGCTGCAATGCGGAGAACGCGCTTGGGAAGTTTTGGAAGCTCCCACAGCCCAGCCGGGTTTGCTCCGAGTTGCAGTCGCTCGCTCAGAAAGGGGAGGCTTGATGCTTTGGAAGAATCCTGAATGGATGGATCGGCGTTCGGTTTACAGCATGGGATTGGAAGGCGGCATGCATCATCGAGGAATCGGTTCCTATAGCGCTGATGACGGATCTGGCGTTGCCATGTTGGATTTCCTCAGATACCAGGTGCGCGGCGCCGATGGCGTCGTCCTTTGTCTTTTCTTTTGTCGACGGTCAGGGATAGTTGAGCCGAATAGATTCCCAATACATGCATCTTCCACTGTAGATGCATTTGTCAAATGATACAATAGCTGGTCCTCTCACGCCGCTTCCGAAAGCTGATTCAGAAGGCAGCTGCGCACGGGCTTCAAAACACCCCACCATCGCCGCCTACAAACTTTAGGCTGGGCTAACGACAAACACCCAAACACTCACACTGTGCCTTATTCTTTCTGGTTGCAGTGACCCTTCACACATACGAACCGCACGCAGAAATACCCACCTATACACACATCATGTCTGACGTCGCTAAGCCCGACCCCGCCGCCGAGCAGGTCGCAAACCCCGCCGCGACCCTCGTCAAGGACGAGACGGCGAAGGTGACCACCGACAAGGCCGCCGACAAGGAGGAGAAGCCCGCGACTACCTCCACCGACGACAAGCCCGTCACCGAGAAGGCCACAGAGGCTGCCACATCTGCGGCTGCCGCAGTCAAGGACAATGTGTTCTCCATGTTCGGCGGAGGACCTAAGAAGGAGAAGAAGGAGGAGGCTGATGACGCCGATGAGCCCTCTGGCTCCTCTAAGGCACAGGCTGCTACTGGCGTGCGTTGCCAAAACTGTCCTGTACTTTGCGGCGATACTGACTAGCTACAGGAGGAGGACCCCGAGAACCAGGAGCCCGATGTCGAATTCGCCCCCGTCGTCCACCTCACTGAGAAAGTTGACACCAAGACCAACGAGGAGCTTGAGGAGCAGGTTTTCAAGATGCGCGCTAAGCTGTTCAAGTTCGACCGCGAGTCGCGCGAGTGGAAGGAGAGGGGTACCGGCGACGTCAGGTTACTGAAGCACAAGGAGAACGGCAAGACCCGCCTGGTGATGCGACGAGACAAGACCCTCAAGGTCTGCGCCAACCACTACGGTATGATACACATATACAGCGAGCTGGGAGTCGGATGAATACTGATATCGTACAGTTGTGCCTGACATGAAGCTGTCGCCCAACGTTGGCAGCGACCGCAGCTGGGTTTGGAACGCAGCCGCTGATGTCAGTGAGGGTGAGCCTGAGGCTCAGACCCTCGCCATCCGTTTCGGCAACAGCGAGAGTAAGTTACAATGTTGTGGACTTTGAGCATGATGCTAACAGCTATTCTAGACGCCAACCTCTTCAAGGAGGCCTTCATCAAGGCTCAGCAGGAGAACGAGGCTCTTTTCGGCAAGACCGAGTAGGAGGCGGTCTGGCAACACCTGGAGTTGGCCTGGTCGATTCGAAGAGCGCTGGGAGGACATGGAGGACAGTAGCATGCATGCACGAAGCGACGACATTTTGGGGCGGTATCATATCACGGCGATAGAAGCTCTTACACCCTGCACATACTAGATAGTACTAAATTGGCCTGACTCTGAGTCTACGGCATTCCCCAAAATGTTGGCTCCTGAGAAGGGAAACGTCGTACAGTGACGTGGGCGCGTGCGAAAACAAATCATCTCCGACGAGGTGTGTTGTGGAGGAGTTCCTTCCTTTGCGTGCGTCTCGATCTCATCTATGGCATATCGGTCCGCCTCTCTCACCCCAAATCGAACCCTGCTGCGGTAGCGTCCGCGCGTGCAGGCGAGCTTAATTGATTGATTGATCGCGTTGCCAAGAGCAGGGCTGGAGCTGTCCTCCGCCCACTCGTTCCGCTCCGCCAGCCAGCCAGCCAGCCAGCCAGTCGGCCAGCTCGAAGCACCAACCGAAGCTCGACCTCAACGCGCCGCAGTCGCGAACCTCTCGACACTCTCTCACTCCACAAACAACACCGCTAACATGCCTGACGTGCGCGCGCCTACCACACGCGACAAAGAACGAACGCTGATTATTTGCAGGTCAAGCGCTGGGTCAAGATCATCACTCACCAGAAGCCCATGTATGTCCCCATCCACTGCGCGCAACTGCCGCCGTCGCATCGTACCCCACTCCGACTCGATGCACGCGTCAAAGTCGAAGCTGCTGCTGACTCGTTCTTTGCAGCGATGGCCCGTCGCCCGTCGAAGGGTTCCCCATGCGATCATGGAATATCGAGATCTGGCTGCTGGATGACCAAGGCAACGAGGTTCTGCCCACCGTCTACGAGAAAGCTGTCTACAATTTGCACCCATCCTTCGACAAGAATAAGCAGAGTGAGTGTGCTGCGAACGCACAGCGAGTCTCTTCGTACTGATAGTCGGACAGCGTTCAAGAAGCCGCCATTCCGCATTGACGAGCAGGGATGGGGAGAGTTCGACATGACCATTGTTCTCTCCGCAGCGCACAAGGGCGGCGAGCACACGCTGAGCCACGACCTCAACTTCCAGTCAGAGCGCTATGAGGCCAAGCACCAAGTCGTACGTCCTCCGACTACTGTGTGCTACTTGCTGCGGTCTCCTCATCGCTAGAGCGCGCGCCTACTGACACCGACGACAGACATTCCGCAACCCGAAGCCCGAGCTCCTCGCCCTCCTGCAAGACTCCGGCTCCGCTGACGCTAACGGTGTCCGCAGCAAGGACGCCTCGAAGAAGAAGGCCAGGCGCGACAAGGCCGTCGATATGGAGAAGCTGGCCGACGGGCTGCAGAAGCTGAGCGAGGACGACCTGCTGCATGTCGTTACCATGGTACATGACAACAAGACAAGTGAGACGTACACTAAGAATGACGTCGAGAGTAAGTACCATAAGTGAAACGGCCAGGACGGCAAGCTAAGGAGGGACATGCTAACACCATCGCAGACGGAGAGTTCCATGTCGACCTGTACACCCTGCCCGACTCGCTGGTCAAGATGCTGTGGGACTTCACAGCCAGCAAGACAGATCTGTAAACGCACAAACACGTGCTCACAGATATGCTAACAGAAGCGCGACCAAAGCAAATTCCACAAGTTCGAGATCTGAGGGTTCAGTTGACTGAGGGCATATTGCGGGGATCATGACCAAGATCGTGCACCCTCTGCACAGCTTCGAGGGTCACGTCACGTTCAGCCACACATAGGTCTTCGGTGACACGCTGGCTAGATCACACGAGGTCGCGGAATCAGAGGGTGTATCGCAGCCTGGTCTTCGGCCTTGAACTTCTTTTTGTCCATGCACAGCACCAAGAGGTGCTTTTTTTCGAATAACGAGCCGGGAGTTTGGGCAAAAGTAGGGTAGATACCTCAGTGGGCGGGTATCGTTTGAATCAATCGATGCTTTTACGACTCATGGAATTGTGCACTTTCCTTTTCAGATATGTGCTGATGCCACCGGATCTTTGTTGGCTTTTGAGTAGGCAATGAGTGGAAGAAGATGCGGCACCGTTGCCATGCATGTTTGCCCTGTAGATTTCGAGTCGACAGGCATAGAATATCTGCGAGTGTATTTGGGGTCGACGCTCGATACCCTTCCATGCATTGCGTGCGCCGCTATTTCGATACTCGCAGGCAGACAGACGATGGAAGCTGGAGTTGTCTACCTTGTCAAAGGTATATATATGCATGTCCACCGCGGCGCCATACACCCTCGCAGCGGCAGAAATGGGTCCCCTCGATCATTGGAGCTTCACCACACAACCTGTGGGTTCCGGACTACGATCAAGGAGAGCAAAGAGCACCGCCGTCAGCTTGAAGAGCAGGCACAGCCATGGTCATCATTATTCGAGCATGAAATAGCGCGATCCGGACTTTGGGTGAATCTCAATGGGTGGTGCCAGAGACCACATGCGACAGCCATGCGTAAACTTCGCCCATTTGGAACGACGGCGATGGGAAGATCATCACTTTTGAGTCAAGACACGACACTTGGTCCATAATGTGGGTAGCGGGATATTTTGGTGCCGACAAAAGAGAAGGTAGCCGGTGGAGGAACGAACAGCCTGTATGGGAGGTTTTTATATACCCAAGATCCTTCTCTCGGCATAAATCTGTACTCTGGCTGCTCAGACCAACATAATATCCACACATACCAGGAGCGAGGAGGTTTTTCGAGCATAGTCGGAGCTTGGGAGACGACAACACAGACAGCATGCTCCCGGGTGCACGGAGTCTTGGAAGACAGCAGGGAGCATGGCGTGCTGATCACGTTATTTCGATTGTTCCGAGCTGGAAAAATTCTCGCACCATGGTTCTCTTGCGCCTAGCTTTCGAACATCGAGCTCATGGGGCAGAAGATGACGGCAAAGCACAGCTTGCAACGGATGTAGCAGAAAAACAAGGCACGAAGAGGCGCTACCATCATCATGTTGACCTTGAACTTTGGACAGCAGTGGTATGTCGAAATTGCTAATCGTTTAGTTGAAGCACCGGTTTGCGCGCCATGTGTCTGTATCACAGTAATTTTGGTGATCTGCAGAGGAACAGATCGTTCCGAAGAGGGATGTGCAGGGCGTAGCAAAGTCTGGTGTGTTGTTTTGCCTTCTTTCGACTCATGTACAGGTTAGCAGGATGATTCGGAACTCGAAGCTTCACGCACTTAGCATCTGTGGCGTATTTTTAGATCTGTAGAGATTTGGGATGGCAGACAAGACAGGAAAATACGATGGCATACAGTAGAATTCGGAAAGCACAGGGCATAACGGTAACTCGACTGTGTTTTGGAGGAGAGGCATCTGTGAATGGCTACTTTCTGGTAGTCCTTCTGGGAGCAAGAATGAAGAAGAGGATGAGTTTGGCGTTGGAATTATCGAACAGTTGTTCATTTATCTCCAATTTCCAAATGATGTGGTTTCGCTGGCACACTCTCCAGGCATGAGTTTGGAACCAGAACCTTTTGCATGTTTCCAAGGCTGTATGATCATCCGTTGGCATCAGAAGCAGCATACATGCGTGGGAGTGTGTGGCTTTTTTTCGATTCTCCGATACAAGTCATGACAGTGTCATTTTCAGATTGCGACCACCGCATCCCCTAGCTCATGGAAGGTGGCAAGGTTTGTTTTGACTCTGTGGTAAATACGATGTTGCAGACACAGGCCTCAGTCCATAATGCGGCGCGTATAGTGATTTGATGGTCAGAAGGATACTCTAAAGTGAGAGGTAGATGCTCGCAGCGCTTTTTGACCTTTAAGAGGTTGTCTGCAGGTGCTTGGCGACCTCGTGATCGCGCTCCTTTCCAATGTGTAAGCCAAAGTGTGCAGCGAGTTGGTCGTTTTGCATCCTCAGAATCCCCATGGCTTCTCCAGAACTCCAGCGTTAGCTCCAGTCCTCCAAGGCGCGTGAACTTTTCGCTGGGATCTCATCTAGTCCAGTCCAGGAGTGGAGATCGTCGGTTAGATGGCTTACCTTCCGAGCTACGGCGCAACCGATCCTTGTTACAAATTCGGGAAACGAGAGGTTGATGAGACTGAACAAATGCTCGAAGAATATGCGGCTCGTCGAAGAGGAACGTGTATTTGGCCATGCACGCATGAAGACCTTCCACCCAGAACCGTTTGCATACAGGCCGAGCACTTTCCAG
Organism: Didymella glomerata; assembly: GCA_030271015.1. Classification (NCBI taxonomy): domain Eukaryota; kingdom Fungi; phylum Ascomycota; class Dothideomycetes; order Pleosporales; family Didymellaceae; genus Didymella; species Didymella glomerata. Next base: position 1,292,000 of record JAJOHN010000008.1, read on the forward strand.
ATATGTGGTACTTAGGGAGATTTCGAATGCAGCTGACTGCCTCTAGCCGATTGATGGTACATATCAGCACGGGCATGGATCTCGACTGGTCTGTTGAAGACGAAATCCCAGGTCTTGATGCGGAGCTTAGCTGGCAGTCGGAGGATTAGGGAGCGAACAGCATTGAGTGCCGTGCTGTAAAAGCCCTGTTATTCGCGAGTACAACGTCCTTGAGTACTACCTAAGGGCTCACAGATCGGTGACGGTGCTCTCTGGGACAGCACTTACGACGGTGGCGGGCTTCTGTCGCTTTGCAGCGCTGGTATGATCCTTGGGTGTTGCGCGTCTCTTGTGTTAGTGGATATGCTGCATCACAGTATGGGTTAGTGACCTGGCGAGATAAGGAAGTTGCGCATAGGCAAAGGTGCATTCGGCAGGGTCCAAACATGCGCAAAGAACGCGGTGATGGCACTTTCCTGATTCGGGGGTCCGCAAACGCACGACGAGAGTGTTTCACTCGATCAGAATCCAGTAAAAAAGATTGATACAAAATGTCATGGTACTATCATGCCAATGCTATGGTATCCTGAACACAGTCAACGCCCGCTAAAGCTTCTCAAAACAAGGCAACGCCTTGCACAGGCTTCTATGCTCCCTGGGTATACGAGTTACCACCAGCTGCCTGGTCGAAGTCTACCAAGTCATCCAAGCCACAGACCTGGAACAGCTCCTTAGGCCCGTATCTCCTTCCGCCCTTCTCGGCAGGTTCGACATTGCCGGTTGTTTTCAACTGCTGCACAGCCTTCCTGACGGCAGGGTAAACCATCTCAAATGCCAGGCATGGGAAGATGGCAAGCTTGTACCCGATCTCTTTGCACTCGTTCACGCCGAAATCGGGCGAGACGCCGCCCGGGACGTTATTGAACAGGCACGGTGTCGGTGCAAGCTCCTTGCATACGCGCTGGGCATCTTCACGACTTGTTACACCCTCCAAAAAGCATGCATCAGCACCCTCTGCAATAGCGGCCTGAAGGCGCTTGATGGCTTCGTCGTACCCGTACCCTTGGAGAGCGTCTGTTCGTGCGATGATGACGATGTCACCGTGCTTCTCGCGGGACATGTTTGCGGCCTTGATCCTGGAGGCGTACTCGGCAATGGAGACCAGTTCCTTGCCCTTCAAATGACCGCAGCGCTTGTTGACCACTTGATCCTCGAGGTGGAGTCCTGCTACACCAGCACGAATGTACTGTGCGACTGTACGGCCAGCCATGATGGGACCGCCGTAGCCTGTGTCTGCATCTGCGATGAGAGGCACGCTGGGATCTAGGTTGGCGATCATCTCAGCATTTGCCTTCATGTCGTTCATAGTCGCGACACCCATGTCTGCCATGCCCAATCTGCTCATCGTGGTACCTGCGCCGGTCTGCATGCATCTGTTAGTATTGCATCTTTCCCACGAATGTAGCCCACGAATGATAATGACGACATACCATGTACAAACAATCGACGCCTTCCTGCAGGGCAATGCGCGCTGTGAAGCCATCGTAGACTCCAGGACATGCAATGAACTTGTCTGGATCTGCCAACATTGCTCTCAGCTTCTGGACCGCGGTTATTGTGTTCGTGTCGTTAGATGTTGAACCCATCTTGGAAAGTTCGCCCTTGATTTCTTGTGGATATTCGCTTCTAAAACGTTGGGGGTGCCGTTCAATTCAACACGACAAAGAGGGTATGACGTTGACCAGAAGGTACCAAGCAAATTAGAACGAGACCTAGGATAGATGAAACCTGAAGCTAGGGAACCATTGAGCCGAACTCTGCTCATAAGCTTATAAGTTTGTCACAATTGATGTTCACCAGGATAAGATCTCGGTCGGCGCCGAGTCGCTCATTGTATGGAGGTCGTCATCAACTTTTCAGCTCAAAGTGGTAGCGGTAGCCACTTGCGAACCAGTCGAAGGATTCCGTCGCAAAAAGATTCGTCGATTCTCACCTAGAACGAACTTTGGGTGCGTAGTTGCCATGAGGTGCACCCCGCAACGCCCTGTGACGTAGTGCACGACGCCGAGGTTCGCCGGGTCTTTCACCGATGGGATTGCCGCCATGAGCCGTCAGTGGCTCGATATCGAGAAATCGAGAAAAGCGAGTGCGAAAAGAAGAGTGGTAAGCGGTCGCTCGCCGATTATCAGGCGGGGTGTCCGGAGTGAGGCATGCGAGGGGGCGAGCCGTGTGTGGGGTGTCGGCACATTTTCGTGGGATGAGGTCTAGGGCCACGGCACGGTCAGTGAAAGGGTTCGCAAATGTGATAAGGAGCATACTAGAGGCACGTCAAATCACGCTGGAGAAATGACATGTCGTGACATTGTTTAGGCGAGTTGATCGTGCACAAGCAACCACCATTGGCTCAGTCTTTTGGATGTTGGGGAATCAGTGATAGGTTTGTTGTGTTTCGTGGAGGATCGCTATCACCACATGGCAACGTAGTTCAGAGCCGTAGATCCGGAAGCGGTTGCAACTGCTGATACGAGGTTAGCGATTGCAAGGAAGATTTTTGCGAGACTCAGCATTGTGTGACCCATCGAGTGTACGTTTGACCGAGAGCTCGTACCTGGATCTGGATCTGCAGCACATTGGACTCACCCCCTGACTTCGGCGGACTCGGCCTCACTTCGCAGGTGCCCGATACCGCATATGAATCCAGCGGCCCGCTTGGTCTTCGTCAGTTCGCACCATGGCTTCCTTATCAATGCCCAGGGGGGGCGATTCCGCATTGACGACACTTTCCTGGACTTTGGTGATCTTGCTCGACTGTATCGGCTGTTGGAGATCATTTGATTACGACTTATACTAACCTAGCTTGTTTTCGAGCACTCGTCGAACCTTAAGTCGTAGAGAAGACGCCGTCCCTGCCTCTCGTCAACCCCCCAGAACTTGCGATTAGGTGACGCGGGTCCTTCGCACTCCGAACCGATCTCGTTCAGACTTCGCCGTAATCGACGTCGTTCTTCTTATTGTGGGTGTTCAAGAGCATTATCTCGTCATGCAGGACGTACTGCAGTTATATGGCACCCATGCGCTCTGTCAAAGCACTTTCGACAAAGCATGGGGTGCTGATCCAACTCATACCCGTACGAGGTATTCCATTACACACATCATCGGGTTGGCATCGCCTCAATTTGATGACACGACCCATCGCGTAGGAATCCAAGGTATCGCCTGGAACGTGTGGTTCATCTCCAGCGGACATCTGCCTCTAGTATCCTGTCGTGCACCGGCTTTACGGGCAAGCCAGCGGTAGCATCGTCGAGACACAGGTGTTGAGAATGCGTCTGACATCTCAGCCGAAGGTGTAGCCCATGTTGCCAACATTCTGGGGCATCATCGGCCCACCTATAGGACCCAGAGGCGCGTTGGGGAAGTCGCTGTTCGAGAATTCGAAACCAGCCGCCCAATCGTAATCTGGGAACTGGTCCAACATTGGCGGTACGTTGTAGTCGGATCCGTCCCAAGTATCGAAGCTCATTTGTTGTGGCGCCGAAGGATCGACCTGCAGCTGAGGATTAATCAAGCTCGGATCAAACTTTGTAAGAGGCTGCTGCGCTGTAGGTATCGATGTCGGTCCTGGGTTTGTCGTTGGGAACTTCTGGTCCTGGTTTGGGTTCCGGATGTATGCTGAGTTGTGTTAATTGGGACATTAAAGAGTGAAAATAGTTTTACTTACGAGGTGATCCAGGCTGCGTTGCTTCAGTGGGCACATTGAGAGCCTCATCTCCGTTATACGGGTTCTGCATGTTGCCAAATTCCTCTCTCCAGTACCAGAACATGTCGTAGCTAACACTCATGCTCAACCTCGTCCGTAATCTCAGTCCGAGCGACTCAATACGCCCATCTTTCCTGCGGAAGACCTTGTTGCTGTTCCAGAGGTCGTGCATGATGAGGGCAGTGCGCATTCCGATATCTCCAGGTTGCAGAGACACGCTCTTAAGAAACTGTACCGCCTGGAAAAAGGCCTGCTCTCCAACAGCAAGATCAAGGTGTTGAGCAAGGGGGCTTCTGACGAGTCTGAGAATCGAGAAACCAGCCAGACAAATTGTCCGGTCTACAAATGATTGCGACACAGATGCGAAATTGACTGTCTGAGCCATCGCGGTTGCGGTGTTGATTGTAGAGATGCAGAGCGAGTAGAATCGCGACAAGCCGTCGGCATCAGGGTTCATGGGATGGGCGAAGAAATGGAAAGCCATCACGTGAATACGAGCACAGTTGAGTTGCAAGGTGTCTACTATGGTCAGTCCAATTCCTCGTCCGTAAACTACTCTGCTCACCTAGCTCACTGGGCGCTGATGGTGCCAAGCTCAAAAGCTGAGAATCGAAAATGCTGATGACTGATCGCAGAACGCGAACATCGCATTTGATTGACTGGAGATTGGTCTTTCCCATCGCGACAATAGCTCGCAGCAGGGTAATGTAGACCTTGTGGAGGAACTGAAGGTCGTTTGGCAGATAAGGAATCATGTCCTCACGATCGCGCTCATCTGAGTCGAAGAACGACTCTGCGAGGGGCGGGATGCCTTCTGCGCAACTTGTCCTGCAAGCCGTTAGACCCTCAATTCTGGACTTGCTCACGTTGTCTTACCTTATGGATACGATGACACAGCACAGCCATAGCCTTGCACGAAAGACTTTCTGCTCTTGATCTTTCTTGACGGGCATCCTGGCAAAATCTTGTCCAACGCCCGCAATGTGGAGACCAATCTGGGTGGCCAAATGGACTGCAGATCCACACATGAGGTGGGTCATGTCTTTGTACATGGAGTTTGTAGGCAAACGCCACGTGCAAAGGAGCAGAAGGCCCTGGATCACCGGCATAGGTGATGAGCGCAGTGCCATCGAAGAGAAAGCTAGAGGAGTAATAAGCTGGCTTGATTTGTCGAGAACGTTCGGATCATCAGCATATCGTCTTGATCCAATCACGATAATGGTCCAGAATAAGAATGGCGACAACTCGTAGTAGTCGTTTGGCCCCATGGTCGCATCAAGAATGGGAAACAAAGGATGGTACTGGGTGAAGAATCTGGAAATGGTCAGATAAGACGACAAGATAAGGCGATAGGAGTCTATACAGCATGAAGCAGTCGTCGATGCGCTTGGGGTCGAGAACGTAGCCTTCCAGCATACGCGGGATCGTGCCGTTTGAACCGGAGCCTTTCCTGGTCGGTGGTCTTGATTCAAATCCTGGAGAAAGTGAATGCGATCCATCGGTCCGGCCTGACGGATCTGAGTAAGCTGATTGATCGTGGTCCATGTCCATATTCGGTGATGCCGTCGAATGAGGGTAGTTGGAGTCTGTCGCCGAGCCTGGCGCTCCGTTATGCCTCATGTTCCATCGAAGTTCCTCCAACTCTCGGCGCATCTCAGCCTTGGTTTGCCTGAGATTCCTAGTAGAGGTTGGCAGGATCCTGCATTCGAGACCCATCTTCCTGCAGCGACCGCAAGGATCGTGTGGCACTTTGTGTTGTTCGACATCACATCGAATCTATCAAGTCAGTCGGCGCGTCCATTGATAAAGTGGATGCACGTGGCGATGAGGGGTGGTACCTTTTGTTGTCGGCATTCGACGCAAGCCTTCCGCCTGGGGGTAGTCATATCGGAAATCCTTCGCCTAAGGTATCCACAATCGGGGAGCTGTACTGAAACAGCCCTACAACAGCAGCAATTCGCAATCAATCGGCGAAATAAGGCATATAAGTGTAAAGAGGAAACTCGCCATGAAGCGGAGAGGAACCGCAGCAAAGAAATTAGCTTTCTACGTCGTCATAGGACCTGCTGCAACCGGTGCGAATCGGAAGGCGGGGAACAACCGAAGAAGGACCGCTAGGGAGATCTTTGTTGTGTCTTTCGTTTCGAATTTTCTCTGTTCTCGCCCTGAGCCCCAGAAGTTTCTCTTATAAATCTGACTGTTTAGTGCTGCGAGTTGGAGCTAATGAGGCTTTTGATTGTGTGTGGTTGATGCTTGCATCAGCTGTGGATCACAGCGTGAAAATCCCCATGCCTAGAAGTGCCAAACTTTAATCGTTCTAGCGTGCTTCTTGCGCTGCACGTCCGCCTCGAGCCATGGGAATTCGATGAGCGCGTTCTTACAATGCGCATTTGCTAGCCGAGGAGTTGTTGAGTGATCAAGCCTTGTGTTTGTCTGTTTTGTGCCATCGACGTGTGGCGAAGATACACAAAATGCGGCTGCAGTTCCGCCCTCAACATCGCACCTCACCTTCCGGTGACTGCGATCCCTCTTACCGCCATGCTCCCAGCAAATGCCAAACGTGTTCGGTGGAGATCTGAAATGCAAGCGTGCCTGATCTTCTTCGTTGTGCATACAGCTTGACCTCTTGCAGTCTAGCCATGAGTCCGTACCTCTGTAGCTTCACTCTACTGCCACCAAGTGAACGGGCACTACTCGGGTTACACAGAGCTACCGGTTAGTAGCGCTCGGTTCAAGTCATTAATCTCGTACGAATCCACTCAGCCACCAACCGGTGATCGAGACAGGTGCGTTAGAACGGCAGCTGTTCCGGGCGCCACACCTGCTACGGACATGCTGAGCCCCTGTTCATGCGATTCTTATACAAATATTGCACATGCTGGGTGCAAATCATCCACGTGGTGGATGACAGCGGATGCTCTAATGAGCGCATGCACAACTTGGCGGAAGTTTTCTCCTGCGCGGCAGCTGGGCACGGTGGAGTGACATGAGTCTGCGCTTGGCGTGGCCAGACGTGGACTTAGAGTTGAGCCTCATCGTGGCCCCGCGGACAGTAGCGTATCCGTTGTCGCTGTGAACAGAGTTGCTCTTGTCGCCGTTGTCTTGCAGAGAAACGAAGGCAACCCAGCCGGATCTAGACTTCCGCGGATACGTCTGGGCGGAAGACCTGAAAGCATTCCAAACCTCCCGATATTCATATCGAGCGAGTAACTGTTCGCAGGAGCGTCTGCTGCAAAAAGCAATCGCATGGGACGGACTGTCGTTTGATCCAAGCTCTGGCACATGACTCCCTCCTCTCAGCGCACGATTGCGTGACAACCACTTGAGTCGCGACTCTCATCCTCAATCTTCACCCTCATTCACTAGCTTAGGGATCTCTCCACAGCCCCATTGCGGAGGGCAGGTTAACCGTCGCATCTTCCATTCCTCCGGTCCGGGTTCTCTGTCTCCGCGGACAGACGAACGCAGCACAGGATAGCAACGGCTCTCGCATTCCCCGTATCATTGATGTGGCGCGTAAGTGTTTCCAATCAACGTTTGGAGTTGGCCTTGAGCCTCGTGAAGCAAGATGTGGAGGTTGGATGATCAGCAATCGACCTTCCCCTTGCAACGACTAGCAAATTTCCCGAGGGCGAAAGGAACAAGAAGCCCTGACATGATCGACATGCAAGTCTTATCGAAAGAGGAAAGCCGCGCTCAGAGGACACACTATCGCAAGAATACACGACCTGGGGTGGCATGATTGAGGCTGAGACCAGTGGCCGCCTGAAGGTCTAGCTGTGACCCCTCATTACAACAAGGACTGCAATTTGAATTATCACCACCTCATGACACTCATTTGACTTTGCGACTCACCGTTCAATGCATGCTGTGTACTGTGGGCTCGAGGATGTCGTCCATCCGAGCCAACTTTGACGAATGCTGATCATTAGGCTAGCACTTTGATATGGGGTAACGTACCACAATTCAACTCAAATGTCAACTACCGTATCGACGGAATCTTGCCGCTCCTTGCAACAACGATACGTTTACTGCAAGAACCATCCGTCTCTTGTAAAATCAGCTCGGCACTTCTCATAACTCCACTGGGTGTTTCAATTCATGGAAGGAGAATTCTGGGAGAAACGTCGGACCTTACGCTGTGAGGCTCCGATCGATTGTCCGCGCCACAATGCAGGTATCCAGCACAAGGGACAGCGCCTCAGCACCAGCTGGAAAGCATAGTGATATCAAATTGTCGACGATCAGCACGCGTCTCTCACCGCAGCACAGCTGCATCATATCAGCACCGCATCACTCCTGTACAGATCGTGACACAAAGGGCCGATTCGGAAGCCGGCAACACGTCAATGCAAGGTGTCGTGCATTAGGGACGCGCACAGTCACCGCCTCACGGTGGGTGGAGCAGCAGACACCAAACCCACAACAATGAGCACGTTTCGAAGTGCAAGTATACTCAACAAGACGTACACAGTCACCGCCTCACAGAAACTGGTGCCGTAGCTCTGACCAGCAGCAGCTTTCGCAGTGCAGGTAGGATCATACAAAGAGCGAAGCAGAAAGCTTCATATAGGTTCTAGATCAAGTATCTACATTGCGGTCTAGGATATCGTAGATGTCGCTCAACGGCCGTAACAAACGCTGCCCACGCTGCTCACACAATGGGCAGCCGTGTCCCTCACACATATCCAACATCCCCAGCCCTCATCAGGGCTCAAAAACCACTGGGACCCGCCCAAGCAGCGAAAGCGCTCGCCGATTCCTAGAGCGTGGTTGGAGTAGAAGAGTAAACGCACAGAGATCGCTATGCCAAAACGCCTGCCAGCACCAAACTGGCATACAACGCAAACAGTATGCACATCAGACACGCGCTTACAAGAAAGGCAGCACGACGCCCTTCCTCATCGGACTCCCACGACCGTCGGCCGATGAGGCGCTATACCCCGAGTCGAGATCAACATCGTCGTTGTCGAAATCAATGTCGAAGGCGGTTTCGACCTGCTCGCCATCCTCCTCGTCCTCGTCGCCATCCCACGCCTTCTGTGTAGCGCCGCGGTTGTTCCAGCGCAGTGTACGGCTGATGCTGTCAAACCACTCGGTGGGCTGTGACAGAACGGTGGGGAAGGGATACTGCGAGGCTGCGATCGTGACGTGGTCGCCCTGGCGGAGCTCGACGCGACCCTTGCCATCGAAGGCACAGTATGCGGTCGCGCGAGACTTGCGGGGTACGGCGATGCGGAGAGCCATGCTGTCGTTCAGCAGCATGGGGCGGAACGACAAGGTGTGTGGGCAAATTGGTGTAAGGAGAATTGCGGGGATGTCGGGGTGTACGAGTGATCCACCAGCGGAGAGCGAGTACGCTGTTGAACCGGTGGGCGTTGAGAAAATGCAGCCGTCTGCTTGTACGACAGTGAGGAGGTTGTTGTCTCCATACAGCTCGAGGTTGGACACGTAGGGCGATGGCCCGCGGTCGATGACCAACTCGTTGAGAACCTCGAACTGCTCAGCCTCAATGTGCTGAGGGGATCCAGGAGCTGCATTCTTCTGGTACCTGTAGACTGTGCAAGTGAAGCGCATACGCAGATTGACGCGCATGCCTGCATCGCCCATGATCTTGTCGAGCGCTCCCTTGTACTGTTCGAACTGGAAGTTTGTCAAAAAACCAAGACTGCCGAGAGAGAATGAGAGAATCGGTGGTACAATGCGCTGGAACAGCCACGATGTGAATAGCACTGTGCCATCACCTCCAAGAGTCAGGACGAGATCGAATTTCTCCGGTGTCTCCCAGCAAAGGTCTGGTGTCCAGTATCGGAGAGACTGCTCGAAGCGCTTATCCTTGGCTACCAGTGAAGGGGCATCGAAGCGCTTTGATCTCTGCAACTTGTAGTCCACGTAAACATTGACGCCCACATCTGAGCCATATCGCGGAGTGGTGAGTAGCCACTCTGCCAACTCTCTAGTCAGGTGTACGAGGGCGTTGTCGCGCGCTTTTGTGACGATCATGACATTGCGCACTGTCATCTTGATGGGTCGACGCTGGAGTTGCTTAGAGACTTCGCGCACACTGAACGCCGTTTGCATGAGCCTCGAGTGCGATATCGAATCGTCGTCCGCGATTTCCTCCAATACTTTGTCGAGGTTTACAGCCTTGTCGAACTTCTTGTGGAAGAAGCATGGTGATGCGAGCGCGGCCATCTTGCTGACAGCGAGGTCTCCTGAATTCAGGTTGAGTTCAGACAGCGCATCGGCAAGAGCCTTGTGCGTAATGCTCTTCGAGCGCCGAGTCTTGCCCTCTGTTGCGTTTTTTCCGTCCTCCATGACTACGTTGTCGATTGACTGTGACGTTGGTGGTCGTGATTGCAAGGCCTTGAGGATCGTCTGGCGGGGTATGGCCGAATCGAACGAAGCTGCGTTCTTGCGGTGCTTCCGGATGCGGTGCTCACCAAAAGATGGCAGCTGTGGCAGGACAGTGAGGTTTTCGATCGAGGACGAGTTGCTAATAACAGCCGAATGTTCGTTCCGAGGTGGTTCGTCCGGTGTCGCAAAGGATGATGTTGGGTCGGAGGCAGTGGGCGCACCGACTAGGTCTGTCGTTGCTACCGATGAGGCATTATCTTTGGGGCCTTGCGGCAAGTAAAGACTTGTCTGCGGAGGCTGCGGAGAAGGGGCAGGATGAGTGAGATTTATTGATGATACATCGGCGGCGTTAACGGCGGAGAAGTTATCCCGCGGCCTTTGTGGAGACAGGAGCGGGTGAATTTTAGTCGGTGAGAACGGCTCCCCATTCTTGGTCGTACTCGGCATCATCGTCGCTTACGAAATTACTGAACAGCGCGGGATGCGATCGCGCAAATGACGACAGTATCTACCCAATATTGTCTTTGGGCAGCTGGGTAATGCCGCGAAAAGCGCCGTTGGTAAGGTTATTGTTGGATGTTGAGTGACAACAGCGATTCAACAACGTAGCCGGACGTTCGATTGATTATAATTAATTGTAACGAGCTCCAGGCTGGCGATGAGAAGTGATACGAGAAGGGGCTTTGTAGGATTGTGGCTACTGCATGGGAGCGACTCGTGATGTCTCGGGGCTCGGAGATGTAATGGCTCGGAGCAGTGACGGTATGGTAGACTGCTGTCGATGTGCTGGCGGACGAAGCTGCGTGACGGCCGGTGAAGTTAATTGTAGACTAGAATTGAAGAGACCGGCTCAGATATTGACAAAAGTAGAAGAACAACGAAGGAAGTTACTGGTGGAGAGTGGTTCCAAATGCGAGGCGCAAATGGGGGAAGGTGGTGGACGTGAACTTCGCAGCAAGCACTGAACGCACCTGCTGCTTCTGATCTATATTCACTTTGACAGCTGCACAACATCGCTGTTACCCAGTCGTTCTTTGATCATCTCACGAGCCACATGCAGCACTGTTCTACACGCAGCTTCAAACGCAGGTACCGCAATTCCGTGGCGGCTAGCCCGCCGGGGGACGTTGACACCTGCAGCGTTTGAGGCACAAGTCAGCGTCGGCTTTCGGTCCAAAGTTAGAATAGAGCTTCGCTCACCCGCCATGCCGAAGCAAATCGACTGTCAGAAGCGTACGATTGCACGTGCTGTCGACCTATCCCCTGAGGCATCGCTCCTGCCTAGATCATTGCGCTGTTCGACCGGAATCCTTCTGGGAGCTTGTGGGTCGTGCCGCCAGACCTCGACCAAAACCTCACACCCTTCGCGTTCGAAGAGGCTTCCCTTGAACGGGTTCATCAATTTGACACTGGACAAGTTGTAGCCACATGACGTATCGAGATCGAGCATAATTTTGTCCCAGATACCGGGGAGTAAAGCCGCTTTCCCAGTGCCTGGTGCAGACGAATGGGAGGATTTAGCAGGCATGAGCACGCCACGACTGAGTGCGGACTAGCCTGTAGACAGTGTAGCAGATGGCAACAACCTTTGGCTTGACACATGGCAATCGGAGACGAGACAGATCAAGCCTCGCTAATTGCCAGCTTGGTGGTGCATAAACTTGCTGCCGTTTAGACCGATGCATGCGGGAATCATACACCTTGGAAACATGTATCACGAAATGGGGACGGAGAAGCGGGAGGTACGGCGCGGCACGTCTTGGAGCTGACGGAGCCAATGGCTGCCTCCTCATGGTATTCGTCCGCAAGTTAGCTGGCGCCCCTTGTCTGACTCAGGCAGATTGCAGCCCTGCGTGTGAGAGGTCAGCAACTCAATTCAACACACAACAGGATTGCCGTAGCGCTGTCTTTGTTATCCACAGCGAACTACCGAACGGTCCACACGCGGTGACAGCCTGGAACTTCCGTTTGGCGTGTGGAGAAGCAGTTTTGATGCGAATCCCGAATTGGCATTCAATCTCTCCACATTCACGTATCAGTGCCCGTTTGCGACTGCGTACCTTGAGCTTGACGCCAATCGAGGCGTGGATGTCAGCACCTACTGAAGCGCTGGGTATCTGCCAAATCCTTGGCAATGCGCATCTGCTTAGTTCGTAATCGTGAAGCACATCAACGTGAGTATGGCGTAATGTCATGTATCAATAGTGTTGATTGTATAGCAAGTCGTACTTTTGATGGTCGTTGACAAGTCGTGGTATCTAAAATATCGTAGTATGCGAAGAAGATCAAGCTTGGAGGCTTTAGACCGAGGCAAGTGCCTTGCGAGCGAAGGTGGGCAGGACAAAGGAAGCCTCGTGAATCTCCTTGCTGTAGTACTTGCACTTCTGGTCTTCCTCCTCGGTTGTCCAGCTGCGCAGGGGCTTCTTAAGGTTGGCGCTGTCATCCTTGGAGCAGACCATGAAGCCGATCTGTCCGGAGGGGTAGGTAGGGATGGTGGTGTAGGCGTACTCGACGGTAGGGAAGACAGTCTTGCAAGATTTCTTGAGGTCGGTGATGATGTGGAGGTGAAGCCACTGGCTCTCAGCTATGCAACAGTTAGCAAATGCTCGTAGAAGCGCTCAACACGCGCATGATGATCTCTGCGAGCCAAACACAAAACAGGGCTAAGAAGGGGGCTTACAACCTTGGGTCGTAATGACACCACCCTCGCGGAGAGCGCCGTTCAACAGCTCGAAGTATGGCTTCTGGAAGAGAGCCTCGGCAGGGCCCTCTGGGTCGGAGGAGTCGGTGATGATGACATCGAACTGGTTCTTCTTGTCCTCGAGGAACTTGAAGCCGTCGCCAACAATGGTCTCGGTCTTGGGGTGGTCGAAGCCAACGGACATGCCGGGAAGGTACTTCTTGGAGAGACGGATGACGGCCTCGTCGATGTCGCAAAGCACGGCCTTCTCGACGCAGTCGTGCTTGACCACCTCACGGAGGACACCACCGTCACCACCACCGATGACGAGAACGTTCTTGGGGTTGGGGTGGGAGTTCATGGCAAGGTGAGTGATCATCTCCTGGTAGCTGTGCCAGTGTCAGTCACTCCCTCCACATTAGTTTGATTCCGCAAAGACGTACGAGAACTCATCGCGCTCAGTGCACTGGATGACGTTGTCGAGAACGAGGACCATGCCGTAGTCGGTGGACTTGAAGATGAGGACATCCTGGTACAAGCTCTTCTCATGGTGGATGACCTCCTCGACCTTGAGGGTCATGGCCTGACCAGGCCACATGCCGGAGATCTCGCGGAACCAGCCATCTAAGAGACAGGTTAGCTTGAGGCACCAGTCATAGATTGGATTGAGAGCAATTGAGTCTACAGACAACATACCCTTGATAGTGGGGTGCTCGATAGCAGGCATTTTGTAGGATTTATTTGTGAAGTGACGGGTGATAGGTTTGTGTAGGAAGAATGCTCTGCGATTATGGACAGAGAACGAGATAGGCCGGCAACGGATATATATGGGGACCTTCAGGATTGCGGTGTCAATTGGGCTCTTCGAAAACTTTCACCGGGCAACAATTTTCAAGCAATCCAAGCGCGTCATGCCCCGCGTTCCATCCAAGCCGGGGACGCCTTCCCTAATTAAGACTAGTGCGGGCTCTCCGTGGAGAGCGAGGAAGGTACTGCCGACTCAGTGCAAGTCCAAGAATGGCAGCTATTCAGAGAAGTCTTGGCTTGTACTCGTGTTATGCAATTATGGTGATGGTGAAAGTATAGACTATACGAGGTACTCATTGCCTTGAGATGGCTACCGCACGGTGTGCCCGCGAGACGACAGTCGGGCTCGGAGACTCGGCCAGCACGAAGCGGGGTTAGGCGTACCTTATTCCCAGGACTCTGGGCTGGAGCCTGTTTATCATCCTGTTGCTGCCAGGAAGCTGACAGGACAGGGTTGCGATACGGTTGCTGTAAAGAAGCATAAAGAGCTTGGAAGCCTACGTGTATGGTGTACGACAACGAACCAGCAGAACCACTCAGAACCCCGCAATATCAAATATGACGGAAGCTCAGAAGGCAAACAATGTCGAACAGTACCTGAAAGACAAGACCTGGGTTAATAATCCCGAAGTCTTGCCCTGGTATGTGAAGGATCTGGTGGATCTCCAGCCAACGACCAAAGAGCTCTTCGAGACCTACAGTAAGGTTCCATCAGACGAGGTGGTGCCGCACATCACGGAGATCAGGAACAAAGCGTTCAAGATCGTATGTTCGAATGCAAAACCTTCCACTACAGAGCTGATGTGATTGTAGTTCCCGTACCCGTGCCTTGGACACTGGGGCTTCCTCAATTTGAACATTCAGAAGTCGGATGCATACAATGAGGTGCTTGAACGCGTCAAGAACGGCGAGCAGTATCTGGACATCGGCTGTTGCATGGGTCAGGATATACGTAAACTCGTGTACGATGGAGCACCCTCAGACAAGATGTACGCCTCAGACCTGAAGGGCCAATTCTGGGATGTTGGCTATGAGCTGTTCAGGGACAAGCCATCGCTGAAGGCAAGCTTCATCGAGGCTGATATCTTCGACGATCAGTCTAGTCTGCAACAGCTCGCTGGCAAGCTGGACATCGTGCACGCAGCTTCGTTCTTCCACTTGTTCGATTGGGACGGCCAAGTTGCAGCGGCCAAGAAGATCGTGGGGTTATTCAGACCAGACTCCAACAGCCTGCTCATCGGCCGCCAAGCTGGACGTGCAGAAGCTGGCGATTTTACCGCTCAGGTTGAACAGACCAAGAGTCGCTATTGGCATAATCCTGAGTCCTGGGCAAAGCTCTGGAAACAAGTCGGTGAAGAGACCGGAACGAAATGGAACGTCCAAGCCGACTTCGATGACAAGGCTGACTTGTTTCGCCAAAAGTCAGGTATGGCAGACTTCATCCCTAAGGACACCAAGTTCATGAGGTTCATCATCAGAAAGGCGTGAGGTATCGTGGCGTGCTTGGAGATGAAGGATGCTTTTTCATGCGAGCCGTTGTACATCATAGACTAGCTTGCTTTCAACAATCAAGTCAGTGTACCTCGTCTGTAGATTGAAACAAGTGCGATCCGTTGAAAGTCGAAGGCCTGGACGGCAAGCGCAACGCTGAAGGGGCCAATCACCTGCGGTCAGGGTCCAAAGCAAACATGACAAACACATTCGTGGCTTTAAACATCACCACGACACCAACCCCACAGATCTCCTCCGTACAGCCCATTGTAGCTTCTTGCGTGTTTTTGACTCGATAGATTCTCATCATGGATCCCTACTCGCCAGAAGGAGGCATGCAAGCCCTCATAATGCACTTAGAAATCCTGCTAACTGTCACCCAGAGCTCATCAACATCCACACAGCGTTCCACGCCGGCGCATACCAGCAAGTCCTCGACTTTGACACCTCATCCTTTTCCTCCACCAATGCGCTACCTGTCCGCGTCCTCAAGGCACGATCACAGATTGCTCTTGGGCAAGCACAAGCCGTCTCCTCAGAATTCGCCAGCGAAAAGACCCCAGACCTGGCTATTGTGAAGCTACTGGCAGAGCTCGAGCAGGGTAAGGACGTCACAAGTGCAGCAAAGAAGCTGGCGGAACAACATGGCCAGGAGAACTTGACTGTGCAGATCATTGGAGGCATCATCTTGGAGCGAGCAGGCGAGACAGAAGAGGCTCTTGCGCTGCTGAGCAAGCACCAAGGCAGTCTTGATGCGTATGTTGCAGCAGATATGCGTTACGTCTGTCATCTGACTCGAAACAGTGTCGCTCTTATTGTACAGATCCACCTTCAGCAAAACCGCGCAGATCTAGCAGCAAAGGAGGCTCAGCGTGCGAGGAAATGGGCGCAGGACAGCCTTCTCGTCAACATTGCTGAGTCATGGGTTGGCATGCGCGAGGTATGCCTCTCTTATACATTCGTCACAACGGGTATAGCGCTAATACATCGCAGGGTGGTGAGAAATATCAGTCCGCATTCTACGTCTTCGAAGAGCTCGCACAGACCTCGCAATCACAGTCACCACACTCGCTCGTCGCACAAGCCGTCTCCGAGTTGCATCTCGGCCGTCTGCCAGAGGCCGAGGCCGCTCTTCAGCAGGCTATTGAGATCGAGCCCAAGTCGGCAGACACAATCGCGAACCTGATCGTTCTCAACACACTGCTCGGAAAGACAGAAGAGACAGCACAACTGAAGCAGCAGCTCCAGAGCGTCGATGCTCAACACAGAGCGGTTCAGGATTGGGCAGAGAAGAAGAATGACTTCCAGAAGGCGGCCGCGAAGTACACACCGAAGTTTGAGGTCGCGGCGTAGAGCGTCGCACATTCCACAATTAGATTTGTGTGCACACGAATGATCAGTCTCAACCAGCGTGGGCAGCATAAAGAAGAGACAAGTAGCATAATGACGAATGGAACCACCTCTCATCGCCAAGATCTCGGATGCTCAACCTTCCTTCACAGCTTACAGCTATAGCAGCGACTAGCCAACGCCACTGTTCGAGAAGTTTCAAACATGGCCAGCTCCCGTCATGACAGCTCGCCTACTTCGGTCCCAAGATCTCGAGATCGGCTCTACCGAAGAAACAATCGTGGAGGGCTAGGCCAAAGTCTTCCTTCTTGTCCAAGCGTCGAGGCTGCTTGGAGGGTCGCTAGCTCTTCACGAGTCATCAGGCAAGATGGATGCATACCTACGTAAGGAGTGTGTAGAGGCAAAGTACCAAAGCGGCAAACGTACCTGCGGTGAGATGCTGTAATCTCCTCGGAGACTGAAATTCGGCGTCTAGACATTGCAGACGAAGATAAACAGTACCCCACATGCGGTGAGCATGTGGGCTTTGTGACCGATTCACCGTACAGACAACGGAAGTGGCATCTTCCGAATAACGCCCAGCTGCAACATGAAGACCCTAACCATGCACGCAAGACCTGCCTGCAGCGTCCTGCAGTAGCAACTCGCTCTTTCTAGCTCTTTGCGATGACTTTGCGTCTGCAGGCACGGGGCAATGAAGACACGGATACTGATGGTGTATGACGGGTGGCTGTCGATAGCGCGATGCCGCTGTTAGATTACCTCGCGCTGCACTTCGCGCATGCATGCAGGCCACGGCATCGAGCTCGGACGCTGAGCGTACCGCACTACGGCGCAATTAACGTTGTCGATCAATCCAGGCTGTCGGATCCCTCAGCCCTGGCGTCGCGACCATCCTTCACCCTCTCATCTCTGTGTATGTCGCGCGCGCTTTGTTGCGCGTCGCTCACCGATGACTTAGCAGCGCCGCAATGCAACTCCATGCAAACTCGTAGCTGACACGCGTAACGTCGACGTGTGAGGACTACGTCGCGCTGCGACAGCATGTGTCGTAGGTTCCGGGACGTGACGCATCCGAAGCCTTCTTGGAACAGGCTTAGCCCTAGCCCTGCATCCAATGAGGGCGGGCCCACCGACCAGAGTCGCACGTTTCGGGTGGCAGCTGCGAGTCCACAGGAAGCAACGCACACGAGGACTCCATGTGTTCGGATTTGTGGACTGGGACTTGCGGCGTCTTGCGGCGCAAAAGCACGGATGCGTGTGTAGAGATTTCAGGCCCAGCGGTTTGCGGTTTGGTGTGCCCGCTGCAAGATGAGTGATCTGCTGAGCCCGCCTTATTTCATGCTGGTATGCGATCGTGACTTGAGTAATCTTCGAACAATTCGAAGATATTGGTCCTCATACTCGCAATTATACGCTCTCGCTGCTCGTACCTTGCGCCGTCGACTACACACGCGATCCAGTCCGTTCAGCTGGAAGTACCTCCGCCGTCTGCTATCTCCGGCGCGCCATACCATATCGATACGATTCGCATGCTGTCGTCATAACCATGGTTGAAAGAGAAGTCGAAGACACGCACGAAGTGGAAGAGGCGCAAACACCAATACTTGAAAACATGGTCATTGGAGTACCGCCTGTGTTTGAGGGATTGACGAAGCAGCTCGACAAGATCGTCGAGCAGCCGCTGTTAGGCCCGAAAGCTGAGTTCCCCGCAGGTGCGTACAATGGTAGTCGGAAGGAGGGGAAACGAGAACTAACAGGTTGGCAGCAAGCTTTGCATACGCCCGGAAAAATGAGACTGGACGACGTTTACCGCAGGCGATCGCCCATCGAGGGTTCAAGGCGAAGTTCCCAGAAAACACTATGGGCGCATTCAGAGGAGCTGTGGAGGTCGGTGCAAATGCTGTTGAGACGGACGTCCATTTGACGAGAGACGGTGTCGTTGTGTTGTCGCACGACAAAGACCTGAAGCGTTGCTTTGGGCGACAAGAGAAGCTCATCGATGTCGATTATGAGTTCGTCAGCAAGTTGAAGACGTTGAAGGAGCCACACGAATCAATGCCAAGGTTGGCTGATTTGCTGGAGTATTTGGCGCAACCAGGCCTGGAGGAGGTCTGGTTACTGCTGGATATCAAGGTAATCTTTAATCATGCTTGTGCGTAACAGTGCGCTGACGTTGTGTAGCTCGACAACAACGCCGACGATGTAATGCGCCTGATCAGTGAGACAATCCGCAGCGTACCCTCTTCGCCGTCGAGGCCATGGCAAAGTCGCATTGTGCTGGGTTGCTGGGCGGCAAAGTACCTCCCACTCTGCTCGCACTACCTGCCCGGGTTCTCGGTTTCTCACATTGGTTTCTCGGTCCTTGTTGCATCGTATTTCTTCACGGTGCCGAATGTGTCATTCAACATGAACCAGGCCGTGCTGATGCCGCTATGGGGCAAGGCATTTATCCGGAAAGCGCAGCGTGACGGGCGGCCCGTATACGCCTGGACAGTGAACGACGCTCGACGTATGCGGTGGGACATCCAGCAAGGTCTGGACGGTGTCATCACAGACGATCCAGAGCTGTTCTTGGAAGTACGCAGAGGCTGGCACGAGGGAACGAAGCATGGACTTCGTACTTGGGACTGGTTGGATATCATGAGGGTGAACTGCTTCGCTCTCATTTACTCGGTGCTGTTCCAGCTCTTTCTCGGCTTTGGGCTGGATAAGCGTTTAGGGAAGGTGAAGCAAGCCGCATAGTAGAGTCGAAACAGCAACGCAAGTGCTGCAGCTGTAGACGAATACAACGTTATGTCACGCATTCTCGAGTGTTGTTTACATGCGATCTGACAGTGACGTTGATGCTGAGCTGATAAGGTAGCTACGCTCGGAAGCTCCTGCCTTGCGCAAGTAAATTTAGGCGGGCGCGTCCCTTGTCCCCGCACGCGTCAACACCCAACCCCACGCTCATTCACAACGGACAACACCATGCCTAGGTATGACCAGCTGTATACTAATATGACGCGCCATGAAGCTTATTGTGTTGTAACAGGGAAATAATAACGCTGCAGGCTGGCCAATGTGGCAACAGCGTAGGACAGCAGTTCTGGCAGCAGCTATGTCAAGAACACGGCATCAACCAGGACGGCAACCTCGAGGACTTCGCGACTGAAGGCGGCGACCGCAAAGATGTCTTCTTCTACCAGTCTGATGACACTCGCTACATTCCACGCGCTATCCTCCTCGATCTCGAGCCCAGAGTGCTCAACTCAATCCAATCGAGCGCATACAAGAACATCTACAATCCAGAGAACTTCTACATCCACAAGTCAGGCACTGGCGCAGGCAACAACTGGGGCATGGGCTACAGCATGGGTGAGACGGTTCACGAAGAGATCCTTGACATGATCGATCGCGAGGCAGATGGATCAGACTCGCTTGAAGGCTTCATGATGCTGCACTCGATTGCTGGAGGTACTGGTTCGGGTCTGGGATCTTACATGCTGGAGCGTCTGAATGATCGCTTCCCCAAGAAGCTTATTCAGACGTACAGTGTCTTTCCCAATACTCAGGACGGCGACATTGTCGTTCAGCCATACAACAGCTTGCTCTCCATGCGTCGGTTGACACAAAACGCAGACTCGGTCGTGGTCCTGGACAACGGCGCCCTGTCGAAGATTGCAGCAGATCGACTACACGTTCTTAATCCTTCCTTTGAGCAGACGAACCAGCTTGTCTCCACCGTCATGTCCGCCAGCACGACCACCCTGCGCTACCCCGGCTACATGCACAATGACCTTGTCGGCATTGTGGCATCACTCATTCCAACGCCACGCTGTCATTTCCTCATGACCGCGTACACACCTTTCTCTGGCGAAAATGTCGAACAGGCGAAGACTGTTCGCAAGACCACCGTCCTGGATGTCATGAGACGACTGTTGCAACCCAAGAACCGTATGGTTTCGACCAATCCCACCAAGAAGAGCTGCTACATGTCGATCTTAAACATTATTCAAGGAGAGGCAGATCCCTCAGATGTAAGTTGAGTGTACGTGAAGAAACCGCATCCTCTGACGCTCTCAGGTTCACAAATCACTTATGCGTATTCGCGAACGACGACTGGCTACCTTCATTCCGTGGGGTCCTGCCTCGATCCAGGTCGCTCTCACTAAAAAGTCGCCATACGTACAATCGTCCCACCGCGTGTCCGGTCTCATGCTTGCTAACCACACTGGTATTGCAACGCTTTTCAAGCGCATCGTAGCGCAATACAGTACGCTGAGAAAGCGCAATGCGTTCCTCGAAAGCTACAAGCGCGAAACGCCGTTCAAGGATGGTCTCGGCGAGTTCGACGAAGCTAAGGAAGTCGTCCAAGGCTTGATCGAGGAGTATGAGGATGCTGAGAACGCGGATTACTTGAGCAAGGAAACACCGCCTGTCGACGAGGACGGCGATAAGCGTGTCGGCTGAGCCACGTTACAGCATAGCATGGGCGGCGTTTGACATTACTGGAGTTCTCTGGAGATGCCCTTTTATGGCATACAATCGGCGTTTGGGCAGGCAAAGACGACCGCTTATGTCGCAGAGCGATTCTTCCCAGATACCATTACTTCCTTGCAATTCCAGCCAGAGTTCCGACCGCGACCATTCTTCTCATCCCATATGTCTACAGTTGGCCGCCTCCTTGGATACTTTCTGGCTTCTGGTAGGGCCGATTATCGTTACCAGACATCTTCATCTTCGATTGATAACCAGAGACCACAGCAATCCGCACTCAGGGTGCACAAGTGAATAAATGCCTTATTATAGATCGAGGACCAGCGATTGTTGATAAACGTGGCTTTCGAGATGAACTCACATACAAAGCTTATTCTCCGAACATTCGGCTCCCCAACGTAACACTCCCAAAACCGCAAAACATCACTACAACTGCCACCAGCACACAGACCGCAAAACAAACACCCCAACTCCAACTGACCACACTCGTAAATCATGTCTTCTCGCCTGGTATCATCTTCTCTGCGTATGCGCGCCGTGACGCGCTCCACAGCCATCGCTTCAACACAGTGCTCCAAGGCCTTCAAAGTCGAGCATGTGAACCACAATGCGACCAACTTCGCAACTTTGAATGACACTTCGAAGGAGTCATCAACTCAGGTATTGTTCTCGTCAACTCTCATTATAGACAAGTCGCTTAGCCACCAGATCAAATCGTCCACGACGCCATCCACTAGCTTGCCGTGGCCCGCTGGTGCCTTTGCCAAAGCATTCGAGGAAGATAAGAAGCTCGGCAAGTTCAGTGGGACATTTGTGCACGGCAAGACGCATGATAAGACTGCAAGAGCTTGGGAGCCGGTTGAGAAAGAATTCTGGCTTGAGAGGTTTGGCGGCCCAGGCAGGACAATTGAGAGGGTGGCCGGTGAAGGGACCGTGGTTTTGCGGGTTGTTGGGGAGGATGGCAAGGCATATCTGAGGGTGCTCATCTGAGAGTTGGTTTCGGCTGACTCCGAATCTCCGGGTACAACCTGGTGCAGCCCTTATTGGTATGATTTGAACTGTCTTCAGCTGTTGCGGCATGCCATCTCGTAATTTCCCTAAGCTGACGGGCTTCGGCGCGCTTGATCAGATGGAGCTTTGATCAAAGCGACCGAAACTTTTTCGTCTTCAAATCATGGCAGGGCGCAGTGGTAGTTGAAGGATCAACCTGCCCTTGCACAACATCGAGCACGAAGTGAAAGCGTCCTCTTAGCTCGAACTAGGAAGGTAATGCAAGAGAAATACAGAGCCCGCTAATTATGTTTCGTCACGCACTTTCCTCTTCACCTAACACCTAACACCGTTCTCCACTTCCTGCACTTGAAGACCTACTGGATGTAGTTCTTACTGACTAACGAGCACGCTGCACCTGACCAATTAGCTGCCACGGCCTTGACAAGAAGAGAACAGTGCAAACCTTGGAACAATGTGCTTATGAGGCATCATCGGATTGGTCGAAGGATCAAGGAAATTTCCAGCGACGTGATACCACTGCGCCTGCTCCATAGTTTTAGCGTAAAGAGTTGTATGCCAATGTCTGCGATTCGCCTCTACGTGTGAGGGTCTCGATTTGTTCAGTGCCAGGTCGGGCAGTCATGTCGCCTAGCGTACCTGCCTTCACCTCCAGACCCTTGACCCACACCTATTCCTTTTGTTATTCCCACCTCTTCTCACCACGCAAACCACAGGTGAAGGTTTTGTGCCGCTTCAAATCAATCAGTTTTACTATAACGCTATACTGCAGTCGTTTGCGATGTCAATTGTCGGCAAATACAGAAGTTTAGATGATATCAAGTTTAGCCTTTGTCACTGGGATCCAGTGAGCACGAACATGATGAATTCAGGAATCACGAGAGATGCGTCTTGGAGGCAAGTCAAGCTACCGGTGTTGATACGTAGTTTCCAGCAACACAAGCTGAAAGGTTCCCTCACAGAAGTTCATATCCGACGGAGCTTCCGAGTGATGGGATATGAGCAGGCGAATGGAGCCGCCGCGGCTCAGATTCGATCATGTCTGCTGGATCACCACCCTCGCCGAGTATCTGGGCGGGGAAAGGGTAACTGATGCTTAGGCACCGCTTGGAAAATCTACCAAGTGGGTGACAAAACTATCAAGACATTGATTTCATGCAGGAAGATCGACAGTAGTCACGTCTCTTACCTCAAATACGTGGTGGAGTCTCGCGCGCTGGGCTGTAACTTGGCAACGATGTTATATAACAATGAGTTGCATCTATGGATAAGCAGATTAGAAAATAACAACAAACTATCTCCGCCGTCTCTTAGCCGGCTGCAATCCCTCAAATTCCACTTGCGCTCCCCACTTGGGATATCTCATCCCCTGATGCCTCTTCAGGGCCCTCCTTACCACCCTCTCAAACGCCCTCCGATGTCTTCCTATCTTCCAGTCCGTAATTATCTCCGCAATGCCCGTCGTGCCCTGCTGCAACTTGAGCTGCTGAAACGCCCTAATAATATCCGGTAACCTTTTCTGCGTCCACATCTGGCTTCCGCTTAAATCACGCTGGCGCACTAGCGCAGCGTTGGGGAACTTGAGCAAGGACATGAACGCGAGCGTCAAAACAACGGTCTGAAGCGAAGTGAAGCGGCTGATGTATGAGGGTGTCAGCACTTTTGCCCACTCTGGCATGTTGACTTTCTGAGCTGGTCTGTTTAGACGAGCGGTTGCGCAGCATCTGATACCCAGGTGAGGGACCTTCGGAACCACGTCTGGCTTTGTCAGAATGAATTTGTGGAATGTTTTGGGCGAGTCGAAGTGGAAAGACGAGGTAGCGATTAACTTATGACTCGTCTCGTAGAGCATCTGCTGGCATGTGAGCTGACTGTTTAAGGGGTAGGTTGAAGTCTGATTGCGTCTCGCGGTTGCGTCATCATAGATGGTAAATCTCAGTCGTCTGTGGTGAATATCGACGTCGATTATGTTGTTTCCGAAGGCTAAAGTCCATACTTTGACGCGCAGCTCTGCGGGGAGCAGGAATAACGGCGACTGCCCATTCTGGACGGTACTTTGAAAGTCAGCATGACCATGGTTTCCGCTTCTGTGTTCCGGGATACTCACATGTGGTGCAAAAGATGCTGGGCAGTTGGTGCTGCCATTGTAACTGCACTGTGATTGAAACAGATCTTGTGTTTTCTTGACAGAGTGTGAAGGACGGGTTTCAGAGCTTCTTGGGCAAGCACTTTGGCTTATGTGTAGATAGTAAATCCAACGCCAACATTCTTTCCATCGAGACATTGTGCAAGGTCGTCATTCATCACGTCTACCATTAGAGGCACGAGTCCGCGTGCAAGGCTAATCTGTAATGAAGACAATGGAGCATTGTCAACACGACCTTTGTCAGCAGGTGCAACAGTGGGGTCGATTGCAAAAGAAGCCTTGTTTAGCCTGGCCGCTCGCACAATGCTCATTGTAGGCTTTGGCACCGGTGGTCTTGATTGACATGGTCTCACTGCTCGATGTATCGACCGGGAGTGGCGGCTTGGTAGAAAGGACTTGGTTCTGAGGGTCAGACTGTCAGACTTGGATTGGACTTTGAAACACGTCGGGATTCAGGTGAAAAGAGCAAGAGGGGTATTTAATTAGTGTATGTACAACCATCACACAGAAATTGGTATGTAGGGTAAGGTTCGACCGTATCACATATCTTCAGCGCCGCATGAACGCCCGTCCAAATGATGACCTCCTTTTATACATGACAGTACAGATGGCAAATGTGAATGCAAACTAAGGCGAGGGGATGATGCTCAGTGGCTTGGCGCGAACGTAGGCGGCGCAGCTTCGAGGTCGACACGCTGCACGGTCTGCCTGAGATCGTTGCTCTTGCGTACGAGGTTGCCGAAGTACTTGTAGGCAACTTCAGCCTCAATTCTAGACTTGGTTGTCTCCTCCTTCTTCTGCTGCAGCCTCTCAACGTTGCGCTGTAGGCCAATACGGACATCGTTTGCGGGGCTCTTGAGTGCGCGACGGATCTCAGAGCTGATACGGAGAGCGTTCTGGTGGGTGTAGTCGATGGCTGAGAGCTGTTGTGACAGCTTGGCGGCCAGACGGTGAGGCAAAGACTTGGGGACCGAGGAAAGAACGTAGGAAATGCCAATGGCGACTGCGCGTATGTTAGCGATCTGGTCTTAAGAAAAAAGAGCGAAATAGAGGACTTACGGCCAGCAATGAGACCAGGGATCAAGAGTCTCTTCATGTTGTTCGATCCCATGACCTTCGCAGCACCAAGGGCGCCATCAAGCCAGCCGACGCCGCCGACGAGTCTGCCGCCTACAACACCAGCTACTGTGACGGCCATGCTAGTCCCTGCGACCTTCTCTTGACGTTCCCATAGGCTGGCAACGTCGAAGAAGTCCCACAGCTCGATGTCAATATCCACCTGACGTGCCAGAGCGTGCATTGACTTTCTGAACATGCGTTCTGGCAGGAACTTGACACCGGCGTGGATGTCATCGCCAAGATGCAGGATGCCCAGGTTCTTGATGCCGTTGTAGCCCTGGGCTGCCTGAGTCCGTGCGTGCTCTTCGCAAAGACGAACCGTTTCTGAAACTTCGTGCAGCATCGAATCTCTTAGATCCTCAGCGTATTGGTAGGCCGACAGGAGTCCAGGGTATTCAATGCCCATATCTTGCTCTCCTACCCTCGCAATGCATGTGTTTAGAGTGTCGCGTGTGTGGCTGTACACTTCTGCTGTTGTGTCTTCCACCGTTCGCTCCACTTGTTCGCCAGCTTCTGTGCGGGCCTTCTTCGATTGTTCGAACTCAGGTTCGAGCGCCTCGATCTCTTTTGTAACACGCTCAAGTTCATCCTGCGAGACTTTGCGATTGACCTGACCCAGGCTGTGCAAGTCGCTGAGAACATTGACAAGATAGGTCTGAGCAGGGGCGAGCTTTGATCTTGCCCGCTTCTCCAAAACGAACCGTCGTAAAGAGGCTTCGAGGTCACCGAAATCGCGAATTTTCTCAGCTTCCTTGCCCTTGCCCTTGCCTTTGTCAGATGGATCGTCATCGCCGTCGTCGCCAGGCGGTGAGCTGCCGCTGGAGCCCATTGGGATGGCGTTGCTCGAGACAAAATGCACGAGCTCGGAGGACTCCTTGAAAGTTGCTGGACTGAGACCGGCAACCTGCTTCAGGATCATCTCCTGGCAACGACGCTGGTCGCGAATGACATCGAAACCGTTCACTACCATGAACATGTACGCCTTTTCGCGTGCGGCGCTGAAGATGAAGTTCTTTGCTGACTCAGTAAAATGATTTGCCGCGGAGACGACAAACACCACCACGTCAATCTCCTCTTGCCGGGCAAATACTGCTGTAGTCTTCAGGGAGTCTGCATTGAGGCCCGGAGCATCGATCAGCGCAATGTCGACAACTCCGTTGTTCAAAATCGACTGGTCTACATCGCGGATGTCTTGGATGTAGACCTTGCACTGGGACCAGCGATCCATGTCGATCACGATCTTCTCCAGATCCTTCAGGTCGAAGACTGTGTATGTGCTTTCGTTGTTGCGGTTGTAGACGGAGCCAATGGGAACAGCATGAACCTCCTCAACACCACCGTTCTCTTTGAAGTCGAGGACCTCGCAGAAGATGCTTGTGCAGGGCTGCTGATCCTCCGGCAGCACTTTTCTCCGTAAAAGAGCGTTGCAGAATGTGGACTTCCCTGCATTCAGATCTCCAGTTACTAGGACTTTACTCGAGGTGTCTTCAATGCGCTCCTTGATCGAGTACAGGTGGCGAATGCTCTGCTGGATCTGTCCATCGAGAAGAGAAGCGATTGAGTTCTTTTCTAATGAGTGCACAAGATCGGTCTGTGTACGGCCTCCCATGCGCAACTCCAGCTTGAGGACCGAGAAGTCTTGTGCAAGCTGTG
Organism: Didymella glomerata; assembly: GCA_030271015.1. Lineage (NCBI taxonomy): Eukaryota > Fungi > Ascomycota > Dothideomycetes > Pleosporales > Didymellaceae > Didymella > Didymella glomerata. The sequence goes on from JAJOHN010000008.1 coordinate 1,318,835, forward strand.
GTGTGACAAGACGTGGCTCTTCTTTCGGCTTTCCACCAGCAGCTGAGCTCGACTCTGCAATAGGGTCATCTCCTATCGACGTGCCTGCACGGCGGGGAGGTCGTGGTCGTTCGGGCGAGCGTACATGCGGTTCAAAGTCACCGATTGAGGATTGCGAGTGGTGGATGCCGGGGCGAGGATCGCGACTCTGAGATGGCTTGCGCTCTTTCTGTACGGAGGGGTAATGGGCGGGCCATGTGAGGTTTTTCTGCTGGAATTCCTTCAGAACATCGATGGTGCCGTGGATGGCACGACCCAGGGCATTCTTGTTCTGGTTGTAGCGCAGCTGCAGGACGTGGCTGCGCTGTCTGTCGTGTTCTGAATTGCCAGAGCCAGCGGGCAGTATCGATGTGGGAGACTCCGAGGGCCTGTCCTCGCCAATGTTAGAGTGCCAGCTTGGGAGGGAGCTCTGTCCATCATGCATGCTGCCTCCATACCCAGAATCATCGTCCAACATCGACACCAGACGGGCGGCGGCCTCGGGGGTCGATCCAGAGCCGACGGTCATGTAGCCGGGGGCGCCAGGGACGCGTGGGACGAAGGGGTCGGGGGTGGAGACATTGCGGCGACTTGAGGATGACGAAGACTCCTCCGGCGTGGAGGGGTCATGGTCGCGTTGATCGTGATTCATCGAGGTGCTTGTGTTGTGTGCGCAGTCCGGTACGGGAGCATGTCGTGGCGAAGGTATGTATAGGTGGTGCGGCGGGCGGCCGTTGGGTGGAAATGAAAAGAATGTCGTAACGTGATTGATGATGCAGGAAAGAGCTGTGGCGCCCGAGCGCAGGTAAGAGCAGGGATTCTGGATTGGTCGGCCACTTTGACACGTGCGAATGCCGACTCTTGTGCCCCTCGTCGAAATTGACTGGCTGTGAGTGCCTAGAGATTCTGGGCCTGAGCGGTGATTTTGTTTCAAGCATCCATACAAGCGCGACAAGCGCTGTTGTCAAGTAGGGTTCAGGTAGTGAGCGAGCTCGACTATCGCCCAAGGCTTCCGTAGCAGTAGCGTCATTGCCCGAGCCCTACCCGCTATCACGAACCCCAGCAACTCCACGTTCACCACCACGCGCGTTCGCAACCCAGAGTCACAGCACAGTCGCCTTAGAACTTTAATTTCCTCGGCAGTGCTTTCAGTGGAGTGGCACTGGATAGTCTCCAGCCGCGACGGCGCGCATCGATCTACCCGTTGTGCAACCCCCCGCTGCCTTGCTAGCATGAATGTACGTATAATGAGTGCTGTTGATATGCAGTCATTGACCTCCCTAGATCGTAGAATGGGCTTTCGGAAAGCGTATGACGCCTGCGGAGCGTCTGCGCAAGCACCAGCGTGCGCTCGAGAAGACGCAACGAGAACTCGACCGTGAGCGCGTGAAGCTCGAGAACCAAGAGAAGAAGCTGGTCGCAGATATCAAGAAGAGCGCCAAGAATGGACAAATGGGACCACTGCGCATACAGGCGAAAGACTTGGTACGGACAAGAAGATATATTCAGAAGTTCTACCAGATGAGGACACAACTGCAAGCAATCTCGCTGAGGATACAGGTAGGTTGGTCACAACCGATGTGCAGCAGGAGACTGACGAAAGAAGACTGTCCGCAGTAACGAGCAGATGATGCAGTCCATGAAGGGAGCAACGAGTACGTACAAGCAGGAGCTCTTGAGGATCAAACCTGACAGTATACAGCCTTGCTTGGAAGCATGAACAGGCAGATGAACTTGCCAGCTCTGCAGCGCATCGCCATGGAGTTTGAGAAGGAGAACGACATCATGGACCAGCGACAGGAGATGATGGATGATGCCATCGACGATGCCACCGGCATGGAGGACGAAGAGGAAAGCGAAGACGTCGTGAATCAGGTCTTAGATGAAATAGGCATCGACCTCGGTCAAGCAGTCAGTTCCTCATTCCTACACAAACCCTCTCTACTGACAATGAACAGCTTGGAGAGACACCGAATGGACTTCAGAAGACTGCTGTGCCTGAGAATCGAGTAGCGCAAGCCGTTGGCGGAGGCGGCCCTGACCCAGATGACGATGATCTCCAGGCACGACTCGACAGCCTGAGGAGATGAATGAAGCATTCCACCATCTTGAAATATCTTGAGTCAGGCTTGGATTCACTCACATCCATCTTCTACAACTAGCGATGTGGACTTCGCCAGTTTGAAGGTTGTCATGGAACTATTCGCGATGGGGTTAACGTCTATGCTTGTGTCTCATGAAAATGAGGCTGCTGCTTTCATGCTGTGTACTGCTCAATGTGGCACTCCATCCGTCAGTGTCTTTCCGCGGCAGACTAGGGATTTAGTTACATGAGCCAAAATCTAGAATATCCCTGCATTCTCCACACCCTTTGAGCCGGCGAATCCAGACTGCTGATCATTAACAACTCCACGCACCCAAAACGAGACCACACGAGGCTCGCGGGCTGCATGCATCGGGAATGCAGCGAATCACAAGACCTCGAACTGCTTCAGGGCGGCCGTTCAGCCACGCAGTCAGCTCTGCACATTTGTAAGGCACCAGCGGGGTAGGAGAGCAGCTGTCAGAATACCTTGCAAGAGAGCGCCTTCGAGCCTCGTCCCCGCACTTCCCTAAGACAGCAGGCAGTGCAGAAGCACGCAAGCACAGCCCGCGCTGTTCTTCTGCCTGCAACATCCTTCAACACGCTATTCCTAGACCCTTTCCAAGCTGAAATCTATCCACTTTCTCAAAACTCCTGTGCAGCACCAGCTCGCGCTCTTCCTTGTCCGGTAACGCCGACGTCATTTCAAGCACGGCGCCTAACACCAGCGATCACCATTGTTGCACGCAACGGGACCACATCCCCTCTTCCATTCACGACCTCACCATCCGCACGCGTCCCTGGTCATAACTTCACGTTTCGACACACAGCGCATACCGTACGTGTCCCTAATCGGTTGTCTACACATTTGAACGCACGGACGCGTTCCGATTGCCCCTCTTTGCCCTGCCCTGCGTGTTGTCCATTCGCTTGAGGAGAGCTCGCGCTGATATCTAGGATTCCACGCAGGTTATTGACGTCACATTCGAACGCGTCCAACTCGCCAACCCCGTCAAAATCCCCGCGTGAGGCCGGTTGATATATCCGCCACCCAGTCACAGAGCGCCATCGCGAATCCTTCAACCTGGCAGGTAATAAGCGCCGCAGCTTCTCCAGTAACGGAGGCTTGCTGAATCGCATGTTCGGCACCTCCCCTGGAAAAGACGACGAAGTTGCTGTTAACGACAGCCCTGCGGTGAACGACCCTCGAGGACCTGCGCCAGCTGCTTCTACGAACGACTCCACTATGGGAGGCTCCGGCAATGGACTTGACCGCAAAGCCAGCGATGCCACGAATCCTAACACGGAGAAGAAGAGGCGGAGTAGCGGCGTGTCGCGTGCGAGGGATATGTTCTCGAGCGCAAAGCAGTCGTTGCACCTGAGTCCAAACCCCAATGCCGCCCCTCCGCCCGGTTCTTCGCCTGGAAAAGCGGAGACGCCTATCCAGAAGCTCGGAAAATCTGATGCTGCGCTCAGCGTTCCTCAGGGCTCACTCAACAACTCAGCCGGCGAGTCCGCGCCCACACCGCGTTCGACCTTCCGAGTCGGTGTAACAGAAGACAAGAACAAGAAGTGCAGGCGGACGATGGAGGACACACATGCATACCTATACAACTTCTTGAGCACACCTGCGCCATCTTTCGGCGCCGAGAAGAGAGGTTCGACGTCTGATGCGGGATCCGTCCAGTCTGATGTCACGACCCAGCAGGTTGCCGAGACTGACAACGGATACTTTGCTATCTTCGATGGTCACGCTGGCACATTTGCGGCAGATTGGTGTGGAAAGAAGCTTCATTTGATCTTGGAAGAGACGATCAAGAAGAATCCCAACACGCCCATCCCTGAACTCCTCGACCAGACCTTCACAAGAGTGGACAATGAACTCGAGAGGCTGCCCCTCAAGAACAGTGGGTGCACTGCAGTGACGGCAGTATTAAGGTGGGAGGATCGTGTGCCCAACGCTCAGTCATCGACTGGATCTGTTCTTTTTGCTCCTGCTGCGGCGTCAGCTATCAAGAGCGAGGCTGGTGAGACCGTACAGGTGGAAGCTGCAGAGGCACACGCAGTTGCAGACCGGTTACAAAGCGAGGCGAGTCGTCAACGAGTGTTGTACACAGCGAACGTCGGTGATGCACGTATCGTTCTTTGCAGAAATGGCCGAGCTCTCCGCCTCTCTTACGACCACAAGGGTAGCGACGAGAACGAGGGACGCCGCGTGGCCAGCGCTGGCGGCTTGATTCTCAACAATCGCGTTAACGGCGTACTTGCTGTCACGCGAGCACTCGGCGATGCCTATATGAAGGACCTGGTCACCGGCCACCCTTACACTACAGAGACTGTTATTCAAGCAGACCAGGATGAGTTCTTGATCCTTGCTTGCGATGGTGTAAGTAATACCGTGGCGGAATACATGACAGCAAGCTAATCGGCGCCAGCTCTGGGATGTCTGCTCTGACCAGGAGGCCGTGGATCTCGTTCGCCAGATTCAAGATCCGCAAGAAGCCTCCAAGAAGCTCGTTGACTACGCTCTGGCTCGCTTCTCCACTGACAACCTGTCCTGCATGGTTGTCCGCTTCGACAACAAGGCTGTGAGGCAGCGCAAGAACGAGGGCACCATCGGCGTCGAAGGCGATGCGTTGACCGCTAGAGGCAATGTCACCGAAGCCGAGGCCATTGTTGCCCAGGCAAGGAAGTCGATTGGCAGCCCAGAGCAGTCTGTTGAGAGCGCCGCAGCCGAGATTATCCAAGAAGAAGAGGAGAAGGAGCCAGGGCCTGAGCTGAATCTTGAGGCAGCCAAGGCAGCACAGAAGCACCCTGCTTAGATTTCGTAGGTACTCAACATCAGAGGAAGGGCGGCACATGTGTGCTTTTGTGGCATTAGTCGTGCCTGGATTTCATCTCCTCGGTCTGTTTCATGTATGCATGCTCCCAGATTTTAGCTGTACGAAGCCAGGCGTTTCTGGCCGAAGAATCGAATCACTCTCATGTTAGCCAGTGTGATCATTCACTATGTGACTGGGATGCCCCGCGTTGAAGGGTCCGTGCCAGACGGGCGACGACATCGTTGTTTGCAGACTCCGGAGCTTCGCCGCGTTCCCCACGATCAAGGCGCACGCTCGACCCACCTCTCGACTATCGACGCTACGCCTGCGAGCTGCACACATCCCTCCATGCGGCTCTGGCTCGAACTTTGCGAGCATCGCAGCAACCATGTCGGGCGACACAGAAGCTCGCCCTAACGATGCCCGCCCGACCTTCGTCTCACCACGCACGTTGCTGGAGCAGGCGCGCCCGATCCTGCCGCCGCGCACATTCACCGCGCTCGACCGCGAGCAGCTGGACGGCCTGGTAGGGCATTGAGCAGCAGAGAGGGGCCGGTATACGGAGGCTGACATCCGCAGCGCACGATTCGCGCCTTCCTCAAGGCCAGGACCAGCTATGACGTGCTCCCTATCAGCTACCGCCTTATAATCCTCGACACCGCCCTGCGCGTGCAGAAGAGCTTGAACATCCTCACCCAGAACGGTACGGCGCACAGCAACGAGTGGGGCACAGGCGACTGACAGCCTGCAGGCATTGTATCAGCGCCGCTATGGGACTCCAAGTCTTCCACCTTCGCCGGTCTTCTGACCACCGCCGACTACATCAACGTGATCCAGTACTATTGGCAGAACCCTGATACCCTGCAAAAGGTCGACAAGTTTCGCCTGAGCAGCCTGCGAGGTACTTGATACCCACTCCACCATTCCTAGGCTCTTGCTAACCCCAGCAGAAATCGAGAAGGCTCTCGGCGTCAAGCCCATAGAGACAATATCCTGCCACCCCGACAAGCCCGTCTACGAAGCATGTCGCAAGATGCTCGAGTCCCGCGCGCGCCGCATTCCTGTGGTCGACATCGACGATGAGACTAAGCGCACCATGGTCGTCTCTGTCATCACCCAGTACCGCATCCTGAAGTTCATTGCTGTCAATGTGAAAGAAACACAGAAGCTGCGCAAGCCGCTAAGGGAGATGAATGTGGGCACATACAAGGACATCGCGACGTGCTACATGGACACACCAGTCATGGATGTCATCCATATGCTGGTCAAGAAGAACATCAGTAGCGTGCCGATTGTGGATAAGCAAAGTATGTTGGGTCACGACGAATGCACCAAAGATCGAAGCTGACGAAAACAGATACTGTACTGAACGTCTTTGAGTCGGTCGATGTGATTGCACTGATCAAGGGCGGCTCCTACGACGACCTAAACCTCACGGTCGGCGATGCCCTGTTGAAACGCTCACCTGTACGTTGTTCCTTCGATTGTCTCTGTAATTTGAACTAACACCTTGCAGGACTTTCCTGGCATCTTCACGTGTTCAGTACAAGACAGCATGTCGACAATCTACGACACAATACGCAAATCACGAGTCCACCGCTTCATTGTCATCGACGAGGACACAAAGCTTAGAGGCGTACTGACACTCAGCGATGTGCTCGAATTCACATTGTTGGAAGGTGTGGACGACGAGTAGTATGACGACGTTCCAGGACCTGACGACGCACCTATTCAGCTCAGAAAGCTATACTGGGATGGGAAAATCACTGATTGAGTGATTGATTGAGTGGTTGAAGGAGTAGCGGTGCATGTACGCTAAAGCATGTGCATTACCGGCATGATACGGCGCATTGGATTTGGAAGGTGGGAATTGCTCATATATCCAGCGGAGGCGCGGTTGTTTCTTTCCTAGGGCCTCAGCATATAGACATGAATTATCTGTTATCACTGCTAGTACTCTCCACTCTGATTCCCTTACGGATGCGATCCTAGTAGGCCGTAGCATATGTGTCAATTCTAAGGCCCATCGTCTATTCGCAGGGCTGCATCAGACCAAGTAGCAGGCAACAAGAGTTGAAGATTGGAGTACAGGTGGTCGAGACATTCACTCCATACGAAGACAATACTGCACATGTCAATACTATCCGCGCTGTTGCTCGAGCTATCCTCATCCACCTCCGAGCCTTCCAACTCAAGCTAGAGAAGTATGAGCTTAGTCTTGAACCATACCCTGTCATCAGCAAGAAAGCAGTGACCTGCTTCCGGAGGAAGGTGCGAAGTCAGGTCTTTCACGACGACCACTGCGACGGACGTTACAAACATCAACATGCTCCTCAATCTCATCAACTTGGAGCTATTGGAAGCATACAACAACTTACTTCAGAGGATCAGGGACCTCCGCAACGCTGCTAATTACTATTAGGTGATTATCAATGTATGTTGGGGTTGTTGACCTAAGCGCATCCGGATCTTCGTGTAGGCGAAGCAGCACTATGAGCGTGTCGCCAGAAGAACTGAGAGGATTGAAGGTGTATCTAAAAATTGTGACTTGCTTTCCATACTGTGTACTCCAACGTATTCTTCTAGACTTTGTCTTACTCTCGATTCAGACCTGATAACTATCCAAGGCTATCCAAAGCGTCTTGTCTATTCATAAACGTCAACAGATCCTCAAACAGCGGCTGAATCTCAGCCTGATACTCCTCAGCGCTGAAGGTCGCGAAGTCGTGCTTGAACATCTGCTCTAGGTCATCCTTGTCTTCTGCAGTGAAAAACTCGCTCGTCTCACGCCCTTGCTCAGAGTATCTCTGATCTTCTGATGTCTGCGACATGCTGCTGGAGTCATCTATGAGTCCTGAACGATTCGAATGATCCAAGGTCTTGCCAGATGAAGCGCGTGCCATCTTTTCTTTGGCTTTGGCCTTCGCTTTGGATAAAGCGCTGGCGAGCTTTGGAGGTAGATGCTTGGCTTTATCGATATGCATGGTGTAGAGTAAGTTTCCTGTAGTGAGTGCTAGACAGACAAAGGATGAGACGTGTTTTACAATCTCTTGAACATGCACTGTGCGATGTCTCGGATGATGGTGAAAGTGTCTCTTTGTGCCAGCTTGCACACACGATGACTATTCACTAGGCTTTACTTCACGTTGGTGGACAACACAATGGATCGAGTATGTCGAGTAGTCGATACACGATGGGCAGTGCTTGAACTGGGTGAAGCTGTCCCAAGCATCACACACATTGCAAGAGAACACACAATGGAGCTGCTACGTCTATTCTCAATCCTTCCAACAGTTCCGGGGTACACAAGCCGCGTTTTTATTTCCAAATGAATCAACCCACCATAAACTTCGACCACATTGACCGTACCAAGCTTTCACTGTCCGCCTTGCTCTGCCCATACTGCTCAGGTGCACTCAAGCAATCAGGCGAAGCGCAAGCACTCGACATCCTCGAGGCGCTGAGTGAATTGCCTTTCGAGGCATCCACCGACTCACTGCCTTTCGGACACGGAATCACTCGACTCGACGTAAAGTTGAACGCATTATACAAGATCTACACGGCGCACCATACTCAACCCAAACCACGACGACCACGCAACAGTGCGGCCTCAACCTCAACCGACACCACTGCGTATTCATACAGCCTTTCACCCCGATCCGCCCTGTAAGCGGCACTTTCTTCGAATCAGTGCAGACGCTTCGTCCGCACCCGCGTGTCCGCCCCGTGTCTGCGCCAGTGCCTGACATGCAGCAACGACACTCTGCCACACGAGAGACCGACCAATGTTCAGTCCCCTTGGGGACTACTGTCGTGGACCGTTCTGAGTCTCCGCATCTCTACACGTCCCGGCGGCAGTATGAAGTCGCAACTGGCCAGACGTTGGGCTCGTTAGCTCGTCTCGATACCAACATTCCCCGTTCTCCCCACTCTCCTGGGTCAATGTTACCGCCATCCAACCCACTATCTCCTAGGTCCATGGTGGCACGCGCGAAGCAGCTACTGACTCCGCGCTCACCGAAGACTCCTAAGACGCCTGATACACCTCGGGCTGAGAAGCTCCACGGGGCTTTTTGTCGGACGAAGAGCGCGGTGAAGAGCTTTCGTCGAGGTAGCAAAGAGGTATTCGTCGAGCAAGAGTCCCGAGATTCGCTTCGTTCGGGGTTCTACTCAAAGGATGAGGTATTCAAGTTCTCCATGATCTCAAATGAGCCGCCTCAGACCGCACCGCTGCGACCGGTGTCGAAGTTCTTTCCTGATCTTACCATTTTCGTGCCTGAGAACGATATCGCTCGCGAGTTTCAAATCGAACACAATAGTGTTGAAAATAACGATGAGCTCTTCAGCGACTTCAGCGAGATCAGCTACCACGACAGCCCCGTAATCGCATCTCTCCGCCCGCGCTCGTCGACTGTGGACTCAGTGTCGCTGGATGAAGGCACTACGGCCGAGACCACGTTCTACACCGCGGGTGAGACATGTTTCTACTACACGCCCGCCGCCAAAGAAGAGGACAATGTCTTCACTACCTTGCCTGAGACATCTCACACGCAGTGTCCCATGACCGACTTCATGGCAAAACTGCAGGACGCGATGGATCCTGATCGTGGGTACAAAACCCCATCGATCGTATCCTCTGAAGAGGGCTCACCTCTTTACACTCCGTCGCCTTCGCCGAAGCTTCGACACTCCCCTCGAGGAAAGCAGCTTGGTTCTTTGCGAGCGCAGTACTATAGGGCAGAACCAGCTTCTCCCGTCTTGACTGAAAGCGTACCGAAGATGTGGCAACTCAACAAGAAAGAGTCTGCACGTAATTTGCGCGTGGCACCCAGCTTGGAGAACGGTCTCCATGCGGACAACTTGCAGGTGTTCGAAGAGAACGCCACGGCAGAAGCCGCGCCGATCGTCCACGTCGAGCCAGACGTGGTCGATATTCGGCGTTCAGAAGCGCTTGCACAGCTCGAGTCGCAAGATGACGGCTCGGATCAGGGAGAATCCAATAGTAACTTGATTCCTGCCCCTTTGGCGATCAAGCCCCGCCCTGTGCATGTGAAGTCAAGTATGGGTTCAGACTACGATATCTCAACGATGCCCATGGAAGCCTTGCGCACTATTGTTTTCTCCGCTGCATACGGCGACGCGAAGTGTACCGAGCTGGTCTTGGGGCTCTACGAAGTGCTCGCGGAGTCTGATGCTTCCAACACAGATTGCGAGTGGCGCAAGGAACGATTGCTGCAGCAGGCACATCTCCTGGCGGAGCTGAAGACATTAGTCCAGTTCGGTTTCTTGCACAAAGAGGTCTTAGGGGTGATTCGAGGCCAGATCTTCCCGACAGGCACTACAGAGATGATCAGCAACGCCGACTTTGAGAACTACATTCGTAAGGCTGTGAGCGGACACACGCTCGCGGAAGACCGCGCGGAGGAGATCTTCAGGCTTGCCATCGACGACGAGGATCAGGGCTTCAAGCAGATATCTCCTGAGGATGAGGTGTTCTTCCAACGCGAGTTATTCGACGAGCAGGCGTTCGTATATGATGTTAGCTCTTCTGATGAGTGTTACGAGCGTCTGGGCTCATTGCCTTCGACGGCTGGCACGTTTGAGTACTGGGATGAGCTGCCACCACCGCCAGAGCCAGAGCCGCGATGGACATGGTGGCGATCACCTTTCGTGTCAAAGATGGCGCGGTTGTTCCACATTGGTTACCGAAAGCCGGTGGCATAGTGGAGAGGTAGTGTTTCGGCCACTCACTCGTTCGTGGCGGGCACACTTCCGCTGTTTGCAGTCGTGGAGCAGTGCAGCGAACTTGAGAGACTGCAGCGCATCGGCCACTCATGAAAGAATACACAATGCTCAAATTAGACTCTGACTACCTACAAGCTGTATGAGTTTGTGATGATGGCCCCACGGAGCATGTGACAGTTCTGATGTGTACCGGATGACGTCACGCACAACAAACGATGGCAGGAGCTCTGCAGAACAACGCAGACTTGCTCTTTCCGTCAACTTACCAGAATATTTCAAAATCTGCTGATGCTGTGTGGGATTCACGATCGAACACGCGATCAGGGTCTGGAACTAAGCTGGAGATTGCGACGCGGCTTAAACAATATTGGTACCTTGAGCCATCTGCATCCAGAGACACGGAGCCGCTACAGCTGTAGCCAATCCATTGGACTGCAGACAAGGGTTTTGGCTAAATCAGGCACACAATGAATGAACTGCGCCCCGCTGTGACGCTCGTACGTAGTTGTTCCGAGCGAGATGACCTGTGCGTCGCGGGGTGCCTGCTTGTTGTTAGAGAGCAGATGACGTAGGAAGATCGTCTACCGCGACTTCTTCATAACCTGCGCCTGCTTAAAGCTCTCAAACTCCAGCTTCAACCTACCGAAACCCAACGTTCACACACGAGAATATCCCACACACATCACAATGGAGACCATCAGCAACATCGCGTCCACCGCGACATCGACGGTGTCGAACCTCATCTACGGCAACCAGGACACAGCGACCAAGACCAACGAGACCGCTGGCAAGGAGCCTGTCTCTGGACTGACCGGCAAGGGCACTGTCGACGAGCCCTACGACCAGGGCAACTCAGGTGAGTTCAACATCGAGAAACAAAGACCGTTGGCAACGGCACATGCTGATAGCAGCTCACAGAGGTCGCTCTCGACAAGAACACCACCTCCAGCACCGGCACAGGCATTGAGTCCACGAAGGTCACAGAACCCACTGGCTCCATCCAGAAGCCCGAGGATCTCCTCAAGGCCTACAGCAACGAGGCTGGCGATGCGACCACCACCACCACCACCGGCACAAGCTCCAGCGCCACAGGCATCACAGACAAGGCCGGCGTGACCGACCAGGTCTGGAAGCCCACAGATGTTGACGCTGTGAAGCCTTCCGTCACTGACCCCGCTGTTGCTCCTGAGACTGGCGTTGGCGCCGAGACCTCGTCAACTGGCAAGGACACTCTCTGGAGGGGCGTAGATGCCTACAAGGACACCTCTTCGTCCGGCCCTGATGCTGGCACTGGTGTCAAGCCTCTCGAACCAACATCCACCTCTACTGGCTCCACCATCACTGGCACCGAGCCTACCCGCCTTACCTCTGGCGAGTCGACCACCGGTGGTCCCAAGGGCGATATTGACGCCGAGCCCAAGAATTACTCCATTGGTGACCTAACCAGCGGCAAGGAGACTCCTCCTAAGCCTGTCGGCCACAACACCACCTCCACCACCTCCCACACCGAGCCCAAGTCTAGTGAGTCTGCCATCAGCCCTCCCGACCTGAGCAACACCTCCCCCGGAGAGAAGCCAGACTACAGTGCGGATACCCACGAGCCTAAGCCCAACTCCGGTGGTACGTGGGCCCACAAGGTCGGAGACGTACTGAACAAAGCTGACGGTGTAGCAGGTCTTGTTGGTGAGAGGGCTGGCCACGGGGGACCGCTGTCTGCCATCGACAGCTCTAACCAGGGAATTACAGGCGAGAAGAAGTCTTCTTCGATCTCTCCTTCCGGCGATGATGACGAGAAGAGCGGCAAGATGGACAAGCTGAAGGACAAGCTCAAGAACAAGCTTCACATTGGCTCCAAGGACCACTAGACGTCCGTACTGAGTTGTCTGAACGAAGGTGAATGACGATGAATGATGATGATACCACAGGAGTTTTGAGGAGGAACCCGATTTGTAGGATACCCTTTAGCTGCGCGTAATGAAATGTTTACAATCAAATCCCGGTCTCTCTCGTATTCTCAAGTCATGCTGTGCTAGTGGAGATGAAGGGGAGCGGCCCCTTCGCGCTCTGATTGGGTGAACCATTATCGCGTCTGCCGCGGTCTCTTTGGCGCAAGGGGTACCAAAGAAAATCTCCCGAACAAATGTAGAGAACATACATACACTGCACTCGATCAGTTGCCACGCCGGCAAGATGCCTCGCCTCTCAGCGCGCAATGTCATCGTCCTCGTCAATATCGTCCTCCTCACTGCGCTCCTCATCCACCTCAAAGACGTCTTCTGGGACCGCGGCGCATCGAACGGCGCAAGCTCCCTCTTCGGCGGCGGCGACGAGGAATGGGACTACGGCAACGTAGACGACCGCGACGCCGTGCTGGGACTCAACGGCATCAAGAGCGACAACGATTTCAGGAGCAAGGAGGGCAAGAAGCTGCAGGTCAACGGCGCCGTCGCGTCGAGTCTGGTCGGCCAGGAGAAGGAGAAGAAGAAGAGGACCACGGCGGTTGTGGTTGCTAGCCAGGCCAGCGAGAATGCGACCTGGATTACTGAGGCGTTCCCGGAGTGGGAGCAGCATGTTTACCATGTCGATGATCCGAAGGCGAAGTTGACGGTGCCGAAGAACAAGGGGAGAGAGAGTATGGTGTATTTGACGTACGTGACTCATATTCTGTCTCTTGACAACGCTAGAATGCGCGCGCGATTGCACTCTGCTGCTATCGAGTCACCTTGGAGGAGTGCTAACAACCCCAGCTACATCATCGACAACTACGACTCCCTCCCCGACAACATCCTCTTTATCCACCCCAACCGTTACCAATGGCACAACGACGACCCCGACTACGACGGCCTCCCCATGCTACGCCGCCTGCAACTCCCCTTCCTCGAAGAGCAAGGCTACGTGAACATCCGCTGCGCATGGTCGCTCGGCTGCCCCGCCGAGATCAAGCCGCTGGCCGAAGAGGGCGAGCACAGAGAGGCCGTGCATGCTGGCGGCGACTACAAGAAGGCGTTTCAGACGCTGTTTCCGGACAAAGCGGTACCGAAGGAGGTTGGGGTCAGTTGTTGTGCGCAGTTTGCGGCGACGAGGGAGAAGATTTGGGAGAAGAAGAAGAGCGAGTATCAGAGGTATAGGCAGTGGCTTTTGGATACCGAATTGGGGGACAGTATTAGTGGGAGGGTGTTGGAGTACTCGTGGCACAGTAAGTTTGCGCCGAACGACCCTCGACAATTCGCCGTTTCGTTGCACCAATTCGCGTGGCTCAAAAGCTTGCTGTCGCGGTCATTGCCTTCGTGGCGGCTGACGATGTGTCGAACGAACTGGCGAGGCGTGTGCTTTCTTTTGCCAAGGTTCTGAAGCTAATGCATCGCAGTGGTCTTTGGCAAGGAACCTGTTCACTGCCCCAGCGCGCAGGAGTGCTACTGTAAGGTCTTCGGTCTCTGCCACTTGGAGTGCAGGGACTCTGGCAGCTGCGAAGGCCGATACATCCTGCCACCCTACTCAAGCCTGCCGCAAGGCTGGCCATTCGTTGGCTGGAAGGGCGAGCCCAGGAAGAGAATGGGACCTGAAGAGGGATGGTTCACCTCGAAGGATACTTGAGTTTGTTACGGGGCTGCACTTTCCGAGCCTAGGAAGAGCATGGGCACCGAGCAGCGATCCTTTCGATTGCGATACCTACATCCGTCCTTTCTCTCCGTTCTGGGTCCCAGGACGAAGCATACCCCGCTTCGTGTATCAATCTGGGTCTGCCTCACACCACCTCCTTGGATTCAGGATGCGCTCCATCACCATCACACTGTGCATCGATTTCGATGCCACAGGACGGACTTACAACACGTCACAACACATATTCGGCTTGAGTATACGAACTGTGCTACGTGGTTGAACTCATTCCGCATGGGCTGGCTCAACAGGTTGACTCGCCCCTTCCTAAATGGCTCCCGTCCTTCGTTTTGCGCTTTCTGGCACGCGAGCTTGCCTCTCATCGGTGGACCATGCCTGATCATGCACCGAACCACGTCACGATGGTGGCACAACACCATCACCTCGTGCTACAAACTGCTTCCGTTTCGCAATCTCTGGGGTTTTGGGTTTGAGGCGTCTCCGTTATCGCTCAGGTACGGTCGTTCAGCCTAGGTAGCACTGTACCTCGAACGCAGCGGAAACCCATCCGCTTGCCGCGCGACCACTCCATTCGTCCAGGCAACTTGAGCTGTCAGAATTTGGGCATTGCTCCGGCATAGTGTACGAATAAGGGCAAAGGGCAAGAGACTGGGCGGGGGGAGGGGGGCTTCTGCATGCACTTGCACTTGCGTGCTCAGTGCATGCACGACTACGCACAGCGCACAACATCTTGACGCTTACATCGCGAGGAAAAGCAAAGTGGAGCCGACTGGGTCGGAGCACAGTCTGCTTTCATGGCCGGGTTGCCAATCTTGTGCACCAGGCTGGAGCAAATGCATGTTAAACGGCAAAAATGCCTCATGCATAGACCGACAACCCAAACCGCTTGCGTGGCGCTCCAAACTTGGAAACAACTGTCAAAGTAACACGGGAGCATTCGAAGTCGGAAGGCCACGAGTCGTTGGAATGACAGGGTTACGAGGCTGAGCCGAAGAGGGCAGGGTGGAATTTCTACTAGCGTTATTTACCGTTCTCCTGATTGGTCACAATGCAGCAGAGCCGCACTAAACCGTCAACCCGGCTCTCCTTCCTCCACGTCTGTCGTCAGCTGCTTCTATCAACACCACGTATATCATCGTGGAGACTTAGCTTCCGTTACAAATAAATCAGCTGCCACCGATCAAAGATCGTCGTATATCAGACCTTAACCTTTACTTTGAAGAGCCTCATTCCCAGGAAAGGCTTCAGGCCCCGAGAAGCACGCCTCAGCCTGATCAATGGTACATCAATACGCTTCAAGCCAATGACGTGGGGCGGGCTTGCTTCCTGTGTCCGCCCCTTGCGTACGGAAGATCCCTGCTCTCGGCTCTTTCTCGTTCTGTCGAGCGAAAGAGCAGTGCCTCATCTCGCCTACACAAAGCCGTCGCCAGGCAACATGGAGACGAAATTGAAGAAGGGACTCGTTCACCAAGACTAATTTCACTCCGTATGGATCGGTCTCATTACCAACCTCTCGTCTTCTTCTCTCATCCGTGGCATAGTGTACATCTCATCCTCGGCATAGCCACATCTTAGCAAGATCAGTCTTTTCAGCTATCTTGTCCTGATATTCCTTCTTCCTCAACACTGTGCCACGGATCTAGATGACTGCTTTTGGAAGCTTCCCTTGTTACGACGTTGTCTTCGAGATCAGCAATTTTCTAAACCTTGACGACGTACTGCATCTGTCTCAAACATGCCGCCAACTGAGAGCATTGATCTTCAGCAATGAGCAAGTAGCACGGAAGGTGGTTGCTGTAAGTATAGCAGACACATACTCACAGAACAAGCTGACTTCCACTTGCAGGCACACCATTACTACACGGACGAAGCTTCATCCGCTCGTCTGAAGATTACAAGCTACAGAGAAGCTTTATGTGCAATATACGAACGACGCTATGCTTTCTCGAATGCACGGCCTCTAGCCGCTCAAGTCGTTGGAAAAGGTAGCTCTTTCCTATATCGACATGGTGTACTGTGTGTGCAAGGAGGAAGCATTGTTACCGTGAAGAACTTGCGTTCTGCTGTGCCTGACGTCGAACTAAACATCAGTGAGATACTCCAAGGTCGGAGGGAGCATCATTATGTCGGGGTCTTTGAGATGATGCATTACAATGACGGCATACTGTCGGTCCTCGTCACTGCTCATGGCGAAGAGCAAGGGAGCGTGGATGAATCGCAGGAAAGCTCTATCGTACTGATAAAGACATCGCCAAACCTTTCTTGCCGAGAGCGTGTTGTCAAGACGGTTCCGATTGGAAATGTAACGGACAGCGTCAAGTTGTTTGTTCGTCACACCTCGGACTACCTATATTTTGGCCTTCACAATCACCGGGGAAGGAACGATCATCGAAAATGGGTAATCAAAGGGTGCTCTTTGTACCCCAACAAGCCCGAGAAACAGATATGGATGAACCCACCCCTTATTCTCGAAGACTTCCACGGCAACGACATCGGCTCCACTGTTGCGTTCGAGATACACGATGGCTACTTTTACGCTGTCTCCAATCAAGGAACTTACGAGGTCGAAGAAGTGGATTGGACGTCTTTCTATCATTGTGTCAAGTTCCCTCTAGACAACAACATTGAAGACGCTGTACAGAGAGACTCACGCGTGTACCGGCGACAACATGTTGAAGGCGCGATACACGACTCATGGACAGATCTGACACTTCAACGTGACGAAAAGAATAACGATCTTTACATTGTTGAGTCCAGACGCGAGTGGTTGGGGTCGACCTCAAAGCAAGCAAGAACCTTTTACACATCACGAATTCATTTCCCCACCACCAATTGGGAAGATTCGCTGTTAGATCTCGATCCGTCTAGCAGCAGTATATCACAACACCGTCCGCTTCCTGACGATGACATTTTGACAACTCTTCTGGATTCTTCACACAACGCCAACTACATGCCTACCCCCGAGCAGTACAGCTGGACGCGTCACCCTGAGTTCCCCATCTACAATCGAAGCCCATTCACGCTAGCCACAACCAAATTCAGAGCCTACAATTACTCCTGCTCTACCTTTGTCGACCTCGTAGAGGATGAAACCTGCTGTCCAAGTCGCCTTCCAAACGTACGGCCCTGTCTCAGACTACGAATGGGAAGCCGACGGATCGCACCTTTTGACACCTCGGTCTTCCAAGATAGTAGAGGGAAAGCGCCTGTCAAGTATGACAGTCCCATGGAGACCTCCTCGGTTGGGCACAGCCCCTACGTAGACAGCACGCGCTACCGTTACTCCGACATCATCATGTGGCCGCCACCTTCTCCAACCTGCAATTTCGCCAAACACATGCATAGCATCATGAACCCCGTCTTCCCATCTGAACCTACATGGGGCAGACGCAGTATCCAAGCCGCCTCCGACGAGCGCAGTATCGTGTACATGGTCAAACCAAGCGGCGCGAACACAGACAGCGCACTAGGCACAATCGTGCACATCGACTTCGGTCGTTCGACCGCAAACGTTCAGTCAAACAGTAACCTTGATTGGAAGCGGACTATCGGACAGGAGGCAAAGTGCCGGAGTGGCACGTGTACACTCAGTGTCTCAAAGCCGTAGGATAACTTCATTTGCGGGTCAGGAAGTACGGCTTCGCGTTCGACAGCACTTGAGCCTCGAGAGGCAGACAGTGACGGTGCGCAAACCATCTTTGCCTGCTGTTGGGCTGCCATGCAGGACGGCACGGCTCACTGATCGTGTGGGTGTGGGGGCGGTCGGTCCTGGTCACAAGGCTGATGGTGGAGAGAGTTAGTTCTGCGAGTGAGGCTTGCGAGGCTGATCGATAAAGGGCATCGGCGCGTAAGGCGCTTCTGGTATTTCCACTTCCGAACATAAAAGCCTCAATCCACAAAGGTCGTTGCAGGCCATTGCATGCGTGCCAGTTTGTGCGTCACTTTGGCTGGGTCGATCATGTTCGTGATCATGTACTTTTCTTTCCTTATACATGTACTCAAGAAATGACCAAATACCGCTGTCAACCTTGCCAGAATATCTAAGTGTAGATCTCCTCAGTAAGAGCGTTCAGACCAACACCCTCCTTCGCGATGTCCTCTTCCTTCAAGAACAGCAGTGGCATCTCAACAAGTGTACCGCGAACGGTGCTAAGAATCTCTTTGACCTCGCGAACACCCTGCTCGCCCTGGCTAAAGTTCTCCGCAACAACGTGGCCCCACTTGTACAAGCTGGGCTTCTTGTTCTCTTTGTCTTGCTGGCTCTGTCCAAAGAAGCGGCTGTAATACTCATCGTACTGCTTCCAGTTCTTGACCTCGTCTGAGGGCACAGGGTGGAAGATCTTGCCGAACGCCTGGGTGTTCGTGTTTGCACGCCAGTTCCAGAGGTTTTGGAACTCGTCGGACAGCGGGTCTGCAACTTGGTTGTCCATCTCGGAGCCCCAGTCGTAGCGCTGAGGAACGGTGACGGGCTGCCAGTTATCGTCAACGCCATCGATGGGCTGGTGCTTCAGTAGACCAAGATGCTTGCGGAAAATCTCACGGCGCAGGGAGGATGCGAAGCGAGAGACTTGGAAGGGGCGGCCATCCATGGAAGAATCAATCATGTCTGGATCGCGGATGATGATCGCGATCTCAGAGTCGTGGTCACCGAGCTGCGAGCGATCGTTCAGGTTGGCGGAGCCGCAAATTACGGTCGTGTCGTCAGCAATCAGCAGCTTGCTGTGGATGTACAGCTCTTCACTGACGAAAGCATCCATCTCATCAACGGCACCGCCCTCCCAAGGAACGTTGCGGATATCTTCGCCGTTGAGCATGTAGCACTCGCAGACTGAATCCCAACGACCGTCTCCGAGACCTTGGCGACCGCCAATGTTCTGTGCCTCCTGCTGGTAGCGGTTGTAGTCGGATGGTCTGCCGTCGTTCGGGACACCTCCGTCCTGCTGGGCGTCCAGCTCGTATTGTGACTGAGGCGGGCGACCGCCGCCGTCCATCTCGTAGACACCATACTCAGCTGTCGGTGGGGGACGGTAGGCTTGGTAGTCACGTGCACCCTCATGGGCAGCATCGAAGCCTTCACTAGCCTGTGCGTACGATACGCCGGAGCGCTGCTCGGCTTCCTGCATAACTCTGCTGGCGTTGATACGATCGTAGCTGCGAAGATTGTAGAACCTGATGTAGTCCATCGGGTTGAAACCAGCCTTTGCGATCTCCTCGTAGATAGAGTGTCCTCCACGGTTGATCGAATCGTATTGGAACTCCATGATAGCTCGTGTACCCAACGCTTCGTCAAGCTTGAGGTCTCCAGCAAAAGCCGGTACAGCTGGAATGACAACGATCATCTTGTACTTCTCACCATTGCGAGCAGCACGGATGATACGCTCGACAATAGCAGCACCAACCTGATTCTTGATTGGGCGCTGCTGGTCTCCAGTGGCTGTGATGAAGAACTGGTTCTCGATGTAGACGAAGTGCTGACTGTTCCGGATGGTCTCAACGTACGCGTTCTGGATCGAGTGCTCGGTCGAGATGTTGTGGCTCCACTTCGCAGAGCTGCGGGTGATTTGAGCATCAACGTTGGCGCGCTGCGCACCATGCTCCGCATGCGACTGGTATTGCTGCTGTTCGTGGTGGGGGCGACCGCCACGGTGCTCCTCGTACTCCTCGTGAACGCGGTCATACATCTTGCGACGGAAACCACCACCGCGGCCGAAGCCTCGCTCACCTTCCTCTCCATCGTCGCCGAATCCTCGAGAGCCTTCCTCGCCCTCCTCAAAGTCGCGTTGCTGAGGTGGTGGGTACTCGCCGCCCTGTTGAGCGCCGCTTGTGGTATCTGGGAGTCGAAGGTATCTGGTCGACTTGTGGGAGTACTTCTCGTCGTAGATGAAGTTCCAGCGCTGGGTGAAGTGCGTGCGAAGATCCTGAACAACGGGACCGCGCAAGTTGAGCGCTACGTCAGACCAGCCCATACGGGAGCTCTGTGTCCTGTCGAGCTTGTTCTCCTCCCAGTGATCGACACTGGCGAAGTCTGTCCGTGTTAGCTTACGCGGCATCCTATGTCATAATGGTCACCAGTACTTACCTAGCATTCGAGCGTTGTTGAAATCCTGCCCAGGGAACACAATACGATCGAGACTTCCAGGATGGGCATCCGCGATTGGGTGAGAGTTGGTGTCCCAACGTCCGTAGCACAGATCCAAGCCGCCCATGAACGCAATGTTTCCGTCGATCAAGCACAGCTTCTCGTGATGTGCCCAGTACAGAACAGTATCGCCAGTCGAACCGTAGACGCTCTTCAGACCGTCGAGAGGCAGCTGAGCAATCTTCGCCGGGGAAAAGCTCATGTTCTTGATGGAATTGAAGAACTGGCCAGATAGGACCGAAGCATCGGGGGTGTGGTCGGGGTGCCTGAAGACACCAATGTTCTGGTGGAGCTCCTCCAAGTGGTGCTTTGTGTGGGCACTAGAGACTGTTATAGGTGGTGCAATCAGCGGGTTTGTCCTTTCCACTTCTTCAAGGGATTTGAATATAACGTCGAGACCAACTCGGGTAAGGCCTTTGGTGAGAGGGTCCGTCGAGTGTGGTAATAAGGAATGTAGATAATTGGGCAGCAATGGATTCAACTTACGCGTCAAAGCCTGGGTGACTTCTTTGTAGACTATAACGTTGACTCTGACACCGCGCTCGGCAGCAGCCAGAAGCATGCGGTCGACACGGTACTGCTGGTTCTTGGCCGGAGGCCGCCTAAGGTAGAGCTCTGGGGACAGCCACCAATCCAAGATCCAGATTGATTCGCGAGCTTGTTCCAATGCAACCGATACGGCATGCATGTACGAGGCTCCGTCGACGTACCACTTGATGTCATTGCCATGGCGCTCGGGAGCGAAGCTCAAGAAGCGGTGCTGATTGTGGTATTCTTGCCCGGGCTGTGGCTCGCCCTGCTGCTGCGCTTGAGCAGGAGCATCGTCCTTTCCTGAAAAAGATTCTTTGAGGTCGGCGCCGAGTTTGTGAACCTCCTTGTGGAGCTTATCGAAGAGGAAGGACATGCCGCCAGAGCTGGATGAGCCTTGCTGAGGCTGCGAAGACTGGCAGGATGTGTTAGAAAGATCGTGTGAGAAGAGAGAACAAGCAGCAGCACTAGAAAGCTGCAGGACCACAGCAAGGATAACAGCCGGCCAAGGTGCAGGAAGACGGAGCCCGTGAGGGGCTAGTCAGGCTCCATAACGCCTCTTGCAACCATGAAACTGCGCATCATGCACTCTGTGTACCAATGACAGCATTGTGGGCGGGAGAGCACCTACCTCCTTCTTGCCCCCAAAGAAGCGCCGACCCATATCACCAACGAAGCCACGGTCTCCTTCTTGTCCTTCGCCTTGGCCGTGATAGTCCCCGTAGGCCAGATCATCGTCCCTGCGCGACATCTTGAACGATAGGGACTGCTCAGATGCTTCAGTCCCTATCAAAAGCCGAGTGACATGTGTTAAACGGTGCTGCGAAACTCGAGGCGATGGTGACGCAGGGCTGGACCCTGGAAGCGGGGCAACATCAACAAGGAAGGCGCAGCAGCTGAGACATCACGGTTGCCAACAACAAGTTGGAACCGCACAATACGAGAGGACTGAGTAATGGAGACAACAAACAACTTTGTTTCCGAGTATCTTAGTGCTCTTATCCATCTACGAACTGATTCAAGCTTCCGGCGATTAGCTTGGCCCCTCACCCCCGCACACGGTAAGCTCCCGCTCCCATCTCCAGCTCCCACGCGCCATCACCTTCGTAGCCTTGCCGTATAAGCGTGTCAGAAAACCGCGGAGATATACGTACCGCACCCCCAGGTCCAGAGCTCTACTGCAACCCTACAAGGGCATAGATTCGGATTGATGGGTCCAAGACGTGACTGGTGCGGAGATAGGTACGTCATGTAGATCATGCCTAACGACTTCAGCAATCAGACTGCTCAATCGTCCCGTCTTATCTTTCCCCTCTCTACTACACCTGCAGCTGTACAGTAGCCATAGATCTTTAAAAGAACCCTACGATCATGTCGTCCGTATCCCGTCTTGCAGTTTCTGCTCGTCTCGCTTCTCGTGCAATTGTTCCTGCGACAGCTTCAGTGCGACCAGCCGCGTTCACAGCTACCCGGTGCTTCCACTCCACGCCACCAAAGATGTCTCAGCACCCAATTGCGACACTCCAGGTACGAATAAGCTCCGAGCATATCGAGGCGTTGCTGATACCTTCCAGGAGGACCTGATCCCCAGACTTCCCCCATCCTCGCCCACTCTCTTCGAGGCCAAGAAGAAGAAGAACCTCAGCTTCGAGGCAATTGCAAAGGAAGTCGGTCGTGATGAGGTTGCTATCGCAGCCTTGTTCTACGGGCAAGCCATGGCTACCTCGGAAGACATCCAGAAGCTGTCCAAGGTCCTCGACATCCCCACCGAGACGCTCGAGTCGCAGCTCTCCGGCTTCCCTGACCGCGGCCGATCGCTCGAGATGCCTCCCAAAGACCCGCTCGTATACCGCTTGTACGAGATTGTGCAGAACTACGGTTATGCATACAAGGCTGTGCTGAACGAGAAGTTCGGTGATGGCATCATGAGCGCTATCTCGTTTTCTACGAAGGTTGAGAAGGAGACTGACGAGAAGGGCGAATGGGCTAAGATCACACTGAGGGGCAAGTGGTATGTATCGCCGTGAATCCCACATGAGTAGACTCACTAACTAGCTGCAGGCTGCCATACTCGCGTTTCTAGAGCACTGACGATACTGATGATAATCTAAACATTTTGTTACAATATAAACCTTCACAGTTCACCACGTCATCCATAAGCTGACACGCCTCTTTCCTTTATTCGTTCCGTTTCTTGTAGCAAGAGAAGGCTGAAAGCTATGCGTTCGGTTGCTCGCTCTCGCGCCCGTATACCGACCGCTCCTGCCCCAAGCCCACGTGCCCGCCGCAACTCCTCTCTCACCTCGCTCGCTGCACGGCCATATTCAGTGCCCCACACTGGCTGCCTGGGTACCTCTTTATCTGTGCAATCATCTCTTGACCATCCTCATCCCACAGTCACTTGATTGCACGCCGCTTGCTGTGAACGCTTGACCTCGCTCACTCCAACACACTCGCAACCAGATACCGCCTCAACAGCCTCTACAGTCGCAGTCAGTACACTCATCACCATGACGGCCTTTGTAGAACCGACCAGGATCAAGTGCACATACCAGAATTGCGACTTGCACTTCGATAACGAGAGGGCCATGAAGAGTCACAAGAAGCACGACGACGACCATGACTACTGCCACAAGTGCGACGAGGACTTTGACTCCTTCGATGACCTCGCTCACCACAAGATCTTCCGGCCAGATACACACAACAAGGCCTGCCGTGTTTGCGGTCAGGAGTTCAAATCTGACTCTGGTCTAAGACGTCATATCGAGTTGGTGAGCTTCTGCATACACGCTGCACAGAGGACTCCACTGACCAAGCCAGTCCCACAAAGTTGATCAGAAGCTCACCTGCATCGGCTGCAAGAGATCATTTTATCGCGCCTGTCTGTTCATTGAGCACCTCGAGTTCGGCTACTGCGACGTCATCTCCGCATCTCAATTCCAAGGCCACATCGTCCACAAGCACTTAGTCACCGCGCTTTTGAGAGATAACGATGCATACAGGCACTTCCAAGCTAAGCAGGCTAAGTTCGAGGCGGCTCACGGCGACTACGAAGAGGAGGGTGGTATCTGCCTTGACAACCCTCTCGACAGAGAGGAGGAAGTGAAGGCAAGCTTCCCAGCTCTTCAGCCTGATGAAGTGCAGGCGACACCTATCTACACTCCATACCCACCACTTCCTTCACAGACTCAAGCTTCAAGCTACAATGTCGATGAGATCGCGTCCTCGATTGGAGCAATGTCCGTCAACGATGACGATGGCACAAGCACCGTAGTGGGAGGTCGCAGCTCTGTTGCGCCTTCCGCATATGGCAGTTCTACGTATGCTGCGTCGACATCGACTGGCCGTAAGGAGAAGGTCTGGGTTGATCGTCATGGGAAATCAGCTAGCAGAGCCCTCTTTCCCAATGCAAAGCCAACACCAGCTCCCAAGGAATTCTCCATCGCAGCTCATGACGAGCACATGGAGCGCGAACATGGCATCAACATCATGAAGACGCGGTTTTGGGATCCTTTGAGCGCCGACTGGAACCCAGAGCGCTTCTACGACTCCATTACGAGCAGGTACAACTGTCCTTTCGTTTGCGAGCTTACCTGGGATACGCCTGCCGATCTCAACCAGCACATCAACAGCGATCATCGTATGACTCGTATGAAGTGCCCATCTTGCCTAAAGTACTTCAAGTCAGCCACAGCGCTGATGGCGCATTGCGAAAGCCGCGGTTCCAAGTGTCAGGTCAACAAGGCTGATAACTACAACATCTTCCTCGACCGCGTCTCTGGCGGCTTCCTGGGCGTTGACGAGAAGACTCGCCCTGACCACCTCAACAACCCCGCAGTCATGCTCACGAATCCCGACACTGGCAGGTTGGAGAAGTACAAGCCTCCGGTCGCAACATACCTCCAGTACGAGGTCACTACGCCCCCAGACTGGAAAGAGCCTGCGAAGGTCGGTGTACGTATAAGATACGCTGTGCAGCAAAGCCAGTGGTAGAGCCATCAAGAGAAGATCGAGTGGAGGCGTAGACATGCTGGAGGGCGACATGCTGTATGGCAGGGCTGCTGCGACGGCTATGTCAAGCTCAGTGAAGACAGACTGAATTCTGAATCGAGGAAAGACAGGAGCTTGCAGCTTCGGAAGGATGATTCTCCACGGGAAAAGTGCTTTGGCTGTTCTGGGTCTTGTCTTCCTCAATAACGATGCAGCGAGGAGAGAGTCAGCTCTTCTGCGCCTCATCATGTTCGGACTCGTTAGGTAGCTGGCAACAATTGTGTGCCTGTCACGTAGCTTCTCAAAAGTACTTGCTTCAGCCTCATTCGTCTCCAAAGCTTGTGTGTGCAAATATATATATTTACTATCGAATACGTACTGCTCACGAACATGACTGCCAACAACAGTCAACAACAAGCTCTAGCGCACCGTTTGCCGCGTGGCGATCCCCACCCGCTAGTTTGCGATCTGCTTTGGTTGACAGGCTTGGCTCCGCTGTCAGCAGCCGCAAGCCGTGTCAAGGGCAAGGCATGAAGGTCGCAGTCGTCATATGGAGGATCAAGGCACAAGTGTCTCATCGTGTGTGGGCGGCTCAAGGCAGGCTTTGTCGCGCGGCGCTCAATCAAGACGGCGGATATTTAAAGCGCGCTGCGGACCAAGCCACTGCAGATCGCGAGGTTTCAGGCTAGCTAGCCAGGGGTCAAGACAAGGCTGAAGGCTGTGCTTGCAATCCCGGACGGCTTGCGTAGCCGTCAGCCTCTCTCGTACTCCACCCATCACTCAGCGCTGCTGGAAGGAATCTTGTTGTACTAATAGCGCTGTCCCCTCGGCACTTGGTGCGCTCTTCTCTCGCTTCGTGCAGTTGCACCCGACACCCATAACAACACGCTCGCTACTGCTGTTTGTTTGTAGCACCTCGGCAGCAACCACCACCGCCCCGGATTCCGAGCGGGAATCATACGAGCACGTCTGAACTCTCCAGATCCACATCCACAGCGCCAGCACAGTGCTTCCGAACCCCGGCGCTTGCATACCGCTTCTGCGGCCTAATAGTCGACCTCTGCCGTCGCGCTTACTTGCACCCTTCCTCCCGCAATACCGCTCACCATGGCGGCGAACGACTACTACAACTCCTCTTACCCACCCACGGGCCCAGCGACAGGGCATGCAGCCAGTCCGCACGACCGAACAGACGCACCGCTACCGCCAGTCCCGGGCAAGCAGTCGCAACATGTTGTCTCGCCCGTCGCCTCGCCCTTTGACGACCACAACTACCCGCCCTACCCGTCCAACGGCAACGACGCCACACACTCGTCCGGTGCGCTTGGCGGCTATCCAGATACATCATACCATGGACCACCACAGTATGCGCCGAACACGTATGCTTCACCGTACGAGACACCGCCGGCGCATGGACACAACGACCCCTTCGCAGACCAGAATGCTATTCCCCTACAGAACAAGATGAGCGGAATGAGCCAACAGCCGCTCGCATACAACGCAGACCCGGAAAGGATGTATCCTGCACCGGAGAAGAGGAGGCGAAAGCATAAGAAGAAGAAGGAAGGCTGGTTCAGCGGGCGGATAACATGGGTCGTCTATATCCTCACAACCGTCCAGATTGGCGTCTTTGTCGGCGAGCTGATCAAGAACGGCATCCTCACAGGGTCACCTATCCAGACGAAACCCAACTTCAACATCATGATTGGGCCTTCGCCGTACGTCCTGATCAACATGGGCGCCCGTTTCACACCCTGCATGCACAACATCAAGCAGATCATTGCAGCAGAGGTCACCTCCTGGCCCTGTCCAAACACAACCTCCCTCGACCCCGGCAGCCTGACCTGTTCCCTCAATGAGCTCTGCGGCCTTGGCGGCGTCCCGGACCAGACCGGCGTCACGGACTTCAGAGACCGATCCAAGGAGCCTGACCAGTGGTACCGCTTCATCGTCCCCATGTTCCTCCATGCAGGTATCATCCACATCGGTTTCAACATGCTGCTACAGTTGACCCTAGGCCGTGATATGGAGAAGGAGATCGGCCCCATCAGGTTCTCCCTGGTCTACTTCAGCGCGGGCATTTTCGGATTCGTACTGGGCGGCAACTACGCAGCGGATGGTATTACCTCTGTCGGCGCATCCGGCTCGCTCTTCGGCATCCTCGCTCTCACACTCCTCGATCTCTTCTACAACTGGTCCTCACGCCGCTCGCCCATCAAAGACCTGCTCTTCCTCCTCCTTGATATCGCCATCGCGTTCGTCCTAGGTCTGCTCCCCGGCCTGGATAACTTTTCGCATATTGGTGGTTTCCTTATGGGCATCGTGCTCGGTATCTGCCTTCTGCACTCTCCGCAAGCGCTGCGCGAGCGTACAGGCGAAGACGAGCCGCCCTACACCACCGTCAACAACCCTGTTCACGACCCGCAATTCGATCCTGCGCACCCGCCCATGGCAAGCAAGAGCCCCGTCGTCGGACTCACTCAGTTCGCCAAGCAGCCCGTCAGCTTCTTCAAAGGCCGCAAGCCGCTGTGGTGGGCGTGGTGGATTCTACGCGCGGGAGGTCTGGTCGCGGCATTTGTTGGATTCATTCTGTTGCTGAGGAACTTCTACGAGTGGAGAAATACTTGCTCCTGGTGCAAGCATCTGACGTGCTTGGTAAGCTATTTCTACATGTTCTGAGGGAAGAAAACTGCTAACAAGCCACAGCCCATCAAGACGAATGGAGTGGACTGGTGCGATATGGGCGGTTTGAATCTGACGACTACCACGAACCAGAACTCGAAAAGAGATCTCGGATTCGATATGGCGGCGTATGCTTTGGACAACTTTGCTGGGTCTTACTAAAGAGCGCCGAGCTTGGTTGTTGGTCCTGACTGCTTCGACACAGAGTTGGACACCACTTTTCACAGAAGACGTGTAGGGAACATGCATAGCTAGGCGTTAGTATACATAGCATCAGCGATAACTGTAATGCGACACGGTCAAGAGCTCTGAACAAAGATCGTATTTCAAACAGCATGAGCCGTGATTTACACGTGGGTCTGAGGAATCGAGATCAACAATTGTCCATACTGTGGCATGCCCCCCCCCCTCCCCTTCAAAAGCTCCGCACACCCCCGAAGCCGTATCCCTGCACTTACATCACCCATCTCCAACACTCACGCCTCCAGACCAGAACACGTGCAAGCCTCGATGGCCTCCAACAATACGCAACGCCCGCCGTGATGGAAGTCCGCCGCGACCCGCGCTCCTTTCTCTTTTTCATCATCCTGCTGCTCCTGATCAACTCGCCCGAACCGCAGCAGCAGTCCTTCAACACGCGCACCCGCTACGACGAGCTGATCCAGCGCGAGTACGACCAGCTCGACGTGCTGAACCACACACACTACGGCGACTTCAACACGGGCCGGAAGAAATGGCTCAACGTCAGCGGGTGCCGCGACGAAGACGGGTTCGCGTGGGACATGCTGCCTAGCGTGCAGGCCAAGGCGAACGCTCACGGGGAGCGCGCGCTGGGCGATGCGTGGGCGGGAGTACTGGACGGTGCGGCATTCGGTCGCGAAGTCGAAACGCTGAGGCTGCCAGTGTATAAGAATGTAAGTGGCTACGTGCAGGGCGAGTGGGTGCGCGATGCGGGCAGTCGCATCAGACACCCTGGGGATATGGGCAACACAACGCACCCCGCGAAAGACCCGTTTACAAATGCGGCCATGGACTTTGATCGTAATCTCACGGGCACGAGTGGGAGTATCAGGGTGCATATCACGGAGCTTGAGGACAAGATGAGGATGGATGTCAACAAGACGATATCAGAAATCAGCGCCAAGATCGTGGCTGGGGACGATGAGAGCTTCGGGGGCAACTGGTGGGAGTTCTATGTGCATGGTGTGCATTTCAAGGATAGTGGGCATGCTGTGTTGACGACGACGAGTGAGCGGTTCGCCGGTATCTTTGCGCTGCCGCATTTCCAGCTCTCGCGGGCGCTGCACGATACGTCTCAAAGGTTTCTGAATTGGACCATCCATGAGACCATCGAGCGACAGATACATCGGGCCTTTCCCGTCTGGAATCCTTGGACAAGTTCGCCTGCTGGATCGAACGATGACATGATTGGTGTGGCGCATCATTGCGAGTTCATTCTCTACCTGCAACAGCCGCCGAGCACGCAGACTGGTGACATGGACTGGCTTGAGCACGAGATGCGCTTCCCCACTGGTGCCCCGCTGGGTCATCGCTCCCAGCTTTCCATGTCCATGGTAGGCTTCTCGCCAGATTGCGGTTACGTGATCGAGTCGAAGGGGCCACCAGACTACCCTCCCTCAGAAGCTATGCATCTCGTAGGCTCCAAGACGGAAGAGTATAACGACCGAGCTCGACACGGCATCGTCGCCTTCGCTATCGCCTTTGCCTTCCAGCTATCCTTCTTGATCAAGCAGATGAAGGAGACAGCGACCCCCTCCATGCGCAGCCGCGTCAGTTTCTACACCATCGCCATGATGGCTCTGGGCGACGGCTTCACATTCTTAGTCCTCATATTCATGTACCTCTTCCTCGGTACCGCGCAGTTAGCCATGTACAGCATTGCGTTCGTCGCGCTCTTCAGCGTGCTCGCACACCTGCGCTTCCTGATGGACATCTGGACCGTTCAATCCGCCGAGCGCGCACGCCAGGAGCGACAAGCAGCCCCGGCGACACCAACACCACCGCCAGCACCAGCACCAGCAGCACCGCCGCCGTCCAACGATCTTCCCCTCGCAGCCGATGCGTTCGGCACTCCAGCAACCATATCCCGTCCCCCGCCCAACGCACCTCCAGGTCTCCCCCTCCCAGCAACAGCGCCAGCGCCCCGTCCACCTCCACCTGCGCGCCCACAAACACCTATCCTGATCGCGCCGGACCAAGACGATCCTCTCTCCGACGACGACACGCCTCTTCTGCCCACACAGAACCCCGCCACCGCGCCTCCGGCCCCTGCACCAGCAAATCTTCGCGCCGAGTTCGGGTCCCTCTACTCGCGCTTCTGCCTGCTGCTCATTGCGACATTTTTCGTCTCGATCCAGTTTGCGACCGCGCGCACCCTGTACCGCCGCGTGTACTTCTCGCTCCTCAGCTTGGTCTACCTCTCGTTCTGGATCCCGCAGATCTATAGGAACGTGCAGCGCAACTGCGGGCGCGCACTGCGGTGGGACTACGTTATCGGGACGTCGGTTACGCGGCTTGTGCCGCTATCTTACTTCTACCTCAAGGGGGATAACGTGCTGTTTGCAAGTACGGATGGGCGCGTGTTCGCAGTGCTGGCGGGCTGGGTATTAATACAAACGTACTACTTTAGCAACACAGTGATTAACTCTAAACAATTTATCTTTTCACTTCTACTCCTTTTAATCTTACACAAATCTCTCATATAATCTATATCCCATATCCCAATAATCACCCTTAAATATCTATCTAAATATACGATATTCTCCCATACTCCATCATTTTCAAAATTCACATTTACAAATATCACAAAAAAAACAGCAAACGCGCAAACCAACCTCCACAATCCATATTTCTCCTCTCTCCTCTTTCAATTTTTCCCTTTCAATCATCTCCTTCTATACATCACCTATCTCCCCAAAACCTTCCAATACTATTTTACTCATTACATTAACCTAATCTTCTTCAATCTATAATCACTCCACCCCCCCCCCCCCCCACAAAAAAACAAAAAAAAAAAAAAAATAAAATCCCCCCAAAACAAAAAAAAAGGAACACACAGAAACCCCCCCCCCCCCCCCCCCCCCCCCCCCCCCCCCCCCCCCCCCCCCCCCCCCCCCCCCCCCCCCCCCCCCCCCCCCCCCCCCCCCCCCCCCCCCCCCAATTTTTTTTTCCTTTTTTTTTTTCATTTTTTTATTTCAAAAAAATTCTTTTATTCTATTTTGTAGATAGGATAGATTTCGAAAGAGGATTCACAGAACATTTGTGCTCACAGAGCGTTGCTTTGTTCCGTTCGAGGCTGACTGTGATTTCCGCCATGGTAGTGTTCATGCTTGTTCAACCTCCTCCTTGCTTCGCTGGAAGCTCGCACTCACAATCTTCCCGTCCCTGTTCTTTACAAACTCAACGTCCCAGCCGCTGCCCCTTAGGTACTTATTCGCATTCCCCGCGAACACTCCGGCGGCGGGACACCAGCTCCATTCTAGGACTCCAACGCACATGCTCGGAACGGACCAAAGGCAAGATCAACATAGACTTTAATGGCCTGGCATATGTCGGACTGGGGCTCATCGCGTATCGTTCGACATGTGAACAGCAAGCCAGAGAATTAGTGAGATGGTACACTCAAAGGGATGGCCGGCTCCACGAACGAGTAAATCAACACACAAAGCTCTGTCAGAGGATCGGGCAATGGAATCATATGTGTAGCGCAACCCCACATCATCCAAGATCCCGCCCTTGTGGTGGAGTCGTGGTCGCGAGCACTTGCAGCAAGAAACGCCCATGCACGTGCATCTCACTAGCGTGATCCCACAACCAGAGCTCCATCGCATCTGCAGCTCCACACCACCACCAGTACCATGCCGTCAGACTACACGACCGCAGGTGGCGGCCTAAAACTCAAAGGCGCCGCGGGCATCGACAAAAAGAAAAAGAAGAAGCGGCCCAAGCCCACCGAGGGCGGCGAATCCACCACCTCCACCACCGAGGTCGAGAAGCGCGCGCCGAAAGCTGAAGATGTGACATCGCCCGGTCGCTCGCTGTCGCCCGAAACAGCCGAGCAAGCGATCAAAGAGAGCGGGGGGCGGAAGAAAACGGAGGCGGAGAAGAGACACGAGGAGTATCGGCGCAAGAGGCTGGAGGAGAAGATGAGGAAGGAGGGGGTCAAGACGCATAAGGAGAAGGTGGAGGAGTTGAATAAGTACCTGAGTGGGCTGAGTGAGCACCATGATATGCCGAAGATTGGACCGGGTTAAGAGGGGTGGGTGCTGCAAGGAGCATGAAATTATCCAAATGGCGCAAACCTCACCAACGAGCGACCATCAGCACTACGCCTGCAAGCACGAGACGCGTGTTATCAGCAAGTATCGTCGATCAATTCGACAGTCTTGCGCATCACTACAGCCTCTTGCACGTGGCGATGCAGATATACCCGGGTTGCCTCTACGACTAGCAACTCAGCGACCATACTCGACAGTACTACATACGAATGCGACCCAGTACATGCATCTTAGAGTCCAGTCTAGGTCTACTCTTGCACTTTGCAAAGACGAGTCTATATCAACAATGTCATTCGACCCTTCACAGGCCGCTGCAGGCTGCCAATTCCACAATGTTCCTTTCCTTGTCCCATTTCTTTGTCATCACACCTTCTGGTCCGCATTGTCATGTCTCCAAGCTCAAGACAGAGGTACATCAAGCGGCCGCCCGCTATCGCAAACCTCATAGCCAAACCAACACCAAGTCTTGCACTTCTCCATTCACACAGGCACACCGCACACACACACCATGCGCAAAGACGCCGACATCAGATTCCGGCGCCACGTCCACCGCCACGCATACCAGCAGATGTGGGTAGACCGGCAAACATGGTCCGAGGAAGATCGCGAGCGCACCATCAACACCTTGTACTACGCCGAGCCGTCGATCCGGCAGCACTACGCGACGTGCAATGCGGTGAATCCGGCGTTTTTTGCCTTGTTTCCCGAGGAGCCGTTTCCGGAGCATGTGTATGTTGTGGCGAGGAGCCATTTGTGTTGGCTTGAGCAGGTGCATTTGCTGGAGCCGGTGTGGCCTTGTAGGACGCTGGATTTGGTGAATTGGGGGGGCCTGGGTCTTGCTGTTGCTGCTCCTGCTGCTGTTGCGCCTGAGCCTGCTCCCGCTGTTCCTGCTCCCACTGTTGCTGCTCCTGCTGTGGCTCCTGCTGTGGCTCCTGCTGTGGCTCCTGCTGTGGCTCCTGCTGTGGCTCCTGCTGTTCCAACTCCTGCTCCTGCTCCTATTGCGCCGGCTCCCCCTACAGTCTCTCCTGCCGCAGCTACTCCCATTGACCCGCCTATCGGACAGGATCAACAGACTCAGACAACCAATGCGCCGTACGAGCACTGGCCTCCGCTTCCATGGACCGAGGAGCCTGACTTGCCTGTTATCGGGGCTGGGGTAGTCAGCCTCCCGAAGCGGCAAGAGTTCATGGACTCCAAACCAAATCTTGCAGACGACGAATCTCAATGGCACGGAACTATGTGGATAGGATCTGGATCATCTGGCGCCGTGGGACTGTGGTGCGAGGTCGACGAGCAACACAATGTAATCGACAGGATGGTCGTCAAAGACAACGCCACTTGCAGCCGCGATGCCTGGAGAGATCCAAAAAATTGGCGAGATCGCCTTCCCAGAGAGATTGCGATTCATCGCCGCATTGAGGCGCAACGATCAAAAGAGCCGGAGGCTTTTCAGCATATTATCAAGTACCGTGCTTATCGCCTGCTCATGTCGAAGCGCAGATTTCGACTTTACTTGGATTTTGCCTCGGGTGGCACCATTGGCAAAGCCATGCAGATGTACGATCACAGATGGGAGAAGATTAAGCGGCACAAGACGTATGACAAGATTGAGCGGACGAAACATTTGCCAGAGGCGTTTATCTGGCACACGATCAAGGCCCTCGCCATATCCATCCTGGCTTTAGAAAGGGGAACATTGAACGACGAACCCATCGCAGACTGGAGGCCAATCATGCACTTGGACTTCCAGACCCCCAACATCCTGCTCGATGTACAAGGCAAGAAGCGCAAACTTCCAAACGACGACGTTCCAAACCCAGCACATGTCGGCCCAAGCAAAAAGGCAAAGATCGCAGATGGCACCGCAGGCCAAACCATCATCCCCAAGCTCGCAGACTTCGGCCTCTCGACCTTCGACCTCGACTTCACCCACCCCTCCCTTGACGAAAACTTCGAAGCCCACATCCTCCCACTCCTCCCACCCACACAGCAGGGCCGGGCTCCTCGCCCCGCTACACGCTACGCCCCCGAGCACATCCACTTCAACCCCGCCGACCCCGTCAGATTGGATGCCAAAACCGACGTATGGGGTCTTGGTCGCATCGCCTGGGCGCTCATCATCAATATGTGGGAAGACGACGGGCCACTGCGTGAGGGCGGTGTCATAGACGAGTTGACGGGTGAGACGCTCGCTCTGTCCAAGAACGTGCCTTACAACCGCAGCTTCAACGACAGATACGATCAGCAAGTGCTGGTTGGGACCGACTGGCCGGCGGCAAGGAAGTATAGTGAAGAGTTGAAGGATCTGGTCAGAGATTGCTTGAGGTTTGATAAAGAGATGAGGGCGAGTCCGAGGCAGGTGTTGGATAGGGCTGAGAAGTGGTTGAGGGAGAATGGAGAGGAGGCGCTTGGGGCGATGAACGTCGAGAAGATGATCGCGGATAAGGAATTGCTGGTCTTGCCGGACCGTGACGGGCTTGAGGTGGGCGGACGGTTGAAGGTTAGAACGTCGAGATTGAACGATGCGTAGGTAAGGCTGTAGCACGCTAAGGGGTTATTGAGCGTCCACTGTATCTGGCTCTCTGCAGCGACAGGTCCTTTGATCGCTCTTGTGTCTAGTCATTATATCTTTTGTCTGAATTTTCGCACGACTGCGTGCCTGACCCTTCCCCCACTGGCAACTTAGCAACTGAAGCAAGACCTTCTCGCTGCTTTTGTCTGTTCCCTTATTAATATCTGCGCAGACCATAGTCCTCATTCTGAAGGACGTATCGACCATGAGAAACCCTTCGTAGCGGCTCGCCACGCGCTGCATCAAGATCCTCATGTCTTTGCCGCATGCCGACACCACCTCTACCGGCCTCCTGATCAGCAACGAGTCTCTGATCCGCCATCTTTAGTATACTCTCAGCTTCATCGCGCGGTAAAGGCACGCTCGAGCCCCACTCCGTCGCCGCATCCACGAAGTCGATCACGTCCTTTCGCTCAGCTGCACTCCACTGTCAACATCATCGGGTTCATGTTTTCGAGTCCTTCCAAGTCACTTACCCTCACTCATCCCCTGCTGTCTCGCTCCATCCCTCCTCTCTCTCACCAGAGGATTCATCGCCATAAACCTCATCGGGAACCTATCCTGCCTCTTCATCCTGCTCACAATCCTTGGGTAATTGTCCAGAAAGTCCGCTCTCATACCGCCGGTTATCTTCGCAAGGTCGTACGTCGGATCGTACGGGGACAGGAAGTCGCTCAACCAGTTCAGGTCCGAGGCGCGGTGGGCGTAGTTTGGGAGTGAAGTGATCATGCGCTGAGTTAGGCGGAGGGCGAAGAGGCCGATGATTAGGAAGTCAGGGCTGGGTAGAGCTTGATTCTGTGCCATTGCTGCGGCAGACGGAGAGGCTAGTCCTGCACGTTGTGATCGAGAGTTGTGGGATTCGGTCGGGAAGACTGGATTGCTCGCGTCTGGAGGAGAGTAGGGAGAGGTCTGATGCGTGCGTTGCGGTACTGCATTCTGCGAAGGTGTTTGATAAGAGATGGGGGCGACATCGGGAGGTGGGTAGACAGCAGGATTGAAGTCTCCCATTGTAGCGAATCGGTGTGGTTGTCAATTGGATGCGCAGATACCGGCGATGAGGACCAGCACAGATGTTGCAAATCGTTATTGCAGAGTCTTAGTGGAGCTTTCAAGTGCATCAGTTGCGCCGATTGCCACGTGAAGGGCAATCGTTTGTCAGTGACGGCAGTGCAAACGGATTCGGCAACTGCCATCGCGGCATACATGCGGACATCATCCACTATTGCGGGATCACACCCTCTTACTGCTGCCTTCATACGCCTGTTCCGCATTTTCACCGTCTTTTGCATAGAGGTCCCGAGGCTATGGTGTGCCACCCAAGTTCGCCTTCACTCCAAGGTCACGATTCCTCAACACACAAACACTGCCCCGCCAGCCCAGCGCTCCTGATCCAACCAATACTCAAACAGTTCACACTGCTCTTCAACTCAACCACACAAACAAACCATGCGTACCACCCTCTCCATCCTCGCCCTCGCCAGCCTCGGCACCAGCGCTCTCGTGTCCTGGTCCAGCAAGCCTGTCGACCTCAAGCCCCTGAACTACCCACCAGGCGCCCTCAACCAGATGCTGCAGAAGCGGGACTTTGAGTTCAGCGCCGCTTGCCCCGCCGAGCCCAACAGCTGCGGCGTCGTGACCTACAAGAGCGGCACATACACCAACTTCGGCCAAGGCACCTGCATGAAGGTCGGCTCCGATGTGGCCAGCATTTATGTCACCAAATGCTACTGTTCGCTTTGGAAGTAAGTTTGTCCTTGATAACAGTGGGATGTGAGGAAAGGGACTTTGCTAACGAGTGACAGCACCTGCGAGGGTACCTCCAATGACGTCTACGTCGATGGCATGATGATGTGTCAGGCGCCTAAGACGGAGTTCAGCAAAGAGGTCAAGTACATCTCTTGCGGTGGGATAAACTAAATGGCACTTCCACTCGGGCCATCACTGTTGATTAAGTATCCCAAAAGGTTGGGCTCAAGTCTTGGAACGCGGCGTTTGAGCACATGAGAGTCTGAGTACATTTGCACTCAACGACAGCGCTAGCAGGTTGGAAGTACACGAACTGGCGCTCTTGGATACGATGAATCAAGATGACTGAAGGTATACATACCTTCTCCAAATGAATAATTTCCAGACTCGAAGATGTATACGATCTTCCCAAGGGACTGACCAGCTAACAGCGCCGTAAGCCCACCACCTGGATGATAAGCAAAGTCATCAGTAGCTCATATGTTATTGTCGTAGAAGGAAGCGCGTATACTAATGCCCATCCTGTGCAAACATCGCAACCCGTCATTATTCCCTATCCTCCAACCTTACATCTCTTTCTCTTAATGCGTCCTCATCATCACCACTGGACTGTCAACCGCGTCGCCCATTTTCCCCTTCCTCTTCAGAGTCTTCGGCTTTTGCACCACGTACCGAAACCTCGTATCGCCCTCATGGATCCTCGAACAGCGAGCGTTCGTGCATTGCCCCGGCTCCAAGTGACACTTTGGGCGCTCGCAAGATCTACCGGACAACGAGCAATTTTGACACGGCTCACCAGCATCGCAAGTCTCGTTCCACCACTTCTCGTGGCAGCTCAGACAGACCGGAAAGTCTTGACCTCCCATTGCGGGGGTTGTGGAGCGTGTGGAGGACGGTGGTGCTGCCATGGGGCGCTTCCGAGCTGCTGTAGGACGTGCTGGCGCGTTGTCCGGAGACGGTTGGCTGGAGCGGATACTGATTATGCTCGGAGCTTCGCTGTATTGACGGTGATGAGGTGTGGATTGTCCATCGTGTTGCGGCTGGCTGTGACGCGCGAAATCCATACTTACGTTTGTGGTTTCTGCTGCGCCAGAGAAGAGCGCGCGGTTGACAGCGGGTTTTTGAGACTCGTGCTGTGTCGGGCGGCTAGAATCCTGTTGTTGGAGGCTGGGATGGGAAGACGCCTCAGAGTCTTGCAAAAGGCTGGGAAAGGGCGTCGAGCTGTTCGTCGTTGCGGAGAAGCTGCCGTTCGTGACATCATTGCCCGAGATCTGGAAGTTGACATTGCCGAAAGTGGCGTCTCCAGCGCCCTCGAGGAAGTTATTCTCAACATTCGGTGTCGGTGATGCCCAACCGAGGATCTCAGCCAGCTCGATAGATTCGTTGGCAGATTGAGCCCCCCGGAGGTTCTCAGGGGGAGATAGGTATAGCCTGTCATCTTGAAACCGGGCAGGGGACTGATCGGAAGGCTTCAGATCGTCGCCTCTATCTTGGATCTCTTGTGGTATTGCTTGGCCGAACGGTACGTTTGTGAATGATATGGCTGGTGAGTTCGCGTTATACCCTGAGGTCAAAGTAAGCATTGGGTTGAAACTCATATTTGACATTGCAGGCGACTGCATGTGGGTTTGTAAAGCAGAACGTGGTGACTGCTGGTACAGTTGGGGTGTCTGCATCTTTTCGGCTGCCTCAAAGTCAAGGGCTCTGGTAGAAAATGGCGACTGGTTATTGAAAGAGTGGTGTGCGTGTTGAATCACCGGCGTAGCCGGTGCTTGGAACGATGACTGCAATGCAAGTTGTCCACCTCCTTGTGAGAGGTTTTGCATCGTAGCAAAATTACCTGAAATGTTGGCTTGTGAGCTGTCTTCTCCAGAAATTGATGCTGACGGCTGTTGGCTCCCTTCCTCAGCGAGTTGCCGGGAGAAAACATGCCATAACTGTACAACGTTGAGCTGAGATCTACCAGCGTTCCGTCTACTAGCGTTTGCACACAATACAAAGTCACGAAACCGCTGGGTATTGCCGGTGCGTTGAGCTTGCATGAGTACAGCCTGCTCGAGTGCCTTCGCCTGAACTTGCGCCTGCTGGACTGGCTGAACAGGGCTGATGTTTGCGTTCAAGCCCTGAGGCAGTCGAGTTGGCATCGCAGGGTTCTGAGAGAGCTTTCTGTTTCCTGCTGGTATCTTCCTCTTGGGAGTGGCTAAATTGTTTGCGTTGCCCCCTTGCTGCTCTGGTGCAGGCAGGTCCTCGTCACTATTCATGTCAGCCTGAACATGCTTTCCCACAAACAGGCCCACGTACCGTGTGGAGTTGGCTCTTCTACGCTTCCGCTGATGTGTTACTTGTGATGGGCTTTGTTGTGTAGCCAACGGGAAGCCAGCGTGAATGCCTGCAGCCGTCGGCGAATCTTGGACGCCTGCGCGCTGCGCTGGTTGCTGTTGCAGTTGCGCCTTGTACCATTCTATCGTCTGTTGCGACTTCTGAAGCTGCTGCTTGAGACGCTCGTTCGCTTTTCGTATCGATTCAAGCTCCTGAGATTGCTTTTGTGTGGCAGCCGCAGACCGGCGAGCATGCTCCTCCTTCCACAGCTTCTGCCTCTCAGCGAGACCCTTGTCGTAGGCTTCCTTGGCCTGCAGTCTGATCTCCTCCTTGTACTCTTCGGACTTGTCGTTCATCTGTTTCAGAGTGTGCCGCACACCCGCGAATGCCTCTTTCTCCTGCACAAGCTGGGCCTGTAACCTGTTGTTCGCGCTCTGTAGCTCTTGCAGTTGAGTGAAAGTGCGCGCAGACCTTTGCTCCTGCGCATTTTCGTGCTCCAGATCCGCAATCTTTTGCTTGAGGGCATGGAACGCTTTGATGGCCTTCATCTCACTGTCCAGCTTGTCCTCCGTTTCCCTTTTGAGTGCCACCTGGGTGCGTTCGGCGTGTCGAGTTGCATGCAACATCTGTTTGTAGCGTTCCGCTGCACGCTTCTCTGCACTCTGCTTTCTGACTTTGAGAGCCTTGATCTGAGACTCGAGGTCTGCTATCTTCTCTGTTGGTGACATCGCGGGTGTCGGTGTGACAGCAGGAGTGTCGAAGGTGATCGTCGCGTGCATGATTTGAGTTGCAAAGTCTGTCTCTGGTGGTGTAGACATTGTAGGCAGAGACAGACCGACGGTGCTCTCGCGCGCGTAGGGGACTGAGGTGTTCGCTGCACAAATTGTTCTGAAGGTGGTCGGGTGATTGTGTGTCAATTGGAGAGGTTAATAAAGTTGCGAATAATGTAAGATAAGACTAGAGGTGAAAGAGACAACGTAGCGAACCTCTGGAGATATGCAGCGAACCCTGGTTGACTTCCGCAGTACCCAAGGCTCGTGAACAATATTGGCGGATGTTTTGTCGAGAAAGTGCCTGACTCAAAAGACCTTTCAAACTCTGAGGACTGCCGATGTTGCCTTCCCGGGCGGTCTGTTCCTGGTCCATACTCCTTCGTAGCAGCCCAACGTTCAATACGATCCTTCCAGCAGACACCACCACGCGACTGCAAGTGGAACTGACGAAAAGGGTAATATTCTCATACGACATATTCATGTCCGAAGAAGATAAACAACAAACAGGTAGTGAGTACAAGTAGGCTTGAACCATAGATCTCGGCAACGGTCTCGCGGGAAAAAGTCTTGGGGAGGATCAACCCATCGTGAGGATGTGATCCGAAGTAGCGAAACCTCGTCGTCGAGTAATGCTACGATGCCAACGGTCTAAGATCATCGCAGCTGATTGGTGCAGTACCACCAATGCGTGCGCGTCTCCAGTCTTGTATACTATCTCTTGGAAAAACTCTTCCGTACCGTGCTGTAAGCATAGACCAGAGTGCAGCGCATAGGCAGCGACTTCTTACGCTTTAAAAGCCAGTTGTCGAATTTCAGGAGGCAAGTGCTGAGCAATGATGGCGCACGATTATTCAAACTCGAAGGCTTTGATGCAATCAACATCATACGGTATTCTGCGAAATAGCCAAGGCGTTGGAAAGAAGTCCTTTCTAGCGTGAATAGTACACGAGATGGAGACAGCAGACCCACATCCTGTGAGAGTGATTACAGCAGTGAGGCATTTACCAAGGTTCCCGTCGAGAGTCTATGCATCTAGCGCATAGCAGGAGCTTGAAATTAGGTAGCAGAGGAACAGGAACAGCGATGAAAAGGCCAAGGAACTCGATAGCTGCGGAGCGGTCGCGGGAAATGCACCCTGACAACACATTGCATCATCGAAAGCATCTCCGATGTCTTGGGGGCACCCCCTGCACGGTGATAATGTCTGCTGGCGTTATTGGAGAGCTTGCGAGGGGCCGGCTGGGGTCGAAAGAAGACATGCAAGCATCACAAGCATCACAAGCATCACAAGCATCACAAGCATCACAAGCATCGGCGCGAAGCGCCACGTGAGCGCCTTCCCGAAGTTGTGCCACGCCTAGCGTCTTACCCCGCAATGGTTGACCACCAGCATTCACCAACATCAATCCTCTCAAGGGTATCGGCATCCGTCGCGATTCCACTTTCGTATTGGCCGCAACCTCTCGTGTGCCTTGATGCCTGGCAAGCGCACAACGAATGCGCACTATACGCGCACTAATTGACGCCTCTTCGCTCGTTTACCTCCGACTCTCAGAATTCGACGAACGTCAACTGCCGGCGGCATCCTCCATGCCAGGTACGAATCATGACCATCTCTACTACACCTTAGCCTCGGCACATTCGCGATGCCCTGATTCGACGGCTGTGTGATATGGTTCGGATCAAAATTGACTCCTCGCGATGTGGAGGGCGACTCGAAGGACGCTATACGTACCGGCATGGTGTCGGGAACATTCCAATGACGGCGCGGGGTAGAACGTAAAGATAGGTATAAAGAGCGGTACCTTGTTGAAGCAGTCGAGAGTAGTAGCCTTGGTTCAAGGTTGAATCAACATTTTTCAACATGCTACGAACATGGAGTCTCGTTGGTCTTGCCGCAACCGCTGCGGCCCAATTCAATGTCAACCATACCCAGTATGGCACGAGTCCTCCAGTCTACCCTTCACCGCAAATCAGTGGCGCAGGTGGCTGGGGTGCAGCACTCGAAAAGGCTCGGGCCTTTCTTGCTCAGCTGTCAACTGAAGAGAAGGCTCAGATCGTCACAGGTACGTGATACGTTGGTCGAATATGGCCTGTGACTTACATTTTTCTACAGGTACTTCAGGTCCTTGCGTCGGTAACATTGGGCCAATCGAGAGACTCAACTTCACCGGTCTGTGTCTTCAAGACGGGCCACTTGCCATTCGCCAGGCGATCTATGTCGATGTGTTCCCGGCAGGCCTTTCAGCTGCAGCATCATGGGACCGACCCCTGGTTCGGCAGCGTGGAGCCTACATGGGAGCAGAGTTCAAAGCGAAGGGCTCTCATGTCGCTTTAGGTGTAAGGTTCCGCCGATTCCACCGGTTTCACGCATCAGCTGACGCTTCAGCCTGTCGTTGGCCCCTTGGGTAGATCTCCTTTCGGTGGACGTAATTGGGAAGGATTCAGCCCTGACTCCTACCTTTCTGGCGTTCTCGTTGAGGAATCTGTTTACGGCATCCAAAGTGCGGGCGTTCAGGCTTGTACAAAGCACTACATTGGTGAGCGAATTGGTCTGAAGTCTGTCTTCGTTGCAATGCTGAACATCTCCAGGCAATGAGCAGGAGACTCAAAGGAACCCTTCCATTGTTAACGGAACCACGATCGAAGCAGTAAGCTCAAACATAGATGATAAGACCATGCACGAGACCTACCTGTGGCCTTTCGCCAATGCAGTACGTGCCGGTACAGCTTCGGTCATGTGCTCTTACAATCGTATCAACGGAAGCTACGGTATGTGACTTTGGATTTTGCAGTATTTCAGCAATCGACTGACGGATGTGAATGCAGGCTGCCAAAACAGTAAAACCCTCAATGGTCTGCTCAAGGACGAGCTTGGCTTCCAAGGCTACGTTATGAGCGATTGGCTTGCAACACACACTGGCGTTGCAGCAATTGAGGCTGGACTGGACATGGATATGCCTGGTGGCATTGGTTTTACCACACCCAATCCATCGTTCTTTGGCGGCAACGTGACAGCCGCCGTGAACAACGGCACTCTGTCAACAGAACGAGTCAACGACATGGTTCTTCGAATCATGACACCCTACTTCCACTTGAATCAGGACGTTAACTTCCCTCCTATCGACGGCTACACTCAGCAACTCGGATTCTTTGGTTCCAGTGGATACTTGTACAACTACACAATCGGCCCCATTGTCGATGCTCGTCAGGAGCAACATGTACAGCTAATCCGTGAACTGGGCGCAGCTGGTACGGTCTTACTGAAGAACACCAATGGGGCTTTACCCCTCAAGACACCCAAGAACATTGGCGTCTTCGGCAACGATGCTGCAGATTTTACTCGTGGCGAGTACTCATTGGCCCTCAGCGGAACAGGCATAGCAGACGGCGACTACGATATTGGCACTTTAGCCGTTGGCGGAGGATCTGGCACTGGTCGCTTCCCATACGTGGTCTCACCTTTGGAAGCTATCAAGGCTCGTGGAAAATCCTACGGTGCTCTTGTGCAGTACATCACCGACAACGTGTTCATTGCCGCGGGTGGTCTTGCCGCCCTGGCGCC
This sequence comes from Didymella glomerata, assembly GCA_030271015.1. Taxonomy (NCBI): domain Eukaryota; kingdom Fungi; phylum Ascomycota; class Dothideomycetes; order Pleosporales; family Didymellaceae; genus Didymella; species Didymella glomerata. The sequence continues at coordinate 1,361,733 of JAJOHN010000008.1, forward strand.
TGTACCTCCAGAAGTTTGCATCGTCTTCTTGAAGTCCTGGGCGAGTGAAGGGTCGGACCGTACAACACTGATTGCGGAATGGAACTCGACAGTTGTTGTGAATCAGACTGCAGCCCTGTGCAACAACACTGTTGTAGTCCTTCACGGCGCAGCACCGAACACGATGCCATGGCGGAACAACCCCAATGTCACGGCTATCCTCGCAGCACACATGCCTGGGCAGGAGTCTGGAAACTCTATTGCTGACATCCTGTGGGGTGACGTTGATCCGTCAGGTCGGCTGCCGTACACAATCGCCAACGAGGAGACTGATTATGCCAAGAACCTCGTAAACAGCACAGCACTCTTAACAACCACAGATCCTGACGCCTGGCAAGCTGACTTTGTTGAAGGCGACCTGATCGACTACAAAGAATTCGATGCTCGCAATGCTAGTGTGGCCTTCGAATTCGGCTTTGGGCTGAGCTACACCACGTTCAGCATCTCTAACTTACAAGTCCAAGTCAGTGGTGCGAATGCCTCCAGGACACCTAGCCCGGACGCTCCAATTCAGCCAGGCGGCAATGTTGAGCTTTGGGCGACACTCGCTACTGTCAGAGTGACTGTGTCCAACACAGGTTCAGTGTCCGGCGCTACAGTCCCTCAGCTCTACCTCTCGTACCCAGCAGAGGCCAATGCCCCTGTGCGCAGTCTACGAGGCTTTGAGAAGGTTGCTCTCAGTGCAGGCACATCCGGTACACTCAACTTCCCGCTCACCCGACGTGATCTGAGCTACTGGGATACCACGACTCAGCAGTGGACGTTGCCGAGGGGTGCTATCACGGTGTATGCTGGCTTCAGCTCAAGGAATCTGCCTCTCCAAGCCAGTCTGAATGTCTAAACTCCCAGCGTCGTCACGAACGTCATGTGTATATGAAGACAATGGTATCTACTGCAATCCATAGCATTCGTCACCTTCTTACCTGTTTTGACTTCACGTGAACATATCGTAGTGTCCATTGCCCTTCACAGGCTCCGGGCAAGTCTGACAATTCAGAGCTGAAGATTCTGCAACTTGCGGTCAGTCCAACGATCTCAGGGACCTTGACATCCGCGAACGCCTCGAACGGAACTGGACGCCTAACGCACGGCCTCAAAGTGATTTGACATTTTGCGTTCGGCGCTTGCAGGGTTGCCCCATCTCCATATCAAGGCACGAACACGACTCCACGACCAAGCTTTTCGTATTTCCCCTTGACCAGGTGGCTGGGAAGCTCACATGCACAGTGCCGTCAATTCACTCTACTACCTCGCGATTGACCATAGCCACGTTCGCGATGTGCTGTCAACATAGCCACTCCGAGCGTTTCAGCTCCATCTACTATTCCCGCCTCGGACCCACTTGGGTCGGTGAACGGCGACCTAATTTAAGATAGCCATGTCAACCATGTACGTTGTCGCGCGCCTTAAGTTGAAGTCGTGCTCACCTCTCGTCGAATGTTGCTCTGCTCATCTTTTCTGACATCCCAACATCTTCGCCATGTTGCGCACGTCATCCACATTTTCGGCGATCATTCTCGCAAGTGCATCATTTGTTTCGGCTGACTTCGATAAGTTCTTCTTTTCAAGCAATGCGACCGAATATGTCTGTCCTGGAATCGGGTTTGCGTGTATACCGCCCATGATATGCTCGCATGAGTCTGTCACCGATCTGTACTATTGCTGCGCGCCCGGCGCCACGGACGCAGTATGCTGGAAGGGATCAGCGTCCTGTGATGGTGGAAACAAGAAGACGCCGTCGGGGAGCCAGCAGTCGTGCTCGAATGGAGACAACGCGTTCTGTTGCTTGAAGTCTCGGTGAGTGCAGTGAAATCTTAGTCGGACTCGACATCGCACTTGGATCATATTGACAAATCAGTGAGGAATGCACACAAACCAAGAACCAGGTCAACGTTTGCTGGTCGACTATCGACAACCCCATCGCGAATCTATCAGACACGAAGTTGAACGACACCTTCTCCTCGCTTTCGGCAGCGAAACCTAGAGCGTCCTCCTTCCCCATCTCTCTTGCGCAACTTCAAGCATCGGCAACACCTACCACATCGCTTCCCGTATCACTGTCTGCGTCTTCGCTATCCAGTGGAACGGCAACCATACCTGCAAGCACAGATGCATCAGTGACTTCCGTGACCACAAATCCACCTGGACCTGCTGCTATAACGACAAATAAGAAGGGTATATCTGGCGGCGCAATCGGTGGCATCGTCGGAGGCGTCGTAGGCGGGCTTGCTCTCATCGGCGTCGCAGGCTTCTTACTGTTCAGGCGCCGCAGAGCAAATTCGAAGGGTGACCATGCCCCGATTGCATCTGGGCCACCATCTGAGCCTGAAGAGCACGGCAACCCCTACGAACTTAATGCGTACCAGCAACAGCACGTAGGAATGGCCGAGGCACCATTGCCGACAGAAAAGTATGCGTATAACGCATCGAACAGCCCGTATAGGGATGTACCTGAAGTGCAGGGCAGCCCAGTAGGGGCTCATAATTTGTATGAGATGCAGGGTAGTGCGCCGGCGGAGATGGATGCAACTGCACCTAGAAGGGCGTAAGAGGGCACGGCTGATAGTTGCGTCATTATGCGATGGAGTTTGATACCCTTTTCACATTCATGAGCCTCATGATCTTCAAGACCTCTTTCGATCGCTACAGTGTGCCATGAGTCCCTGCAGCTCAATGCTTTGTCAGGTGCTGTCTGTATGATGTTCAAGTACATATTGCCGGTTGGGCTGTATTCACATTCGGTATCTGCCGCATGTCCAACCACTATACGAAATATTGCCAACACTATACGCTAACAAGTTCAAAACTCTTTCATCAAATCCAGAAATACAAGACGTCGGCGCTCAGCATCACTGGCTGCTCTTATGGTCTCCACCCGCATCCTTTCGTATTCGGTCAGATTGCCCCAGACCGATTCATGGGTCCTCCAATCGAGCACCTTAAGCCACCTGGAAAGAACATCTACTTGAATCCACGCGACCAAGTCATACTCGCTGTACTTGAAGGGCAGCTGCCGCGTCTCTGCGTAGATCTGGCGACACGTTCTTATGCAGGCTGTGAACTCCGCGAACGACAGCTTTATTGCGCCGGGAGCCTCGCTCACATGGAGAGCGCAATGCCACCTGCCGCCCACGCCACCTTCGGGTTTGAAATGCCAGGGCTCGATATCATAGCCACTGAAGACGTGTGCCCATATCCTCTTACGGACGTTGAGCGGCAGACTAAGAAGGATAGACTGAGGCTGAGGATCTGCGCGAGTAGAAATACTGCGAGCTTGTCAGTTGCTGACGTTGGACTACGACTGTTCGCAACGAACCGCATGGCGACAGTCACGGTGCACGCTGTCTGGAGTTGCTGATATTGTTCATTAAGATCTGCTCCAATACACCTTCAACCGTGAGTGTTCGAAGATAGGAGGTGAGGCGCTAGTGCGCGAGTAAGGCTGCAGATGGTGGCTGCGCTTCACCTTCCTTGTTTCTGCTGCGAGACGCACACTTTGTTACTTCATGGAGTGGTTCACGATACTGATGGTTTCGTTCAAGAAACTGTGTTGATAGATCCGCGTACCAGCTGCGCGTTAGCTCAAGCATGAAAGCATTTTGAGTTACAATAGCCGGTAAATTTGACAGACCAATATCGAAGAAGGCTACCAATTTTTGGTGGGCATACCTCGTCTAAGTGACCTGAAAAACATAATAATTGCAAAACAGGCGTTTTGATCACCGATCCGAGATCGAATCCAAGACTAGTGAATGCCAGGAGAAGATGGACAGATGACGCAGAACCTTGACAGTGATGGGCTGCGAGCATCGGCGTTGAAGCCTTCATTCGCCACCACTGGTCATCGGTCCTGATTCCAGATGTGTCGAAATGTGAGGTAGTGTATACATGGTAACAAAACTGACTTCAAGGGCAGGATATCGTCCCAGCGCCGCTAGGATAGGTCCGATCTTGTGAAACAGCTTCGACCGCGGAACTCAGTGCAGATCGTATATAAACCGACTTTCCAAAGACCAGAGGCTCTCATCAAGTTTATGTCAGTATCTGATGCCGGCTGGTGCCGCGAAGCGTTTCTGACATCACTGTTGATACGCTGAAGCCCAGATTGTCGTCCAGCTCCACTAGGCAGAGGGAGGGTACGAGAGAGTATATCTGACGACGTGTAAAAGTTTCTCGAAGCTTAGCCCTGGGATGCGAGGAAGTAAGAGTACCGCGGAAGCTGGTATATCTTCCGGTCGCTTTGACTGGCCAGTGGCTGACGATATCGAACTGGAGCATGTATGTGTTTCGGAGACTCCCGCGCCGTGCTGGAACCCACTGTTGGCCTACAGGGTCCAGGCTTGGTCAGACTTTGCATCATATTGAAGTATGCGAAACTTGCACAATCGTTCCATGTCGCATACTATACCATCTTCCGGTTCTCTCGGCTTGGCCAATGTCGCCTACAAGACGTGTCTTGATGAGCCTCAAGGGTGTTGTCGGGTGCGTTTGTGTCCAATGGGTATGTCACCCGCTCAAGCATGATTCGCTGAAGGTCCATTCGACTGAAACATGGGATTGCTGTTGCGAAGAAACACATCGGATTGACCAGCTTACGATCATGCGATTGTCACTGCGACTCAAGCATATACCACTGCGAAATTCGAAATATTGCTCCGAACGAATCGTGTGACGAGGTTCTTCTTTGCGTTGCATCCGCTGCGCCTCTTGTCTGAGCAGTGTCCGTCGCGTATACTCCCCACTACCATATGAGACCAAGAAGGCCATTCTTCCAAATAACGCATTCATGTCATTCCCATTCTTGTTGTGACATTCCAATCTGCTCAGACTGCTGAACATGAGAGCGTGTTTGCGGTGTGCGACATTGCCTCGGACTGGCAACGCTGAGACGAAATGATGTAGACGGAGATTGGAGCTGACCATTGGCTGGGGAGGCATTTCCGGGCCCTGTCGATTATATACGGCCAATCGAATTGACTGACTGTACGGCTGCTGTCTCACAAAGCGATACCCGTCATCCCATGAGATGATGTTGCCGCTGTGGAGTGCACAGCGCCGCGATCTTGGGTAGTGGGCCCTCGCTAGCGCCAGATCACAATCCCCGCCTTCTGACCCAGCAAACTTCAACCTTCGCACTCCGAATAACCGCCTCCAGCGCTGACACTTGGACGACTTCATCATCTCTCACTGCATACGATCGCAGCCGAATCGAAGCATCTTTTAGGATGACCGCTGCTACTGTAGAAATCCGACGATGGTATTACTCCAATAAGCTAGGCTTGGGCACCAAGCTCGCAGTAACTCATGAGCAAAAGGCCTCAGCCTTCCAGCCACATGCCTCAATGTCCGAACATCATGTGACATGTCTATTGATTGCATACATGGGCAATTTCGCCACCTCCATGCTACAGTCCAGCGCTACACAGCGGGCTATAGAGTTGACTTACACGGAAACGACACAGCCAGTTGAAGTGCCGAGACCCACAACGGTAACGCTAGTGCATGGTATCCGCAAACGGAATTGTCTCGCGTGGGTCCAGCACAAGGCCTGGCGACTGATTGGCCGTGACGCAGCCCTGTCATGGCTACGCGGAAACAACAACATATAATAACATGACCAGCCGTATGTATCAGGCTACCACTTCACAGTCATAGCAGTTTCCTTTGCTGCCTAGATGCTTGTGTCTACAGAGATGAATACAAGCATCCCCGAGATCCGCATAAGAGAAGCAAGCCGGGACACCACTCCAAGTCTGCCAGTATCGCAGAACTCCGACGTAGGTCACATATACATATCCAAGCTTGTAACATGTACTGATTTCTACAGAGCTCCCACGACAGTGAGACCACAGCACCTGGGAGAATAAAGCAGGTCATTGCCTGTTGCAGGCGGCACATCGAACGCTTTGCAGGTGCGCCTCGGTCAGTGGTGTGTGCGGATGAAGAGAGCGTGAACTCGTCCTCGTGCTTTGAGCTCCGTCGACCGAAGTCACACAGCCTTCCCATGCACCTTCCATTACAGACGCAACCCCGGCGCACTTGCACAAGTCGACCAAAGCCACTTAACATGGGAATCACAAGACAACAAAGCTACCAGTTCTACATGGACGAAGACAACCACCCCTTCATCACAACGCCGTCCTGCATAGAAGAGATGAGTAGCCCAAAGCTGGGAACGTTCGTCACCCCTCCTTCCCAGTAACGACGCATGGCCTACTGCCAGTTCCACTCTGGCATACATGCCACTCACAACGAGCGAGAATCCTGTTGTCATCTCTTTTCGTTTGTCCTTACGAAATAACGAAGCGCCGTTTCTGTCTTGCTGGTCATTGGGCGTCTCTGGCATCGTGATCTGTTAGGTCTCTATTCAATTCAGTCTTCGATCAAGCTTGAACTTAGCATTCATTGCAGTTTGAAATTTCACTAGGGCTGAGATCACGATACCGCAACCATATCTCTGGTGTCCGTATTCTAACACCTGGTAGTCTCTAACCTGTTGCGATCTAGTTCCCGCGCCTAATCTACCCCACACCGTCTCAACTCCAGCCTGCCATCATCCATGCACAACGTATGACATGCGGCTCATTGATGTCCGCACAATCGAGCTTCGATGGTTCAATGACAACGAAATACCCGAGTATGCCATCCTCTCGCACACTTGGGGCGCAGACGAGGTAAGCCACCAGGAACTGGTGTGGATCAATCGTATCAAAGCTTTTACAGCAAGCTATGACACGCCGTCGTCCTCTGTGGCATCACTGAGCAGTACTCAAGATGACCAGTCGTCGGTCATGTTGACCGCAATGGAGACCATGTTGCGAACTAGCACGAGCTTTGCTACGAACCTGAGCGGGGTCAAAGAAGAAGATCTTCTCAAGAGACAAGGATACGCGAAGATCGTCAATGCAGCCAAAGAAGCACAGGTTCTAGGCTTCCAATACATCTGGATCGATACTTGTTGTATTGACAAGTCCTCGAGCGCAGAGCTCCAGGAAGCTATCAACTCCATGTATCGATGGTATTCCGATGCCGAGATCTGCATTGTCTATCTAGAAGACGTCTGGCCACCAAGTGCAGGGCCAGATGAAACAAGAACGGCCTCAGAGGTTGCTAGACATGCTTTCGAGTCCAGCCGCTGGACGAAACGTGGATGGACGCTCCAGGAGATAGTCGCACCTGTGATATGTCGCTTCTATCTTCGCGACTGGCGGCTACTCGGTGAGAAGGAAGAGTACATCCGAGAACTGTCAGCAGCGACCAGTATACCAGTCTTCGTTCTCGAGGATCGTCGCTCAGTGAGTGAGGTCTCTGTTGCAGAGCGCATGTCGTGGGCTGCCCATCGCCAGACCACACGAACCGAAGATCTCGCCTACTGCCTTCTTGGACTGTTCGATATACAAATGCCCCTGCTATACGGTGAAGGTAGCAAAGCCTTCATCAGATTACAGGAAGAGATCCTCAAGACTACCGATGACTATTCTCTCTTCGCCTGGTGTGCGCAAGACGCCACACCTGCGACCTACCGCGGCCTTCTCGCCCGCTCGCCTCTCGAGTTTCGTGATTGTCATTCAGTCGAACGCGAAGAGAGCATCTCGACGTTCCCGGTCAATCCAACGCCCATCGGCCTGCACATCCAACTCGAGGCACTCCCGCACCCCACCGACAAATCCCGCATGCTCGCTTTAATCCGCGCGTCGAACTCTCTCAACCAGCGTCTCGCAATCTCTCTCAAATGCTTAGATGGCCTGGCACAGTATGCACGCGTCGACGCAGGCGAGCTTGTTTCAATTAACGACTGGCCCACCGGCCAGCTCCGCACCATCTATGTCCGCCAGAGTCCCTCCGTCCCAGCAGACTTCACAACTCCCGAGTTTAGCTGCTTTCACATCAGACGTCGTTTCGCAAATCAGCGCACACCACCTGTGCGCATCATGTCCGTTTTTCCACGTGAACTATGGGACAGCGAGACGCACGAACTACGCATTCCAGCATCAGCGCCAAAAGCATTTTGCGTGCTGTTATTGAGAGTGCAGAGCCATGCGTATGCGCACTCGTTCAGCTTTCCCGTTGCATTTGGTTTCGATCGCGCGACATGCCACTATTGGATCAAAGCGATCCCGGATTACGTTGCGCCAGAGGGGCTGGGTGCGAGAGGAGCGTGGCAGACACTGCTGCGGAGCAACTATATACCCGACGAATGTTACGATGCGAGGAGGGGTGGGGACGTGAGACGCGACATGTTTGTCGTGGAGAATAGTGGGGTGGGCATTGGGGTGGGCATCAAGGCTGGGCTGGTCGGGGACAGAGTCGCATTGGTGATCAGTGTAGACGGGTTGATGCAATGGAATTAGGTTTGATACATGATCCCTGAACAAAAATCTAGCCATCGTTCTCTACCAGAGTGTTCAAGCGCTCGACCTCAACGCGCAACACAGCGTTTTCGACTTCGAGCAGCTCGACACGATCGTTGGCTACAGCGCCCCGATCATTTTCAACTCCTTGACGAATGTTCATATCGTTTTGATGGATTCCTCCATCTCCGAAGCGCTCGTTTCTTTCGTTGCGTTGTCCGACAGCGATGCGGTGGCAGAATTCCTCGAGAGTTACTAGACGGCGTTTGAGAAGCTTCTGCTGTTGATCGAATTCCTTCTTTTGGCATTTCTGCACTCAATGCATCTCCGCAAACTTTTGATCGACGATGATCTCAGCGTTCTGCGCTGCCAACTGTCGAATCTCTTTGAGGGGATCGACATCATCATCTTCCATGGGCTCACTCTTGATGCGTGGAGGCGAGAGAAACCAGCTGAAAGGGGTCTCCGGTCCATCGAGGCAGATAGTCCTTCAGCCATGGCGTCATCAGACTCCTCGTAGGGTCATTGATAGCAGCTTCGAGCAAGGCTGATGGTCCATTGTATCCAACTATCCACAATATCAGCAACCTCTAGAACTGGGACACAATGATGGCTTACTTGTCGGAATCCAATTAATGCTGTATTGAAACGGTGTATAGCTTTGGGGTGTTCCAGGGCAATAGGCGGCGCTGAGGGACCGTCGATGCAGGTCGCGGTCGGCCATTGTAGCGATGCACTCGGAGACACCCAAGCGGCAAGGCAGAAGTTGCCTTTGTACAGGTCACAGTCACCAACTCGAAGCGAGAAGGCGAGTCTGCAGCAGCGACGCCCGATGTCTGCTTAATCTGCCCTCCTCGCAAGGCAGCAAACAGTTGCATCAATGTGACACCGGGAGATGGCAGCCTCACTTGCGTGCACTACAGACCCCCGCTCTTGACATACTTTATGAGACGTGCTGTTCCCTAAACCGAGATACACCCTCTGCCCATATTCAGCTACTTCCTGCACCATACCGCGGCGAGAGCAAACGAAATACGACAACTTGCTTGGAGTGCAGTAGTTGTGTGCGGCGGGCCGATGGCAAGAAGATTGGACGAAGCAGAGGCAAGGACAAGGGCCGCGGAAAGGTGTGCACGCTGGTTATAGTTTCAGCAGAAGTGCCGCAATTCAAAAGAGCTTTAAAGCGTGGAGAGACAAGAGGTCTCATCTGGGCAATAGAGTGATTAAGATCACGGGTATGAGGTCTTCATCAGAGGGACACGAGATGAATGTATTGGAATGCAGATTGCGATTTATTTTTGTTGCCTTGTATGTAGACTCGTCTTAAAGCTGACGGTTCTATCAAACCTGAACGGAAACAGACTTCCTCACAGGGTGGCATGCCAGACCTCCTAGACCGGAATCGAAGGGACGACTCGCAGAATTCGTAGAGACAAACGTCCAAGATTCTTGTTCTAGTGCCGCTCTGCCCAACGCTGGGCAAGATCAAAGTGGTCTGCGATAGTGTTACCAGCAGATCCATCGACAGCATCCTGGTCTTCGACATCATGCCGGGGTGTAATCCTTGTATATGCTGATCCCCATAGAACGTTTCCAGGCATGGTTGGCTCCTCTATCACGTTTCGTGCAAGAATTTCTTGGACAGATTCGCTGGCAGGGGCTCTATTTCGAGCTCCTCGGGTCTCTTCTGGCAGCGGAGACTGACTACGAAGATCTGAGCGGCGTCGATCTATATTCCGAGTACCACGCAGCTCTTCCGACAGCAAAGACTGGTAGGTAGACGAAGGTCCGGGAACACGTTCGGACTCGCAAAATGGCGTACGGGGCACCTGTGGCAGAACCGCTGGCGTTTGCGTCACCCCTGACATGGGCATTCTCGGGTTTGAGTATATCGTTGAGGGATCTTGCGCCGCCATCGTAGCCTGCTCGGCATGGAAGCGCCCGAGCCTTTCTTGCCAGCGGTTCGTCTCAGCTACTCGCTCTTCTCGCCGCTGGACCTCCGCAGGGTCAAGGGTTTCCCTACGCGTCAAGCGCGGCGAGCGAGGCCCAAGAATGCGTGTTTCACGCATGTTCATGTATGGCAAAGAAGCGCCAGATGTTGTTTCTAAAGACCGTGGCGACTCATTCTCACCCTCAGAGACTTGTGAGGTGGGTGAAGCATACAGATCAAACCCTGTGTGACGATAGTCGAGTTCTACGCGACGAAAACCGAGCTCCAGTTCATATCGTCGCCGCACGTTTGCTGACACAGAATCGTCACGAACAAGCTCCTCAAGCTGATCGGTCGTCATAGAAGCGAACACTTCGCGGAATTCGGGCGGTCCGATGTTGGCACGAGATAGCTGACGTGTTGCTTGGATATTACGCGAAGTCGCAGGCCTTGGGCGGTCGGGTGCAGGCCTCCCCATGCTCCGCGCTCGTACCAGGTTCCGAGCGTACTCGCGGGCGTGCTCGTTCTGGGCGACGGTAGTTTCGGCAGACGGGCGTGGAGGCTCGAAAACCAGTCCCAGATTTGCCTGCCCTTCTGCAGGGATATCATCGGACATGCTCAAGAATGAATCGAACGTGCGGCGACCAGGTGCAGGAGAACCGGGACGCGCACTCTCAAACCCAATAAGCTCTCGCAAACGTCGCAACCGATACGTTTCTCTCTCAGCAAGCAACCGAACCGCGTTTCTCTCAGCAAATGTTATAGTGCGTGCTTCGGCGCCCGATTGAGCCGATTGTCGATCGAGGAAACCGAAGTTCGTAGCAGTGGCAGGGAAAGGTGTTGCAGGAAGGAAGTGTGATTCTGGCACCAGCAGAGTGTACTCGTGATCCTCGGGGGACGCCTGCAGCGGTGCTGGTTCATATAGCTCCTCGCGACAGTTTGGGCACGACGCTCGACGCATGTTGGTGCTCTGAAACCACCCAAGAATGCAGGTGCAGTGGAACATGTGTCCGCAGCTCACCATCTGCACCACGTCATTGATGAGGCTCTCTACGCAAATGCTGCAAGGTCGTTCTGATGGAGTAGCGACTGGATAAATGCCGGTCATTAGGAACTCTGCTTGGGAGCGCAGTGGCGGTGGGCTTGTGGAAGCGTTGTTAGCGGCGGAGACATCGTTGTCTGCTTCATCCAGGCTTTGACTGAGTCGTGCCAAAACGGTTTGGAGGGCAGGCGACTCCGGCGTTGATGGAGCGCGTCGAAATGGGTCCATTGTTGTTGTCGTAGCGAGATAATGGGCTCGATCGTCCGAGTGGCAATGAGCGTACCGATAAAGATGGGGCTGGAAACGAGGGTGGAGCCGGAAATGATACTGGTGTAGAATGTAGTTGAGAACCTTGGAATGTTTGGGTGTGAAATGACTGAGGAAGTCGGTCTCTGGGACTTACGAGGGGTTGAAGTGAAAAGGAAGTCGTGGGTCTGTATGTAGCAAGCGTGACAGTGCCCTTTCCCTACAGGATTCCCGTAGGCAAGTGAAAACAAAGCTCACAACCCTTCGAGTCGTCAAATGCGCAACAGTCGTGGATGAGTCCGATGCATTCGATGCGAGAGGCCTCGCGGCTCGTAGAGACGCTTTGTATTGGTAACAAGTAGTGCACAAGACAGATATATGTCAACTCCTCAACACCAGCCTCACCGTGTAGGTTGTACAACTCCAGCCATGTTGAACAACAACCCCAACACCGTGCGCTAAATGCAGTGACAAAACCAAAGTGAAGATCCAAGGCACTGCGTCCGTGGGAAAGGCGGTCCTTCCAAGACCATTATATACTCGTCACCTCCATTGACCTTGGCTGAGCGCTAACAGCCCTTCGACACACCCAGCTTCTTCCGCCGAGCTCAAGTTGGTACGTGCGCTGCCATTATCGCCATTCATGAATGTGCGCAGCTCCTCGTCCTGCTCTGGGTCTATAGTGCTCTTGCCTCCCTTCTTTGCTTTAGCCAACAGAGCCCCAAGACTGGCACTCTGCGAGATGATGTTTGTGTTCTCGCCGAGAATCTTGCGTGGTCGTGTAGCCGAGCCAGGAGTAGTGAGCCCCCTTCTCCTTACTGACTTGGGCATGTCCGGTTCCCAGTTCTCTTTGTCTGATTCGGTAGAGGGAAAGTCGTCTGATTCGGTCTCGTCGCTGTCTTTTGGCTTCTTCCCGCTGGAGAACACGTTGAAGGTCGACGCGCGCTGCATGGACCCGCGATTTTTCTTGATGCTTGACGAGCCAAGCACCTTGTGCGAGCTCTGTCTCGACTTCAGCGGTGTGTTCTGACGCGCCTGGTTCTGCGCAAGGATCCTCCTGTTTGCGCGCAACAGCCCAATCGCGTCCGCCGCACTACCACTACCCTCTTGCTCTGCACGTGCTGTCAGGCTCGTGTTATGCCGTGTGTCAGGATCGCACCAGAATTCCCACGCTCTTGAATCCCTGCTCCTCCCAATATTAGGTGACACGCGAGCCATCTTGGGGCTAGGCTCCCCTCGTGCTGCAGCGAAAAGACGGTCGTTCAGACCCGCAGCGCTGTAGCTGCGTCGTAGGCCGGCGGCGGCGCGGGCGAAATGGACTGGCGTAGTCTTGGGGTGAGGCGGCGACGGTGTTTTGTCGAGGTCTGTAACGATGCGTGCTGAGCCATCTTCGTTTGTGGCTATCCGTACGAACGAGTGGGCGCGTTTCAGCGGACGCGCGTCTGCTGACTTGGACTTGGGTTCCTCGGGGGACTCGACGGCTCTAAATGGAGCATTTGGGAAGGTGATGGTTTCAGGCGCGTAGTCTTCAGCTGAGCGCACGAACGACGCGCTACGACGGTTCGAGATCCATGATGTACGGGGCTGCGCGCCCTGCGATGCAGATGCACTTTGCTGGGAGTTGCTGATTTCTGTGGGGGCGGTGTCGATGGTTTGAGGGTCGGTGGAGGGCTCTATTGTCGGCTGTGTTGTTATCTGGGTCTCGCTTTCGACTACTGTTGCTGTATGGTCGGCCACTTGTGTCTCTGGCACGGTTTCGTCTGAAGTGGCTTCAGGTGTCGTTGGTTGCGCTGGTGCGTCGGCCTTCGGCGCCTCTGCCCCCGCCGGCTCCGGCGCGTTCCCGTCCTCGCGCGCGTGCTCGTCTTCAGTCGCGGGATCAGACATGTTGGACGATGACGACATCAGCGACGCAGAAGAAGAAGGCTCGAGGGGTCGCGAGCGGCGGCGGTCGTTCTGTCTTTTGTTCTGAAACCAGATCTGTCGGTGTGGTTAGTCGCGCGCGCTCGTGACGTGGAACGGACTGGGTGGATGCACGAACCTGGACCTCCTTCTCGCCAAGCGCAACTTTGCTGACAATCGCCAGACGCGCGGCCTTGTCCGGCTTGGAGTTGATCAGGTACTCGGCCTTGAGAATGTCTTCGTCCTCCTTACTGTGGGATGGAGGTCAGCGCACTGAGTTGCGGAGTTGGTGGGGTCGTGGCGCACCCGAAGCTCTTCCGTGGTGCATGTGAGCACGAGCCAGCGTGCCAGCCAGCGCGTCTCCGAGATGCTCAACGCGAGATGGGATGGAATGACTTGGAGGAAAATCAAACTTACGAAGTGCGTCTGCGCTTCTGACGCGCGAGAGGTTTGTTGTCGACGTCTGGGGGCATTTTATTGGCGACTGTCTCCGGCGAGTGCACGAGAAATGCAAAATCCGTGGTAGCTGTGGTTGGACTGGTACCAAAGTCGCGTCTGCCAATGAGATCAGATGACGCGACTGGGAGTGGCGAGGAGGGTGTCATTTTGAACAACGACAGTGACAATGGGCGAGCGGAAAGCGAGTGGTTCAAGAATCAATTGGCATTGGATCCTGAAGAAAGTAATAGAGAAATGATCTGGTGGCAGGGAATGCTAGACGCGTTGGTACGCAGAGCGCGTTTCGCGGGATGCAAGATGCAAGACATCCACTGCACTTTCCCTGGTTGGGAACATCGAAAGTCCAAGCGTCACTTAAGCCTCCCCCTCCAACGAGAAACAACATTTGATCCTGCATGCAGCGATGGTCCAATCGATGCGCTTTTTGTTCGTATGTTGTTATGGGCTACTCTCCTGTCGTCTCTATGCGTCTTGAGCATGTTGGACCACTTTGACGCGTCGTCGATCCTACATGTCCGAATCTGCACCACAGCATGAGCACGAGCTCGGTTGCCAACATGAACCATAGTGGACCGCGAAGGAACGCGTCTCGAAACCACTCAGCGGGCCTTGCCGCCCACTTTGCCCTGCCATACAATATTGCTTTTGGAGGCCTCCAGATCTCCACACCTTTTGACCACAGCCTTAATTCAGAAAATGGTACACGTTGGTCTTCCAAATAGCCGTACGAAAGACTAACAACAGGCTAATCGTTTCTAAAACCGGCTGGATCCAACACAACCACGCGTGAGTAATAGACATTATCCAAGTCAATCGCTGGCGCATCCAAGATGTCGCTGCCAATACTCCGCCGCATCAATCATCAAACAAGACAACGTCGGCTTTGTAGGTGAACATAATATGCGGATGAGTTGAAGGAGCATCAAGATCATGTTGCACTACCAATGTTGCTGCTTCAGGCGGTCGCTCTTTCCCACATCCCTTTGCACGCGCCATCACGTGACAAGCTAACCTTTTGCGTACTGGTGGCCAAAGCAATCAGATGGAACCGCAACAACAGACAGATGGGTGGCCGGCCCATCACGTCCATCTTTCTCCTCGACATGGAAGCATGGAATCATATGTTGGTATGAAGGTTGTGGTTCCAGTCCGCTGACCAGGTGCTGTTAACCCAACACTGGAGTTGTTTGAAGCTGAAGTCTGGCTAGGTTGGGTGACTTCCAGCCACCTCTGTTATATACTACTTCCTTCGGCTCCGTTGTCCATCACTTCATCAACACTATTCACTCAATACTTCTAATAGGAGTACCTTTTGTCAGACAGGCAATGGATATTCGGGAGACTGTCATCAAGTGTGTCAAACACCCTTTCATCGGCGACCACGACATCGACAACAGGCTCAAGCTCAGGTCCAGGCGTACTACGTCCAAGTAAGCTTGGCGCGGGTGCAATTGCCGGCATTGCCGTTGGCGCAGTGGCGGGACTGGCCATAGCCGTAGCTGCGATTTCCCTATCTCGAAAGAACTCTCGCTGGAAGCAGGCTGTTCAGGTCCAACCCTCATTCGCTGAAGCCCCGCATGGCGCAGCCATGCACGAGATGGACCAAACCACAAAGTATGCTCAAGTTCGAAAACTGCCGGGACAGTAAGGACTTGCTGCAGGTGGACTACAGGGCGATGCGCCTGGGGTTATTTCGAGGGGTACAGCGGGATGATGGTGGAGGAGGAATGAAAAGGACTCTTTCCGCTGGTGGATATTGTCAATCTAGTGCTAGGAATTACTAGGCATCTGTCGTTGAAGTTGTATCCTGTCTTTAGAATAAAGCTCACAGTCATAAGTCACGTTATTGACCGTCATGTGACTGTCCTCTTGCCCTTTCGAGATTGGTGGCGAACCTTCGGGCCTTCCGTGCGGCGTGCCCCACCTCCCAACGTCTCCCATCTACAACTCTCCAGGATCAGGAAGTAACGCAGTGCAATTTTTCTAATCCTTCCTCAGATCATTGCCGTTCACTGTGAACTGCCGTTGCAGACTCCACGTGCTAAAAAGGCAACAGTCAGGCAACGCTCCGGCTATTGCATCCAGCCCAACATCGCCATGGCGGCTTCACCGTAAGACGAGCTAAACATCGTGCCGATGTTTACGTCTACGGATATGCACCTACAGGCGCTAAGTCACCCAGCATCTGACTGTTTTGAGTCTACAAGGAATCCCATACGCTCGAACGATTCTCCTTGCAGTTGCTCTCCACCAGCACCGGTGAGCTCGCACAGTCCTCCAGGCATAAGTGACTATTGAAGAGCAGGCTCTCTGGAATGTGACAGCTTCTGTATTCCAGTCATTTCTGTACTACCACCACAAACTGGTTTACTCGGCGCTTGTTCCCTGCCTCAGGCATGCTGAGCCGCAATTCCGACAGCGAGGCTGAACGGTATGCAGACGGCTCGGAAAAGATATTTGTGTCCCTGGGATCGACTTGAATGCGCATCCTCTTTACGGGGAGCCCGAGTCTGCGTTCCTGAGGCATTTCCGGCAACAGCGACGTCTTGGACGGGTCACCGGTTTTGGCCCCATGGTCCTAGCCGATGGCCTCAGCAAGCTTGCTCCGTCCTGACCGATAAGTGATTGGCGGTTCACTAACACGGTTGTGTCTGACTGCAGTCTAGAGAGGCTGCCAGGCTTGCATGACCATTAGTGCTCCATTGCCGCACTCTGTCATCCGCGTCCCACAACCATGCCATCGGTACATGCACCCCACAAACGTCCACACCAAACACCAACTCGAACCCAGTCAGTCCCAGCATAGGGCTAGCCCTACATGCCTGCCTACACGTCTCTCGAAACGGTCTGCATGGAAGAAGGCGTGGGTCTGACGCCACTTTTCGCTGTGTCGGTTCACGCACTCACTCATACAGCGTTGCTACGGCGTGGGGGCCTCGAGCATGTGATGGGAGATGCAACCTCGCTAGGGCATATGGGCGACATCCCCTTGCGTCCGTGATTCGTGCATTTTCCAGGGGTTATCACTATTAACCTGCGGCTCTCTGAGGGTGGCTTCAATATTTGCAACTGCAGGCGACATCCGCTATGCATAAGCGTCGAACCGCATGATGGTAACCACATCTTGACTTGCTCCGCGGTATGGCCGGACTAGAAAGCGCCTTCGTTCTCTTCTCAAGACGAATCAGCCCTAGCCATGTAAGTAATGGAGACAATGGCTATCGCTGGAACTCAAGCGGAGAGCAGGCAACCACAGTGTCAATGTATCACCTGGTATTCATTGGTCTCTTACCTGCGCCGACCCACCAAGACGAAGATCCTTGCGCATTTCAAAGAACGGTAGGCATTGCCGTCATACAGCCCTTCACCACGTCAGTCTCGAGGCCAGTGCCGAGGCCTCGAAGATAGCGCAATTCACATCTCTCTTCGCTTCAGAATCATTGGCTAATACCATTTAAGCTCTTAGGGCTTAGAGGCACCAAAGTAGTCTATCATCTGTGACGCCTGGACATCCAACCTTCCTAGAGCGCACACAACCTCCGGTCTTACCCAACTGCACGTTCCTTCACCGTCTCCGAGCCCAGCGTGACACCCCTGACTCATGGGCATCAACGCGTTGTGTTACTGTGATGAACGCTTGGTCGTGGAGATGACGGTCAGGGCTCGAGTGAGTGCATTCCTGGAGTACTAAAAGGCGGGAGATGTGTTCTGAGACATTTGTACAGCTCATTCAAGGCATCACTGAAGAGTACAGCGACAGAGCATGGCCAATATGCGTGTAGCAGTCGCCGGCACTTGTGGCTTGGCACTTCTGATTGCCCAGGAGATTCAGCAGTCAACGAGTCATCAAGTCATCATCTTGTCAAGGATTGTGAGTACTAACATCTGCTTTTAACTCCAGTTCTAGGGCTGACCATTTCCAGGATCAAACCCTCCTTGTGTCTCAAGGATACCAATGCCAGGTCGTCAATTACAAAGATCCCTCGTCTCTCCAGCACGCGCTGATGGGAGTTGATACTGTTATTTCCACAGTGACCGGAAGGCCTCAGCTGCGACTGATCGAGGCAGCTGTACAATGTCGCGTCCGACGATTCGCGCCTGCGGAATTCGAAGGTCGACCTGGACTACAAACACCTAACAGCATACTAGATCGCGAGAAGAGCGTAGCTCGCACCAAGCTTCAGGGGTATTCTGCATACATACAGTCAACTGCTTTCGTGTGTGGCATCTTTTACGAGCGTTTTGCTGTTGGCGGCCTGCGAGCCCATCAGATGGGTGCTAAAATTGCAAGTGGAGAAGGCGACTATGTTGCAGATCTCCGCAACATGACTGCAGTAGCACCGATCTACGATGCTGCGAACAACTACTCGTCGCTGTGCCTAACATCAATTTATGATGTTGCCAAGTTTGTTGTTAAGTCCCTGGACATGACCAGTTGGCCGAGCGAGATGTCTATCTGCGGCGAGAGACTGACGGTCCATGGTCTCATCACCCTCATTGGGACATGCAGAGGTATGCTGTTTCCCCTGCTCTCGGTTTTATCGTCAAGCAGTCGCTGACTACCTCCTAGGTCGACCACTCAACCCTGTCGACTGGCAAAATCCAGCAGGTAACAACACTACAGCATCACCTCTTCTGTATACGCTAACCCTCGTCTGCAGGCCTCCAGTATCAACTCAGCATTGCTGGTAATGCCACTCAGCAGCAACGCATCGCAACACATCTGGCTACGGCTGAAGGTCGCTACGATTTCGCCTCACCCGCATACCTCAACAACATGTGTCCCGATGTCGTTGTCACTGGCCTCCAACACTGGCTCTCACATACCTGGGCTGCTGTGCCCTGATCAGAGAAGCTTTAGCATCAGTCCTGTTCTTTTCTCCTCCCACGCTCACAAGATTTCTCTTCATGTATTACTCTACCTTTCGCCTACCAGTACTATACTCAATCGCTTCTCAACACTCATCTCTTTCACCAAGCTGTCATTCATAGAAAATTCCAGAATGCAACGTAAAAACTAGATTGGGAAGGTATATGCACGAAGTATGCAACCCTCGGCCATCCTCTTCCATGCGCCAGTTTTTTCGATGTCCCGATCGCGAGACGGTGATGCCCAGTTGCAGATTGCTTGGGCCGCCCAACAATGATGCAATGTGTTGACTCTGGAGCAGGGTATGCGACCATGATCCCTCGGTTCCTCGACCTCATGGGGCTCAACATCGTCAAAAACTCCTCCTCAGGGTGTCGCGAGGCCCACCTGGACCGGCGGATTGCGGCTCAAGCCTCCCGAGGGCCCCTGCAACCGCAGTCGTTTTGATCGATTCTGCAAAACGTTCCCCGCTTGATGATGCAAGGGCCCACTGAATTGTGGTTGGTGAGATGATGGAAATCTTCGATGCGAATCGTATTTTTCTATGTCAATATGATGTCACGGCACCCCGCCCAACGCCCTTTGCAATAAAGGTCTCAAACGCACCTGCGAGGACAGAAGCATTCCAGTATCAACCACCACACATTCAACCGCATCCAATAATCGTCCGAATCGACTCTATTACCTCGTTTTTCTAAAGCAAGACCACAAACGTAAGTTTTCATTCATTGTTGCGCTGTGTGGAAGCTCCAATCTCACCTTGATACTTCCCCATTTGCAACTCACACATCACAAATACCACAACTAACAACACCACAGCCACATACTCAAAATGGTTTCTTCGCAGCAAGGCTACGCTCCCACCGTCACCGACATGAAGGCCGACCCCGCGACCGTCGACCAGGTCAAGTCGAACCTGCCTCTCCCCGAGCAGCCCCCTGTCGCCTCCGACTTCAACTCCTCTGACGCCCGGACTGTCAACGTCGGCTCCGGCGGCCAGTCCGCTGATATCTCTGCGTCCGGCCAGGGTAGCAGCACACTCCGTGAGCCGGCTACCACCGACTCTGTCGGCGCTGCTGGTCGCGAGGGTAAGGACGGTCTCGGTGGTATTCCCAACGATGCTGTCTCTCGTGAGGCGAAGGACCACTCTGGCCTTGCGCAGACTACTGGCAAGGACTACGGTACTCCTTCTTCTGCTAAATAAGCGTTTGGTGGGCTAGGTGGGAAGGTGGATTGTATGCATTGCATGATTGTGCGGCGTTTGGGATACCAGAGGATTGCTTTGTTTGGAGGTCTTACTTTGTGGACGCTACGTCGGCGAATGCGGTAGTGTGACTGCGAGAGTGGTCGAGATGTGGATGACCGGATGAATGAATAACAAGTTAAAGTGCTCACCTTCTGCTGTTGTTGTGCTAGGCATTGCCTGCCACCGTGCGTCCGAAGGCTTACCATCAGCGCACGCCCTCGCCTCGAAGCCGTGATAATTGAAGACAACCACAAACGTATGCCATGCGTGTTCTTGCTTCCAAACCCTGGTTCCCACAGGATATGGAGCCATCAGCTGCAGTCAAGCGCTGAATTTCAGCAGCGCCCTACTCACGATACTGTCTGCTACGCATGAACGGGCCGCTTTGTAGAAGCAAAACAGCACTCCGCGGTGGGTCCACCTCGGTTCTTACACCCGAAAGCGAGATGGTGGATCTTGGGGCGTGCACCAATCAAGCTCCCGTTAGCCGCGTCCGGACAGCTTAAGCGGAGCATCACGTTGGAGCTGTCATGGAGCTCACTGGGGATTAACAGCAACACTTGACGTCACGATGTATAACTCGCGCTGCGTACTCCGCATGACGCAAGAGCATGTCGCTAGCTGGAGCAGGATATAGGTACTCTCGTCTCATGAACGGAGAGCAGCAGAACAATCAACAGCATTGCAAGCAAGCGTCGGATTCTTTCAAACTCACACATCAATCACCATGTCTCAATCACACGGCCAGAAGGTACGAGTCCCCACTGAGGCCCACGCACACGAGTCAACCTGCCGTGGCTACTGTCTGCAACCACCTCCTGAAGATGTCCGACTGACAAGTGCAGGTAACCACGGACCCGCGGTCGCAGATCCCCGTCTACGAGGGCGTCGGCACCGTAACCAGCGACTCGCTCGCGGGCGAGTCTCTCAAAGGCTCCGGGCACTTTGGCGAAGGCAACCCCAAAGCCGCCGCGTCCGCGCAGCCCTCCGCAGGCAGCACGACAGCGAATACAGACACGTCCGGGGCGCGCAAACTCGACCCCGCCGTCGACGCCGAAGCGCGCGACGCGGCAAACAACTGGAGCGAGCAGGCCCAGCTGAGCGCCGGCAGCGGCCTGGGTCTAGGCAAAGAGCACGGCGTGGGCCCCACGTACAACAAAGTCGGCGGCGCGACGGGCTACGGGACATCCACGCAGCCGCCCAGCTCGAACGTCGAGGAGATTGCTGGCGGATATGCGGGCGCGGATCATAAAGTGCTGGAGCAGGAGGGTGCGTTCAAGATGCCGGGCAAGAATGTGCATGAAGATCCGAATCTGAGCGGGAAGAGTGAGTTTGGGCCGATTGGGACGAAGAAGGATCCCGCGAGGGTGGCGGAGCAGGAGCAGGCGAAGAAGAACCAGGCTGCGGGTGGTGTTGGTTTGGCGGGTGGGCAGCAGGAGGGCGGGAGCAAGTTCAGTGGGTTGAGTGACGAGGCTGCGTAGACGGTTGATGGGTGCATGTTTCCGAATAAGCAAAGGCAATGTAGCTACAATTTACAAGAACGCTCCTGTTATGTTGTTGTCGATGACAGGGCTTGCGAGTGAGAGGCGAGCACGTGGGGCTGCCGCGGCTGGCGCGTAGGGCTGCGGGCTGCGCGAACGTTGAAGGTGGCCTTTCGGGACGCGTAGCCCGAACGTGTTCGCATGTCCGTGTCGCTCCCTCCACTCCACCACCGATCCCTTGCGTGGCCGTCTCTCCTTAAGAATCGTTAGTTGCAATTGGGTCTGCTGCACCTGATTGCTTGGTCTGTTCACCTGATTGCTTGGTCTGCTCACCTGATTGCTTGGGTCTGCCCGTCTGATCGCTTCGGTCCGCTGCACCTGACAGCGCAGCACTCGCCGCCATGAACGGGTACCAGCAGGACCAGGGCTACGTCCAAGACCAGAGCTACGGGCAGAACCACGACTACGGCTACCAGGAACAGAAGCTGGACGAGGATGCGTTTGGGCCGTCCAAGGGCGGCATTGTGAGCAGCTTCGATGCTTTCCGTGGGTGCTTGTCGTGGTGTTGTACTCGGTGCCTGTACTGACTTCCACAGCCAAAACGAAGAAAACGTACCTCGTCCAGGGCCGCAATTCCTCCGCCTGGACCGTCACGCTGATCCTCACATGCATCTGGCTGGCCTGGACCGAGACGGCGCGCTGGTTCGCAGGCACAACGACGCAGACCTTCTCCGTCGAGAAGGGCGTCTCGCACGACATGCAGATCAACCTCGACATCATCGTCGGCATGCGCTGCGCCGACCTGCACGTCAACATGCAGGACGCCGCCGGCGACCGCACCCTCGCTGGCGACCTGCTGCGCAAGGACCCAACGAGCTGGGCGCAGTGGACGGGCAAGAACGCCGAGAAGGGCGTCCACGAGCTGAGCGCCGGCGAGATCGGAGGCGGCTGGGACATGGACGACCTCGAGGTGCACAACCACCTCTCCGTCAAGCAGAAGAAGAAGTTCTCCAAGACCCCCCGCGTCAAAGGCGCCACAGACTCGTGCCGCATCTTCGGCTCCCTCGACGGCAACAAAGTCCAGGGCGACTTCCACATCACCGCGCGCGGCCACGGCTACATGGAGTTTGGCGAGCATCTGGATCACAACTGTACTGTCCTCCCACGTTCCCTCGCAGACAGCGTCCACTAACAAGACCACAGCATTCAACTTCTCTCACATCATCCGCGAGCTCTCCTTCGGCCCGTACTTCCCATCCATGAATAACCCCCTCGACAACACCATCGCCCTCACCCCGACCCCGCAAGACCACTTCTACAAGTTCCAGTACTACCTCAGCATCGTCCCGACCATCTACACAGACTCCCTGAAAGCCATGCGCGCCCTCGACTCCGCCGATAGCGCCGCCACAGCCGGCCTTTTCGCAAACCACGCTATCAAAACGAACCAATACGCCGTCACGAGCCAGAGCCACACCGTGCCCGAGCAGAGCGTGCCCGGCGTGTTCGTCAAGTTCGACATCGAACCCATTACGCTTAGTCTGGTCGAGCAGTCGGGCGGCTTTTGGCCGCTGGTTGTTCGGCTCGTGAATGTCATCAGTGGCGTTATGGTGGCTGGCGGGTGGGCGTGGCAGTTGTACGATCTTGGGCTGGAGTTCTGGGGGAGAAGGAGGAGGGGTGATGGAATGGGCGTCCTGGGGACGCCGGCTATGGAAAAGAAGAGCTGGGACTAGATCTGAAAGTCTGTGGGTGGCAAGATAAAGAGTCGTTGACCAACATGGCATGGCATGGCATTTGAGGCGTTGGTTCGGAATCTGTTGCAAGCTAAAAGCCACGCACGAGCTTTGAGGAGTTTTGCGTTTTTGCGAGTCAATACACACTTCTTTGTTTCGTCATTGTCATGTACTCTGCTGTCGTCAGCTGTGAGGTCTGGAAGAGAAGATACGATCAGGCCCCCGGCCCCGGGTTACTGCCAACGAAAGGATGTTAGGAGCTCTCCACAGAGACAGCATCCTCCGTGGATCTGGACGAACAAGCACCACCTCAACGACATGGATTCAGCAACTGTGCACGTGCCTGAAGTGATCGCTCAAGCCGACAAAGACACTCGACGCACTTCTTATCGTTCTGACAGGTGGAAGGTATGTGAACCGCGAATGTGTGCTCACGAAATCGTCCGGACTGACAAAGACCTCTAGTGCGATTATCTGTTCCGTCCTCAACATCTACTAAGAGTACCAGCTCCAGCGTAGCACCGATATGACGTGCGACAGTGTGCTCAGCACCATCACCTCATACGTTCATCCGTCGTTCGCTGCTTCGTCTGCGTTAACTGACTTCATAGTTAGACTTTGTGAGATCCTGCTGGACATTACATGCGCATGTCTGCCTTCTGTTGCGTATGGCTTCGTCACAAGGACTCGGTGTATCATCAAGTATTGCGCCCGTCGCTTTACAACTCCTCAAGGGCAAGGAACAACCTTGACTTGATGAGGACTCGACTGGCACAAGCGGCGCACGATGTGTAGGAGCATGCCCCGACCTTTAGGAGCTCCACCACTGCTATGCTGCAGCCATCATCGAATGCGATATTTTGGCAGCTTCTGGTCGAGTATGTGGAGATGCGGCTCGGCCGCAGATGCCGTGAAAGCTGTCAATGAATTCGACATGTTGTGCCTTGTGAGTACCGTCTTGCGGGTGCGCAGTAACAGTCACAGTAGCGAGCAGCCCCGTGATTTCATCTTGCTGCACTGAATGCCTTGTACTTGCTCGCTCTTCACTGACCGGATAAAACGACCACGAACCCATTTCACATCTCTTGATTCGTCGCACGCTTCTCTTTACATGACGACAGCAAGTCTGACGCGCGATACCTCACGGCGTATTGTCAGGCTCGATCCTCCTCTTGTGTGCGGAGTGGCGTTTTGGTGTTCTGTCAGAGTCTTGACTGCGGTGAGGGTGTTCGCCAGAAGGGCCTTTTGGTGCTCCGAGGAATGCGTGTCACGAACCGCGTTCAGCCTTGAACTTGCCTGACTTGCTGCCCCGTGCGACACCACTATTTGACCCGCAGAAAGCGTTACCGCAACGCTTGTCAGCTTAGGCAGGACGTTCCGTGCTTGCGCTCAGTTGCAAACGCGAAGGTCAGACATCTTTGATGATGACAGTCGACATGAGGCGGCATCAGCTGCCCCGAGGCGTGACGACATCGCCCAGCCTTCGCCAATGCAACCATCACGACTCAGGTCCCTTATCAGATTCGACTTTTCACACCAAGCCTTCGAGGCGACCACTGCGGGTGGCCCGGTAGCATGGATTACCAGGCCTTAAGCTCCAGTCGCACATCGTCACACAGCACCCGGAGCTCGAGTCACTGGTGCTGGTCTCTTCCCGCCATGCAACCACCGCTCTTGGCTAGCAGCACCATACCCAGCTGAGCGTAGTGTCTACCAGCCGTTCACGGCTGGCAGGATTGATCAGATAAAGTGATCATCGCCAGGTCTCAGCCTTCCTGAAACCCTTTTGCATTTGCTGCTCTTGGAGTAGGGAACGAGACGATTGACGACAATGCGCACGTCGATGAGAGCGGGCGATAGATCGTCCCACGATGCGGACGAGAAAACGTATGACGTCCATGCACCGTCGCCTGACTATCCGTCTGGCGGCGAATCAGATAGCGGGCGCAGTAGCGAGGATGCTCAGGCTGGTGTCAAACGCATCGAAGCTGTGAGCAAGGCTTGGACGACTGTAAGCCTGGTTGTTGCTTACGTTGGGTATGTTGCTGCACCATGTCTGTCGATATGACATGCAAATTGTTGATCATATCTCAGACTGATGCTTCTTGCCAACATCACGTCGTTTGAGATTCAAGTCACCTCAAATCTCACTTTCTATGCAACGAGTGCTTTTAGCTCTCATTCTTTGTTGTCGACAGTAGCTGTCATTCAGGGAGTCGTCAGCGGTAAGTCCTCGTCTGTCGGAGCGTAGGTCCTTTCGAAGCTCCGATGCTGACTACTACAGCTGCTATCAAGCCTCCTATGGGCAAGATTGCCGACGTGTTTGGACGGTTAGAATCATTCAGCATCTCAGTCCTCTTCTACACACTCGGCTACATCCAGCAAGCTGCGTCAAACAACGTTCGAACATACGCTGGCGCCCAAGTTTTCTGGGCGGCCGGGTTCAATGGACTCCAAGTCCTGCAACAGATCTTCGTCGCTGACACGACTGATTTGCTCAATCGCGCTCTGTACTCTACTATCTTCGATCTGCCTTTCCTGTGGACGACATTCGCAGGACCCGAAGCCGCCAATGCCATCCTGACCAACAGCACTTGGCGCTGGGGATATGGAATATGGGCTATCATCCTCCCGGTTGCTTTCATTCCTCTCGCTGTGAGCCTGTTCATGAACCATCGCCGCGCGAAGAAACTTGGTCTGGACTTTCCCAGCCCTTTTAGGGGTTACAGCATTGGTACCAATCTCAAGAACCTCTGGTACGATATGGATGTGTTCGGCCTGCTCCTACTAGCTGCAGGAATCTCGTTGATTCTCCTTCCCCTTACTCTCGCTCCAAACGCGAACGGAGGGTGGCGGAATGGCAGCATGATTGCGATGTTGGTCATCGGCGGCGTCATCTGCATCGTATTCCCGTTCTGGGAGACAAGCAAGAAGCTCGCTCCAAAAGCTTTCTTCCCACCCAATCTTTTCAAAAACAGGACAGTGGTGGCTGGCGTTTTGATTGCCTTCTTCTACTTCAGTAAGTTGGAACCTTCCACTTGAACCAACGACGTACTAATGAAGCGTAGTGGCATTCTACATGAGCGTGTTCCCCTACTTCTTCTCCTACCTACTCATCGTACAGAACAAGTCGCAAGTCACTGCGGGCTACATAACGCGCGTCTTTACGTTTGCATCGACAGTCTCATCGATCGTGGTATCACTCATCATCAAATGGACCGGACACTACAAGTACTTCGTCACAGCTGGCGCAGCCATCTACATCATGGGCTTCGGTATCATGCTCGCCTACCGCAACGAAGACGCATCGACCTGGTCCATCATCGGCAATCAAATTGCCATAGGTATTGGCGGCGGCTTCCTCAACGTCCCCGCCCAACTCGGAGTCCAGGCGTCTGCATCGCATCAGCAAGTCGCCGCTGCGACTACCGTGTTCCTCACTATCCTCGAAATCGGTGGCGCTGTTGGCGCAGCGGTGTCTGGAGCGATTTGGACCACATATGTGCCGAGGAAGCTGCAGCAGTACCTGCCGCCGGATGTCGCGCCTAACTATGCGACTATCTACAGTGACGGTGTTACTGCGGCTAACTATACCTTGTACCCATATGGCAGCCCTGAGCGTATCGCGATTAACAGGGCGTATCAGGAGACCATGAGGTACATGCTCATTGGTGCTATTTGCGCGGCTGTGCCGATTTTGCCGTTGTCGCTTTGTATGAAGAATTATAAGTTGGGGCAGATGAAGCAGCCTGTTGAGGGCAAGGTTATCGGCAGCTCGCATGAGCGGGAAGAGGAGAAGAGCTGGAAGTTCTGGCAACGCAAAAGTACTTCTCCTACCCTTTCTTGAGATCAAACTCCTCATGAAGTCGATGTAGAAACGTTTCCGTAGCTTGTCAATTAACAAGGTGTACGCTTCAAGCTTTATTTCATGCATGCACCATGTCGCAATCCTGGATCCGGCGCTGTTGGAGTGATGCGACAATTCGCTCTCAGCCTCGATTGAAGATCCCGGATGCCTGAATAGGCGGATCGTAAACGTATCTTTCAGGGCTTATCGATTGAGCGAGAGGATGACGTGGAGCTTGAAAGTGTCGACGATTTCCTCGCGTCCCCAGAACAGCGGACAGAGAAGCAAGTCCTCGCGCGTGCGCCTTGACCCCTTGCAACACTTTGATTTATCGAGGATCTCATCTTCATCCAAACCCTTCCATAGTAAGCTTGTTGTTCTCGGTTGTGCTACACACTTTGCCGCGTCCTTGATTGATCAACTGTCGCTACCACTTGGAACTTTGCAGATAGTTTCTGCGCCGCCTTGTGTATAGCAGCTTGGGACAATTCACAAGCTGGCAGCGATGATGCGCTCGCTAGACAAGGTCCTCAGCCGTTGACTGCTCAAGCGTTAACATGGTCGCCTGCTCTCCAAAACAAGTCAGCCGGATTGTCTTGGTAGTCGACTTCAAAGACTGCGTCCATATCAAATAGTGATAAGATGCTGTAGATACGGTCGCGATGGTCTAAGCACTTGGTGCGTGTCTATTTCGCCACGATATCCCAACTGGGTGTCGCCGGACGCCTCCCTCACTTGACGCTTCAGACCAGATGGAAAGTAGTACTTATGCGCGTGACATGTTTCTGGATTGCTTTGCCTTAGATCCATTGTTCCGACCGGCGTATCTGCTTTCTCGTTTTGCGCGCCTTGTTCAGAGTGAATCAAAATCTCACGGGATTACTAGCCCCATGAGTACCGACGAAGATTCTGATATTTCGTGCAAGAAGTACTTCTTGCACAACCCGCGTGCGATCCCAGTAAGTATCGGATAAACGATGGAACACAAGTTGGCCGTCCGGAGTCTGGTCTTCATCATAGCCGTCCCACTTTGAGTGTCGCGGGAAACACTCGAGGACCTCGTTATTGCCGAGCCAAGTCAAGACTTGCGATGCGGCCTGATATATGTCGCTCATACGCTGAACTTGGTGACTTCCTCCTTAGCCATTTTGCTGATTTGTGCAAATCGTATCGATCCATAATGGCTCATTCGGGAACCACTGCGCTGCAATCTTAAGAAAGTTGAATACGTTGTTTCGCACAGACTACTGGTCGTCATTCAGTAACACGTCGTGACTGTCGTCAGAACCGCCCCGGACATACGGTAAATATCGGTACGCGGCCGGTAGTCTGGTTTCGTAAAGCTGTATCTGAATACGACCATCACATTGATCCGGAAGTACGCGTAGGAGACGGATACGTGAAGGGTCCAAAGAAGGACAAAAAAAGCAGTGTGACATGGTCGTTGACGTCGTGACACAATTCGTGGCTGTTGCTATGTGTTGAAGGAGTAAAGGGACACATGTCAGCGTGGCTTAGTCTAGCGTTGTTTGCCTACAACAAGTACGCCCCATGCGACTGAGTGGGCCGCTAAGAGTCATGACGGGGTATGATGCCGGGGATCGCAAAGAAAAGTTGTGAGAGGCCTTTCTCGTCAGGACATATTATAATTATAAAATGCTATCATCGTTTTTGTCTACAGTCCTCGGAGCACTTCCTCACTGCTACACTTTCTCGTCCCCAAACGCCGCAACACCAAACACGACCGCTTTACAGAGCAGGGGCGTTGGGGTCCATCATGCATTGGTCAACACGCATCAGCTGCTTGCCAGTCGCCTTAGCGATCTGGATGAACTGCCTCAGGTAGCTGACGGTAGAGGGGTAAAGGTAGTGAAGAACAACCAAGTTACCACCCTTGTTGACATCGCGCTGGAAAGCGGTCAACTGTTGCTCAGGGGTATCGGTCTCAGCCCACAACCAGTCCTCAACGTCAACGGACCAGTTGGTGATGGTAGGCTTCTTGCCAACAGCCTTCGCAAGACGGGAGCGCATACGGGCACCCTCGGTACCGAAGGGAGGGCGGAAGTAGGAAGTTGTGTAACCGTTGAACTGGCTCTTCATGGCCTTGATGTCCTCGTTGTACTCCCAGTCGATCGAACCGTAGTCGGGAAGACCCTCCATCTTGGGGTGGGTGAATGAGTGGAGCGCCAGCTGGTGGCCGGCGGCCTGCATCTCCTTGTAGACGTTGGTGAGGTTGGTGGTCTCGTCGAGCAGGGGAGCGCCGACGGTGAAGAAGGTGACCTTGATATTCTCCTCACGGATGATCTTCAGGACCTCCTGAGCAAGGTCTGGCTGACCGTCGTCAATGGCGAAAGCAAAAGAGTTGGGGCGCTTGCAAGCGAAAACAAGGTCACCAGACTCCTCGTCGTTGGGAAGGACGAAGCCAGCGGGGACGGAGGGAACGATCTCCATGACGGTCAGCTTAACGGTCTCGCTGCTGTAGAATCCCTTGAGCGCGAAACCAATAGCCTTGGTCAAGTCGATGTTGAAGTGGCTGATAGGGATGTAGATGTGGCCGTTCTTAGCGTAGCGAGAAGCCTCGACAGAGTCCCAGGTGAACGGGTAGGGAGCAATCTCGGAGTTGCAAGCGCTGTTGTGCTGCTGGAACGCAACGGTGAACTTAGTGGAGCCAGAGTAGGCGATGTGGAGGTAGGAGCCCTTGTACTTGCTGAAGTCACTGCAAGATCCCGAGACCTGGGTGTAGAAAGAGTAGTCAGCGTCGGTAGACTTGATGGTAAGACCGCCGCTGTAGGTCAAACCCATGCCATCGTCACCACCGTGCCAGAAGCCCGCAGCGTTGCTGTCAGCGCTGGCGAACTTGTCAATGACATAGGCAGCAGCAGTGCCGGTAGGCGCAGCGACGGTAGCAGTTGGGGCGGAGGCAGGCTCGGTGGTAGTGACCTTGAACTCGCCGCTGCTGCCGCAATAGAAAGCCATAGGGCCAAAGGAGACAGTCTGGGTGAAGCCAGCGAACAAAATAGTGGTGAGCTTGGTGGTGTCAAGTCCGGAGTACTTGGAGAACGGAATGGTGTAGAGCTTCTCGGTGCCATCGAATGTCCAGCCAAGCTCAGAGGTGGACTGAGTGAATGCCTGAGCAGCAGTGGGGTCGCAGCTGCTGGAGGAGTCAAGCTCTATGTTGAACTTGGTGCCGGCAGGGGCCTTGATGCGGAGAGAAATACCGGCATGGTTCTTAGCCTTCGCGTTGAAGCAGCCAAACTGAGAGTAGAAGTAGGAGCTGGTATCCTTGGGAACAATCTCGACACGGTTCTTGGAGGGCTTGCCAACGGTAAGGGAGGTCATGGTTCCATCCGAGGACGAGGCCTTGTTGAGAGCGTTGTAGAACATGAAGGTCAGGCGGGACTGCGATGTCCAATCATCGATGAGAGAAACAGCGCAGGTTCCAGTGGGGGCAGGGGCTGCGGAGGTGGCCATAGTCGTGCGGGTGACAGCGGTAGCGGAGGTAGAGCGGACAGTGGATGAGGCACCGCCGCTGGAGCCACCCGCGCAGCCAAACTGGATGTTGCTCATCTGCCATGTGGCGGTGGTGGAAGAGAATCCAGACCAGACGAAGCCGGTGATAGCATTGGCGTTGGCACCAGAGAACTGGCTCAGAGGAACTGTGACAGTCTGGGTTTGGCCGGTCAATCCAGTGAACTGAGTGTAGTACGAGGTGTACGAAGCGGCTGAGCAAGCCGACTTGGTCTGGATCTCCAGAGTACCAGAGCCTCCTGCAACACCCTTGATGGTGAATTGGATAGAGTTGTAGTTGTTGCTGCTGGCAGCCTGGCACTCGAAAGTCTCGTAGAAATAGGAGCTGGACTTAGGCTGGAAGGACAGGACTCCATTGGCAGCCGAGACCTTAGTCATGGAGGCATCGTCGCTGGTCCACTGGCCGAGGCTGTTGGTGTTGCTGGACCACTTGGAGAAGTCGTCGATCTTCAGAGCTGAGCTGCAGGCGGCGTAGGCATGGCTGGCAAAGCCAGCCGCGAGGCCAATTAGGACGGAGGAACGCATATTAAACGTAGTAAAGCGAGAGTGTGGGAACGAATGTACGGAAGTCAAAGACTTCCAATTAGGATGTCGGAACTACGTCTCGACAAAGTGTTCTGGACGATAACTCGTACAGAGCCATCACCAGCGGGCTGCACCGAAGTTATATTCAGCAGAAGTACAGGGGCGGGAGCCATGACACACGCGAAATTTGGCTAGCTTACTGGGCGTTCAAGCCTTCGCGAAGCGAATCCTGGTGTTTCGGGAAGACATGCTTCTATTTAGGGCGGCCTAGAGTCTGGGCAGCCGGCGATCCATCGTTCGTTTTGACCATGTTGAGTTTGGCGTGTGTTGACAGGTCCTCCCAAGCAGCGGCTAGGGCAGCAAGACCCCTACACTCGATGTTTCGTTCCTGGGCGTTTGTGGAGCACGCATCCTTCCGACGACAAGGATGCTATAAGACTATCTCGAGCAACCCAAGCTCCCGCCGGAAGCGATGATGATGTCCTCAGCAACGCTCACAGATCCAGCAATTCGGTTGCAGAGCAAGCGAAGGCCCTGCGCATGGACCTGATGCAAGGCATCAATGGCACTGTCCTCGGCTGTGCACGAAGCAAGGCGGAACAGCATGACAGTAGCCGTGCCGGGGTGTTACCGAAAGAGTAACTCGCTCTTGTGCCTGGCGTGAGAGGCTCGCAGGATTCCGTGGTAGACCACTCGCGCTCGTGCGACGAAGGGACACGAGCATACGCTGCTTGGCTTGACAGGCGGAACTGCGGCGTACTTGGCCCTTCATTGCCGAGAGGCAGGCGTGACTGCCGTCAGCAAGTCATTAAGGTTGAAGTTTGAGGGTGTATTGGCGAAAGTAGAGACGGACAAGGCGCCCAGCGTGGAGAAACAGAAGAGGGTCACGCTGTCTTTCCAATAACATCATGCAGACACGAGGCCGTCGCGTGGACATCGCACAGCGTGCGTGGTATTTGTGTAACCTGGGAGTTGAAGGTGCATGCTGTGTGTAGCGAATTGGTGCACCAAGGGCGGCGCGTGCAGTTACGAAGCCCAAGGAAGCCAATTCTGACTTCTGTCTCCTCCGCATCATCGCCAACCTCGCGTTTCTCCGCCGCTGCCGTGATCTACCCCTACAGCAGCATCATCTGAAGCCTGTGGCTGCGCTATTTCAATCCCCTTGGTCTTTACGCATTCATTTTCGTGAAGGCGCAATTTCTTTTCTGACTGCTGCCAAGTTGACCCCTGCCAAGAAGAGGCCAGCGACGTGGCGGACCGCCACAAACTCGTTGTTTCAACAACATCCACTCGCTACCGGCATATTGAGGATCTAGGGCTGACCGATCCGCAAGAATTGCTCCCGACGAAAGCCTCTTGTGTGGAGTTGTACGCCTTGTCGCCGCTAACATCGATCTTGATCGGTCGTCTCGCTGTGGGATCCTGTACCTTACTCGTACCGCGGAATGAGATGCAAACTGTCTCCACATCATGCCACTGAGCACAATGCATTCTTTCTTCTTCGCCGCGAAAGCATGCGGTGTCGTTATTGACAGCGGGGAACAAGCTGACATGCATGAAGGACGACGAGCAAAATTTGATCTTTGCTCCGCAGCAGGAAATCTTGCCCATCTTGACGACCTGCGGATGCAAGCGGCGGAACTACTCGACGGCAATAAACACATAGGAAGCACTTCACGGTGCCTCTGCTCTTGGAGAGTCACGCTGAGCCCGCTCGACGTTGCTGAGCCCTGACCAGGTGCTCGACGCAAAAGCGAGTCTTGCGTTACCTAGGTACTCTAACGAAGAGGCGATCACTGTCGATCTCTAAGTCGGCATGCTGTACAGCATGGCCATCACAGCCTCTTCCAATCTTGTCGATATACCTAATCGCGCACACCTTCTACGAAGATGCTAGAAGCGCAATCGTGAGCAGGCAACAATGCCTGTAGAGTCAGCCTGTCTCCGTGTACATGTGGGCATGTCAAGCGATGTTTGACTACGTCCCAGATGCAGTCCATAACATTCTTCCCACTACTCTTCGGGTCAAGGGCTGTGATTGTGAAGGTAGTCGCACTTGAGATGTGCAATTCATAGCTCCCCCACTTCGCCCCACTTCCGTTAGCTCCGGGGTCAGCGCGCATCATCACTAATTACCTGATGAGTGATCCTCGATGCCACTGCGTCAGGCACGCTCCTCGTCTCTTGACATCGAGAAATGTTCGTTAGCAAGTGACTATCTAGGAACATTACCAGGAAGCAGGGCAACATGGCTCACAACTACGAGTTGGTACCATCCCGTCTCCTAATCCTAAATCGTACTAAGTGGTACATCCAGCCTCGTAAGGCTTGCGCAGAAGCTCGCCTCAAATGGTCCACACCGAGTTGAGCCTACACACCGTCGCGTACGCGCATTGTTCCAGGGTAAATATGTCATCGACACAATTCAGGCCTACCATGTCTGGGAGCATCCCAACTTTCCGCAGTGAGTCTGGTCCATGCAGGTGATTGGATGAAGCTCACACAGGGAAGGTTCTACGTACCCAGGACCGCCTTCAAAGACGTGAATCTCACTGTGAAGGACCCCGTGGAGGGAACAAATGATGCCGTGCACTTTGTGCAACTCGATAACGGCCGCGTTGCCACCAACCGACTACTGCTCTTCGACACCGACGCTCTGAAAGGTCTCTACAAAGTCGACTTCCACTCCATGGACCAATGGTTCGAAGAAGACGTCCCAGTCTACGGGCATCCCAAGGACCCGTACAAGCGCATCGACATTCTCCACTCAACGCGCAACGTGAAGGTGGCCGTTGACGGCGTCACTCTTGCTGATAGCTCGAGCTCATTGTTCCTACTTGAGACAACGCTCAGAACGAGACATTATCTGCCGCCAACGAGTGTGAATTGGGAATACCTCCGCAAGAGCGATACCGAGACCCTCTGCCCGTACAAAGGTCGTGCAAACTACTACGATGTGATCGTCAATGGGAAGCAGTACAGGGATTTGGTGTGGTACTATAAGTACCCTACTAGCGAGAGTGCGCCCATTGCTGGGTACATGTGCTTCTACAATGAGAAGGTCGACTTGTGGGTCGACGGAGAGAAGGAACAACGATGAGTGGTCTACAGAGGGTTGATCGATTGACCCATCGTCTACTAGCCATATCAGGCTGACCAGCCTCAAGCTATAGAACCCATATTACATCGGCGGCCGACGATGCTCATGTCTCAGATGATAACAATGTTAGCGAGTTCACTGGCTTTGTCCACTAGATTTCGTCGGGCGATCACACTGTGTACAAACAGAAAGTGCTGTCATTGTTTGTGGTCCTTCCCTTTCTGTTAGCTCGAGCTTGCCGTGTCTTCCGTGCCTGCCTCCAACATAGCCTCACCAAGTGATCACGTCCAGATTTCGATGACCCTGCTCTAGATCTTTTCTAGTGTTGTTGTTGTTGTTGCTATTGCTCTGCTTTGCTTCGACAAGGCCACACCCTGCGCCCAAATACGATGTTTCCCAGCTCTTGTGTCAGCATGTGGCACTCTACAGCCGCCGCTGTGGCACAGCACCAGCCACAAACATTGGAATCAGCAACTGGGCACCCAGCCAACGTACAGTGCCAGCATCGATGAACGTTTGACAGTTGAGCAAGTGACAGCAATGGCAGGTGTCAGGACGACGGAAGGGTAAGCGCGTCCGGCCGCCTTCCTCGAACCCGTTGGCGTGTCTCGGCTGCGCGTCTACGCGGCAAAGTTCAGGAGCCCTGAGCGGACTCGTTGAACTTCGGACTTTCAACGCTCTGCATCAACACGTACGCATCATCGCACCACCCCACCGCATCGTCGACCGGCCGTCCGATGTCCCAGCGCGCCACCCCTCGCTCGTAACACCTCACGTCTCTGCGCAGTCCCCGCGCCTGTAGATCGCCGCGCAATCACCCTCTCGCACCGCACCTCAGCATGCCACCGCTGAACGTGCTGGCGGCCCGCCTCATGCGCCGCCCTGGACGCATATTGATCCTCGTTGTACTCTTTACCTTCATTGCGTTTACACTCAAGGGGCGGAGACCCGCTGCGCCACAGCCTGTCCACAAGGCGAAGACTAAGAGCTTCTTCCCGCCGCTCGAGCAGAGGAGTGCGAATGGCATTGAGGTCGACTACTGCCAGAATTTCCCCAAGGACCTGCTCAAGGAAGTCCAGATTGTGTTGAAGGTGGCCGCTGGCGAGACCGCTGTCAATAAGGCACATTTGAGCACTGTCACGAGCTGCATCGACAACCTCATCATCGTCAGCGAGGCCGAAGAACGACTGGGTGACCGACAGGTCTACGATATCTTGGCCGAGCTGCCTAAGAGCTATGAAGTCAACAACCTAGACTTCCAGGCTTACGTCAGCCACAAGAAGGCCCACGCTGAGGGCGAGACGAAGCAAGAGTCACAGCGCAGCTTCAAGCTGGACCGCTTCAAGTACCTGCCCATGGTCGATAAGGCATACATCACTGCTCCCAAGGCCAAGTGGTACGTCTTTCTCGAGTCTGACGTCTACTTTTTCTGGGACACGCTGTTCCGCCTGCTCAGCCAGCTCGACCCTACCGAGCCACATTACCTGGGCGCGCCGCACAAGGGCAGCGAAAACCGCTGGTTTGCCTATGGTGGTGCAGGAATCGTCATGTCGAACGGCCTCATGAAGCAGTTGATCCCAGCGAAGGCGCCTGGCTCGACCGAAATCCCCCGTGAGAGCCGCCTCAGTGTACGATTCGAGAACTGGGTCAAGGAGGAGGCGCGCGGCGACGCTGTGCTTTCGTACGCTATTCAGAACGCCACCGGGCACAGACTGGAAGCTTTGGACCCTACATTTTCTAGCGATGAGCTGCGCAAGATCACGACCTATCGTGACCGTTGGTGTATACCACTGCTCTCGCTGCACCAGCTATCCCCCGAGCAGATGGAGAATCTGTGGAAGTGGGAACGCACAAGGCCTTATAATCTGGTATGTTACGAAGATCCATCCTTGCTTGGTCTGTACTGATTAGAACAGAAACCCTTCACCTACTCCTCCCTGCTCTCTTACACTCACTCTTTTCTCGCGAACGGTCCCTCCCGCGAATGGTGGGACAATCTCTCCGAGGCGCCCGTACCCAACGACCGCCCCGCGCACCGCAACGCCGGCATGTGTGGCTCTGAATGTCACAACGACCCCAATTGTCTCCAGTGGTCATTCTCGCAGACCGTCTGTCGCCATTCAAATTACATAAGGTTGGGTGACGCAGTGGACAAGGAGAATGGCGGCCAGGGTGAATTCGTCTCTGGCTGGGACACCGAGACGTTCCGCACGCTGGGCTTCGGTGTCTCCAACGAGAGGGGTGAGAGAAAGTTTTATGAAGGCTGCGACGAGGCCACATGGCTCAGCCCCAGGATGCTGTAGAATGGCCATATCATACCACACACGGCGATACACATCTCGCGCGATCCGCGCAAGACAGCGGGGCACGCGCATACACTTCTGTTTGAGTAGGAGCAGGGCGACGGTCCTGACGGCGTTGTGGTGACTCAATTATGCATGGCGTTCTGGATACACACCACTGTTGAATACAAGCGAGAGCATGGGAAGGCGATTATATGGTGCGAACGGTAGCCTGTGTCAATAAGATGGCGAAGTAGCGCGAGAAGGGCACAGCCTCGCGCACACATAGACTGGGCCACGAAGCATGTCGATTACATGATATCCGCATCCAGGGATGGTATGGGAATTTATACATTAATCAAGCGCATTCTTTACATGGCAGTTGGATCGCGCGAACGTGTTCGGTGGGTCGTTCTGGATATCAATACTGATGGAACGTGGACACGTAGGCCTCTTCAGTCGCTCCTTTTGCGGCTCCTGCTCGGCCACTCCCGTTCTTGGCCACTACTGGACGTTTGACGGTCGCTCTCCACCAGCAACGCCGAAATGAGTACCTATGTCAAACGGACGAAAAGAAATGTTTAAATGATCTGCTACGCAGCGACATGTAACGTATGCTGCAATAAGTGTCGAGATCCTCAGCACAAATCGGGCTACTCTGAGCCTTTGGTACATTCAAGCCATCTCAAACACGACAAACCTACGATGAACAAGCATCGTGGTGTCCAGAAGCATGGTGTCGGGATGACGGTCCGCTTGGCTCCATGCATTTACCCCAGATCCCGGATCGCAGAACGCCTTCGCCTCATGTCGCAGGTAGATTAGACCGGTCTTGTACTAACATGCGCCGACATTACTTTGGAAGATTCTACTGCGGACCGAACGACCTACTTAGATGAAGGGTCATGATCCTCAGAGAGTCGCTTGGAAATATATAGCGAACCGGATCGTCCGGAGATCAGGTACCACCGAGAGTACCTGCCGAAAGAGATGAACACAAGAGAAGCCATGAATGTGCTCAATGGTGCAATGAGAGTAGTATATAATACCTGCCCGCCATTCTATGCCTTTCCAACCCAGGTCCTGTACTCAACCCGACCACAGTCACTCTTTCCCAACTGAAGATGTACACCACCTCCGTTCTCACCGCGCTGCTAGCAGCCCCTCTCGCCCTGGCGGCTCCATCCCTCTACCCACATATCTCCCTCCGCGCACCTGCCGACAACGTGAAGTGCCCCGTTGTTCTTGACGGCCGCGTCCCCACCAACCTGTCCAAGACTCCCACCGTCTTCGACACCTCCAACGCTCTCTTCAACCCCGACTACGTTAAGGGCAACAACCTCACCTGGTCGCAAATCCTCAAGTTCCCCGCTACAGAGCCCTCCCGCTTCGACGGCGCCGCCTACTCCGCGGTCGAAGTGACCATAAGCGATGCCTCCATTTTCCAGAAGCAGTACGGTTTCCGTCGCGCCGGGTTGCAGTTCGCCAAGGACTCGCCTCAGGACGCTTCCGACGTGGGCATCAAGACGCTTCACTTTAGTGTGAAGCAGGATCCCGCTCGCCCTCTTAATCTGACGCACGAGTACCTCAACGTTTGGCACGAGGCCGCCGACTACAGCAACAACCAAATCCAGTTTCAGGTCGGCACGCTCATCGACAACGCGGGTAGCAAGAAGAACAATTTCAAGATCCTTGATCGCGCGGGGAAGCAGATTTGGGGTATTCCGATTGATTATAAGAAGTGGCAGAACTTCGCTGTCAAGCTTGACTACACCAAGAAGTATGCTCCTCTCCATCCTCTTCCCCTTTGACCGAAACATGAGCGAAAGCTAAAACATCTGCCAGCCAAACAACAGTTTACTACTCCGCCGGCGCTACTAAGCTCGCCCGTGTTGCGGGACCGACCAGTGTCAATCTTGCTGGCGGCGGCCAGTTCCAGATCGGTGTGCTGAAGAAGCCTACTGGCACTTCTGATGTCGTCAATGCTGGATACCAGGAGCCGAACCTGAACGAGGGCCAGATCTACGGTGGGCTGTTCGTTGAGGACTCCGCCAATGGCTGTGTTTCTCTTTAAGCGCAAGTAGCGCGTGATCTATCTTCTTGGGGTGTATGTTTGGTGGTTTGGTGCGCATGCGAGATGAAAAGTGTACATACTGCAACGCATAGACGTACATATACGATGTGATTCCCACATACTACCGATTGACATGCGATAGAACAATCGACTTGGTGTGACGCTTGCCCACACAATATGCTGAGTGGGTTCAGCGGCTGAGATCGCTCCGCACAAAGACTGAACGTTGCGGCAAGGACTTCTCCGTGACCATTTCGTCTCAGACCGGCCGGATCCCTCGGAGCAGTGAATCTGTCTAGGCCGATATTGACAGCATATGATGGTGCGCGAAGGAGTCAAATGGCTTGAGCCCTTGGTCATCTGTAATGCGCTTATTCAGAGCAATCGTGAAGCGCTGCCAAACCGTCTTTTGAGACTTTTGGATTGATTCAAAGCTTATGACGCTTCGCTCCATCTGTTTAAAGCGCCCCGGCTCTTTCTTCTCGAACAGCTACGCCCGATTCCGAATATCGTCAACCACCGCTGCTCGCGATTGCGTGGAGGCAAAGTCGAAGTCGTGCTCCAAATGCAACGCTAGAATGACTAGGATGAAATCAATAGCCAGTCCACTTCCAACCACGCGGTGATAGAGGAAGGACTCGAGTTCCTCTGCTGTCCAATAGCACTGCAAGGCGATGATGATGTATGGACCACGACAGCACGTATGATACCGAAGTCCTTCAAGTGTCCAGCACCCCACTCATCAAGCAGTCCACAGACAAGATCAACACGGGTTAGGAAACGAGCCTCTGGAAAAGTGCAAGAGCGTTGGTGTTTGATTCGCCGACGGACGTTAGCAACAACTGCTTCCGGGCAACACTCCGCCACAAGCACTTCTTGATCGATGGGAAGGGGTACATAATTGTGGAAGCTCCGCGAGTGCCCCAGAGTCGTTACGGGCTTAGCCGTGAGAGAGACGGTACATTTACGAAATATGGAGTGTAAGGAGAAAATAACGCGACCGAAAACTCCCAACTTTCATTTCTAGTTGGGAACGTGTTTGTAATGGAACCATTCCACCGATAACGCCGTCGCTCTATGTGATTGTGAATAGAAGGAAAACACGATAAAGAGCCCCAACAGTAGGTCGCGCCAGACTTTATAGGACATCGAACTTCTTCACCACCATAAAAAGCAAGGCTGCAACGACGCCCCAAATACAGGTGTCGATCCATGCCAGCGAGCGATCTGGGCTCTGTTGAACCATTTGCTGCAACGGTGGAGCTGGTGCTGTCCTCGTCGGTCTAGGAGCGCTTGGAGCGGGTCGGACAGATGCCACTGTTGGAGGCGCGACTGCAGCAGCTGGTGCTGCGGGCTGACTCGATGATGCAGACAGAGTTGGAATTTCCTGCTGTGCCTCGGATTCCGCAGCTTTGCCCTTGCCTTTGTCGCCCTCTTCAGCTCCGGCTTCCTGTTTTTGCCCCAACTCGTCTCGGTACGCAAGCCTCAGCTCCTCAGGCACTTCCTCTTCTTTTCTCTTGCCCTCCGTGTCTTCTATCTCCTTGACGGCTTCTTCTCGCTCCTTCATAATCTCAGCGTTGCTTTTCCCACACCCGGAGCAAGTCCATTTGCCGCTGTCCCTTGCCATCCTCTCTCGTGCATCTCTACTGCATTCGATACCGCCAAGCTGGCCCTTGGCATCGGTGTCCATGAAGCTCCTGATAGCCACCAGCGCAGTTCTAACGCCCCAGGCTGGCTGCCATGTCTCCTCGTGGTGCCCGGATATACTCAGACATATCTCGCGGTTGACTTCGAATCGTCCAGTAGGCGTGAGGAAGCGAAAGTTCGGCGGTCGAAGTGGGTACTGCGGCGGTAGTATTATGCGTCCGTGATAGATGCCGCCAGCGTATGCGGAAGGCGACTCGGGGCCTTTGATTGTGAAATGCCATTCGAAGATGTTATCTTCCAGCGGTTCGGCATGATAGTCTGATGAGGGAGAGACAGAGAGCTCTGAGGCTTCCTTTACTGTGCCGTATTAGGGTTATGTAAGGGATGTGGAAGGCTGAGCTTACATATGCGCTTGATGGTAGGGTTCTTGGTGTTGAATTGCCCGCGGGTGGACATGGCCGCGACTTCGTGGAGTAGCGAGCTACTGGTCTGGAGCTACTGGAGCTAGCAATAATTGTCACAGTGATTTTGGTTTGCTGTCAGTGTTGATTGC
This sequence comes from Didymella glomerata, assembly GCA_030271015.1. Taxonomy (NCBI): domain Eukaryota; kingdom Fungi; phylum Ascomycota; class Dothideomycetes; order Pleosporales; family Didymellaceae; genus Didymella; species Didymella glomerata. The sequence continues at coordinate 1,402,585 of JAJOHN010000008.1, forward strand.
TGGTAGTTGAAACGTTGACGTGGACGTTGCGACTGCGCTCAAGGCAATACCAGCCGGCCGTAGCGCACGATAAGCTATCGAACGCCCCACTTGTGCGCCAGCATTCACTTTCACTCTGGGGTAGTTGTGGGCCTGTATCACGCCTTGTCTACCGAGCTGTTTGAGACGACTATATTCTCGCAGCTGTACTTTGTTTCTTCGCAGATTCTTCTAACCTTTGTGTCTGGTAATACGCCATTCCCTCGTTCTGCAAGTGGCTCGAACTTGAGTGAGCAGTGATCAGAGGGCTCATTGTCCCTCGTCACGAACCACAGGTACACAGAACCGCTGCGCAGATACCATGGTAGAGTTCAGTTCTGCTGAGTGGTGACTGCCGCATGATCGCAGAACTTACATAGTCTTTGAGAGGCCTAAAAGTAACCAAGACTTGAGCCTGAGGTAGTCCCTCCCTCCACGCATGCTTTCTACGTTCTGCCCTCTACCTGCGCTCACTGATTACTGAACAATATCTCCAATGCATGCTGTCCCCTCATTCACACCGTCTGTCGCTTCGTACCTTACCACCACCTCATCGGTCCGTCTGTCAAGAAGTGAACTCTTCGGCGCCGAACAGCACGGGCACCGATCTCACCATCACAGCCTTACCCGCGAATCGAGAAGTTCTCACACGCCCAGCGCCAGCGCCCCATGATCCCCATCTCGCAGCCGTCGTCCCCGACGATCACACTTCTCCATCATCCCTCCCTTCGTTGTGCCTTCTTGTCTCAACTCCATCATCACGTTCAAGATGCTCCTAACAGATGCTGTTTATCGTGCTCCACAGTGGCAAATCGCGCCTGACGTCTCCAACGCCACTCGCTTGCATCTAGGCCGCGCGCAGGGCCTCGGGACGAAATGACACCATCGACCGATCGAGAAGCACTCCTTGTCTGCCTGCAAGACCCCTCGGTCCAGGCCTCGTGAGCTCGACACAAGACGTAACTTTACAGGCTGTTATGCGCGTGGGCTGCACGCATGCAGGGTCTTGTCAAACGGTAGCGCTTCAAAACGGTAGCTTTGCCGCAGTCGATCGCGCTGTGAACATCTGGCTCTGGTAGGAGAAGCTGCGCGCCACCGCGCAAGATTCGCCTTTGTTACAGCCGCCGCAGACTGTACCACTACACCGCCAAACATGTTGGAGAGCGCCAGAGGACTGCCAGTGTCCTTGCCGGGCGAGATCAACGCGGCAACACGGTATACCTCACTCACACCCGCTAGTGTCTTCATAGACTTATACTGTACACAGAACACTGCACACCAACCTCAACCGCTTGATAACGAGCCGCCTCCCACTCGGCCTCCCACCGCATACTGAGGACTCGACCCTCTACGCGACTGGCCTGCTTCACTTCGCACACATCTATCTCACCTTCGAGAGTCTATGGGCAGACCTTATCCGCGACCATGCTCGGCCTACCTCCCCTTCCGCGTCCACGATCCATCCTTCGCCCTCGAGTCCAACCACCTCGCCCCTCCTATCATACCTCCTAGTCAATCCCTACGACTCGCCCTCCCTCTTCACGTCTACACTGGGTGCACCCACACCGCCCTCGCCACAAATTGCATCCTTTCTGTCAACACTGCGTCCTCAAGGCTTAGTGCGCTCTGGGCGGCTGAAGAGAGATCTTGAGTATCTGCTCGATCTGCACTCGACGGATCTCGAGGTTTTGTTAGCGAAGTACCCTGGCGATGAGGTAGCAGCGTTCTGCACCCACATGCGCAAGAGTGTGAACGAAAAGCCCTGGACCTTGGTGGCATATGCATGGTGCTTCTATATGGCTGTCTTTTCTGGCGGGAGGTGGATAAGAGCAGGACTGCTGAAAGCAGGTGATGGCTTCTGGCCTCCGCAGACTCCGGAAGACGGAATCCCACTGGTAGAGCGAGGCCTAAGTTTCTGGCACTTCCCTGGTCTGCACGATGGCGAAGACATCAAAGCCGAGTTCAAGCTCAGGCTCGAAGAAGCAGAGCACCTGTTCACCGTTGATCAGAGGGTGGACGTGATTGAAGAGGCAAAGAGCATCTTCCAGCTTTGCGCCGAAGTCGTCTACGAACTTGATGGTATGGTTGGTTCGAGTCAAGCTGCACCGAACCCGTGCGAAACCCCGCCGGCACAGGTTCCGAGAGAGTTGCCCACCAAAAAGCAGGTGATCATCGAGCGACCTGCAACTCCAAGACATATGCTCGACTCTTCCAAGTTCTTGCCTGCTTTGCTGCGGCGGCCCGAGATTACAAGCAGCCTGGTAGCTTTGGGGTGCTTGATTTGCGTCGCGCTACTGCCGACGCTTGACTTTAATCTACTACAGGACTGGTAGTTGTTTGTGTGCAATTGTTCGCACGGAGCGATAATACTTGGGCGATGTGGCTACTTTGTTGTCCCTTCGAGTGTTAGTTTGGAGTAAGCATGGCGTCGAGCAAGATACCCTAGATGCACGTTTTAGCCTGCAATATCTATCTAGTCAATTCAGCAGTTCCTTTCTTGATCACCCATATTTGACAGACTGGGTACAGTGGACCCGCGCTCTCGCTCACCCTCCATCTGGAGGCCGAGGCCCGTGGACGATGACTAATACGACTTCCTCGAACAGCCTTGCCAATCATCTTCTCGCAGCTGCATCAACACTCGATCTCATCACCCATCGAACAACAATGGCAGAACACCCTTCTTTCACCCTTGCTGGTCTCCGTAAGCATGCTGCTTGAGCTAGGTAGTAAAATCAGAACACTGACATCCTGCACAGTTGCAGTAGGCGGTACGGCCGGCTACCTCCGCACTCGATCAACACCTTCTCTTGTTGCAGGTCTCGTACTCGGTGCCTCCTACGGCTACTCTGGTGCGCTACTCTCCCTGTAAGACATTGAGCAAAGTTTGTTGACGATACCCTAGGCTATCTGATCAAGGAGAACAAGGACTACGGTACAGAACTTGCATTGGGAAACAGCGTGGTCCTGCTCGGATCAGCGATTCCAAGGATCGTCAAGACGGGAGGACGGGCACCTGTGCCGATTGCCCTCGGTGTCACGGGTATGCTTGCAACCTACTACTATCAGAAGAAGGTACGCGAGTTCAGGTATGGTGTCTGAGCACTGTCGAAAGCACATGACCTTGTAAAGTAATGTACAATATCTCCGCCCAATCGCCATTTCGCCGTGTCAGCATTGAATGTGCAGGAACACGAACAAAAGCGCAGCTCCATCGACCTCTAAAATGGTCCTGTCTTGATATTAGTCCGCTACATAATCCTATCATATGCTTGTCAGCCAATGCCGGAGCTGGTTCCGACACGAGTGGAGCATCATTGCATCTCATTTCCTCTTTTCACGCCCTGGGCTTGTATGCATCGCTATTGCAGGAAGAATTTCTAGTGGCTGTTTGCTCACTTGCTGATGCTTTAGGGCCGGAAGTACCCACGTCGTTAAATGAAGATTGAGACACCAGTCGCCGCGATGCCGATCAACGAACTACCGATGCCGCCCAGCAGATCCCTCGTAAAGACGGCGACCTTCATCGCAGAACACCTCATCTCAAGTAACACAAAGGACAACAGATGCCCTGAGCGGCCACGTTGGGAAGATCTGGAGGAACAAGATGCACCCGTGCGATAAGACGCGATCTCCAACGCAGACTGTGTGGATGCGCCACAGCCCGCCCAAGCAGTGACATTCACGATGAACTCGAGTCATGACCAGCATGGGGTTAGCATAAGGTTTGTCCATAAGATCGGTGCCTGAGGGCGGCCCGCGTTAATGTCCGAGCGTGAGCTTGGAGGGGTTTGACTGGACTGGTCGACAAAACACCAGTCCGCCTAAAACGTGTGATGTGCCAGGTACGCGACCCGATGTGGAGTGTCATGGAGGATCTCATACTCATCTGAACGCGCTACCGTAGCCGAGGACACGGGAAAGAGCTCTCTCCACACGACCATCAGCCGTGGCTGTCTTGTCAAACTTTGTCGGCAAGCCGAGCATTTCGAAGGAAAGCTACGATTCGCCCTCAAGTCCCGACATTCTGGGTCACGGCTCCCTCTCGATCAATGCTTCAGGGCAAAAACATCTTGCGAACAGGGCCCACAGCCACTATGAGCTCCGCACCCTGCAGCGTGCACTCGTGCAGGGCGAAAGGGGCGTCAGTCGGGTGTGTCCATCGCCGCGCACTGCCGAATGTCTCAGCCCTGAGATATAAGGAAGGGCACAGAGTAGTCGTGATCCACAGCGCTCGAACTCACCCATTCGAGGTTCTTCTCCGTTAGTCCAACTTCCAGTCACTCATTTCACACCTAGCACAGCAACCATGGCCATTGGACATGGTGCCACCGAGCTTATCCAGGTACGCGCTGACGGCTTCAACATGACGAGCTCGAATAACACACTCGACTAGATTGAGGGCTTCTTTCTCTCTATGGCATGGATAGCAGTGGCATTACGACTATACGTTCGTCTCTTCATCGTCAAAGCGCTCGGCTGGGACGATGGATGGATGCTGTTCGCTCAGCTTATGCACACACTGAACAGCGCCTGCGCTATAGGAGGTGCTCTGACAGGCACTGGCAGGCTTACCAAGGACCTCACGCCTGGTAGCATGATGATGGCGTTGAGGGTACGTACGACTCTGTTCCTGCTCATCTCTATACTGACACCTGCTTCCAGTTTTGGTGGGTTTGCTACTTCGCCTACTGCCTGAGTATGATCGGGGCCAAAATATCCGTCGGCCTCTCGCTGCTTCGCTATACGCCCATCACTCAGAAGCTCTTCCGTTGTATCACCCATATCGTCATCTACACCAGCGTCGTGATGGGTATGGTCTACGGCCTCCTCGCAATGTTCCAGTGCAGCCCAGTCGAATTCTTCTGGACCAGAGCACTTGGAGCAAAAGGTACATGCATCAGCATGGACATCATCATAGCCCTTACATATGTGATGTCGGCTATTTTCGCAGTGTGCGACTTTAGCTTTGCGCTGCTTCCGGTCTTCCTTATCAAGGGACTCAACATGAGTCGCAACCAGAAGTTCGCTCTCATTCCCATTCTGAGCATGGCTTGCATGTAAGTATCTCGGGTCTCCTCTCGTCAATGGTCACTCATTGTATCGACAGTGCGAGCTCAGCTGTCCTTGTTCGCCTGGCCTACGTCCCAACTTTCAGGGATCCCGAGTTCCTTTACGCTACCGTACCCATCGCTATCTGGTCCGAGGTAGAGATGAGCCTTGCCATCACAGCTGGATCCCTTCCTACCTTGCGCCCGCTATACAAGGTTGCAGCCAAGAAGTTCAGCTGGAAGACCAGCTTCTTCAGCGATCAGAAGTCACGCCATGCTTCGAAAGTAACTCTTACCATTGGCGGCACGGCACTCAGCAGGAAAGAGTCAGACTACACTTCTTGCTCGGAATCCGAGCGCAAGATTGTCAGAGTGGATAGCGAAGATTACGTACTGGAAGACCAAAGGCCTATGACTGGAGGTAAGCTCATGGGCATCACACAGACTACGCATATCCAGGTCGATCACGAGCAGAGCAGCAAGTGCTGAGTGCATTTTGTATCAGGCAGGACGGTGCGACGAAGTGACGATAGATAAAGTTGGTAATGAATTGAGGATGTCGTATGGATGCTTCGCAAATACGCACGCAACTCTAATCCAAAGCCCAGATGTTGCCTTCGATGAATGACGTAGTGACAGTGTCTCAAAGCCGACCCAGGTGGGGACGCGCTTGCGCATGTGCCGCATACAGCATCTCAACAACAGCTACGAGCTTACACTACCACTGCCTCCGGCAGAGCGCATGCAGTGCTGAATCAGGGCAAGAGTCGCAGCCGCTCACTCATACTGTACCGGAATCTCGCCATGCTCTACTGTAGAACAGCCGGCCGACTGCTTGCGGTGCATCATACAACTCAATGCGAGGCAAGGAAAGCAATCTCATTCAGTCAAAGACTTAGTTCGTTCGCGATTCTTTTCAAGGCTCTGTTCGACTGGGTTGTACTTTGATTGGTGGATTGTGTTCAGAGCGAAGCTGCATGTCATACACCATACCTGAATATAATGCCGAGCCGGCTCAGACGCAGCCAGCTGACCTTGGCTGCAGAAGCAGCGGCATATATATCCGTCGAGAATACCGGCTGGAGGCTCAGGTCAGTCTTGCCAAGTGCGGTATGAAGCATTGCGAAGCTCTTCCTCGAAGGAGTCCTATTGGTGGATCTTTCAAATGCGCAACTCTTGGCTTTCCCCATACCCCAGACGCTACCCCAGAAACTAAACATGGGGTACATGGGCTAGGAATTGCATCTTAGACGGTAGTCACTTCTTCGTGGGCGCCACTGCGGCTTGGATGCGCACCTCGGGCTATATGCACATGGGTCGCCTAAGTCTGTGGAGCGTCAACGATGGGGGAGTATCTTGAAGACGTGCCTGCCCGCTTCGACCGCCACTTCAGTGGCCTACTATCTAGTCAAGACATAAGAGGTTTTGTATGTCCTATTGCTACGAACCATCTATCTTCCCTGCGATACAATGCGGGCTCAATTACTCCTCTTGTGCTGCATCTTCACGCTGACTAGCGCTGAAGTGCAACAGCCTGTCGCAAAGTCGCGAGCGGGTATCTTCCACGGCCGCTATCTTCCTGAGTTTGAACAAGACCTTTTCTTAGGCATCAAGTATGCACCCAAGCCCGTGCGCTTTACTCCAGCCCAGCTGAGCAAGGACACGCCGAAGACGCACTACAATGCGACGCAGTACGGTGTTGACTGCACAGGCTATGGATCTGATACTACAAGACTGGTCAAAGAAGGCTGGACGAGACTTGGTGAAGATTGTCTGCATCTCAACATTGTGAAGCCGCGCACGAAGCAGACAGAGCTTCCAGTATTGCTGTGGATCTATGGAGGAGGATGGCAGCAAGGTGCGACAAGTGATCCACGGTCTGCATTCCGCTCCATAATCTTATTGCAATAAGCTGACATGTCAAAAGGTACAACCTGAGCTATGTTGTCGAGCAGTCGGTGCTGAACAACAAGCCCGTCATCGGCATCTCCATCAACTACCGTATGGCTGCATTCGGCTTCATCTCGAGCGATGAGATCAACAAGGAAGGCGCACAGAACCTCGGTCTTCGTGATCAGCGTCTTGCCTTACAATGGGTGAACAAGTACATTTCCGCTTTCGGTGGTGATCCCGGGAAAGTCACCATCTGGGGCGAGAGCGCAGGAGCATATTCCGTGGGCGACCACATCAACGCATACGACGGTAACCATGAGGCGCTCTTCCGAGCTGCTATACTGGAAAGCGGCGGCGCTGTGGGTGCACCGCTCAATGGAACTGATTGGTACCAAGGCATGTACAAGAACCTCACAGCCTTGGTCGGCTGCGCAAACTCAACCAATACACTGCAGTGCTTGCGCACTGTCCCGTACGAGCAGATTGCGCCTTACGGATACGTGGGTCTGGAATGGTTCCACGTCATTGACGGCTCGTTCGTCCCCCGCTATGGTCAAGAGTCAATAGTCCAGGGCAAATTCGCGAAGATACCGCTGATTCTGGGCACCAACACCGACGAAGGCTTTGGGGTCAATGGTGTGGACACCGATGCCCAAGCGATCGAGCAGATGCTTACAAGCAAGCGATGGAACATCAACGAGACCCAAGCCCGGCGCCTCCTGGAGCTGTACCCCAATGATCCTGCTCTTGGAGAGCCTTACGGCTGGGGCAACAGGACGTGGCCCGAGTATGGACTGCAGTACAAGCGGTACCAAAGCATCGCGACTGATCTGACCATGTATGCGCCGCGCAGGCTGCTCGCCGAGAGGATGAGCGACTACGTCGAGAATGTGTATTCCTACAGGTGGGATGCGCCGAAGTTCAACACCACACCAACCGCGATCGGCGTCAACCACTTCTCAGAGGTACGTTCCAACGCTTTCTCTCTATTGAACATTTCTCTGATCATCTGAAGATTCCTTTTGTGTTTGGAAATACCGAGCAGCAGATCACGCCGCTTGGCAATGGCACTGCCAACCTGAGGCTTTCGAATCTGGTCATCCGCATGTGGACATCGTTTGCATATGATCTGGACCCGAACGGGCATGGAGGTAAGTCTTAAGGGCTCTCGGAATCGGCATTGAAGCTCACATAACGCAGTCGCAAATATTGATGTGTGGCCACGATATGGCAACAGCACGTCCAACTTTGTGTTCCGAGCAGACCAGAGTTACATTGAGACGGATAACGATAGGGGGGAGGGAGTGGCGTACATTAACAGGCTGGTGCGCTGATACACTGATGCTAGGAGGTACAGAACGTGGGCCTCGAAGAGTTGGCGTTTATATAAAGTATATACCTAATGCTCTATGCCTCTAACGCAGCATAACTCGGCTCGAACATGAGCAAGCTCATCCAATCAGTCTCCTCGATCTCCATATCATCAGTCATTGTAAGGATCTGCTCGGCTGTCAGATCTATGCATTGAGCACTGCTGTTCGTCGATACGCTGACAATCCCCTGCCGGCCAGATTGTTGGCCTGAGGTAGCTGTGATTACCTCCAGCATATCCCTGAGCCCACGCAGTTCACGATTGCGGTGCGCAGCCACGTCGTTTCCGCATCTGGCCATATACTCGAACAATGCGAATGCGTCGCTCAAAAGACTCGATTCCGTGGCAAGCATTCTGCTGTCAATGAACCGGATCAAGATGAGTACGGTCGTGGAAACGAATAGCGCATCAAAATCCCATGGTAGGAAACTCTCAAGCAAGCCTTGCTCCTGGAGACTCGAAAGGGCGCCGATCATGTTCTGCGCTGCCTCGGAAGACACACTGAGAAGGTGACGGACCTTTGGTGAGGTAGTGAGATGCGACGCATCAGCGGGGCTCTGAAGACGGAGCTCGAGGCAGCAAAACAGTATTGGGCGTATGACAAGAACGACCAGCTGGAACTGCATCAGTGTGATTAACAGCACAGGAGAGCTTGCAGACAAACCTGCAAGTGTTGCAAATGGAGGTGCGCTGCTGTCCTCGACATGCCTCGATTCGTCTGAAGTGCGAATGTGGTCCGGAGTTGTTCTGCGAGTGCAGTAAGCGTGTCGAGTACGCTTCTGACGTTGCTCACGAAGTCTCTGTGTAGACGTTGGTCAGGTCCGTAGACATCTGCTGGATGTCAGCACTCGCACGACAAACCTCTCAAGAACTTGTATACATCTTGCGATATCAGCATAGACATGCGAAAGGCTGATCTGCATCTGCAAAGCCGCACGGCGATGTGCTGACTCGACGAAGTCCGGGAGCTGACAAGTAATCTCGTAAGTCCTAATAGACTGCGGTATGCCCATCAAACTAGTCATCTGCCTGTCGAGAAGGCATACGGTCCACCAGATTTTGCGACAGCGTTGCACCAAAGGCTCACCAAGATCTTGAACAGGCATGTCGGTATGCAGACCGTTGGCTTGCCCAATACGCATGGCCTGACCTATCTGTGAGGTCATTAGCACCGTGCTCATGTGAAGGATCGAAGAATTTGAGAGCATACGGTGACGTGAGCAGCATTCCTAGAGTCCAGCGCATGCAAATACAGCGCAGCACAGCAAAGTAACTCCATAGACACTATCGGATCCCGACACAACGTGTCTGTGTCCGGAAGCAGTTGCTGGGCCTCCTGGAAAAACTCAGAGCCAGGAGGCCGCAGGCCATGCAGGTTGTTCTGGGCGAGAGCTTTACCTAAGGCAACCACCAGGAGGAAGTGCACATACCATAGATCTGTTCCAGATGTGTTACGGGTATCGGCGTAGAATGCCTGTAGTTTCGCATCAAATTCTTCTTCATCAAACAGATGAAAGAGCTGCGTGCCGTGAAACTTGACGGTATTGACGAGGAAGATAGCGTGATCGATACTGGGTACAGCAGTCTTTCCAGGGACCAGTGAATCGCGCCTGTTGTTCCATGGCAGACCATACGCTTCGCCCTCGAAAAGGAAGTCGGAGGATGGGAAGGGTGTATGATGGATATGGCTGTGCACCAAGTTCAGGACGCGTCCGTGAAATGACCAGTTTGATGAAGGACCAAGATAAGCTTGATACGATCAGCTCCTTCCAAGCACGAGTAGAATATTGGTAGTTCCCATTGCTTACATTTTAGACCCTTCGACAAGGACATGTACTTCGGCGCCGCGGTGATGGAAAGTGGATTTGCGAGCTTGGGTGCATCTGAGTCTGTATCGTCTTCCGCGCCGGATGCTCCGCCTGCTGTGTCATGCGCATCGAGTCTAGTGTACGTATTAGGCTCAGGACAATCTATGGAAGGCTGACGCCGGTGTCGTTGATCGTCTGTTGGAGGAAGCCGCGAATCTGATGGCCTTGACGGCGGCGCTCCTTCGGTATACTCCAGTCGTGCGGCTCGTGTCTGCAGGGCTGAAAGATAGCTTATAGGTCAGTCAAACGCTCATCGAGGAGGCAGAAGCGCAGGCATACCCCTTTGTGACCACTACCTTGATTGCCGACTCATTCACGACGCAGACTAGATTTCGCTTAGCACAATTGGTGCATGGCTGCTGGCCTGAGCACTTGATCTTCTGTCTTTTGCATCTCGTGCAGCTGTGAACAGGCTTGTATATCAGCGGCTGTACTCGCGGACTGGAACATGGGTGCTCTTACGCGTATGGAGAGCGCTTGCTGACTCTATTCTCACTGTCGCCCGCCATCACAATTCGAGATCAGAGTAGGAGGAGGCTTCATGTCTACGAAGGGTCCGTGGGTAACAGACACCGATAGCGGATCGCACTGTCTGTTAGGAAGGAAGATAGGGTAATTTGCACGCAGCGAAATGCGGGGGACGATACGATTGATGCTCAGCTGTGTGTATTACCCCATAGCGTATCCACGCCCAATTCCGCGCCGGCTATCTGCGGTGTTATCCCGCGCAGACTGGGAACATGTAGACCATGTGCAATAATTTGACTACTCCGAGCACGTTAACAACCAGTCGGAAACTGAGCCATCTGCAATCAGATCGCCCAAATGTTGCAGCGATGAAGGTCGCCGGAGCGGGGCAGGCGGAGGTGAGGTGTGGCTGCCCTGTGGCGCATGGCCCCTTCCTTACAAGACGGCGCTAGCGGCTCCACTCAATTTTCTGTCCCGCGCGATGGTGAAAGTTCGAGCGCTCGACGCTTCACGCCCAAACCACGCCGAACCGCAGCCATGGCGATCCAGAAGAAGCACGGAAAGGGGCGTCTCGACAAATGGTACAAGCTCGCCAAGGAGAAGGGCTACCGCTCGCGTGCGGCGTTCAAGCTGATCCAGCTGAACAAGAAGTACAACTTCCTCGAGAAGAGCAAGGTCTTGATCGATCTTTGCGCCGCGCCCGGAGGATGGTGCCAGGTCGCCTCAGAGGTGCGCACAGCGACACGATACGATATGATGCATACGTACAGGTCTAACGAAGACAGGTCATGCCCGCGGGCGCCCTCATCGTCGGTGTCGATCTCGCCCCCATCAAATCGATTCCTCGATGCATCACCTTCCAGAGCGATATCACGACCGACAAGTGCCGGACGACGCTGCGCTCGCACCTGAAGCACTTGAAGGCGGACGCTGTCATCCACGACGGTGCGCCCAACGTCGGAACTGCGTGGGTGCAGGACGCCTTCACGCAGGCTGAGCTGGTGCTGCAGTCGATGAAGCTGGCCACCGAGTTTCTGTGCGAGGGCGGTGTGTTCGTCACCAAGGTCTTCCGCTCCAAGGACTACAATGCGCTGCTCTGGTGTTTCCAGCAGCTGTTCATGAAGGTCGAAGCCACCAAGCCGCCCTCGTCCCGTAACGTGTCCGCCGAAATCTTCGTCGTCTGCCGCGGCTACAAGGCGCCCAAGAACCTCGATCCCAAGTTCCTCGACGCCAAGTACGTTTTCGCAGAGCTCGCCGAGCCCGCCCCGAACAACGAAGCCAAGGTCTTCAACCCCGAGAAGAAGAAGCGCAAGCGTGGCGGTTACGAGGAGGGCGACTGGACCCAGTTCCACGAGGCTACCGTCGCAGAGTTCATCGAGACGCCTGACCCTATCGCCATGCTGGGCAGTCTCAACAGGCTTACTTTCGAGCAGAACGGCAACGGCGACATTGCCATCGCGACCATCGACAAGCTGAAGGAGACAACCAAGGAGGTCCGCAATTGCTGTGCCGACCTCAAGGTCCTTGGTCGCGCCGACTTCAAGCGCCTTTTGCGCTGGCGTCTGAAGGTTCGCGACATCTTCGGCTTCTCCAAGAAGTCCAAGGACGCAGCCGAGAAGAAGGAGGCCGAGGAGGCCGAGGAGGCCAGAGAAGGCGAGGAGGAGGCAAGGATCGAGAACATGGACGAGGAGATGAGGTTGAAGGAGGAGCTCGAGAGACTCAAGGACAAGGACTCCAAGCAGAAGAAGAAGCTGCGCAGGATTGAGAACGAGCGCAAGCAGAAGGAGATTGTTCGCATGCAGATGAACATGGCAACACCCTTCGAAATTGGTCTCGAGCAGGCTGGGCCGACTGGCGACGACGCCATGTTCGCGCTCAAGGCTGTCGAGAAGGATGGTGCTATCTCCAAGATTGCGCGTGGCAAGATGGCGCAGATCGTAGAGAAGGAGAAGGAAGACTGGAGCGAGGAAGAGCTGACAGACGACGACGAGGGAGACAATCTCGAACGATACCTCGATTCTCAGTACGACGAGTACGTCGAGCAGAAGTCTGCCCGCGACGCAAAGTACCGCGCCAAGCGAGCAAGGGGCGACAACGAGGATGGCGAGTGGAACGGCTTCTCAGATGGCGACAAGGAAGAGAGCGATAATGAGGAGCTCGTTCAGGACGACGACGACGACTCGAGCAGCGATGAAGACGAGGATGCTCCGAAGAAGCTCATCACAACCCTGGAAGGCGCAGAGTCTGGCAGCGGCTTGACAAGACGGGCACAGCGCTTCTTCGACCAAGACATCTTCCAGGGCATTGACGGTTTGGACGATATCGAGGATGATGAAGACAGTGGCATTGACGTCGAGAGCGAAGAGGACGTCAAGATGGAAGACGTCAAGGAAGTCACCGAGGCTCCTTCAAAATCCACAAAGAAGGCCACGTTCGCCCAGCCCGCACCTGAGGAGTGGTCTGACGAGGACGACGAAGACAAGATCGAGGAAGTCGCCCGCGACGAATCGCAATGGGAGCACGACGACATCCCGATGAAGAACGGCAAGCCCGACATTGACATTATCACAGCCGAAGCCATGACGCTCGCGCACCAGATCGCCACCGGCAAGAAGACAAAACACGACCTCCTCGACGACTCATTCAATCGCTACTCCCTGCGTGACGTCGAAGGCCTGCCAGACTGGTTCCTCGACGACGAGAACAAGCACTCCAAGCTCCAGCGTCCTACCACAGCGGCTGCCGCCGCCGCCATCAAGGAGAAGATGCGCGCCCTGAACGCACGACCGATCAAAAAGGTCCGTGAGGCGCAGGCGAGGAAGAAGTTCAAGGCCGCCCAGCGCATGGAGAAGCTCAAGAAGAAGTCCGCCATGCTCGCCGACGAGGAGGGTATGACAGAGAAGGAGAAGGCGCAGTCCATCGCACGCTTGATGAGCAGGGCGTCGAAGAAGAAACCCAAGGGCAAGGTCAGCGTTGTTGTTGCTGGTGGAGGCAACAAGGGTATCAAGGGTAGGCCGAAGGGCACGAAGGGTAAATACAAGATGGTTGATGCTAGGTTGAAGAAGGATGTACGCGGATTGAAGAGGGCGGAGAAGAGGAATAAGAAGAGGTAAACTCGTTCAGCAAGGACGGCAGGGTTGTAGTGTCACAGCATCACATGGCGTTTGATATCAAAAATCTACGGAGTTGGATCGTTCACTTCATCACTTCTTCTGCTGCTCCGTTGATGCATAGTGTTGGTCAAAACACCTCCCCCTTCACTCTGGCTGAGTATCACCATGATTACAATTTCGGATTGTATCGATAGCGGGACCTCAAGCACCTTCGTACTACACTTTCCTACCACTGGCCAACCTTTCCTCACTGCTACTCTACCTTCCTCCAATTGATCATTCCAATCCCGTCACCATTCACGCAACAGATCTACCGCCTGCCAGCCCCTGAACTACTCAATGGTACCGAAGCGGAATTCGAGCCTGAGCCTGAGCTCGTTGAAGTACTCGTCCCATTAGACGTGTTCGTCGCCTCATTCTCAGACTGGACTGTCATCTTGGGTCCAAGACCGGCGGTGAAAGCAAGGGGGACCATTGCTGCTGGAGGTGTTGCGGACGGGTGAGAAGAGAGCGCTAGGTGGCGAGGTTCTTGAACAGTATCGAGAGTTGATAGTAGATTGAAGGGGTCCGGCCTCTTGTGCCGTCGTCGTGTGAAGATATTGAGTCTGTGGCGACCGTCAGGCCCGTGCTGTAGATCTGGTCTTTCTGGAGGTTGATCCTGCGGACAAGCCGGGAATGGTCAAGAATTGTCTGGCCGCTCTGGCTTCCTGTCCAACGTGTCGCGCTGAGCTTTATACTATGCTGTTGTTTCCTCCATCTCTTCTCTTCTCCGTTTCGGGCCCAGTCTATCCTCCATCGATGCTTCCACATCGAGCAGGAACGAAGCATGACTTAGCTTTGCCACCGTCAAGTTCTTGGACTGCCGAGTGTGATTCTTTGTGAATTACACAGCTGACGAATAGTTGAGTTAACCTGAGCCAAGACTCCGGCTCGTCTTTGTCATTGCTGCGGACATCCGCAAACACAGCTTTGCGCTTGCACGGTCACTTCCAAATGAGGAAGTTCACGATAGTGATCGGTAGGTCGGGGAGACCTGAAAAATCAGCTAGAAAACTTTCATATCTCTGCCAATTCTCTAATATTCGTTTTCAAGTGGACCGAGACTGAGGCTGACAGTGTAGCCGCAAGGCTTGGCCGTGGCGATTGCCTGTTCGGTCGCACTAGCCTTTTCGGGTAATCGCTGTGTAGGCAAGGATTTGACTCTTAGAATTCTCGACCGTGTCTTGCATGTCTCACCAGATTTGAGTTCCGAGAGTTGGTCATGAGCTTGAAATGGAAGGGTCATTCAAATCTACTGCATGCGCATCGATCATCGGAAATGACTGCCTTTCAGATTGCACCAAAGCTGCCAACGCGAGTTGAAAACTACGGGAGCTAAATATCCCACCAGCACTCCGAAGGACAAATCAACAAGAGCTACAGGAAGAAGTTTAATTCAGCTTGTTTAGAGCAAACAGATCGAAGTCTTTCAGAAGCTCATAGAGCACAGAGTTATCCGTGACAGAGAAGACGATCCGATGTTGCACGAACGTTGAGACCTCGCCCTCATGCCTGCTTGCTTCCATCGTCATTCACAGAGATGGGTCACAATTTCGATGGCGTTAGGAAGTCATCTCTATTCTTGACAAGGCCTCGGTAGCTCCTATCGTGCACATGCGAGTAGTCCGTGACACATGCCCAAACTGCTGCAGCCCTTCGCACAATCAGCAATACTCAGACGATGTTGAGTGGCACCTGGAAGTGAACTTACGCTGCAAGACCTGCAAAAGCGGCAGTCGCACCCTGGCCGGCTCGTCGATCGTTGGCGTTGTTGGTAATCGCTGTGCAGATGAAGTCGACGAGGTCGCGTCCGAAGCCAGCCTTGCGAGTGTTGCCATCGAAGTAAGGCATGCAACATAGTAAATGGCGTTGCCAACAACGGCCACGATGCATGCCGCCTTCTCGACCTCGTAACACAGACGAGTGGTCTTGATGGGCAAGACGTCGCGCTCTAAGACGAGCAGCGTGACAAACAGAATCACGTTCCAGGTGGCACCAAAGATAGCCTATGCCAGCGTGTCAGTCGACATTGTTACAACTTTGAGGCGAGTGGAAAGTATGTACTACGCGGTATGTGATACTGAAGGTCGACACTGCCTGGGAACTGATTCAGAGTATCAGGTCCGCTCGCGCCCGACTCTGTTTGAACGAGACTGTTCATCCATGCCAACGTACAGAGAAATCCAAGAGTATAAAGGAGGTAATTTCCGTGAAGGCTTGCGGAAAAGATGTAGTAACTGAAAGGAAGCGTTCGGGACAAAAGCTTGTAAGGCTGAGTCTCAGACGCGATCGTGGAGCTTACCCAGACTTCTACCCGACTTCAGAGGCCCGGGATTCACGTTTACGTGCCATACAACTTTTACCCGTGGGCGACCCTCAGCTCAGTGCACTTGGCAAGGTCCGAGTCGCTCAGTCCACGCCGATGAATTGAGAACATCGGCCATTTGCAGTACATTTGCCGTTGACAAAACGGTTGCCTGAGTTGCTCCATGGCATTTGTGTGCAGATCGCCTACGGGAAGAGCTCAATTTGCGAGGCGTAATAAGCGTGTTTTACCAATGGTTTTTAGTGTAAACGGACGAGTACCGAACGTGGAAGGGGCTGTAATAAGAAAGAGGTCCTCCAGCCCCAGCAGAGAATATCTTGGCGACCGTCGCTTACGCCGAGCACGCCTTTCCATTAGCGCAGAGGCCAGGGATATCTGCAGAGTAGCGTGAGTGGGCTTTGCATCATTCGCAAACATATTGATCGGTCACTGCTAAGTCGGCATGGAGGTGGTCAGCACACTGGCTGTAGGCGAAGATCGTACTATGTCAGCAACGTCGAATATGTTCTAATGCGATCCATGCGAGGACTCTGAGACCTCGGACACTGAACTCGGCTCAAGACGCGCTGTCAAGTGAGGCGAGAAAGTCGAACAGTCGTGCATTACAGGTCGCACGCGCGCATTGTGGAAGTTGCCATCTCGCCACGTCGACTGGTCGTTCATCAGCAGGACCACAAACGAAGAATCAGAGATTTACATTTTTGGCAAACCCCGCACAGGACATGAATGCCAGAGACCCGAGCTCTGGCCGAATTTTTGTATACGAAGGACGAAAGGAGAAGGTGGTCGACCAGCTCGAATTTGAGCGTGACATCGTAAGGGTGCAGTCTGGTCAAGTAAAGCTGCTCGCTCTTGAGATAGAGGCAACAGCTATGCTGCTTCTATAGCAGAGATAGGATCCAATTTACCGGCGGCTGGGTGTTGCATGGAACAGTCGCGAGGACTTCTTTGCATCGGTAGCTGGTCAGGACGTTCTGATTCTTGTTTGACCACTTTTGAGCCGCCATGCAACTCGAATTCGACAAAACGTTTTTCTAAGCCGGCTTTATGCAACACGTTCGGTGCAATAACTCTGTACGAGAGGCGCGGGAATTATGGTGCAGATGCATGGCGTTGACGCGTCGGAAGCGCATCCAGTGCTGCTGCCGAGTTTCGACCGATGACGCACGTGGCCAATGCAGTCGAAACCGACGCATCTGCACACTGCGCTTCCTTCATCGACAGCTCCCATTACAAAGATTCACGGCGACATTACAGTCATTACAACTTGATCTGGTTTTTTAATCTCGGACACCAGACACTCACTCACATGCCGGCGCAGCGTCGCCATCGCTCGACAGTTGCTTGCCAAAATTGTAGGAGGCGCAAGGTGCGGTGCAGCGTCACTGTCACAGGCATACCATGTTCCAACTGTACCCAGGACCGGACAACCTGCGCTATACAAGAGATCACCCATGAGCTGTAAGATCAACGCCAGGCCTCTAGAGCCTCCCGCTCCGCGCTGACCACAGGCGTGGCCACTGCACAGGCCCAGGAATTTGATCCCAGCATTTGAAAGACAATATTCTTCCGTAGAGCCAGCAGGAAGCCACGAGGTCGACTCGAGCTATGCACGTGAGCGAAGTCATGCTCAGGTGCTGCGCTCAGATTGTGAGGGCCCAACACGCCCTTTTTACTCACCCGGATCCGGACACGGAGCCCCGAGCATGGCTCAATCTGACCATGCTCAAAGGCGGTTGGATCCAGAGCGCCAAAGAGATCTGCAGGAGGAGCAGAGTGGAGCAGAGCTATCACACGCGGCACGAAGACATGGCAACTCAAACTCTGGCACCCCCTTCTACACTGGTGAGCGTATGAGAAACTAAGATTTCGATTGCCCAGCTGATTGTTTGCTTCAGGGGAGCAACCAGGTGTCACGTCTTTGATAGATGTCGACGAGCCTTTACCACGGCATATTATGCTCAGGTCAGATCCTCCAAGTGCACTCTCACAAGCTGACATTGAGTACCTTCAGCGCAAAGGTGCCCTCGCCCCACTGCTCCCGTCCTCACATGAAGAACTTCTCCGGGCTTACTTCCATCATGTGCATCCCACGTTACCCATTCTACCTCTCTCAAAGCTGGGCGCATTGAGATCGCCGGACGCAATACCTATACACGGAATGCTGCTATTCTGGAGTATGGCTGTAGTGGCTGTCAATGTAAGCCACAAGGCCAAGGCAGGAGGAATACAACTGATCGTTGCATAGTACGTACCAAGCGGCGTTTGGAAAGCCGAGAACTACACGTCAAGAAAACACATGAAAGCCACCATGTATGATCGTGCAAAGGCAAGGGGCACAACATGACCGAAGAGTCTCGATCAAGCGCTGATCATACACGCAGTGCATGTACGATAACTCTGGTGAGACAGACAAAGAAGTGCTCCTGCAGGCCGCACTTCTCTTGTCCTTCTGGCATTCGGAGAGGGACAGTCATTCCCAGCCATGGTACTGGAGCGGCAAGTGAGCCTAAGGTGTGCGGATCGACTACACTAATTCTCGATCAGGGATTGCTGTTAGCTGGTGCCAGATCATAGGTCTTCACCGTGACCCAGATGCTGCAAGGGTCGACCCACTGGTCACGCCACAGCGTCGTCACCTATGGCGGAGGCTCTGGGCCTGTTGTATGTTCCGCGATCGTTGGCTCAGCTTGACGCTCGGGCGGCCTCTTCGCATACGCCTTAGCGACTGCGACATGCCGTTTCCCAACTCACATGACGTGACTGTAGATCTTGAGATGCTGCCTAGCGAGCTACATGCTTATCTCCCTCAGGACCTCGTAGTCATGGTCGAGCACTGGGTCCTTCTAATCGCGTTAAGCAAATTGCTTGGCGAGATCCTGTTTTTGTTCTACCAACAATTGGGCAAGCAGCCGGTCTTAACACAATTCGAGGACCTGGAGGCTCAACTTCAGGCGTTTGTGATCCCTAAATTTCCGGTCGCTGACTCAAGCGCACCTGCGACATTTAGCTTCTATCATCTGCAGCTCCACTTACAGTAAGTCGCTCCGCTAAACTCATGCTCTATGCATCTGCTCATCTCATATGTCTTAGAGCAACCCTGATAACATTCTACCGCCCCTTCGTGTCGACAGTACCTCAAGGACTGTCTGCAGCGGCTGCAAAACCATGGACGGCTCGAGTGCGGAGTTGTATGGAAAGCGCCGCGACCCAGGTAAACACGGTCCTCGACTGCATCGCACGCGCGGAACTTGTGAAATTTGCGACTCCAATGACGTAGGTCTGCACCTGGTTCTTCACAGCTCACAGAGTTGATCGGAGCGAGCGTCGTCCATAGATCATATGCTGACAATTCACAGCCCACCACTGCTGGTGCCAGCAATGCATGTTCACCTGTTGGGTTGCAAGTCGGAAAATCACTTGATTCGTCGGCTAGCATTCAACAAACTCGAGATGTGTATGACCGTCATGCGAGAGCTTCAGAACACGCACACCTCAGCATCAATATTCTGTGGTGTCTTTGGTGAAGCCATTCGCCAGCTTCTACCAGGGCCCTTTGACGAGTCGGTCTGGGGTGTTGCGCAAACAAGACGGCCTTCAACAGCGGGCACCACAGCACAAGACAGCGCCGAAATTGTCGACTTATTTGACTCGGCCTTGCAATCAGTTTTGACCGACGATGTCCTGGAGTCGCTACTCAACGAGACCTCGACCTACAATTTCTGGGAGTCCTTGAACATGCCAGACCAAGCTTTCGCCACCTTCGACAGACAATAGTTCTGATGCTCAAGTGACGTTCAGGCAACCGAGCCTATGCAAGTCGGCAGACATTTCTGGTGGCGCCTATCGGGCGTGCCGTAGGATGCGCTGCGCGCCACTGGTATCTGGGAGCCAAAAACTTTACCCCGCACTCCTGCGCGTGCGACAACGAGGCGCAGCAGTCTCATCTACTTAACATGCTGGCAGCGCTAGCAAAGGAGCAGATGTTATTGCTTCTCATACATCAGCCATCCCAGACGTCAAAGGACCACGGTATTGCATGCCTTTCAGCTTTGGTCTTACAATATGGATCCTCAGAACTTCCTGTCGCGGTCGAAAGCCTGGAGTCAGCGTTCGCCGAACCTTCTCGTTAAATTTGTGCGCGGAAGTGTTTTGTGCCTCTTGTTCATACCTGTATTTGGAGGTTGGATGCTCGCGATATCCTTGATTTCCAAATAGCGTGCGAGCAGATCGCAATACCAGACCCACGACGCGATTGGGACTTCGAACCAAGCTGCTCGACGAGACGAGCTTCCGATCGTGAAATGCCTGTTGCGCATTTCCTATGCACAACTTCGGAAGTCGTGTCACCCAACGTCCATCTATTTACCGCTTTCGGGCAGTATTCTGGCACTGCTCTGCGTTGTCCGTACTATGGAAGTCCAACACCTGCCATTGACCGGGACGAAAGATTACCAAACTTTATGCCCTGAAGGCTCTCGCCGAACTTCTACTGCGGCTTTTGTCAAGCTCTTCGCCGCGACTGTGACGACCGTGGGGGTACACGGCCATTTAGACTCTTTGAACGGCTCCACATCATGGAAGTTTGAAGTTTTCCGTGCGATCGAACTCTGTATCATTCCCTTGGCTTCAGTACTGGCTTTCACCTGTTCGGTCTGGTATGGCTTCGTAGATTTGCTTGCGCTTAGCTCAGGGCCATGGAGCAATGGCATGATGGCCCGATATCGATTCGCAAGGCTCTGCGGCTGCTTTACCACGACTCGGGTACCCTCAGAAACCGGTTGCAGAATTCCAATCTGGATGGTCTCTCCTCATCATCTCATAGCGGTGCCACTAGAGAAAGATTTGAGATGGGGTGGTCGCGTCTTGATCCTCATCGTCCTGATCGCGCAATATTCTCAGGCAGTTGTTTTGATGATTCGGCGTATTGTCTCCGATACGGCGGCAGGAGTTGACTACGCCATGTTGTTTCTGGCGCTGTCGGGCCTTACAGTCCTTTTCCGATCTCTTGCCATTTCGCTTCTCAGTGTGTCCTGGACACTCAACGGAGACATTCAACCTTGCACAGAGGCTCTCTGTAACTTCCCAATTTGCCGCACATTCAAGGTGACCCAAGGACTGCCTGATCACAAATTTCGCATGATGGCTTTTGGAAACAACATTGTACACATTCCCATGACGATCCTTTATCAATTGGCTGCTGGCTTTCTCCAGTGCTCGATTCTGCTACGGCTTGATTGGAGTCCCCTGCACAACATCATGGCGTTGTGGACAACGCATGCCGCCTGGCGATCGACCCTTTACTGTGTGGCATATACGAGTGAGCTCTGGAAATTGATTACGCAAGATACGTCGACCAGTCAGGTGACTGGGACCTTGCCAGACCCTGTTGCCCAAGGGAATCAACACAGCACTTCCGAGTCTTGCTCCGTCCCCGGTGCGCTCATCACTATTGGTCTCAGCATCGTTGGGATCGCGATGGGTGCATGGATGTGTGCGATCTTATGTTTGCAGCTTACATGGTTGATCATGCCCTACGTAGTAGCATACTATCGCATCGTATTGGAAACTGCGCAATGGAGATATGTAGATGGCGCGCAGCCTTGTCTGCAGTTGTGGAAAGATGGACTCGAAGACGAACTATGGTGGTTCTGAAGGCCAAGCCGCTGTAAGCGAGTCGCTGTTCGTCCGAGCCCCTGCGCAGTTGAGTCTGGCAGCGAAATGGTACCGCCAATACGAAGTCTACGGGAGCGCTCTAGGCGCTTGATGCGGAGCCTCGATCACCTTTCGTCGGATCCTTCACATCTTTGTCGATTACATCATCCAGTAACAGTCTCTCCCCCGGTCTGTACCTCAACCCTGGCAACCTTGCATCTTCGTATGTCCTGCTCAGTATGTCTGGTCAAGAATCAGGTCAACAGAGATGTCAGCAGGCAAGGCGACACAAAACTCATCGCGATGCCGAGAACAACGCCGTAGTGGGTACGAACCGGCTGTTGAACAGATGAGGGCCGATATGCCCGCCAATCTGCACGTAGCTGTTGACGAAGCCAATCGAGAAACTCTAGCCGGTTGCTTCTCGAATGATCTGCACGCCCCAGGGCCACATCATTGGAAACCATGCGCTCGTAACGCCGTTGCCAATATGTGGTGCTGCGAAGGTTCCACCTTTATTGGGATAAGCGTACAACACTCTGTAACATACGAGGATGACGCCGAGAAAAGATAATGGGTGGACTGAACGAGGCAGTCGACCGTCGTCCACGAAAGCACCTGTGATGCCGATGATAATGATAATGAAGATGCTGATCGGCAATTCCAGCGACTGCGCCAGCGCAATGTCCGCATAACCAGGGTGGGCAATAATAGTGGGCTAGTAGAAGCGAACGCCACTGATATTAACGGTGTACAATTTCCACATCAGGATGAAGAGCCAAGAATGCACGTCTTTCATTGATCCGATGATCTCTCACCGTAGCGAGTTCGCTTCAGACGCCTGTGGAGCGTTTCCAGAAGACGAGCCTGGGTGAAGACCTTTTCTCTCTCAGTCAGCCGCTTGGCCGTAGCAGGAAATCTGGGATGAGGAATCAAGCAATGGACCCAAAAGCGATAGTAAAGACGCCTTCGAGATTAATTAGCCACTGCCGACCAGACATGCCATGGTCACCGTCGACGTGAGAGAAAGTAATGGCCAGCACGCCGCTAAATACCCCAGAAATATTGCGCAGTATGCCTATGTATGTCAGCCAAGCAATCTATAGCTCGTCCCGAGCCTCACTAATTGACTTACAGAAGTATAGCAGGCGGACGGACATCTCGTCTGGAATGTACCAGTAGCTCATCTGAAGAATTACCCCCTGGAAAATGCCTGCTTCCATCTGCATGTCAACATCTGCGATGACCTTCGCACATATGTATGCATGCACCATACCAAGCCGAGAAAGAACCACGCAGCGTACATCCCCTTCTTACTCGTCGCTGCAGCATGGCACGCTGTCGAGATACCCCGTGTGACCATGATGCGACTTGGCCATCTCGAAGGTAGCATACGCTTAATCAGCGATTCAAGGGTGCTTCAGGAATAACATGAGGGATCTGATAAGGGTGAGCCAGATATATGACTACGTTTAAGATATTGACTGACATAGTAGATGGTTGCAATCAGGTTTAGTTCATTCGATATCATGCCCGGTTGAGTGATGATGTTGCCCGGCCTGCTTTTATGCATGATTCGGACATCGGAAACATTATCGGCATCGATGTGTTTGAGGAAAAACGTAATAGAGCAAAGTGTCTGGGTTGCGTCTGGCGTTAGCCAAGGTCAATAGTGGGAATGCAAATCAGTCCACTCTTCGCATCAACTTCTCTCTTCCTCGGCAGTCAGCAGAGTTCGAGCTCGCATTCGCATATTGTCGTAGCCTTCAAAGGCATCAATTGAGACATCGTCGGCGTCGACTGTAAAACCACGTGAGTGTAGTGGAAGCCGGCATCAGCCTGATATACTTGGGAACCGCCGGTAGTCAGCTCTGTCTGTTTGTCCAGCGTCTGTAGTGTTGCGAAACCGATTGATTGTTGCATGTGAGATTGAAAAAGACATTTAAACTCTCGAAGCCTGACTGGTGGCTGGGAAATTGCTGATGTTACTTGCCATCATCCTGGAGCTTCCCGAAGACTTCTTCCTTCAGAAGCATCGCTACGGCGAGAGGAGTGACTGCCACCTGAGGTATATGAGATACCATGTTCGTACACCAGAGCAAAATGCTGCACTTGAGAATGTCTGGATCAAAGGACACACCGACTTCGGCTCACTGACTCTGCTCTTTGGCCAACCAGTCGCTGCGCTTCAGGTCCGCACACCGGAAGGCGAATGGAAGTACGTAAAACCGTACCCTGGTAGTATCACAGTCAATATTGCAGATTCACTAGAGTTCCTTACAAACGGGTTTTGAAGAGCAGTATTCACCGAGTGGTTGCTCCTCCACCTGATCAAGCTCACCACAACCGTCTTGAAGTATTATATTTCGTCAGGCCTGAAGATGACGTCGAGTTGAACCCAATCAAGAGCAATGTGCTGGATAAGTTGGGGTACACAGAGACGCCAGATGAAAGCGTCGTTGGTATCATTGCTGGCGAGTGGGTGAAGGCGAGGGTAAAGAAGGGTGTCGCGAAGGAGCAAGTAAGGAGTGAACAGAAGGAAGAGGCTATCATTGGAGGCAAAGCGCAAAGTACTACGACTGAGCAAGCAATACCAGCAACGTCACAAAAAATTTGTTTTGACTCACCATACAATCTCGTCAAGCTAGCCTCCACAGCGAACGCTATTTTGCATTCGTGCATGCACGCCAACGCGGATGTGGGCACCGGATGCGCATCATCCCCGCACTGCAGTAGCGCTCCCGTAGGTAGCCCCGTAAGGATCCATCGCACGCCATCCTCGTGGCTCCTAACGTCGCTGGCTTTCAACAGCGTTTGATATGCAGCTCGGCTTCTGCGTTGCCGTATCTCGTCCAGAAGCCGATAACATCAAGCCCGATAGTAGCCTGCTGAAATCAGATCTCGCAGACCTCATCAGGATAACAGGCATCGCAATCTGGGCTCTGAGCATGACAAGCAACTTCACCTTCATCTCCATCATCGACCTTGGCGTAGCCAATGATCCTGTCGAAAGACAGCGAACAGTGATAGAACTCCGTCACGTCCTTCTGAACGGCGTGTCGGCAACATCGATTGCAGAGCACAGTCCGAGTTTGCGACTGAGCTGAAGGATGATTGGGTGATAGGGCGAGCATTATCGGAAAGCTTGGAGGGTCCAAACTAGGTAGGATCACCGTAAATGCCAGCGCACAGATGTCCCAATTGTGATGCTTCGACTGAAGAAATGGTCAAGTGGCCTTCTGCATATTCAGCATTTCGCAACATCGTCGAAGCATACATCGGCGCCTTGACCAGGTTGGGCGAAGACTTTCCGAACCTCGTAATTGAAGCGCTTTCTCTACCTGCATACACCTTTCGCCCCTTCCTCTCCGATCAACATCCGCTGAAGCTCGTCCGTTACTCCGGATGTCCAGACGGCAGCCAAGGCGTAGGTCCCCACAAAGATTCCTCTGGTTGGTGGAATTTCCTGCTCCAGGCATCATCGCCTCATGTTACAGGCCTACAGATACTCAATCGGAATGGTGATTGGATCATTGTCCCTAACATACCTGGTACTTTTGTCGTGAGCATCAGCCAGGGTCTCAAGGCAGTGATTGATGGCGTCTACAAAGCAACCACGTACCACGTACTTTTCGACCCATAAGAAAGATACAGTGTGCCATTCTTCCAAACCTTGCTGCGAGATCTAACCAAGTACCAGGTGACCAAGATTGCGGGCGGATTTTGTGCGTAGGGAGTTCCGGGGCAAAGACAAAAGTCGAGAAGGACACTGTATTGACAGCGCATTCTTGACAGGCGAGTATGATGCTTGGGGGACAGTCGCAGCGGAAAACGAAGATCCGAAGCCACTGGGACGTTGGCCGGAAATTAGACGGCGATAATTTCGAAAGATACATTAATGATACCTGAGATATTGAGGCGAAGAGCTGAGAGAGAACACCAACATCAAATCGGTTTAAAAGAGCATGTGGAGAGTCAGGGCTTTGACGAAGTTCAGTGAAGTGATGAAATTTGGAAATCTAGTCTAATGGAAGCGCTGCAGGTAAATTTGTGTCCAAGGAGTGGAGGGTGCCGTCCAAATTTTTCGTAATTTTTGAAAGAGAAGAAGTCCAAGGACTTAGATTGGCTGGCTGGCAATGACACCCGTGCTGGGGCTGCTGATCTCGTACGAGGCAGAGTTAATGACATCGTACTTGTCATCACCGTACCAGAAACCAGTATTGGTAGCATAGCTAGAGTCCCAGGTGCGTGTGTAGAGGGAGCAGTAGGTACCAAGGGGCACCTCATTCTGAGTAAGGATGTACGAGTTGAAGAAGTTGCAAGGCTTGTACTTGCCATTAGAGTCAGGGTGGGCCATCTCGTAATCAGTCTGGGCCTGGCATGCAGCGGCGCAGAGGGCGGGGTCGTAGGGATTGTTATTAAAAAGGCGCATGCCGTTGTAGGTATCGTAGCCGTTGTCAAGGGGTGCCGAAACACCAGCTGGGAGAGAGGTACCAGCCTTGAACTTGTCGGCGCTGGGAAGAGCCTTGCTGATCTTGCTGTAGCCGTTGCTGCCGGTAATCACAACGTGGAAGGCCTCACCGTTGGAGTCCTGAGGACCGCGCCATTGGCCTTCGTTGGTGGCAGCCTTGCCTGCCACCGGGTAACCGTAAAGAGAGCACTTAACATTAGTGATAGGCTCAGGGTTGGCGCAACCATCCTTAGGCTCGAACTTAGGATCGCGTTCGTAGAAGATGTTGAACCCAAGGCAGTACTTCTCACCATCACAGGCGTCAGCACAACCCTGAACGTTGTAGCTATCGTAAGACTTGTAGGTCAAGTAGCCAATCTGCTGGGAACTGCCAGTCTTGTCGACGAAGGACTGCTTGTAACCAGAGGGAGTGGCGGCAGCGCGGGCAACTTGCCTCAGCTGGCTGTCGGTCTTGAGGTAGGCGTTGACGCTGCCATCCTCGGGAACGGGAGCAGCACTGCGACAGTCAGTTGATGTATCTTGATCTTGATCTTGATGCAAGGAAAACTTACCTGCCGGGCTGCGGAGCACCACAGCTGGAGGTGTCACGCTTCTCAACAACACCCTCGCTCTTGACAATGGCAGCGACGGTAGCGGCAGCCGCAGTAGGGTTGTAAGAGATGCTCGGAGCCTGAGTCTCATCGACCTTGGGGCCCAAGACCGTGGGTGTGGGAACAGCCAATGCAGCTCCGATATTGATCATCTGGGGAGCGGCAGCAGCAAGGCCGAGAAGACCGGAGGCAGCAATAGTGTAACGCATCTTGAGTGTGGAGATCGGAAGTAGTGATCGGAGAAGATAGGTGCTGATCTAAAACTCTGTAGATATGAAGAGCTGGTTATTGTGATGATGATCCAGAGGCAGCAAGGAACAGCAATCTTATACACTTCAGAGTCAAGTCTTTGTGAGTCTAGGTGCGTGAAGGCATCGCCATTGCCGACTGGTGTTTCCAGCATCCAGCTGTCGGCCATGGCGACACTTTTCCCAATTCAGCCGGAGGCGTCTTGAAAACCACACTCATCTTTGCTGTCCTGGAGCTTGGCTGCCATCTTGGCTGAGAAGATGCACACAATGTACAGCCTAAAGCGAATGCACGTGCTTGATCTCCGGTCTGGAGACGCGGGGAGAGCGACAAGATGAGACAGAGAACCCTACGTTGACTTCAAGCGAGTACTGAAGTTCAGCTAGTGTACTGGGATTCGGTACTTGTCGCTATCACCGACTGGCATTTGTGATGTTTTGCAGACCTCGTGGCTGGCGGTGCTATGGTGGTCCAGATCCTTGGAACCAGGTAGCAACGCCCAGCCTCGTGTCTGAAGAGCCGGAATGGAGAAAGGCGTACGATTCCAGTGCTGGAGAAGGACGTGAGCGACTCGAAGTGGGTCAAAAAGTGCAGGCTCAGGCGAAGCTAACCTCTATGTGCGGGAAAGGCTTGTCGCAAGCGAGCTGTTACCTATCAGCCTCACGCGGTCCCTGTGGCTTGGTGCTCCGACGGCATTGCTGGCGGTGTGACTTGTCAATAAAGATAGGGCAGTACCAGCGAGGCTAGCACTGATGTCGAAGCCTTGCAGACATGTGCTGCACACTGGAACGTCACAATGCTGGTACTGTTGCGCGACCGACCTTCAGAGGGCCATTGGGTTCAAGACGATTTCGGTCAGGCGGTGACGACTCGTCAGCCACCGAGTGTGTCATGTTGGCGGTCGTAGGCTTTGGGCGTTGTGGGTCGTTTGTTGTTGTTTCGATCAACCGCGGAAACGCTATGAGAACAAGGCTGCCAAGATCATGCACGTGCGTGCACGGACTTGAACGCGGAGCCGCTTCTTCAGCCTGAGATTTTCGGATCCTCCTGACCTACCAAGCGCGCGAGGCAGCACCATCAACAGCATCGCATTCAAGATTCGGTAATCAGATCTATGGATACGCCAGCACAAAGACGCATGATGGGACACTGTGACTTCATTGCCAAGTAGGGGTTTGCCGTACACAAGTTGCAGCGGCATCACGTGGTGCGCCGAAATTACAATTTTAGCAAGCGAACATGGCGCTATACACCAGGACAGCAAGGCTGGCGCCCAACACAGCAGAAGATCAGCTGAATCTGGTCGGCAAAGCAGCCGCCAGGTACAAGCTCGTGCCTCATGTCGCTCTCCCGCCGCCCTGTCCGGTGTGGCCGTCGGCGGGGCGTCAGCCCACGTTAGCAACACAGCACTTTGACTGTTCGGTGGCTTGCGGTCGCCAGCTGCAGCCTCGTATCTCTGCTTCCAGGCCCACCAAGCGGTGAGGCTTTGGTCGCCCATGAAGAACTCTGCTTCATGTCTGCGCGATTGTGAACGCTCACAGTGTCCTAGTGTGGGCATTCCGGCAGACTCTTCAAGTCTCTGCGCTCGCCGCCCATATGGGAATAGTTGCCCAGGGTCCATGGACCATAGACTCTTCGTTGACAAGTAAAGGATCTTGATTGTCCTTGAGCGTCTTCAGCCAGCTCTTCCGAGCATCCACTAGCGACAGTCTCGATTCTCATCACACAAATCAAGCGATGGTTCTGTTGGCATGCGCAAACGTGTGACAGATGAGTCAGAATTCTAGTTCACTGATACGAATGCGCATGTTGCACGTCGCTCTGGTGGACGCCAAATGCCGGTGTCGCATTCCACAGCCTCGGAATGTTTTCAGTGGTTTGGCAGTTGTGTTCCAGTTCGAGTTCCGGCGCGATCACTAGTTTGACACCCATGACATGGAGATTGCGACACCAATCAGCGACGGACACAAGTATTCCCCAAGCAGACTTGGATCAATACACTCGACGCGCTGTGTTGTATGGGGCCGATTCCATGATCTGCCAGCTCAAGACATGGATGCGCGGAAAGGCACACAAAGTACCGCGACCGTGGCGACTTGCCTAAAGATCTGCAAACCGACATGAACGGATAGCCGCCACCATTGCTTGCGCACTTGGAGGCCGTCGACGCAGACGGCAAGCGAGCTACAATATAGTCTGGGGTAGTGAGTTGGGCCCACATCATTGAGGTGCATATGTGGTAATCTCAGTGCCGATCTTTCGCATAGTGTCCAGCCACTCGGTATCGAGGGATCAACAAGCATTCGTACAGACTCGAAAGGCCCCTCTCCATGAGCTCATGCCCATGATTTGTAGACACGATTCTATCTCGAGGCCCACCGCCACATCTTCTTATACAATTGCAGCCGATACGTCCTCTTGGTCCTATCTGATGGGTAGGAAAGCCCGAATGGGATAAGTCCATTGCAAATATCTCGAATCTCAGCAATGGATGTCAGAACCTTTTATCAAAGCATGGCAGCGCAAGGCATAACATACCTCACAAAACGCGGCCAGCATTTCGAATGTGAGCACGGCGAAAGCTTCCTTTAGACTGCGCATAGGTGCATCACAACAGGTTCGCATGCATCACTCTCGATCACACGTTCGGGTGTCAATCCGAACATCTGTTCCTCGCTCAATAGAGACTGTGTCAAATTAATGTATCAGGGTGCACTGTGTGTAGTGAGAGACTGGCATTAATCACAAAACCATTGCTGCGCAAACTCGGGTCAGCGAGCAGAGACTTTTATTTCTCTTTCAGTCCATGTGAGCATTGCTATAGTTGAGGTCAGTCGAAAGTCAACAGCAACAGAATCAATCTTGTGGTGACACCCGGTGACGTGGCATTGGTACGGTTGATGGTGAGGGTAATCAACCTAACAACAGCATCATTGCCACAACGCAATCGCCGCATGGTCAATTGAAGTCTAAAGGACCCTTCACCATACCCAAGACTCTTGATTCCGTGTGCAATGAACTCGAGAAGTGATGTGGAGAGATGTAACAATTTCTTTTGTATTCAAAGGCAGGTGTCACCAACGTTAAAACCGCACATCATCTCAGGGGGGAAGGGGGGGGGGGGGCACAGAACGAACCACATGCAACGCTTGGGATAACAGAGATGGTGATTCCACTAACGGTTTGGATTTGCAGCATCTTCAAGATCAACATTACAAAACTATGGACCATGCACAACTGTTTCGACACGTCATAATAACTCAGATGAGAGTCAATTGAGGCGCCGATAGTGCATCAAGAGCCCGCAGAAAACCTACATGTATCACTACCCAAACCTTCCCTTTGAAAATCCTGAGACGTGCATCTATCCTTGGCGGTAAACCATCAATTTCAAACGTCTTATTGTACGTTGCGAAATCACCCGTATGCTGCTCGTACCTTTTCAACTGCTACTTCGGTACCCGTAGTTCCATGAATCTCTCCTTGCCATCGCTTTTAGTATTTAAAGATCAGCAGATGGGTGCATCACTGCGCTACGGCTGGAGATGCAAGAATCATCAGGCCTGAAGCCATGCTGATGTGATCTGCCAGAACAGTGCCTTGATCTTGCACAAGGCCGCCTATCGTGATGCTTTGGATAGTAGCGAGTACTTGTGAATTCGCACCACAATGCCGGTATTCCAGCGTGATCGCGCTTCGGAACGAATTCTGTGTGCTGACTGTGTGCAATAAGTAGGGAATGTGAGAAACTGAAGGGAGTGTCGTATGCTCTTGTGAGTGACATGTAGTGGAGAGATTGCAATGCTGCCTCAGTTTGGGGTATCCTCTTTGCTAGACTCCTGCGGCGATACCCAGACTGCGGCTTAGTGACAGGATCGATGGTCATATGATTGATGCTTTGTGCCTACTTTTGATGTGACTCTCTAATCCCTCACGTCTTTATCCTGGTCACTCCAGACACCCGCCAATCTCCTTTAGGCCAAGAAAGTATGATTGGTGAGCACTGGTCGGTCGGTCTTACCCGCCACGGCTTTGCCACAAGATGGGAGCATGGTAGGTAGCTAGCCTTACGACTGCTCTTCCAGCCGCAAGATGATCTGCAAAGTCTAGATGCCAGCACCCAGAGTGCTGCTCGCAGATCCGCTTGATAGATCCGCCACGGGTATCTCCTGATCGATCAGAATAACGTTTCACACAGATGCATTCGGGTCGTGCGCGATCGCAAGGCCATCATGACGAGATCATAGACCTTCCTGCCATTTCTTCTTGGCTGCCAAGGTGAGTTGCAGCTGGGATATGGAAATCTATCCTGGTACAAGATGACACTTAGGCCTTCCAGATGGTTGCCCAGGTCGAAGGGTATCGCGGGAATCTGAAACACTGCACCTAGTATCTCTATGCCACTAATCAAGCCGACACTGCCCGCATACAACAGACCTTGGAGACTTGAGATCCGGGCTTTGGGAGATAGGGAACAGAGCCTCAATCTCAGGAGAGGATGAGATTTGAGATCCTCGGGAGGCTCCGAACGAAAAGTTAATGGGAAGCACGAGTCTGACTTGATGTCCTGCGACTTTGCACGCTCCACTATCGAAAATGTGGTCGCCAGAATTTGGTATGGTTGCTGTTGCGATACTTGCAGATTCGATAATTCGATGTTGCTAGGCCCTGCTTGCATCATGGCCCCGGGAAAGGGGAGGACATTGCCTTTACTGGCGACCCACAACATTGAAGCCTCGGTACACGACTTCCGGTGCGCAGATCAGTGGAAGAACCCGTTAACACGCTTCGACCTTGGAGAGGCTGAAGATGCTCTCCACTTTGTTCCAGGTGCTTCTCGATTCAGACCGAGCGGTTGCAGTCTCCCGTTGATGGCGAGCGCATGATACAAGACTGAAGCTATGACATCGCTGTCGTGGAATCGTGTTGTGTAAGGCGGCCAGCGTTGTGTTCACCATGTGGTGTTGTGAAACAAATGACTCGAAAGGCACGTGCTAGACCAACCCCAAAAGAGGCGCCACAACCGCCCCAGCTCCAATCGGATGCAGGTACCCCAAACTGTAAATTGTGATCAGACCCTCATTTGCAACGCTGGCGCACGTTTCTCGCAGGTCTGTCAGTTTTGAAGGGTAATGACGACTCAGACATCACGGCTGTACCTTCTCCACAAGTATTGAGCACAACCAAATCCGCCTGATTTTGCTAGCGAAACGGAAAGCAAGCACGCACGGATCCGGAAGATCTGCGTGCTGATCTGCCGCCATCCCCTTTCGCCAGTCTCTGGTAATTTGCAGGACCAGCCTTGCTGCCAAAACCGGCAGCGCTCATGTCGACGGTCTGCACTCTGCAAGGCTTAGTGAAAACACCGATGTGCATGTTTCGAAACAATCTCAATAGGTGATGCTGGTCTGAGTGTGTCCCGAAATAGTCAACGATGGGTAGCAGCGCTCGACCAGAAGTATATATGGGATGCCGAAATCTTTCCATTGAAGGCATCAACATTCGTTCCATCTCATCTTCTCACATCTCCTTCCATCGTTTTCTCTGCGATAGTCTTTCGTTTGTGCTGCGCACTCACAGTCTTTTCAACAGTATCAACAAATCGACAATTCGACGTTCTTTATCTTACGCATATTTACAAGCAATCTCGCCAAGATGAAGTTCACCAAAGCCACCATTCTCGCATTCATTGCGTACACCAACGCTCTGCCTGCCCCTCACTACGGCTCTGATGCCACTACCTCAATCGGTGGTGCTGAGTACCCTACATACGACACCCCGGCCGAGTCTACTCCTCTGGCCGCAACCAAGCCCACTCCGTCCTGCACCGAGGAGGGTAATGTCCCCAGCGTGACTGGCTCCACCCCAGTCAACGGTGGCGAGGGCACTCCTGACCAAACACCTGATGCTTCCACCATCGCGATCCCTACCCCTACCGGTGGCTACGGATCGCCTGACGGTGGCGAGGGAACCCCTGATCAGACTCCCGACGCCTCTACCATTGCCATCCCCACTCCCACTCCTACTGGTGACTACTCTTCTCCTGACGGCGGAGAGGGTAGCCCCGACCAGACCCCTGATGCTTCCACCATCGCGATCCCTACCCCCACTGGAGAGGCTGGTGTTGGCGGAGGTCTCAACGGCGGAGGTGACGCAGGTTTCTCCGGTGGCGTCTCTGGCAGCGTCCCTGTTCCCACCGGAGGAGCTGGTGTCGGCGTCGGCGGCGGTCTCAACGGTGGAGGTGATGCCTCTGCTGGTGTCTCTGGCAGCGTCCCTGTGCCCACTGGCGGCGCTGGTGTTGGTATCGGCGGCGGCCTCAACGGTGGAGGTGATGCAGGTGCCTCTGCTGGTGTCTCTGGCAGCGTCCCTGTGCCCACTGGTGGCGCTGGCGTCGGTGTCGGCGGCGGCCTCAGCGGTGGAGGCGATGCTGGTGCCTCTGCTGGTGTCTCTGGCAGCCTTCCTGTGCCCACAGGCGGCGCTGGTGTTGGTATTGGTGGAGGTCTTAACGGCGGAGGTCACTCTGAGGGTGGTCTCGGAGGCGGCCTCGGCCTCGACCTTGGTGGTCTCCTCGGTGGTCTCGTTGGCGGTAAGCTGCCTGGTCTTGACATCGGCGCTGGCGGAGGCCTCAACCTCCAGGGTGTTGTCGGTGGTCTTGAGGGCCTCCTCCAGGGTGGCGGTCACCTAGACGGCTCTGGTAAGCTCGACATTGGCGGTCTCCTCGACAGTCTCAAGGGCACCCTCAGTGGTCTTCCCGGCGGTGCTGAGCTTGCCACTTTCTGCGACGAGCTCAAGGCTGCTCTTGGTGGCTCTGGCCACATTGACCTTGGCGTTCTTGTTCCCGGTCTCCAGGGCATGCTCAGCGGCTCCGGCAAGTTCGACCTTGGTGGTGCTCTCGGCATTGATGTCAACGGTCTGATCTCTGGTCTTACTGCTCTCCTCGAGGCTTCCGTCAGCGGCAAGGGTGGTCTTGACATCGGTGGTCTCCTCAGCGGTCTTGAGGCTTTCCTTGCTGGAAACGGCCACCTCGACCTCGGTGCCGGCGCTGGTCTCGATCTCGGCAAGGTCATTGCTTCCCTCAAGGGTCTTCTTGGTGCTTCCGGCAGCGCATCCGGCTCTGTCGATCTCGATGTCAGCGGTATCCTTGCTTCCCTCGGTGGTTTCCTCAGTGGCGACATCGACTTCAACGGTTTCATCGCTGCCTGCGGCAAGCTTCCCGGTGGTCAGCTCCTTGTCAGCCTCTGCGGTTCGCTCATGACCATCCTTATGGGCCTCGGTATCGACCTCAACGCCATCGTTAGCCAGGTCGTTCTCGTGCTCGGCGGCATCCTCAACGGTACTCTCTCTGTTGGTGGTTCTCTCCTTGCTGGTGCGGTCCTTGACCTCCAGGGTCTTCTCAGCCTTGCTGGTAAGGTCGGTGTGAGTGTTGGCGGCTCTGTCGATGGAACCATTGGTGGCAAGGTCGGTGCTGGTGTCGGTGGTGCCGTTGGCGGCGCCGTCAACGCCGGTGCTGGCCTTCTCGGCAACATTGGCGGCAAGGTCAACGGTATGCTCGGAGGTGGACTCAACGGCATGCTCGGTGGCCACGTTGGCGGCGAGAGCAAGGTCGGTGGTGGCATCCAGCTGGGTGGTCTGACCAAGGGTCTCTTCTCTATTGGCCACTAGATGGATAGGCTGATAAGAAGAGGCTCAAACACTTCATGAGTATTCTCTAATATCATGAGTAAATCTTTCCGAAAGGTCGGATTGGGTTAACTCGACGATCCCAATGTACTTACGCTGACATCGGCTCGGCGAAGCATGAGCAACTATGGCGATGTGACCATAGCAATATCCTGTTTAATACTTCTCAATCCCAACATTTACGTTCTCAATCACGAACCACTGCACGTTAGTGAGCAAGAATGACCATGTGCATTAATAGGTGGCGGCGGTCGGGTAAGTGACCGTGATTGACCATCGTGCGCGATACTATCTTTGGGCTAGCCTTGCTATTTTTCAGGAGCCCTGATAAGGAGACATATTAAATTCGGGAGTTGAAAAGCTTGCATTGTGCAGAGTCTTAGGCTGTGATACAGGGTCCAGCTAAGCCGACTATTAGAGATAACTAATACTTAGCCTTCACGCTAAGGAGGCAATATCTATAGAGAAGCAAAGTATTATAGAATAGAAGTTAGACAAAGGGACTATAATATTGACTAGTCTATCTCAGAGTATTTTATTGTTGCCTAGTACTGTTAGGACTGTATCACACCACCACGAGGGAGGATAGGGTGAAGGGAGGCAGCAAGTATATTGAGGTCGTAGTTTTAGAGACTGATCGCTACTAGGTAGCGATCAGGGCGGGGTCTGCATATATACCAGTTGGTACAGGCCGATGGCGCAATCTCTGGCGCCATGTGGCGCGTTCTCGGTCACGGCCTGACAAGTACCTAGGGTGCCTTTCAAGGACCTACTAATAGACTAGTAGCTCAACCTAAATTTAGCAGTGTCTAATTAGCCTACTCAAATTCCTTTTATATCTACTAGTAGTTTATAAGGCATATAGCTAGTTTCTATATATTTTCTAAGTTAGGGTATCCTAACTTGTCAGATAGCAGGAGTTAAGGTAAGAGGGCTTAGCAATTAACCTGCCAAGACAAACGCAGGAACTACCTCAACTCTTAGACAAGAATACTGCAGGCATAGCCTTAAGAACACAGAATATAAAATATTTATTGTCTAACTAATATTATTATTATTACATCTTATTAATTCAACAATTAGAAGTCTTACTACTGCTATAAAAAGGCGCTAACAACAAGCAAAATCATAACAAACTAGAGCTAGAAAGGCGCAACAGTTATTCTTACTAACTTAAGTAGATAGATCCCCTAGTACTACTAAATTAAGATATAATGCAAAGCTCTAGAAATCTAGAATATTATAGACCTAGAAGGTAACACGCAACTATATACTAAACTAGCTAAGCTGCTTTCTCTATTTATCTTTAAATATAAGCTAGCCTCTGCTCTAAGAGGCACCTAGTTATCTACTTTAACGCAGACTATAAGTAGAAATACGCGTATAACTATCTAAGAATCAATTAACCTTATAAACTCTTCTGCAGCTATTGCAGCTATACTAATGCAATACTTAGAACTCTTAACAGAAAGAAAGGAAACACATAACAGCAATATATAAGAATTTAGAATAAACTTAAATTATACAAAACACGCAAGTAAAACTATTAAGATAAACAGATATATATTGCAGCAATAATAAAGTATTAAAACATAACTATTAACGTATATATATAATAAGCAGGATAGTTAACAAACAGGACACTTTTGCTAAGACCCTACTAACACACCCTTCCTATACTAATGCCTCTCTAACAACTATAGTTTAGCGCGTTAAAAGAGCATTAGATCTAGCTTACGCTTTAGGCTCTTAAACAAAACGCAAAACTCTTAGTGCAACGCGCTGCAGCTATCTACAACATGCCTAAAAGTATACTATACTAATAACACGCTAGACAACCTTTACGCGTTAATACTATAGCTAACTTATAGAATCTAACTAGCACTAAGGAGTAGGTAATTATTATGCATAACGCACTACACAGGCAAGTTGCCTACACAGGCAAGTTGCCTACTTCTGCCAAGACTACACTAAATCTCCCTCTCTATACTAATGCCTTAACAACAGTGTAAAAATAATGCATTAAATAAGACTTAGATACAGCTTGCGCTTTTAGCTCTTAAACAAGACCCTAATCTCTTAGTATAACACGCTGCAGCTATATATAACGCGCTGCAATCAACCCTATATAATTGTTAGGACTGTATCACACCACCACGAGGGAGGATAGGGTGAAGGGAGGCAGCAAGTATATTGAGGTCGTAGTTTTAGAGACTGATCGCTACTAGGTAGCGATCAGGGCGGGGTCTGCATATATACCAGTTGGTACAGGCCGATGGCGCAATCTCTGGCGCCATGTGGCGCGTTCTCGGTCACGGCCTGACAATAATAGACGCGCTAGACAACCTTCACGCAACAATTCTATAGCCAACTTACAGAATCTAACTAATATAGAGGAGGAGGTAATTGTTAAGTACGTTCTTAAGCTTATAGAGCATAGGCACCCCCCTTAGCTCTTAGATGTAGCTAATATAGCTAATTATCTGCAAGAAGAGCATAGTTTAGGCCCTATTAGCTTAAACTAGGCTAGTACGTTTGTTTTACGTATGCTAGAGCTTAAAGTAAAGTTTAATTGCAAGTATAACTATAAGAGAGCCCTCTGCAAGAATTCTAGAGTTATACAGGGCTAGTTTAGCCTTATAGCTAACATTAAAGCTAAGTACAGCATCCTAGACGCTAACACGTACAACTTTAACAAAACAGGCTTTATAATAGGCTAGATAAGCAGCAGAGTAGTTATTACAGCTGCTAATTTACTAAGACAACTAAAGTTAATACAGCCTAGCAATAGAGAGTAGGTAACAGTTACTTAAGGCGTTAACGCAACTAGATAGGCAATTCTACTCTTTATTATCTTTAAATCGCGCTGCTACCCTTGCTCCTAGTTTAAGGAAGACGCTCTACCCCTAGGTTAGAGCTTTTCTAACTCTAATAATAGCTAGACTAGCAACAAGCTTAGTTTTAAGTAGTTAAGGCACTTTAATAGGTATACAAAGACGCGCACTGTTAGTACCTACTACATACTTATTATTAATAGTTATAAGAGCTACAACACTATAGTATTCTACTAATACTACAAAGATAATAAGATTATGCCTAACGTACACAACGGGCGAGCGGGACACACGACCGAGCGGGACACTTTTGCCAAGACCACACCAAAACTCCCTTCCTACACTAATGCCTCCCCAATAACCCTAATTTACTGCGTCAAAAGAACGTTAAATACAGCTTGCGCTTCAGGCTCTTGATCAAGACGCAACACTCTCCTTACGGCGCGCTGCAGCTATCTATAACGTGCCTAGAAGTACCTTATACCAACGACGCGCTGGACGACCTTCACGCTTCAATACTATGCCTAACTCACGGAATCTGACTACTGCTGAGGAGCAAATTATTGTTACGTACATACTTGAGCTGGTCACGCGAGGAGAGTCCCCCCGGCTCGCAGCCGTGGCTGATATGGCTAATTCTCTGCGAAAAGAGCGCGGTTTGGCCCCTGTTGGCATAAACTGGGCTAGCATGTTTGTTTCTCGCCAGGAGGAGCTCAAAATAGTGTTTAACTGTAAGTACGACTACAGGCGAGCCCTCTGCGAGGATCCTAGGGCTATATAGGAGTGGTTCACCCTTGTAGCTAATATAAAAGCCAAGTACGGCATCCTGGACGACAACACGTATAACTTTGACGAGACAGGCTTTATGATGGGCCAGATATCTACTGGAGTAGTTGTTACAGATGCAGGGAAGCTAGGACAAGCAAAGCAGATCCAGCCTAGCAACTGGGAGTGGGTAACAGCCATCTAAGGCATTAATGCTACTGGATGGGCTGTTCTAGCCTACATTATCTTCAAAGCCCGCTACTACTAATCCAACTGGTATAAGGACGATAACCTGCCCCAAGACTGGGTAATTGCTATCTCTGAGAACGGTTGGACTACTAACGAGCTTGGTTTTGACTGGTTGAAGCACTTTAACAAGCATACAAAGACGCGCACTGTGGGTACCTACCGTTTGCTGGTTATTGACGGTCACGAGAGCCACAACTCTGCAGAATTCCAGCAATACTGCAAGGATCACAAGATTGTACTTCTATGTATGCCTGCGCACTCATCGCACCTCCTGCAGCTACTTGACGTGGGTTGTTTTGGCCCTCTGAAGAAGGCGTACGGGGATGAGGTTAATGGGCTTATGCGCAACCGGATCACCTACGTTATAAAGCAGGAGTTCCTGCCATGCTTTAAAGCAGCTTATAAGAAAGCTATTACCCCTAGCAACATCTAGGGAGGGTTCTGAGGGGCTGGATTGGTTCCCTTTAACCTAGAACGGGTTATATCGACCCTTGATGTAAAGCTGCGCACTCTATTACTACCACTCCCTACAAACAACGAGCCCTGGCAGTCGCAAACCCCAAGCAATACCCTAGAATTTGAGTCGCAATCAACTCTAATTTGAGACAAGTATAAGAGGGAACAGGGCAGCTCACTAAATTCTGTTCTAAGCGCACTTGAGCACTACGCAAAGGGGGGGGCAATTCTATCGCACAAGCTGGCTTTGGCGCAACGGGAGAACGCTGAACTTTAAGCAGCCCTAGCAGCTGCCACAGAGCGTAAATCGCGCAAAAGGAAGCGAATTCAAGAGGGAGGGTCTTTTACAGTTGAGGAAGGCTAGCGGTTAGCAGCTCTAGCGGAATTTGGGGCGCGCCGTGATGGAAAGAAGGGGAAGAAGCGGGTGCGCGCTGAAGGAGGTGAACCGTCCTAACGACGCTGTGGACAGTGCGGAAAGGGTGGGCATAATGCGCGAACGTGCAAGAATGAAGTAGAAGAGGTCTTTAAGTAATATTACAGCTTGTTTTGCCTTGTGCAGGGCCAAAGCGTGGTGTTTTGGGCC
Organism: Didymella glomerata; assembly: GCA_030271015.1. Taxonomy (NCBI): domain Eukaryota; kingdom Fungi; phylum Ascomycota; class Dothideomycetes; order Pleosporales; family Didymellaceae; genus Didymella; species Didymella glomerata. The sequence goes on from JAJOHN010000008.1 coordinate 1,442,265, forward strand.
ATAATAGTGTGAGATTTGGTGTGGTCTTGGCAAAAGTGTCCCGCTCGGTCGTGTGTCCCGCTCGCCCGTTGTGTACGTTATATATATGCCTCTGCACTTATCGCACCTCTTGCAGCTGCTTAATATAGGTTATTTTGCCCCTTTAAAGCAGGCGTACAGGGACTAGGTTAACAAGCTAGTACGTACCTAGATAACCTATATTATAAAGCTAGAGTTCCTGCTATGCTTTATACACGCCTATAACAAAGCTATTACCCCTAGCAATATCTAAGAAGGGTTCTAAGGGGCTAGACTAGTCCCTTTTAACCTATAACAGTATTGAAGTTGTACATAGGACAAAGTCCCAAGTATACTAGTTCTATTAGGTCTTGGGGATAAGTACTAGTTCTAGAACAGTAGGGTAAGTGTTGCACAGTTAGGTGTAGAGGTTGCAGGTATAGAATCTTAAGAAGAGTGTGTATATTGTTATATTATTTTAGCATTATAGCTTAGCTTATATCTAGGTCCTTGCGCAACATAATTAGTAACATAGTTTAGGTTTACAACAGCGCTTGGCCTGCGACAGTAAGTTATTAGACAAAGTCCGATATACAACTCAAGGGTTCAGTAATAGGCAACAGGATTGACTAGCTAGAGTACTAAGGTTAAGATTCTAAGAAGTAACTTAATTAACAAAGTTAAACACAAACTATAAGGGTTGTGTCCCTAGGTGTTATATACTAAGGAGATATGCAAGATGCTTAGTAGAGCTAATTAACTAATTATACTAATTACTAATTATACTAAGCACTAATTATACTAATTATTGCTAAGACCCTTAATTAGTTGTTACGTAACGTGCCTTAATTACTAGGGAGGCGTTGCCCTGTTGTTCCTATATATAATTACCCTTACTAGTAATTCTTGCTATGCTATACTAGAGTATAATTCTTATTACAACCCTTTATATTCTATAGATTATAACACTATCCCCCTTCTGTCTTAGCTTAGTCCCTTAAGCTAATTTATATAACATAGGCCCTGCCTTGTTTAATAGTAAGTTATTAACAATGCCTAAATAACTATCTAAGTTAAGTACAGCCTGTTGTTACTATTTATATAAATTTATTAGATCCTTTAGAGAAACTATAGTTCAAAAGTGTTTAACCTATAACAAGCATAAGCGTGTATGCAAGGTCTATATTTGCTTAGGGAAGTGCAGCAAGTGCCTAAAGCATAGCTAGCGTTGCAATATACATATAACTTAGTTAAAGTTTGCACAGCTTATAATAGAGAAAGAGAAGTTGCAGGCGCAAATAAAGGAAAGTTGCAAAGTACAAAATAAAGCGCTTAAGGCCTCTAAAAAGGTATTAGAAGAGTTGTAGGTTGCATGCGCGCGTAAAGAGCAGTTGCATTAATAAATAGACTTGTTAGACTGTCGCGCTAAGGAGGCGATATCTATAGAGAAGCAAAGCATTACAGAATAGGAGTTAGACAAGAGGACTATAACGTTTAATAGTTTATCTAAAGAGATTATGTTGTTGCCTAGTACCTAGGGTGCTTACAAGGACCTGCTAATAGAGTACTAGCTTAACCTAAACATAGCAGTGCCTAATTAGCTACTCAAATTCCTTTAACATCTGCTAGCAGTTTGTAAGGTGTATAGCTAGTTCCTATATGCTTTCTAAATTAGGGTATCCTAACTATTTAACTAGATATTTAGTGCTTTGTCCTTTCTTTTGTTGTTTTATTATTTTTTTAACTTCCTACTTATCTTAGCCATCTGCCTAGTAGTAAAAGTCTTGCTAGATTAGCATTCTAAGGTTAGCTAGTTCTAATAACAAGATATAGAACATAGGGTAGATCTTCGCATCCTTAGGCAGCGCAAGTTAGTAGTTAACTAGGCTAATTTGCTAAGAAATAAAAAATAGTCTAACCTTAACTTTGTCTAGTTTTTTTGTTAGTTGCTATATGCATAGGTTTTTTATAAGGAGATATACTTTATCCCCCTCCTTTAGCAGAGGCGCTGTTTTTTGTTTCCTGTTAACATAAGAAATGGCCCTTAACTAAGCTTTAGTAATGTTGTTAAGTAATTTCTAGTATACTTCCTTTAGTACTTTAACTAAGGTAATTGCTAATTCTGTTTAGGTGCTGCTGTCTAATAATCTTATAAAGAGATTTGGCTGTCTGCTGTAGTTTACAAAGAACAGCGAGTAGCCTATTGCTTCTAAAAGCTTGTTGTTGTATATAATTTGTGCCATAGGCAGTAGTAAAACCTAATTATCCTGCTACTAGTTGTAGTAGATGCAGAGGTACGTTTCTATTGTCTAGTTTACTTATTCTGTCTGTCTGTCTGTCTGCAGATAATAGGCTGTAGAAAGCTTCTTTTTAGTGCCTATTGCTGCTAGGAGCGTAGTCTAATAGTTTAACGTAAAGAGCTTGTCTCTATTGCTAATAATTAATTCTAGGATACTATAGTAGCAGATAATGCAATCCTTAAAGACGTGTGCTAACTGTTCAGCAGTATAGCTATGTCTAAAGGGTATTATCTTAGCGTACTTAGTAAATTAGTCTACTACAACAAAGATTAAGTTGTAGCTATATCCTATAACTAGATCCTTAGAGATAGGCAGCTATATAACAAAATCTATTATAATATTTGTCTATAGTGCTGTTAGTAGCTCTATCGCCTATACTTCTCTATACTTGGCGTGCGTGCTGTATTTGCTTTGCTAACAGCTTACGCAATTCTTAATAAACTTGCTAACCTTATTTTATATGTTTAGGAACTTATAATGTCTCTTAATAAGTTCTATTGTTTGCGTAATACCTAGGTGTCTATAAAGCAGGTTATTATAATAGCAGCTTATAACTTTTTCTTCTAGGTCCTCTAGTACTTGCGCTAGAATGCTGTTATCTAGTGTAATACGCATAATCTAGTTAAGCTGCTGTAATAGTCTAAGCAACCTATTGTTATTAACTCTAAGTATAGCGAATTTGTTAATTGTTTTTTTGCTAGCAAGGTTATAGCGTTAGCTAAGCGCGTCTGCTCTGCTGTTTTCTTTTTCTAGTGTGTACAGAATCTTGAACTTATACTAGCTAAGCATTTCTAACTAGCAAACTTGTTATTAGTTTAGAACCTTAGTAGTTATAAACTGTACCAAGTTCTTATAATCTATATAGATAGTAAGGTCTAAGCAGCTTTCTGCGTAAACCCTCTAGTATTACAACAAGTTAACAATAGCTATAAGTTCCTTGTTATACACGTTGTATTGTTCTTTAGGTGCTGTGAATTTCCTTAAGTAGTAGGCAATTAGGTGCTATTGCCCGTCTCGTTCTTGCGTAATGCAAGCTCCTAGTGCTAGATCTAAGGTATCTGTTTTAAGGCGCATAGGTTTGCCGCTCTTAAACATAATTAATATAGGAGGCTTAACACATACTTACTTAAGCAATTAGAAAGCGTCTTCCTGCACTTATTCCTACTTAAATAGTGTGTCCTTCTGCGTAAGTTTTATAAGCAGTAGGGCTGTTAGAGAGTACTCTTTAATAAAGCGTTAGTTAAAGTTAACAAACCTAAGGAATTCTTATATTCCCTTAACCAAGGTAGGTGTTAGCTAATCTTTTACAACCTAGATCTTCTTATCACTTATCTTAACTCTATATCTTCCTATAATAAAGCCAAGGAATTCTACTTCTTCCTTATGCTATTTGCACTTCTCTAGCTTTAGCCTAAGGTCTGCTTTTGCTAAGCATTCTAACACTTGTCTTATATAGACCTTGTGTTCCTCTAGCATCTTGCTATACACTAGGATGTTATTAAGGTATGCTACTACAGTAATGTCTAGGTGCGTTCGCAACACGTTGTCAATAAGCGCCTAGTATACAGCTAGTGCATTAGTTAGCCCGAATAGTATAACTATTGTCGCACAGTTAGGTGCAGGGGTTGCAGGTATAGGATCTTAAGAAGAGTGTGTATATTATTATATTGTTTTAGTATTATAGCTTAGCTTATATCTAGGTCCTTGCGTAACACGATTAGTAATATAGTTTAAGTTTATAATAGCGCTTGGCCTGCAACACACCCCCTTAGAGCTTATTTAGTTTTAGTTAAGGTCTAACTGTTATTAGATTTTGCCTCTTTGTGTTAATGCGCTAGATTAATCTATAATAAGATATTAACTAGGCCTAGGTAACATATAAACTAAGAGTGCTTTTCTGCTAAGAGTAGTTTTATAAAGCTATCTAAAGGCATTTTATTTATTAGAACCTATTAAACTATAACTGTGCCGTCTTTGTAGACCTGCCTTAGCTATAGACTATAGATATTAACGTGCTTTAGCTTTAATAATACCTAGGGTCTATCCTTCTAGATCAGCCCTATAGTCTGTTAGTTGTTATAGAGTATGCGAGGTTAGTGCTTAAGATTAAACTATATCTGCTTAAACAGCTAGTATAGACCTATTGTCTCCCTTGCTATGTATAATAGCAAGAGTAACTTAGCTTTAGTTGTTAACGTGGTTATAGTCTTCTGTTTAGATAACTGCTATATAATTGGCCTATTAAACAGCTTTATAAGGTAGCCCTGCGTAGATCTTTAAGTCTCTAGATTATCTATAAACAATGCGTTGCTTAACAGCTAAAGTACCTCTTTATTGTGTGTCTCTACTTCATTAGTTGTTTCTACTAAGCCTAAGAACTCAATAGCATAGTACTTTATAGCTAGAAGATATGCAAGAACTTGGTTTGCGTAACGCAGGTGCTCTAGTAAAGGATTTAATATAAACTAACTTAACTAGCTAGCTGCAAAAGACATGTTAGGTTGTAATACAACTGCTATATACAGGATTAAGCCTACCTTTTCTTACATCTCTATAATCTAATAAAGCGTTGCTTGTCCCTTATACTGTTAAGGGCAATAAGACAAGAGGAAAGGCATTATAGCCGTTCTTCTAGTGTTGTCTATACTAAACTTGGTATAGATCTTCTTAATATACCTATGTTAGCTAATCTAGAGCTTTCTATCTCTAGTGTTTTAGAGGATACTAATATTAAGGAAGGAGATTGCTTTACTTAAATCCTTAATCCTATACCTGCTGTTTAATCTTAGCTTAAAGTCTTGAATAAGGTAAATACATTCTAGTTGTGCAATAACAAGCATGTTATCTACATAGAGAAACAGGATTAGTCCTGTTTGATTGTTAATAAGTATACATAGCTTATCTAGGCAATAATTAAATCCTAGACCCTTAAGGAACGATACAAGCTTGTTAAACTATAGTTTAGGTAACTTGCGTAGTCTATACAGCGCCTTTTGCAGCTTCTAGACTTTGCCTAGAGTACAGTACCCTAGCAGACAGGCAGTATATACCTCTTTGTCTATGTCTATATTGGTAAAGGCATTCTTGAAGTTAATTTAATAACAGAGAAGCCTAAATGCGCAGACAAGGGCTATAAGAATGCAAAAGCTGCAGTATGCTCCTATTGCTGCGTATATGTTGTTAGAGACATAGTATTAAAGATTACCTCTTACGCAGATCTGTGCCTTGTGACAGACAAGGTAGCTAGCGTTGTCAACTTTATACATAAATACCTACTTAAGTAGCAGTATTTACTTACCTTCTAGGTAGTCTACTAGCTCAAAGGTCTTCTTCTCCCTAAGTAACATAAGTTTAGTGTTAGCAGCACGCTAAAACCCTTTGCCTTTAGGATGTTGCTTTAGCTAATACTAGAAGTCTAGTAGTAGCAATAAGTCTTTTCTATGTATACGCATAGACTGTGCTGCTGCAAAAGCATAAGCTACCTGTTAGCTAAGTTTGGCACGCTTAAGTTGCAGCGCATAAGCTTGGCGTCTTGCTTTCTTCTTGTTATATCGCTGCATAGCGTAGGTTTAGGTAGCACTAACAGCGTCTTGACCTTGTTATAATAGTTGTATGTTCTGTCTAGTACTAGTGCATAGGTTTTAGAAGACAGATGCGTTAGTAGTAGCACCTATCTTATAACTAAGTAACTCTTGCGTAGTGCTTCTCTAGTATAGACCTAATCCTAGAGATATAGGAGTTGGATATAGCCAACGCGCTAGTGCGCCTTAAAGCATAACTTGCAGAGGTATCTCTTATAGGGATGTTCTATCTTCTTCTAAACCTATAGGCAGCGCCTTATAGCCTTATCCTCTAGCTTATGTTTCCCTTAGCTCTGTAGTGTTGCTCCTAATAAGAAGCATATTATTATCTAACTTATCTAGATTAATGTTATTAAGTGTAGTAGATAGGGCTTGCTTATGCTGCAGAGGATCCTTAGAGTGTTGTAGGTTATATATAATATTCTTATCTATACATACGTCTTATAATATAATTATACAGTTAGACTGTAGTATCTAGACCTTATAGATATTAGTAGCTTTAGTTCTAACAAGCTATCCTATAAGTGCTTTCTCTTATAGCTTTGCTCTAGCTAGACAGTCTCTCTAGTTCTTAATAAGAATATATGCCTGCAATCTAATAATCTTCTAGTATAAAAGATTAGGCTAACGACTATACACTATCTTAAACAGTGTTCTCTAGTCTTTACGCTGCACTAGGATATAATTTAGGAGACGTGTAGCATATAAAACTATATATAGCTATAGTCTATAAGGCAGTCTGCTCTGTATGCAAAGTTTTTACATAGTAGTTATAATTACCCCCCTAGAACGTTTAGCAAGACTATTCTAATCTAGAGTGTCTAGCAGAGATAGTGTAAAGGTAATGCCCTTTACAGCTATTATTTCCTTCTACTTATTGCCTAAGCCTTTCTTGCCGTCTAATTAGATGTTTTATGTTGTAAATCCCTAGTTTATGTTTGTAATAGCTAGGAATTCTTTAGTAACAGATATAAGTTTATATTGTGTCTTGTTTAAGAGGTTAAATAATATATAGTACAACAAGTAGTTATAGTAGAAGTACACTACCTATAAGTCGGCGTTGAATGCTTCTTCTATATTAATAAGGTCTATGTAAACCTTTTTGAAGGGGTAGGTTCCTCGCTAGGTTGAAATTCTTGATATGTGTTGGTAAGCTTGCGCAAGCTTGCACAGTTTGCAGAGTTCTATGTTCTACTTAAAGTTGCGTGTGCTTAGTGTTACACCTTTAGTTATATTAGGCACATAAAAGAGAGCTTCTTTATAGATATGTCCTAGTCTTATATACTAGATGTCTATTAATGCTATAGCGTTCTTGGGATTCTGCGAAGTTTTCTTTATAGTAGAAGCGTTTGCTGCTCTATAAGGTTTGTTTAAGTTTAGAGAAGCTCTAGTAGTGTTTAGCTTAACAACTTAAAAAGCGCCTTGTTTTATTACCTAGAAGGCTCTTAAGCTATCTAAGAACTCTATCTAGCATATTTATGTGTTAAAGAAGACTCCTTGCTTTTTAAGTGCATGCGTGCTTAGAAGGTTCTAGTAGAAACCAGGTATATATACTACGTTTTCTAGCTAAACGAGGCTGTAGCCTACTAGTGTTGTAACATCTATGCTTACTTTTCTAACACCTTTAATGCGCGTGTTAGTATCTCTAAAACAAATAATTTTATCTTAGATTAACTTATAATAGGTAAAGCGCGACTTGTTGTTGCAGACATGTATATCTGCGCAGTTATTAAGACAAAAGTAGCTGTTAGGCTTATAATTTTGTGCAGTGCTTAGTGCGCACTAGGAAGTAGCAAATAAAGCTCTAGGCCTAGCTTGCTATATACTTATTATAGTAACAGAGCTAGCTTGGCTTGCTGCTTTCTTAGATTGTTCGTCTGCGTTACTGCTAGGCTAGAAGTTAGGCAGTGCAATGTTGCTGCAAGAGAAGCTTCTCTTAATCTTCTTGCGCTAGCGATAACTTCCTATAATAGCTGTAATTACTTTTAATTGTATATAAATTTGTAGCCTCTATCTAGCTAGAGCTTTTGTAGGGTTAAGGTACTAACAGTTGGCATACTTGTATGCTTATCTGCAAACATAGTCTCAAAGGCAGCTTGGCTAGGTCACAGAGACTAAACTTAATCTAATTGCCTTTTGCTTCTGCTGTAGCTGCCTATCCTCCTTATCTAACGTCTTTAGATTATAACTGTGCTTTCTGCCCTAAAGCATAGCATAAGCTGCGTAACCTCTAGCAATCTTCTTGCTTAGAGGTGCTATACTGCAGTACTGCTTAATATAGAAGCTTATTATAATCCTATTATTAGAGAGTGTTAGCTTTAACCTACAGAAGGATCTAAGGGTTCTGTTAATTGTGTTCTGTACTCTCTACACTGCTAGAGCATTAACTTTGTTAACTGCATTGTTAGAGTTAGCATTACTTAAATTACCTACTGCAATAGGACTGTAACTTGCATGTTCTAGACTAATTATGTTTAGCACAGAAATAAGCGCATTAGAGATTTACCTTAACACTGTTTTAGTTTAATTAATAACTAACGCTTAGCTCTTGGTTTGTGCGTCTTTTAACTTTATATAGTTATAGAATAGTAGGTTGATGTCTTAACACGCTTTAACAAAGGCTTTGCATATCTGCAGCTTGCTAAGGTTCTTAATTGTGTACTATTTAGCACTGTTAACAAGCGCAGGCTATTAGCTAAGCTATTTGTCTAGGCTTGTATTACTAGGCCCTTTCCTAAGCTTTTTAAACTTAGTGCAGATGTCTTGCCTTTAATCTTTTGCATTTGGCTAGATACTGTCTAATAGTGCAATAAGCTTGCTTTACACGTTGTACTTGCTAAGGTAGTGTTGCTTAAACTCTTAACAGACAGTATAGTTAATATAATTAGAGACCTTATTATACTTCTTCTTTTTAGAGTTAAAGATGCTCTGCAAGCTTTAGTACTTCTAGATTGTATCCTTGCTTGCTAAGTCTAATAGTTTTGTTAATGTAAAGACAAGGTTCTTAATGCCTAGTAGATTGCAGTACTTCTACACTTTGTTTTGCTTAGCAAGGTCTTTAATAGAGTTATACTAGTTAATCTAGTTGCTACAAGCGTTAAGCATTAGAAGGTTGTAATCTCTTAATAACAACATTATAAATGTCTAATAATAATACTTAAGGTTCTTTAAAGTAGTTGTAGTTGTAGTTGTCTAACTATTAGTCTCCTAACGTATGCAGGGTTGCAGATGCTGCAGATCGACCCCTTACTTCTTGTTAGAACCTATAACAACTGCGCAACTAGCAACGTGCTTGCAACAAGCAGTTAATAGTAATAAAAGTATCTGCATAGACTAATAGTGCTGCAGAAGGAAGGTTGGCTAGGCTTATAACTATTGCACAGTTAGGTGCAGGGGTTGTAGGTATAGAATCTTAAGAAGAGTGTGTATGTTGTTATATTGTTTTAGCATTATAGCTTAGCTTATATCTAGGTCCTTGCGCAACACAATTAGTAACACAGTTTAGGTTTATAACAGCGCTTAGCCTGCGACAACTATGTACTCAAAATGTCTATAATAGGTTCTAAATGCCGTCTTCTATTCTTCGCCTTCCTTTATGCGTATGAGGTTGTACGCTCTGCGCAAGTCTAGTGTAGTAAAGAATATTGCTCCCTGCAACTAGTCCTATAACTTGGATATATTAGGTAGCAGATATCTATTTTTAACTATAATTGCGTTAATTGCCCTAAAGTTAACGTATAGTCTGTCTAATCTGTCTTTTTTCTTAACAAAGAGAGTAGGTAATCCTGCTAGAGACTTAGATTTCTGTATAAATCCTTTTGCAAAGTTCTCCTTAATATACTTGCAAAGTACTTCTAGTTCCCTTTTAGATAGCTAGTATATAGGCCTAAAAGGTAGTTCTTTCCCTTCCTTAAGTTTAATCTTACAATCCTAAGGTTAATGCTTAGGTAGCGCTTTTGCAAATAACTCTTCTTTAAATATCTAGGCGTACTAACAATATACATCTAGTATAGCAGGAGGTACACTCTTAGTCTCCTTAATTGTTGCAGAGGGGCTCTTCTAGTCTGCATAATTAACTGCTCTAACTTGGCGCGTCTATTATGTTAAAGAGATATTGTTAATCTCTTTCTTATCTACTAGCTCTAGCGTAGGCTGCATAGGGTAGCGTGTAGTAGTGCTGCATCTACACCTATTAAATTAAAGCGTTCTTCTTGCCTAGTTAACGTGTAGGTTATACTTCTTTAACTATAGTAGTCCTAATATAACATCGTAGGCAGCTATCCTAAGAACGTCTAGGTCTAACGTTTCTACATAGTACTGTAATTATATAGAGGCACCTTGAACTTTGAGCATAACTATATCTTCCCCTAGTATTAGTTCTCTGTTAGCTACTTGCAAGGGGTATAGGTTCTTCTTATACTATAGTAGGAGTCTAGCTCTCTCTACTGCTGTGCAGAATATATAGTTTCCCTAAGCACCTAAGTCTAACAATACCTTCAACTGCACATCTCTTATAGAGACTATAAGTTTAATAAAATAATTGTTACTAATACTATTAATAGATTAATCTCTAGCACTCTTTAGCACTGCCCTAAAAAAGGCTTTGTGCCCTTAAACCTGCTACACTTCTTTTTAAGTGCGTGTTGCTTACATACAGTATTTAGGCATTCTTTCTAATAGTATTCTTTGCAGTATCTATTAAGGACTAATTGCATAATAAGTATCTCTTATAGATCTATAATCCCTAGGAAGTGTTGCTTAGTGCGTTTGTCCTATAAGTGCTTAGGGCACTTAATATCTTTACACGTATACTATGCTTAGGTACATCCTACTAGTCTACTTAGAAACTAGTAGGCTTTGACTTTTGCTATGTAGTGCATCTTATACTGTCTATAGTAGCAGTAAGTCTAGGGCAATTCCTTATGCCTAGGGTTGCAAATATCCTACTAGTGCATTATACTACTATAATAGGTCCTAGTTGCTTTAGCGCAGCTAAAGTCAGGTTTATTATACTAGGGTTTATAGCAATTATGTAGGTTGAGGTCTACCTGCGTTACGTAGTTGTTATCTTCCTACTTAGCAAACGCAAGATTAGCCTCATCTATATTAGTCTTCTTACTATTAGCTAGTTATTAGTTAAGTCTAGTAAGTCCTTTACTATCCTTGGCTAGGTATACGCATACGCGCGTAACTTTGTAGTTCTAGTACTCTTCTACTTCTTTATACTCTTCCTCTTTGTTGTTATTAGATAGCTCCTAGTTGTGCACAGCTAACTACTTATTACACTAGTTATCCTAGTAATAGGGTAAGTAGTTAATATTCCTAGCTTAGTCTAGTTCTTAACGCGTCTAGCGTTATAGCATATTAATTATAAAGCTATTGCCTATATAGATACCTCTTATGTTATATACCCTTGTCCTGTCTTCCTTAATCTCAACTAGGATTGTGCTATTATAAGCATCTAGGTACGCCTTAAGTACCTTAGAGACAGGGCGTTAAACTGCTATATTATCCTTAATAGGTACCTTTATAGGTTCCTTGCGTTGTTGTTAGCAGTTATATTATACTTTAAGTTTAGTGCGTGTAGCTACTAGCTCTTTGTAGTCTTGGTATAGTATAGATGCGCAATTGTAATAGCTATTGTTATTAGCGTAATCCTAGGCGTTGTTGCGCTTAGACTTAGTGTCTTTTATAAGACAACCTATGTCTTTAGTAAGAATCGCCTATTTGTTACTAGTCCTATTGTTATTAGTAGTTAGCACATTAAGCTATTAAACTACCTTATTCTTTATGCAACAATCTTAGGCAAAGTAGCCTTGCTTACTATATCTATAATAGGTTACCTTAGACTTATCTAGTTTGCTTCCCTTACTCTAGTTCTAGTTCTACCTATTAGGTCCCTTGTTAATGTTTAATAGGTCTATAGCTGCAGGTCTATAGTATCTGCTCCTTATATTGTTGTAGATGCGTTAACTACTGTTTAATTAATAGTGTCTACTGCGCTAGCTATAGTTAGACAGGTTGTTGCGCTATAGGTTGCGTAGTAGAGGGCGTTTGTTAGCTAAGACAATGTGCAAATATAGATCCTCTTAAAGCTCTTACTATAGCTTATGGAGCTTAACGTTAATATTAATTATAGTGTTAATAAGGTTATTAAGGCTGTTAGTGCTAGCGCTAGTGCATATTAGCTCTGTCTTAACTTAAGGCTTAAGACCTTGCTTAAATATAGTTATTAGGGCAGTGTTGTCGTAGTTAGTGTTAGCAGCTAGCTGCTAGAACTCTACAGCGTAGTTAGTAGCTAACTTAGTCTAATAAACGCGCTAAATCTTATGTTGTGCAATTATAGGTTTGTTTAATATGCTAAAGATAGGCTTAACCCTCTCTTTAAACTTGTTAAAGTCTACTATCTACTTGTCTACTTCTGCAGGGGCATTACCTGCTTAGAACTACTAGACAAAGAGTTTAATCTAGGTAAAGGCTTTTCTACGCATATAGCTTAATACAAGGAGGACTTACTTGTCTATAGGTACCTTCTCGCCTTAATAGGTAAAGAAGAGGTCCTACTATATAAGCTAGTTGTCTAACTTGCTACAATCTCTATTATAGAGGTTAGGCTTATTAATGTTTATAATACTATAGGTTGTAATACTAGCGTTAGTTATGTCTATATTATTTAAGCAAGAGCTGCTAGGGGTAGGACGTGTTCCTAAAGTAGAACTTATCTTAGGGGTGTTTAAAGTGTTAAAGTTGTACACAGGATAAAGTCCTAAGTATACTAGTTCTATTAGGTCTTAGGGATAAGTGCTGGTTCTAGAATAGTAGGGTGAGTTATTAGACAAAGTCTAATATACAACTTAAGGGTTTAGTAACAGGCAACAGGATTGACTAGCTAGAGTACTAAGGTTAAGATTCTAAGAAGTAACTTAATTAACAAAGTTAAACACAAACTATAAGGGTTGTGTCCCTAGGTGTTATATACTAAGGAGATATGCAAGATGCTTAGTAGAGCTAATTAACTAATTGTACTAATCACTAATTATACTAAGCACTAATTATACTAATTATTGCTAAGACCCTTAATTAGTTGTTACATAACATGCCTTAATTACTAGGGAGGCGTTACCCTATTATTCCTATATATAATTACCCTTGCTAGTAATTCTTGCTGTGCTGTACTAAGGTATAATTCTTGTTGCGACCCTTCGTGTTCTGTAGATCGTAACAAACAGGTTATATTAACCCTTAATATAAAGCTACAGACTCTATTACTACTACTCCCTACTAACAAAGAGCCCTAGCAGTCGCAAACCCTAGAGAACCTTATTAAATTTGGCTCTTAATCAACTCTAATTCAAGACAAGTATAAGAAGCAAATAGGTAGCTTACTAACCTCTGCTACTAGCGCGCTTAATTACCTTATAAAGGGGGCTACAGGTATAGCGCATAAGATAGCTTTGCTTAAATAAGAACGCGCTAAGCTTTAAGCAGCCCTAGAAGCTGCTATAGAGCATAAATCTTATAAAAAGAAGTAAATTTAGGCAGAAAGAACGCTTATAGTTAAAGAGGTCTAGCAGTTAATTGCTCTATAAGAGTTTAGCGTGCATAGTAATAGTAAGAAGGCAAAGAAGAGGGTGCGCGCTAAAGGGGGTAAGCTATTACAACAACGCTGTAGAATATGCAGAGAGAGCAGGCACAACGCGCAAACATATAAGAATAAAGTAGAAGAGGTCTCTAAGTAATATTACAGCTTATTATAGGCTAAAAAGGCGCAGAGTGCAGCATTCTAGGGCATAATATAGTATAATAGAGGAGGGTCTTGGCAAAAGTAGGCAACTCGCCTATGTAGGCAACTTGCCTATATAGTGCGTTAATCTAAAAGCAGATTCAAATTTATTAAGGGTCTCTAGCAAGTTCTTTAGATAAGTAGGTTAAACAGTTAGCAAAGAGTGCTTAGCAGATAGCTTATAATATAGTATTAATATAGGAGGAAATAGGCTGCCTTTAAGACGCTATAGAAGCGTCTATAAAGCGCAAGACCTATAAGTAATGTTATATATATATAGAGGAGACCCTTATAGTTAGTAAAGTAGCTAACTTAATTACTAAAAAGAAGGGCAGAAGTTATAGTAAAGGCAAGACGCCTATAAAGAAGGTACGCATTAGGCAACACTATAGGCATTACAGTAAGATTAGACACAACTCCTATACCTGCAAGGTAGAAATAGAGGACGTAGATACTAGCAATACGTCTAAATAGTATTAATATACTCTATAAACTATATTTAATTGTTGTAGTGTTGCATAAAGTCGCTGCGTAGGCAGAATAGCGGCATTAGGTAGGCAACTTGCTTAGGTAGGCAACTCGCTTATAAAACACGTTAACGTGTTTCCTAAGCAAGCGCCCTACCTAAGCAAGCGCCTTACCTCTACTGCAAAAACACCTGCGCAGCGCTGTGCTGCAACACTATATAATTAAATTATAGCTAATAGAACGCAATAATACTATTTAGAAGCTTTGCTATTATCTACGTCCTCTACTTCTACCTTACAGGTATAGAAATTATGTCTAATCTTACTACAACGCCTACAGCATTGTCTAGCTTATACCCTCTTTGCAGGCGTCTTAGCCTTACTACAACTACTACCCTCCTTTTTAGCAATTAAGTTAGCTACTTTGCTAACTATAAGCGTCTCCTCTATATATATATAGCGTTGCTTATAGGTCTTGCGCTTTATAGACACTTCTATAGCGTCTTAAAGGCAGCCTATTTCCTCCTGCATTAACACTATATTATAAGCTATCTACTAAGCGCCTTTTGCTAATTATTTAACTTGCTTATCTAACAAACTTGCTAAAGACCCTTAATAAATTTAAATCTGCTTTTAAACTAGAGTTAACTACTCCTCTACTTTATAAGTGTTGCATAGTGTCTTTAGCTCCTAGGCGACGTTGCTAGGTTTTAGTAGCGTTAGCGTGTGCAGGCGCATATTAAGCTTTAATAGCACAGCCTCTAGGTTGTATAGGACTAGCCTAGCACCTCTAAAGCCTGCACAAATGTTCTCTATAGTAAACGCCTTACTAAAAGCTGCTTTAAAGGCTAGTAGGAAGGTTTCCTTATTAATATAGTTTATATAGCTGCGTGCTAAGGCTAAAATCTTGTTGCTATATAGGCGCTTTAGTAGCAAGAAGCAGGCAACATTAAGTAGCTGTAGCAGGTGCAACAAGTATAAGGGCATATAGAGAGTAATTATCTTCTTCTCTATATAGAGATCCTAGAAACCTACTAAGCAGTAACTCTTATAGCTATTAATAATTAGTAGCTAATAGGTACTAATAGGCTTTACATGCAAGTTAAAGTATTTAAGCTAGGCAAGCGCCAAATTGTTGTTAGTCTAGCTAGTAGGACTAATATTAATAACCTAGTCCTATAGGAGGTCCTTAGTAAACTAGTTAGAGATAAGAACCTTGCCTGCAAGGATAAGAAATAGTAGGATTACCTTCCCTATTAACCTAACGCCTTATACTAGAGTAACCTACTTATAATTACTAAGCTAGAGTTTCTTCTGCTTCCTAGGCTTCTCTAAGCCTGTTACTACTAGTTGCAACAAGATCTTGCCTATTAGGAAGCTAGACTTGTTAAAGGTGTACATGTCCTTGTCTATAATACTATACTTTGCCTTTATTAATTAAACACGTATAAACTAGGGCTAGATAACTGCTGCGTCCTTGCAGGCAGCTAACTAGCAATTGTATAGGCAGGTCTATTGCTTTTGCAGCTTAGGTGTGCGTTTTACAAAGTTATTAACCTAGTTCTTGCTAACAGGCTCTGCGTTACGTGCGCAGAGCAGTCTATTAGCTATATCTTATATAAGAAGCTTTAATAGGGATATCTCTTATAGATCTTGCTTAAGTATCTGTTTAACAATCGCCTCCTCTTCTAGCTTTATTAGGCGCTTTAAGTTCAGCTTATAGTCGCGTTAAGAGCGTGTTCTGTCGCGTTGTTGTTAGATTATTTATAATAGCACTTTGTAGACAATTTCTGCGCATTAAATACTTTTAATTTAGTTTTTTAAGATATCTAATAAGGCAAGCTATACATCAGCTTTAGTATAGGGCCTGGTAGCTTATTGTAGTTAAGATATTGCGTGTTGTTGTTGCGCAGGCGTTTTCGCAGCAGAGGTAAGGCGCTTACTTAGGTAGGGCGCTCGCTTAGGAAACACGTTATACTAAGTACTAATTATACTAATTATTGCTAAGACCCTTGATTGGTTGTTATATAACGTGCCTTACTTATTAGGGAGGCGTTGCCCTGCCTTTTCTATATATAATTACCTTTACTAGTAACTCTTGCTATGCTATAGTAGGTGTAATTCTTATTGCAACTCTTTGTGTTCTGTAGATTATAATACTACGCTAGGGTTAGTAGATAAGAAAGACATTAACAACATCTCTTTAACTATAACAACGCGCCAAGAAAGAGTAGTTAGCTATATAGACTAGAAACGCCCCTCTATAATAGTTATAGAGACTAAGAGTGTACCTCTAGATATACTAGTGTTATAGGCTAGGCCCTAATATATAAGACTCGTACAAGACAACCTATATACCTTACTAAGCATAGCTTGGCAACCCCTTATATACTTATACAAGAGGGAGAACTTACTCTTCTTTATCTTTCTACTTCTATAGTATAGGGCAAATGCATACTTAGTAGAAGGCTACTTTAACCCTTAACATAAGCAGAAAAATTAATACACAATTCCTACTACGCGTATGATAATAGATAGAGAAGGATTCTAACAGCTGCCTAGCAGCTACCCTACGTACAAACAGTAGATGCAATTGCAGCACCTATATAAAACACAGCAAGATCTATTGCGCAGCATATTAGTAGACGACCTAATTACGACTATTAGATTACTAAAGTCAAGCCTAGACAAAGTAACCAATAAACAAGAGAGACAACTATACGAGTTACTATAATCCTAAATAAATAAACTTAGAGGGATGCTTAACAACAACCTCTAGATAGATGCTACAAATATAGGGCAAAGCTCTACGCCTAGACTAACACCCCCTAAGCCCTACTAAAATTACACTATACAAAGGGCTGAAAAGCTAAGGCTACCTAATATTAATATGTTTAACAAGAAATTACACAAAGAATATCTTTAATTAAAGATAAAAGTACAAGCGAAGTTGTATAGAGACTAAGCAGCATACCCTATAGAAATAGACTAAGTCAACTATATTATTACCTATATAACAGGCTAGGCGTTTAACGTCTTGATACCTATAGTATCTAGTCTAATAGACAGGACTACTCAACTGCTCTTAGCTACTATATAGGCTTACCTTGATAAGTTCTTTAAGGACTCTACTGCTAGAGAGAAAGCTCTTAAGTACCTCTGTACAACAAAGTAGGGCAAGAACAACTTTAATAAACACGTTTAAAACTTTAACCTAAAGCTGCAAGAAGCAGCCTTAGACAGAACAAGTTATGCCTAGAAGATTGACTATCTTAAGAATAGCTTAAACAGTAAGCTGTTAAGGGCCTAAGCAGGCTACCAACTACTAGGACTAGAGATATATAAGCAATTTGTATAATAAGCAAGAATTACCTAGGAAAACCTTAAGGCTATAGACAGGATTACTAGTAGTAACAACTACTATACCTATACACACTATAATCCTAGTTCTTAGGATACCTAGCGAAGAAAAAGCAACAAAATAGACTAGTAGCCTACTATAGGCGCCTATTAACCCTGTATAAAGAAAAGAGAGTACTAGAGGATAGATAGAGAAATCTATAAAGGAAGGATTTTAGAGGCCTGTCTAAAGTATAGGAACAAAGGCTATATAGTATAAGACTGCAAGAAGAAAGCCCTTTCTAAGTCACCCTCTTATACAGACAAACAGAGGCCAACCCTAAGGACTCCTAAGGTAGCTACTATCTAAGTAGCTAAAGATGCCTCTTCCTTAGAAGAGGAGGGAAAAGAAAAGCCCTAGCTAAAAGTTGTATACTAGGGCCCTCTTAACAAATTTCCAAACCTGTATAGTCTACACGTTTACTGCTCTATTAACTAGCTATAACTAAACTAATATTAATTTATATAGTTATCAATTTACCTTCTCTAGCTACTGCTATAGTTAATAATAGTTATTGCACCTATTGCTTTGTAAACGAACAGTTTATACAGAGGATAAACTTACTACGCATTCTAATTACCCCTATAAGTATTAAAGGGGTTAACAACTAGATAAGCATAATCTCTGCTATTATAGAGTTTACACTAGACATAGGAGGCATATAACAGCAGCGTGTTACAGCTTATATTACCCTATCTATATATAAATATAATATAACCCTTAGGAAGACCTAGCTAGAGGATATTAGGGGAATAATCAAGTTAAAAGAACGAATCCTCCTAATAGAATAGTATAACGTTACTATATAGAGCACAGAGGTGCTTACTCCCTTAGACTATTATTCTATATTAGCTACTACCTTCTAGTACTACGTACAAAAAAGCTAGAAGAAAGATTTAGGAATCTAAGTCTTTGCTGCTAGTATAAAAGACATCTAGAAGGCGCTTAAGCCTAAGACCTAAATAACTATATAGGAAGTAGAGGCTACACTCTCTAAGTATTTACAGTTGTACGTTAAGCTATTTGTCCTAGAAGAAGGAAATAAGCTGCCTCCCTACTATAGTCTAAAGGGTAACTATACTATTAAACTAAATAAAATAGACAATAAGACCCTAGAGGTCCTATACAGCCTGCTATATACTATATCCTAAGATAAACTTCTTGTTTTGCGCTGTATATTACTAGACTTGCTAGAGAAAGGCTTTATTAGAGCTAGTAACTCTCCTACAGCATCACTAGTACTATTTATATAAAAACCTAGAGGGAGTCTGCGGTTTTGTGCAGACTACCAAGCGCTTAACGCCCTAATAAAGAAGGACAGGTACCCTCTTCCCCTAATTAAGAAAACTATAAACATAATTAGACAGGCTACCTAGTACACTAAACTAGACGTTACAGCAGCCTTCTATAAGATCTAGATAATAGAAGGATAAGAATAGATAACTGCCTTTTATACTTGGTTTAGATTGTATAAGTAGCTAGTTACCCCCTTTAGACTAGCTAATGCCCCTAGCACCTTCTAGAGGTACATTAACTAGGCTTTAAGAGAGTTCCTAGACAACTTTGCCTTAGTATACCTAGATAACGTACTAATCTTAACTAAGGGATTACTACATAAGCACTACAACTATATATAATAAGTAGTAGAATAACTACAGGAGGCTAGCCTAAGCCTAGAGCTTAGCAAATATAAGTTTGATATACAACGTACAAAATACCTAAGGTTTATCCTTAAAGCTAGAAAGGGGATATTAATAGACCCTAAGAAAGTGCAAGCAATCTAGGAATAGCAACTACCTACGACTATAAAGGGCGTACGAGGCTTCCTAGGATTTGCTAACTTCTACTAGAAATTTATTAAAAATTTTGCCACTCTGTCTAAACTGCTTATATAACTTACAAAGAAGAACCTCCCCTTCTATTAGATAGAGGAACAAGATAAGGCTTTCTAAGCCTTACAGGAGGCTTTCTTGTTAGACAAGGTCCTTGCCTCTATGAACTCTAAGCAGAGAGCTATAGTTGAGTGTAATTCCTCTAGCTTTGCTATAGATGCTACACTATTATAAGAAGATTTAAATAGCAACCTTTGTATAGTTGCATACCTCTTAAGGAAATTCCTCCTCTATAAAGCAAACTATCCTATCTATAATAAGGAGCTCTTAGCTGTAATCTTCTACTTATAGGGATAGAACGCTAAGTTGCGAAGCGTACAAGAGTTTAAAGTTATTATAGACTATAAGAATCTGTTAAAGTCGTACTAGACAAAGTCTAAAAGCGTACTAGTTCTGTTAAGTCTTAGGGATAAGTTTAGTCTCTAGAACAGTAGAGTAAGTTGCGTCTAGACAAAGTCTAATATAACAGCTTAGGGTAACAAAGGTCTAAGCAATGCGCAATACAGCTTATTATTATTTAAAGTAAGATTCTAAGAAGTAACTTAATTAACAAAATTAAACACAAACTATAAGGGTTGTGTTCCTAGGTATTATATACTAAGGAGATATACAAGGTGCTTAGTAGAGCTAATTAACTAATCGCACTAATTACTAATTATACTAAGCACTAACTATACTAATTATTACCAAGACCCTTAATTAGTTATTGCGTAACATGCCTTAACTACTAGAGAGGCGTTGCTCTATTATTCCTATATATAATTACCTTTGCTAGTAATTCTTGCTATACTGTACTAGGGTGTAATTCTCGTTGCAACCCTTTATATTCTGTAGATTATAACAGAATCTTAAATACTTTACTAAGAAATAGAAGCTTATAGAGCGACACGTATACTAGGCCCAGATTATGTCCTAATTTAGGAATATAAGAATCTGCTACTAACTTAGGAAAAAGAACATACAGGCAGACGCCTTATTAAGGAGAGACTAAGATACGCCTTAAGGGGAAGATAACAAGAGAATTGCAAGCAGAGAGTTTGTTATACTTGTCCTATTCTACTAACAGGACTCTGCGTACGCTGCTTCTATAACAATACTATCTCTTATAGAAGAGGGCTCTATTCTTCTAACAAGCTTGCTCTAACTACTATCCTTAGACAACCTTATAGCCTAGCACTAGGACTAAGTAGTAGAACAAGACAAAACCTACTAAGCTATACGACAAGCTATATAGCTTAGCGCTAGATCTCTTAACGCTGTTACTAAAAAACTAGCAGTCTCTCTAGGCAACTATATAGTTACTAGTAATAACAAGCTATAGTAGAGAAATTGAACTTAGGTACTAGAGAGCAAACCAATCTATACAGGGATTATATACCAAGCACACTTAGCAGTCTAGACTAGACACCTAGGGAGAGAAGAGACGTACTAGACAATAGCAAGAATATAGTACTAGCTAGGAATAAGTAAAGACAATTGCTGCTTTGTATAGAATTGCGATATCTACCGCTAGAGCAACCCCTAGAGAGATCGAAAACATAGATATTTGCAACTGTTACTAGCACCTAGCTAGCTATACATAGCAAGACCTAACAGTTAACTTTATTATAGGCCTCCCGCTCTCTTTAGGCTGTATAAACCTAATAGCTATAAAAGATTAACTAAGTAAGGGCATTATCCTAGTTCCCTTAGAGAAAATTAAAGCAGACAATATAGCCTAGGCATTTATATAAGAGGTTTACTAGCTACATAGACTACTACAGTCTATTACCTTAGTTAGAGGCACTTAGTTTGTAAGCAAACTATAGAGCAGAGTTTGCAAGCTCTTAGGCGTATAGTATAACCTATCTACTACATTCTACCCTTAGATAGATAGTCTTACTAAGAGGGCTAACAGCAACATTAAGGTAGTAGCCTATACGTACGCAAACTATATACAGGATTATTAGGCTACACTTATACTAATCCTAGAACTAATACTCAACACCTATATAAACTTAACTACTAGAGTCTCCCCTTTTTTCCTATAGCACGAGTTTAAGAACTTACTATTCCCTCCTAATCTACTAGAGAACCTAGCCTATAGAGACCTAATAGACTATACAACTAGCCCTAAAGAACGCGCCAAAGCAATTGTACAGATACTAAAGCAAGCATCTAACTAGGCTATCTTAGCAATAATATACTCCTAGCAATAACAAGAAGCGCAAGCTAACTATACAAGACAACTAGCGCCTAAATATAAGGTTAGAGACTGGGTCTAGTTAAATCTAAGAAACGTCTAAACAGACAGGGCTAGCAAGAAGCTAGATTAGAAGAATAGAAAGTTCTAAGTCTCCTACATACAGGATCTTTATTAGGTTAAACTTAATGTACCCTAGTAGACTAAGTCCTACTATATTAACCTATTAAGGCCTGCAGCAGACAACCCCTTACCTTCCTAACAAATAGGAGAACTCTAACCTAGCGCGATTGCTATACAAGACAACGACTAAGAAGAACACCTAGAGTATCTAGTAGGAAATGTTATAAACAAACGCGTACAGAATAGGCAACTACAATTTCAAGTTAGTTAGGTAGGCTATAATACCTTGACTTAGGAGCCAAAAGCTAATATTATTAATACTAAGGCCTACTAAAGATAGGTAGCTTATACAACGAGCGTATAACTACCTAGAGGAAGACTTGCCTAAAACTAGAGGAAGACTTGCCTAAAACTAGAGGAAGACCCTTAACTCTACTACTAACAACAACCTTATAGAAGAACTGCACCCCTAACCTAGAACCTACTTAGCATTACTAAGATGCTCCGCCTCCTCTAAGATAGCAATAGCACAACTACCTAAGCGTCTAGAACTACTAGAACTGCTAATAGTACTATTAGTGCGCTTAATAGAAAGATCTGTATAAGAGTTGTTAAAGCAGCAGCAAGAAGCAGCGTCTGTCTACACACAGTTAGAGCAAGCTCCTTCCTACTCTCCTAGGATAGATATACAACTAAGGAAGGCTATATATGTCTTCTTACTTTAGACAGCACCCGCACAGTTGTTAACACAGCTAGTTAGGTTTACAGCACTATAAGAGTAGATAAT
Source organism: Didymella glomerata (assembly GCA_030271015.1). Taxonomy (NCBI): domain Eukaryota; kingdom Fungi; phylum Ascomycota; class Dothideomycetes; order Pleosporales; family Didymellaceae; genus Didymella; species Didymella glomerata. The sequence goes on from JAJOHN010000008.1 coordinate 1,464,777, forward strand.
AAAAGCCTTAAGATAAGAGGACTACTTAGTAAGCAGCTAGCAAGTATAGATAGTTGTACAAGCAATAATAGGAAAGTAGTCGCAAAGGCTGTTGCCAAACTAGGTGTTGTATAGGGACTAATTATAAGGGCAGAGGTAGAAGTTAGCAACACGGCAGATGTTAGGCTGTATGAATAGTAAGTAAAATAGATTAAGAAGAATAAAATAGAAAACAAATAGAGGATACTATATAGGAGCAAATGCAAGGATATAACAGAGCTTATTATAGACTGCCTAGTCAAGAATATACTACACTGTATAATCCTAGAAGATGTTGGAAGGACCTAAGGGAACGTTAATGTTAGCTAGGATTATACTATCTAGGCCTATACAGTAGAGAAGCTATTAGGCAACGTTGGTAAGAAAATTAAACATAGCAGTATAAGTACTGTTGGCGCTTCTGCTAGTAGAGCCTTAGAGATAGTTGAGGCTACTACCTAGTTAACTAGCAGGACCCTACATACTATAAGCAGGGCTAGATATAATATTATATAAGAAGGACGTGTAAGCAAGCAAGAAGTTAATAGGAAACTATATAAGAACTTGCAAACAAGTTAGAGTTGATAAGAGAAAGAAACTCTACTAGCAAAGAGAGATTGCTTAACTTATATAGACTGCTTAGACCTACAAATTCCTATTAGACTACAAGAGAATACGTAGTAAAGGTTGCAACCTAGTAGTAACTGTACAGAACAATCCAACAACTACCTGCTAAGAAAGGACAACAACTACTAATTAGAGTGCTTATGCAGCGCACAACCTATACGCAAACAACCTACAATTAGCTCTTACTACTATAGTAGCAGCAAAAGAGACAAACACGCGTTAGGCAACAGCTCTACAGTTACGTAACTACTAGAGCCTTATGTATAAGGACACAAGTAAAAGAGGAAGAAGGGGGTATTATTATAGGCTAGGCCCTAATATACAAGACTTGTATAAGACAACCTATATACCTTACTAAGCATAGCTTGGCAACCCCTTATATATTTATATAAGAAGGAGAACTTACTCTTCTTTATCTTTCTACTTCTATAGTATAGAGCAAATGCATACTTGTTAGAAGGCTACTTTAACCCTTAACAACTAGATATATATTAACAGTACGCTTAGATATTTAAAGAAGAGTTATCTATAAAAGCACTACCTAGGCACTAACCTTAGGATTATAGGATTAAACTTAAGAAAGGTAAAGAACTACCCTTTAGGCCTATATACTAGCTATCTAGGAAAGCGCTTAAGATACTGCGTAAGTATATTAAAGAGAACCTTACTAAAGGATTTTGTTACGATCTATAGAACACGAAGGGTTGCAACAAGAATTACACCCTAGTACGG